>CM060910.1:765373300-767873300 GCA_030737875.1 Allium sativum
TGAACATGCAGAATCATGTTTGAGCTTGTTGACTTGAGCATATATAATCTGAACTGTGCATGACTTGTTTGGCTTGAACTTGACACTGGAATTTTGCATCTTCCTTGTACATGTGTGCACATGCCCACACTGACCTATTTGTGCACCATGTTTGAGCTTGCACACCTTGGCATTTACTTGCATATGTGCTCTTTGTAGCCATTTTGATCTTGCTAAACCATTAATATTTCTATGTATATACATACATACATACATACATATATATATATATATATATATATGCGTAGATGTGTGTGTGTGTATATATGAGTTTGTGTCTACACTTACGTTGAATTTTTTAGTTCATGCCCACTTATTGAAGTTTGATCGTATTGCCCCTGCATAAATATATGTGTATATACATATACATGTATGTGTATACATGTACGTGCAATATATATATATATATATATATATGTGTGTGTGTGTGTGTGTGTGTGTGTGTGTTTGTGTGTGTGTGTTTGTGTGTGTGCGCATGCACTAGAGACACGGTCTGCCTTGTAGTATTTACAGTGTTCACTATGAATATCACAAGCTGTCTAGACACAGATAAATGAATATACATATCAAATCAAGTCATGAAATATGATGAGAAACACACCAAAATTTTGAGGCAAATAAATTTTAAAATAAAATTATATCTACTAGAATTTAAAATTATTATTTTTCCAGTTTATTATGTGTGCTTCTATGACTTTTAAGCAGGGGACTGGACTGACTGTGAAGCAGGCTGAAGACAGAGTTAAATGTCAGTGTATGTATGTATAAACTGAGTGGCTGAGAGTTGTAGTGAGGAACATATATAACAAGAAACTGAATGTAGAATTATAATGAGATGCAACAAATAGTGGAGTTATAAATTTGTACTATCGAAATGTTGAATAAAATATTATATTTAAATAAAATACTATTTAAATTCTTGTGCAATAGTATTCTATTTATAGATAAATATTTATTTCTGTATGTAATGTAGTATAACAATACACATGCAAACACATTTAAAAATAATATATATATGTTAGTGATCATCAAACAAAAATCGTATAATTATTATATACAACAATAATCATATATATATATACACACAGTTTCTTTTTGTGTGAAGCATTTTGATATATTATATTTTGTCCATTCCGTTGTGAGACTCTAATTTCTTATTCTTCTATTCTAGTATCTTTTTCTTTCCTCACCCACTAACTTCTTTCTACTAACAATCAGGGTTTTCGATACATAGGTTTTGGCAAGTAATACAATATTATGTATTATTGTTGAAAATTCGAGCGTCAAATTTTTTGGGTCGTCGCACTTTCACTTATCAGTTATGCTATAATTACTACTGTTCACCAGACTTTTTTGGCCTATTTCTCCTTTTCTTCTTTCTTTTTTCTTCCCCCCGGGCTCTTAGGAGGAAGCGCAAAACTTGGATTTCTTAGTTGATTTTATCTTAGAAGGATCTTGCAGAGATGTATTGTTTTTCTTATCTATTTCCATAGTTTGCTTGTACCTTTTGGCTATTTGAGGATATTATTATTTTAGTACCCAGATATTGCTATTATGACTGAGATTTAATACACGGTATTTTAAGACAATTTGGTTCGGCAGAAATAATAAGGATGGTTTTGGTATTTTAATGTAAATTGTCTTCTTCTTCTTCTACTGTCAATTTATTTCTTTATGTCTTATGAAATCTTAATCTCTGTGATGTTTATTGTCTTTATACCTACAACACTTTATATTAGGATTATATTAAGGGGTAAGGGGTGTTACATTTGGTATTAGAGCCTAAGGATATAAGATCACTAAATTTTATTTTAAAATAAAACTTTTTGAAAGAAAACCTATTTTTCAAAACACAAAAGTTATTTTTGAAGATAAAATATATCCCTTTTAGTCAAGTTACAACTATCCTTTGATTCCTTCTAATTCTAAAACTATATACTTTCGTTTGCGTAGCTTGTCGAAAAGCCCTAATTTTTTTGAGGACATTCCTACTCCCGATTGGCTACATAGACATTTAGAAGCTATGGCGCCTGCCAAGGGACAAGAACATGCGTAGGTTCTAGCACCCGCTGCAGTGATTCCTCCCGACCCACCTGTAGCCGCAAAATTTTCTAAGGTTTGTAAGGACTTCTCTAAATTGGAAGGAAAGACTTTTTTGGGTACTGAGACGTTTGTGGAGATGCGTACCTAGATTGGAGAGACCGAGAGGATTTTTGAGTTGTTGGAACTTGAGGATGGGATGAGAATTTGACTTGCAGCTTGGCAACTTAGGGAAGAAGCCTCGTTCTGGTGGGAGGTTGTAGATGCTAAGAGAAGACATATGGATTGGGCCAGATTCAGGAATAGGTTCAAGAGGAAGTTTTTGTCACATGCTAAGGAGAGAATGGAGTTGGAGCAGTTTTTGAGCTTGAAGCAAGGAAAACTGTCAGTCAAGGAATACATCAACCGGTTTAACAAGTTATCGAGATCTGGCATGGATTTGGTTATACCTCTAACAAGAAGGCTGTACGATTTGCAAGTGGAGTGAATCAACCTCTTCAAGGTTTGGCGATGACTCACCTTCCTATTGAAGCGATATATGATGCTTGGATTAAGATGGCGCTGATGCATGAGGATAAGAAAGAAGAGGTTAAGGATGATAAGAGTGGAGCTTCTAAGTTTTCTGGTCCTAAAAAAATTTGTAATAAGAAAGAAAAAAGAAGCTAGTCGAAAATCCTCAAAAAGGGCAGATCAAGACTGAGATAAAATTTTATGGGTGTACAACACCAGGTCATGTCATTAGGGATTGCAGGAAGTTAAAAGGAAGGTGCTTTAATTGTAGGCAGCCGGGACATCCGAGTAAGGCATGTATGTACAAGACTAGACATAGTATTAGTACAACACCGACTCAGATTCATGGTTTGGTGGCAACACCAACTAGAAGTGGCTTGGATAGAGGTAGGAAAGTCTTTATTCAAGGTTTGATCCTTATCTCTGATTTTCCTATATGTGCTGTTTTTGATTTGGGAGCTCCTTATTTGTTTGTTTCTAGTACTTTGGTTGACTTTTGCACTTAGGAATCTCACTTATTTCCGATCCCGTAGTCAAACCCTATAGGTGGTTTGCGAACTTATATATGATTTGTAAGGGCTTGAAAATTTCCATTTTAGGCGTTGAGTTTGATTATGGATGCGTGTGTGTTGGTATTTTCAAGGTATGGGATAATCTTAGGGATTTGTTGGTTGGTCAAGTATGGGGTTGTACTTGACTGCAAAAGGAGGGTTGTTCGTTTGATGAGATGGAGTGGTAGGACCCTAGAGATTTCTTGTGACCCGCAAGGGTCGGTCATGCTCAGTTTTCTTTACTCCCTAGATTCCTCTATTGATATTTGTTATGTACCCATTTTCTATGAGTATCCAGATGTACTTAAGGAGGTTAGAGGATTGTCGCCCAAGAGAGAGATTGATTTCTGGATTTATCTTAGCGAGAACCTAAAGCTTGTAGCATTACCTGTTTGGCATATGGCTTCGAGGGAATAGAAAGAGTTGAGAAAGCAAGTGAGTGAGCTTTTGGAAAAGAGTTTTATAAGATGGAGTACTTCTGAATGGGAAGCACCGGTTGTCTTCGCACTAAAGCTGATGGTTCCCTCCGTCTATGCGTGGATTACTGAGAGTTGAGTTAGCTCCCAAAGAAGAATAGTTGCCCGCTCCCTCAAATAGATGATTTGTTTGATCAATTGGTAAGCGCATTTGTATTCTCTCAGTTGGATTTTGCTACTGGTTTCCATTGGTTATCCTTCGAAGAGGATAACATAGATAAAACAACATTTCAAACTTCTAGTGGCTTCTTTGAGTGGTTGGTCATGCCTTTTGGATTGACCAACGCACTCGTGTATTTCGTGGACTTGATGAATAGGGTATTTAGAACATTCTAAATAAATTTGTTGTGGTTTTTACAGATGATGTCCTTGTCTTCTCGAGGAACGAGGACGAGCACGCTTGGCACTTGAAAGAGATTCTTCGTACTCTTCGAGTTCATCAGTTGAAGGCGAAATTTTCGAAGTTTCATTTTTGGTGAAAAGAGGTGCGTTTCTTAGGGCATATGGTCCCAAAGGATGGGTTGGAAGTTTATCCCTCCAAGAAAATGACGGTATAGTACTGGAGGACCCCTAAGAATGCGACTGAGGTTAAGAGTTTTCTTAGCTTAGCGGGTTACTACAGGAAGTTCATTAAGGACTTCGCACGGGTCTCTGCCCCATTATTCTGACTTACTAAGAAGATTTTGGCTTTCTCTTGGGATTTGGATTGTGAGGATGCCTTTCAGAGACTAAAGAATGCTCTCACCAGTGCACCAGTTTTGACATTACCCGATGCATCATAGATGTTCACAGTTTATACCGATGCTTGTGGGACTGGTCTCGATGCGGTATTGATGCAAGAGGGTAGAGTGGTATGATATGGTAGTAGGAAACTAAGGGTTCATGAGAGGAATTACTCAATGCATGATTTGGATTTAGTTGCTACATTATTCACACTTATATCTTGGAGACACTACCTGCTTAGCGAAAGGTTCGAGCTCTTTACAGACCACAATTCATTCAAGTCTTTGTTCTCTCAATGGGACCTCAATTTAAGGCAGCAAAGGTGGATGGATTTCTTAACGTCGTATGATTTTGAGATTTCTTATACCCTTGGCAAGGGGAACATTGTGACTGATGCTTTGAGTAGACATCGAGTGGCATTGGGTCCTTCATTTGTTGAGCAGTAGAGTTTGGAGTATATAGCCATATTCGATTTTTGACCATCTATGGATTACACTCCAGGATTGTTGGCATCTTTAGAGGTGCAACCTACTTTGATAAAGAAGATTAGGAAGAGGTAGAGAGAGGATCCTGAGCTTTTGGACATTTTGGATGGATTGAGTAGAGGAGAGGTTTTGAGACACCTCTTTAGTTATACTATGGATTGTAGAGGCTAACTCCGATGGATAGTATATTTTGTGTACCCAACACGAATGACTTGATGAGTGAGGTATTAACCGAGGCTCATTACTCTCAGATGACTATTTATCTGGGTTGTGATAAGATGTATCATGATATGAGGCGAGTCTTTTATTGGACCGACATGAAGAAAGGCATGGATGAGTATGTAGCTAGATGTGTGAATTGCCAAAGATGTAAGGCACAGTAAAAGAAGCCCAGTGGGGAAACTACTTCATCCTTTGGATATACCATTGTGGAAATGAGAGAGTGTTTCTATGGATTTTGTAGATGGATTGCCTAGGTCAAGAAAGGGCAACACAGACATTTGGTCATCATCGATCGATTGACTAAGAGCACCCATTCCGTCCCAGTTATGGGTAAGAGGGTGGCTCCATGGTTGTATTTTTTGTATATTTGCGAGATAGTTAGACCCCACAGTATTCCTTCGAGCATCATGACTGATAGAGACAAAATTTTCACAAGCGAGTTCTAGAAGAGTCTGCAAGAATCTTTAAGGACATAATTCAGGTTGAACACTGCTTATCACCCTCAGGTGGATGGAAAGCTGAGAGGATGAGTAAGATTTTGGACAACCTACTGAAGATGTGTATTTTAGGCTTGGGGGATCATCTACCCCTCGTGAAATTTGCGTATAGCTTCCAATCTAGCATTGGCATGGCACCCTTCGAGGTCTTGTATGGACGCCTTGCAAATCTTCGACATGTTAGTGGGATTCGATAGAAAGATTGCTTCTTGCGCCGGAAATGACTAGAGAAACTTCTGAAGGTTGTGTTAATTAGGAAGAGGATGAAGGCAACACAGGAAATGCAAAAGTCATACGTGGACAAAAGAAGGATCGACTTTGAATTTGCTATTGGAGATTCGGTCTTCATTAATGTTTCGCCGCTAAGGCACGTGGTAAGGTTCGGCTGAGCGGGAAAATTGGCCCGGAGGTTTATTGGACCATTCCTGCTCATGGAGAAGATACGGCCTATGGCGTATAGAGTTTGACTACCAGAGAGACTATCAGGTGTTCATGACATGTTCCATGTATCACACTTGTGGAAGTACCTTCAAGATTCAACGGCAGTAGTAGAGCTTAGTGCATTAGAGGACGTGGAGATCGAGCGGCAGGCATCCATTCGACGAGTAGCTCGGCAGATCATTGATTTTGAGACCAAGAAGATATGAAACAAGGAAGTAAGATTGGTTAAGGTCTAATGAGGAAACGACTCCAACGAGGCAACTTCGGAACCCGAGGAGAAGATGTCTGACGACCTGCACTTTCACTCACTTCAAACCAACTAAAAACCGAACCCATGTCGATTTAAGGTAAGCAAAACTACGTTTCATTAGGGTTTATCATAGCAAAACACAACGGAATACTAAACTCACAACAGAACAGATAAAATATAATAAGGATATATCATTGCAGTGGAAACATTTTTGAATACAGATCTCATTTTACATACCATTACAACTATGTAGGCTTAACATAATATACCGATAGTAGAGAATGTCTGACCTTCATATGAAACTTCAGCTCTCTCTGGAACTCCAAATCTTCAAGCTTGAACCCAATCACGATAACTGGAAAACAAACTAACAGACTGCCCATGTGGAAATTGTAGGCACCCGCAGTTTCCAATGGAAAAACAAACTATGAGTCAGTCATGGGATTGGTGTGAGGAAGCTTTTATTACTAATTTGATACTTACCCTTAATTTGAATAAGGTATCCTGGGACCATGCCTCATGGCATGGAATGGGTTTTCTCCCAAGGATATGTGCACAACCATAACAACCAGAACCAAACATAGCAACCATATAGTAGGTTTTGAAAACATGATTTTAGATAAATGAATGATTATAAGCCCCAGGTCCCATCACACAATGAAAGCGCACACCAGAGGATAGGGGTTTTCCTTATAATCGCAAAATATGCTTGATATAGTTCAAAACAAAAACATTTGATATTATTATAATGACTTGGGTGTGAAAAATCCTTTTGAAAATAAACTTATGAATCCTAACTCGCATAGTGCCCCATCCTACTATGTTGGCTACATAGGTATACAACCTAAAAATCGTAAAGGGTTTTGTATTAGAAGTTGGATTTCCGTTAATGAGCCTGGGATAAGGATCTTCCTACTCCGATTCGGAACCCCAGCTCGATTCCAGGATCCCGTCTGGCTCCTTTAGAGTGGTACGGTCGGTTCACCCTACTTCGTGGATTAAAGTAATAGCCTGAACATAACATCCCTTAGTCTGTGTGTAGACTATCATCTTGACATATTGACCTCTAGGTATATTGACCTAGTCTGAGGTGCCTCATCCAACAAACCACATAAGTAAATGTCTGGGCTACATACCATGGCATTACCTTTTTCTAGATGGAATGTTAAGTCCCTACCCTTGCGATTTATAATCCTGTTTCGGCTGGGTTGTGAGGCCCGCAAAGTCACGTCATACACAAAGTTATGCATTTAAGCCATGATTTGATCATCAACCACAAGACCCTTCTTTTCAACAAAAGCCTTGATCATTTCCACTTATCATGCCACACTATCATTCCTTAAAACACAAACTGCTATTCACCGACATACAACCTTTGAGCTCGTATGTCTCAAAAAAGGGTGTTAAGTTAAGGAAAATAATTCCCGACATAAAACAAAAGTATGTTTAGTAAATGTCGGTCTGTATTTTATAAAATATAGTGTTAGACATGAAATCCATCAACAAGTCCATTCCAGGAATAGGAACGAAACCGATGGCACTTGATTCCATATCCCTGCCAGCGAGTGCAAGTCCTTGCAAACCAAATAACTTCAAGTACGATCAGATTGGCCGCTACATTAACCTGGGTGGCCTACCCAAGGCATCAACAGGCCATCCATCCGATATGAAGAAATATGGGTCTTCCACCATCGTCATCGGTATCCTGACATCGGCATCACGTCGTATAATTATTCGAAATGGGTAAAACCCAGCCTTTCTAAATAATTAGCGCATCTTTAAAACCAATAGGTATACAGGATTTCATGAACCTTATTCCATTTCAAAATATTCTTTTATTCAAATATTCATTAAATTGGGAACTATTCCCACAAATCTTATCAAAGATTTAGTTCACTTAAACCTCTTGCTTAAATCTTTCACTGAAAACCATTGCAAAGGGTTTTACAATATCTTTTCACAATCTAAACCAAATTAAGGTTTATCATTTAGTCGGGATTAATGGGCCTTACTGATGTAATCATTCATTTTATTATCCAATTCCCAACCTATTCATCCTATGGAGCTGGTAGTACTCCATATCTAACACCCATGGTATTGCTGGTAAATTCAATTACCATCCAACGTTTTAAATCTAATTAAAGATTTAACTATCGCATGGAGTTAAACTTGTAGTACCCCATTCTTGAATACTTCTCGAATTCGGTAAATTTAATTACCCTATTCTCATTTCAATCTAATTAAAGATTCACCTAAACTCCACTTAGTTTTAATCTCAAAAATCACAACTTAATGATTATTCGATCTTAATAAATTAATCATCTCTTTAACTAGGTTAAAGAACCAATGTCACTTAAAACACAGTTCACGATAAACCCAAAATCCAATTTAATATTGTATGCAAGGCTCTGAATAGAAATCATATTGACATATATTCAATATCAAATTCTGAAATCAATAGATATCATATTGGGAATAACAATATCTATTGTAACGTCCCGGTTTTTGATTGAATTTGTAATACGGTTTATTACAGATTATTTCAGTAATCGATTTAAATTTAATAAATTATGAATAATAAATTGAAGAAATATTCCAGGAGAATATATATACAAAGGAATGTTACTTTAACATTTTTATTGCATTTAGATAATTGAGAAATAAATTGAATAATCATTTTCATAATTCTTTGGAATATATATGTATATATATATTGTTATAATCTTAATTAGGGAAATGTAAGAATGTATATATATAAATCTTTTACACAATGACTTATATATATATGTTTACTTATAAAATAAAATAAGTAAAATATCAAGATTTGTTTATACGAAAGGAAGATTACATTAATGAAAGATGTAACCTGGTTGTACATAGGATCAAAAACATTTAAAAGAAAGATTTGACAGATCAAGACAGCTAATATAGGCTCTGTGTGTGTGTGTGTGCGCCATTCAGAACATTTAGGACATAGGCATTGAAAATTGGAATGCTTGGCAACAAAGTATTTGCATGTTTAAACTTCATTGCACCTAGCTGTACAAATATGTACACATCAAACCGCACATGACAGTGGCTAGTTATCTCAAACAATAGGATCCTCTTTCCAGTATACACAGAGTTATACACAGTCAAACACAGTTTTACACATGGCTATAGATATGCGCACCATTTAGCTAAGCTACTTAATGCATTTATTTTCTGAAGCTACATACGATCTGCTAACAATAACATGGGTATTCTGTAGATAATATACATCACTATCATAACTGTATATGCCTATTTTTGTATTCCTAATTACTGCCGACTGTAATATTGATTTGCCAACTATAGTGTAATGCACCTATTCTTGGATATGTACACTTCAATTAATATTGCTGCCATGCATTTTGTATGAGATGATAGGACTTATACCCTTTCAATCAAGAAGATATACACACAGCTATATAAACATAGCCTATCCCTTTCAATCACTCGACATAGCGCAACTAAAATAGTCCATAACATGTGCATTACATTTTATTTCCCATGTGCTCCCAGTATTTTATCAATTCACGCATCTATAAATAATCTTTGAAACACCCCACCTCCATTAAGATCACTCACAAAGGGAATGCCTTAACTTCGGTGGAGGTTTATAAGTAAAAGTCACAGATAAAACACAAGACAGATATAAACACATATGTATAAGAAGCGGAAAACAAACAGACTTTCATTTCATAAATACGTGTTCATACAAAACATTTCCATAATTGTCTCATAATAACTTCCAAAACATTACATTATCATTTCTGTCTTGATTATTAAATAAAGAAGCATAAAACATAATAAAAGCTGCACAAATCCCCATAGAACATGTCCAAAAGACATAACCAAGGAAAGAGAGTCCAAACCATAAATCTACTATCTTGAAGCTTGCAAAGAGTCTGACTAAGCTGGGTTATTTCCTCCCTGTGGACCTTGGGGGGGGGGGGGATGGAAGAAAAGAAGACGAAAGAAAATAGAGTCAGACATAAAGCCTGGTAAGTCTAGTGACTCTTCAGTATGAGAATAAGAAAAAGGGCATGATAGGTATAAAATGGAAATAGGAAAGTATCATAAACTAAGATAAAGCAGTTTGAACTGAATACACTATCGCACCCCACACTATATCTCTGCACCTACTTGCATTGTCTCAAATGGCACCCCATGATCGGGGTGAAGTGATCCCCTTTCTAAAGATCGGCTCCTACTCGCAATCATATGTGTCATACAGCCCTCAATGATTTTAGATACCTATGCTGGTCCCACCATGGGGTGTATCAAGTCCCATGGTGGTTGCCCGACACAATCCTAGAATGCATAGGTTATACTACTGGTGCCCAGTGCCCTATTTGTCTGCTCCGAATTGTGTGCACGCCCGCACTTCATTAGAACCCACACTGCTGCACCAACTGCCGTCACTTTTGACCGCTTACAATCAGTCCAGTAATCATGCCCCACCCTGCCTAGTTTTAGGGTACCATGATACCTACTTGGGTTACTGATGAAATGGGTCCCCGTTACTAGGGTTTTCTAGTCAAACATGTTAAGTGGTTAAGTGTCTGTATTTACCTAACCCCACTCATTAGTTTAATTAACATGTTGAATTGGTTAAGTGTTTTAGTTAACTTAACCCTACCATCCTGACTGGTCTGTCCTTAGCTTTTTAAAGCACCGACCACTCACATTAGACAGGTATTGTTACGGTTACTGGATATGCCGGTCGGTTCCGGGTAGGTTTACACTGTAACTCAGTCTAACCTCGGGTCCTTATTGGGCTCAATCCTTAACCTCTCACATTGGATAGGTATTGTTGTGATTACTGGACAGCCGGGCGGGTCCGGGCACGTTTACATCACAACTCAATCCAACCTCGGGTTAAGCATACTCGTATTTTCTAAATTTACATATTTGTCTCTATTATTTGTTATATGTAAATTTGTTAACAATTAAATGTTGTGGCCCACTTTCCAAGTTCATCATTTTTGGTATAAGCATTTTATACCATTTAAGTGCCACTAATTATTGGCATGTGCCAAACATGCCAATACATATATTTTTCACCAATTTATGTCAAGTTTCCTATAATTACCAATTTTTTCCTATGTTACCCCGTCTAAATATTAGGCTAACAATCTTTGCCTAATTTTTCGTCCGCATGATTTTTAACATATAATATTAAGCTAAAAACTTAGCCTAATTTAGCGTACACAAAATTGGCATAAAGAAATTCATTAAGTAAACATGACATAGGTGTAAACTTGGCATTTTCGGCATAGTCAATATGAACATCATAGGTGTGAACTTGCAAAATAGTCAACATGAATATCATAGGTGTGAACTTGCAATGTAAACTAAATCAACATACATATATGTGAATTTGCAACATAGACTAAATTAACTTACATATATGTGAACTTGCATTGAAATAGGGATCTAACTAAATAGGTGTCACATGAATTAGCATATGATTTAGACAGCATAAGCCTAAACATGTTTAGATCTAGGCTTAACATCGAACATCACTAGCATATGACAAGAATATGACATGTCCATAAAGTATGTATAATTTTATCACATGTGTGAAATAGACCAATCATGTTTACTACTATAACATGAAACTTGTATTAAAATGGATCTTGGCATGGATCCAATTATGAACCTGCAACTTTTGTATAAACATATGAGCATATATGAACTTAATCATTTAGGCATAGAGGTTTTAGCATAAAGTATATACATGAGAACTTAATTTGGACATAACACATAAAACCTATATTAAACATATAAATATATAGGTGTAAATTATAACATTAACCATTACTTGTATGTGATGTTGCTTTCATTCTAAATGCACAATAGGATCATCATCAAATAAATTATACCACAAACATCCTAACCATTCACAATACAATCATTGCAATACACAGATATGAATTAGCATCGTCGTTATACAATAGTAAAATTCCATTTCCATTTTACATCGAATCAAGTCTCAATTTTATTCCCATTGGGAAAATCACAATACTTACAACAAACGACGAACTTGAATTCTGGATTCTAAATTTTGAATTTGCAATGCTTTCCTTTGGGTAGATAAACGTTGTTTAAATCTTGTTTTTACTTTAGTTTTGCTCGCCTCTAAGCTTTCTTCAAGTGGAGGCTACTCTTGGCTTCCTTCCAGCAGCATGACGGTTCTAGCTCTATTTTATTTGTGTGAAGTTAGGTTGGAGACTAAGGTTGTTTATATAGGATTTCAAACAAATTAGAGCCGTCGATGAAGCTAGAGTTAATCAAGGCCATCCATCTTAAGAGAAGTCAATCGGAAAGTGACAAATTAGTCCTAGTGATACAGCCAAGCCCCAGAAACCGAGCCAGGACCAGACCAAGCATGTCAGGTCGACCAAGGCGGTCGACCTGTAGGTCGACCCCTAGGTCGACTACATAGTCGACCTGAGTACCCAGGTCGACTCCCAGGTTGATCCCCTAGTCGACCTGGGTCCTGGGCGGGAAAATTCCAGCCCAGTTATGGTCCAGTTTTGAATTTTGAACTTGTTTTTCGGGCTGTTTGAATTTTAAATCTTATTCTGAAACTTCCAGAGGTCATAACTCCTTCATACGGAGTCCGATTTACGCAAACTCGGACACTATCTCAAGTAGAATTCCGAGATGAACGCAATGGCATAACCCATTTCTCTTAATTCTATCATTTAGAATTAATTATACTTTAATTTGTTAATTTACTGTTAACAGAAAATTCGGGGTGTTACATTCTTCCCATCTTAAAGGATTTCGTCCCCGAAATCTTTAAGTCTAGAAGAACATATATCCTAGCATCCAATCGTCCATCTACTCAATCAACAAACACAGGCGTCCATTGTCCTTAAAAGACTTCTAATGTTTCATGATCATATGCATAGTGTGTGTATATGTCCTTATATAATGCAAAAATTAAGCGGTCTACTGATTCAGTTGACCTCCTTAATGCGAATCATGTAAGTGTCATGAATCCATTATGTATGCAAATTTTCCCTACTCATAATTCTACATGAGTGCGCAATCATTCATACAAATGCGACATCTATATGACAAAATATCAAGTTTCAACCACATACAAATATGAATACATATATGTATATGCAATATGAAGTGACTGAGCCGATCTAAAACCTAGGTTGTGTGTGTATATGCATCCACGAGCAACCACTTGCAACCATCAATCATAACATGTTTCGATTACATGTTTACATCCAAAGGGGTTTCTACCTAAGGATAAAGGATAATATCGAGGAGATATACCTAAAAAGATAGATACAAGCACAACTTAAGGAAAAAGAGAAATCAAAGATGTACCTTCAAAAAGAAAAGGGTAGGCCGTGCGTATTCTGTCCTCAGTTTCCTAAGTCGCGTCTTCCTCGGCGTCGCTCCACTGAACTTTGACAAGCTTGACTTCGCAGTTGCATAGACTTTTCACTTCAGTTCCTAGGATGCGGGTTGGAACTCTCCTCACAGTTGCTTCGCATTCCACTTCGGCTTCTTCTAGAATGCTTGGCTCCACCACTTCCGCAGATTCATGTAAACATTTCCGGAGATGAGAAACGTGAAAGACATTGTGAATTCCAGCCAACCATTCGGGCAGCTCTACTCTATAAGCCATCTTCCCAATCTTCTTGATGATAGGGAATAGTCCTACAAATCTTGGTGCTAGCTTTCCTGCGGATCCAAAGCGAACGGCGTTCCTTAAGGGAGATACCTTAAGGAAAACCCTGTCCCCAACCTCAAGCTCAAGGTCGGCCCTTCTTTTGTCTGCATAGGATTTCTGTCTATCTTGGGCAGTCTTCACTCTCCTTCGTATCAAGTCCACTTTTTCTGAAGTCTCTCTAATCATGTCTGGCCCAAGTATAAGCTTGTCTGTAGACTCCCACCAACAAGTTGGTGATCAGCATGGTCTTCCATACAAAGCTTCGAAGGGTGCCGTGCCGATGGCGGCTTGGTAGCTGTTGTTGTAGGTGAATTCCACTAAAGGAAGATGATCCTCCCATGTTCCTCCAAAGTCAAGAACGCACAGTCTCAGAAGATCTTCTAATACTCTGTTCACCCTTTCCGTCTGACCATCAGTTTGTGGGTGATAGGCCGTACTCAAGCATAACTGTGTGCCTACAGCTTCTTGCAGACTCCGCCAAAATTCGATTGTAAAGATAGGATCTCTGTCACTCACTATGCTGGAGGGTATTCCATGGAGTCGAACTATTTCCTTGAGATAAAGAGAAGCTAGAGACGAGGCAGTCCTTCTACTCTTGATAGGTATAAAGTGGGTGCTTTTTGTGAGCCTGTCCACTATTACCCAAATGTTAGTATTGCCCCTTCTTGACCTAGGAAACCCATCAATGAAGTCCATTAAAATGCTATCCCACTTCCATTGCGGGACTTCTAGAGGATGAAGCGGTCCTCTAGGCTTCTTTTGTTCCGCCTTGACCTGTTGGCATATCACGCACTTAGAAACGAAATCTGCCACATCCTTTTTCATGCCACTCCAAAAGAAAACTCTCTTTACGTCTTTGTACATCTTGTCTCCACCTGGGTGTATTGTCATCTTGGAATGGTGTGCTTCCTCGAGAACCATCTTTACCAAATCCCTTGCTTGTGGGACGCATAGTCTTCCATCTCGCCTCAGCCAACCCTTATCATCGATGGAGTACCTATTGAGGTGACTAGAAGTTTCACCCCTAATTAACTTATCAATCACATCAACAAGCTGAGGGTCTTCGCGTTGTGCGGCCCCGACTGAGTCTAATAGACTGGGCCGTACTTCTAATGTTGCTAGTAGGCCGGGTACAAAATCGATGGAGGGTCTGAAGTTAAAGCTTGCTATGAACTCCAAGCTTTCCCTTTCCACAAAGAGAGGGCTTAAGGTTAGCTTCTTTCTGCTTAAGGCGTCCGCTACTACATTGCCCTTGCCAGGAGTATAAAAAATCTCAAAATCATACGAGGCAAGAAACTACATCAACCTTTGCTGCCTTAAATTAAGGTCTTTCTGCGAGAAAAGATACTTCAATGATTTATGGTCAGTATATAATTCGAACTTCTCACCTAAAAGATAATGGCGCCAAGACTTAAGCGCAAAGACGATGGCAGCTAACTCAAGATCGTGGGTTGGGTAGTTCTTTTCATGAACTTTCAATTGTCTTCCACCATAAGCTACTACCTTCCCTTCTTGCATCAGAACAACGCCTATTCCCGTACCATAAGCATCCGTGTATACTGTGAACATCTTGCTTCCATCAGGCAAAGTCAGAACTGGGGCTGTTGTAAGAGCCCGTTTTAAGCGTTGGAAAGCGATATCACGATCCAAATCCCAAGCGAACGCTAGATTCTTCTTTGTTAGCCTTGTGAGTGGAGCTGAGATTTTCAGGAAATCTCCAATGAACTTTCGGTAAAAACCGGCTAGCCCAAGAAAGCTTCGGACTTCGGTTGCATTTCTTGGTGTCTTCCAATCTTGCACTGCCACCACTTTCGCGGTGTCCACAGCTAACCCCTCTTTGGACACTACATGTCCAAGAAACCTTACCTCTTCTCTCCAAAAGTGGCACCTGGAGAATTTTTCTTTTAGCTGATGTTCACGGAGAGTATCCATGATTTCCTTCAGATGTTGAGAATGTTGTTCCTCATTCTTTGAGAAGATCAAAATATCGTCTACGAAGACAACCACAAACTTGTTGAGCAATTCTCTGAACACCCGGTTCATTAGGTCTACGAAATATGCGGGTGCGTTTGTCAAGCCGAAAGGCATGACAAGCCACTCGAAGAAACCGTCTGGGGTTCTGAACGCCGTCCTATCAATGCTATCTTCAGCAACCCTTAGCTGATGGAACCCAGTAGCCAGATCAAGTTGGGAGAAAACTGACGCACCTACAAGCTGATCAAACAAATCGTCTATTCTGGGAAGCGGGTGTCTATTCTTCTTAGTCAGCTTGTTTAGCTCCGTATAGTCCACACAAAGACGTAGTGAGCCATCTGCTTTGGTGGCGAACACCACTGGAGCACCCTACTCCGAGATACTCCGCCTTATAAGCCCCTTCTCGAGAAGCTCCTTAACTGGCTTACTGAGCTCCTTTCTCTCCTTTGGAGCCATGTGTCTGACAGGTAAAGCTACGGACTTTGCATTATCAACAAGATATATGCAGAAGTCTATTTCCCGCCTCGGAGGTAAGCCCTTCACCTCTTCAAAGACATTCGGATATTCATGGACTACTATAACCGACTGCAAGTTCTCAACAGAAGCTTCAAGCGACACTAGATAAATAAGCATAACAGCATTCAAGGGATTACAAGAAATTTCTAGAGTGTTACCGAGCCGAGTCAAGAGTCTAACTGCTCTTTTCTTACAATCAAGAATGGCACCGTTAATGGATGACCAGTCCATGCCTAAGATCAGTCCATATCCCGAGAAGCCCAAAACAAAGGCACTACATCTAAACTCAACACTTAGAATAGTGATTTTCAAATCCAAACAAACCATTGACAAATAAGCTGAGCCCCCAATTGGATTTGAAACAACCATGGGATCTTCTATCATACTAGTGTCTAGGTGCAGAGATTCTACTAAAGAAGATGAAATAAAGGAGTGTGATGCACCGGAATCAAAGAGAGTGCGAACTGGATGATCATAGAGATAAACTAATCTTTCTACAGAAATATTTATACCTCGTTCCTACGGAGGTGCCACCAGCGCGTGAACTTGTCCCCCTGATGTGGATCCAATCCTCTGTCCCTGCCCTCGCTTCTTTGGGCAGTCCTTAGCCAAGTGTCCAGTCTTACCGCAATGGAAGTAAGTAGCACTCATCTTCCTCTTCTTCTTTCTGCAGTCTCTCCCCAGATGTCCAAGAATGCCACAGAAATAACATTTCCTTTTCTCACGTGTCTTGTTATTATTTTTGTGGTTCTTTCCTCCTTGCCTATTATCCGTCTTCTTGTTCTGCGATTCTTCCGCTTGCTGGTTCACGTAGAGGAGGAGGAGGAGTAAAAGCGTCTGTAGCTGGGGAGTAAGGTCCCCAGACATGCCGAAACGAAAAAGGAAAGAAAGATTAAAAACAAAAGGATAGAAAGATAGTGCATATGGATTTGGGGGATTATGCCGTTTAAAAACGACGCTTTTCCTTGAAAAAAAATGCTTATTTAAACTTCTTTTTTGAAAATAGTTCCAAAAAATTTTATCTAGTCTAGTAAATCTTGCTCTGATACCAAGTGAAACACCCCAGCTCCATTAAGGTCACTCACAAAGGGAATGCCTTAACTTCGATGGGGGTTTATAAGTAAAAGTCACAGATAAAACACAAGACAAATATAAACATATATGTATAAGCAACGGAAAACAAACAGACTTTCATTTCGTAAATACGTGTTCATACAAAACATTTCCATAATTGTCACATAATAACTTCCAAAACATTACATCATCATTTCTGTCTTGATTATTAAATAAAGAAGCATGAAACATAATAAAAGCTGCATAAATCCCCATAGAACGTGTCCAAAAGCCATAGCCAAGGAAAGAGAGTCCAAACCATACATCTACTATCTTGAAGCTTGCAAAGAGTCTGACTAAGCTGGGTTGTTTCCTCCCTGTGGACCTGGGGGGACGGAAGAAAAGAAGACGAAAGAAAAATAGAGTCAGACATAAAGCCTGGTAAGTCTAGTGACTCTTCAGTATGAGAATAAGAAAAAGGGCATGATAGGCATAAATTGGAAATAGGAAAGTATCATAAACTAAGATAAAACAGTTTGAACCGAATACACTATCGCACCCTACACTATATCTCTACACCTACTTGCATTGTCTCAACTGGCACCCCATGATCGGGGTGAAGTGATCCCCTTTCTAAAGATCGGCTTCTACTCGCAAAATCATATGTTTCATACGGCCCCCAATGATTGTAGATACCTATGCTGGTCCCACCATGGGGTGTATCAAGTCCCATAGTGGCGGCCCGACACAATCCTAGAATGCATAGGTTAAACTACTAGTGCCCAGTGCCCTGTTTGTGTGCTCCGAAGTGTGTGCACGCCCGCACTCCGTTAGAACCCACACTACTGCACCAACCACCGTCACTTTTGACCGCTTACAATCAGCACAGTAATCGTGCCCCACCCTGCCTAGTTTCAGGGTACCATGATACCTAATTAGGTTACTGCTGAAATGGGTCCCCGTTACTAGGGTTTTCTAGTCAAACATGTTAAGTGGTTAAGTGTCTGTATTTACCTAACCCCACCCATCAGTTTAATTAACATGTTGAATTGGTTAAGTGTTTTAGTTAACTTAACCCTACCATCCTGATTGGTCTGTCCTTAGCTTTTTAAAGCACCGACCACTCACATTAGACAGGTATTGTTACAGTTACTGGATGTGCCGGTCGGTTCCGGGCAGGTTTACACCGTAACTCAGTCTAACCTCGGTTCCTTATTGGGCTCAATGCCTAGCCTCTCACATTGGATCAGTATTGTTGTGATTACTGGACAGCCGGGCGGGTCCGAGCAGGTTTACATCACAACTCAATCCAACCTCGGGTTAAGCATACTCGTATTTTCTAAATTTACATATTTGTCTCTATTACTTGTTATATGTAAATTTGTTAACAATTAAATGTTGTGGCCCACTTTCCAATCTCATCATTTTTGGTATAAGACTTTTATACCATTTAAGTGCCACCAATTATTGGCATGTGACAAACATGCCAATACATATATTTTTCACCAATTTATGTCAAGTTTCCTATAATTACCAATTTTTTCCAATGTTACCCCGTCTAAATATTAGGCTAACAATCTTAGCCTAGTTTTTCGTCCGCATGATTTTTAACATATAATATTAGGCTAAAAACTTAGCCTTATTTAGCGTACACAAAATTGGCAAAAAGAAATTCATTAACGTAAACATGACATAGGTGTAAACTTGGCATTTTCGGCATAGTCAATATGAACATAATAGGTGTGAACTTGCAAAATAGTCAACATGAATATCATAGGTGTGAACTTGTAACGTAGACTAAATAAACATACGTATATGTGAATTTGCAACATAGACTAAATCAACTTACATATATGTGAATTTGCATTGAAATAGGGATCTAACTAAATAGGTGTCACATGAATTAGCATATGATTTAGACAACATAAGCCTAAACATGTTTAGATCTAGACATAACATCGAACATCACTAGCATATGACAAGAATATGACATGTCCATAAATTATGTATAATTTTATCACATGTGTGAACTAGATCCAATCATGTTTACTACTATAACATGAAACTTGTATTAAAATGGATCTTGGCAAGGATTCAATTATGAACTTGCAACTTTTGTATAAACATATGAGCATGTATATGAACTTAATCATTTAGGCATAGAGGTTTTAGCATAAAGTATATACATGAGATCTTAACTTGGACATAACACATACAACCTATATTAAACATATAAACATATAGGTGTAAATTCTAACATTAACCATATACTTGTATGTGATGTTGCTTTCATTCTAAATGTACAATAGGATCAACATCAAATGAATTATACCACAAACATCCCAACTATTCACAATACAATCATTGCAATACGCAGATATGAATTAGCATCATCGTTATATAATAGTAAAATTCCATTTCCATTTTACATCGAATCAAGTCTCAATTTTATTCCCATTGGAAAAATCACTATACTTACAACAAACGACGAACTTGAATTCTGGATTCTGAGTTCTGAATTTGCAATGCTTTCCTTTGGGTAGATAAACGTTGTTTGAATCTTGTTTTTAATTTAGTTTTGCTCGTCTCTAAGCTTTCTTCAAGTGGAGGCTACTCTTGGCTTCCTTCCAGCAGCATGACGGTTCTAGCTCTATTTTATTTATGTGAAGTTAGGTTGGAGACTAAGGTTGTTTATATAGGATTTCAAACTAATTAGAGCCGTCGATGAAGCTAGAGTTAATCAAGGCCCGTCTCAAGAGAAGCCAATCAGAAAGTGACAAATCAGCCCTAGTGACACAGCCAAGCCCCAGAAACCGAGCCAGGACCAGACCAAGCAGGTCAGGTCGACCTAGCAGGTCGACCTGTAGGTCGACTACATGGTCGACCTGGGTACCCAGGTCGACTCCCAAGTCGACCCCTTGGTCGACCTGGGTCCTAGGCGGGAAAATTCCATCCCAGCCCAGTTCTGGTCCAGTTTTGAATTTTGAACTTGTTTTCGGGCTGTTTGAATTTTAAATCGAATTTTGAAACTTCTGGAGGTCATAACTCCTTCATACGGAGTCCGGTTTACGCAAACTCGGACTCTACCTCAAGCAGAATTCCGTGACGAACGCAATGGCATAACCTGTTTCCCTTAATTCTTTCATTTATAATTAATTTTAATTTCATTTGTTAATTTACTGTTAACAGAAAATACGAGGTGTTACAATCTTAGTCCATTGCATACATTAAAAAGGGCAGTCGGACAAAACTAAAATTTAAAATGATAACAAAAGGACAATGGAAGAGAGTCGTGGAAAGATAGTTGAAAAGCTGGGCTAAGTGCATTAGAATAGAGCATATTAAGGTGAGTAAACTCTTTTATCCTAGTTATTGATTTTCTTTATATATTGATACAACTATATGGATGCATATATGTTTAGAATAAATGGTATTTAATATTCATATCAAACCAAAAACAAGAACATAAAAATCCGGAGAGTGAAACAGTGTGCATTGTGAGTAAATCTAACTCATTTTAACTTCTATTCTTAAGCCACACTTGACTGTTATAAAATGTGATGCTGTGTGTTTACCTATGTTGATCTTGTTGTACAAATTCCAAGGAAATTAACTAAGTATACGTAGGTGAGTAAACTTCATTTTTACCCATTAAAAACTATTTCTGATTTTGAGTATAATGAAGAGATGTATATATATATATGTGTGTGTGTGTGTGTGTGTGTGTGTGTTGGAATGAAGGGTATTTGTCTAAGCAGATATTCATGTTAATTTGGAATGATAACAATGGAAACAAGAAGGGAACAATGAGTGAAACACACGTTAAAAACTTTTGATTGAATCCCATGTTGACTGTTATTCCATATGAATTGTTGTATACATCAAAATCTATTCATCAGTGACATTTTACCTGTGAATGAAAACAGAGAATTTATTTAGGTGGGTAGACACTGTTTAATCTTTTCAATTTCAAATACTACTGTTTGAGTACTATCATTGTATGTTTTTTTAAACCCCGAAACCATGTTTGTTTATATTTGAATTAAATGATACAAAGGTGCGTATGACTTGAAAACTGAAGAACTTTACTGTAAACTGTTTAACAATAGTATATTCGTTAGTTTTTAGGTTTGGCGTGGGAACCCTATTTTTAGGAAAACATGGTCCATGTTTACAACTAAATTTCATCTTCTCTTATTACATCTTATTGGAACTCATTCATAAACCATCCGCAACTAGAAATGGAATCGGTGCGATGGGTTCCTATCCTGTACTATCAGCATAACATAAATATAGGCCACATGTATATATTCAACCGGCCATCAACGTAATACCTGTAGCCTTTGATTTATACAATGGCCAAGTGTATGCTCGATTCCTATTTTGCTTAAGTGGAATTGGAAGATTGCTCAGTCAAGAAATTTATACCAAACCGGCTATCGACGTAATATGCAGTGGGTTTGTCCCACGCAAAAGAAACAAAAGCAAATATAATCAAAAATAAAAACAAAAATATAGAAATTAGCTACTGTTAACCATATCGTTGGGCATCCGATTAAATGGGAATGGGTGTATATTTTGAGGAGAAGGGGAGGTGGGCCTAATGTAGCTGGTCCTGGGTGATCCTAGAAGGCGGTCAGAACAATCAGTGGTGGCGCAACATTTGTTCGATGGTCGGAAGTCATGTGCACTTGCACGGGGGGACTATGCACAATGGGTAGGAGGAGCGGTATCTTTGAAGAATAGGGAAGATCAACCTGCTGCTCCATTTCAGTTCTGGCGAACACATAAGAATTGATAGTACCTTGGTTGGCAAACATATAAGGACAAACACTTCCTTGTTGACATATATGAACTAGTGTTATACTGGGATTTTGTAAAGTATAAGAAATGGAACCATATTTGGTTTTAGCAAACATATCAAAACCAAAACTAGGGCCGTAGAAGGAAAATAGGGAGTAAAACAAAAAGAAGGAAACCGTAAGCATTAGAGGAAATGGGTAAAAGAAATACAGTAGAAAGAATTTAAGTAAAAACATAAAGAAACGAAAGAGTAGGGGAGAGGAAGGGGAGTATCTTTGGGGTAATTCATGTATGTAGGCAGTATTTGTTACGTGACTTGTTTGGGGTCTCGGAACATCAGCAATTTGGTTTAATGCGTAAAAGGGGGGATCGGTTCTTGGGTAATGGGTTTTGGCACACCAGTAAAAAAAAAGGGATGGCATGACAGAAAAACCGAAACTGGAAAAGGGGAACAAAAGAGAGAAGTAGGAAGAAACAAAAGCAAACTGGAAAGAAAAAAAGGAAAGGAGGTGCGGATATGTTCAGTTCGTATGGATTTCTTTGTTGCTAAATGTTTTTATGGGCCTAGGCTTTGGCCCAGTAAAAAAACAAAATTATATATACATATATATATCAAAAAAGGGAAACGTAAGTAAACCAGAGAAGCATAGAAGAGGGGAGAAGCTTGGTAAAAGAAGCGAAGTGGGGGTGTGTGAAATCTGCTTATACGTTGGTGTGAACGAACTGGGCTTGTCCCGTACCAAATTAAATAAAATGAAAAGGATATATATAGGTAATTATATATATGTTTAATGTATATGTATATAAGCTAAATAAGGAAGATCTGATTAAATTATTTGGCTCGTAGGAGTGTGGTCGAGCCGAGAGATGGTTTAATTTTAAACAATTCGATTTAAAATTAATTGGCTTATTATATAATTAAAAATGGTTTAATACTGAATATCAGTTAAAATAAAATGAATAAATATAGTCGTGAACTAAATTTACTATTGATCAGTAATGATCTGAAATTCGGTGAATTTTGAAGTGGCTGTTTAAATTGATTGATTTATTATGTTCAACCACGATAATAATTTGTATGGACATCTGTTAATGAAAATAAACACCGTTTCACTATAAATTTGGTTGACTGAATTGTTCAGACAACCTATTAACAGAAATAAACACCGTTCTGCTATTATATCAGTTAATATATTTTATCAGTTAATATGTGATGTTGATGATATATCAGTTGATGATATTGAATGGTATTTATATTATGGTTGTGTAAATTGGATTAGCGACTTGAATGTCGTCTTTCATAAGAACTATTATGTACCGTTGGAACTGCTAAGTTATATTTCTGTAAAGTAACTCAGAAATGAATTTAAGTTTTAATAATTGGATATAAATTGTTTTAAGAACAATGAAATGGTTATTTTATCTTAATTATATTATTAATTAATTTAAAAATAAGAGATTAATTGTAATCAGTTAATCAGTTTGTTTGATGTAAATCAACTATTTAAATGGGAATTGATTTATTAAATTAATTGGTTTCAATTGATTTAATTGAAGAGGTTTTAATAAATGATTGTTTAAAGACTTGTTTATTAGTTTTAATTAACAGATTTGGACAAGTTAATGGTATAGTCAAATAGATAATTGAATATGTTACCTAAGATAATGGTTTTGATTTAATTAAATCTTTTAATTAACTGAGGTTTAAAGATAATATAATTATCAAAGGAAAAGGAAATCAAGTCGATTATTTGGATTAAATTCCTGATTTAATATCAAGTTAAATTGATGAATGGTTCAATCAACAACATTGTTTAAAATTGTTTAAGATTTGGAAATCAATTGGATTAACAAATTCTGGTTTTTCGAATATTTTGGACTTCGAACTTCTACGAATCTGGACGATAAGAATGATTTCGACTTAAGGTCTGAGAGGTAATTAAAATACCCCAACTTAAACGATTTCACTATTATCTGATTGATCGCATTAGTTGGTGTTTAGAATAAGTGTCAGAGTTGGATTACGATAAAACAAATATTCAAAAATGAGATTATCACATAAGATTTAATAAGAGTTTTCTAAGCTAAGTAAATACTTACGTCCTCATATATGAACAAAGTTAATATTTGAATATATATAATTAAAGATTTATTTAAATAAGACATAGCAGATCCAAATGAAATAAATGTGTTTATTTTATTTTATATTTGATAGTTAAATAACCGACTATCAAATCTAGACATTTTTCGTTATCGTTTTCGAAGAGATTGGAATCTAAATTCCACTTCGATTCGATATATACGTTATGATTCAGAGATTTTTGAAGACCATTGAAGATGGAGTATTGCAAGGGCTGTTCTGTAGATCCTAGGTAGAAATTGCCTGAGATGGATTTACAGAATAGTGCCTTCGGTTTGTCCAGTCCCAGGATAACTTGTATGGACGAATATCTGACAGAGTATGCCTAACAGATCATATGATTGATCTCTTCAGACTATGTTCGGTGGCGGAGAAATTCGTTTCTCTTAGTTTTATACCCTTAGTATTGGGGAAATCAATTTGTGATACTGGCGGGTTTGATAATGTGGCATTCAAAGTGAACAGAGACGTATTATATTGAAAGGTAAGTTCAGCCTCAAGCCTCACAACCGGGAAATGACAAAAATCGGGCAAACAGCATGGCTATGTGGGTCGCTCCCATTAGGGTGTATTGTCACCTATCTAGAGAAATTCCATTTGTTTCTTAAATCTTTAGATGTTGTCCCTTTCGGGAAATAGTGGGTAGCTCCCAACCGTTGGTGACAATATATTCGATACACTCATACGAAATGAGTGGTCGGTCATGTATGAGCCGGATTGCAAGATGTTCTTCTTGAACCCAGTGTATTCTTCTCTAGAGATACTCTATTGGCAGGTGGTTCCATACCTTATCATATTCGGAATCCAATCTCCAATAAGCGATCGTGGTTTTGATTATATACTACATATGTAGAGCGTGAGATGTAAGCATTCTGCTAGATTGATATTTATTTGTATTTAGACATTATCATAATATCAGAGAAATATATGATTTTAAAAATGTTTTGGTTTATCATAAGGTAAAACCCATCCGTATTTATGTGTGGATGGGTCTTACGATTATCTTTTCTTTCAAAAGGTTTTTGAAAGTTAAAATCAAACTATTTTTAATTGTTTACTCACACCAGTCCCATGACTGACCCAGAGTTTATTTTTCTATGTTTCCCTAAACTCTTGGGTGCCCAAATTTGTATGGGCAGTCCAATAGTTCAGGATTTTACAGATTTATCTGGAGGAGCTTGGAACAGGAGTCTTCAACGTTAGATATTTAGAGTTTATTCCGTTGTCTTGTGCATATAATGTACTCTGATGATGCATGTAAGTTCAGATACAGTTTTGTATTTCAAAGTTGATTTATATATTATGTTTTATTTCGCTGTAATTGTGAGACTCTGTGTTGTTGTTTAGTTCGATCTTCTATCTATTTTCTTCTATTCAAATTTTCTATCTTATCTTTCCTCATCCTCTGTAATGACCCACATTCTGATGGGTTAATTTTAACTATCTAATACAGATTTAAATATTGGGTGGATAATATAAATGGAAATTTTTATATTAGAGTTATCGATTTGATAATCAATTTCGATTTAATATCATATATATTAAATTATCAAAATAAGGAATCAGCGAATAACTGAATTCGAAGTAAAAACTGATTTGGAAACAGTTCAGATAATCTATACAAAATCGTGTTTGAATCAGAATAACAATATTAACTTATTATTATAGAATTTAAATTGTTCGGGATCAATTTAATTTTTTTAAACTGAATTCAATTTAAATAGTCAATTTAAATTAATATCTACTTCATATGATCGCATCGGACTTCGTGACCTATCCCAATGTGTCCGGAATAGGGGTATTACCCTAAAATTGACATTTGTTGGGTTCAGAAAGGAGTTCAAGACCACGGAGTATTTTAATTTAAGGATACAGATCAAAAACTAATTTAATTAAAATTATTTCCTTTATTTTTATGGATAGAAACAAAACATATAGGAGAAAATAAAGAGGCCTCGTGTTCATTCTAATACCCGCACCCCCTACCTACCTCTTCTATTTATAAAACCGATTCCTCCCATTTTCAAACAAAAGCTTCAGATAAAATCAGAAATGGCCGCACTACTTTTCAGTATAAAATAAAAATCGAAATCCCTAAATTCCTTAAACCGAGACCGATTGATTCGTAAGGTCGAGTTCTTCGATTGGGAGTGGAAAACGCAGGGCACGATGTTGGCTTCTAGTTGATGCGCTGGTCTTTGGGGTACTGTTGGAGATCGCGACTGTGGAGGGAGTTCTCGAATTCGGGTAGCGCGATGGAACTGGAGATGATGTTCGAAGGTTTTGCGGTGGTATGATGTTCAGCGAATTGGTGGAGGGCATCTCGAGGTCGAGCTCGACCTGGAAGAAAATCGCGATAGGATGATTTGGTCACGGCAAACTCGAGAAGATAGATGCTGGTATTTGGCGATGGGGGTGTCGATGTCTGGTTCGAAGTATATAGGAATGCGATTCATGAAGTTTGGGGATGACTGGGTACCAGGTTGAACCCACGATGGTAAGGAAGCAAGAGGAAGGGAATCAACAGTTCAAAGGGCTTACTGGATACTTGGAGGTAGCGTTATTCATCTGGGAGGAAAGGAGAATTAGGAAGTTATAAGGTAATTGCGAATTTAGCTATTAATTAAATTGGTTAATAAAGTTTTAATTCGCTTAAAATTTGTGAACTAATCATTTAGAACGGAATTAAGGAAATGTAAATTTCTAATTTTAGCGTTAGGGATTGTTGAATTAAACAACGTGTATTTTATTTATACAAGGTAGAAAATGCAGTTGAATAAAGTATTGGGCAATGTGGTTTACTGGAGCTCGGACAATATTGACAATAGGTTGGGAGAAATTTACTTAAGTGTTGGTAAAACAAAGTATATTGGATAATATCGGAAAATACTTCGCAATAAAGTTTGGATTGAATCAGGAGTGGATCGAAATAAAATACCACGGTGAGTAAATCTCACTCTGTTTATCTAGAATTATTTTTATCAGTTAAAAATAATTGTTTTGTTGATTGTTGGATGCTTTAAATATCTATTTATTGCTGTTAAAAATATATTAGATATCTAGGATTGGTTGATTATTATATATATATATATATATATATATATATTGGGTTGATGATTGGTTGGATTCCCGCAGTCTCATTAGCGGATGCCCGCGGTTTCATAGCGGATGATTACCCTGTACGCCCCACGCTATGATTAGTGGATGACCTTCTATACCGCGATATCCTGCCTCGAAGCAGGATGGGTATTACTATGTTGACTAACGTCTGTGTATGCAGGGAAACAGGTTGGAGGAATCCAACTGGATTCCTCAAAAATATATTATCTGTTGTTGTTTGTTTGATTTCATATATATACATATATGATGTGTTAAAAATCAAATGATTGAAAATTGGTTGATTTGATTGTTTAAATATCACTGGAGCTTGGGATATTGATTTATAAAAATATCAAAAAGGGTATTTGAAATTTAAAAGGGGAATTCTATTTTTATAAATAGAATTTGAATTTTAAATGAAGTATAGAAACATTAACTTGTTTTGAATATATATAAACAAGTAATCGAATTTATAAACTTTATTTATAAATGGAAATATGGGTTTTGAATCGAATTTATAAACTTTGTTTATAAATGGAAATATGGGTTTTGAATCGAATTTATAAACTTTGTTTATAAATGGAAATATGGGTTTTGAATCGAATTTATAAACTTTGTTTATAAATGGAAATATGGGTTTTGAATCGAATTTATAAACTTTGTTTATAAATGGAAAGGTGGGATTTGAATTGAAGTTATAAACGTTGTTTATAAATAATGCAGAGAAATTCAAATGGACTTTAAACTATAGATTTGAATATAGAATTCAAATGGACTTTAAACTATAGAATTTGAATATAGAAATTCAAATGGACTTTAAACTATAGAATTTGAATATAGAAATTCAAATGGACTTTAAACTATAAATTTGAATATAGAAATTCAAATGGACTTTAAACTATAGAATTTGAAAATAGAATTCAAATGAAGTTTAAATAAAGAGAATTCAAATAGAATTGAATTGGAATTTAAATGAGAAGTCGATAAGGAAACGAGAGTATGAGTATAATTAGAATTTGTTAATATGCAGTTAAAATATATTTGAACATGTCATGTTCAAATATGAAGGTGAAATAGACTGAAAAGTTAATTAACAGATTTAATTAACAAATTTAGTTAAAACGGTTGGTATAGTTAAAATAGATTGGACATGCATAAATATACAGGAGACATGTTTGGAATAAAGTGTTAGAAGTTATATAAATAGAATGCCCGACAAAAAGGTACGTATTTAATTCATATATGAGATTTTATGCGCCGTATCGGCAAGCCGCTTGGCTTTTTCTTTTTCTTTTTGATATGAGAAGGACCGGGAAAGCTATTTGAAATTTCCCGATGCTCCCGGTACAAAGGAGGTTATGGCGAATTTTTCCGGGAATTTAAGGAGATAGAATATTTTTAAGATAATTTGATAGTTAGAAATTTACATATCAAAATACATAGAAGTCGATAAGAAAACGAACTTAGAAATAGAATAGTATAATCAAAAAGGAAGTATAAGAATAAAACCTCGTAAGGATAAAAGAGAAAGTATATACGTGTTTAAAAGTAAATCAGTAGTAGTATGGAATTGATTTGTTCGAGTAAGTAGTCTTGTCTGTTTTTGACGTTAAATGTTATTCAGTCAAGGTCTGAGAGGTAATTATACCCCAACTTGGTTGATTTCATGATATACCGATAAGTAGCAAGATTCAGTCTCGAAGATCAATGTGGAATAAGAATTCGTTAAATACTGTATTTGGGTTGTCGTAACGATGTTTTACACAACATCTGTTTTAACCCAAATATGTGCAAAGCTTGGAAATAGAATAATGAATATTTTCTAAAGTTTAGAAAATAAAAGAAGGCGATATATGGAAATGTTTTCCAAATAACGTATAAGGCCAATATGGTTATTGAAAATATTTGGTTAACAAATATTGATAAGAAATAGAGAAGAGATTTAATTAATGGGATATTTATTAAAGTTTCAGTGATTGTTGGATGTTTGGATGAACACTTGTTTTATTCGATAGTTAAATCATCGACTATCGAAACACTTGTTTTTATTCGATAGTTAAATCACAGACTATCGGAGTTTTGACCATCGTTGTCAATATGGAGAGACCGGTTGGATTATTATCCGAAGAACCACTCCATATTGGCAGTAGCGTGCGAATCAGATTATATAAAGATAATCGAAGACGGAGTAGAGTGCAAGGACTTTTTCTATTAATAGAAATAGTGCCTTCGGTTCATCCTGTTCCTGGGTGACTTGTACGGATGAATGTCTGACAAAGTATTTTCAGAAAGGTCACGTACATTGATTTCTTCAACCGTACCAAGAGTGGAAGCGGAGAAGGAAACTTCTTTTAGCTAACACGTAATGTACTGTTGAGGACGTCAATCGGTGATTTGAGGGATTTGACGATGTGACATTCGAAGTGAATCTGGTGTGATGATAAAGCGTAGCTTCTAGCCTCATCATCCGGTAAATGACAGAAATCGGGCAAGCAGCATGGCTATGTAGGTCGCACCTATTAGGGTGTATAATCACCTGATCTAGAGTTTCATTTACTTCTAAAAATCTATTGTCGATGCTGACCCATTTGGGAAACGGTTGCTGATCCCAATCGTTGGTGATATACATTCGATACACTCAAGCGAAATGAGTGGTCGGTCATGTGTGGCTGAGTTGCAAGATGTTCTTGTTGAACTCGGTGTATTCTCCTCTAGAGGTACATTAGCGAAAGGTGGTTCCATACCTTGTCATAGTTGGAAATCCATTACCCAATACGTGCTTGCGGTTTTGATTGTATACTATATATGTAGAACGTGAGATGAAAGCGTTTCTGCTAGATGATTAATATATTGTGGTTGATAGACATTATTATAATATCAAAAGGTTTTTAATATAAAGATATTTGGATTCTCATAAGGGGAAAACCCGTTCCGTTATGCGGCGTGGTCTTATGAGATATTGTTTACTTGTTCGAACTGTTTTTAAACTGTTTTACTCATACCAGTCCCATGACTGACCCGGAGTTTACTTTGTTGTTTTCCCTAAACTCTTGGGTGCCTAAATTTGTACGGGCAGTCAAGTAGTCAGAATTTATAGATATACTGGAAGAGCTTGGAGCAGGAGGCTTCAGGATCATATAGCTATAGTTATTTCCGCTGTGTTGTTAGTGTTGTACTTTGATAATGACATGTATATTCAAGTACAAATTTGTATTTCAAAGTTATGTTATGAAATATATTTATTCGTTCCGCTGTGAGATTCGTGTTACTCTGATGTTGTGTTCTTCTTCTTCTTCTATTCTAATTTTCTATCTTATCTTTCCTCACCCTCTAATTTCTTTCACTAATTACCAGGATTTTTCGATGTTTTGGTTATCGACATCGAGCTTATGTCGATAACCAAAATCGTTGAAAATCCGGGTCGTTACAGTTGGTATCAGAGCTTAAGTTAAGAATTACTTGGCTCTGTGGCGTGACTCGGTAGAGATAGGGTTAGTAATACCCTAGATTGAGTTTGAGTGTATATATATATGAGAGAGCGTATTTGTTATTTGATATAAAAACAGTTTTATATTGTGTTGACTAGTCTGTTGAGTGGATTATGAATTTTGGTCGAATCGTGGGACGCCACAATGTCGATAGGAGTTTATAAACACTTGAGCAGAAGAATGGACACGATATCATTTTAAATAGTTGAGTTGATTGTTATGATTATAATCGAATAAGATTATAAGAAATGAAATAGTTATATATAACCAATGGAATTTGTATATGAAATAAAATATACAAATGTGATGAAATGGGAATTAAATTCAAACTAGAAGTTAGAATTTAAAATCCTAGGAGTTGGAAAATATTTTTCTAAATGGAGTTTGAAAGAAATAAAGCACTGAACTCATTCAGTAGCTGGGAAATAATTCTGATGATGGTCGCAACATCATCAGTGTTCATTTTCGAGTTTCTAAGTGATGAATTGCTGCCTTAGAAAAGTTTTGATGGAAATTTGTTTGAAAAGAAACAAGTTGTTTGAAAATTCAAATGTTTTGAATTTGAGATAGATATAAATATATGTATATATTTATATAACTTCAAAAGGAATTTTGAAATGGGAATTGGAATATAGATTTCAAATAGAAGTGAAATAGAATTTGAATTCAAAGGAATTCAAATGAGTTTGAATAAAGAAATTCAAATGGAATTTGAATATTTCAAATATAAGGGAATTCAAATATAGAATTTGAACATAGAAATTGAAATAGGATTTGAATAAAAAAAAATTTCAAATAGAAATTGTATAAGAAAAATTGAAATAGAATTTGAATTCAAATAGATTTGAATAAAGAAAAGTCAAATAGAGATTTGAATATTAGAATTCAAATGGAATTTGGTTAAATAGAATTTCAAAGAGAATATAGAGTGGAGGTTGAATATTAGAATTCAAGAAAATATAGAGTTTGAAATAGAATTTAAATTCAAAGGATTTCAAATAGAAATTGAACAAAGGAATTTAAATAGAAATCGAATAAAGGATTTCAAATGAAATTTGAATAAGGGATTTGAAATGGGTTTTGAATAAAGGATTTCAAATAGAATTTGAAGATAAGAAATTGAAATAGAATTTGAATAGAAGAAAAATTCAAATAGAAATTGAATAGAAGGAAATAATATAGAGTTTGAATAAAGAAATTCAAATGGAATTTGAATATTGTAAGTATATAGGATTTGAATATTTGAAGAGAAATAGATCGGGAATATTATGTTGGAATGGATTTGATACATATTAAAAATATATCAGAATGGAGATTGAATTTATTATAAACAAAGTTAAAACGTTTATATTTATAAATATGATTAAAACGAGCTCGTCGTAGCGCGGCAGTTCATAAATTGGCAATTCGAACTTCAATTTAGTATACAGAACTCAATTGAAATCGGAATTCTTTGAAACAAGAATCGTCGGGACCAGTTGAACAATAGTTTTCTAATGAAAGAGAAAAATCTGGATTTCGTCGTATAGATTTTGAGATATGTCAAAATCAAATTTTTAGAAAAGCAGCGCCAGAACCATTATAAAAACCATAACGGTTTAATTGAATAAACAAAGGGATTGTTAGGAAATAAAATCCGAATTTGGCATTAGAAAATCCAGGCTGGAGATACAAAGTAAATATGAACTCCAGTGAAGTAAGTGAAATGATTTTTAAGACAAAAATCATATTTTAAATGGTTAAATAGAATTAACTAAATTGGTGAATAATTAGTTAAAGGGAATTTGAATCGAAATTGGGTTTTTGGGTAAGTAAAAGGGATTGAGAATTTATATTCGAAATCGAATATATAACTTGAGTTGAAAATATAATTAGATTAGTCTATAATTAGGTTGACATATATTTGAACAAGTTATATTCAAATAAAAAGGATGAAATAGGCAAAACGGTTAATTAGCAACTAGTTAATGGGAATTTGAATGATTGAAATTAAATTTAACTTAAGTAAGTTAAATGGATCGAAATGAATAAATTGAGTAAAATCAATGTGAATGAAATGTGAATTGGGAAATATAAAGGAAACATATTTGTAGAACAAATACAAGGGAAGTTATTTGTAAACAAATAGAAGGGGAAATATTTGTAAAAACATTTACAAATAGAATTTAAAAAGGGAATATTAGTAAAACATTAACAAATAGATTCAATGGAAATATTTATTTATAGAAAATAAATAGAATGTTATAAATGAGATATTTATTTGTTAAATAAATAGAATTTAATCAAAGGAATATATAGAAGATGAATAGAAAATGGAAATCTGTTTTTAACAGATAAATAGAAAAGATTAATTTATAAATAACAGTTTATAAATTAAATTGAATATTTTTCATTTGATAGATGAATATATAAGTCTGAACTTATATAGAGAAGAGATATTGGTTTTTAACACCGATAGTTTTAAATAGAAGGGGTACACAACACTTGTATAAGTGAAGTAACGTTTTTAAAGAGAACATTTATAAAGTGAAGAACCGTTACTAAAAGTAAATCTTTATAAATGAATAAACGTTATCCAATAGGAGTTATTCGAATAGGAGAAATCGATTAGAGTTAGAAATAATCGATTTGAGTTAGAATAAATTGATTAGAGTAAGAATTAACCAGTAGAGTTAATCGCTTAAGGTTAATCCGTGGAGCTAATTGAATATTAGTTGTTCAATTAGAGTTTATCGAATACTTGTTATTCAAATTAAGAGTTAACCATATAAAGTTAATTGAACATAATTAATCGAATTAGAATTTAATTGAATGTTAGTTATTCAATTAAAGTTGATCGAATATAGTATTGAGATAAAATTAGTCAAACATAGTTACTCAGGATAAGTTGCCATTTCGTACGACTGCTAGCGTAATTCGCAGGGCTGCAGATAGCCTAGGGCGATCGGATGTTTCCTGGGGGAATCAGGCGTAACCATTGTCATCGCTGCAATCTAGAGTCAAGCAAATGAAGTTAAATCAAATATTAGTTTATTTGAATAGAACCAAAGGAGTTATCGATTATTTGTTAATCGAAGGAGTTATCAATTAATAGTTAATCGAAATGAGCTATTGATTATAGTTTAATCGAAAAAAATTATCGATTAGTTTAATCGAAGTGAGTTAGAGAATATTGGTTATTCGAAGGAGTTATCGAATTTAGTTATTCGATGGAGTTAATCGAAAAGAGTTAAATCCAATAGAGTTAATTGATAAGAGTAAATTGAATAGAGTAAATCGAATATAGTTTATTCGAAGAAAGGTTTTCGAATCTAGTTATTCGATAGAGAGATTATCGAATATAGTTATTTGAAGGGAGGAGTTATCGAATAAGGATTTATTCGAAAGAGAGACGTAAGGAAGTTTGAAATGTTGAGTATCAACATAAATAAGTTTTGAAAAGTTAATGGGTTTGTAACACTTTTTCTACCTTAGCAATTTCGAGGACGAAATTATTTTAAGTGGGGAAGATTGTAATGACCTGCATTCTGATGGGTTAATTTTAACTATCTAATACAGATTTAAATATTGGGTGGATAATATAAATGGAAATTTTTATATTAGAGTTATCGATTTGATAATCAATTTCGATTTAATATCATATATATTAAATTATCAAAATAAGGAATCAGCGAATAACTGAATTCGAAGTAAAAACTGATTTGGAAACAGTTCAGATAATCTATACAAAATCATGTTTGAATCAGAATAACAATATTAACTTATTATTATAGAATTTAAATTGTTCGGGATCAATTTAATTTTTTTAAACTGAATTCAATTTAAATAGTCAATTTAAATTAATATCTACTTCATATGATCGCATCGGACTTCGTGACCTATCCCAGTGTGTCCGGAATAGGGGTATTACCCTAAAATTGACATTTGTTGGGTTCAGAAAGGAGTTCAAGACCACGGAGTATTTTAATTTAAGGATATAGATCAAAAACTAATTTAATTAAAATTATTTCCTTTATTTTTATGGATAGAAACAAAACATATAGGAGAAAATAAAGAGGCCTCGTGTTCATTCTAATACCCGCACCCCCTACCTACCTCTTCTATTTATAAAACCGATTCCTCCCATTTTCAAACAAAAGCTTCAGATAAAATCAGAAATGGCCGCACTACTTTTCAGTATAAAATAAAAATCGAAATCCCTAAATTCCTTAAACCGAGACCGATTGATTCGTAAGGTCGAGTTCTTCGATTGGGAGTGGAAAACGCAGGGCACGATGTTGGCTTCTAGTTGATGCGCTGGTCTTTGGGGTACTGTTGGAGATCGTGACTGTGGAGGGAGTTCTCGAATTCGTGTAGCGCGATGGAACTGGAGATGATGTTCGAAGGTTTTGCGGTGGTATGATGTTCAGCGAATTGGTGGAGGGCATCTCGAGGTCGAGCTCGACCTGGAAGAAAATCGCGATAGGATGATTTGGTCACGGCAAACTCGAGAAGATAGATGCTGGTATTTGGCGATGGGGGTGTCGATGTCTGGTTTGAAGTATATAGGAATGGGATTCATGAAGTTTGGGGATGACTGGGTACCAGGTTGAACCCGCGATGGTAAGGAAGCAAGAGGAAGGGAATCAACAGTTCAAAGGGCTTACTGGATACTTGGAGGTAGCGTTATTCATCTGGGAGGAAAGGAGAATTAGGAAGTTATAAGGTAATTGTGAATTTAGCTATTAATTAAATTGGTTAATAAAGTTTTAATTCGCTTAAAATTTGTGAACTAATCATTTAGAACGGAATTAAGGAAATGTAAATTTCTAATTTTAGCGTTAGGGATTGTTGAATTAAACAACGTGTATTTTATTTATACAAGGTAGAAAATGCAGTTGAATAAAGTCTTGGGCAATGTGGTTTACTGGAGCTCGGACAATATTGACAATAGGTTGGGAGAAATTTACTTAAGTGTTGGTAAAACAAAGTATATTGGATAATATCGGAAAATACTTCGCAATAAAGTTTGGATTGAATCAGGAGTGGATCGAAATAAAATACCATGGTGAGTAAATCTCACTCTGTTTATCTAGAATTATTTTTATCAGTTAAAAATAATTGTTTTGTTGATTATTGGATGCTTTAAATATCTATTTATTGCTGTTAAAAATATATTAGTTATCTAGGATTGGTTGACTATTATATATATATATATATATATATATATATATATTGGGTTGATGATTGGTTGGATTCCCGCAGTCTCATTAGCGGATGCCCGCTGTTTCATAGCGGATGATTACCCTATACGCCCCACGCTATGATTAGTGGATGACCTTCTATACCGCGATATCCTGCCTCGAAGCAGGATGGGTATTACTATGTTGACTAACGTCTGTGGATGCAGGGAAACAGGTTGGAGGAATCCAACTGGATTCCTCAAAAATATATTATCTGTTGTTGTTTGTTTGATTTCATATATATTCATACATGATGTGTTAAAAATCAAATGATTGAAAATTGGTTGATTTGATTGTTTAAATATCACTAGGGCTTGGGATATTGATTTATAAAAATATCAAAAAGGGTATTTGAAATTTAAAAGGGGAATTCTATTTTTATAAATAGAATTTGAATTTTAAATGAAGTATAGAAACATTAACTTGTTTAGAATATATATAAACAATAAATCGAATTTATAAACTTTGTTTATAAATGGAAATATGGGTTTTGAATCGAATTTATAAACTTTGTTTATAAATGGAAATATGGGTTTTGAATCGAATTTATAAACTTTGTTTATAAATGGAAATATGGGTTTTGAATCGAATTTATAAACTTTGTTTATAAATGGAAATATGTGTTTTGAATCGAATTTATAAACTTTGTTTATAAATGGAAAGGTGGGATTTGAATTGAAGTTATAAACGTTGTTTATAAATAATGCAGAGAAATTCAAATGGACTTTAAACTATAGATTTGAATATAGAATTCAAATGGACTTTAAACTATAGAATTTGAATATAGAAATTCAAATGGACTTTAAACTATAGAATTTGAATATAGAAATTCAAATGGACTTTAAACTATAGATTTGAATATAGAAATTCAAATGGACTTTAAACTATAGAATTTGAAAATAGAATTCAAATGAAGTTTAAATAAAGAGAATTCAAATAGAATTGAATTGGAATTTGAATGAGAAGTCGATAAGGAAACGAGAGTATGAGTATAATTAGAATTTGTTAATATGCAGTTAAAATATATTTGAACATGTCATGTTCAAATATGAAGGTGAAATAGACTGAAAAGTTAATTAACAGATTTAATTAACAAATTTAGTTAAAACGGTTGGTATAGTTAAAATAGATTGGACATGCATAAATATACAGGAGACAGGTTTGGAATAAAGTGTTAGAAGTTATATAAATAGAATGCCCGACAAAAAGGTACGTATTTAATTCATATATGAGATTTTATGCGCCGTATCGGCAAGCCGCTTGGCTTTTTCTTTTTCTTTTTGATATGAGAAGGACCGGGAAAGCTATTTGAAATTTCCCGATGCTCCCGGTACAAAGGAGGTTATGGCGAATTTTTCCGGGAATTTAAGGAGATAGAATATTTTTAAGATAATTTGATAGTTAGAAATTTACATATCAAAATACATAGAAGTCGATAAGAAAACGAACTTAGAAATAGAATAGTATAATCAAAAAGGAAGTATAAGAATAAAACCTCGTAAGGATAAAAGAGAAAGTATATACGTGTTTAAAAGTAAATCAGTAGTTGTACGGAATTGATTTGTTCGAGTAAGTAGTCTTGTCTGTTTTTGACGTTAAATGTTATTCAGTCAAGGTCTGAGAGGTAATTATACCCCAACTTGGTTGATTTCATGATATACCGATAAGTAGCAAGATTCAGTCTCGAAGATCAATGTGGAATAAGAATTCGTTAAATACTGTATTTGGGTTGTCGTAACGATGTTTTACACAACATCTGTTTTAACCCAAATATGTGCAAAGCTTGGAAATAGAATAATGAATATTTTCTAAAGTTTAGAAAATAAAAGAAGGCGATATATGGAAATGTTTTCCAAATAACGTATAAGGCCAATATGGTTATTGAAAATATTTGGTTAACAAATATTGATAAGAAATAGAGAAGAGATTTAATTAATGGGATATTTATTAAAGTTTCAGTGATTGTTGGATGTTTGGATGAACACTTGTTTTATTCGATAGTTAAATCATCGACTATCGAAACACTTGTTTTTATTCGATAGTTAAATCACAGACTACCGGAGTTTTGACCATCGTTGTCAATATGGAGAGACCGGTTGGATTATTATCCGAAGAACCACTCCATATTGGCAGTAGCGTGCGAATCAGATTATATAAAGATAATCTAAGACGGAGTAGAGTGCAAGGACTTTTTCTATTAATAGAAATAGTGCCTTCGGTTCATCCTGTTCCTGGGTGACTTGTACGGATGAATGTCTGACAAAGTATTTTCAGAAAGGTCACGTACATTGATTTCTTCAACCGTACCAAGAGTGGAAGCGGAGAAGGAAACTTCTTTTAGCTAACACGTAATGTACTGTTGAGGACGTCAATCGGTGATTTGAGGGATTTGACGATGTGACATTCGAAGTGAATCTGGTGTGATGATAAAGCGTAGCTTCTAGCCTCATCATCCGGTAAATGACAGAAATCAGGCAAGCAGCATGGCTATGTAGGTCGCACCTATTATGGTGTATAATCACCTGATCTAGAGTTTCATTTACTTCTAAAAATCTATTGTCGATGCTAACCCATTCGGGAAACGGTTGCTGATCCCAATCGTTGGTGATATACATTCGATACACTCAAGCGAAATGAGTGGTCGGTCATGTGTGGCTGAGTTGCAAGATGTTCTTGTTGAACTCGGTGTATTCACCTCTAGAGGTACATTAGCGAAAGGTGGTTCCATACCTTGTCATAGTTGGAAATCCATTACCCAATACGTGCTTGCGGTTTTGATTGTATACTATATATGTAGAACGTGAGATGAAAGCGTTTCTGCTAGATGATTAATATATTGTGGTTGATAGACATTATTATAATATCAAAAGGTTTTTAATATGAAGATATTTAGATTCTCATAAGGGGAAAACCCGTTCCGTTATGCGGCGTGGTCTTATGAGATATTGTTTACTTGTTCGAACTGTTTTTAAACTGTTTTACTCATATCAGTCCCATGACTGACCCGGAGTTTACTTTGTTGTTTTCCCTAAACTCTTGGGTGCCTAAATTTGTACGGGCAGTCAAGTAGTCGGAATTTACAGATATACTGGAAGAGCTTGGAGCAGGAGGCTTCAGGATCATATAGCTATAGTTATTTCCGCTGTGTTGTAAGTGTTGTACTTTGATAATGACATGTATATTCAAGTACAATTTTGTATTTCAAAGTTATGTTATGAAATATATTTATTCGTTCCGCTGTGAGATTCGTGTTACTCTGATGTTGTGTTCTTCTTCTTCTTCTATTCTAATTTTCTATCTTATCTTTCCTCACCCTCTAATTTCTTTCACTAATTACCAGGATTTTTCGATGTTTTGGTTATCGACATCGAGCTTATGTCGATAACCAAAATCGTTGAAAATCCGGGTCGTTGCATCCTCTAACTTCTTTCTATTAATGATTCGTATTTTCGTGCAATTTGGGTTGGATGTGAGTTATATTCAGTCATAGTACGATTTGCGAATGATTACAGCTGGTATCAGAGCTGAAGGTTGAGTAGTAACCTTGGCTTTGTGGCATAACTCGATAGAGATAGGGTTAGTAATACCCTAGATTGAGTTTGAGTGTATATATACGAGAGCGTATTTGTTAATGGATATAAAAACTATTTTTATATTGTGTTGATTGGTTTGTCAAGTTGTTTATGAATTCTGGTCGATACAGTAGGGTAACTGTATCGATAGGTGTTTCTAAACTCTTGAACAGAATAATTCGACACAGTATGGTTTTAAAAGCTGAGTAAATGAAATAATTTTACTCAAAAATTATATTTTGATATAAAAAGAATAATTTTCTGAAATTATTTTTATATATGGATGTGTCGATGACTGTTATTATAATTAAATAGAATTATAAAAATTTAAATGGTTATATATTAAACCAAATTGAATTTTGTATATGGATAAGATAAACAAGTAAGACAAATTGGAGAATTGCTTGAGAAAACAAAATGTTTTTGAAAAATTCAAGGGTTTTGAATTTAAAATGGATGATTTCAAACTGCTTTGGAATTAAAATTGGAAATTTGGATTCTGAAATTTGAAATTATAACTGGGGTTAAGAAATTAAAACCTAATTGGATATTCATTGAGTTAATTGATTTTCTGAGTGTTAATCTGATGTTGATTTGAGTCTTCGGGGTTGATACTTAGAGAATTATTTACTTAAAGGATTTAGGGTCAGGGACTAATGAATATTGAAGAATAGCAATAAATGAAAAAGTTTTCCAATTATATAATAGATATTCCTAATTATGAAAATAATTGTAATTGATATCTAATTACTGAGGTATTAAATATTTTGATTGTTGTGAAATGTTTTGGTAGGTAACCTGTGTATTTTGGATTTCTTATTTGTTGTGATTATTAGGGAATGATCCAATGTGTCGTGTATAAGTCTATGAATATAGATATAACTGTAATCCCCTCGTCGTTCTTCAATTTCGAGGACGAAATTCTTTTAAGGGGGTAGATTGTAATGTCCTAGTTTTTGACTGAATTTGTAATACGGTTTATTATGGATTATTTCAGTAATCGATTTAAATTTAATAAATTATGAATAATAAATTATAGAAATATTCCAGGAGAATATATATACAAAGGAATGTTACTTTTAACATTTTTGTTGCATTTAGATAATTGAGAAATAAATTAAATAATCATTTTCATAATTCTTTGGAATATATATGTATATATGTATATATATTGTTATAATCTTAATTAGGCAAATGTAGGAATGTATGTATATAAATCTTTTACACAATGACTTTTATATATATGTTTACTTATAAAATAAAATAAGTAAAATATCAAGATTTCTTCATATGAAAGGAAGATTACATTAATGAAAGATGTAACCTTGTTGTACATAGGATCAAAAACATTTAAAAGAAAGATTTGACAGATCAAGACAGCTAATATAGGCTCTGTGTATGTGTGTGCCATTCAGAACATTTAGGACATAGGCATTGAAAATTGGAATTCGTGGCAACAAAGTATTTGCATGTTTAAACTTCATTGCACCTAGCTGTACAAATATGTACACATCAAACCGCACATGACAGTGGCTAGTTATCTCAAACAATAGGATCCTCTTTCCAGTATACACAGAGTTATACACAGTCAAACATAGTTTTGCACATGGCTATAGATATGTACACCATTAAGTTAAGCTACTGTATGCATTTATTTTCTGAAGCTACTTAGGATCCGCTAACAATAACATGGGTATTCAGTTGATAATATACATCACTATCATAACTATATATGCCTATTTTTGTACTCCTAATTACTGCCGACTATAATATTGATTTGCCAACTATAGTGTAATGCACCTACTCTTGGATATGTACACTTCAATTAAGATTTCTGCCATGCATTTTGTATGAGATGATAGGACTTGCACCCTTTCAATCAAGAAGATAAACACGCAGCTATATAAACATAGCCTATCCCTTTCAATCACTCGACATAGCGCAACAAAAACAGTCCATCACATGTGCATTACATTTCATTTCCCATGTGATACCAGTATTTTATCAATTCATGCATCTATAAATAAGCCTAGTCCATTGCATACATTAAAAAGGGCAGTCGAACAAAAATAGAATTTAAAATGATAACAAAAGGACAATGGAAGAGAGCTGTGGCAAGATAGTTTAAAAGCTGGGCTAAGTGCATTAGAACAGAAGGTGAGTAAACTCTTTTCTCCTAGTTATTGATTTTTTTTATATTGATACAACCATATGGATGCATATATGTTCAGAATAAATGGTATTTAATATTCATATCAAACCAAAAACAAGAACATAAAATTCTGGACAGTGAAACAGTGTGCATTGTGAGTAAATATAACTCTTTTTAACTTCTATACTTAAGCTACACTTGACTGTTATAAAATGTGATGCAATGTGTTTATCTATGTTGATCTTGTTGTACAAATTCCAAGGAAATTAACTAAGTATAGGTAGGTGAGTAAACTTCATTTTTACCCATTAAAAACTATTTCTGATTTTGAGTATAATGAAGAGATATATAAATGTTGGAATGAAGGGTACTTGTCTAAGTAATATCTACATGTTAATTTGGACTGAGAACAATGGAAACAAGAAGGGAACAATGAGTGAAACACACATTAAAAACTTCTGATTGAATCCCATGTTGACTTTTATTCCATATGAATTCTTGTATACATCAAAATCTATTCATCAGTGACATTTTACCTATGAATGAAAACAGAGAATTTATTTAGGTGGGTAGACACTATTTAATCTTTTCAATTTCAAATACTACTGTTAGAGTACTATCAATGTATGTTTGTTTAAACCCCGAAACCATGTTTGTTTATATTTGAATTAAATGATACAAAGGGGCGTATCACTTGAAAACTGAAGAATTTTACTGTAAACTATTTAACAATAGTATATTCGTCAGTTTTTAGGTTTGGCGTGGGAATCCTGTTTTTAGGAAAACATGGTCCATGTTTACAACTAAATTTCATCTTCTCTAATTACATCTTATTGGAAATCATTCATAAACCATCCGCAACAAGAAATGGAATCGGTGCGATGGGTTCCTATCCTGTACTATCAGCATAACATAAATATAGGCCAAATGTATATATCCAACCGGCCATCAACGTAATATATGTACCCTTTGAGTTATACAATAGCCAAGTGTATGCTTGGTTCTTATTTTGATTAAGTGGAATTGGAAGATTGCCCAGTCAAGAAATTTATACCAAATCGACTATCGATGTAATATGCAATGGGTTTGTCCCACGCAAAAGAAACAAAAGAAAATATAATCAAAAATAAAAAATAAAAATATAGAAATTAGCTACTGTTAACCATATCGTTGTGCATCCGATTAAATGGGAATGGGTGTATATTTTGAGGAGAAGGAGAGGTGGGCCTACTGCAGCTGGTCCTGGTTGATCCTGGAGGGCGGTCAGAACAATTAATGGTGGCACAACATTTGTTCGATGGCCGGAAGTCATGTGCACTTGCACGGGGGGACTTTGCACTATAGGAAGGAGGAACGGTATCTTTGAAGAAGAGGGAAGATCAACCTGCTGCTCCATTTCAGTTCTGGCAAACACATAAGAATTGATAGTACCTTGGTTGGCAAAAATACAAGGACATACACTTCCTTGTTGATATATATGAACTATTGTTATACTGGGATTTTGTAAAGTATAAGAAATGGAACCATATTTGGTTTTAGCAACCATATCAAAACCGAAACTAGGGCCGTAGAAGGAAAATAGGGAGTAAAACAAAAAGAACGAAACCGTAAGCATTAGAGGAAATGGGTAAAAGAAATACAGTAGAAAGAATTTAAGTAAAAACATAAAGAAATGAAAGAGTAGGGGAAAGGAAGGGGCGTATCCTTGGGGTAATTCACGTATGCATGCAGTATTTGTTACGTGACTTGTTTGGGGTCTGGGAACATCAACAATTTGGATTAATGCGTAAAGGGGGATCAGTTCTTGGGTAATGGGTTTTGTCACACCAGTAAAAAATGGGATGGAATGACAGAAAAACCGAAACTGGAAAAGGGGAACAAAAGAGAGGAGTAGAAAGAAACAAAAGAAAACTGGAAAGAAAAAAAGGAAAGGAGGTGCGGATATGTTCAGTACGTATGGATTTCTTTGTTGCCAAATATGCTTATGGGCCTAGGCTTTGGCCTAGTAAAAAAAATTATATATATATATATATAATTATATATCAAAAAGACATAAAAAACAAAAATGGGAAACATAAGTAAACCAGAGAAGCATAGAGGAGAGGAGAAGCTTGGTAAAAGAAGTGAATTGGGGGTGTGTGAAATTTGCTTATACGTTGGTGTGAATGAACTGGGCTTGGCCTGCACCAAATTAAATAAAATGAAAAGGAGATATATAGATAATTATATATATGTTTAATGTATATGTATATAAGCTAAATGAGGAAGATCTGATTGAATTGTTTGGTTCGTAGGGGTGTGGTCGAGCCGAGAGGTGGTGTACTATGTAAGTAACTACACATAAGTTAGCAAATTTTAAATAATTCGATTTAAAATGAATTGGTTTATTATATATTTAAAAATGGTTTAATACTAAATATATGTTAAAATAAAATGAAAAAATATAGTCGTGAACTAAATTTACTATTGATCAGTAATGATCTGAAATTCAGTGAATTTTGAAGTGGTTGTTTAAATTGATTGATTTATTATGTTCAACCATGATAATAATTTGTAAGGACATCTTTTAATGAAAATAAACACCGTTTCACTATAAATATGGTTGACTAAATTGTTCAGACATACTATTAGCAAAAATAAACACTGTTCTGCTATTATATCAGTTAATATATTTTATCAGTTAATATGTGATGTTTATGATATATCAGTTAATGATATTGAATGGTATTTATATTATGGTTGTGCAAATTGGATTAGCGACTTGAATGCCGTCTTTCATAAGAACTATTATGTACCGTTGGAACTGCTAAGTTATATTTTTGTAAAGTAACTCAAAATTGAATTTAAGTTTTAATAATTGGATATAAATTGTTTTAAGAACAATGAAATGAATTATTTTATCTTAATTATATTAATTAATTTAAAAAGAAGAGATTAATTGTAATCAGTTAATCAGTTTGTTTGATGTAAATCAACTATTTAAATGGGAATTGATTTATTAAATTAATTGGTTTCAACTGATTTAATAGAAGAGGTTTAATAAATGATTGTTTAAAGACTTGTTTATTAGTTTTAATTAACAGATTTGGAAAAGTTAATGGTATAGTTAAATAGACAATTGAATATGTTACCCAAGATAATGGTTTTGATTTAATTAAATCTTTTAATTAAGTGAGGTTTAAAGATAATATAATTATCAAAAGAAAAGGAAATCAAGTCGATTATTTGGATTAAATTCCTGATTTAATATCAAGTTAAATTGATGAATGGTTCAATTAACAACATTGTTTAAAATTGTTTAAGATTTGGAAATCAATTGGATTAACAAATTTTGGTTTGTCGAATATTTTGGACTTCGAACTTCTACGAATCTGGACGATAAGAATGATTTCGACTTAAGGTCTGAGAGGTAATTAAAATACCCCAACTTAAACAATTTCCCTATTATCTGATTGATCGTATTAGTTGGTGTTCAGAATAAGTGTCAGAGTTGGATATCGATATAACGAATATTCAAAAATGAGATTATCACATAAGATTTAATAAGAGTTTTCTAAGCTAAGTAAATATTTACGTCCTCATATATAAACAAAGTTAATATTTGAATATATATAATTAAAGATTTATTTTAATAAGACTTAGCAGATCCAAATGAAATAAATATGTTTATTTTATTTTATATTTGATAGTTAAATAACCGACTATCAAATCTAGACATTTTTCATTATCGTTTTCGAAGAGACCGGAATCTAAATTCCACTTCGATTCGATATATACGTTATGAGTCGGAGATTTTTGAAGATCATGGAAGATGGAGTATTACAAGGGCTGTTCTGTCGATCCTAGGTAGAAATTGCCTGAGATGGATTTACAGAATAGTGTCTTCAGTTTGTCCAGTCCCAGGATAACTTGTATGGACGATTGTCTGATAGAGTATGCCTAACAGATCATATGATTGATCTCTTTAGACTATGTTAGGTGGAAGAGAATTTTTTCTCTCTTAGCTTTATACCCTTAGTATTGGGGAAATCAATTTGTGATACTGGCGGGTTTGACAATGTGGCATTCAAAGTGAACGGAGACGTATTATATTGAAAGGTAAGTTCAGCCTCAAGCCTCACTACCGGGAAATGACAAAAATCGGGTAGACAGCATGGCTATGTGGGTCGTTCCCATTAGGGTGTATTGTCACCTATCTAGAGAAATTCTATTTGTTTCTTAAATCTTTCAATGTTGTCCCTTTCGGGAAATGGTGGGTTGCTCTCAACCGTTGGTGACAATATATTCGATACACTCAAGCGAAATGAGTGGTCGGTCATATGTAGGCCGGATTACAAGACGTTCTTGTTGAACTCTCTGTATTCCCCTCTAGAGATATACTATCGGCAGGTGGTTCCATACCTTGTCATTGTTGGAATCCAATCTCAAATAAGCGCACGCGGTTTTGATTATATACTACACATGCAGAGCGTGAGATGCAAGCGTTCTGCTAGATTGATATTTATTTGTATTTAGATATTATCATAATATCATAGTAATATATGATTTTAAAAATGTTTAGGGTTATCATAAGGTAAAACCCATTCGTATTTATGTGTGGATGGGTCTTACAATTATCTTTTCTTTCAAAAGGTTTTTGAAAGTTAAAATCAAACTATTTGTAATCGTTTACCCACACCAGTCCCATGACTGACCCGGAGTTTATTTCTCTACGTTTCCATAAACTCTTGGGTGACCAATTTTGTATAGGCAATCCAATAGTTCAGGATTTTACAGATTTATCTAGAGGAGCTTGGAACAAGAGGATTCAACGTTAGATATTTTGGGTTTATTCCGTTGTGTTGTACATATAACGTACTCTGATGATGCATGTAAGTTCAGATACAGTTTTGTATTTCAAAGTTGATTTATATATATTATGTTTTGTTTCGCTGCAATTGTGAGACTCTGTGTTGTTGTTCAGTTCGATCTTCTATCTATTTTCTTCTATTCTAATTTTCTATCTTATCTTTCCTCATCCTCTAACTTCTTTTTATTAATGACTCGTATTTTCGTGCAATTTGCGTTGGATGTGAGTTGTATTCAGTCGACTCAGATAGTACGATTTGCAGGTCGTTACATCTATATCTTCCAAATTCCCCAACGATATCCGTATAGTCACGAAATCCAATGTCAAAATATTCCAAAAATTATTTCCATTCAAATCCTTTCCAATTCAAACATTAGAAATTTTGGTTATATCAAAACCATATAATTCCTGTTAGTTCTCTACTCAAGTTGCTAAACAGCTTATTTAGCTAAAAAAGTCTTTTATCTTTACAAAATTGGAATATTTCATCCAAGAATCTTTCCAAATCATTTAATATGATTTAACATAGTTTTCCTTTATTTTTAACCATTTTAAAAATAGTCCCTTTTTGTGTCCATCCAAAATCGGACATCAAAACCAGTTCGTTCTTTTGCAAAAGTACGTTGTTATGAACTCAATTTCATTTCCGAAAAGTATTGGAACTTAAATTCAGACTTTTATTTTTCCTCGGTTATTTTATTTTTAAAATAATCATTTAAAATCCAATTTCTGGAATGGGACTCATTCAACTTCTATTTAACCCGAGAATTTGGGTATATACAAACATCCAATAAACACAATGTCATGTGTCTAACGAGTTGTAACCAAACTCGTTAATTATTTAAAATCAGATGTCGGTGTCATAATCGGGTTCCATTTTATTAATCAACAACCAAACGGTATTCATAACAATTCCCTATACAACCAATCCAGCCACCAAACATTCAAACCAAAATATCTAAACGTGGACATCCTAAACCAATAATATTCACACATGAATAATGCTTAAGTAATGATCACAAAAGATGATTTCATGTTTATTAGCTAATGTTTCACACAAATACACATTCATGAGAGTAGGATCTCTAAATTTCGAACTAATCCAAACAAAAAAGAATGTTTCTTTATGTCTTTAACCAGATTTAGACCATGTTTTACTTTCCTAACTTTCACCAAACCGACCTATATTATCGACAAATTTTGCTAAGCACAAAACTAGGAATTAGCTTAGTAACTTTCAAAATTAGGCTCATAACCTAAACATGGTGACATTTATACTACATAAGGGTGTTAAGGAACTAAATAAAATCCTAATCCATAAAGATTTTATCACAAAATCCCTTTAAATTTCTTTGAGGCATTTCAACAACATATTATGTGCATGTTTTAAATCAAACATAAAAGACCTTTTTACAAATTGATTTCTCATACAAACTTCATCTTTACACATGAAGATCAAAACCTTAGGGTTTCATTATCTTTTACCACATCGAATTATTTACTAACAAACCACCAACAACCAACCAAAGCATGTATACACCTATATTCCATAAAGATGAGATTTTATGAACAAAGATAAAGAGTTTCATCCCTAAACCTAACTAAGATTTACTTAGAAACCATTAGTAACCATTTCCCGACCATTTACTTAATGGTTTTCTTTTAGGAATTTCATCGAATACCTTATGTGCATATAGGTTATCCTTTTCCAACCTTTAAATTTCCCACTAACAACCCATAAATATAGATATATAATCACTAATTAAACCCTTTAAAGTGTAGCTTCCTCACCCCATGACGTCCTAGCCCTCGTTATACGGTCGGATGCTCCTAGATCCAATCTTTCTTAGATTTTTATGAAACCCGAAATCTTCTTGGCTAAATCTGAAATCCTCGGCCGCTCTTAGGCATGTAAATCCTTATCTAAGTTGAAGTACTCATTCTCATGATTCCAACTCCGCTAAGAACACACGATTTCTTCCCCGTATGAGAAAGTTATGACTGTTTTGCTGTTAGGGTTCGCAGATTTCAGCCGGAGGCAGAAATGGGTTGGATTGACGGACGAACGGGGCTCGGATCTCAAGTGGGACCCACATTTTTGCTAGAGGGAGGTCTCGCAGTGGCAGGTGTGGGTTGTTGGGTGTGGGCGGTGGCGGATTTAGGCCTTAGGGTTGTCGAGGAGGTGGTGAAAGAGTGTAATCCCTTTCTTCTTTTCTCTTTTATTTTTCTTCTTTCTCTCTATGATAATTTCGAATTTCTTTGCTACCATGGCTAGTTGAGGATGAAAAGTGAGGAGAAGATGAACGAGTGGGTAAGGATCGGAGGGGAAGGGATAAGGATGAGGGGGTTTATTTATAATAAAAGAAACTATGCAGATTGCTGACTATGCAGATACTAAAATACATGTGTGTTTTCTCAGCTCTATTCGGACGTTAATTTGACTTTCTTATTTATATCTTATTCATAATGTTTTTCCACCATACTATTCAATTTTTCTTTCTCTTCAATAACATATAAAAAAAATTCAAATTCAAATTCATTTGAATTTTCAAATAATTTAAATTCGATTCAAAATAGTGTTTTCTGCCTATCTTAATGTCCAAAACTCCGAATTGGACCCAACAAAAAGTATAACCACCTAATTAACCCTATTTTGGGCTCAATGAAATAGTTTTCAAAGATTATTTCATCCATTAGGATAGGTTAATTTCGAAAACAAGTTATTTTTAGTTCAAATTTCACTCTTTTTGACATGTTTTCCTATTGCACAGTCATATACTGACACAAATTGACTTGAAACTTCACCTACTGCTATATTTTGACATCTCGAATCCAACAAAACTAAAATGGTCGAAATCCGAGACCTTTAGAAAAATGCCTATTTTTAAGGCGACCAAAATATCGCGTTTTTATTAATTTTCAATTGATACCTAGTAACAACCAATTTTAAAAACCCAATAATCTCATTTTAACTTTATTAACACATAATTCAACTTTAGAACTCCTTTTAAATTGCTATCGGGTTCAAATCCCTTATTCAAATTATTTAAAATCCTTTTATACTTATTTAAAATCACATTTTGGATTGATTGAAAATCCGGGTCATTACATTCATCTCCACTTAAAATGATTTCGTCCTCGAAATCGAAGTCGGAACTAATGGTTATATGCTTAACCAATACCTTGATTATTAATCCTAGAGCTCTGTTGGTTAACTCCACTGTTTAACTTTACTTGTTTATTCATTGGACATAGGACTGCATAATGTTCCTCTTTATGGCATTTATAACCGCAAACACCCACAAATTTTCCTTTATTCTTATGCTTCCTGGAGTAACAATGAATATACTTTCATAGGTTCAACCTATTTCCTTCTTCGATCTTCTTATAAATCATTTTCGCTTGTTTTCGATTCATCGTCCTAGGTTAGACCATAGTTATCTATACCCTACAACATTTAATATTGTAACGACCCGGCGGAATATTCGATGCTCGAATTTCAACAATAATACATAAAACCCGTATTATCTGTCAAACCCAAGTATCGAACAACACTAGATAGTTATTAGAAAGAAGTTAGAGGATGAGAAAAGAAATAAAGAAATATTATAATAGAAGAAAAAGAAGAGCACATCAGAATCTCACAGCGGAACGAATAAATATAATATATCAAATCTCTTTATACAATGAAACTGTATATACATTCCAATCATCAGAGTACATCATGGATATGTCACAGCAGAAATACACTTTATATATCTAACGGTGAAGCCTCCTGTTTCTAGCTCCTGAACTCCAGTGAAATCTAACCTGTAAATATACTCGGTCTGACCCGAGCACATTTGAAGAAAAGCAAAATTCATTCGGATCGGTCTGGAATACTTTTAGTGATAAGTTCACAGCACAAACAATTTGTTTAACTTTGAAAAATCCTTTTTGAAATCAAAGGATAATAGTAAGACCAGCCCACACATAAATACGAACGGTTTTTACATTACTATAACCCAAAACTGTTTTGAAATCAATATCTTTTCTGATATTATAATAATATCTACCAAACCACAAATAAATATTAATCTAGCGGTACACTTGCATCTCACGCTCTTCATATATAGTTTACAATCAAAAACCGTAGACTCTTATTGGAGAATGGATTCCAACTATGGCAAGGTATGGGACTACCTTCCTGCAATGTATCTCCGGAGATGAATACATTGAGGTTCAACAAGAACGCCTTGTAACCCGGCTCACACATGACTGACCCCGCATTTCTCTTGAGAGTACCGAATATATCATTACCACGGATGGGGGCCGGCCAACTGAATCGATAGCATACATATAAAAATAAAAAGGAATAACTGAAGGCATTTGATTTCTCCAGATCAGGTAACGATATACCCTTTTAATGGGTGCGACCCACATAGCCATGTTGCCTACCCGATTTTGTGCCATTTCCCGGTTGATGAGGCTAGAGGTTACGCTTATCATTCAGAACATTATATTTCCATTCACTTTGAATGCCATATTGTCAGATCCTCCAGAAATCACTAATTGATTTCCACAAAAATACTCTAGTTGTTAAGCTAAAGAAATTTCCCTTCTATGCCACCAACTTGGTATGTTTGAGGAAAACAACGTACGCGATCCCTTTGGAAATACTCTGTCAGACATTTGTCCATACAAGTCATCCAGGAACAGGATGAACCGAAGGCTCCTCTTACTAAATCTTAGGAATCACCCTATAGATCAGTAGCGAGTAGTTCTTGCAGATCCGCAGATTTAAATTACGACAGAACCACGGTATATCTTTAGTCATGAGTCAGAGATTTAAGCAGTTCTTCTGTTTTATATATATCTAGGTCTTCCATTTACGCCGTCTTTTCCTCCTGCAAGTTAGTCGCGTCCGCACAGTTGATCCGAAGTGGGTTTTGGGTCTAGTTCCCATCCCGGTCTCTTCGAAACAATAAGTCACAAAGGTCTAAGAATAATATTTGATAGTTGGTGTTTTGACTATCAAATTATAACAATACTGTTCAGTACATTGGCAGCTTAGTTCATTTATATTAACATATTTCATTTGAAACTATTCCATCGATCCTTGTTATCGATTTCATAAATTATACCTCGACCAAACTCTTCCAGTTCATTACTTTGAAAGTACTAATCCATATTTTCTTGGAATAACGAATTTACCCAACATCACTCTTTATTTCTTTTGTTGGAGAACATCACTATCTTTTATAAAACATCCTGCATTACCCTTTTATCTTGGAACATCGTTTGCATTTTCAAAACCCTTTCTGTAACTTCTTATACTTGAAAATATCACCGTGGTTTATAATGGAAATATTATTATGTTCCTATGTAAACAACGACATGGTTTAATTACTAAAATCCTTCCCTTATTCCAATTTAAACATTTCACTTAATCCAACTCTCAAGTGAACGATATTTTTAAACTCATCGTTTTGGTTAAAACCCTTTCTACAACTTTCTTTATATAATTTGAATTAAACATCAAATACTTTATATAATCCTTTATTTCGTCTTACATAAAAGAAATTCCAATTGTTGACACTTGCTTTAATTATTATTAAATAAAAGTAGTTATATTTCCTATTAACTGAAACTAGCAGAGTTAATTCATTTAAAAGGTTATTTAAATAAATGATAAATTTTGTAAATCATAACTAACTCGATAATCGCTTTCTTACCATTACAACTAATATTATCTCTCGATAATAGTGAAGCCGTTCAAGATGGGTTATTCTAATTACCTCCCAGACCTTGACCGACGACGCTCTTATCCTAAGATAATAGAAGTTTGCCCCTCAAACATCTGTCATTCCATTTCCATTTATTATGGTTTTATAAACCATTTCCTTCTATTTGAAAACCAACTTTACAAGTTGATCCTTTTTACTTCACTAGGTAAATTTTCAAATCTTAGTTACCATTCGAATCCAATATGATTTTTTTATAAACCATAATTTATATTTGTAATTGCCTTACGATCTCTCCACTTACACCATTAATCTATCCAATATCCCTTTTACACGAATCCATTTAACCAACCAATTAAAATCTCTTCTATTTTTGCTTAATGAAATCATGACGAAATTCTCTTTCTCCTTTCTGCTATTATTCCATATATTTCATTTACCATTCGATTTAAAACATAGTTTTAATGTCACATTTCCTTTTGGAAATCCTATTCCAATCTTAATGCGTTTACTTAGTTTAAGTAAACTGTTATTAATCTCCTTTATTAACTATTCAGTCTTTTAAACATTACATACACAAATCTTTATTCTATTTTAAGTAGAAACCTTCATAAACTCTGATAAGTTTATTTTAACCCATTTAGTTATGTCTCGATAAACTTCAACCCTTATTTAATATCGCGAATTTAGTTCGAGTCTTAATAATTTAACCCACCCACTTAATCGCTTTATAATTGAATTCCGATTAAAGATCATTGCTTTAACCATCATTAATTAAAATAATAATAATTAACTTGAATATTAACTATGTTAAAATAGTTAACTTTGGTATTAACTACAAAATAAAACATTTATCATTTAAAAGCTTATTAAATAATAAATAACTTCGCTAACACTAAATAATTTGATAATTACTATAAAATATAGTTAATCGAAGATTAACTAAAATTTAACAGTATTTTGTTAAATTTTAACGAATATTCAATCAAACTTATTAATTTGATTAATTTAGATCAAATTGATCAATTGTCCCTTTCCAACTAGAACGATTGATTTTTTGCCAACCGTACATATCAGTTACTGTTAACTGATTTCCCATTTCCATTTCCCTCTTAAATTAATTAAATAACTTAATTAATTAAAAACATCACCTAATTATTTAGAAAAAAACAATTATTCAATTCCACTAACTCATAGGTTAGTTTTGACTGCAGTCCACAAATCTCATTAACGACATTAAAATTCTTAATATAAAATATTTAATAATTTCTATTAAAACATGATTCTAACATAAATATATTTATAAACTTCTTTTCATTTAAATGAAATAAACTCGAAAACTTTAATTTAGTTATAAAATAAATTTATAACTTAAACTGCATCCATTGGCCAGACGGCAATACGACGTCTTGAACCAATAGATTTGAGGCCCTCACTGCCAACCACTTAATCAATACTGTTGATTGATCAAAATCACAACAAAAGTTAACATCCATTCGACCATTACTATCTAAACAGGTTTTATTGTCAGCTGGTGGTTCAATCAGTTCATGTGTAAACAATATAAAAATAAACAACATACATGATTTTTGAGGAATCCGGTTGGATCCCTCTAACATGTTCTTCCCTGCGTCACAGATTATCATAACGCTTCACGATAGTATATAATTTTAAATAAATAAATTAATGACGATAATAAGATTAATAGAAACCGTTAAATCAACTATTGGCAACCAAGGTGTCCAATCAACCAATTTGTATTTTTATATGGATTTATCACATCATAGCAGTCCAGAAAAGTGTGAGAATTAACTCACCAGTTTATACGGTTAAGGGTTGAAGTGTTTGTTCCATTTAATTTTAAATCAGTGTTTAAAATTAACTAAAAATCCAACTACGTCCAATCGATTCCCATTCAGCACCATCATCTAGATCTCGTCTCTGCGATCCCAACGGATCCTGTTTCATGAATTTCGTTACCATATGAATAAGTTATGGGTATTATAAGATTGTATATATTTTAATCAATTAATTAACTAAATTAATTTATAATTAAACCATTACCTTAATTACCCTCTATACTTAATCCACGTCAGTAGAGGATTTTGGTTTCATGCGTTTTCTACACCATCCCCCTCTCAAACCCGCTATCGCGTCTTCCCTTTCTCCAATTCCAGAACATCGCATAAAACTCCACGCCATCGGACAACCACCCCGCCTTCGTCAGAGCACCAGAGACCACCTGCTACCCCCTCAACTCCGCCGTCGCCCTAGCTATCGTCGCCCCCAACCTGACCCCACGTTAATGCTCCGCCTGCCAAGAACCTGATCACGAACGGAAACTGCCTCACCACAAAAATCTCCTACGTCCGACCATCGCAGGTCATCGGACCACTGCCAGATGAATGACGTCGCCTCCCCCTAGGTTTCCTCTTCAGACTTCGGACCTCTCGACTCCCCAGTTTACCAGAAAACACCCAAATCCGTTCGCAAGTTGCAAAAACCACTCCAAAACAACAACTTCGTTCATCTAACCACCACCGCCACTATAAGCAATTTCAGCCTAACCAACCTGAAGCGAAGTTGGACCTCTCGACCTCTTCTACTAAACCCCCTTTGACACCTCCACTGAAATTGATCCGACTGCTCGCAAAAGGATGAAAAACGAAAGTGGATCTCACCGATTTTAGGCCGATTCCGGCGACCTCAGTTGACGAAACTTTCCCAAATTTTTACAATAGGTAGGTAAGGACCATATCTACCTTTTCCCTTCAGATTATACTAGCGGATTCACAACAGAATTGAAGATATAAATTATTTAAGGATTTCAGACTTTTTTGCAAAATTCTGAAAAGTGGAAAAATGTTTGGACGGAATTCCTGAATTTTGGTTGAGAAATTGGGGTATATATAAGTGGGAAAATATTATTTTAACCTGATGTAACGACCGACAACGACCGACGATTTTTATTTCGTGTCTATCGCAATTCTAAACGTCGTTAATTGATTACCGTGCTCACATACAAACTCCGTTCGAGCTCGAAATGGACGGCATGCTATAATTTGATGTTACGATCCTAATGAAACTTGTTTCGTCGAATTCCGAGTCTGTTTGCTCAAACGACGTCCGTTCACGCCCAAATGGTCGTTTTATTTGCATTTTATTTTGCTACGCTCACTGAAAAACTCTGATTGACGCGCAACTTGGAATCTAACAATAATTAGCTATTACGGTCTCAATAAAAATTGTTTCGTCGAAACCGGAGGTTGTTTGAATAAAGTCCCTCTTTAAAGGTCCAATTTACATTAAAATAAATCAATTTAAAAATACTTCAATATAAAAATATTATAATTAGCCATACTTGACCAGAATTTTATATAGATTCAATATAAAATATTCCGGGTTGAAATCCAAGCCAACTTGATATTAAAAATATTTAAAAACCCCTTATTTTATATAATAAATCGATATAATTTATAAAGGAATTCCATAGCGACTATTTCAAAATTTGATTTAGACTTAAAACAAAATCTACACTATGAAAACTCGATTTTTCTCTTGCATTAGAAAAATATCATCAAATAGATTCAGATGTTTCTTGTTTCGAGAAAATCTGACTTATATTGAATCCTGTACAGCCATTTAAAGTTCAAAACGCAATATTACGAACTGCCGCGCCGCTGCAGCTCGATTTATAATTAAATTATAAATTAAACGTTATAATGCCGTTTATTTAATGAATCGTTAATGTAATTCCACTATAAACAATTTTAAACCATTTTAAATTGTCGGTTCATAGTATATTGCAAATTCAACATTTTCCAAATATTTTGGAAATAAAATATTACTATATTATTTATATTAATAACCTATTCAAATAATATGGTTAAATTCAAATAAATATTTTGAATAATAAAATAATTCAAATAATTGGCCAGAAAATACGGTACGTTACAAATATTTTACCAAAAAGTTTTATAATCTTTTTAGCAAATACCTCGACTGTCCAAAATCATCGAGAATTCAATTTTCTTAATTAGTCATAGTAACTATTATCTCCAGCAATCAATTAGTGGATTAAATTTTCCAAAACATAATTATCATCAAAACATATATCCTTTTCACGAAAATATACTTTTGGACAATTATTTTGTAAAAAAAGGCTAGACTGCTCTGTTCAAGTGTTAGGAACACTTATTGATCCAGTGAGCTCTTACTGTACCGACCAGTGTTCATAACCCACTCAACAAACTAATCCAACACAAAACTAATTATATATCAAATTACAAATATCTCTCTCTCTCTCATATATATATATATATATATATATATTCTCACACATCTCATTCTAAGGTATTACTAACCCTATCTCTAATGAGTTACTTGCCTAGGATACTACAGACCTTATATCTGATAGGTTTGTATCCCATAGAGCCAAGGTTTGTCTAACCAAAGCTCTGATACCAACTGTGATGACCCGCACTTCCACTCACTTCAGATCGACCAAAAACCGAACCCATGTCGATTCAAGGGAAGAAAAATACGTTTCGTTAGGGTTTATCAGAGAAAACACAACGGAATACAAAACTCACAACATAACAGATAAAATATAATAAGGATATATCATTGTAGTTGATTTTTTTTTGAATACAAATATCATTTTACATACCATTACAATCATGTAGGCTTAACATAATACCGATAGTAGAGAACGTCCGGCCTTCATATGAAACTTCAGCTCTCTCTGGAACTCCCAATCATCAAGCTTGAACCCGATCTCGATAACTGAAAAACAAACTAACAGACTTCCCATATAGAAATTGTAGGCATCCACAATTTGCATGGGAAAAACAAACTACGAGTCTGTCATGGGACTGGTGTGAGGAAACTTTTATTACTAATCTAATACTTAGCCTTAATTTGAATAAGGTATCCCGGGACCGCGCCGCATGGCACAGAACGGGTATTCTCACAGGGATACGTGCACAACCATAACAACCAGAACCAAACATAGCAAACATAAACCAGGTTTTGAAAACATGACTTTAGAAAAATGAACGATTATAAGCCATAGGTCCCACCATACAATGAAAGCGCACACCAAAGGATAGGGGTTTGCCTTATAATCGCAAAATATGCTTGATATAGTTCAAAACAAAAACATTTGATATTATTATATTGACTTGGGTGTGAAAAATACTTTCGAAAATAAACTTATGAATCTTAGCTTGCAGAGTGCCCCATCCCACTATGTTGGCTACGTAGGTATACAACCTAAAAATCATAAAGTGTTTTGTATTGGAAGTTGGATTTCCATTATTGATCCTGGGCTACGGATCTTCCCGCTCCGATTTCGGAACACCCAGCTAGGTTCCAAGATCCCATCCGGCTCCTTTAGAGCAGCAGGGTCGGTCCACCCTGCTTCGTGGATTAAAGTAATAGCCTTAACATAAAATTCCTTAGTCTGTGTGTAGACTATCATCTAGGTATATTGACCTAGTCTGAGGCGCCTCATCCAACAAACCACATAAGTAAATGCTTGGGATCCATACCATGGTGCTATCTTTTGCTAGATGGAACGTTAAGTCCCTGCCCCTGCAGTCTATAATCCTTATTCAGCTCATTCCGGGTTGTGAGGCTCACGAAGCCACATCATACACAAAGTTATGCATTTAATCCATGCTTTGATCTTCAACCACAAGAACCAACTTTTCAACAAAAGCCTTGATCATTTCCACTTATCATGCCACACTATCATTCCTTAAAACACAAACTGTTATTTACCAACATACAACCTTTTAGCTCGTATGTCTCAAAGAAGGGTGTTAAGTTAAGGAAAATAATTCCCGCCACCAAACAGAAGTATGTTTAGTAAATGTCAGTCTGTATTTTATAAAATATAGTGTTAGACACGAAATCCATCAACAAGCCCATTCCAGGAATAGGAACGAAACCGAAGGTACTTGATTCCACGTCCCTTCTTAGGAGTGCAAGTCCTTGCAAACCAAATAGCTTTAAGTACTGTCAGATTGGCCATTACTTTAACCTGGGTGGCCAACCCAAGGCATCAACAGGCCATCCATCCGATGTGAAGAAATCTGGGACTTCCACCATCGTCATCGATATCTTGACATCAGCGTCACACCATATGATTATTCGGAATGGGTAAAACGCGGCTTTTCCAAATAATTAGCGCATCTTTAAAACCAATAGGTATACAGGATTTCATGAACCTCATTTCATTTCAGAATATTCATTTATCCAAATTTCCATTAAATTGGGAATTATTCCCACAAATCTTATCAAAGATTTAATTCATTTAAACCTCTTGTTTAAATATTTCCCAAAAAAACATTGCAAAGGGTTTTACAATATCTTTTCACAATCTGAAAAAAATTAAGGTTTATCAACTAGTTGAGATTAACGAGCCTTACCAAAGTAATCAATCATTTTATTATCCGAGTCCCAACCTATTCATCCCATGGAGCAAAACTGGTAGTACTTCATATATAACACCCATGGTATTACTGTTCAATACATTTACTGTCCAATGTTTTAAATCTAATTAAAGATTTAACTATCGCATGGAGTAAAACTAGTAGTACCCCATTCTCGAACACTTCTTGAATTCAGTAAATTAAATTACCCTATTCTCATTTCAATCTAATTAAAGATTCACCTAAACTCCACTTAGTTTTAATCTCAAAAATCAACACTTAATAATTATTCAGTCTTTGGAAATTAATCCTATCTTTAACTGGGTTAAAGTATCAATGTCACTTAAACCACAGTTCACAATAAATCCGATTTGTTATTAAATACAAGGCTCTAAATAGAAATCATATTAACATACATTAAATATCAAATTCTGAAACCAACAGATATCGAATTAGGAATAACGATATCTATATCTTCCAAATTCCTCAATGATATCTGTATAGTCATGAAATTCAATATCAAAATATTCCAAAGATTATTTCCATTCAAATCCTTTCCAATTCATACATTGGAAATTCTGGTTATATCAAAACCATATAATTCCTTTTAGTTCTCTACTCAAGTTGCCAAACAGCTTATTCAGCAAAAATATATTTTATCTTTACAAAAGTGGAATATTTCATCCAAGAATCTTTCCAAATCATTTGTTATGATTTAACATAGTTTTCCTCTACTTTTAACCATTTTAAAAATAAGCCTTTTTGTGTCCATCCAAAATTGGATATCAAAACCAGTTCGTTCTTTTGAAAAAATACGTTGTTATGAACTCAATTTCATTTCCTAAAAGTATTGGAACTTAATTCAAACGTTTATTTTTCCTTGATTATATTAATATTAAAATAATCATTTAAAATCCAGTTTCTGGATTGAGACTCATTCAACTCCAGTATAACCCAAGAATTTGGGTATATACAAACATCAAATAAACATAAACAAGATGTCATGTTTCAAACGAGTTGTAACCAAACTCTTTAGTTATTTAAGATCATATGCCGGTGTCATAATTAGGTTCCATTTTACTAATCAACAACCAAACGGTATTCATAACCATTCCCAATACAACCAATCCAGCCATCAAACATTCAAACCAAAATATCCAAATGTGGAAATCCCAAACCAATAATATTCACACATGAATAATGCTTAAGTTGTTTGCTCCAAATTTGGGATCAAACACCAAAGGTGTAAAAAGTCACACTTCACCGATTCAGTAAGAATATGGAACCACGTAATCGCAAAATAACCGAATAAAAGCAAGTAAGAACACAAAGGGATTTTTATAGTGGTTCGATTCTCTATGAATCTACGTCCACTTTCAATCTATTCTCATTATAATATTCAATCTTACAACATATGAATTTTCCCTCATTACAATCTTTTCTCTCTTTTCTCCCTCCTTATGATCTAATTTCTCTTGAATTTGGTGAAGAAAATGAAGAGATCTTTTAGCTTTGTGATGAATTTTCAACCACTTGTGTGCTTTGATCCTCTTTCATGAACTTCATAGATCTCCTAGTGAATTAACATTTGATTTAGGTTTTGGAGAGGATTAGAGAAGATATGAAATTGCTTGAGAGATTTATTATGTAACTTGAATGAGATTAGGTGCTTAGATCCAGTTGTAGAAAGCTCTAATGATCATTGATTTGGATTTGATCTTCATGAAGTTAGAAAATTGTTGATGGATCCATAGAAGCCATTAGAGAAGTTGTAGATGATCTATGAATTTGACAGAGTCTCCTTGTAGGAATGAATTTTCGGTCCCCCCTTTCCAAGCGAATGATATGGGGTATTTATAGTGGTATTCAAAGGGTAGTGGCAAAGTGGTAAATATGGCGTGCACAACTGGAATGTGCTATCAGGCCTTGCGCCTTGCTTATTACAACATGGATCCATGCACCATGAATTCAATTGCTATGCACGACACGGATAACTCCTTAACGCGACTCAGTTTAATGTCCAATTGTCCTTTAGTTAGCGCCTTGAGTATATAGTGATTCCAACGTTCCAAATCCGACACATGAGAGTAAAGATGGATGGATACGACATTCCCTATGTCGTATAGCCTAGTCTCATCACCATTGCCACATGTCTCCTCACGATACGGACATCCTTCCTTTTATAACGTGCAGGTCGGCTTGGATTTATATTTATAATGTAGGAACAAAAGGTTACACCATACTTGGCACGTGCAAAGTAAGATTGCCGCCTCATCCTTCTGCTGATATTTATAGCAACATGGTCTTATATTGTTTTGCATGGTTCCAACGCTACGACATGGTAAACCTTCCTGCTTGTGACCATACATTGGAACGACATGTCTACCAAGAGTAGGTAAATAACCCAAATAGGAAGCCATAGTTTGACTTCATATAATTGGTGCCATCACTTTATAGTTGGCGATGAGATAAGCACTTACGACATGATTTATATGGCTTGTAAACAACGGCTTGAAATCCCTGCATGCCTTGCGACATTAACTGTCTTGCGGCATGACCTTCTTTGGGCATGAAATACATGTGGCAATGAATGGATTGCACTGACTTATGACCAACGACATGCTTCCCTTGGGCACAGTTGTCATCAGCTCATACATCTTGGTGCGTGGTTTGTGTAAAGCCTTGAATTAGATGCAAAATTAGTGCGACTACATGCACAGAAGGACCTATTGACGCCTTTCATGACTATAACGATATGGACGAACCGACATGGTGAACTACACCGTTGAACGACATGAACCCTTAATCATGCGGTTTGACATCATGAAGGCCAACGACGATATGAATGGAGCCATGACTGCGACACGGTTATAATGACCTATATGTAGCATATGACTTGGTTCTATGGCAGCATAGAAGGTTGTGCCTTGAAGACTAGTGACATGAATTGAAGCCTTAACGTCATGAATGGTATGCACGACATGGAACATTTCACATGTGATATTCGTGAAGTCTGGGCGTTCCTATTGTTCAACATGTGTAGTTGTGTACTTCTAGTGTGAATTATGTAGATAACGCCATGCTGATTAACGACATGAAGTCTTTGCTTTAACTCAGCACCATGCTAGATGAAGCTTAGGCGATATGAACTCATGTCTTTGTGAGCGACTTAAACGAAGCGGATGACTCGACTTATGTCTTGTGTCATGTTAACGACTTAGAACCATCTCGCGCCAGTGACTTAAAATCATGTCGTGCGGATGACTGCAGGATCCATGTCGCAGAAACGACTTGAGTCAGTTATGTCGTGTGTCATCATTCGTAAATACTTCTTAGTTCTGAACCGCGTTGTAACATTTGCCCCTCGAAGCTTGTATTTCTTGCTTGCGAGAAATGCGGGCTTCGATATAAACATGATTTGCATTGAGATTTTGTCGTAGCTTTTTGTTTGCTATGGAAAATTGTGCTTCGAACTTGTGTGTTCCACGCTACCTGTTCTGTAATCAAAACAAATATTTGTACAATTTTTGTGGGCTTATAATTTGTCATTGATCGCAGACATCAATAACAGATTAGTTTAATCATGAATTATAGCAAATTTTATTTTTGAACTGAATAAAGTATTTGCAAAGAATTATTTTTTTCAACAACTTATAACTCGTCAAATATTTTCTGCACAAATACGATATTCTAATTCAAATTCACGTTAACGCTTGAAATCAACTAATTGATTATGTCGACTGTGGATTTCAAACATTTTCGTTTCATAACTTATATGATGGTGTATGGTATTTCACATTTGAGAAATGCGCATTTGTGATTATTTCTCTGCTTCTCTTTGGAGAAGTCTCTGATTATTGGTGCCCTGGCTCAGGAGGCCATCACTAGTCTTCATTATGAGAAGAAATTTTACTATAGCTCAACTTTTGTTTGCTTCGTTGATTAGTTTTGACGTTGGAGACCTTGTTGGATGCCCCATGTTTTAGTTAGGTCCTTTTAATACAATGTCTTGTCTTTTCCTTGTGATTGGATCAACATAATGGATTTCATTGAACTTGTTGATATCTCCTATGGAAAAGTCGCTTTCTCTGTGGAAAGGAAATTTTGGTTGTTGCATCGTTTTGCAGTGCGAAATCCAACGAGGTTTGGGTTAAGGCTGCATCGCTCTGCGCTTACGAACTCCAACGCTTCGTCTTGCTTTAGCAAGCTCCCGCGCTTCGTTTCGCGCCTACAGATTCCCGCGAACCATTGGGTTAAGGCTGCATCGCTCCGCGCTTACGAACTCCCACGCTTCGTATTACTTTAGCAAGCTCCCGCGCTTCGTTTCGCGCCTACAGATTCCCGCGAACCATTGGGTTAAGGCTGCATTGCTCCGCACTTACGAACTCCCACGCTTCGTATTACTTTAGCAAGCTCCCGCGCTTCGTTTCGCGCCCACGGATTCCCGCGAACCATTGGGTTAAGGCTGCATCGCTCCGCGCTTACGAACTCCCACGCTTCGTCTTGCTTTAGCAAGCTCCCGCGCTTCGTTTCGCGCCTACGGATTCCCACGAACCATTGGGTTAAGGCCGCATCGCTCCGCGCTTACGAACTCCCATGCTTCGTCTTGCTTTAGAAAGCTCCCGCACTTCGTTTCGCGTCTACGGATTCCCACGAACCTTTGAGGGATGAGGTTTTGGATCCGTGATAGCTTGTTGCTCTATTCGCCGTTTGATTCGTTGGGACTTCCTTGATTAACTGTTGAGTTGGTATTATTGGAATCGCCTCATTTCGTCGGATCCTGAGGAAGCAAATGCCTAAGGAATAGCCTGTAATGAGAAAATCGTCTTTTAGCAAAATTTTCATATATATTTTTGCAAGTCAAAGATTTACACAAGCAAGAAACATTTCATTCATAGTACTTTTGTTTTGTACAATGCATGTAAACCATCATAGACTTTTTACAAGAAAGTAAAACATAGTAAAGAGTAAAGTAATGCAAATAGGCGATAGCGATCGCTTATTCTGAGTCTTAGATATTTGATCATCATCAACGGTCGTCAGTTGATTATCATCCTTGGAGTGATCTGAGTAAAAGCTACATTGCTTGGACCAGACAGATCATCTAATGCCCCTTGCCCCTGGGGAGCTGCAGAAGGATTCACATCTTGGGAGTTCTTCACAAATTATTGCAGGCGGTTCTTCCTAATCAATTCTTCAATTAATGATTTCAAATGCCTGCATTCGTTGGTGTTGTGGCCCGGCTGATTATGATACGGACATAACTTCCTGGATTTAGTCAGATGGTCATTCATTTTTATTGGCCGAGGCTCTGGGTAATCTTCTACGTCCTTTGTGGCAAGGTAGATATTCTCAGGAGTGTCACTTAGAGGAGTTAACTCAGACGAGTCAAGAAAGCGAAACTTTTTATTAGCTTTGTTGTCATTTCCGTTGTTGGCTCGCTTCTGTCCCTGAGTATTCTTTTGATCACACTGAGTAGCAGCACTTTTGGGAGCTCCAAGAAGTTGGTTACCACCGATGATCTAAAGAGGTATAGGATTGTCATCTACTCTCATGTACTCCTCCGCCTTCTTATAGAACTTGTCAAGCGTAGTCGGTTCCTTCATCTTTATCTATCTTTCGAATTCGCTTGTTTTGTCTATAGCGTCGAGTAAAGCCATGAGGATTATGCGTGGCTATGGATTCCTTACTTCAGACAAGGCAACGTTGAATCAACTGAGGAAGGCTTTAACAGTTTCCCCTGGATTCTGTTTCATCGCTGAGAGAGTTATAGTGTCCTTGGCTTTATTAGCGTACAGGCGGAACTGCTCCTTGAACTTTTTGGTGAGGTCAGAAAATCAATCGATAGACTTGGGCGACAACTTTGTGAACCATAGTGATGCGGCACCTTCTAAGTAGAGAGGAAAGTATGTGCATCTCATCTCATCGGTTGCTTTAGCCGCACTCATATGCCACTCGTATTTGAATAGGAAGTAGTTGGGATCAACTAGGCCGTTGTACGGAGGCAAAGTCGGAGGATTGAATTTCTTTGGACACTCTGCTCCAAGGATTCTTTCGGTGAATGGAGTCCTATCGGGAGAGAAGTCCCATTCTCTTTCGTCGTCCTTGCTAGCTTGATTCTTTTTCATGGCTCATTCTATCATGTCCGAAATGTATTCTTCGGTGTTATAACGCTCTATGAAGCTGAGCTCTTTAACAAATGTTCATCTAGGCATATGATCTCAATTAGAGAGCTTAGGCACTTTGCCTTCTCGACGTGAAGGTGCCCCCGTAATAGGATTAACGATCTTTCGAGCATTTGCTTTGGAATGGTCCTTAGCCTTCGATCTCAAATCCTCGATGTTAGCTTCGTCCCTGTCACTTGCCCAATCAGAATCGTCTTCCATATTGTCGTTGTGGTTATGATCAGAAGCGGGCGATTTATCATTCTCCTCGAGATCCACATCCACTTATGGAGGGGTTGGATTTGATCGAGCATTAAGAATGGCATCAAGTTTTTCCATCATTTCTTTAGTAGAGGCATCCATTCGGCTGTTTACGTTGGCAATAGCGGCATTTATTTCATTTCTAGTCACGCCAGCTCCACTTGTCGAGTTTTCACCAACAACGAAACGGTTTGTGAGTGGTGTTTCTTCATGAATAGCATCATCGGCTTCTACCACGGTTTTGCTAGTGGTCTTCTTGGATTTGGCCATAATTTCGGAGAAGAATGCGGTTTAGAGCTTTAATGCAAGAATCTCAACTTTGGGAGAGTGCGAGAAGAGGTAGGAGATGCGAGCACGGCCCCATGGTGGGCGCCAAATGTTTGCTCCAAATTTGGGATCAAACACCAAAGGTGTAAAAAGTTACACTTCACCGATTTGGTAAGAATATGGAACCGCGTAATCGCAAAATTACCAAATAAAAGTAAGTAAGAACACAATGGGATTTTTATAGTGGTTCGATTCTCTATGAATCTACGTCCACTTTCAATCTATTCTCGTTATAATATTCAAGCTTACAACATATGAATTTTCCCTCATTACAATCTTTTCTCTCTTTTCTCCCTCCTTATGATCTAATTTCACTTGAATTTGGTGAAGAAAATGAAGAGATCTTTTAGCTTTGTGATGAATTTTCAACCACTTGTGTGCTTTGATCCTCTTTCATGAACTTCATAGATCTCCTAGTGAATTAACATTCGATTTAGGTTTTGGAGAGGATTAGAGAAGATATGAAATTGCTTGAGAGATTTATTATGTAACTTGAATGAGATTGAAGGTGCTTAGATCCAATTGTAGAAAGCTCTAATGATCATTGATTTGGATTTGATCTTCATGAAGTTAGAAAAGTGTTGATGAATCCATAGAAGCCATTAGAGAAGTTGTAGATGAGCTTTGAATTTGACGGAGTCTCCTTGTAGGAATGAATTTTCGGTCCCCCCTTTCCAAGTGAATGATATGGGGTATTTATAGTGGTGTTCAAAGGGTAGTAGCAAAGTGGTAAATAGGGTGTGCACAACTGGAATGTGCTATCAGGCCTTGCGCCTTGCTTATTACGACACGGATCCATGCGCCATGAATTCAATTGCTCTGCGCAACATGGATAACTCCTTAACGCGACTTAGTTTAACGTCCAATTGTCCTTTAGTTAGAGCCTTGAGTATGTAGTGATTCCAACGTTCCAAATCCGACACGTGAGTGTAAAGATGGATGGATACGACATTGCCTATGTCGTATAGCCTAGTCTCATCACCATTGCCACGTGTCTCCTCACGATATGGACATCCTGCCTTTTATAATGTGCGGGCCGGCTTGGATTTATATTTAAAATGTGGGAACAAAAGGTTACACCATACTTGGCACATGCAAAGTAAGATTGCCGCTTCATCCTCCTGCTGATATTTATAGCGACATGGTCTTATATTGTTTTGCATGGTTCCAACGCTACGACATGGTAAACCTTCCTGCTTGTGACCACACATTGGAGCGACATGACTAACAGGAGTAGGTAAATAACCCAAATAAGAAGCCACAGTTTGACTTCATATAATTGGTGACATCACTTTACAGCTGGCGATGAGATAAGCACTTACGACATGATTTATATAGCTTGTAAACAACGGCTTGAAATCCCTGCATGCCTTGCGACATTAACTGTCTTGCGGCATGACCTGCTTTGGGCATGAAGTACACGTGGCAATGAACGGATTGCACTAACTTATGACCAACGACATGCTTCCCTTGGGCACATCTGTCATCAGCTCATACATCTTGGTGCGTTGTCTGAGTAAAGCCTTGAATTAGATGCAGAATTAGTGCGACTACATGCACAGAAGGATCTGTTGACGCCTTTCATGACTATAACGATATGGACGAATCGACATGGTGAACTGCACCGCTGAACGACATGAACCCTTAATCATGAGGTTTGACTTTATGAAGGCCAACGACGATATGAATGGAGACAAGACTGCGGCACAGTTATAATGACCTATATGGAGCATATGACTTGGTTCTGTGGCAGCATAGAAGGTTATGCCTTGAAGACTAGTGACATGAATTGAAGCCTTAACGTTATGAATGGTATGCACGACATGGAACATTTCACATGCGATATTCGTGAAGTCTGGGCGTTCACTATTGTTCAACACGTGTACTTGTGTACTTCTAGTGTGAATTATGTAGATAACGCCATGCTGATTAACGACATGAAGTCTTTTCTTTAACTCAGCGCCATGCGAGATGAAGCTTAGGCGATATGAGCTCATGGCGTTCTGAGCAACTTAAACGGAGCGGACGACTCGACTTATGTCTTGTCATGTTAACGACTTAGAACCATCTCGCGCCAGTGACTTAAAATCATGTCGTGCGGATGACTGCAGGATCCATATCGCAGAAACGACTTGAGTCAGTTATGTCATGTGTCATCATCCATAAATAATTCTTAGTTCTGAACCGCGTTCTTAGAACGGGGTTAACATAAGTAATGATCACAAAAGATGATTTCATGTCTATTAGCTAATGTTTCACATATATACACATTCATGAGACCAGGATCTCTAAATTTCAAACGAATCCAAACATAAAGAATGTTTCTTTATGTCTTTAATCAGATTTAGACCATGTTTTACTTTCCTAACTTTCACCAAACCAACCAATATTATCGACAAATTTTGCTAATCACAAAACAAGGAATTAGCTTACTAACTTTCAAAATTAGGCTCATAACCTAAACATGGTGACATGTATACTACATAAGGGTGTTAAGTAACTAAATAAAATCCTAATCCATGAAGATTTCATCACAAAATCCCTTTAGATTTCTTTGAGGCATTTCAACAAATATGTTGTGTGCATGTTTTAAATCAAACTTAAAAGCCCTTTTTACAAATTGATTTCCCATACAAACTTCATCTTTACCCATGAAGATCAAAACCTTAAGGTTTTTTTATCTTTTACCACATCAGATTATTTACTAACAAACCACCAACAACCAACCAAAGCATGTATACACCTAATATTCCATAAAACGAGAATTTTTGAGCAAAACTAAAGAGTTTCATCCCTAAACCTAACTAAGATTTAATTAGAAACCATTAGTAACCATTTCCCGGCCATTTACTTAATAGTTTTCTTTTAGGCATTTCATCGAACACCTTATGTGCATATGGGTTATCCTTTTTCTACCTTTAAATTTATCACTAATAACCCATAAAAATTGATATATATTCACTAATTAAACCCTTTAACATATAGTTTCCTCACCCCGTGACGTCCTAACCCTCGTTATAAAGTTGGATACTCTTAGATCCATTTTTTCTTCGATTTATATGAAACCCGAAATCTTTTTGGCCGAATCTAAAATCTTCAGCTGCTCTTAGGCTTCTAAGTTGAAGTACTCATTCTCATGATTTGAACTCCGCCAAAAACGCGCGATTTCACCCCGTATGAGAAAGTTATGCCTTTTTTACTGTCATGGTTCGCAGATTTTAGCTGGAGGCAGAAACGAGTTGGATTTACAGACGAACGGGGTCCGGATCTCAAGTTGGACCCACGTTTTTGCTGGAGGGGGTTCTGTCTATGGTAGGTGGAGGATGTTGGGTGAAGGTGGTGGCGGATTTAGGCCTTAGGGTTGTCGAGGAGGTGGTGAGAGAGTGGGTTCCTTTTCTTCATTTATCTTTTATTTTTCTTCCTCTCTATTATAATTTCGAATTTTGTTGCTGCATTGGCTGGTTGAGGATGAAAGGGGAGGAGAATATGAATGAGGTAACAAGGATGGAAGGGAAAGGGTTAAGGATGAGGGGGTTTATTTATAATAAAAGAAACTACGCGGATTGCTGACTGTGCAGGTACTAAACCCCATGTGTGTTTTTTAGCTCTATTCGGACGTTAATTTGACTTTCTTATTGATATCTTATTCAAAATGTTTTTCCACCATGTAGTTCAATTTTACTTGATCTTAAATAACATATTTAAATATTTCAAATTCGAATTCATTTGAATTTTCAAATAATTTAAATTCGACTCAAAATAGTGTTTTCTGCCTATCTTAATGTCCAAAACTCCGAATTGGACCCAACAAAAAGTGTAACCACCTAATTATCCTTATTCCGAACTCAATGGAATAGGTTTCAAAGATTAATTCATCCATCTACATAGGTTAATTTCGAAAACAAGTTATTTTGACGTAACGGATCCAAAAAAAACTAAAATTTTCAAAATCTGAGACCTTCAGATAAATGCCTATTTTTAAGGCAACCAAAATATTCTGTTTTTATTAATTTTCAACTGGTACCTATTAATTACCAATTTTAAAAACCCAATAATCTCATTTTAACTTTGTTAACACATAATTCAACTTTAAAACTCCTTTTCAATTGCTTTTGGGTTCAAATCCCTTATTCAAATTATCTAAAATCCTTTCATATTTATTTAAAATCACATTTTAGATTAGTAGAAAATCTGGGTCATTACAAGATATGTGTTTCTTATCCCTATCTATTTAATGGTACATTTGATCATTTTCCATATCTAGTTCTTAGGTTCTACATTTCAAGTTCCTTTGAACTCGATCTTAGTAGAAACCTATAGATGATTCGATATGGTTGAAACATGTTATGTTTGACCTTTTCAAATGGATGCAAGCGTATGCAACTGGATGTTGTGGATGCGTATACACACACTAGGCACTATGTTCGGCTGAATATGACGCTTGCATATGAATATGAATGTGTGTTCATTTTATTTATTCCTATGGTCGTAATATATGGATGTCATTATATGATTATTGCATATGAATGATGTTTGATGCAAGCATATAGAATTATCTATTATCATTAGGATTTTTGCATACATTTGGATGCATGACACAAACATAATTTCATAAAAATGAGGTCGACCGAATTAGTACACCGCCTAATCTTTTGCATTAGTTAGGGTCATATGCACTACACTATTGCATAAGTACATAAATTGCATTAGATAAATTAAGGGCAATGTTTGCCAATGGATGATGGATGAGTAGATGGATATAGGAAACAATTGTACTATTATTCTACCATAGAGATGTCAGGGACGAAATCCTTTAAGGAAGGGAGTATAGGATCTAGATTAACCCAAGAGGGGGGGTGAATAGGGTTTATTGTAGTTTTACGGAATATAAAAATCATCCTAGCACAGATAATGGCAGAGTAAATAAATGCATAAAATAAATGACACATATTTTACTCTTCTTCGGTAAACCCCTAGCTACTGGTGCATTCTCTAAGGCTTCCACTAGAATTAAAACAATCTCTATGCTTACAAATTCCCTGTAAACTGGGGACATCCTCTCCCAACTATTCTAATCCTACACTCAAAACACTGCCTTGATCTTTATCCCCAAGATCAGGATTTCCTTGACTTACAAATCCGTAACTCGTAAACCCAAGTTTAAAAGAAAACTATAATCAAATACAAAAATGAAATAACCAAAAATAAAAACAAGACAAAAGCCCCCTTTATGTAAAAATAAAATAGTTGTTCGTCTTCACTTTGCTTTGTCACAAAAATGTCAGCTTCTCTCTTTCTTGTGATGGTCGACCTAATAGAAATTAGGGTTTGTTTTCGTAGCTCCAAATTGTGACTTTTGGTTGTTGATGTAATTTGATTCAGTGATGCTTCCATGCTTGTAAATTTCGGTCGATCGATTTGGCCTCTTTGAGATCTAAACTTTAAAAGAAATATGAGTATTCTGAAACTAATTTCTCCAATAATTGATCGATTTGTTGTTTATTTGATACTCAAAATGCTAGTGATGAAGTGGTGATTTTATAGGGTTTAGAAACCCTTAATCAATCTCTGATTTCATGCGTATTGATTTAGTCTTGATTATTGCATGATTTATGCTTGATTTATTGTTGTGAATACTTGATAGATTTCTAGATACATTTTGAAATTGTTGAATCATCCTTGCCAGGAATAAAACCCTTAAATACGCAGTTAAATAGTTTCATGACATTCCAGATTTGTATTTCTAGAAAGCATGAAATGGTCTTGCCGAGAATAAGAACACCATATACCTGATTAGGCATTGTGACAATATGTTCGGGATGTTTTGATTATATATCGCCAAATTATATTTTTTGAAATTCTTTTACTGCTACATGCAGTTTGAAATCAAATTTCCATGCATCTGTTTGAATTAAGAAAAATCTTCCTTCCTCTTTTTGCATGACTATTACTTTTAAGGCCAAATGCTTTGTATTCTAGCCTGTTGCTTTACGGCTCAGACTATTCTGTGTAATAATCTTTGAACTTTGCATCCTTTTTCCTCTGCATATAAATCTATTCTTGTCTTGACCAATCTCTTAATGTATATTCATGACTGTCCCTATTTATGTTGCTTTCACACTTTCTTGACTTCTCGATTGATTGCTTGTTCATGCTGGTTGTACATGTGAACTTTGCATAGGTCATGTACACTGGTTTGAGCATTCTAACTTGGTGTTGTAGTCGTCACATGCACATCTTGTGTTCAACCACTTGTTCCTCCCATGCTACAGTGCATATGGTTGGTGTGCACAGTTGTGTTGTTGCACCACTTACTATGTTTTCCCTTAACCTATGCACATGCTTCTTGTTGCACCAGTGTATGTGTGCATGATCTTGCACATTGCTTTGTGAATTCTGGAATTTCACTTGCCATATATGCAAGATTACATATATCAAAAATCTTCTTAAATATATAAAATTTGATATTTTAGAACTTTCTAAAATTTTGCTTCCTTAAACCTTGGCATTTGACCTGTTTGTGTCGGTGTGTTGATTTGCATGCATATCTATATAATCTGGCATGTGTCAACACAATTCTATGTTCATATGATTCTGGACATTGACGTGCTAGTTTGAATCTCAATCATAACCTGGACTTGACTATTTTGTGTACTGCCATAAATGTACGTTGCTTCACCTCGCATATACATTCATGTATACATGTATACTGCCACTTGTTTTGCTTTTGTTCATAACTTGAACTCTGTACAATTGAGCTTGATCCAACTTTATTCTTGCTGGATGTATTCTTGTGCATATAAATTTTCCATCATCATTTGTCTTGCAGCCTTGTGTAGCTTTGTTCTTGCTTCTTGTATGCATGCTACCTGAAACTATTCCCATGTTGCTTTATGAACATATGTGTAGTTGATCCTGGTCAATTTTGACCTGTTGCACTAGTGTTTGGGCTGTGGCATTCAAAGAATAGTTTGTCTTCCATGTTGTAAACTTTGCACAAGATTTATAGCTTGCCCCATTGATGTTTACTGCTATGTCTTGTTGTGCCCATAACCATTTTGAATTGCAAGTCCATCTTGATTTGGTCACTGGCTTGTTGTACTTTGCATCTACATGGTTGTGCCTTTACACTTTGCATCCAACATGTATATGCTGCTACATTTCGCTGTATCACTTGAGCTTGTTGGCTTGCATGTGCTATTTATGTCATCACTTTGGTCTTGTTCAGCTGGTGCTTCTTGTTTACTTGCATTTTCCAAAAATATAGATTGCAAAAAATGCATTCTTCTATATTTATGTGCACCTTTCATCTTTTATATGCATTCACTTGATGATGCACACCATTGTGCTCTCGACCTGTTTAGTTTGAACTGTGCACTCTCTGTTTGGTTTGAACTGTGCACTCACTGATGTTTGACCATATTGCCCATGCACATTATCATTACGAAGATATCCAACTCCCTTTTGTTTCAAAGTTGTTGCTTCCTAAAAAAAAATTGGTTTCAAACGTTTCAAGGGGGTTGCATCAACTGTTTTGAAAGCTAAAAACTTTTGAGCTCAAAACCCTTTTTTCCTATTCGAATCGCCCCTAAGTGTTTCTAATTGCTCTGAAGCCTTATTTGCCGAAGTATAATATTTCTTAATGTTTCATTTTGGATCCATAAAGCCCCAAAACCAATGGCCTAGCAATAGCGCCAATAAATCCCTGCGTACATTCTTGTGTTTCAAACTATTTGGAATTGCTTCGAACCAAAGCAATTTTATGATTTGTTTTCCTTCAATTTGAATGGTTTTGAAAGGGTTAGAAGGCCTTTACCTGTTTCGAATGCTTTTGACATCGATGCCACATGCATTAGAGTAGATTACTTTTAAGATTTTATAACATCATCAACATTGATTTTAAAGCATATATTTGGCATAATCTTTTTGTTTACTAAAGGGTTGAATTTCTTTTTTTAAAGATAGTATTAAAAGGGATTGAATTATAAAGGCCTGTGTTTTCAAGTAAATATTTTGTAAAGTGTTGAACCTAGTACTTTACTAAATTGGTAATATGAGACGACCGTCATACACCGTCGATGCTCATATAACCCAATAGTGCATTATACAAACACCCGGTTGATGCATGAAGTTCAAGAGAAACAAATTAGAAAAAAAGGGAATTGATAAGATGGGAAGATGATAGAAGAAAAGAAAAACACCAAGCACAACTACACAGAACCTATCGTATATCTCACAATGCATCAAATATAATATAATAGAAATCATAAATATAAAACAAACGAGACAACAATAGATATATAAACTATATAATCAGAGTATACTGGCTCATATAGTCATAATAAACATAGTTTATACACGAGATAAATAAACTTGTCGACAAATTGTCTCTTTATAAACAATCAACATTGTCATAGCTACACAGTGTCGCATAAAGGACCAATCAGTAATACAAATATAATATAAGAAGTTACAACCTCTTGTTGATTCACCTGTGTAACTTCAAATTAGGCCTACACCTGCTACCTAGCCTACTCATCGATGTGCTTGATGAATACATAAAGTAATAAAGGAAACATAAAACTTAGGTCATACAACTGTCTGGTGTGAGTAATAAACAGTCTCAAGATACCATAAAAGTCATAACAGTAATTAGAGTGAAAGTATGGGAATCCATACCTGAACTGTCTCTGTATCCATAGACTTAGCACAAAAAATAATACACTACTTTATGATAATAATTTTAGGTGTACCCTACGCCAGAGTACTAGGGGTATCTACTGTCTGCATTAACGCTACCTACATCTAGTGACATTCCTAAGAATGATAAATGACTGAGCAAACATACTATACATCATCCAACCTCACATTCACTTAATCAATGTGTTGGATATATAGTACGTTTGGTTCCACGGTATTGTACGCTATCTGAGCTGAAAGAGTCTACACCAGACCAGCAACCTCCATTTGGTTGAGAATGAGAATAAGTGGTATTTACGAGTGCCCCTAGTTAAGAAACCTGTAGTCTGGTTAAATATCTGGTGGGCAGCTTTCGAACTGGCTACAACCTACATCAGGTCGAAAACTCGACAAATGCTCAAGCCTTAGCTCTCCAAGTACCCGCTCAAACCTACATACCAATAATCCTTTTTGCATATGTATCCCCCACTGTAGAGTTTATTTCGGTACTATCGTCATACTCCCTGTTTGAAGCCTACTAGCTGGGAATTATGTAGGGAACTATTTCTTCGACAAACCCCGCTCCCTTAACCTATCCTGATAGCTTCATCACCTTAACTGGTAGTCTCGCCATCTTGAGCCAAAGTTCATCATCCTGACTTGCAGTCTCCTCGTTCCGACTCAAGTCTCAATACCCTACCTCTTGGAGAATAACCACCCATTGTCGAAGTCGTTGCTACTTCCCATCATGGAATCACCATCATCGAATGACGAACTTACTATGTCAAAGCACCACATTTTTTCCTTGTGCCAAAATCATTAGTCAAAGAGCCACTATATCGAATCCACTGTCAAACGAACCATCATATCTTGCTCCTCGAAATTACATGATATCTTTTAGTTTTGTAAATAAATAATGGTGAAGAGAGTTATCAAAAGTGTAAAGGGTTAACGGTATTGGAAATGTCTTTTTCCTAATTTACCCCTCTCATATTCCTCCTTACCTAACAAATATAATTAGTTTTTAACTATGGCTCTGCTCATTAGTATATCAAATCCCATTCTGACATATTTAATTTACCCAGTTAAATGTTCTAATAATTTCTAGTAAAGTTTGGGATGTTACATTAAGAAAAGTGTTTCGCTTCGACACCGTAGATGCATGAAACAAATTTATTTTGCTTTGAATTATAAATCCTTTATATTCTCCTTTATTCTTTCCTTATATAGTAAAGGGCAAAGCAATTCAAAGCAATACAAATAGTATCCCATTTTTCAAACACTTCTTTTGAAAGGTTTTGACTTTGTAGACTTATGTTTTTAAGTATGATTACTTCTAAGAAATATTGAGTATCATCCACAAAGGTTTTAAAAGCTTATACTTGGCATATTGTTTTGTTCAGTAAAGGATTATAGAATTTCCTTATTTTAAAGATGATATTCAAAGAATTAAGTTATAAAGGCTTATTCTTTTAACGCATATTTAAAGAATACTTAGCCAAGTATTTTACTTTATTAATTTATAGTCCCTTCACCATTGGATAGATGGAAAGAAGATTGTTTTGTGTCAAATGATTATAAACCAAATGGGACAGGTGTAGAGTCACCTGGTGTAGAGTCACGCTATATGCTTTATCTATCGCCCTTAGTTGAAATCGTCTAACACTCCAGTTCATAGAGCAGAGTTAGGGTAAAAGTGGAAGCATGATATGCACAAAAAGAGATATAATAAGATATATTACTTGTGAACCCGCAAAACCATTAGTTATTAGTTAGCCAAGCAAAGATAAGACTTAGACAGATAATCTGAAAAGATTTAAATTTAGATCTATCAAGTTCGTTTCTAACAATTAGCAGATAATTTTGGTAAATCTAGTAGGTCTGAGTATGTCGTATGGGTTTGTAGTTCATTTAGTAAAACTATGAAGGTAAGACAAACAATCATGATTACATATAAGATAGATAGTTAGAATTACCCGCAGACAGATGGTCAAGGTTACCCATGAGACATGCATGCATATGATTGTTCATGAATGATTAATGATTATTATTTTTAATAAATAGTATTAAGGGTGCAATAATGATTAGTTTATTAAATAGATGGTACTAGTGAGGGGAGAACAGATTCCTCTTAGCCGCCTAGTCTCACTAGACATTCTTTTATTAAGATGACATGTTATTACTCATGCCAAACTGTTTGTATGACTTGAAGCTTCTATTCTTTTCGCTTTAACAATCATATGCTCAGCCAAGTAGCCGAGGAGTAAGATTTTAGGTTTATAGGTCTTTTGGGAAAAAGTAAATTTTACGAAGACATGCTGGAGGCATCGCTAGTTTTTTTAGGAGTATATTGTAGTTCGTTGTGCATTGCTACTGATATTGTAATAATTGTTGTATGTAGGTTATTATAAGTACTTTGATCAATCAAGGAGGCATCTTCATATGTCGCTCTTGAAGTATATTCATATTTTATTATAATCTAGGAAATGATTACATGATTATGTATGTAGTGAATATGAAATTAGAAATAGGGTTTGAAAATTGTGCTTAAATTTATTTCATATTCATGCATTTTTAGTATTAATATCATTGACATATTAGCAATCGATAGCCGGAAATTATTATTATAAAAGACTGCAGCATCCATAATGCTTAGTTTTGAACATCGGTATAAGGGATGTTACACGATCAATATGTGATAACATCAATTAAAACAGGAATTTCATATAAGTAGCAATATATGCATATACGTGAACAATATGCAATTATTAAGGGATAATACATGAAATATAAAATTGAACACTTATCTAAAAGTAATGTCCACAAATCCACCTTGCATTGATGTGTACTCCTCCTTTTAAAACCATCTTGACTTGAGAGATCACTTGTCATTGAATCATAGACTCTCTGATACCAAATAGATTTTGCTATAATTTTAGTTTTTATGGAGTATGTAATTTGACCATATGATAAATAGAGGAGGAAGCAAAGTTTTCCTTACAAAGTTAGGGTTACGGTTCCTTTCATAGTGGTTGAATTAGAAAGGAAAGTAGATCACATCGCTCACCTTTTCTCATCAGATCAAAACCATAAATCACAAACCCATTTACCCTTTTTGGTCACCTCTGTATCACATATTAGTTGCTCAATTTTTCCTTTAATATAATGCGCCAATAGCCAATTTAAGCCTAGCTAATTAGTACTAATCGAATCCAAATTAATTCTTAATTGATATCTCATAGGGAACAATATATATATAATTATTTTAAATATACACATCAATATACATATTTAAATCTCATAATAAATATTTTATAAATATTAAATTAAATTAAAATAATTTTTGACTAATTAAATAATTTTGTTTAAAGAAAGTTCACAATTTCAATCATATGACTCTCGTTGTAAATACTATCGGAGATTAACATCAAAATATTTGAATGTTAACGTTCACACATCACTTAGAAGGCCATGTGGCATTTTAGCTAAATTTATTGGCTACTCAGTTTTAGGAAAATTTTCAATTTCGGATGTTTCTTTATGCTAAAAACTGACATGGGTTGATCTTTAGGCTTCCAGTTCCCCTTTGATTTTTGAAACACCCCATACCCCTTAACATAATTCATATAAGGATGTGCCAAGGTTTATGAAGAATTTAGGTATAATGTAACAACACAGAGGCTAAAATTCACAAGACGAAAATATAAAACATAGCGGAAAACTTTAAAACAACATTTAATAAAGCAAGTCTAAACATAGTGGTTATTACATTTCCAAAGTACCAAATACCTACCAACATAAAACCAAATACACTGCCTCGTGGAAAACCATAATATCAGAGTACATAAGTAAAACCATCCCTCTCAATATCAATACAGCAATCAGAAAATAAGAAATGAACCAATACATGAGTCTGAATCCAAGCTGAACCAAAAAATCAAGAATCACTGTTGAGACCCTCCACCCTACGAACCTGGGGGGAAAAGAAGAGAGAAGGAGAAAACAAACTGGGTCATACATATGTCTGGTGAGCTCTAGTAATTTCTAGCATGAGCATAAACTAAAGAAGCATTAGACAGATGAACAATTCTAAGGACATAAGACATAAAGGTATCAAAGCAGTAAACAAAGTTAAGCACGGATAAATATTGACTTCTCATTCATATCCAAGATTGTTGCACCAACTTCCAAAGATAAAATAATTAGGCTTTACCTAAATTCTATTTGTTGATCGACTCCGATAACCATAGTGTGATAACCTATACCAACTATGGAACTCGAGGTTATCAATCTCGAGCCCATCAACTAAAAGGATATAGTTGTTTATCACAAGCAATACAATGACTTATTTTCCCCAGTCGGCATGATGCACATTCACCATCCTACCGGAACGCTCCCATACCCAACTCGTTTGGACCTCTTACTATCTAGTGCAGTAAAGTGTTCCCTCGCCTCTACCTGTGTGAAATATACATAGATGATAATAGGGATACTGTCTGATACAGGTCCCCAAAAAATATGCAATTGACACAAGTCACCTCTAAACTTGGTCCCTATTCATTTTTCTATTAGGCCACTTAGTTTTCTCAATCAGTCCCATGCTGTCGGAACATACTTAAATTGCAAGTCACTTATTTTCCCAACATTCCTAAAACGGGTTCCCACTACAATTTTATCTTATTAGGCCTCTTATTTTCCATAATCAGCCCCAAGCTGCTGGAACAGTCCAAACTTACGAGCCTCTTATTCTCCCTAATCAACTCCACGCTACTAGAACGGACTTCGATTAAAACACCCTAATCCCTTAACGTCACCCATACGAGGATGTGTTTTAAGGTTTATGAAGCACTTAGGTACAGAATGACAACACAGAGGCTAAAATTCATAGGATATAAATATAAAACACAGTGAAAATTTTAAAAGAACATTTTATCAAGCAATTCAAATAACAGTACTTATTACATTTCATAAATACCAAATAGTCATTAACATAAAACCAAATGCACCGTCTCTTGGAAAACCATAATATCAGAGTACATAAGTAAAACCATCCCTTTTAAATGTTAATACAATAAACAGAAAATGAGAAATGAACCAATACATGGGTTTAAAATGAGTTTGAATCCAAGCTAAACAGAAAAGTCAAGAATCAGTGCTGATACCCTCCACCTGTGAACCAGGGGGGAAGGAAAAGAGAAGGAGAAAACAAACTAGGTCACACATACATCTGGTGATTTCTAGTAATTTCGAGCATGAACATAAAGTAAGGAAGCATTAGAGAGATGAACAATTTTAAGGACATACAACATAAAGGTATACATGCAATATGCAAAGTTAAGAATGAATAAGGATTGGTTTCTCGTTCATATCCAAGATTTCTGCACCAACTTACCAAGATATCATAATTAGACTTCACCTAATTTCTACCTGTTGATCTTCTTCTATAACCATAATGTGATAACCTATGCTAACTATGTAACTCGGGGCTATCAATCCCGAGTCCATCAACTAAAAGGACATAGCCATTAATCCCAAGCATTACAATGACTTATTTTCCCTAATCGGCACGATGAACACTCATCGTTCCGCCAGGACCCCATGTAACCACCTCGTTTAGACCTCTAACTATCCAATGCAGTAAAGCATTCCGTCGCCTCTACCTAATGTGAGACCTCTGTAGATAATAATAGAGATATTGCCTGATACGGGTCCCTAACCAAATATGCAATTGATACAACTCACCCCTAGCCTTGGTCCCAATTTATTATTCTATTATGCCACTTATTTTCCCCAATCAGCCCCATGTTGCCGGAAAAAACCTAAACTACGGGCCACTTATTTCCCCTGATTATCCTCCCGCTTCCGAAACAGACTCCCACTACAATTTTATTAATGTATTAAGCCTCTTATTTCCCCAATCCCACGCTGCCGGATCATATCTAACCTACGATCCACTTATTTCCCCAATCAACCCCATGTTGCCGGAACAGACTCGTACTACCATTTTATTAATTTATTACGCCTCTTATTTTCCTTAATCGGCCTCATGCCACCAGAACGGACCTATGAACCACTTATGTTCCCCAATCTGCACCCATGCTACCGGAGCAAATTCCGCTATCTTAACTTATTAATTTCATCTTCAATTTAACTTAACACAATTTAAGTTTATCAATAAGCCCCAATATAACCTCATGTTATAATCCTAGGTTGTATTAAACATTACTAACAATGTTCATCTTTTAATACAACTCCATGTTACTTAATATCCAACTAAGTTACCTATTCCAGTTTACATATTTGCATGTTCTCCAATTACATGTTAAGTTTTATCCCTAATTCACAGCCCAATACTGATTATAATATTTAATCAGTTCTAACATGTTAACTTATCCCTTTTTAATTATTTACATTATTCCAATTTTTAACACAATTTAATGATAAAGGCCCACTAGGCTCAATGCTAAAAGAAAACGGGTAATTGTTTAGGCTACTCGCAAGGCTTAAACTAAAAAATAAATAGAATAAATAAAATAGGCATAGCCTAACTATAAATAAAACCACAATAGATACGGGATAAGAAGAAGGAGAACTACTTGTAAGTAGTAAATAACTGGAAAGAAATAGGCATGGACATTAAATAAGTAACAGTAACTTTATAGAAAAACTAAACATATAAATACTTTAAATAACTGTAAACATTAAACTTGCAAACATAAAACTATTTAACTGTCTAACTTTTCCTACATAAATTACTAATTTAGAAATCACGTTAAAACTCACAGATATGATGAAAAGAGCTTATCCCTGGGCCTTTCTCTATTGTAGCAGAACCTCCGGATCCAAAAGTATTTATAAAAATAAATATTTAAAAGTATAGAACTTCTTTATCCCCATAAAAGTTTAATTATTTAGCCCTTCCAAATTTTGAGGATAGGCCTAGGGAAGAAGAAGAGAGAAAGAATGGATGTGAGAAAATGAGAGCAGCTCAACTACTCTATTTATAGGGTTTACTGGATGTCCTCAACCGTCCAAATTTTAGATTAAATTTGGGCCAGCCACATTAGTAGACCAATCAGAAAGCGCTTCGTCAGCCTCTGGTTCAAAATAAACCAATATAGTAAACCCACATCATCAAAATAACGTTCGTCCCCAATATTTGCGCATCAAACAAGCGCTTTCAGCGCTTTGGTTCAACCCAACCATGTTTTGGGCCGACATTTGGTTGAGTTGACCCAATGACTTCTGGGTCGACACTAGGTCCATCCAATTAGTGGTGGGTCGGCCCAGTTGGTCATTATATATTATTATATTTTTGATTTTTCAGTTAAACTTCTTTAATTCATAAATTATTCATTTTAACTCTGATTTCATTAAACCAAGTGCCCATTTTAATCAAAAAATTACAACGAAACCAATGGAGCTAGTCCCTTCGTCTAATTATGCAATTTATTCCTATTAATGCTTAATTTATTACCCTTTTCTATTTAATTTTTTTAATTAAAATTCGAGGTGTTACATTCTCCCCTCCTTAAAAGATTTCGTCCTCGAAATCTCCAAATCTAGAAGAATGATAAATATTATTAACCATTATCTACACCTATATACTCAACCATCAACTAATGACATCCATTATCCTTAGATTTTCTAATGCTTTTTATGAATATATTCGAAGTGTGTAGTGTATATGTCCCTTAACTAATGCAAAAATCAGGCAGTCCACCAATTCAGTTGACCCGCTTAATGTAATTTCATGTCCGTGCTATGCATCCAATATGTATGCAAAGGAATCATAATAATACATGTAAATATATGCGTGCAATATCCAGGTGAAGATTCAACCATTTTTCATCCATATTTAAAATAAATTAAAAAAGCATACACATCCATATGCAAATATGTAAGTGTCCTAGTTTATCGATCTCTAACTTATGACTAGTGTGTATATAAGCATCAACAACATCCACTAGCAAATACTTGCATCCACTTGAATTCATTTAACCATAATATGTTCTGTTAACATGTTTTAAACCATTTCCTAGCATCCATAAGCTTCTACCTACGACTTATGATTCAAACGATAGGAAAAATAGATTCAAATTTAATGCTTAGGAAAGGATTAAGAACATACTTTCAAAGAGAAACGGAAAAGAAGCGCGAATCTTATCCTCTAGTTCCTAAGTTGCATCATCGTTGTCCTCTCATTATTGAATCCTAACAACCATGATCTCTTTTTCCCACAACTACTTCACCTCAGATCCTAGTATCCATGTAGGAACTTGCCTAACCGATGTCTCCCTCTCTACCTCTATCTCTATAGAGGACTCGGTTTTACAACTACCGCAAAATCATGTAAGAACATTTGCAAGTGTGAAACATGGAATACATTATGAACTCCTGTTAATCTCTCCAATAGTCAAACCCTGTAGGTTATCTAACCTATCCTCTCCACTATGAGGAATGGCCTTACGAACTGTGACACCAACTTCCCCACTGAGCTAAGATGAACAACATTCCTCAAAGGCGATACCTTAATTAAAACCAAGTCTCCTACCTCAAACTCTAGTTCAGTCCTCCGCTGATCTGCATACGACTTATATTTGTCGCGAGCTATCATCATCTGCCTTTGAATCAAATATATCTTCTCTCAGGTTTCCCTAACCATCTCAACCCAAGTAAAAGCCTATTTATGGAATCTCACCAACAAATAGGTGATCTGCAGTGTAACGGACCGGGAAAACTTGACGCTCGAATTTTCAACAATAATATACAATCCCATATCACTTGCCAAAAACCCAAGTATCGAACCCCTAAATGTTAATAGAAAGAAGTTAGAGGATGAGAAGAAGAAAGAAAGAAATGTTAGAATAGAAGAAAGAAGAAGAACACATCATAGTCTCACAGTGGAACGAATAAATATAATACATCAAATACCTTTAATAAGGAAATTGTATATATATATACATACCAGTCATCAGAGTACATCATATATCAGACACAGCGGAAAATAACTTTGAATAACTATCGGTGAAGCCTCCTGCTTCTAGCTCCTGGAAAAAACTCCAAGCGAAACTTAACCTGTAAATATACTCGGTCTGACCCGAGCACATTTAATTTAAAATAAAATTCACTGGGTCAGTCTGGAATACTTTCAGTGATGAATTCATAACACGACAACTTGTTTAAGTTTGGAATTCCTTTTTAAATAAAAGGATAATAGTAAGACCAGTCCACACATAAACACAGACGGTTTTTACCTTACTATAACCCAAACCATTTTGAAATCAATATATTATCTGATATTATAATAATGTCTATCAACCACAAATAAAGAACAATCTAGCAAAATGCTTGCATCTCACGCTCTACATATATAGTATACAATCAAAAACCGCGGGCTCTTATTGGAAATTGGATTCCGACTATGACAAGGTATGGGACCACTTGCCGATAGTGTATCTCTAGAGGCGAATACACTGGGTTTAACAAGAACGTCTTGCAACTCGGCCCACACATGACCGACCACTCATTTCGCTTGAGTGTATCGAATGTATATCACCAACGGTTGGGCTCAAACCACCGTTTCCCGAAAAGGGACAGAATCGATAGATTAAAGAAGCAAAAGGAATTTCTATAGATAGGTGATTATATACCCTAATGGGTGAGACAACCCGTAACTTCCCCAGTAAGGAAAGCACAGATAGAATTGAGGACAACACACATCGGAACACAAACAGAAGAAAATTTCATCGTTTATTACAATAGTTCCATCAGAATACAAGAATATACAGAGTATGAATAAATATTACACAAAAAATATCAGAGATTTAAATACATTACTACAGCGGAAAAAAAAAATACAAAACATAACTGAAAGGAATACACGGATACAGAGCTTTTCGAATATCACTTCAGCTATAATACAGGATCCTGTGAATATAAATCTGCAAAACCAAAACTACTAGCTGCCCGTGTCGAAAATAGGGGCACCCAGAGTTTAGGTTAAAAAATAAACTCCAGGTCAGTCATTTGACTGGTGTGAGAACTAAAACAGTTATTAATATTTGTTTTTAAAGTTGGGTAAATCAAGGGACCACGCCGTATAACACGGAACGGTTTCCTCCCAAGAATACCAGTGCATAAAACAAATAACGCAATGCTAAGTAAAGAAAAATGAAGTTGTTATAAGACCCAGGTCCCATCACACAATGCAACGCAAGCTGGAGGATAGGGTTTTACCTTATAACAGCCAAAGAATGCTTGATACGCGAAATTTTATCTTTTGATTCTTAATCAGACTCCAACCGTAAATTAGTAACAGAACGATTCCCTAAGTATTAACCCCGAAGGCCGAAACCAACATCAGACCAATACCCAGGAAACCACCCATCTTAGCTCGTTTCCAGTTAGTTTCTGATTTTATATACAAACATAAATATCAATCATAGGTGACATGGGTACCATATATCATGTCGCCAATACTAGGCTCTATAATCAAAACCGAAATGTCACGTATTGGAAATTGGATTTCCATCATGAGTCGAGGAAAGGGGCAAGCTCCTCTCCGCTTCGAGACACTCTAGATAATGTCTCAGGACTACTCTCTCTCGGTAGTTTCTCGGATGCTTCAGGGCCGGTCCACACTTACGTTAGTGGATTAGTATTCCTGAACAGACTTTTCCCGGTCCTAACAGACCTAAAATCGAGGTGCCTTGCATTCCAACAACCACATAGGTAAAAATAATATAAATGTCAGCCAGTTTAAGCATTGACACCACCCATAGCTAGAAAGAAACGTCGTGCTATCCCTGCAACCACTATCCGTTTTTGACTCATACCGAGGTGTGAGTCTCGCGAATCCACGCTATACACAAAGCTATGCCACGTAGGCCGTGCTTTGATCATCAACCACAAGACTTTGCTTTTCAACAGAAGCCTTGATCATTTGCCACTTAGGCATGCCACACAGGCAATTCACTCCATGCGATTGATGTCCATCGATATACAACCTTTGAGCTCGTACGTCTCAGAGAAGGGCGTTAAGCAAGAGAATAAATTCTCCGCCGCCAAACAGATGTATATTTAATAGAGATCAATCGACACAGAATAAAATCCAATGTCAGACACACAGTCCATTTACAAGTTCGTTCTGGGTCTGAACGAAACCGGAGGCACTTTCCTCGCATATCCATAGATCTCGAAGTACGTCTGGACGATCACCAACTGATTCCCTCATCTTGGGTGTACAGCCCAATCAAGTTCATCAGTAATTACCCAAACGATGTGAAGACTTCCGGTCTTCAACCACCGTCTTTATCTTCGACTTATTGTCGAATCGGTTATTCAGAATGGGTATAAACTCGGCCTTTATGAAAAACCCGCGTATATAATAAACAAGTGTTACATAAACACAACATATGCCTCATTCCAATTCGTCAGTCACTAACCGTAAATTAGTAAGAGAACGATTCCCTAAGTATTAACCCCGAAGGCCGAAACCAACATCAGATCAATACCCAGGAAACCATTCTTCTTAGCTAACCTACAGCTAGTTTCTAAATTTCATATTCTTAGGGAAAGGTTCCCATTAATTCTATCAAAGATTAATTCTTTAAGATTTATTCTTTAATCTTCCTTTGGATGACATTTCAAACCATGTTAAGGTTTTCCATACTAGTCGGGATTAGCGAACCACACCGAAGTTATTATTTATTTTATTTCCCAATCCCAACCTATTTATCCCATGAAGCAAAACTTGTAATACTCCATATCTAACACCACAGTGTTATCGGTAAAATTAATTACCATTTCACGTTCAAATCTAATTAAAGATTTAACTATCGCTCTGGAGCAAAACTGGTGATACTCCATTCTCGCTCACTTTCCAAATTTGATAATTTAAAATTATCAGTTCACTTTTCAATCTAATTACAGATTCATTAAAACTCCTTTTACTAGGTTAAAGAACTAATGTCATTTAAAACACAGTTCACGATAAACCCAAATCACATTCTATTTATTATCGGGTTAAAGAACAAGTGTTATTTAAAACACCGTTCACGATAAACCCAAATCCCACTTGATATTAAATACAAGGCTCTGAATAGAAAATATATCGGCTCATATTCAATATCAAATTCTAAAACCCACAAATATCGCTTTGGAAATAGCGATATAAAATATATCTTCCAAATTTCCTCCAAAATATCTGTATAATCGTGGAATCTAATATCGAAATACTCCAAAGACAATTTTGATTCAAATCCATTCCAATTCTTATATTGGAAATTCTGGTTATTAAAACCCATTTCAAATCCAATTTATTTATTTAAAAATAATTGGATTTTAATTCTAGTTCAAAACTAGTTCATTTTGATAAAAATCTATTTTTATCTTTCCAAATATGGATTTTTTTCATCCCAATTCTTCACAAATCATTTCTTATGATTTTACACAAATTATTGATATTTTTGATAATTTTATCAAGGCCCATACAGTCGATTTCCAACAACGGCCATCGAACTGCACTTACAGCGACCTTTTCTGAAATTGATTTGGACGTATCTCCAAATCCAACCATCAGATTTCAAATATATTGTATTCGTTAGAAAGCTTTTTTTGATACGAACCCAACGGTTCCAGTTTTAGGAGAATTCGACTGTCGGATCTCCCGTAATGTCTGTTCGAAGTCAATGGTCGAAATTCACGAACTACCGCGGCGCGGTGCGTTCTATTCAGGCCATTATATAATATATATATATAAATATATATATATATAATATAATATATATATATATATATATTATATATTTCGTCGATTTCCTTTTAAAACGAATTTTTTAAATCTTTTCAAATTTGTTTCAAAAACAATTTCAACCTTCATTTCAAATTCAAATCAAAATTGAATTTTCCATTATAAATTCTTTTTACATTCATTCCTATTTGATTTCATTTCAAATCGATTTGAATTCAATTTCAGTTCGTTTTCAATTCGATTTGAATTCATTCCAAATCGATTTCACTTCGATTTCCAATTGCATTTCTATTCAATTCAATTTCAATTCGATTACAATTTGATTTGAATTCATTTCAATTCGAAATTCATTTTATATTCAATTCAATTCGAATTCATTTTATATTCAATTCAATTCGAATTCATTTTATATTCTATTCAATTCGAATTCATTTTAAATAGTCAAAATTCATTAAAATTGCCAAAATAAAAATTTTAAATTGGCTCGGATTTTCCGGGTTATTACAATCTCCCCCACTTAAAACTTTTCGTCCCCGAAAAGGAACGAAGCCGAAAGTTGTTTAACTAATCAACTCAACTTTCATTATTTTCTTTATGGCTTAAGTTCTTCAACTTTTCAGTTACTAAGAACTTTTCAAATTTTTCAAAAATTTGGCTAACACCCTAAACTTCCGAAAAATTTCGCCATAACCTCCCCTGTACTGGGGACTTCGGGATATTTCATATAGCCTCCCATGGCCTTCTTCAATCCAAAAGAAAAAGAAAGAGCCAAGCGGCTAGCCAATCGGCTCATAAAATCATCCAAACCCCAAAGAAATACAATAAACATGTACCTATTTGTCGGACAAACAATTTTATTCTTCTGCTCTAGCCTCCTTACTATGACCTGTTCAATGTAAGTACGTGTATATGCATGCATTTTCAAACAATTTTCAATACAATCCACTATTTGGTTCAATTAGACTAAATGGTTCAAAATTATCAAACAAAAAACCAAACAACACAATCAACAATCAATTAGTGAATTAGAATTTCAAATTCATAATTTTGATACATATACAGAAAATCATGATTTGATGCCAAATCACAACAATAAACCAAACTAGTTTTGGTTCTCACACCAGTCTGATGGAAATATATAGATATCCCACTTTCGGAACACGAATATAAATACTGATGATGCATGTGCTATCATCAGTACCATCTCCGGGCGACTAAAGTGTGATTTTATATCTGTCCAGTATATTAAAACTTCGAACATACGTTCATGACGCGTATATGAAAAATCTCTATATACTGAATCGTCCAAATCTAATTCAAATAAAATATTCAAACATATAAAACGATTTAAATTTTCAAAACAATATTGTTTTCATTTGAAAAATATACTCTTTACACTCGTTCTAGGATACTACTGATCCTATCTCTAACGAGTAATTCTAATTGGATATTACTAATCCAATATCTGATGAATTCTTTCGTATGGTTCTGATGTGTCTTGTTCTCGAGCTCTGTAAACCAAAGCTCTGATACCAAACTGAGACGACCCGTAACTTCCCCGGCAAGGAAATCACGGATAGAACTGAGGACAACACACATCGGAACATAAACAGAAGAACATTCCATTGTTTATTATAACAGTTCCATCAGAATACAAGAATATACAGAGTATGAATAAATATTACACAGAAAATATCAGAGATTTAAATACATTACTGCAGCGAAAAAATAATTATACAAAACATAACTGAAAGGAATACACCGATACAGAGCTTTTCGAATATCACTTCAGTTATAAACCAGGATCATGTGAATATAAATCTGCAAAACCAAAACTACTAGCTGCCCGTGTCGAAAATAGGGGCACCCAGAGTTTAGGTTAAAACAATAAACTCAAGGTCAGTCATGTAACTGGTGTGAGAACTAAAACAGTTATTAATATTGGTTTTTAAAGTTCGGTAAATCAAGGGACCATGCCGTATAACACGGAACAGGTTTCCTCCTAAGAATACCAGTGCATAAAACAAATAGCGCAATGCTAAGTAAAGAAAAATGAAGCTGTTATGAGACCCAGGTCCCATCACACAATGCAACGCAAGCCGGAGGATAGGGTTTCACCTTATAATAGCCAAAGAATGCTTAATACACGAAATTTTATCTTTTGATTCTTAATTAGACTCCAACCGTAAATTAGTAAGAGAACGATTCCCTAAGTATTAACCCCGAAGGCCGAAACCAACATCAGACCAATACCCAGGAAACCACCCATCTTAGCTCATTTCCAGTTAGTTTCTGATTTTATATACAATCATAAATGTCAATCATAGGCGGCATGGGTACCATATATCATGTCGCCAATACTAGGCTCTACAATCAAAACCTAAATGTCACGCATTGGAAATTAGATTTCCATCATGAGTCGAGGCAAGGGGCAAGCTCCTCTCCGCTTCGAGATACTCTAGCAAATGTCTCAGGACTACTCTCTCTGGGTAGCCTCTCGGATGCTTCAGGGCCGGTCAACACTTACATTAGTGGATTTGTATTCCTGAACACACGTTTCCCGGTCCTAACAGACCTAAAATCGAGGCGCCTCGCATTCCAACAACCACATAGGTAAAAATAATATAAATGTCAGCCAGTTTAAGCACTGACACCACCCATAGCTAGAAAGAAACGTCGTGCTCTCCCTGTAGTCACTATCCCATTTTTGACTCATACCGAGGTGTGAGGCTCGCTAATCCACATTATACACAAAGCTATGCCACGTAGGCCGTTCTTTGATCATCAACCACAAGATTTTGCTTTTCAATAGAAGCCTTGATCATTTGCCACTTAGGCATGCCACATAGGAAATTCACTCCATGCGATTGATGTCCATCGATATACAACCTCTGAGCTCGTACATCTCAGAGAAGGGCGTTAAGCAAGAGAATAAATTCTCCGCCGCCAAACATATGTATATTTAATAGAGATCAATCAACACAGAATAAAATCCAATGTCAGACACGCAGTCCATTTACAAGTTCGTTCTGGGTCTGAACGAAACCGGAGGCACTTTCCTCGCATATCCATCGATCTCCAAGTACGTCTGGACGAACACCAACTGATTCCCTCATCTTGGGTGTACATCCCAATCAAGATCATCAGTAATCACCCAAACGATGTGAAGACTTCCGGTCTTCAACCACCGTCTTTATCTTCGACTTATCGTCGAATCGGTTATTCAGAATGGGTATAAACCCGGCCTTTCTGAATAACCCACCTATAAAATAAACAAGTGTTACATAAACACAACATACGCCTCATTCCAATTCGTTAGTCACTAACCGTAAATTAGTAAGAGAACGATTCCTAAAGTATTAACCCCGAAGGCCGAAACCAACATCAGATCAATACCCAGGAAACCATTCTTCTTAGCTAACCTACAACTAGTTTCTAAATTTCATATTCTTAGGGAAAGGTTCCCATTAATTCTATCAAAGATTAATTCTTTAAGATTTATTCTTTAATCTTCCTTTGGATGACATTTCAAACCATGTTAAGGTTTTCCATACTAGTCGGGATTAGCGAACCACACCGAAGTTATTATTTATTTTATTTCCCAATCGCAACCTATTTATCCCATGAAGCAAAACTGGTAATACTCCATATCTAACACCACAGTGTTATCGGTAAAATTAATTACCATTTCACGTTCAAATCTAATTAAAGATTTAACTATCGCTCTGGAGTAAAACTGGTGATACTCCATTCTCGCTCACTTTCCAAATTTGATAATTTAAAATTATCAGTTCACTTTTCAATCTAATTACAGATTCATTAAAACTCCTTTTACTAGGTTAAAGAACTAATGTCATTTAAAACACAGTTCACGATAAACCCAAATATCATTCTATTTATTATCGGGTTAAAGAACAAGTGTTATTTAAAACACTGTTCACGATAAACCCAAATCCCACTTGATATTAAATACAAGGCTCTGAATAGAAAATATATCGGCTCATATTCAATATCAAATTCTAAAACCCACAAATATCGCTTTGGAAATAGCGATATAAAATATATCTTCCAAATTTCCTCCAAAATATCTGTATAATCGCGGAATCTAATATCGAAATACTCCAAAGACAATTTCGATTAAATCCAATTCAATTCATATATTGGAAATTCTGGTTATTAAAACCCATTTCAAATCCAATTTAATTATTTAAAAATAATTGAATTTTAATTCTAGTTCAAAACTAGTTCATTTCGATAAAAATTTATTTTTATCTTTTCAAATATGGAGTTTTTCATCCCAATTCTTCACAAATCATTTCTTATGATTTTTCATAAATTATTGATATTTTTGATAATTTTATCAAGGCCCGTACAGTCGATTTCCAACAACGGCCATCGAACTGCACTTACAGCGACCTTTTCTGAAATTGATTTGGACGTATCTCTAAATCCAACCGTCAGATTTCAAATCTCTTGTATTCATTAGAAAGCTCTTTTCGATACGAACCCAACGGTTCTGGTTTTAGGAGAATCCGATGGTCGGATCTCCTGTAATGTCCGTTCGAAGTCAATGGTCGAAATTCACGAACTGCCGCAGCGCGGCGCGTTCTCTTCAGGCCATTATATATATTATATATATTTCATCGATTTCCTTTTAAAACGAATTTTATAAATCGTTTCAAATTTGTTTCAAAAACAATTTCAACCTTCATTTCAAATTCAAATCAAAATTGATTTTTCCATTATAAATTCTTTTACATTCATTCCTATTTGATTTCAATTCAAATCGATTTCAATTCAATTTCAGTTCATTTTCAATTTGATTTGAATTCATTCCAAATCGATTTCACTTCGATTTCCAATCGCATTTCTATTCAATTCAATTTCAATTCGATTTGAATTCATTTCAATTCGAATTCATTTTATATTCAATTCTATTCGAATTCATTTTATATCAATTCAATTCGAATTCATTTTATATTCTATTCAATTCGAATTCAAATTAAATAGTCAAAATTCATTAAAATTGCCAAAATAAAAATTTTTAATTGGCTTGGATTTTCCAGGTTATTACAATGGGAGCGACCCACATAGCCATGCTGCCTGCCCGATTTTTGTCATTTCCCGGTTGATGAGGCTTGAGGCTAGGATTTTCTTCCTTTATATTATCTGGTCATCATTCACTTTGAATGCCACATCGTCAGATCCATCGAAATCACTAATTGTCGTCTACAACAATACATTACGTGCTAGCTAAAAGAAGTTTCCTTCTCCGCTTCCACTCTTGGTATGGTTGAAGAAAGCAATATATGTGACTGTTCGGAAATAATCTGTCAGACACTTGTCCATACAAGTCATCCAGGAACTGGATGAACCGAAGGTACTCTCCTACTACATCCAATATAGGAATCATCCCAAGGATCAGTAGCGAGAAGTCCTTGCAACCTGTAGATTTCAACCATGACAGAACCCCGGTATATCTCTGCGTCGACTCAGAGATTATAAGTGGTTCTTCCATCTATGAAGATATACGGTCTTCAATGCTCCATCTTCATCGCCTGCCAATTAGTCGCAAACGTACAGTTTATTTGAAGTGGTCCTGGGTCTAGTTCCCATCCCGGTCTCTTTGAAAACAACTGGTAAAAAGGTAGATAGAATATTTCATTTGATAGTCGGTTGTTTAACTATCAAATCTTAACAGTGATGTTAAGTACATTGGCAGTTCAGGTCATTTATATAAAAATACTTCATTAAACCATTTGTCGATTCTTATAATCGATTCCATAAATCCTATTTCAACCAAATCCTTCTGTTTTCGTTACTTTGAAAAAAAACATTGGTCGATATTCTCTTTAGAATAACGTATTTACCCAATTCCACTTTTTATTTCCTTTATTCCCAAATATTCTTATATATTACATAAACCAACTTTATTTTCTCTTTATCTTGGAAAAATATCGTTTCTATTTTCGAACCATTTTTCTATATCTTCTTATCTTTGCAAATATCGTTATAGTTCCATATTCCCCTTTACATTTCTATTACCATTTTAAATAGAGTTATACTTTTAATTACATTATATAAGTAAAATCATATCTCACGTCTGACCCAAATAATACATCGCTTATTTTAAACCCAAAGGGTTTAATTTTATTTCTAAATCCTTACAAATTAATGTTTGTAATATTTCCTTGACAAAACATTTCCAACCTCCTTTACCCTTTCAAACCAATATTATCTTTTGATAATAATGAAGCCGTTCAAGTTGGGGTATTTTAATTACCTCTCAGACCTTGACCGACAACGTTCATATCTCCAGACAATAAAAGTTTACAACTCAAATCCCTGATATTCCATTCCCACTTATATTCATTTTGATTTTTATAAATCATTTCATTTCATTTGAAAACCCACTTTACATTCTAATTCTCATTCCTTAATTAATTAAACGACTCGACAAAATCTTATTTACCATTGGAATCAAATATGGTTTATAACCCATTTCTTCCATTGGTAATTCCTTTTGGATCTCTTTACTTAATTTATTAAGTAGATATTTACCAACCTTTGAGTCAAAAACTTAACCATACCCACTTTACTTTAATTAAATAAATTCTTATTGGAATCCTCACATTACTTACGAGTCACCTTTCACAACTTTGTTTGTAAATCCGAATGAAAATCCTATTATAACTCTTATTATACTTCAATCAAACTTATTTCCATTTGATCACTTTTCAATTTAATTCTCCATTAAAAATAATCACTTCTATTATCATTATTTAAAATGATAATTTACTTTCGCATTAACCACTTTAATTGTAGTTAATCCCATTATAAACTAGAAATAAAATAATTAATCCTTTTTGAAAGATCATTAAATAATAATTAACTTTATTAACCAAATTAACTTAATAATTATTTTTAAACCATAGTTAATCAACGATTAACTAACTTCTAACAATATTCATTAAGTTTAATTAATATTCAAGAACTATTGATTTGATTAATTTAAAATCAAATCATTCTAATTTTCAACTTTGGTTAAAACAGTCGTCGTTGTCGACCGTCAACATCAGTTAACCATTAACTGATATTCACTCACCGTTTCCCCTTTTTAAATTAATTAATAATTTAATTAATTTAAAAATATCACTTAATTGTTATATAAAACAATTATTAGATTTTACCCATACGTAGATTAATTTCTGCCTTTCTTGACAAATAATCTATTATATAAGATATTCCATAATTTCTCTGAATATCCTGACTATAAATATAATATATTTATAAATTTCTATTTAATTAATTTGTATAAACAACTTTAAATTTCATTTTAGCTATAACAGTAAATTTATAACTAAAATCTTCGTCAGTTCGCCTAGCGGCAAAACGACGCCATAACCGATGGATTTTACACCATCACTGCCAATCACTTAATCAATACTGTCGATCGATTAAAAATCACAACACGATCAACAATCATTCAACCATTAACATTCAACAGGTTTTGATGTCAAATTTGGGGTTTAATCAGTGCATGTGTAAACATTATAAAAATGAACAACATATAAAATATTTTGAGGAATCCGGTCGGATTCCTCCAACCTGTTCTTCCCTGCATCACAGACTGCTATAACATTTCACGACAGTATATAATTTAAATAAATAAATTAATGATGATAATATAATCAACAGTAACCATTAAATCAACCATAAGCAACCAAAGCAGCCAATCAACCAATTTGTATTTTTATAGGGATTTATCACATCATGGCAGTCCAGAAAAGTGTGAGAATTAACTCACCGATCATTTTTCAGTCGATGGTTTCAGCGCCATCTTCGTATAATTTTAAATCGCATTTAAAAGTATACAGAATTCCAAATACTTCAGTTTCTGACCGGATCAGTCTGTACGCGTAGTGCTCGTCGCCACGATCCTAACGGATCCTGTTTCGCGAAATTTCGTCAACGTATGCAAAAGTTATCATATTTTAAAGTTTATAAAAGTTTAACGATAATTAATTAAATAATTAAATTATAATTACCTTCATTACCTACTCTCTTAGTCCACGTCAGCAAAGAAAAAGGGGTTCATGCGTTTTCCCCAAAATGAAATTCCAGAACCCGATTTCTCCATCGTCACCTCAATGCCATCAGCTGTTGCGCCTGCCGCCGCCTCTGGGGATCACCAGAACTCTGACCAATCACACCACCAGAACCCCCGTCCTACGCCGCCACTTCACCCTCAGGTCCCGACCCCCAACTCACTGCCACGACGCCACAATCAACGGAAAACCAAACTCCGTTCATATCCCATTTTCTCCCGCCACGTGCCGTCGTATCCGCCCAGACCACCACCAAAATGACCGTCGGACATCCCCCCTTCGATCAACCCTCAGACCCTGCCACCAGCTATTCACCTCGACACCTGAATTTGCTCACAACCGATCACTGCTTCAAATAAAAACCCAAAAACTGTCTTCTTCGATCAACCCCAATTTCCGATCACCTCAGTCAACATCAGACCACCGACCCAAAGCATAAACGTAGCCCTCTTTACCCTCTACAACCTTGCCTTAGGCTCCACCATCAATCGCCAACCCAATCTCCCTCAAAATGCCCAAAAATGAAAATGGAATATCACCGTTCATCGCGATTTCCGGCCACCACCGGCCATGAAACCTCCCCAACTTTTGGCTGTAGGTAGCCCTTGCCCCGATCTATCATTTCCCTTCAGAACCCCATGTTGATTTCTTCACGGATCGAGAGATATAAATGATTTTATAAATAGGGACTTTTTTGCAAAATTTGATGATGAAATTTAGGGTTGGGCTGGAAAATCTGATGTAGAAGTGTTTATATAGGTGGGTTTATTATTAATTTAACTTGACGTGATGTTTTACAATGACCGACGATTTTTATTTCGTGTCTATCGCTATTTCTAAATGTTGTTATTCGCTCATGTGCTCACATACAAACCCCGTTCGGGATGCGAATGGACGGCATAATATAATTTGACGATACGGTCCTAACGAATCTTGTTTCGTCAAATTCCGAGTCCGTTTGCTCAAACGGTGCTCGTTCACGTCCAATTTGGTCGTTTTTATTTGCATTTTATTTTGCCATGCTCACAAAATAACCCCGATTGACGTGCCACTTGAAATCTAGTAATAATTTGTTGTTGCAGTCTCAATAAAATTTGTTTCGTCGAAAACTGAGGTCATTTGAATAAAGTCCCTTTTATAACTGCCCAACTCAAATAAAATAAACCAATTTTAAAATATCTCAATATAATATTATTAAAATATATACGACTAGAATTTCATACACTACCAAGATAAATCAATATGCAAAATATTTAAAAACCCCTTTATTTTAACATAAATAACGATAAAATTTATAAAGGAATTCCACAGCGACTATCTTAAAATTTGATTTGGACATAAAATAAAATCTACAACACGAAAACTCGATTTTTCTCTTCCACTAGAAAAATATTGTTTAACTGGTCCGGACATTTCTTGTTTCGTGAAAATCCGACTTATTTCGAACCCTGTATAGTCGTTTAAAGTTCAAACCACCATTTTACGAACTACCGCGTCGCTGTAGCTCGTTATATAATTAAATTATAAATTATACATTCAACGGTTGTTAAATAAACGAAATCGTCAATATATTTTCAATATAAACAATATTACTCTTTTATATTTTGTCGATACACATTATACGGCGAATTCAACGTTTTCCCAATATTTTGAAATTAAAATATTATTATACTATTCATATTAATTAAAATAATATATTCAACTTTATTAATATTCGGGTTATTTAAATTCAAATCCACATTTTAAAATATTAAAATAAATTTAAATAATTGGCTAGAAAAATACGGGACGTTACATTCCTTCCCCTTTAAAATAATTTCGTCCTCGAAATTGCTAAGGCAGAAAGAACGCTACAACCCCATTATCTTTACAAAAATATTCAATTAAAAGCACGGTTTTATTCCCAAAATTAATTTAATTGGTTTTTTAAACCAATTAATTTCAAATAATAAAATTTTCCAAAAAACCTCAAAAATTTTCTAACACCTTAAATTATAGAAATTTTTTGGCAGAGTCTCCCTTGCACGGAGGGACATCTACAATATTGCAGGTTCAAGAAATATGTATACATCGACTCTCATGGTCGAAAAGTCCAAAATCAGATCCCAAAACTCAAATCAAAACCCAAAATTTTATATTTTACGTAGGCGTACCTTTTTGCGAGTGTTATCAAGTAAAATTCTCAATTTATAGCAATCTACACAATCCAATTCAAAGCCATCTCATCCCTGTACTTAACTGCATTTACCAGGTAAGTAACAATGTATGAAATAATATTTCAATGGTATACATGTGATCACACAAATCCCCAAAACCAAAGACTTGGCATCATTATAGGGTTAAATCTCCCAGTTTTCGATCACCCTTATCATACTGAATTTTACTTACTTACTTTCCAATTTATTCATTTTTTTCAATTTACCTATTGGTGAATTTTATGCAAACCATCCAACAACCAAACAAACAATGCAAAACAATCCAACCAAATCATTTTGATTCAATATTTATATTTTCTTTTGCTTTCATTTTGGTTTAACATATCGATTCATATCAAATCGATTCCTTATTCATTTATCAGTTCTATTACCAAATTCCAAAGGTATTTTATCCAATCCCAACACCATATCCAATTCTGATTTAACTCGACTCGACCAAGTCAAGTCTTATTTCCATATTTGATTTTAAATTCCATCCAAATCAATCCAACCATCAAATACCTCAATAATTTGATAAAATAATTTCCTTCCTATATGAAAATATAATTTAGGAAAAATTATTTCGTTTACCCTCTTTACAAAATCTTTAAAAATGTTTTTTTAATATATATTCAAGTACAAATACGCGCTCTCATATACACTCAACTCAGTATAGGGTATTACTAACCCAATCTCCATTGAGTTACACCACAGAGCCAAGTTTATCACTAAACCAATAGCTCTGATACCAAATGTAACGGCCGGGAAAACTTGATGCTCGAATTTTCAACAATAATACACAATCCCGTATCACTTGCCAAAAACCCAAGTATCGAACCCCTGACTGTTAATAGAAAGCAGTTAGAGGATGAGAAGAAGAAAGAAATGTTAGAATAGAAGAAAGAAGAAGAACACATCAGAATCTCATAGCGGAACGAATAAATATAATACATCAAATACCTTTAATAATGAAACTGTATATATATGCATACCAATCATCAGAGTACATCATATATCAGACACAGCGGAAAATAACTTTGAATAACTTTCGGTGAAGCCTCCTGCTTCTAGCTCCTGGAAAAAACTCCAAGCGAAACTTAATCTGTAAATATACTCGGTCTGACCCGAGCACATTTGATTTAAAACAAAATTCACTGGGTCAGTCTGGAATATTTTCAGTGATAAATTCGTAACACGACAACTTATTTAACTTTGGAATTCCTTTTGAAACAAAAGGATAATAGTAAGACCAGTCCACACATAAACACGGACAGTTTTTACCTTACTATAACCCAAACCATTTTGAAATCAATATTTTATTTGATATTATAATAATGTCTATCAACCACAAATAAATAACAATCTAGCAAAACGCTTGCATCTCACACTCTACATACATAGTATACAATCGAAAACCGCGGGCGCTTATTGGAAATTGGATTCCGACAATAACAAGGTATGGGACCACCTGCCGATAGTGTATCTCTAGAGGCGAATACACTAGGTTTAACAAGAATATCTTGCAACCCGGCCCACACATGACCGACCATTCATTTCGCTTGAGTGTATCGAATGTATATCACCAACGGTTGGGCTCAAACCACCGTTTCCCGAAAAGGGACAGAATCGATATATTAAAGAAGCAAAAGGAATTTTTCTAGATAGGTGATTATACACCCTAATGGGAGAGACCCACATATCCATGCTGCCTGCCCGATTTTTGTCATTTCCCGGTTGATGAGGCTTGAGGCTAGGATTTTCTTCCTTTATAATATCTGGTCATCATTCACTTTGAATGCCACATTGTCAGATCCATCGAAATCACTAATTGACGTCTACAATAATACATTACGTGTTAGCTAAAAGAAGTTTCCTTCTCCGCTTCCGCTCTTGGTACGGTTGAAGAAATCAATATACGTGACCGTTTGGAAATACTTTATCAGACACTCGTCCATACAAGTCATCCAGGAACAGGATGAACCGAAGGTACTCTCCTACTGCATCCAATATAGGAATCACCCCAAGGATCAGTAGCGAGAAGTCCTTGCAACCCGTAGATTTCAACCATGACAGAACCCCAGTATATCTTTACGTCGACGTAGAGATTATAAGTGGTTCTTCCATTTGTGAAGATATACAGTCTTCAATGCTCCATCATCATCGCCTGCCAATTAGTCGCAAACGTACAGTTGATTCGAAGTGGTTCTAGGTCTAGTTCCCATCCCGGTCTCTTCGAAAACAACTTGTAAAAAGTTAGATAGAATATTTCATTTGATTGTCGGTTGTTTAACTATCAAATCTTAATAGTGATGTTAAGTACGTTGGCAGTTCAGATCAATACTTCATTAAACCACTTGTCGATTCTTATAATCAATTGAATAAATCCTATTTCAACCAAATCCTTCTGTTTTCGTTACTTTGCAAAAAAACCATTGATCGATATTCTCTTTAGAATAACGCATTTACCCAATTCTGCTTTTTATTTTCTTTATTCGGAAATATTCTTATATATTACATAAACCAACTTAATTTTCTCTTTATCTTGGAAAAACATCGTTTCTATTTTCGAACCATTTTTCTATATCTTCTTATCTTTGTAAATATCGTTATAGCTCCATAGTCCCCTTTACATTTCTATTACCATTTGAAATAGAGTTATACTTTTAATTACATTATATAAGTAAAATCATATTTCACGTCTGACCCAAATAATACATCGCTTATTTTAAACCCAAAGGGTTTAATTTTATTTCTAAATCCTTACAAATTAATGTTTGTAATATTTCCTCGAAAAGACATTTCCAATCTCCTCTACCCTTTCAAACCAATATTATCTTTTGATAATAATGAAGTCGTTCATTGACCGACAACGTTCATATCTTCAAACAATAAAAGTTTACAACTCGAAACCCTGATATTCCATTCCCACTTCTATTCATTTTGATTTTTATAAACCATTTCATTTCATTTGAAAACCCACTTTACATTCTAATTCTCATTCCTTAATTAAGTAAACGACTCGACAAAATCTTATTTACCATTGGAATCAAATATGGTTTTATAACCCATTTCTTCCATTGGTAATTCCCTTAGGATCTCTTTACTTAATTTATTAAGTAGATATTTACCAACCCCTTTTGAGTCAAAAACTTAACCATACCCACTTTACTTTAATTAAATAAATTCTTATTGGAATCCTCGCATTACTTACAAGTCACCTTTCACAACTTTGTTTGTAAATCCGAATGAAAATCCTATTATAACTCTTATTATACTTCAATCAAACTTATTTCCATTTGATCACTTTTCAATTTAATTCTCCATTAAAAATAATCACTTCTATTATCATTATTTAAAATGATAATTTACTTTCGTATTAACCACTTTAATTGTAGTTAATCCCATTATAAACTAGAAATAAAATAATTAATCCTTTTTAAAAGATCATTAAATAATAATTAATTTTATTAACCAAATTAACTTGATAATTATTTTTAAACCATAGTTAATCAACGATTAACTAACTTCTAACAATATTCATTAAGTTTAATTAATATTCAAGAACTATTGATTTGATTAATTTCAAATCAAATCATTCTAATCGTCAACTTTGGTTAAAACAGTCGCCTTTGTCGACCGTCAACATCAGTTAACCATTAACTGATATTCACTCACCGTTTCCCCTTTTTAAATTAATTAATAACTTAATTAATTTAAAAGTATCACTTAATTGTTATATAAAACAATTATTAAATTTTACCCATACGTATATTAATTTCTGCCTTTTTTGACAAATAATCTATTACATAAGATATTCCATAATTTCTCTAAAAATGCTGACTATAAATATAATATATTTATAAATTTCTATTTAATTAATTTGTATAAACAACTTTAAATTTAATTTTAGTTATAACAGTAAATTTATAACTAAAATCTTCGTCGGCTCGCCTAGCTGCAAAACGACGCCATAACCGATGCATTTTACACCATCACTTCCAATCACTTTATCAATACTGTCGATCGATTAAAAATCACAACACGATCAATAATCATTCAACCATTAACATTCAACAGGTTTTGATGTCAAATTTGGGGTTTAATCAGTTCATGTGTAAACAATATAAAAATAAACAACATATAAAATATTTTGAGGAATCCGGTCGGATTCCTCTAACCTTTACTTCCCTGCATCACAGAGTGTTATAACATTTCACGATAGTATATAATTTAAATAAATAAATTAATGATGATAATATAATCAATAGCTACCATTAAATCAACCATAAGCAGCCAATCAACCAATTTGTATTTTTATATGGATTTATCACATCATGGCAATCCAGAAAAGTGTGAGAATTAACTCACCAGTTATTTTTCAGTAGATGGTTTCAGCGCCATCTTCGTATAATTTTAAACCGCGTTTAAAATTACACAGAATTCCAACTGCTTCAGTTTCTGACCGATCTGAACGGATCCTGTTTCACGAAATTTCGTCAACGTATGCAAAAGTTATCGTATTTTAAGGTTTATAAAAGTTTAACAATAATTAATTAAATTATAATTACCTTCATTACCTACTCTCGTAGTCCACATCAGCAAAGAAAAAGGAGTTCCCGCGTTTTCCCCAAAATGAAATTCCAGTACCCGATTTCACAATCGTCACCTCATTGCCATTAGCTCTCGCGCCTGCTGCCACCTCTGGGGATCACCGAAACTTCGACCAATCACACCACCAGAACCCCCGTCCTCCGCCGCCACTTCGCCCTCAGGTCCCGACCCTCAACTTGCCGCCACGACGCCATAATCAACGGAAACCAAACTCCGTTCATATCCCCTTTTCTCCCTCCACGCGTCGTCGTATCCTCCCAGACCACCACCAAAATGACCGTCGGCCATCCCCCCTTCGATCAACCCTCAGGCCCTGCCACCAACTATTCACCTCGATGCCTGAATTTGCTCACAACTGACCGCTACTTCAATTAAAATCCCAAAAACTGTCATGTTCGATCAACCCAATTTTCGGTCACCTCAGTCAACTTCAGACCACCCGACCCAAAGCAAAAACGTAGCCCTCTTCACCCTCTACAACCTTGCCTTAGGCTCCACCATCAATCGCCAACCCAATCTCCCTCAAAATGCCCAAAAACGAAAATGGAATCTCACCATTCATCGCGATTTCCTACCACCACCGGCCAAGAAACCTCCCCAACTTTTGGCTGTAGGTAGCCCTTGTCCCGATCTATCATTTCCCTTCAGAACACCATGTCGATTTCTTCACGGATCGAGAGATATAAATGATTTTATGAATAGGGACTTTTTTGCAAAATTTGATGATGAAATTTAGGTTTGGGCTGGAAAATTTGATGTAGAAGGGTTTATATAGGCGGGTTTATTATTAACTTAACTTGACGTGATGTCGGACAACGACCGATGATTTTTATTTCGTGTCTATCGCTGTTTCTGAATGCTGTTATTCGCTCCTGTGCTCACATACAAATCCCGTTCGAGATGCGAATGGATGGCATAATATAATTTGATGATACAGTCCCAACAAATCTTGTTTCGTCGAATTCCGAGTCCGCTTGCTCAAACAGCGCTCGTTCACGTCCAATTTGGTCGTTTTTATTTGCATTTTATTTTGCCACACTCACGAAATAACCCCGATTAATGCGCCACTTGAAATCTAGCAATAATTTGTTGTTGCGGTCTCAATAAAATTTGTTTCATTGAAAACTGAGGTCGTTTGAATAAAGTCCCTTTTATAACTGCCCAATTCAAATAAAATAAACCAATTTTAAAATATCTCAATATAATATTATTAAAATATTGAAATTGGCCATAACGACCAGATTTTCACTACTAAGATAAAATATCTCAGGTTGAATTTCAAGCCAAATCGATATGTAAAATATTTAAAAACCCCCTTTATTTTGATATAAATAACGATAAAATTTATAAAGGAATTCCACAGCGACTATTTTAAAATTTGATTTGGGAATAAAATAAAATCTACAATACGAAAACTCGATTTTTCTCTTCCACAGAAAAATATTGTCTAATTGGTCCAGACGTTTCTTTTTTCGAGAAAATCCAACTTATTTCGAACCCTGTACAGCCATTTAAAGTTCAAACCGCCATTTTACAAACTGCCGCGTCGCTGCAGCTCGTTATATAATTAAATTATAAATTATACGTTCAACGGTCGTTAAATTAATGAAATTATCGATATATTTTCAATATAAACAATATTACTCTTCTATATTTTGCCGATACACATTATACGGTGAATTCAACATTTTCCCAATATTTTGAAGTTAAAATATTATTATACTATTCATATTAATTAAAATAATATATTCAACTTTATTAATATTCAAGTTATTTAAATTCAAATCCACATTTTAAAATATTAAAATAAATTTAAATAATTGGCCAGAAAAATACGGGACGTTACATGTAGGGTCGTTCATGAAATGCCTCGAAGGGAGCCATACTTATGCTCGACTGGTAGCTGTTATTATACATGAACACTACCAATGGAAGATGCTCCTCCCAAGTTCCTATGAAGTCCAATATACATAGCCGTAATAAATCCTCAAGAATCTTATTAACCCTCTTCGTATATCCATCTGTGTAACGACATCGGATTTCGTCCTGACCTAATCGATCGCTAAATCGACCAAGACCAATCGAATCCCGCATACGCTAACTCTGGGCGTACAACACATCAGAACAAATGACAGAAGACTTTCATAAACATTATAATAGTGTTACATCAGAGTAAAGAATATCAGAGTACATCGAATATAATAATACAACAACGGAAGATAATTTACAACAAATTTAACTCAACGCAGCGGAAGACTATCAATGCTCTGGACATAGCTTTAAGCTTCGATCTAGAATCTTGCTCAAAAAATAAATATCTGCAAATCAAGGCACACGACTACCCAAGTGGAAAATAGGGGCACACAAGTTTGCAAGTGAAACAAATTACGAGTCAGTCATGGGACTGGTATGAGAAATCTTACTTAACTTATCTAATAATAATAAGGCTAACCATAGGACCATGCTGCTAATGCGGAACGGGTTTAATCAATTGGATTACTAATGCATAAACAACAACTGTAACAACCCGGAAAATCTGAGCCAGTTTAAAATTTTTAATTTGGCTATTTTAGTAGATTTTAAATATTTAAAATAATTATTTTAAATAATAATGACGAAAAGTGTGTTTGAATCGATGTTTGAAAATAAATACAATTAATTTAAATTATAAACAAGGCCTGAAATGGCGCGGCAGTTTCAAAATTTCAATTCAAACTTTGACTGACTGTACCGGGTGCAAAATAAAACGGATTTTAGTGAAACCAAAAATATTTAAATCAATTAGTGAATATCTTTCTAACAAATCTGAAAAATCGAAGTTTCATAGCGGGAGTCAAAAGTTATGGCCAAATGAATTTTCTGAAAGGTCGCTATAGAGAATATATCGCCCTTGAAAATAGACATTTTGCAAACGACCTTGGAATTCGACGAAACCACTTTTGTTGGATCCGGGATGTGAAGTTGTTGCTAGGTTTCAAATTTCATAATTTTTGAAGTTAATATGTGAGCGTGGCGAAAGAAAATGTGTTTGGTCAATTTCAGTTAAATTGGATCGACCAGAAAATGGCCATTTTTCAAATGGTCTCAGAATTCAACGAAACTAGTTTTGTTGGGACCGTATCGTCAAAACATAGCTAGATTTATTTTTCGGGAATTTTTAGAATCAGTATGTGGCCCCGGCAAATTGAAATGTATGTTCAAATTAAATATTGAATGTTTTATATTTAAATTTGAAGAAAAATGACTGAAACAGTCGAATAGGCCTACGAAACATATCCCATTGTGTTCGGAATGGGGGTATTTTGCTGGGGACGACAGTAATTGGTTTTGGATTGGAGTTTGTAACACCCCACACCCGCTAAGGTCACTCACTAAGGGAATGCCTTAACTTCGGTGGAGTATTTTAAGTGAATATAGAACAGAAAAATTACAACAAGACAGATATAAATAATACTTGAAAATCTAAAACATCATTTCATTGCAGCAGAAGGTAAACATGTTTAGTTACAACGCCATAAAGAGTCAAGTACTAAATATCCATCCTGATAAAAACATAAGTACATAATCCCACCACATAACTAATAGCCATGAAAGAAAAGAAAAGATAAGCTGAGCTTTACATCAACGGTCCAAGCTCCAAAAGATAGATAAGCGATCTGATCAAAGCCCACTAGTACTAGGCCCAACCTGAGGACCTGAGGGGGAAAAAGATAAAAACAACGGGGTCAGACATAAGTCTGAGTGAGCCCTATAACTTTAACAATACAATCATTAAAGTAATTAGGGTATGATATAAACTTGGTACAGTGATGACTGGGGATAAATGACTACACTAAGCAGCCAACTAGACATAGGTTGAACTAAGATAACGGTAAAGACGCATCTACCCACCCAAGGGTAATTACTAACTGCACCACACCAGTCATTCCTACTTAAAGGTTGATCCCACCCAAGGACTTAGAAAATTTAACTAGTAGTTTCGTGTACCCCTAGGTGACTACATAGGTGCCGTCTGCCCCTACCTCCACTAGGTGTACCCACTACTCCCCAAGAGATCGGCTCCCTACCGTAGATACCCGTGCTGGCCCACACTGGGGTGTATCACTCCCCAAAGTGGCAACCCGATACAATCAACGGTGCACGGCTTATACCTACACGATGCAACAACGTCTTACCTACCAGCCCGGGTCCACACACGCATATGAAACCCGTTGGACTTGCGTTGCCACCGCTAACCCGTTTTGGCCTCTTATAGTCAAACCCAGTACGCGTGTCCCGTCCTCGACATGGGTCGAGCCCAATAAGATACATATGGGTTACTGGTTGAAATGGGCCCCCACAAGCTACCCACCTAAGCTTGTCCCTTTTTCTAGTGCATCCCACTTAACCCTTTAATCATGTTTAATTACATGTTTCCACTTGGTTAAGTATTCTAATCGTATTTTCTATTGCCACCCAAGGCAACCCACTAGATTTCCACATGCCACCCAAGGCACTTACTTGATTTACACATGCCACCCAAGGCACCCACTTAACCCCTCATGCCCCACTACATGCTTATCTGGTTAAGTGTTTCTTAATTGATTAAGAACATAACCGTTGTAAAGACCTCTCACATTAGACTATCTTTTATGGCAGCTGGATTTGCCGGTCGGGTCCGGGCAGCCTTACGCCATAACCGAGTCTAACCTCGTGTCTTTACACTTGTCACGTATTTGGTTTATGCCTAAGACCACTCACATTGGGTCAATCATTTGTAGCCGCTGGATTTGCCGGTCGGTTCCGGGCAGTCTTATGCTACAAAAGGGTCCAACCTCGTGTCTTAGTCGATTAATTACACCTAATTAATCACCCCCATAATTTGTATTAATTATCCCTAATTAATTACAAATTTAACGATGTACATAATTGACTCAATTATGTCCATCCACTTTATGGTATGCATAATCATACCAACTTCACACCATTTTATTAACATGAATATTAACCCCATCGTTCCCCACGTAATTCGCTAACATGACATACTTAAGAGGGAAGATTCATCACAAATACAATGGGTTCAACTTGCATAACATTAGCATCAACATGGGTTATAAAGGTGTCAACATGCATATATGACCATAGCATCAAACCCAACTAGCATAAACAATCAACCCAAACTTGCATGAATCACATATGTCATAAAGATGGTAACTTGCATATATATGTCTGACATATAAAGGGGTTAACTTGCATATGTATGCATCTCATACAAAGGTGTAAACTTGCACATGTTACATGCATATAATCAAACACCAAACTTGCATAACATGTCATATATGAACTTGCATATAATCAAACACCAAACTTGCATAACATGGTGTCATAATGGATCAATGTTTATCATAGTGATTTGCATAACTAGCATCATGAACACATAGCATAAAACTTGCACAACTAGCATCATGAACATATAGCATAAAACTTGCACAACTAGCATCATGAACTCATAGCATATGACTTGCATAACTTGCATAACATCATGAAAACTTGGCATATGACTTGCATAACTTGCATAACATCATGAACATATAGCATATGACTTGCATAACATCATGAACACATAGCATACAACTTGCATAACTTGCATAACATCATGAACACATAGCATATGACAACCTAAATTGCATTGATCCACATACATAACCATAACCTCATTATATCCTATCATAATTAGTTTAGCAATTGCTTGCTAAAGGCATAGAAACTCGCAACTTGTTGATTAGCACTCCTATGAAGAAGATTAAGTTGCTAGAGTTGATTAGAAGTTGATTTGAGAAGCTATCTTCCTCTTTAATTTGATGGAGGCTCCTTCAAGTTGCATTTTGACGGCATAACGACGTTGTATCTATTTTTAGTATGAATTAGGGTAGTCTTAAGGTGTATTTATAGATTAGTTAAGTGTTTTAGGCCATTAGATTAACCCTAAATCAGATTAGAGCCGTCAGATCTCGTCACAAGCTACCAAAACACAGCCCAAACTCCTTCAGGCTGCACCCAGGCCAAGTTGGCCGATAGGGGGGGTCGACCCCTGGGTCGACACATGGGTCGACCCCTTGGGGGGGGGGGGGTCGACACCCATGTCGACCCCTGTGTCGACTCCCTCTGTCTGGCGGGAATTTTCCCGCCTCTTCTGAAATTTGAAATTTTCTGAAAACTTCTTCGGGCCTTAACTGGGTCATACGGACTCCGATTTTCGAAAACTCGGACTCTATTTCGCGTATTTTTCCGAAGCGAACGCAATGGCATAGCCCGTTTCCCCTGATTCAGATTTTAAAATTTAATTCTGCCCTGTTGTATATTATAGCAAGTTATTCAACATACGGGGTGTTACAGAGTTCGTATGTTAAAGGCGGTATTTTCGGATTTAATTAAAATAAAAATTAAAATAAAAACCCTGGGCCAATCACGTACTTCCTTCACAATCTCGGATCCGCTCAAAAACCTGCTACCCCTTTCGTCTAAATGGCGGAAAGACTACACTCCTTCTCTCCTCATTTTCTCCCTCAACACGCAACAAAACGCCATGACCCAGTTAAGCTTTTTGTAGATCTTCTCGAGCTCTTCAAATCCATCTAAGCCACGCCCCTCCTCGTCGCTCCTACCTCGAGAATCGTGCCTCCAAAGTCCACCACTTCCAGCCGCCGCCGCTTCCTGGCCAGATCGAACTGGACCCCACCACCCTGCGCTTGAAGCCCTCTCCTCCCTCTACCCCGTGGCGAAGTCCGATCGTGCAACCGCTACACGGTTTGATCAGAAAATCGAAACCTAGTTTTGAACAAATTCAGAAAGGTATCGGCTTGTTTATTTTGAACTGATTTTAACATTTAAAAGTGTTGCAAACTTGTAAAAATCATATCTTTCTCATTTGTTGACGAAATTCAGTGAAACAAGAGACAGTGGACTCGTGAGGACGTCTTCTACATTCTAGAAGAGACCGCATATTTTTCTGAGCCTTCTACAATTTTTGGTGGAGTGGAACCCAATGTGAGATTTCTAAATTATAAATGATATGGAAAACAACGATGTATAAATTATATAGTCGATGTACGAGTTATATAAGCGTTGTACACCTCATGTATAAGCGTTGTATAAGTTGTATATTCGATGTATAAGTTATATATGCATTGTAAAAAATATATATGCATTGAAATAAATTGAAATGAATTGAAGTGAATTGAAATATATTGATATACGAATATATATATACTCCCTTCTTTCACAGACCATGGATGATATATATTGGTTGTAATATTGTTTTGATTGGTTGATGTGAAATTTGGTGAATACCATGAATGGTTGATTGGAAATGATTGATTGTGATTGAAATCCCAATAGGATTAGTATATGGGAAAATTCACCTACGTGCGAACTAGATATTGAAAATCCCCATTATCAAAAACCGCGAGGTTTTAAGGTAGAGCGAGGAGCCGTACTAGGGACGGTTCCGGTTTTAACTACCCTGCTGTTATGCTGCCGAAATTTTCAATAATATTCATGTGTTAGAATTATTTTCATGTGTTGAAACAATATTCATGTGTTAGAATTATTTTCATGTGTTGAAACTATATTCGTGTGTTGAATAGAAATTCATGTGTTGAATGAAGTTCATGAAAGATAAAAATCACATTTTTATTATATATATAGACTATATAAAATATTAGTATTTTAAATAAATTGTTTTAACACCAAAAATAACATTTTTACCTTATGTATAAACTGTATAAAATAATCGTGTTTTGAAATAAATTGTTTTACAATAAAAATCACATTTTTATTATATATATAAACTATAGAAAATATTCATGTATTGAATAAAGGACTAGAACGATAAAAATCATATTTTTATCGTGTGTGTGAAGTCAAAAACATTCATGTGTTGAATATATAGACTGAACAATAAAATCTACATTTTTATTGTGAATATGAAGTGTTAAAAATGGTGACGTGTGAAATAAATATTTTTGATGATAAAAATATCATTTTTATCAAATATATAAAGTGGATATGGTTTTGAAATCGAAGAATGAATTATATTTCTATATATATATAAATATAATTAAAATAAATCGAATAACGAAACTGTAGTTCGTGTTCTGAAACCGTGATTTCAAACGATTGTACCGAGAGATCCGACCGTCGGATTTTCCCGAAACCGAAACCGTTGGGTTCGCTTTGGAAATATCTTTCCAATGACACCAACTTTGTGAAGATCCAATGGTTGGATTGTATGGAATGTTTAATTCAAATCTGAAGAAAAACAGTGCCAGAATCGATTATATATATATATATAATTAAATTAAATCGAATAACGACACTACAGTTCGTATTGTGAAATCATAACTTCAAACGATTGTACCGGGAGATCCGACCGTCGGATTTTCCCAAAACTGAAACCGTTGGATTCGTTTTGAAAAGATCTTTCTAATGATATAAAATTTGTGAAGATCCAACAGTTAGATTTTCATATATGTGTAAATCAAATCTGAAGAAAAACAGCGCCACGACCGCGTTATGGCCTGAAGCGTGTTTGAATGAATTGGCTATTTTTAAACAAAAAAAATAGCGATAAATTATGATAAAATATCATAAATGATATGAAATGGAAATAAACTGAATTTTCTCGGTTTATGCGATATTTGATGGTTGAATGTGTTTGGGGTGAAAATTACATTAAGAAACAGAATTAGTGATATCGAATAATTTAACCATTGAAATGAATTGATTTGAAATTCTAAATACACGTGAATTATTTGAAAAGGCTGAGTTGATTCTCATTTCAAATAATTGATCGACAAGTGAAAGTCTAAGATTTGAAGACGGTGCAAGACCGATGATCTGCACGTCGAATGGAGGGGTGCTACTGATGCTCATGATGGGAGTAGCTACCTTGAAGGGGCTGAAGTAGTAGCCGTTCGGACGTACTTGTGGATTGTACGGATATGCGAGGTATTGAGTGCCTCCGGTTTCATTCAGACCCAGAACGAACTTGTAAATGGATTGTGTGTCTGACATTGGATTTTGTTCTGTGCTGATTGATCTCTATTAAATATATATCTATTTGGCGGCGAAGAATTTATTCTCTTGCTTAACGCCCTTCTTTGAGATGTACGAGCTCAGAGGTTATATATCGATAGAAATCAGTCGCATGGGGTGAATTGCCTGTGTGGCATGCCTAAGTTGCAAACGATCAAGGCTTCTGTTGAAAAGCAAAGTCTTGTGGCTGATAATCAAAGCATGGTCTGTGTGGCGTAGATTTGTGTATAACATGAATTCGCGAGCCTCACACCCCGGTATGAACCAGAAACGGGAGAGGACATCAGGGAGGGCATGCGTTTCTTTCTAGCTAGGGTGGTGTCAGTGACCTAGCAACCCTGACATTTATATTATTTTCACCTGTGTGGTAGTTGCGGTGGCGAGGCGCCTCGGATATATCGGTGACTATGTGGAGCCGATGGAGTCATAGGACTCATTTACGCCCCAAAGGGCGGGGAAACGTAATGTCCAGGCATTTTAATCCACATCGGTGGACCGGCCCTGACGATCCAGGGGCCCACCTGAGTCTGGGTCCTGAGACATGGTAGGCTAGATTGTCTCGAATTCAAGGAGGACGATCCCTTGCCTCGGTTCATGACAGAAATCCAATTTCCAAATACGACATCGTGCGGTTTTGATTGTGTATATATGGCGACATGATATATGGTACCCATGCCGTCTATGATTGATAGTTATGATTGAAATTGTTTTTGAAACATATATACACTAGCAATAATATCAAATGATTTTTTTTGCTCGTATCAAGCATATTTTGACCATTATAAGGTAAAACTCTATCCTCCGATTTGTGTTGCATTGTGTGATGGGAACTGAGTCTTATAATGGTTTCATTTTTATAAAAAGCATTGCGATGTTCGAAAGATTTATTTGTTTTAAAGCACTGGCAATCCAATGGAGTAAACCCGTTCCGTTAAAGTGGAGTGGTCCTGTGATTAGCCATATTGTAAGATGTGTTAAGTAGATTTCTCATACCAGTCCCATGACTGACTCGTAGTTTGTTTCACTTGCAAAGTCGGGTGCCCCTTTTTCTACACGGGCAGCCTTGTATTCAGGTTTTAGCAGGCTCTTTCTGGATAGCTGGAGCTGAAGATGGATTCTATCATTTATCTCTTTTTATGCTGTTCAACTCCTGTTATACATATTATCTTTTCTTTTCCGCTGTAGACATTTATGTATAGCTGAACTGTATTTGTACTAATTATGATCCTATATACTGTGTAACTCTGATGATTATGTTGATCCAGTGTATTCTATTGTACATTATTTGGTGTATTTAATTATTTCTGTTCTGTTGTTATCTGTTTATGTGTTATATTCCAAAGATTACCCTTGCACCGTCTTATCGGGGTTTGGGGTCGTCACAACAACCATAAATAAACATATGGACCTACAATGCATCAATCAACATGTAATTCCTTAATCTACCCATTTAGGCTTAATCCCTAAACTTAGATTTCAAATCCAATCCACTTTACAAAAATTATTTCTTTGGACTTTATTTCCCGATTTCCTTTATTTCAAATCATTTGAGATACATATCAAGCTTTTATAATAAAGTAGATTTCACTTCGGGATCTAAAAAACAAAACATTTGGAAATATGAATTCCAAAACGTAACAATGTATACAAACAAGTATGAAACCAAATATCGGTCATGTTCCCTCAGACAAGGCTGTACATGTCTTAACCGAACCAATATATGTATATATATATGTGTGTGTGTGTGTGTGTGTGTGTGTGCACCTAACGGCTACACTGACAATACACCATCCCACCTATGGGGGAAGACATGCACGCCCTCACACTTTTAGTCGCTCTCAGGTCACCCGAGCTCTAGCCACATACTTGCTAAATCATTTTATATCCCGAAGTAAGCAAAATCATTTCACAACATAATAATCACAAGTACTTTCAAATCTACATAGATTTCTACTTTCAAATCATTTCGAAATTATCGGGTATAGCCCTCGAAATCTTTTCTGTTTTATAAAACATTCCCTGTCCTAAATCTGGAATACTATTCTTTTTACTTAAGGAATCTCATTTCAAAATCATTTATTAAATTTTGAAATAAACAACATCGCTAAACACCTTATAGTCAAATCGTGAAGTGTTTCACAAGTTGTTAGCACATAGACATTTTTACCCAATCCAATGTTAAAGGTAAAAGCATATTTTGCTCTTAAACTGGTCGAGCACAATCCAAACAGTCAATGAATCACAATCTAAATCAGCAACCAAGTGTATTTGGTTCAATCACATTTCATTTTACAATAAAAGTGTATTTTATTGTCTACACATTTTCTACATTTCAAATGCATACAATAAAAAGAATATTTTATTGTTTATAAATTTTCTACATTTAATATGCATACAATAAAAAGAATATTTTATTGCATAACAAATTCTATGTTTCTAATGACAAATAAAAAGAATAATTTATTTGCATACATTTCTATGTATTCTAATGACAAATAAAAGAATAATTTATTTGCATGCATTTTTCTATGTATTCTAATGACAAATAAAAGAATAATTTATTTGCAAACATTTTCTATGTATTCTAATGACAAAATAAAAGAATAATTTATTTGCATACATTTTTCTATGTATTCTAATGATAAATAAAAGAATAATTTATCACATTTTCTATGCATTCTAATGACAAATAAAAGAATAATTTATTTGCATACATTTTCTATATATTCTAATGAAAAATAAAAGAATAAATTATTTGCATACATTTTCTATGTATTCTAATGAAAAATAAAAGAATAATTTATTTGTACACAAATTCAATGTTTCACCATAACAAATAAAAATGATACTTTTATGTGTTGACAATCATTCAACATAACAAATAAAAAGGATAATTTTATGTTGACAATTCTAATTCAACATGACAAATAAAAATGATAATTTTATTTGTTGACGAATTCTATTCAACTTAACAAATAAAAATGATAATTTTACTTGTTGACAATTCTAATTCAGCATAACAAGTAAAAATGATAGTTTTAGTTGTTTACGAATTCTATTCAACTTAACAAATAAAAATGATAATTTTACTTATTGATAATTCTAATTCAACATAACAAGTAAAAATGATAGTTTTACTTGTTTACGAATTCTATTCAACTTAACAAATAAAAATGATAATTTTACTTGTTGACAATTCTAATTCAACATAACAAGTAAAAATGATAGTTTTACTTGTTTACGAATTCTATTCAACTTAACAAATAAAAATGATAATTTTATTTGTTGACAATTGTTATTCAACTTAACAAATAAAAATGATAATTTTATTTGCTGACAATTTCTATTCAACTTAACAAATAAATATCGTAATTTTATTTGTTTACAAATTCTAATTCAACTTAACAAATAAAAATGATAATTTTATTTGTTGACAATTCTAGTTCAACATGACGAATAAAAGTGACATTTTCATTTGTTTACAAATCTATTTTAACATAACAAATAAAAGTGACAATTTCATTTGTTTACAAATCCATTTTAACATAACAAATAAAAGTGACAATTTCATTTGTTTACAAATCCATTTTAACATAACAAATAGAAATGACAATTTCATTTGCATAAACAAATCTATTCTTAACATAACAAGTAAATATGATATTTCTATTTGTATACAAATTCTTACATTAACATGACAAATAAAAATGGTGTTTTTATTTGTTTGAAAATTTCAATAATTCCTTTATATACAATTTAATCAAACAGATCACAACAAACAGCATCAACCAATTTAAATCAAATCACATACATGCAAGAATTTCTAAACACAATAATAATTAATTTATTTTTAATTATTTAAATAAGAAATCTCTCATATAAGCTAAGAATTATATTTTTAATGAACAAATATTTGGTGATGATTAAATACAGATAAAAATCACGATAGTTTATATAAATAATTGTATAAGAAAATTTAGTGAGAGAGTTCTCACCTTGATCGGTTTCAGAAATCGTTCAAAAGTGATTATTTTTAGCTGAATTAAATTATGCGTTTAATTCAATTAAAATTCCTGGCTGCTTCTGAATTTGTTCTGGTCTGTCCCATGATGTAGTGTTTGATTTCACGGTTCGAACGCTTTCAGTTTCGTCAAATTTTAAAGTTGTTCGTACAAGATATGATAATTTGAAGATTAATTACATGAATTTATTATCTCACTAAATTTCCCCAACCGTTCAAATCTGGAATGCGGCCCATGTATCTTCTTCATCGTATTCGTTTATTTCCAATAGTCAAAGAAACCCACCCCGTCGCCTCATAGGGTTCCCAATCTCTGCTACCTCGAACCCCTAGCCTCAGATCTGACATGACCATGACATCCCCCGTTCAACCGCCTGTCGGTGCCTGGAGCGGCTACAAGCTCGGTGAACCCAGGACGTAGAAAAACGTGCCCGACCGTGGCAACTTTAGCCACCGATTTCAAGCAAATCTGAAAACCATTCTTTTTCACAACCATTGACTGATTAGATCTCGAGAATATAAGAAAAATTGGATTGAAAGATTTTTAATTCTTTGTTGGTTTTTGAGGAAAAGTGGGATTCATTTTCGAGCGTTTAGGGCCATTGATGTAATCGGCGGTGGCATTGTCTGTTTTAGATGGGCTAGGATTTAGAAATTAAGGATATTTATAATAAAATATTTATTTTAGTTTTTAATTCAAAAAAAAGAATTTGACATCTGAACTCCGGTTTAAACCCAATAACTACCGCCCTTAGCTAAATATCCCCATTCTGGATACAATGGAATACGTCCGGTAAGCTAATTCGATCGTTTCGAATAGTTTTTCTTTAATTTAAATTATAAAACATTTAATTTAGTCATACATTTAAACTTACCGGGGCACACACAAACTCCAAAAATTCCTGAAAAATAAATCTAGCTATGTTTTGATGATACAGTCCTAGCAAAATTAATTTCGTCGAATTCGGTCATTTTCTAGTCGATCCAAATTGATTGAAATTGACAAAACACGTTTTGATTTACCACGCTTACGTAATAATTCCAAAAATTATAAAAATTGGAATCTTGAATGATTTGACATTACGGATCCAACCAAAGTGGTGTCGTCGAAAATGGAGGTCGTTTGCAAAATGGCTATTTATTATATTAAAAAAATAAATAAATTCCATAGCGATTATTCTGAATTTTTAACTGGCCATAACTTTTTAAACCCGCTATGAAATTTCAATTTTTCAGATCCGTTAGAAAGATATTTTCAAACAGATTTAATTATTTTTGGTTTTACTTAAATCCGATTTAATTTGAATCCTATACATTCAATCAAAGTTCAAATTCAAATTTTCAAACTACTGCGCTATTTCTAACTCCTTTTATAATTAAAATAAATATATTCATTCTAACTTTGATTTAAAATAAATTTTTAGTCATTATTATTTAAAATAAATTATTTTAAATATTCAGAATTCATTAAAATTTCTAAAATAAAAATTTTAAATTGGTTCAGAATTTTCGGGTTGTTACAATCTCCCCCACTTAAAATCTTTTCGTCCTCGAAAAGGAACGAAGCTTAAAGTTGTTTAACTAACTAACACAACTTTCATTCTTTTATTGGTTTCAATAATTTTATTAGTTAAACTAATAATCATACAAGACAATCATCAATCAATTAGTTGATTAACTTTTTAAATATATATAACTTTTATATATTCAAAAATCATATTTTCTAACATTGTATTATATATATAATCATAAATATGTTAATTATAAACTCGTCACTCTCAACTCATTCCAAGGCATTTCTAACCCCATCTCTAACGAGTTTTTCTCATTTTAGGATACTAATGATCCTATCTCTAATGAGTATTTTTTTATAGGATATAACTAATCCTACCTCTGATGAGTCTTTTGTTCATTTCTAACGAGTTATACCTCAAAGATTTGAGTTAATCAAAGCTCTGATACCAGCTGTAACGATACGACGAAGTCCCGTAGGATTTGCAGCCATCCCTTCATCCTCTAGTACAGCAGGTAATACCGACCATGGCTTACAGTGGTACCCCAGACACCTTGTTTTACCGCCACCCTTTCGAGCTTCTAGGTCACAACCTAACCAACCCCCAAAAGGGACATGTAGGGGTAAGAGTCTCAGGTTCGCCACCTAACACAAAGCGAGAACCCCTTATCATGCTGCATCCTATTACCAGGCATGCTAAACAAGAACTGGTATGAGAAATCTTACTTAACTTATCTAATAATAATAAGGCTAATCACAGGACCACGCCGCTAACGCGGAACGGGTTTACTCCATTGGATTGCCAGTGCATAAACAACAACCATAAGTAAACATATGGATCTACAATGCATCAATCAACGTGCAATTCCTTAGTCTATCCATTTCGGCTTAATCCCTAAACTTATATTTCAAAATCCAACTCACTTTACAGAAATTATTTCTTTGGACTTTATTTCCCAATTTCCTTTATTTCAAATCATTTGAAATACATATCTCGCTTTTCTAATAAAGTAGATTTCACTTCGGGATCTCAAAAACAAAACATTTGGAAATATGAATTCCAAAACGTAACAATGCATACAAACAAGTATGAAACCAAATATCGGTCATGTTCCCTCAGATAAGGCTGTACGCACCTTAACCGAACCAATATATATATATATATATGTATATGTATATATGCATCTAACAGCTAAACTGACAATGCACCATCCCACCTATGGGGGAAGATATGCATGCCCTCACACTTTTATTCGCTCTCGGGTCACCCGATCTCTAGCCACATACTTGCTAAATCATTTTATATCCCAAAGTAGGCAAAATCATTTCGCAACATAATAATCACAAGTACTTTCAAATCTATATAGATTTCTACTTCCAAATCATTTCGAAATTATCGGGTATAGCCCTCAAAATCTTTTCTGTTTTATAAAACATTTTATAAAACATTCCCTGCCCAAAATCTGGAATACTATTCTTTTTACTTAAGGAATCTCATTTCAAAATCATTTATTAAATTTTGAAATAAACAACATCGCTAAACACCTTATAGTCAAATTGTGAAGTGTTTCACAAGGTGTTAGCACATAGACATCTTTACCCAACCCAATGCTAAAGGTAAAAGCATATTTTGCTCATCAACTGGTCGAGCACAAGCCAAACAGCCAAGCTGCTTGCCAAATCGGCTCATAAATCTCATGCTTATACCAAAAATAAACTTGTACCTTTTGGTCGGGTATACCATTATATCCTTTGCATCTATTACCAATTCAACATATACCAATATCATTTCAATCAATTTCCAGTCAATTTCAATCAACCAAATCTCAACACAATTATTCGCTTATATCGAAGCCAAATATCATTTCAAACTCGAGTTTCATTTTCGATTCCAAACTCTTAACTTGATTATCAAATTACACTTCAAATTCGAATTTGACAATCCAGTTTGTCTTGATATCATTCTAATTCAATTTCAGTTACCACTTAACTGACTTTATTTTAATTCCAGCTTGCTTTCACAAATGTCAATTCAATTTGTTTCAATTCAAACAAATCTTTCTCTGGGAATTTTTAATAGTTCACCATATCAAAAATCAACTTTCCTTTTCAGGATTCAAAACAACTTGCTTTTCTCAAATCAATTCGAAAACAAAACCTTTGGTAGTAATCCATCACTAACACACTCAAAAATGAACACCGATGATGCTGCGCAGTCATCTTCGGAATTTATTTTCCAGCGATTGAAGTGAATTCAATACTATAACACTTTCAAAACCATTTCTAAACACTTCCACTTTGAAATACATTTCAAAATATCATTCACAATTCTTGTAAAATGATTTAAAATCTCCCAGGATTTTAAAATTCACTTATATTAAATCCAACTCCATTTACAACCTCCTTTTCAAATTCCCAGAGTTATAATTTCAATTTTGATTTAATTCATTTCAATTCATATATTACACTTATCTGAATTCTGGTTGGTTTTTCTACCACCATTCTAATTATAATCTTATCGACTATAACAACAACCAACACATCCAATATACTATAATATATCAAATACCTATACTTTGTTTATATCAAAATATATTTTGGGTAAAATTATTTCATTTACCCTCTTTTTAAACATACCATATCGGTTCATTATATTCAAGTGTTTATAAATCCCTACCGATACAGTGGATCAAACTGATCGACCAGAACACATAAACAACTCAACCAATAAAGCTCCATAATACAAAATCATTTTATATTGAATAACAAATACATTCACTCGTATATATACACTTAACTCAATTTAGGGCATTACTATCCCCATCTCTACTGAGTCACGCCACAGAGCCAAGGTAATTCACTTAACCTTCAGCTTTGATACCATTGTAACGACCCGGGGATTTCACGATCCAGAATGTCGGCATATAACACCATGTCGACTATTCAAGCATTGGAAACACTGGATAGTCCATGAAAGAAATTAGAGGGTGAGAATAGATAAGATAGAAACTTAGAATAGAAAAAGAAGAACATACAACATCAGAGCAAACACGAATCTCACAGCGGAACGAACAATATGTAATATATACATAACTTTTGAAATAAAATCAGTATACGTATACAATAACATTATCAGATTATAACACTTACATCACAGCGAAAATAAACAATAGCTATAAAAACGCTGCTGAAGCCTCCTGCTCCAGCACCTTCTAGTGCATTTGTAAATCCCGACTACTTGACTGCTCATACAAATTTGAGCACCCAAGAGTTTAGGGAAAACAAAACAAAACAAACTCCAGATCAGTCATGGGACTGGTATGAGTAAACAATTTAAAATAGTTTGGGAAAATAACGATATCTCATAAGACCACGCCGTATAACGGAACGGGTTTTTCCCTTATGAGAATCCAAATCAATTTGATTTAACTTTCAGACCATTTTGAAAGAAACAATGATCTTTCATATCAAAACTCTTTGGACATTATAATAGTGTCTATCAACCATAATATAATAATCATCTTGCAGAACGCTTTCATCTCACATTCCACATATATAGTATACAATCAAAACCACGAGCACTTATTGGGTAATGTATTTCCAACTACGACAAGGTATGGAACCACCTTCCGATAGTGTACCTCTAGAGAGGAATACACTGGGTTCGACAAGAACATCTTACAACCTGGCCACACATGATCGACCACTCATTTTGCTTGAGCGTATCGAATGTATATCACCAACGGTTGGGATCAGCAACCGTTTCACGAATGGGACAACATCAAATAGATTAAAGAATGAAATGGATATCTCTAGATAGGTGATAATACACCCTACTTGGCAGCCAACCACTTAGCCATGCTGCCTACCTGATTTTTATAATTTCCTCATTGTAACACCCCACATCCGTTAGTGTCACTCACAAAGGGAATGCACTAAGTTCCGTGGAGCATTTAAGGTAAAAGATGCTGATAAATTACAAGACAAACAAAATTAGAACAGCGGAAAATAAGACTTTACTTTATTGATAAAATAGTTTGTATAAGAATTGCTGTCCAATACCAGAGTATCATCTGCCTTACAAAATAAAGAAGCATAAAATAACATTTATATTCCCCAATGTAGCATTAGCCAGCCATAGTGGTGGAAAAGAGAGTCCAAAGCAGCACATCAAAGAGTCTTCAAGATCGGAAAGAATAATGGTCCAAACTAAGCTGAGCAATTCCCTTCCCGACTACCGGGGGAACGGAAGAAAAGAAGACGAAAGAAAACGGCGTCAGACATAATGTCTCAGTAAGCTCAGTTATTTTCTAGCATGAGAATAAGAACAAAGACCATGACATTCATAAACTGAGAACAGGACAATACCAAAAAACAAGATAACTTATGCAAGATAAGCATAAGATATTATAAGGCAAGATAAACTAAATGCGCGGATAACTGAATGCACTTCTACTCTTTCTCTGCTTTGCTACTACTATGTTGTTCTGATTTCTATATCTTTGCACCACCTAACAAGTGTCCCAACCAGTAATCTGTATAAAACGATAACGTGATCCCAATCCCTGTAATTTTGGTTGCCTTCAGGCGTACATCTATTATTTATTACCTAAATCTAATCTAGGGTTTTCCTATCGAGCGCTTCCTAGATTCAACTAGGGTTTACGCGACTTATCTAATGCTTCTCGGATTCAGGGTTTATGCGACCTAGGTCCAACTAGGGATTATGCTACCTGCCGAACGATGCCCCCTAGTCTAGGACACACTACCCAGAGTGGTATATGTTCCTAGACTTCCCTCACGTATATGTCGTGGATCGTTATTGATGTCTAGATGCACATGTCCTCTATATGTGCGACCCGAGTCTCGTGGCAGGGCAAATCAAGAAACACGGAACTTGGTCGGGAGCTTTCAGATATCTGTCGATGCAGATGCTAAGGTCTGTTTTTCCAGTGGCTATGGTCCCACCTGACCTCTCCCTCAACTAATGAAAGGCACAACTTGAAAAATGAGAACTATACGCAGGCCCTCTATGCCCCCACTAACCTATGGCCATCCGCACCCATAACTAGATAGCAAGTATATGGTCTGTTGGAGTTCTCCGCCTTTCCGCTTCACGTATCTCGATTGACTCAAGATGTTAGGTAGACGACGAGTTGCTATCACAGGGCTACTGGTCTCGTCGCATGCTGGTCCATCCTAGTCTTTAGGTTGCCTTATATCGCAGCCAAGGCATACCCTTGGTTCTTCTGAAGCAGACCTTAACCTCTGTGAGCCCAGGCGGATCATCTACAGCCTCACAGAGGGATACCAAGAGTACCCTCACGTCTCCTTGAAGCCACATGCTTCATCACCCAGCTCATTTGAGCCTCCCTTAAGATCAGATGGACGTTCGCTCCTTTTTGCGTTCCAATAAGGATTACTACTTAGTTCTCCTAACTAAGGTTTACCACTTAGTTTCCTGAATCGTGGTTTTCCTTTAACCAAGGTTTATTACTTAGCTCCCTTTAAATAAGGTTTACTACTTAGTTCTCTTTTCTCGTCAATTTGGATTGGTTAAGTGTCATCAGTCAATTCTAGTTAAGTTAACCCATTCATTTGTCCTGTTAAACTGGTTAAGTGTTATCAGTATTTCATGTTGACTTAACCCTACCACAAATCAAGTTATATTAGTTAAGTATTTCTTATTACTTAACCTCACCCCTTCATCTTGTATTGGTTCAGTGTTCCTTTTAACATAACCCTGCCCATCTGTTTGGCTAACATGTTATAACGGTTAAGTGTTCTCTTGGTTAACTCAACCCTAACATCTTTTTAATCCACATGTTCTAATGGTTAAGTTTTGTCCCTTCATGTTTTAACCTTGTTCATTTGTCACACTATGATGGCTAAGTGTTCTAAATTTACTTAGCTCCAGCTTCTAGTCTAGTTAACATGTTAAATTGGCTAAGTGTACTTTACTTAACCCTACCTTCTAGTCTAGTTAACATGTTATAACGGTTAAACCTTCTCTTAACTTCACCCACTTGTCTAGTCAACATGTTATAATGGTTAAACCTTTTCTTAACCTTACCCACTTGTCTAGACAACATGTTATAATGGTTAAACCTTTTCTTAACCTTACCCACTTGTCTAGTAGACATGTTATAATGGTTATTTAACCCCTACAAGTCTTGTTTGTTAACATGTTAAGTTGGTTAAGTGTTCAGATTAACCTAACCTCACCCATTAGATTTAGTTAAAATGTTGAATTTGGTTAAGTGTTTCCTTAATTGACTTAACCCTACCAATCTTGACTTAGTTTTAATTTATTCATTAAAGCAGCAACCACTCACATTAGACAGGTATTGTTGCGGTTACTGGATGTGCCGGTCGGTTCCGGGCAGGTTTACACCGCAACTCAGTCTAACCTCGGGTCCTTATTGGGCTCAATGCTCTAACCACCCACATTAGACAGGTATTGTTGTGGCTGCCAGTATGCCGGTTGGTTCCGGGCAGTCTTACGCCACAACTCAGTCTAACCTCGGGTTAGGCATATTCGTATTTTCTAAATTTATATTTTATTTATGTAAATTATCCACAAATTCATGCCTTACCCAATTTCTCTCTAAATCAAGTTCATCATTTTGGGTATATAATTTGTACCGTTTCACGCCATAAATTACTTATGTGATTATAAGCCAACTATGTCAATTTTCCTATAATTAAGTTTTTACCCCCGTCTAAATATTAGGCTAACAACTTAGCCTAATTTACCGTTCGCATGATTTCACATAAAGTATTAGGCTAATAACTTAGCCTAATTTAACGTTCACAAAATTGGCATAAAATCAACATTAACTATGAACTTGAATTTTTTTTTTTATAATCAACATAAACATGTACATAGGTGTGAACTTGCAACTTTAACATAATCAACATAAAGATGTACATAATTAACAATTTTCATAGGTTCATGATCCTCAACATAACAACTTGTATAGGTTCATGAATTAACAACATAATTAACAACTTGCATGGGTTCATGAATTCATCAAACACTAACTTGCATAGGTTCATGAATTAACAACTTAATTAACAACTGGCATAGGTTCATGAATCTCAACATAATAACTTGCATAGGTTCATGAATCTCAACATAATAACTTGCATAGGTTCATGAATTAACAACTTAATTAACAACTTGCATAATTCATGAATCTCAACATAATAACTTGCATAAGTTCATGAATTAACAACTTAATTAACAAATTGCATAGGTTCATGAATTTGCAACATAATTAAATTAATATATATAAACATGTATGAACTTGCAATTGAACATAATCAAGTTAACATATATACATAAAATGTATAAACTTGCAATTTAACATATTCAAGTTAACATATATACATAAACATGTACGAACTTGCAATTGAACATAATCAAGTTAACATATATACATAAACATGTATAAACTTGCAATTTAACATAATCAAGTTAACATATATACATAAACATGTATGAACTTGCAATTTTTTTGATAGGATTTGTAACCTAAAACTTGCATAATAACATGGCATGATAATTCACCAAACTTGTTACAACATGTTATTTCTATTCCCCAACTTTCTATGCTTATGAATTGGTTTATTCACCAATTCCTAACTAGCATGATAATCACAATAGAACCACAGGCATGATAGAGTTGTCATAAGAAAACATACATGAATCATCATAAATTTAATATAACATAACAGGTATGGTTCTATTGTCACTTTATTTCAAATCATGATTTTGATTTCTTTCACATCTAGAATATAAATGTACTTACAAATCAAAAAGGAATTCTTGATTTGAGTTGTAGCTTTAATCTCTGGTTTGAATTAGCTTTGAATTGGTTTTGTGTTCGTCTCTTAGCTTTCTACAAATGGAGGCTACTCTTGGCTTGCTCCCAGCAGCATGACGGCTCCAAGTCTTATTTTCTTATGAACTTTAGTAGGAGACCTAGGTTGTTTATATAGAGTTGTATTTTAATTTGAGCCGTCCGATGATGCTAGGGTTAATCAAGGCCATCAATTTCAAAAGAGGCCAATTATGTTCACAATAAAGGACCGTAAATTACTCCTATTTTAAATTATGTCATAATTACCATGCATGTAATTTACCACCATTTTAAATTATGTCATAATTACTATGCATGTAATTTCACGTTTTAGCATATATATATATATATATATATATATATATATATATATATATATTCTGTAATGTACACATTTCTCATTTAGGACAAATTCTATATGTAAATAATTCCTAATTTACTTATGCCATAATTACTCTCTAAATGTACATTATCAACATTTATTATTTATTGCCAATCCATCAAACATAAATACGTATTTAATAGATACATCTTCCCTTTACCGTATACATATTCTTCCTCTTTAAAAAAACAAACTTTGACAACCAAAAATGTGCAACGTACGCTATATGATGCGTACATGTCATATATATATGCGTATATATATATATATATTTAATTTCTTTTTCTTTTTATCTATCTTCCCAAATACCCATTTTCACACTAAACCACTTTTTGAACTGCGTTCACACTAGGCCATTTTTGAGCCATTCCCCTAAAACAAAAATATGGCGCTGGCGGGGATCGAACTCAGAACCTCTTGTATGCAAGTCATGTGTTCCAACCAAATGAGCTACTAAGTCTTTTGCTTCTAACCCTTAGAACAATGCTAAATATTTATTCTTTTCTCATTCCTCTTTTTTTTTTTGCTGCAATATTTAATTTAAGGATATCCTTTTCACACGAAGTCCAATTTATGTAAACTCGGACTCTATCTTAAGCGGAAATTCCGAGACGAACGCAATGACGTAATCCGTTTCCCTTAATTCTTAAGTTTTGAATTAAGTATACTTTAATTTATCAATTTACTGTTAACCGAAAAACTCGGGGTGTTACATTCTCCCCTCCTTAAAGGATTTCGTCCCCGAAATCTTCAAGTCTGGAAGAACACATATCCTACCATCCAATCGTCCATCTACTCAACCATCAAACACAGGCAACCATTGTCCTTAAAAGTCTTCTAATGCTTCATGATCATATGCATAGTGTGTGTATATGTCCGTATCTAATGCAAAATAAGGCAGTCTACTGATTCAGTTGACCTCGTTAATGCGAATTATGTCTGTGCCATGAATCCATTATGTATGCAAAAAAATTTCTAACTAAAGATTTTCTACATGAGTGCACAATCATTAATACAAATGCAACGTCCATATGATAACACATCAAGTTCCATTCATAAACAAATACATATTTGTAAATGCAATATGAAAGTATCCGAGCTGATCTAGTGCCTAATATATGCATCCACAAGCAGCCACTTGCAACTATCATTCACAACATGTTTCAAATACATGTTTACATCCGTTGGCTTCTACCTAAGGATCGATGATACGTCCTAGAGGATATACCTAAAAAAATTATAGATGGAGGTTGGGCACTTCTTCGCCCTTTGAATAGTGTCGTAGTTTCTTCAAGCCTACAAAACCATGCTGCGATGAGGCTACCTCCCAGAAAGCCAGGAGCCCCGGAGACTCAGGAAAGAAGGAAACAAGGACTCAAACAGAGGATCAAAAGGTAGTGCGTATGGCTTTGGGGAATATGCCTTTAAAACAAAACTTTTCTTCTGAAAATGCTTCTTTTAAAACCGTTTTGAAAACAATTTTTCAAATCTTTTATCTGATCCGGTAACCTTTAGCTCTGATACCACATGTAACATCCCACATCCGTTAGTGTCACTCACAAAGGGAATGCACTAAGTTCTGTGGAGCATTTAAGGTAAAAGACGCAGATAAATTACAAGACAGACAAAAGTAAAACAACGAAAAATAAGACTTTATTTTATTGATAAAATAGTTTGTACAAGAATTGCTTTCCAATACTAGAGTATCATCTGCCTTACAAAATAAAGAAGCATAAAATAACATTTATATTCCCCAATGTAGCATTTGCCAGCCATAGCGGTGGAAAAGAGAGTCCAAAGCAGCACATCAAAGATTCTTCAAGCTCGGAAAGTATAATGGTCCAAACTAAGCTGAGCAATTCCCTTCTCGACTACCTTGGGGGGGGGGGGGACGGAAGAAAAGAAGACGAAAGAAAACAGGGTCAGACATAATGTCTCAGTAAGCTCAGTTATTTTCTAGCATGAGAACAAGAAAAAAGACCATGACATTCATAAACTGTGAACAGGACAATACCAGAAAACAAGATAACTTATGCAAGATAAGCATAAGATATTATAAGGCAAGATAAACTAAATGCGTGGATAACTGAATGCGCTTCTACTCTTTCTCTGCTTCGCTACTACTCTGTTGTTCTGATTTCTATATCTTTGCACCACCTAACTAGTGTCCCAACTAGTAATCTGTATAAAACGATAACATGATCCCAATCCCTGTAATTGTGGTTGCCTTTAGGCGTACATCTATTATTTATTACCTAGATCTAATCTAGGGTTTTCCTATCGAGCGCTTCCTAGATTCAACTAGGGTTTACGCGACTTATCTAATGCTTCTCGGATTCAGGGTTTATGCGACCTAGGTCCAACTAGGGATTATGCTACCTGTCGAACGATGCCCCCTAGTCTAGGACACACTACCCAGAGTGGTATATGTTCCTAGACTTCCCTCACGTATGTGTCGTGGATCGTTATTGATGTCTAGATGCACATGTCCTCTATATGTGCGACCCGAGTCTTGTGGTAGGGAAAATCAAGAAACATGGAACTCGGTCGGGAGCTTTCAGATATCTGCCGATGCAGATGCTAAGGTCTGTTTTTCCAGTGGCTATGGTCCCACCTGACCCCTCCCTCAACTAATGAAAGGCACACCTTGAAAATGAGAACTATACGCAGGCCCTCTATGCCCCCACTAACCTATGGCCATCCGCACCCATAACTAGATAGCAAGTATATGGTCTATTGGAGTTCTCCGCCTTTCCGCTTCACGTATCTCGATTGACTCAAGATGGTAGGTAGACGACGAGTTGCTATCACAGGGCTACTAGTCTCGTCGAATCACGCTGGTCCATCTTAGTCTTTAGGTTGCCTTATATTGCAACCAAGGCATACCCTTGGTTCTTCTAACGCAGACCTTAACCTCTGTGAGCCCAGGCGGATCATCTACAGCCTCACAGAGGGATACCAAGTGTACCCTCACGTCCCCTTGAAGCCACATGCTTCATCACCCAGCTCGTTTGAGCCTCCCTTAAGATCAGATGGACGTTCGCTCCTTTTGCCGTTCCACTAAGGATTACTACTTAGTTCTCCTAACTAATGTTTACCACTTAGTTTCCTGAATCGTGGTTTTCCTTTAACCAAGGTTTATTACTTAGCCCTCTTTAACTAACGTTTACTACTTAGTTCTATTTTCTCATCAATTTGTATTGGTTAAGTGTCATCAGTCAATTCAAGTTAACTTAACCCATTCATTTGTCCTGTTAAACTGGTTAAGTGTTATCAGTATTTCATGTTGACTTAACCCTACCACAAATCAAGTTATATTGGCTAAGTATTTCTTATTACTTAACCCCACCCCTTCATCTTGTATTGGTTCAGTGTTCCTTTTAACATAACCCTGCCCATCTGTTTGGCTAACATGTTATAACGGTTAAGTGTTCTCTTGGTTAACTCAACCCTAGCATCTGTTTAATCCACATGTTCTAATGGTTAAGTATTGTCCCTTCATGTTTTAACCTTGTTCATTTGTCACGCTATGATGGCTAAGTGTTCTAAGTTTACTTAGCTCCACCTTCTAGTCTAGTTAACATGTTAAATTGACTAAGTATACTTTACTTAACCCTACCTTCTAGTCTAGTTAACATGTTATAACGGTTAAACCTTCTCTTAACTTCACCCACTTGTCTAGTCAACATGTTATAATGGTTAAACCTTTTCTTAACCTTACCCACTTGTCTAGTCAACATGTTATAATGGTTAAACCTTTTCTTAACCTTACCCACTTGTCTAGTCAACATGTTATAATGGTTATTTAACCCCTACAAGTCTTGTTTTGTTAACATGTTAAGTTGGTTAAGTGTTCAGATTAACCTAACCCCACCCATCATATTTAGCTAACATGTTGAATTTGGTTAAGTGTTTCCTTAATTGACTTAACCCTACCAATCCTGACATAGCTTTAATTTATTCATTAAAGCACCAACCACTCACATTAGACAGGTATTGTTGCGGTTACTGGATGTGCAGGTCGGTTCCGGGCAGGTTTACACCGCAACTCAGTCTAACCTCGGGTCCTTATTGGGCTCAATGCTCTAACCACCCACATTAGACAGGTGTTATTGTGGCTGCCTGTAAGTCGGTTGGTTCCGGGCAGTCTTACGCCACAACTCAGTCTAACCTCGGGTTAGGCATATTCGTATTTTCTAAATTTATATTTTATTTATGTAAATTATCCACAAATTCATGTCTTTCCCAATTTCCCTCTAAATCAAGTTCATCATTTTGGGTATATAATTTATACCGTTTCATGCCATAAATCACCTATGTGATTATAAGCCAACTATGTCAATTTTCCTATAATTAAGTTTTTACCCCCGTCTAAATATTAGGCTAACAACTTAGCCTAATTTACTGTTCACATGATTTCACATAAAGTATTAGGCTAATAACTTAGCCTAATTTAACGTTCACAAAATTGGCATAAAATCAACATTAACTATGAACTTGAATTTTTTTTTATAATCAACATAAACATGTACATAGGTGTGAACTTGCAACTTTAACATAATCAACATAAACATGTACATAATTAACAATTTTCATAGGTTCATGATCCTCAACATAACAACTTGCATATGTTCATGAATTAACAACATAATTAACAACTTGCATGGGTTCATGAATTCATCAAACACTAACTTGCATAGGTTCATGAATTAACAACTTAATTAACAACTGGCATAGGTTCATGAATCTCAACATAATAACTTGCATAGGTTCATGAATCTCAACATAATAACTTGCATAGGTTCATGAATTAACAACTAAATTAACAACTTGCATAGGTTCATGAATCTCAACATAATAACTTGCATAGGTTCATGAATTAACAACTTAATTAACAACTTGCATAGGTTCGTGAATTTGCAACATAATTAAGTTAATATATATAAACATGTATGAACTTGCAATTGAACATAATCAAGTTAACATATATACATAAACATGTATAAACTTGCAATTTAACATATTCAAGTTAACATATATACATAAACATGTACGAACTTGCAATTGAACATAATCAAGTTAACATATATACATAAACATGTATAAACTTGCAATTTAACATAATCAAGTTAACATATATACATAAACATGTATGAACTTGCAATTTTTGTGATAGGATTTGTAACCTAAAACTTGCATAATAACATGGCATGATAATTCACCAAACTTGTTACAATATGTTATTTCTATTCCCCAACTTTCTATGCTTATGAATTGGTTTATTCACCAATTCCTAACTAGCATGATAATCACAATAGAACCACAGGCATGATAGAGTTGTCATAAGAAAACATACATGAATCATCATAAATTTAATATAACATAACAGGTATGGTTCTATTGTCACTTTATTTCAAATCATGATTTTGATTTCTTTCACGTCTAGAATATAATTGTACTTACAAATCAAAAAGGAATTCTTGATTTGAGTTGTAGCTTTAATCTCTAATTTGAATTAGCTTTGAATTGGTTTTGTGTTCGTCTCTTAGCTTTCTACAAACGGAGGCTACTCTTGGCTTGCTCCCAGCAGCATGACGGCTCCAAGTCTTATTTTCTTATGAACTTTAGTAGGAGACCTAGGTTGTTTATATAGAATTGTATTTTAATTTGAGCCGTCCGATGATGCTAGGGTTAATCAAGGCCATCAATTTCAAAAGAGGCCAATTATGTTCACAATAAAGGACTGTAAATTACTCCTATTTTAAATTATGTCATAATTACCATGCATGTAATTTACCCCCATTTTAAATTATGTCATAATTACTATGCATGTAATTTCACGTTTTAGCATATACATATATTTTCTATAATGTACACATTTCTCATTTAGGACAAATTCTATAGGTAAATAATTCCTAATTTACTTATGCCATAATTACTCTCTAAATGTACATTATCAACATTTATTATTTATTGCCAATCCATTAAACATAAATACATATTTAATAGATACATCTTCCCTTTAACGTATACATATTCTTCCTCTTTAAAAAAACAAATCCTTGACAACCAAAAATGTGCAACGTACGCTATATGATGCATACATGTCACACACACACACACATATATATATATATGCGTGTATATATATATATATATTTAATTTCTTTTTATCTATCTTCCCAAATACCCATTTTCACACTAAACCACTTTTTGAACTGCGTTCACACTAGGCCATTTTTGAGCCATTCCCCTAAAACAAAAATATGGCGCTGGCGGGGATCGAACTCTGAAACTCTTGTATGCAAGTCACGTGTTCCAACCAAATGAGCTACTAAGTCTTTTGCTTATAACCCTTAGAACAATGCTAAATATTTATTCTTTTCTCATTCCTCTTTTTTTTTGCTGCCATATTTAGTTTAAGGATATCTTTTTCACACAGAGTCCAATTTACGTAAACTCGGACTCTATCTTAAGCAGAATTTCCGAGACGAACGCAATAACGTAATCCGTTTCCCTTAATTCTTAAGTTTTGAATTAAGTATACTTTAATTGATAACCGAAAAACTTGGGGTGTTACATTGGTTGTGAGGCTAGAGGCCATGCTTATCTCTTACATATCACACAATTATTCACTTTGAATGTCACATCGTCATACGCGCCAAATCACAAATTCATTTCCCTAAAAATACAATGGGTATATAGCTAAGAGAAACTAATTCCTCCGCCACCAAACGTACATACGTTTGAAGAGATCAACTTACGCGATCTATTAAATATACTCTATCAGACATTGTTCCAAATAGTCGTCCTAGGACTGGACAAATCGAAGGCAATTTCTGAAAACAGGACAGCCCTTGCATAACTCCATCTTCAATTATCTTCATCATATTTGATTCGCAACACTAACGCCCATACAGAGTGGTTTTCAGGTCATGAATCTAATCCCGGTCTCTCCATATTGGCGACGGAAAAATGGTCAAAAACTTCAATAGTCGGTGAGTTAACTATCAAAGAAAAACACGTGTGCAAACAACGATATTATTTCCAGATGGAAACTATATCGATCAATCATCATTTAACATTTATCTCTTTTATTAATTTATTCATTCTCTATTTCTTGTTTCCATATATATATATATATATATATATATATATATATACAGAAATTCTATATTTCTAAATTTAGAATATATACCTTATTAACATTTGAAGACATTTCCATATTTACTCCCCTTTCTTATTTTCTATATTAGAAAACATTTTTGATTCTTATTTGGAAAATATTTCCAAACCTCCTACATTTGGATTTAAAAAGATGTTTAAATAAACATCGCTATGCCAACTCGAACCATTGACACTCATTTAACTAAATTCAATTAACTCCTCCATTATCGAACCTTAACCATTCCTTAGTTAAAAACAAAGTCAATCAAGTTGGGGTATAATTACCTTTCGGACCTGTAACAACCCGGAAAATCTAAACCAGTTTAAAAATTTTAAATTGGCTAAAATAGTGGATTTTAAATATTTAAAATAAATATTTTAAATATTAACGATGAAAAGTATGTTGGAATCAATATTTGAAAATAAATATAATTATTTTAAATTATAAACAAGGCCTGAAATGGCGCGGTAGTTTCAAAATTTGAATTCAAACTTTGACTGACTGTACCGGGTGCAAAATAACACGGATTTTAGTGAAACCAAAAATATTTAAATATGTTAGTGAATATCTTTCTAACAAATCTGAAAAATCAAAGTTTCATAGCGGGAGTCAAAAGTTATGGCCAAATGAATTTTCAGAAAGGTCGCTATAGAGAATATATCACCCTTGAAAATAGACATTTTGCAAACGACCTCGGAATTCGACGAAACCACTTTTGTTGGATCCGGGATGTCAAATTATTGCTAGATTTCAAATTTCATAATTTTTGAAGTTAGTATGTGAGTGTGCCAAAGAAAATATGTTTGGTGAATTTCTATTAATTTGGATCGACCAGAAAATGGCCATTTTTCAAACGGTCTCAGAATTCGACGAAACTAATTTTGTTGGGACTGTATCGTCAAAACATAGCTAGATTTATTTTTCCGGAATTTTTAGAATCAATATGTGGCCCCAGCAAATTGTAATGTACGTTCAAATCAAATATTGAATGTTTTATATTTTAATTTGAAGGAAAACTGACTGAAACCGTCAAATGGCCTACAAAACATATCCCATTGTGTTCGGAATGGGGGTATTTAGCTAGGGATGACAGTCGTTGGGTTTGGATTGGAGCTCGTATGTGATAAGGGGTATTTTTGGATTTTATTAAAATATAAATAAAAATAAAAATGGGCCAATAGAATTAATTCTCTCTCTACCCGCCTTCTTCCCCAATCCTTCAGAGCGCACGACGGAAACAACTCCCTTCCTTCTCTCCTCTTTTTCTCACAAACCACGCAGTAAAATCATAGGCCCCTATGGAACTTTTTGAAGAGCTCGAGGAGAGCTTTAAATCCATATCCATCTCAACCTCCCTCGTGCATCGTACACCGAGATCTGAACCCGGGAAGTCGCATCCTTTAGCTCGCCGTCGTGCTTCCATCTCGAGCTCGAGTTGGGTGAAACCCCAGGCGCCGAAAAGTTCTCTCGGAGCACTACAACATTGTGAAGTCCGATCGTGCTATAGCTTAACGGTTTGGCCGAAAAACGTAAACCTAGTTTTGAACAGGTTTGAAAAGTATACGGCTTTAGTATATTTAAACTGATTTTTACACTTTTAAGTGTTGCAAAATTTTAAAAATCATATCTTTTTGCTATGTGGTCGAAATCCAGTGAAACAAGAGACAGTGGACTCGTGTGGACGTCTTCTACATTCTAGAAGAGACTGCATATTTTTCTGAACCTTCTGCTATTTTTGTTGGAGTGGAACCCAATGTGAGATTTCTAAATTATAAACGATATGGAAAACAACGATGTATAAATTATATAGTCGATGTATGAGTTATATAAGCATTGTACACCTCATGTATAAGCGTTGTATAAGTTGTATGTTCGATGTATAAGTTATATATGCATTGTAAAAGTGATACATGCATTGAAATAAATTGAAATGATATTGAAGTGAAATCGAAATATATTTATATACGAATAAATATATATATACACACTCTCCCCTCGTCCACAGACCATGGACGATATAAATTGGTTGTGATATTGTTTGGATTATTGGTTGATGTGAAATTTGGTGAAAATCATGAATGATTGATTGTGGTTGAAAAATACCTATTTGTGGTTGAGGATTATTTTGGATGAAACCACATAGGATTAGTTTGTGGAAAAGAAAAATAAACATGCTCGTCTGCGTACGAATTAGATGCATGAAATCCCCATTGTCAAAAACCGCGAGGTTTTCAGGTAGAGCGAGGAGCCGTACTAGGGACGGTCCCGGTTTTAACTACCCTGTCGTTATGCTGCCGAAATTTTCAATAATATTCATGTGTTAGAATTATTTTCATGTGTTGAAAACTATATTCATGTGTTGAATAGAAATTCATGTGTTGAGTAGAAATTCACGTGTTGAATGAAGTTCATGTGCTGAAATAAATTCTTTGAAAGATAAAAATCACATTGTTATTATATATAGACTATATAAAATATTAATATTTTAAATAAATTGTTTTAACACCAAAAATAACATTTTTACCTTATGTATGAACTACATAAAATAATCGTGTTTTGAAATAAATTGTTTTATAATAAAAATCACATTTTTGTTATATATGTAAATTGTAGAAAATATTCATGTGTTGAATAAAGGACTAGAACGATAAAAATCATATTTTTATTGTATGTGTGAAGTCGAAAACATTCATGTGTTGAATATATAGATTGAACAATAAAATCTACATTTTTATTGTGAATATGAAGTGCTAAGAATATTCATGTGTTGAATAAAGATTTTTGACGATAAAAATATCATTTTTATCAAATATTTGAAGTGAATATAGTTTTGAAATCAAGAATGAATTATATATATATATATATAAGTATAAATAAAATAAATCGTATAACGAAGTTGTAGTTCGTGTTTTGAAACCATGATTTCAAACGATTAGTGCGGGAGATCCGACCATCAGATTTTCCCGAAACCGAAATTGTTGGGTTCGCTTTGGAAATATCTTTCCAACGACACCCACTTTGTGAAGATCCAACGGTTGGATTGTCTGGAATGTTTAATTCAAATCTGAAGAAAAATAGCGCCAGAATCGATTATATTTATGTATATATATACACAATTAAATTAAATCGAATAACGATGCTGCAGTTCGTATTTTGAAATCGTAACTTCAAACGATTAGTGCGGGAGATCCGACCGTCGGATTTCCCTAAAACTGAAACCATTGGATTCATTTTGAAAAGATCTTTCTAATGATATAAAATTTGTGAAGATCCAACAGTTAGATTTTTAGATATGTGTAAATCAAATCTGAAGAAAAACAGCGCCACGGCCGCTTTATGGCCAGAAGCATCGTTTGAGTGAATTGGCCATTTTTAAATAAATAAAAATAGCGATAAATTGTGATAAAATATCATAAATGATATGGAATGGAAATAAACTAAATTTGCTCGGTTTATGCGATATTTGATGGTTGAATGTGTTTGGCGTGAAAATTACATTAAGAAACAGAATTAGTGATATCGAATAATTTAACCATTGAAATGAATTGATTTGAAATTCTAAATATACGTGAATTATTTGAAAAGGCTGAGTTGATTCTCATTTCAAATAATTGATCGACAAGTGAAAGTCTAAGATATGAAGACGGTGCAAGACCGATGATCTGCACGTCGAATGGAGGGGTGTTGCTGATGCTCATGATGGGAGTAGCTACCTTTAAGGGGCTGAAGTAGTAGCCGTCCGGACGTACTTGTTGATTGTACGGATATGCGAGGTATTGAGTGCCTCCGGATTCGTTCAGACCCAGAACGAACTTGTTAATGGACTGTGTGTCTGACATTGGATTTTGTTCTATGCTGATTGATCTCTATTAAATATATATCTGTTTGGCAGTGGAGAATTTATTCTCTTGCTTAACGCCCTTCTCTGAGACATACGAGCTCAGAGGTTATATATCGATAGAAATCAGTCGCATAGAGTGAATTGCCTGTGTGGCATGCCTAAGTGGCATGCCTAAGTGGCAAACGCTCAAGGCTTCTGTTGAAAAGTAAAGTCTTGTGGTTGATGATCAAAGCACGGCCTGTGTGGCATAACTTTGTGTATAACGTGAATTCGCGAGCCTCACACCCCGGTATGGACCAGAAACGGGAGAAGGATCCAGGGAAGCCATGCGTTTCTTTCTAGCTAGGGTGGTGTCGGTGACCTACTAGCCCCGACATTTATATTATTTTCACCTGTGTGGTTGTTGCTGTTGCGAGGCTCCTCGGATATATCGTTGACTATGGGGAATCAATGGAGTCATAGGACTCATTTACGCCCCAAAGGGAGGGGAAACGCAGTGTTCAGGCATTTTAATCCACATCAGTGGACCGGCCCTGTGGCTACAAAGGGTCGATGCGTTCTGATCCTGAGACTCGGGCTAGACAGTCTCGAATTCGGTAAGGACTATCTTTTGCCTTGGTTCATGATGGAAATCCAATTTCCAAATACGACACCATGCGGTTTTGATTGTATGTATGTATGTATGTATATATGTGTGTGTGTGTATATATATATATATGGCGACATGATATATGGTACCCATGTCGTCTACGATTGATAGTTATGATTGAAATTGTTTTTGAAACGTATATACACTAGCAATAATATCAAATGATTTGTTTTGCTCGTATCAAGCATATTTTGGCCATTATAAGGTAAAACTCTATCCTCCGGTTTGTGTTGCATTGTGTGATGGGAACTGAGTCTTATAATGGCTTCATTTTTATAAAAAGCATTGCGGCGTTTAAAAGATTTCCTTGTTTTAAAACACTGGCAATCCAATGGAGTAAACCCGTTCCGTGAAAGTGGTGTGGTCCTATGATTGGCCATATTATAAAATGTGTTAAGTAGATTTCTCATACTAGTCCCATGACTGACTCGTAGTTTGTTTCACTTGCAAACTCGGGTGCCCTATTTTCTACACGGGCAACCTTGTATTCAGGTTTTAGCAGGCTCTTTCTGGATGGCTGGAGCTGAAGATGGATTCTATCATTTATCTCTTTTTATGTTGTTCAGCTCCTGTTGTACATACTATGTTTAGATTTCCGATGTAGACATTTATGTATAGCTGAACTGTATTTGTACTAAGTATGATCCTATATACTATGTAACTCTGATGATTATGTTTATTCAGTGTATTCTATTGTACATTATCTGGTGTATTTATTTATTTATTTATTTATTTATTTTTGTTCTGCTGTTATCTGTTTATGTGTTATATTCCAAAGATTACCCTTGCCACCGTCTTATGGGGGTTTGGGGTCGTCACATTAATTGAATCAACATTTCTAACTTTGAAACAGACAAGGTTCACCTTTTGAACGTTTAACAAACTTCCTTACGTAACTCTCGGATTCTACTTATTAATCCACTTCTTTATTGAAACATCTGACTATAACTATAGCGTTATAATCCCTACTTCTAAAATATTTAGCTTCATTTATTCCTTAATTTAACTAAATAACTAACTAGATAATTTATAACCAAATAAATAGACCTTGATTAAAAACAGAAAGTGAATAGTACTTTCCCGAATTTGATATAATCGAATTTCAACATATAACTCCCTTTCGAATAATCTCTATTTGATAACTCCTTTTAGAATAAACTAATATTCGATAAATCCTTCAAATAAACTATATTCGATAACTCTATTCAATTACTTCTATTCGATTAACTCTAATCGATTAACTCTTATCAATTAACTCTATCAATTAACTCTATTTGATTAACTCTATTTGATTAACTCTAATCAATTAACTATATTCGAATAAACTATATTCGATTAACTCCTTTCGAATAAACTATATTCGATTAACTCCTTTCGAATAACTAATATTCGATTCACTCCTTTAACTCAATTCTAATAAACTATATTCGATAACTCCTTTCGAATAACTAATATTCGATAATCCTTTTGAACAACTAATATTCGATAATCCTTTCTTTAAATAAACTATATTCGAATAACTCTTATCTGACTAACTCTAATTCAATTAACTCTATTCGAATAACTAATATTCAACTAACTCTTGTTTGATTAACTATATTCAATTAACTCTATTCGATTAACTCTATTTGATTAACTCTTGTATGATTAACTCTAATCAATTACCTCTAACTCGATTAACTCTAATCGATTAACTCTAATTCGATTAACTCAAATCAATTTACTCTAATCGATCAACTCTAATCCCTTTTATAATTCTACTTACTCTCCAAATATTTCCTTTTATGATATCTTATTTATTTTCTAAATAAATATTCCTTTTATCTTTCTATTTATTTTTCCAATATATACATCTCTTTTCTCTTCTATTTGTTTAACAAATATTTCCTTTTCAATTCTATTTATTTAACAAATAAATATTCCCCTTTCAATTCTATTTATTTAACAAATAAATATTTTCTTTTTAAATCTGTTTGTAAATGTTTTACAAATACCTCCTTTTCAAATCTATTTGTAAATGTTTTACAGATACCTTCTTTTCAAATCTATTTGTAAATGTTTTACAAATACCTCATTTTCAAATCTATTTGTAAATGTTTTACAAATACCTCCTTTTCAAATCTATTTGTAAATGTTTTACAAATACCTTCTTTTCAAATCTATTTGTAAATGTTTTACAAATATTTCCTTTTCTATTTGTTTCACAAATATTTCCTTTTCAATTTTATTTATTTAAAAAAAATAAATATTCCGTTTTCAATTCTATTTATTTAACAAATAAATATTCCCCTTTCAATTATATTTGTTTAACAAACAAATATTCCCCTTTTTATTCTATTTATTTAACAAATAAATATTTCCTTTTTATAAAATCCTTTGATTTTATAAATATCTCTTTCTATAAAATCCTTTTGTTTTTATATATATTTCTTTTTCCATACAACATTGAAAATTTCCTTTTTAACATTCCAGAATTCCTTATGGTATTTAAAATACCAAATAATAATGATCGGCATCATTCAAACATACCAAATTAGCAACAGATTTCATATCACATTATATAACACAATATATGAAAAACAGTAAAATAAATGTTGAGGAATCCAGTTGGATTCCTCCAACCTGTTTCCCTACATCCACAGATGTTAAAACAATATAATAACATCGATTTCATTTCAATATGAAATATTCTGATAAACAGAATCAATATTTGATTAACGATTTATATATATATATATCATTATCTATAATTTCAACCAATATATCAGTAGTTCATTCAAACAGTCAACACACAGCAATCAGTCATCATTTAAAAGTTCTAAATATATATTATAAAAATATGAACTGGTAGAGTTGGTGAGTTTTACTCACATTGGACAGTTATCGTTAAATAATGATTGACGATCGTTGATTTAGATAAAATATTTTATTCCACCATAAATCCAAACGAGCACTAGATCACCTCAAACCCTTTCCATTTCGTAGCTTTCGTTGATACGGTTCTGACGAGTGTTGTTTCGCGGAATTCTGATTACGTAGCACAAAGTTACAACATTTACAAGTTTAACCCAATATTTAAATTATTTAAATTCATTTATTTTCCCCTTTTTGGGCTCACCCAACAGATTTCAGCCCAAGCCCAACCTCCTAGACCATGTGAACAGTGCGCAAGCCTTCTTCTCAAATCACGGCTTCCTCTTCCGAGGTAACAATAGTTCAAACTCCAGAATAATGCCCATCACCGAATACTTCGAACTCCCACCTCTATTTCAATCCTTCGTGGAAATCCAAACGAATACCACCGTTCTTCTCCTGTTCCGGTCCTCTTTCCTCCCATACTACTACAATTCAACTCGTGACCTCCCTCTAAAACTCGTCGAGACACCAGCACAGTGACATCGCGTCACTATTTGGTCTGGAAAATTTCCAAAAAAAATCCCAATCGAAGCTATCCAACCTTCCAATATCATATACGAACTCGATTTGCTCAATCGTTACTCCAATTTCATGAAAGGATGAACCCTAGGCTCACGCTGAGTACATTTCAACGACAAGGAATTTCGTCGATCCCAGAAAGATTTATACGAGATTAAAGGGGGATGTTGTGGCAATTTCAGATTCAGTGATTTCATGATTTATTGATTTATACATGATTTTGTTTTGATTTATGAGGATCTAAATCCATGTTTTTGAGTAAGAAACAGACGGCGAGTTTTGAGTTGACCACTGAATGAAGAATTAGGTTTAGAGAGGGGTACAGTGAGGGTATTTATAGAGTTGACAAAATATCTAGATATTTTGTTTTGTTTTATATTAATATAATTTTCAATGAATGTTTTCAATTCCAACGATTGCACGCGATACCCAATGAAAATGGTTTCATCGAATTCCGACGGAAATGGACATGCAGCTATAGTTTGACATTACGGACCCAACGAAACTGGTTTCATCGAATTCCGACTCCGTTTGCTCACACAACGTATTTTTAACCGTCAAATTATTGACTATTTTTCACATTAAAAATCCGTACAGCCACACACTGACTCTAAAAATCGCGGAAATTGAAATCTAACAATAATTTAACATTACGAATCCAACAAAATTGGTTTCATCGAATTTGAAGGTCGTTTGTAAAACTGGCTATTTTTAAAGCTCTAAATAATCCTTTTAAATATATAAATATATTTAAAAATAATTAAATTAAATATTTATAAATAAATATTATCGTATGTATTCCCACAGAATACCACACAGCTCCAGAATAAATATGTATGGATTTACAACTCGATATTTCATCATCAGAGTTATATCGATATTCGATTTATAAACCCTTTTTAAAATATAAATAAATCGCTATAAATTATAAAAGAATTCCATAGCGACTTTTTTGAAATTTGATTTGGACATAAATCAAAATCTACACAATGAAATCCCGATTTTTCTCTTCCATTAGAAAAATATACTTCACTAGCTCCAAACATTTCTTGTTTCACAGAAATCCGATTTAAAACGGACCCTGTACATTCAGTTGAAGTTCAAATCGCCAAATAGCGAACTGCCGCGATGTTACGGGCTCGATTAGAATTATAATATAATTATACATTCAAACTGTCGTTATTTAAATATATTAGTCATTCTAGTTCAAATTCTAAGCTGAATTAAATATTTTAAATTGTCCAGTTCACATTATATTGTCAATTCACTATTTCGGAATATAATATATTATTCTATTATTTAAATTAATTAAATATTCAATATTATTTAATTAAACAACCATTTAGTTCTCTAAACCATTATTTAAATAATTAAATAAATTAATTATTTGATCGTACAAATACGGGACATTACAGAATAATTTATTTGCATACGTTTCCATGTATTCTAATGGCAAATAAAAGAATAATTTATTTGCATGCATTTTTCTATGTATTCTAATGACAAATAAAAGAATAATTTATTTTCATACATTTTCTATGTATTCTAATGACAAAATAAAAGAATAATTTATTTGCATACATTTTTCTATGTATTCTAATGACAAATAAAAGAATAATTTATTTTCATACATTTTCTATGTATTCTAATGACAAATAAAAGAATAATTTATTTGCATACATTTTCTATGTATTCCAATGACAAATAAAAGAATAAATTATTTGCATACATTTTCAATGTTTCACCATAACAAATAAAAATGATAATTTTATGTTGACAATTCTAATTCAGCATAACAAATAAAAATAATTTTATTTGTTGACGAATTCTATTCAACTTAACAAATAAAAATGATAATTTTACTTATTGAAAATTCTAATTCAACATAGCAAGTAAAAATGATAGTTTTACTTGTTTACGAATTATATTCAACTTAACAAATAAAAATGATAATTTTACGTGTTGACAATTCTAGTTCAATACAACAAGTAAAATGATAGTTTTACTTGTTTACGAATTCTATTCAACTTAACAAATAATAATGATAATTTTACTTTTTGACAATTCTAATTCAACCTAACAAGTAAAAATGATAGTTTTACTTATTTACGAATTCTATTCAACTTAACAAATAAAAATGATAATTTTATTTGTTGACATTTTCTATTCATCTTAACAAATAAAAATGATTATTTTATTTGTTGACAATTTCTATTCAACTTAACAAATAAAAATGATAATTTTATTTGTTTACAAATTTTAATTCAACTTAACAAATAAAAATGATAATTTTATTTGTTTTCAATTCTAATTCAACATGACAAATAAAAGTGACATTTTCATTTGTTTACAAATCTATTTTAACATAAAAAATAAAAGTGACAATTTCATTTGTTTACAAATCCATTTTGACAAAACAAATAAAAGTGAAAATTTCATTTGTTTACAAATCCATTTTAACATAACAAATAAAAGTGACAAATTCATTTGCATAAACAAATCTATTCTTAACATAACAAATAAAAATGATATTTTTATTTGTGTACAAATTCTTACATTAACATGACAAACAAACATGGTATTTTTATTTGCCTACAAATTTCAATAATTCCATTATATACAATTTAATCAAAAGATTAAAACAAACAGCATCAACCAATTTAAATCAAATCACGTACATGCAGGACTTTCTAAACACGATAATAATATATTTATTTTTAATTATTTAAATAAGAAATCTCTCATATAAGCTAGGAATTATATTTTTAACGAATAAATATTTGGTGATGATTAAATACAGATAAAAATCATGATTGTTTATATAAATAACTATATATGAAAATTTAGTGAGAGAGTTCCCACCTTTATCGGTTTTAGAAATCATTCAATAGTGATTATTTTTAACTGAATTAAATTCTACATTTAATTCTATCAAAATTCCTGGCTGCTTCTAAATTTGTTCTGGTCTATCCCATGTTGTAGTGTTTAATTTCACTATTCGAATGCTTTCAGTTTCGTCAAATTCTAATGCTGCTCGTACAAGATATGATAATTTGAAGATTAATTACATGAATTTATTAATTAATAACAATTAACAAATTTAATTATCTCATTAAATTTTCCCACCGTTCAAATCTAGAATGCATCCCTTGTATATTCTTCATCATATTCATTTATTTCTAATAGCCAAAGAAACCCACCCCGTCGCCTCATAAGGTTCCCAATCTCTGCTGCCTCGAACCCCTAGCCTTAGATTTGTCATGACCACAACATCCCCCGTTAAACCCTTTGCCGGCGCCTGGAGCAGCTATAAGCTCGGTGAACCCAGGACATAGAAAAACGTGCCCGGCCGTGGCAACTTTAGCCACCGATTTTGGGTAAATCTGTAAACCATTCTTCATCACAACCGTTGACTGATTAGATCTTAAGAAGATAAACAACTTTGGATGTAACAAACCGGAAACTCTTAGCCAATTTAAAATTTTTATTTTGGCAATTTTAGCTAATTTGAATATTTAAAATGAATTATTTTAAATAATAGCGTTGAGAAATCTATTTTGAGTAGATTAGAACGTATATATTTATTTGAATCATCGTTAGAATAGAAATATTTTATTTTAATTATAAAAGGAATTGAAAATGGCGCGGTAGTTCGAAAATTCGATTTCAATTTTCAAACGAATGTACCGGGTGCAAAATAAATCGGATTTTAGCGAAACCAAAAATATTAGAATCTAATTGAGAATATATTTCCAAGAATCCGAAAAATCAAAATTTCATAGCGGGAATCAAAAGATATGCCCAGTTGAAAATTCAAAATAGTCGCTATGGAATTCTAGCCCTTAAAAATGGAAATTTTGCAAACGACCTCGGTTTTCGATGAAATCACTTTTGTTGGATCCGTGATGTCAAGTTATTGCTAGGTTTCAAAATTGGTAATTTTCTGAATCAATATGTGAGCGTGGCGAAGTAAAACGTGGTTTAATAGTTTCAGTTGATCTTAATCGACTGGAAGACGGCCACTTTTCAAACGGTATCGGAATTTGACGAAATTAGTTTTGTTAGAACTATATTGTCAATACGAAGCTAGAAATAATTTTTCGGGAATTTTTGAGTTAGTATGTGGCCCCGGTAAATAGAAATGCACGTTTAAAATTGAATATATAGATTTATATTTTAATATAAACGGAAACTGATCATAACGATCGAATTGGCCTATGTGACATATCCCATTGTGTTCGGAATGAGGGTAATTAGCTAGGGACGACAGTCGTTGGGTCTCGTTTGGGGTTCGGACGAAATTTCAACTTTTAGAGAATTAAAATAATGTAATATATAATTAAATTTTATAACCCCCCTCTCTGTTTTCTCTCTCCCCGATTCATAACGGAAAAAAAGGGAAAGAGAAGTGCGACAGAAGCCCTAGCCGCCACCACCTCATCGGAGCGCCGCCACCAGGGCGTGATGCCGCCCTCCCCCTTCTCCTTCGTCTCTTCCCCTTCTAACCTCGAACCCATCAGCCCTGTCCTTCCCTAAAACCCACCACCCCATGATGCGATCGCTTCCGCCCTTATCAGCCACCACCGGCAGCCTCGCGCACGCTAGCGCCGCCTCCCCCTTCCACTCCGACCCTCCTCCTCAACGGACCCCCCTCTCTCACTCCTCCACTTCTCTTTCCTCCTTCAAATCCAAACCCAATGCCCAAATCGGACCAAAACCCCCACCGTAGCCCCCCAACCTGCTGAACAGACCGCCACCCCCTATCCGACTCTGGCGCTGACATTCCAATCCTTGAACTCCGCTGTAAGTTTTAGTGTTAATTGATTTTAGATAATTAGTTTAATGTAATTAAAAACATTGATTTTAAATTCAGTTGTCATGAGAATAGTAATATGTTTAAAGTTGAGATTTTTATGAGGGTAAAAAAATACGATTTTTAATCGTGTGAAGATAGGATTTTTATCTTATAAAGTAAAGATTATATTTTTATTAATAAAAAAGATATAACTTTTATTATAGGAAAGTTGATTTTTATTAATATAAAAGATTGATTTTTTATATGAGTAGCGAGAAAAATATAATTTTTATATATTTATATAGCGAAGAAGAATTCAATTTTTATACATTTATATAGCGAAGAAAAATTCGATTTTTATATATTCATATAGCGAAGAAAAATTCGATTTTTATATACATAGCAACAATATAAAAATGTGATTTTTATATATGTAGTGGCTACGGGCAATGAAAGTGACAAAAAGGCGAGAACGGCGAAGACTTCTACATATGAAGAGTCATGGCGTTTGGTTTAGCTAGTCGGTGAGAACGGCTCACTTTTATTTATATTTCTAGTTTGAAATATATACTAGGATGCAGACGGTGCTTAGCAGCACCCAACACCCGTCGTCCACAGACCATGGATGACTTGTTTGTTTGATTGCTGTGTTGTGAAATTTGATTGTGTGATGTGGAATAAAATAAAATATTTTATAGTGGAAAATATTTTATAGTTAAAAATATGATTTTTAACTTATATATAAAATAAATAGTAATAAAAAAATCGGATGATTTGTTTATATACACTGATTTGACTGATATTGGTTGGGAAAATAAATTTTACACATCGCCCAACCGCACAAATAAAATAAGTGTTTGTTGATTTGAAATCCCACACGGGTATTGGGATGATATTTGACGTAGACTAATCCCGATTGTTTAGTTGTATGTCAATCGATGGGTTGAAAGATTATGTAAGCGTTAATTATTTATATTTAATGCTTATGCAGTTGTGTGGTGCACTTTGGATGATGGTTGATGATTTATCGTTGCTGTTATACATGTGTTGTAGGAAATCCATATAATTAACATTATATGGTAATTGATGGGGCCTCATTCCAATTTGGAAAATAAGGAATATTATAGAAAGAAAATTCATGTGTTGAATAGAAAGAATATTCATGTGTTGAATAGAAAATAAATTCATGTGTTGAATAGAAAATAAATATTCATGTGTTGAATAGAGAATAAATATCCATGTGTTGAATAGAATAAATATTCATGTGTTGAATAAAAGCCATGTTGATTAGATTTACACCATTTTGACGTGAACGATATTTATATCGATTTTATTCATTTTTATAATGAATATAGAAAGGAAGTGATTTCAAAATATAACGTTTTGAAATATTATCATCTATAGATTAATGATATGGAATATTTATTTTGATTAGAAATTGAATATGAAGTTGAAATCATTTTGAAAACGAATTTAAAACAATTTATAAAATACGTTTTGAATTGAAATCGACGAAATATATATTATATATATTAAATGGCCTGAATAGAACGCGCCGCCGTAGTTCGTGAATTTCGACCATTGACTTCGAATGGATATTATGGGAGATCCGACCGTCGGATTCTCCTGAAACCGGAACCGTTGGGTTCGTATCGAAAAGTGCTTTCTAAAGAGTATTAGATATTTGAAATCTAACGGTTGGATTTGGAATTATGTCCAAATCAAATTTGGAAAAGGTCGCTGTAAGTGCAGTTCGATGGCCGTTGATGGAAATCGACTGTACGGGCCTTGATAAAATTATTAAAAATATTAATAATTAGTGTATAATCATAAGAAATGATTTGTAAAGAATTGGGATGAAAAACTCCATATTTGAAAAGATAAAAGTAGATTTTTATCGAAATGAACTAGTTTTGAACTAGAATAATAATTTATTTATTTTTAAAATAAATAAATTGGATTTGAAATGGTTTTGAGAATAACCAGGTTTTCCAATAATTGATTTGAAATGGATTTGAATCAAAATCATCTTCGGAATAGTTCGATATTGGATTTTGTGATTATACAGATGTTGTTATGGAAATTTGGAAGATATATTTATATCGTTATTTCCAATACGATATTTGTTGGTTTCATAATTTGATATTGAATATAAGCCGATATATTTTCTATTCAGAGCCTTGTGTTTAATATCAAATGGGATTTTGGGTTGTCGTGAACGGTGTCTTTAATAATACTGTTCTTAAACCCAAATGGAGTTAAGAAAATTAAGAACTAACTGGGGATCAGTTAAGTTGGATGGTTTCTTCGATATTGATCTGATGTTGGTTTCGGCCTTCGGGGTTAATATTTAGGGAACTGTCCTCTTACTAATTTACGGTTAGGGACTGATTGAAATGTGATGTGATTTTGGGGTTTATCGTGAACCATGTTTTAAATGACATTGGTTCTTTAACCCAGTTAAAGATTAAAACTAAGTGGAGTTTTAATGAATCTTTAATTAGATTGAGAAGATCGAGAATGGAGTATCACCAGTTTGCTCCGGGCGATAGTTAAATCTTTAATTAGATTTGAACATGAAATGGTAATTGAATTTACCGATAACACCGTGGTGTTAGATATGAAGTATTAAAAGTTTTACTTCATGGGATGAATAGGTTGGGATTGGGAAATTAAAACAAATGATTACTTCGGTAAGGTTCGTTTATCCCGGCTAGTTTGGATAGACCATAATTTGGTTTGAATTGATATTCAAAAGAAGATTAAGGAATAAATTTGAGGAATTTATCTTTGATAAAATTAATGGGAACCTATCCCTAAGAATGTGAAATTTAAGAACTAACTGTAGGTTTGCTAAAAAGAATGGTTTCCTGGGTATTGATTTGATGTTGGTTTCGGCCTTCGGGGTTAATGTTTGGGGAATTATTCTCTTGCTAATTTACGGTTAGTAACTGATGAATTGGAATGAGGCGTATGTTGTGTTTGTGTAACACTTGTTTATTATATACGCGATTTATTCAAAAAGACCGGGTTTATCCCATTCTGAATAATTGATTCGACGTGGTGTCGAGGACGAAGACGGTGGTTGAAGACCGGAGGTCTTCACGTCATTTGGGTGATTACTGATGATCTTGATTGGGCTGTACACCCAGGAGGAGGGAATCTGTTGGTGATCGTCCAGACGTACTTAGAGATCGATGGATATGCGAGGTACAAGGTGCCTCCAGTTTCCTTCAGACCCAGAACGGACTTGTAAATGGATGTGTGTCTGACATCGGATTTCATTCTGTGTGATTGATATCGGTTGCATAGCGTGAATTTCCTGTGTGGCATGCTGAGATGCAAATGATCAAGGCTTCTGTTGAAAAGCAGAGTCTTGTGCTTGATGATCAAAGCACGGCCTGTGTGGCATAGCTTTTTGTAGCGTTGATTCGCGAGCCTCACACCCCGGTTGTGAACCAGAAACGGGAGAAGGACCTCAGGGAGGGCATGTATTTCCTTCTAGCTAGAGATGGTGTCAGTGCTTAAACCGGCTGACATTTATATTATTTTCACCTGTGTGGTTGTTGTTGTTGCGAGGCGCCTCGGTTGTATCGGTCGATCCGGGACCGATGGAGTCATTCGTCGGCTCTTTTACGCCCAAAGGACGGGGAAACGTAGTGTTCAGGCATAATAATCCACATCGGTGGACCGACCCTGACGATCCAAGGCTTGTCTGCGCGCTTGCCTGAGACATGGGCTAGATTGTATCGAATCGGTAAAGGACAATCCCTGGCCTCGGTTCATAGATGGAAATCCAATTTCCAAATACGTGACTTTGCGGTTTTATTTATAGAGCCTAGTATGGGGACATGATATTTGGTACCCATGTCATCTATGATTGATATTTATGATTGAAATTGTTTTGACATTATACACTTACAGTAATATCAAAATAATATGTTTTTAAACGTATCAAGCATTCTTTGGCTATTATAAGGTAAAACCCTATCCTTCGGCTTGTGTTGCATTGTGTGATGGGACCTGGGTCTTATAATAGCTTTATTTTTCTTTGTTTAGCATTGAGCTGTTTGTTTTATGCACTGGTACTCTTGGGAGGAAACCCGTTCCGTGTTATGCGGCGTGGTCCCTTGATTTACCTAACTTTAAAAATAAAGATTAATAACTGTTTTAGTTCTCACACCAGTCACATGACTGACCTAGAGTTTATTGTTTTAACCTAAACTCTGGGTGCCCTTATTTTGACATGGGCAGCTAGTAGTTTTAGTTTTGCAGATTTATATTCACAGGATCCTGACTTACAGCTGAAACGATACTCGGAAAGCTCTGTATCCGTGTATTACTTCTAGTTGTGTATTGTATTATTTTCCGCTGCTACGTAATGTATTGTAATCTCTGATATTTTCTGTGTAATATTTATTTATACTCTGTATATTGGTATATTCTGATGGAATTGTTGTAATTAACAATGAAATGTTCTTCTGTTTGTGTTCCGATTTGTCTTGTCCTCAAAGAATCCGCTCTTTCCTTACCAGGGAAGTCACGGGTCTTTACATTTGGTATCAGAGCTTTGGTTTACAGAGCTCGGAGAACAAGGCACGTTAGAACCAAACGAAAGGATTCATCAGAAATTGGATTAGTAATATCCAATGGGAATGACTCGTTAGAGATGGGATCAGTAGTATCCTAGAACGAGTGTGAAGAGTAGTGTTTTTGAAATAAAAAAAAATGAAAACAAATTTTGTTTTAAAAATAAAATTCAATTATACGTATTTGATTATTTATTTTATATTGAATTTGGACAATCCAATATAAAAAGATTTTGCATACATATCTGATCCACGGGTATTCAAAGTTTTTATATACTGGACAGATATAGAATCACACTCTAGTCGCTCGAACATGATTCTGATGATTGGTGCGTCATCATCAGAAATTATTTTCGTGTTTCGAAAGTGGGATTTCTATATATTTCAGTTGACTGGTGTGAGAACCAAAATTAGATAAGGCCTATTGTTGTGATTTGGCATCAAAAATGTGATTTTCTGTATATGTATCAAAATTAAGAATTTGAAAAGCTAATCAACTAATTGATTGCTGGTTGTGTTGTTTGATTATTGTTGTGATTAATTAAATGTTGAACCTTTAGCCGAATTGAACCAAATAGTGAATTGTATTGAAAATTTATCGCATTTGCATGCATATATATGTACTTACATTGAACAGGTCATAGCAAGGAGGCTAGAGCAGAAGAATAAAATTGTTTGCCTGACAAATAGGTACATGTTTATTGTATTTCTTTGGGTTAGGATGATTTTATGAGGCAATTGGCTAGCCGCTTGGCTGTTTCTTTTTGGATTGGTGAGGGCCATGGGAGGCTATTTGAAATATCCCGAAGTCCCCGGTGCAGGGGAGGTTATGGCAAAAAAATTCGAAAATTTAGGGTGTTAGCCAAATTTTTGAAAATTTTGAAAAGTTCTTAGAAACTGAAAGGTTGAAGAACTTAAGCCGTAATGAAAACAATGAAAGTTGAGTTGATTAGTTAAACAACTTTCGGCTTCGTTCCTTTTCGGGGACGAAAAGTTTTAAGTGGGAGAGATTAACCCAGAAATTCTGAGCCAATTTAAAAATTTTATTTTGGCAATTTTAGCGAATTTTGAATATTTAAAATGAATTATTTTAAATAATAGCGTCGAGAAATTTATTTTAAATAGATTAGAACATATATATTTATTTGAATCGTCGTTAGAATATAAATATTTTATTTTAATTATAAAAGGAATTGAAAATGGCGCGGTAGTTCGAAAATTCGATTTCAAATTTCAAACGAATGTACCGGGTGCAAAATAAACTGGATTTTAGCGAAACCAAAAATATTAGAATCTAATTGAGAATATCTTTCCAACAAATCCGAAAAATCAAAATTTCATAGCGGGAATCAAAAGATATGCCCAATTGAAAATTCAGAATAGTCGCTATGGAATTCTAGCCCTTAAAAATGGAAAATTCGCAAACGACCTCGGTTTTCGACGAAACCACTTTTATTGGATCCGTGATGTCAAGTTATTGCTAGGTTTCAAAATTCGTAATTTTCTGAATCAATATGTAAGCGTGGCGAGGTAAAACGTGTTTAAACAGTTTTAGTTGATTTTAATCGACTGGAAGATGGCCATTTTTCAAACAGTCGCGGAATTTGACGAAATTAGTGTTGTTAGGACTGTATCGTCAATACGAAGCTAGAAATATTTTTTTGGGAATTTTTTGAGTTAGTATATGGCCCCAGTAAATTGAAATGCACGTTTAAAATTGAATATATAGATTTATATTTTAATTTAAACGGAAACTGATTGTAACGATCGAATTGGCCTACATGACATATCCTATTGTGTTCGAAATGGGGGTAATTAGCTAGGGACGACAGTCGTTGGGTCTTGTTTGGGGTTCGGACGAAATTTCAACTTTTAGAGAATTAAAATTATATAATATATAATTAAATTTTATAACCCCCCCTCTGTTTTCTCTCTCCCCGATTCATAACTGAAAAAAAAGGGAAAGAGAAGGGCGACGGAAGGCCTAGCCGCCGCCACCTCGTCGGAGCGCCGCTGCCAGGGAGTGATGCCGCCCTCCCCCTTCTCCTTCGCCTCTTCCCCTTCTAACCTCGAACTCGTCAGCCCAGTCCTTCCCCAAAACCCACCACACCAAGACGCGATCACTTCCGCCCTTGTCAGCCACCACCGACAGCCTCGCGCATGCCAGCACCGCCTCCCCCTTCCACTTCGACCCTCCTCCTCCTCAACGGACCCCCCCTCTCTCGCTCCTCCACTTCTTTTTCCTCCTTCAAATCCAACCCCAACGCCCAAATCAAACCAAAAACCCCACCGTGGCCCCCCTAACCTGCTAAACGGACCGCCTCCCCATCTCCGACTTGGGCGCTGACATTCCAACCCTCGAACTCTACTGTAAGTTTTAGTATTAATTGATTTTAGATAATTAGTTTAATGTAATTAAAAACATTGATTTTAAATTCAGTTATCAGGAGAATAGTAATGTGTTTTAAAGTTGAGATTTTTATGAGGGTAAAAAAAATACGATTTTTAATCATGTGAAGATAGGATTTTTATCGTATAAAGTAAAGATTATATTTTTATTAATAAGAAAGATATAGTTTTTATTATAGGAAAGTTGATTTTTATTAATATAAAAGATTTGATTTTTATATGAGTAGCGAGAAAAATATAATTTATATATATTTATATAGTAAAGAACAATTCGAGTTTTATATATTTATACAGCGAAGAAAAATTCGATTTTTATATATTCATATAGCGAAGAAAAATTTGATTTTTATATACATAGCAACAATATAAAAATGTGATTTTTATATATGTAGCGGCTACAGACAATGAAAGTGACAAAAAGGCGAGAACGGCGAAGACTTCTACATATGAAGAGTCGTGGCGTTTGGTTTAGCTAGTCGGTGAGAACTCCTCACTTTTATTTTTATTTCTAGTTTGTTTTATATACTAGGATGCAGACGGTGCTTAGCAGCACCCGACACCCATCGTCCACAGACCACGGATAACTTGTTTGTTTGATTGTTGTGTTGTGAAATTTGATTGTGTGATGTGGAATAAAATAAAATATTTTATAGTGGAAAATATTTTATAGTTAAAAATATGATTTTTAACGTGTATAAAAAATAAATAGTAATAATCAAATCGGACGATTTTTTTATATACACTGAATTGACTGATATTGATTGAGACGATAAATTTTACACATCGCACAGATAAAATATGTGTTTGTTGATTTGAAACCCCATACGGGTATTGGGATGATATTTGATGTACACTAATCCCGATTGTTTAATTGTATGTCAATCGATGGGTTGACAGACTGTGTAAGCATTAATTATTTATATTTAATGCTTATGCAGTTGTGTGGTGTACTTTGGATGATGGTTGATTATTTATCGTTGCTATTATACATGTGTTGTTGGAAATCCATATAATTAACATTATATGATAATTGATTGGGCCACATTCCAATTTGGAAAATAAGGAATATTATAGAAAGAAAATTCATGTGTTGAATAGAAAGAATATTCTTGTGTTGAATAGAAAATAAATTCATGTGTTGAATAGAAAATAAATATTCATGTGTTGAATAGAGAATAAATATTCATGTGTTGAATAGAATAAACAATCATGTGTTGAATAAAAGCCGCGTTGATTAGATTTACGCCATTTTGACGCGAACGATATTTATATCGATTTTATTCATTTTTATAATGAATATAGAAAAGGAAGTGATTTCAAAATATAACGTTTTGAAAATATTATCATTTATAGATTAATGATATGGAACATTCAATTTTGATTAGAAATTGAATCTGAAGTTGAAATCGTTTTGAAAACGAATTTAAAACGATTTATAAAATACGTTTTGAATTGAAATCGATGAAATATATATTATGTATATATTATATATATTAAATGGCCTGAATTGAACGCGTCGCGCCGCAGCAGTTCGCGAATTTCGACCATTGACTTCGAATGGATATTACGGGAGATCCGACCGTCGGATTCTCCTGAAAGTCGAACCATTGGGTTCGTATCGAAAAGAGCTTTCTAATGAGCATTAGAGATTTGAAATCTAACAGTTGGATTTGGAATTATGTCAAATAAAATTTGGAAAAGGTCGCTGTAAGTGCAGTTCGATGGTCGTTGATGGAAATCGACTGTACGGGCCTTGATAAAATTATTAAAAATATTAATAATTAGTGTAAAATCATAAGAAATGATATGTGAAGAATTGGGATGAAAAACTCCATATTTGAAAAGATAAAAGTAGATTTTTATCGAAATGAACTAGTTTTGAACTAGAATAATAATTTATTTATTTTTAAAATAAATAAATTGGATTTGAAATGGTTTTGAAAATAACCAGGATTTCCAATAATTGAATTGAAATCGATTTGAATCGAAATCATCTTCGGAATAGTTCGATGTTGGATTTCGCAATTATACAGATGTTGTTATGGAAATTTGAAAGATATATTTATATCATTATTTCCAATACGATATTTGTTTGTTTCAGAATTTGATATTGAATATAAGCCGATATATTTTCTATTCAGAGCCTTGTGTTTAATATCAAATGGGATTTTGGGTTGTCGTGAACGGTATCTTTAATAATATTGTTCTTAAACCCAAATGGAGTTAAGAAAATTAAGAACTAACTGGGGATCAGTTAAGTTGGATGGTTTCTTGGATATTGATCTGATGTTGGTTTCGGCCTTCGGGGTTAATATTTAGGGAACTGTCCTCTTACTAATTTACGGTTAGGGACTGATTGAAATGTGATGTTATTTTGGGGTTTATCATGAATCGTGTTTTAAATGACATCGGTTCTTTAACCTAGTTAAAGATTAAAACTAAGTGGAGTTTTAATGAATCTTTAGTTAGATTGAAAAGATCGAGAATGGAGCATCACCAGTTTTGCTCCAGGCGATAGTTAAATCTTTAATTAGATTTGAATGTGAAATGGTAATTGAATTTACCGATAACACCGTGGTGTTAGATATGAAGTATTACAAGTTTTACTTCATGGGATGAATAGGTTGGGATTGGGAAATTAAAACAAATGATTACTTCGGTAAGGTTTGTTAATCCCGGCTAGTTTTGGTAAACCATAATTTGGTTTGAATTGATATTCAAAAGAAGATTAAAGAATAAATTTGAGGAATTTTTCTTTGATAAAATTAATGGGAACCTATCCCTAAGAATGTGAAATTTAGGAACTAAATGAAGGTTAGCTAAAAAGAATGGTTTCTTGGGTATTGATCTGATGTTGGTTTCGTCCTTTGGGGTTAATGGTTGGGGAATTATTCTCCTGCTAATTTACGGTTAGTGACTGATGAATTGGAATGAGGCGTATGTTGTATTTGTGTAACACTTGTTTATTATATACGCGAGTTATTCAGAAAGACCAGGTTTATCCCATTCTGAATAACTGATTCGACGTGGTGTCGAGGACGATGACGGTGGTTGAAGACCGGAGGTCTTCACGTCGTTTGGGTGATTACTGATGATCTTGACTGGGCTGTACACCCAAGAGGAGGGAATCAGTTGGTGATCGTCCAGACGTACTTGGAGATCGATGGATATGCGATGTACAAGGTGCCTCTGGTTTCCTTCAGACCCAGAACGAACTTGTAAATGGATGTGTGTCTGACATCGGATTTCATTCTTTGTGATTGATATCGGTTGCATAACGTGAATTGCCTGTGTGGCATGCTGAGATGCAAATGATCAAGGCTTCTGTTGAAAAGCAGAGTCTTGTGGTTGATGATCAATGCACGGCCTGTGTGGCATAGCTTTGTGTAGCGTTAATTCGCGAGCCTCACACCCCGGTTGTGAACCAGAAACGGGAGAAGGACCTCAGGGAGGGCATGTGTTTCCTTCTAGCTAGACGTGGTGTCAGTGCTTAAACCGGCTGACATTTATATTATTTTCACCTATGTGGTTGTTGCTGTTGCGAGGCGCCTCGGTTATATCTGTCGATCCGGGACCGATGGAGTCATTCGTTGGCTCGTTTACGCCCCAAAGGGCGGGGAAACGTAGTGTTCAGGCATTATAATCCACATTAGTGGACAGGCCCTGACGATCCAAGGCTTGTCTGCATGCTTGCCTGAGACATGGGCTAGATTGTCTCGAATCGGTAGAGGATGATCCCTGGCCTCGGTTGATAGATGGAAATCCAATTTCCAAATACATGACTTTGCGTTTTTATTTGTAGAGCCTAGTATGGCGACATGATATATGATACCCATGCCGTCTATGATTGATATTTATGATTGAAATTGTTTTGACACTATGCACTTATAGTAATATCAAAATAATCTGTTTTTAAACGTATCAAGACTTCTATGGCTATTATAAGGTAAAACCCTATCCTCCGGCTTGTGTTGCATTGTGTGATGGGACCTGGGTCTTATAATCGCTTCATTTTTCTTTGTTTAGCATTGCGTTGTTTGTTTTATGCACTGGTGCTCTTGGGAGGAAACCCGTTCCGTGTTATGCGGCGTGGTCCCTTGATTTACCTAACTTTAAAAATAAAGATTAATAACTGTTTTAGTTCTCACACCAGTCACATGACTAACCTAGAGTTTATTGTTTTAACTTAAACTCTGGGTGCCCTTATTTTGACACGGGAAGCTAGTAGATTTGGTTTTGCAAATTTATATTCATAGGATCCTGATTTACAGTTGTAGCGATACTCGGAAAGCTCTGTATCCGTGTATTACTTCTAGTTGTGTATTGTATTATTTTCCGCTGCTATGTAATGTATTGTAATCTCTGATATTTTATGTGTAATATTTATTTATACTCTATATATTCGTGTATTCTGATGGAATTGTTGTAATTAACAATGAAATGTTCTTCTGTTTGCGTTCCGATCTATCTTGTCCTCAAAGCATCCGCTCTTTCCTTACCGGGGAAGTCACGGGTCTTTACATAGGAGTAGTAAGATTTTGAATTCTTTGTTGGATTTTGAGGAAAAGAGGGATTCATTTTCGAGCGTTTGGGGCCATTGAAGTAATCGGCAGCGGCATTGTCTGTTTGAGATGAGCTAAGGTTTAGAAATTAAGGATATTTATAATAAAATATTTATTTTAGTTTTTAATTCAATTTTAATTCAGAAAAAATGAATTTAATATCCGAACTCTGATTTAAACCCAAAGACTGTTGCCTCTAGCAAAATACCCTCATTCAAGACACAATGGAATATGTCTGGTAAGCCAATTCGATCGTTTCGAATAGCTTTTACTTAATTTAAAATATAAAACATTTAATTATTTAATTTAGTCGTACATTTAAATTTAGCGGGGCCACATACTGACTCCAAAAATTCCCGAAAAATAAATCTCGCTATGTTTTGACGATATGGTCCTAACAAAATTAATTTCATTGGATTTGGAGACCATTTGAAAAACGGTCATTTTCTGGTCAATCCAAATTCACTGAAATTGACAAAATACGTTTTGATTTATCACGCTCACATATTAATTCCAGAAATTATGAAAATTGGAATCTTGCAATAATTTGACATTCCGGATCCAACCAAAGTGGTTTCGTCGAAAAGGAGGTCATTTGCAAAATGGCTATTTATTATATTAAAATATATATATAAATTCCATAGCGACTATTTTGAATTTTTAACTGGCCGTAACTTTTTATTCCCGCTATGCAATTTGAATTTTTCAGATCTGTTAGAAAGATATTTTCAAATAGATTTAATTACTTTTAGTTTTACTGATATCCAATTTATTTTGAATCCTATCCATTCAGTCAAAGTTCAAATTCAAATTTTCAAATTACCGCACTATTTCTAACTCCTTTTATAATTAAAATAAATATATTCATTCTAACTTCAATTTAAAATAAATTTTTAGCCATTATTATTTAAAATAAATTATTTTAAATATTCAAAATTCATTAAAAAAAAAAAATTAGTTCAGAATTTTCGGGTTGTTACAATCTGTCTAGGGTGAAAGGCAGTGCTAAGTCGCAGATGTATCCCCAATGACTCATGTTGGCTCCTCTAAAACTCACTGGTAAAGATAGGGTCTCTATCACTAACAATACCAGAGGGAACTCCATGAAGTCGGAAGACAATTCTAAGATACACTGATGCCAAAAAAGTTGTCGTCCACTTACTCTTAACTAAAATAAAGTGAGCGCTCTTAGTCAACCTATCGACTATAACCAAAATACTAAAATTTCCCTCCCTCGATTTGGGCAATCCATCTACAAAGTCCATTGAGACGCTCTCCCAGTTCTACTGTGGTACATCTAGAGGCTGAAGCAATCCACCAGGCTTCCTCTTCTCATCCTTCACTCTTTGACAAGTCATACATCTAGCCACATACTCTGCCACGTCCTTCTTCATCCTAATCCAATAATAACCCTCCTTATGTCTCTATACATCTTATCACCTCCGGATGGATAATCATCCGAGAATGATGAGCCTCCTCTAAAACCAATCTCAACAAATCATCAACTCGAGGAACACATAATCTCCCATCATGATGTAGCCACCCTCTCTCATCCATAGAATACCTAGTAAGGTAACTAGAGGTCTCTCCTCTACTGAGTTGGTCCATGATATCTGCTAACGATTGATCCTCATGCTGACTAGATCCAATGCGCTATAAGAGAGTAGGTCGCACCTCCAAAGATGCTAATAATCTTGGTGCATACTCCGTATACAGTCTAAAATCGAACATTGAGATGAACGAAGAACTTTATTGCTTTACGAACAATGAAATCAAAGTCATCCTCTGCCTACTCAATGCATTAACCACTGCATTCCCCTTCCTCGTGGAATGCGCTATCTCAAAGTCATAAGATGCAATAAACTCCAATGAGCGTTGTTGTCACAAAATAAGGTCCTTTTATGAAAACAAGTACTTGAGAGACTTATGGCCTGTGTATAGCTCAAACCTCTCATCTAATAAAAATTTTCTCTAAGACTTAAGTGTAAACACTGTCGCCTCTAGCTCCAAATCATGGGTAAGGTAATTCCTTTTGTTGGCCTACTTTGTAGCTAGGCCACACAAAGTCCAGAAGATCACTTACGAATGACGGAGTCGGATTAGATTGTAGAAAGAATCTCAAGTCGAGAAGGGACATCATGTTGAACAAGACCGGGAAGATTGGTGGAGTGAAGATCTGATCCTCTCACACACATAAGAGATTCAACTCCAGAAAAATACACAGCGGATCAGTTCTGTACATCGCTACCCAATCTGATTGACCTAGGAAGATGGCTGAGTGTGAGTACCTGATCGGGTCGGGGCACCCTTATATATGACCTACTCTGCATTCCTATACAACGAAGTGATTGTACCACATTCCTAGAATTTCGGGGCAGTTGCTGCCCACCAATCCACGAAGTTGATGTGTTGGAGTTGTCAAAACACATCTAAACCCGAGATCTATGGGATGGGAAGCACGTGGCATCCGACCCGCCTGCACTCTGCACCTATAATTACACTCAAACTTACTATTTTGAAGGATCTTTTTTCATTTTAAGTACTCGAACTCCACCATTAGAAATATTACTCTATTTTATTCAGATTGTGCTCCAAATCCTTAAGTGTAATTCCACAAATTAAGAGACATTATTGGTTGTATTTGTGAGAGTGAGTGATTATATACATTATCTTTGTAATCAATTCATCAATAAAAAAATTATAAAGTGGACGCAGGCTCGTTAGCGCCGAACTACTATAAATCATGTGCGTTGATTGTTTTCTATCTGTTTCTAGATCGTAATTTTCTGCAATTTCTAGTCAGTTGGGTATTAGATCCACTTTTTGGTCAAACATTTTGGTGCCTTCACTGAGAATATCAAATTCTCAGCCTTTCAAATTATCATTTTACTTTTTGGATTTCTAAATCCAAAAAAGATAGTCCACACTTTCACTGTTTTTGAAGTTTCCATTGATCTCTAAACAGTCAGATTTCATGGCTCCAAAGGGAACTAAGGAACCGCAAACTTCCTGGGTGAATAACACAAATGAAGATTGGTAGGATAACTTACAAGCGCTCGTAGCTACCCAGTATCAGGAAGGAGGTTCAGATACGATCTGATCCGAAGGAGAACAGGAGATCCGATCCGGAGGGGGACAAGTGACCCGACCCGAAGGGGGTAGTCTAACCTAATCTGCAGGGCTGAACGTGGGCAATGATGCTCCTCCGACCTTCACTAATGATACTTCCTCGATCCGACCCGGTGGCACCACTATGAATCAACCCAACGGAATTGATCAGGATGTAGTTGATGTTGGTGCTTCTATTCGAGCTAATGCATATGCTCCAACTCTACTAGCGACAACTAAAAATCAACCCACTGCTACTGCCCCTATTTCGCAAATGGATTTTTCTCGCTTGCTCGATATGTTGGACCGAACTAACGACACTCTGGAGGTCCAAAGACGCGATAGTGCCGCAATCCGAAAGAACGTGAATGCGATGAATAAGCAGATAGAAGAGCTTCATAGGTAGAGGGCGCCATCTCCAACTACTTACCTTATAGCAAATTACTCATATTCTTCGAAGGAAAATTAATGGCACCTACGTCAGAGAAGGCCATATGAGAGACCTGAAAATCTTGAGCAAATGACTTTCGTCTCATTGGGATTTCGCGAAGACGCTGCCCGTGTCTTAGGACCGGATGATCCTAGTTTAAGAGAACTAATAATGCTGCCAAGGCAGGGTCTCATCTCCTTCCTAGGGATCCAAATCATCAATCCTACCCAACGGCAACTCCTACAACCAATTAGTCATGTGAATGACCAGGACCGAGGGAGGCAAGGAAATTCTGCTCCAGCAAGGAGTCGGAGGATGCAATCTGATGTAGGAAATGGAACTATTAGAAGGACAAAAACTGCTAACCCTGAGCCTATACTAACCAATGCTGGAGTAGAAGCCATGGTAGGCCAAATTATGGATGATAGCAGGAGTTACTCTAATGAGGACTGGGGCACTGATCGCGGCTATACTATTTTCACTGACGACATTCTGGATTTTGAGTTCTCCCGGCGTTTCAATCTACCCACTATGGACCGATATAGGGGATGATGTAACACCCCACATCCGTTAGTGTCACTCACAAAGGGATTGCACTAAGTTCTATGGAGTATTTTTGGGTAAAAGATGCAGATAAATTACAAGACAGACAGAAATTAAACAGCGGAAAATAAAACTTTGCTTTATTGATAAAATAATTTGTGCAATGATTTCTTTACAATATCAGAGTATCATCTGTCTTACAAAATAAAGAAGCATAAAACAACATTTATATTCCCCAAAAATTTAGCAAGAGCCAGCCATAGCATCTGAAAAGAGAATCCAAGCAAACTTCGACAAATCTTCAAGTTGGGAAAGAGTGACATCCCACTTAACCTGAGCTATACTATTCCCTTCTTTACTACCTGGGGGGAACGGAAGAAAAGAAGACGAAAGAAAAACAGAGTCAGACATAAAGCCTGAGTAAGTTCAGTAACTTCTAGCATATGAACATGGGGAAAACAAAACGACGTGAATTAACTGAATACAAGATAACACCATGATGATAGGGTTGGCAAGATTAGACAAGATAAACACAAGATATGCTAAGATAAGATAAACTGGATATGCTCTAATACTTTCGCCGCTTCGCTATTTCCTTATTATACTGGTTTCTATATCTCTGCACCACCTAACTAGTGTCCCAACTAGTAACGATAACGTGATCCCAATCCCTGTATTTTCCAATGCTTTCAGGCATACATTCATTATTTATTACCTAGATCAAATCTAGGGTTTTCTAGATTTAACTAGAGTTTACGCTATCTGCTGAACACTTCTCAGATTCAGGATTTATTCCACCTAGTCCAACTAGGGATTATGCTACCTGTCGAACGATGCCCCCAAGTCTAGGACACACTACCTAGAGTGGTATATGTTCCTATACTTCCCCACGCATGTATCGCGAATTGTTATCGCTTGTCTAGATGCACATGTCCTGTAATGTGCGGCCCGAGTCCTGTGTCAGGGCAAATCAAGGAATACAGAACTCGGTCGGGAGCTTTTAGATATTTGCCGATGCAGATGCTAAGGTCTGTTTTTGTTCTAGTGGCTATGGTTCCACTTGTCCCCACCCTCAACTAATGAAAGACACACCTTGAAAAATGAGAACAATACGCAGGCCCCCGGTGCCCTACTATCCTATGGCCATCCTCACCCATTACTAGATAGCAAGTATATGGTCTTTTGGAGTTCTCCGCCTTTCCGCTTCACGTATCTCGATTGACTCAAGATGGATGGTAGACGACGAGTTGCTATCACAGGGCTACCGTTTTCCCGCCGAATCACGCCGTTCCATCCTGGTCTTTAGGTTGCCATGTATTGCAACCAAGGCATACCCCTTGTTCTTGTACATAGACTGTAACACCCCACCTCCGTTAAGGTCACTCACAAAGGGAATGCCTTAACTTTGGTGGAGCATTTTAGTAAACAGAACAGAAACTTACAAGACAGATAAAACAGTACTTGAAAAAAAATTTAACTTTATTACAGCGGAAACAGAAATTAATATGGTTACATCCTTTCAATTTCAGAATTCAAGTACAAAATATCAGTCTTGTACAAAAGCCTTCAAAATGCATAGTTTAAAATCATAATCCCCATGGAACGGAAGCTATACAGAGCCAAGCCATACTTTAAGCACTTCAAGCAAAGAGAAATCAGGATCAAGCTAAAGTATTTCCCTCCTTGGATAACCTGGGGGGGAACGGAAGAAAGAAGGCGAAACAACAAGGGTCAGACAAAAAGTCTGGCAAGTCCAGTGACTTTCAACATATGAACAGATAATAATAATATGATATGAACATAAAACTGGATGTGAGATAACTATAACAGGTGTAGCAGATATAACAGATATAAACTATTGTTTTACACTTCTCTGCACTAATACTAGTATAGCAAAATTAGGTGTCACCCTAATGTCTAAATTGAAGCAGGAACGGGTACAGAATACTTTAACAGAAACAGAATGCTAATAATGGGCCTTTACTACCCGATCAGAAACAGACAGAAGAAGGAACAGATTTATCCCTATGGAAACAGAATGTGGAATTAGGTGTACACTAGTAATGGGCCTTTACCACCCGAACAGACGGTACCACACAGAAACAGACAGGTGTTACCACCCAACAGAAACAGACGATACCAACAGGAACAGACAGAACTAAGTGTACCCTAAAACCCTACCCCAAGCGATCGGCTCCCTAATACATAAATATCCTGTTTCGGCCCCACAGTAGGGTGTATCACTCCCTAAAGTGACAACCAATTGGCACAGACCTATTTACAGATGTCACGGCATCTTACATCCTCAGAGGCAGACCGGGATCCATGCACGCACATGACCCGGTTGGAACGCACCATCAACACCCCTCGCCATTATCAGAATGAACCTCTTATAATTAGTTCAGTAAGCGTGCCCGGACCCTACTTACTGTTGGGTCAAAGTTTTGATACCAGAAAGGGTTACTGACTAATATGGGTCCCAAACAACATATGACACAAGTAATTCCCCTCCTAACCTTGTGTCCCCAGACTAACAGATTTCAGATTAACTTGTTTACAAGTTCAGACATACAGAATTCAGAATTACTAATTCACAAATTAAGTTAACAAGTTTTCAGACTAATGGGTCAGGTGTACAGATTTTTCCGATTTGTCTAACTTTGTATTGGGCCTACAGATTCATGGACGGGTTTTACTACTTCTATTAATCCCTTTGGTTTAACCCTATTTTCCCCAATACGTTTTAGACATCATTCTTATCTTAGATTTGCATTAATTAATTATTAATGCACAGACCTCTCACATTAGGTCGGTAGCTTGTGGCCGCTGGATATGCCGGGCGGTTCCGGGCAGACTTCTGCCACAAGCCAGACTTAACCTCGTGTCTTACGCATGCTATGACTAACTTCTCACATTAGAACCTATTGTTTGCGGCCACTGGATGTGCCGGGCGGTTCCGGGCAGATTTACGCCGCAAACTCATTCTAACCTCGAGTTAGCCATGTTTATCTTTGCGGTCAATTAATTAATAATTTACCGTTTATGCGCACGCCCAATATATATGCCAATTCAGATTATATCAATCACAGGATGATTATATCAACATAGCAGATAACAGATTTTATATGACTTAACGGATTTAACAGTTTTAGCAACTTAGCAGATTTTGGCATATAACAAGTTAGTCATTTCAACCGACAAATTTAGCAGATTAGGCATTTCAATCTAATTAGCAGTCTAGGCAATATAACAAAACTAGTAGTTTAGGCAACTAGACAAATTAGCAGATTTGGCAAATTTAATATTTCTAAAGGTTCTATTTACATGCCTTGCCCAATCATAAATTGGCCTAAATTCATATGCTTACATAATTGTCATGATTCCCAATATGATCATATACTTCCATGTTTGCATACATTTACATAGCGTAGAATATGGACATAATTTACCCTATAACATATGTTCCAATTTTTGTTAAACTAGCATTTTATAGCAGATTCACATATAAATTATACCAAATATAACCATTAATTCCAATGCATGCCATATATCCAAAAATCCCTATTTAGGTGTAATCACAATAATAGATATCCTAATTAATGCAAATCTTTTACACCTAAGCTTCCATATCTTCTTCTTTTTAAGTCATGAATCATTATGCAAACTATACCCAACAATCTAAATCTTCAAATCATATCTTCTAAAAATCAAATCTTGACTTTTATATGCATTTTGTTCAAAGTCTCAAATCATATGTAATCTTACAGTGGTTCATCTTCTTCTTTTATCACAGAATATGCATAGGTCTAAAACTAGTTTATAACATATGCTTATTTTTCTAATCAATTACAGATCTAAATTACAACATAACTATGCATACAACATGCATAAATTATATGTTCATAGTCAAATTTATGCATCCAATCCCAAGTCACATGTCCAATATATTTTATGCCTCAGACCTAAAGTCATACATTCAATTTAGTCTTGTCAAATTTCGCATCATTCATCCCAAAATTTGCGTTCATACGTTCATCTCTTATGAGATTAGGCACAGGCTCGTGGTAGCCTGGCTATAGAAACAGAAAAGAAGAAAGGAATATAGAACAGTCACAGAAAACAGATCTAACAGAAGAGAATACAACCTCAAACTCAGATTTAAATGCATATCAAAATTATAATTAACGTTTATAGCGGAAAATAACTGTACTTGCCTTGATTGGATTAAAGAAAGAACTTTAACTTGTTGTAGAATCTTTGCAGAAACTTTAATCTCTAGTTTGAATTGAGTTGCTTAGGCTGATGTTGATTATCTTCTAGTTTTAATTCCAGCAGAGCAGAGACGCCATTTTTATTTTATTTTTATTAGAAGAAGAGAGCAATGGAGGCTAGAGAATTGTGCAAGAAACCTAGGTGGAGTCTAGGGCCATTTTATAGAGTTTATGAACTGATTAGGACCATTGATGTTGCTTGGATTGATCGTAGCCATTCATTCGCAAGAGGGACCAATTAGAGCCTGCCACCTAGCCCTAATGACAAAGCAGACCACAGAAAATCGACCAACATAGAATAGGCCAGCCAGGGTGGACTGGGTTCGACCTGGGTCTGGACCAGGTCGACAGCCCTGTCGACAGCCCTGTCGACAGCCCTGTCGACCTGGTTAGACCAGGTCGACAGCCCAGTCGACCTGGGTGTCTTAGGCGGGAGTTTTCCCGCCTTGGCCAATTGGGCCCGGTTTTAATTTTTAAACTTAATTCAGAAACTTCCAAAGGCCATATCTTCTTCACACGGACTCCGTTTTTCGAAAACTCGGACTCTATTTCGCGTATTTTTCCGAGACGAACGCAATGGCATATCCCGTTTCCCTTAGTTCTTTGATTTCAAATTAATTATACTTTAATTTGTTAATTCCATAGTTATAGAATGCACGGGGTGTTACATTCTCCCCCACTTAAAAGGATTTCGTCCCCGAAATCTTCAAGTTAAGAAGAATGTGTCCTACCATCCAATCACCCATCTACTCAACCATCATCCACAAGCATCCATTGTCCTTAGAAAACTTCTAATGTTGTATGAACATATGCAAAAGTGTGTGTATATGTTCCTTACCTAATGCAAAGATCAGGCGGTCTACTGATTCAGTTGACCTCCTTAATGCGAATTATGTCAGTGCCATGAGTCCAACATGTATGCAATAGAATTCTGATGATGATATATATTATTTCTATATGAGTGCACAACCATTCACTCAAATGCAACATCCATGTGCTGAATCAACCACTTTGCATCCACAAGAATTGAAAAATGCTCACTCATCCATATGCAGTATGAGAGTATTTTTGAGCCGATCTAGTGCCTAGTGTGTGTATATGCATCCACGGGCAACCACTAGCAACCACTTGCAACCATCAAACATAACATGTCTCAAACACATGTTTACACCCATTAGTTTCTACCTAAAGTTCGAAGATTCGATCGATAGGATACAGTCGAATGATGGAAGCGAGTACAGATAGAACGAAAATTTGGTTCCCATTAGACATGGGTCCTAAGTATCGGCCCCCCAAAGACCGGAACCAACATCAAATTGATACCCCACGAAAACTCAGAATGTATGCGTCATACTTGACGCCTAACACAGATATCCCTCAAACCCCAGTCCCAAACAGATGATCCATAACCCTTATGGGTCTGAGTCTACAGCGGAATTCAGAAATAATACTAGTATTAAGTGCAGAGTATCGATTACAAAATCAAAATACCAAAATCAGAAAAAGTCTTGACTTCATAATCAGATAAATAAATTAAACCTACTATAGAAATTTTCCTATTTCTATCCTAGCCACTAGCCTCAAGAGTGTTCGCCTGCCCTCCTTGTCCTCGTCTCTTTGGGCAGTCCCTAGTGAAGTGTCCCATCTCCCCACAGTTGAAGCAAGCGCCCTTCCTTTTTCTGCAATCCTTGTTCAGATGAGTTGAGCTCCCACAAGTAAAGCACTTTTTCCCCTTCTTATCTTCAGACTTCTCATCCTTCTTTTGTGTTTCCTTTTTGGGCCCTGCTTTCTTATTCTGTGGTTCTTCCTTCTTTGTCTCTTTCGGGCCCTTGTCTTCCTCATGCAGTAGTGCCATGTCCACCAATTTCTCGTAAGTCGCTCCCATAGGTACGTGGGTCATGGCTAAGCTGTGCAGTGGCTCATTCAATCCTTTAACAAAGCGGAGAGCCTTTTTATGCTGAGTATTGACTAAATCCAATCCGAATCTTGCTAGTTGGTTGAACTGGTTGACGTATTCCTTGACCGTCATACTTCCTTGCTTAAGAGACAAGAACTTTTCCAATTGTAAACTTCGTTCAGCTTGCGAGAGGAATTTTGTCTCAAACCTTGTTCTGAAATCCATCCATGTCTCAACCGGCCTCTCGGCGTTAGTGACTTCCCACCAGTAGGAAGCTTCGTCTTTGAGCAGCCATACTGCCAACTGTACCTTCTGCCTATCGTCCACCTCGAAGATAACGAACAGATCCTCAGTTTCTTTGAGCCAATTCCTTGCTTCTACGAATGATTCAGTTCCTTTGAAATCCTTCCCACCCATGGCCCTAAAATCTCTACAGATTTTTGAGAAAGCAATAGCACGAGGAGGGGGTGGAGGAGGGGGATCATTTGCTGGACCTGCAGCGGCGGTCCTAGCCTCAAGATATTGACGAAACCAACCGGGTTTATGAACACCCTCTGGTATCTCAGATGCTTCGGACATGCTGGAACGAAAAAGGAAAGGTTCAATACAAAAAGGACTGAAAGAAAGATATATGGCTCTTGGGGATCATGTTTTTCAAAATAAGCTTTATTTTTGAAAATACTTCCTTTTCAAAACCTTTTTGAAAATAGTTTTCAAAAATTCTTTATCAAATCCGGTAACCTTCAGCTCTGATACCAAGTGTAACACCCCACCTCCGTTAAGGTCACTCACAAAGGGAATGCCTTAACTTTGGTGGAGCATTTTAGTAAACAGAACAGAAACTTACAAGACAGATAAAACAGTAATTGAAAAAAAATTTAACTTTATTACAGCGGAAACAGAAATTAATATGGTTACATCCTTTCAATTTCAGAATTCAAGTACAAAATATCAGTCTTGTACAAAAGCCTTCAAAATGCATAGTTTAAAATCATAATCCCCATGGAACGGAAGCTATACAGAGCCAAGCCATACTTTAAGCACTTCAAGCAAAGAGAAATCAGGATCAAGCTAAAGTAGTTCCCTCCTTGGATAACCTGGGGGGGGAACGGAAGAAAGAAGGCGAAACAACAAGGGTCAGACAAAAAGTCTGGCAAGTCCAGTGACTTTCAACATATGAACAGATAATAATAATATGATATGAACATAAAACTGGATGTGAGATAACTATAACAGGTGTAGCAGATATAACAGATATAAACTATTGTTTTACACTTCTCTGCACTAATACTAGTATAGCAAAATTAGGTGTCACCCTAATGTCTAAATTGAAGCAGGAACGGGTACAGAATACTTTAACAGAAACAGAATGCTAATAATGGGCCTTTACTACCCGATCAGAAACAGACAGAAGAAGGAACAGATTTATCCCTATGGAAACAGAATGTGGAATTAGGTGTACACTAGTAATGGGCCTTTACCAACCGAACAGACGGTACCACACAGAAACAGACAGGTGTTACCACCCAACAGAAACAGACGATACCAACAGGAACAGACAGAACTAAGTGTACCCTAAAACCCTACCCCAAGCGATCGGCTCCCTAATACATAAATATCCTGTTTCGGCCCCACAGTAGGGTGTATCACTCCCTAAAGTGACAACCAATTGGCACAGACCTATTTACAGATGTCACGGCGTCTTACATCCTCAGAGGCAGACCGGGATCCATGCACGCACATGACCCGGTTGGAACGCACCATCAACACCCCTCGCCATTATCAGAATGAACCTCTTATAATTAGTTCAGTAAGCGTGCCCGGACCCTACTTACTGTTGGGTCAAAGTTTTGATACCAGAAAGGGTTACTGACTAATATGGGTCCCAAACAACATATGACACAAGTAATTCCACTCCTAACCTTGTGTCCCCAGACTAACAGATTTCAGATTAACTTGTTTACAAGTTCAGACATACAGAATTCAGATTTACTAATTCACAAATTAAGTTAACAAGTTTTCAGACTAATGGGTCAGGTGTACAGATTTTTCCGATTTGTCTAACTTTGTATTGGGCCTACAGATTCATGGACGGGTTTTACTACTTCTATTAATCCCTTTGGTTTAACCCTATTTTCCCCAATACGTTTTAGACATCATTCTTATCTTAGATTTGCATTAATTAATTATTAATGCACAGACCTCTCACATTAGGTCGGTAGCTTGTGGCCGCTGGATATGCCGGGCGGTTCCGGGCAGACTTCTTCCACAAGCCAGACCTAACCTCGTGTCTTACGCATGCTATGACTAACTTCTCACATTAGAACCTATTGTTTGCGGCCACTGGATGTGCCGGGCGGTTCCGGGCAGATTTACGCCGCAAACTCATTCTAACCTCGAGTTAGCCATGTTTATCTTTGCGGCCAATTAATTAATAATTTACCGTTTATGCGCACGCCCAATATATATGCCAATTCAGATTATATCAATCACAGGATGATTATATCAACATAGCAGATAACAGATTTTATATGACTTAACGGATTTAACAGTTTTAGCAACTTAGCAGATTTTGGCATATAACAAGTTAGTCATTTCAACCGACAAATTTAACAGATTAGGCATTTCAATCTAATTAGCAGTCTAGGCAATATAACAAAACTAGTAGTTTAGGCAACTAGACAAATTAGCAGATTTGGCAAATTTAATATTTCTAAAGGTTCTATTTACATGCCTTGCCCAATCATAAATTGGCCTAAATTCATATGCTTACATAATTGTCATGATTCCCAATATGATCATATACTTCCATGTTTGCATACATTTACATAGCGTAGAATATGGACATAATTTACCCTATAACATATGTTCCAATTTTTGTTAAACTAGCATTTTATAGCAGATTCACATATAAATTATACCAAATATAACCATTAATTCCAATGCATGCCATATATCCAAAAATCCCTATTTAGGTGTAATCACAATAATAGATATCCTAATTAATGCAAATCTTTTACACCTAAGCTTCCATATCTTCTTCTTTTTAAGTCATGAATCATTATGCAAACTATACCCAACAATCTAAATCTTCAAATCATATCTTCTAAAAATCAAATCTTGACTTTTATATGCATTTTGTTCAAAGTCTCAAATCATATGTAATCTTACAGTGGTTCATCTTCTTCTTTTATCACAGAATATGCATAGGTCTAAAACTAGTTTATAACATATGCTTATTTTTCTAATCAATTACAGATCTAAATTACAACATAACTATGCATACAACATGCATAAATTATATGTTCATAGTCAAATTTATGCATCCAATCCCAAGTCACATGTCCAATATATTTTATGCCTCAGACCTAAAGTCATACATTCAATTTAGTCTTGTCAAATTTCGCATCATTCATCCCAAAATTTTCGTTCATACGTTCATCTCTTATGAGATTAGGCACAGGCTCGTGGTAGCCTGGCTATAGAAACAGAAAAGAAGAAAGGAATATAGAACAGTCACAGAAAACAGATCTAACAGAAGAGAATACAACCTCAAACTCAGATTTAAATGCATATCAAAATTATAATTAACGTTTATAGCGGAAAATAACTGTACTTGCCTTGATTGGATTAAAGAAAGAACTTTAACTTGTTGTAGAATCTTTGCAGAAACTTTAATCTCTAGTTTGAATTGAGTTGCTTAGGCTGATGTTGATTATCTTCTAGTTTTAATTCCAGCAGAGCAGAGACGCCATTTTTATTTTATTTTTATTAGAAGAAGAGAGCAATGGAGGCTAGAGAATTGTGCAAGAAACCTAGGTGGAGTCTAGGGCCATTTTATAGAGTTTATGAACTGATTAGGACCATTGATGTTGCTTGGATTGATCGTAGCCATTCATTCGCAAGAGGGACCAATTAGAGCCTGCCACCTAGCCCTAATGACAAAGTAGACCACAGAAAATCGACCAACATAGAATAGGCCAGCCAGGGTGGACTGGGTTCGACCTGGGTCTGGACCAGGTCGACAGCCCTGTCGACAGCCCTGTCGACCTGGTTAGACCAGGTCGACAGCCCAGTCGACCTGGGTGTCTTAGGCGGGAGTTTTCCCGCCTTGGCCAATTGGGCCCGGTTTTAATTTTTAAACTTAATTCAGAAACTTCCAAAGGCCATATCTTCTTCACACGGACTCCGTTTTTCGAAAACTCGGACTCTATTTCGCGTATTTTTCCGAGACGAACGCAATGGCGTATCCCGTTTCCCTTAGTTCTTTGATTTCAAATTAATTATACTTTAATTTGTTAATTCCATAGTTATAGAATACACGGGGTGTTACACAGACCTTAACCTTTGTGAGCCCAGGAGGATCATCTGCAGCCTCACAGAGGGATACCAAGAGTACCCTCACGTCCCCTCGAAGCCTCGGGCTTCATAACCCAATTCGTTGGAGCCTTCTTTCTACTCAGACGGACATTCGCTCCTTCCCGTGTAATACTAGAATTACTACTTAGTTTTACTAACCAAGATTTACCACTTAGTTTCCAGAGTCGTTGTTTTCTTAACTAAGGTTTGCTACTTAGTTCTCTTTCCTGTCAATTTGGATTGGTTAAGTGTCATTAGTCAATTCAAGCTAACTTAACCCTCTTCATTCATCCTGTTAAACTGGTTAAGTGTTATCAGTAATTCATGTTGACTTAACCCTATCACAAACCAAGTTATATTGGTTAAGTATTAATTACTTAACCCTACCTATTCACCCTCTATTGGTTAAGTGTTCCATTTTAACTTAACCTTGCCCGTCTGTTTTAACTAACATGTTATTGTTGATGGTTAAGTATTATCCCTTCGTGTTTTAGTCTTAACCCCATTCCTTTATCACAACCTGATGGCTAAGTGTTCAAGTTCACTTAACCCTACGGTCTAGCCCAGCTAACATATCAAATTGGCTAAGTGTATTAGATTTTACTTAACCCCAACCTCTAGTCTAGTTAACATGTAAATTTGGCTAAGTGTATTAACTTTACTTAACCCCACCTTCTAGACTAGTTAACATGTTAATTTGGCTGAGTGTTTTCTTAGTTACTTAACCCATACAAATCTGGTCTTGTTACCATAAGTTTGGTTAAGTGTCCCCATGGACTTAGCCCTCCCATTCTAGCTTAACTGTGTTAGGTTGGTTAAGTGTTTCTATGGACTTAACCCTCCCATTCTAGCTTAACTACGTTAAGTGTCTACATGCACCTAACCCCACCCACCGGTCTGGTTAAATTGGTTAAGCGTCTTAGTTAACTTAACCCTACCCTTCTTGTTCTAGCTTTAACTAAATAAATTAAAGCCACGACCACTCACATTAGACAGATATTGTTGCGAATACTGGATGTGCCGGTTGTTTCCGGGCAGGTTTACATCGCAACTCAGTCTAACCTCGGGTTAGGCATATTCGTGTTTTCTAAGTTCAAAGGGTTTCAATTTATTTTCAAATCAAGTTTTGAAAGTAACCATCTCGTTCGTCGAATCAGTTAGGGATAGCCAGGGAGAGCAGGAAACTTGTATTTTCCAAACTCAAGCCTAGACACTATCCTCTTTGTCACCCTAGAACTTTCTGGTGTGTCATTAAAAGAGATGTCGTTAATAAACCTTTAATTTGTCTAAATTTACATTTCCTCATTCAGGCCAAATTCTATAAGTAAATTATTCCTAATTTACTTATTTCCTAATTACTCTTTTAATGTGAATTGTCAACATTTATTCTTACGGCCCATTCTCCCCTCTATATCATATTTATGCCCTTTTGGTATGTAGACTATACCAAATTAAGTGTCACTAACCATGATTTTTGCTAAACCTGACAGTTATTCCCAATTATGGCCAATTTCACATTTATGCCAATATACTTACCGTGCCAAATTAGCTAATCCAATTCCGATTCAACATTCTAATTCACGTCAAACTAGACTTATTACTCTAGTTCACTATTCATGTAAATGCTGGATTTACACGTCAATACTAGATTCAAATTACACATCTTATAATTTATGTCAAATTTATCCAATTTGCATTTCTATGAACATGCCATAATACATGTTCCCAATTTATGCCAATTTCCAAGTTAAACTACGTTTTTAGTAAATTTCATATTTTGCCCAAACCGCATTCCCACCGTTCGTATAATCGTGATTCAGTCTAGGTTATAAATAAAGCTTGGTTCGTAGAAAATAGGGAATGAACCAAAGATGCTATGCAAAAGATAGACATACAAACTGGCATAAAGAGGGTTGAATAACGACGTCGGTTCAAGAACATGGGTAGACCTAACTTAATAGGTTAATTCCCAAGGTCTAAAACCAAAGAAAACCAAGAATAGACAGAATAGGGACGTAGGTTCAAGAACATGGGTAGACCTAACTTAATAGGTAAATTCCCAAGGTCTAAAACCAAAGATAACCAAGAATAGACAGAATAGATGATCGGGTTTAGACCCAATTTCATAGTCACAAAACTTAAGCAACACTTTCCTAGTCATGAATCACAGGTGTTTAATCACAGATGTCCTTGTTATGTCATAGGCAATAGTTTATATTTCCTAATCAAAGGCATAGACTTAGTCAAGGAAATAATCCTCATAGTCACAGTCATAGTCATAGGCAATGTTCATAGTCATAGGCAATGTCCATAGTCATAGGCAATTTTCATAGTCATAGGCAAATGTTCATAGTCATCGGCAAATGTTCATAGTCATAGGCATATGGTTTTAAGGTCCATAGTTTCATAGTCACGGTCTTATTTGTCCTCGAATCATAACAGTTCTTAATTAGGTTCAAGAGTATAGGCACTGATTCGAATAGAGAGAGAGAGAGAGATTTGGCATATTCTTTTATTCCTTTAATTTCATGTCACGAACAGAGAAAGACGTTCAAATCTAAAAAGTAACTGACTTACCGAAATTAGATTAGAATAGAAAGATGGCATTGCTATGGTTCGTAGAAAATCAGTCGTTGAAGTCGTTTGAACCTCCTCTTGAATCCTAGCTCGGCTTGAACCTCTTCTTGAAAATCTTTTAGCAGCATTTCCTAGTCTTGTTTTATTATATATATATATATATATATTATTTATATATTTTCTCAGAGGCAGCATAAGGATAGAAAAGAATTGTGAATAGAGAAGAAGACCAGGGCTGTTTATATAGTGTAGAAGTCAACGAATCTGGTCAGAATGGCGTCCAGATACAGAGAAACGAATCAGGTTCAGAAAGGTGGAAAAAGCGGGGGGGGGGGAGGGTCGACCCCCAGGTCGACTACCCAGTCGACCTGGGTGCCCCAGGTCGACTACCCAGTCGACCTAGGTGCCTTGGGCGGGAATTTTCCCACCTAGCCCAATCTGGGTCTGTTTTTGAAATTTAAACTTTGCTGAAACTTCCCGAGGCCATATCTTCCTCATACGGACTCCGTTTTACGCAAACTCGGACTAGTTTTCATGCAGAATTCCGAGACGAACGCAATGGCGGAGCCCATTTCCCTTAATTTTGATTTTAACTTTTAATTCTGCCTTGATTTGTAAATATTAGTGTTACAGAACTACGGGGTGTTACGTTCTCCCCCACTTAAAAGGATTTCGTCCCCGAAATCTTCAAGTTAGGAAGAATGTGTCCTACCATCCAATCACCCATCTACTCAACCATTCTGTCATAGGCATTCATTGTCCTTAAAAGATTTCTAATGCTTTCATGTTTATATGCATAGTGTGTATATGTCTTTATCTAATGCAAAATCAGGCGGTCTACTGATTCAGTTGACCTCCTTAATGCGAATCATGTCAGTGCCATGCGTCCAATCATGTATGCAAGCATCTCTAGTTACGTAAATACTACATGTGTGCGTAGCCATTCATCCATATGCAACATCCATATGATAACATATCAAGCTCAACTTACAAACAAATACATATTTGTAAATGCAATATGAAAGCGTCCGAACTGATCTAGTGTCTAATACGTATGCATATGCATTCACGAGCAACCATTAGCAACCACTTGCAACCATCAACCATAACATGTTTCAAATACATGTTTACATCCATTGGCTTCTACCTAAGGACCGAAGCTACGACCTAGAGGATATACTTTGGAAAGAGAGAAACAATTATGCGTAAAGCTCCTAAACAAAGAAATCAAGGATGCATCCTTAAGGAAAAGGGTATGATGCTAGTATCTAGCCTTCTTGAGCTTTACTCCACTGTATCCCAACTAATTTAACTTCACGATTGTGAAGTTTCTGATCTCCATTTCCAAAATAAACAGATGTCAATCACGGTACCAAGTATATGTACTAAGATGGTTAGAGGTCTCCCTCTTATCCACCATGCCATAACTATGAGGGTCAAAAGGTCACTATGCACTTTTTAGAGTGCCTGCCACAACTATTCATCGAACTCGACATTCCTCAAGTACAAGCCCCAAAGGCCTAAACCAATATCAGACAAGCACCCAAGGAATATCTCCTCCGAATTTAGACGATCTACGTGAGATGATATAAGCAAACTCGATAGCTATTCTCAAATCCCTACTAACGAAAAATAAACTGGTCGGACCACCAATTGGATTTGAGACTCTAGTGGGATCGTTCTACTATACAAGTACTATGGTGCAGAGACTCAACTATGGAAGTGGATATGAACAAATGCGAAGCGCTAAAACCAAAGGAAAGAGTACGAACAGCAAAACTGGATTCTTCCAACAGAACCTCACAACCCTTCTCCAAGGTACGCTTGGTGGCGAAAGCAGGTACTTGTCCTTCTGAAAATCTTGTTGTCGTTCTTGCCCTTGTCCTTAATTATATGCCATATCATACCCTAGTAAAGATACTTCCTCTTGTCTTTGGTTTTATAATTTCTTCCTCCTTCGTGAGCTAAATCTGCATCCGTGAATTCCTCATCTTAGGGTTGTGCTCCCTAGCAAAACTCGTCATCCCTTCCATGTTGATAAATATCTCGAAAGCTGCTTCCATCGTACAGAAAACCCTACTAAGCTTGGAAGAAAACTAACCGCAGGTGAAACTACTACGGTTATAGATGGAAGTCGGGCACTACTTTGCCCTTCGATGAGGTTACCTCCTAGAAGTCCAGGAGCCCCAGAGACTCAAGAAAGAAGGAGACAAAAATTCAAACAGAGGAAGATAGTGCGTATGGCTTTGGGGAATATGCCTTTAAAACAAATCTTTTCTTTTAAAAATGCTTCTTTTAAAACCGTTTTGAAAATAATTTTTCAAATCCTTTATCTGATCTGGTAACCTTCAGCTCTGATACCACGTGTAACACCCCACATCCGTTAGTGTCACTCACAAAGGGAATGCACTAAGTTCTGTGGAGTATTTTTGGGTAAAAGATGCAGATAAATTACAAGACAGACAGAAATTAAACAGTGGAAAATAAAACTTTGCTTTATTGATAGAATAATTTGTACAATGATTTATTTACAATATCAGAGTATCATCTGTCTTACAAAATAAAGAAGCATAAAACAACATTTATATTCCCCAAAAATTTAGCAAGAGCCAGCCATAGCATTTGAAAAGAGAATCCAAGCAAACTTCGACAAATCTTCAAGTTGGGAAAGAGTGACAGTCCCACTTAACCTGAGCTATACTATTCCCTTCTTTACTACCTGGGGGGGGGGAATGGTAGAAAAGAAGACGAAAGAAAAACAGAGTCAGACATAAAGCCTGAGTAAGTTCAGTAACTTCTAGCATATGAACATGGGGAAAACAAAACGACATGAATTAACTGAATACAAGATAACACCATGATGATAGGGTTGGCAAGATTAGACAAGATAAACACAAGATATGCTAAGATAAGATAAACTGGATATGCTCTAATACTTTCGTCGCTTCGCTATTTCCTTATTATACTGGTTTCTATATCTTTGCACCACCTAACTAGTGTCCCAACTAGTAACGATAACGTGATCCCAATCCCTGTATCTTCCATTGCTTTCAGGCATACATTCATTATTTATTACCTATATCAAATCTAGGGTTTTCTATCAAGTGCTTTCTAGATTTAACTAGAGTTTACGCTATCTGCTGAACGCTTCTCGGATTCAGGATTTATGCCACCTAGTCCAACTAGGGATTATGCTACTTGTCGAACGATGCCCCCAAGTCTAGGACACACTACCTAGAGTGGTATGTGTTCCTATACTTCCCTACGCATGTATCGCGAATCGTTATCGCTTGTCTAGATGCACATGTCCTGTAATGTGCGGCCCGAGTCCTGTGTCAGGGCAAATCAAGGAATACAAAACTCGGTCGGGAGCTTTCAGATATCTGCCGATGCAGATGCTAAGGTCTATTTTTGTTCCAGTGGCTATGGTCCCACTTGACCCCTCCCTCAACTAATGAAAGGCACACCTTGAAAAATGAGAACTATACGCAGGCCCCCGGTGCCCTACTATCCTATGGCCATCCTCACCCATAACTAGATAGCAGGTATATGGTCTTTTGGAGTTCTCCGCCTTTCCGCTTCACGTATCTCGATTGACTCAAGATGGATGGTAGACGATGAGTTGCTATCACAGGGCTACCGTTTTCCCGCCGAATCACGCCGGTCCATCCTGGTCTTTAGGTTGCCATGTATTGCAACCAAGGCATACCCCTGGTTCTTCTACGCAGACCTTAACCTCTGTGAGCCCAGGAGGATCATCTGCAGCCTCATAGAGGGATCCAAGAGTACCCTCACATCCCCTCGAAGCCTCAGGCTTCGTAACCCAATTCGTTGGAGCCTTCTTTCTACTCAGACGGACATTCGCTCCTTCCCGTGTTATACTAAGAATTACTACTTAGTTTTACTAACAAAGATTTACCACTTAGTTTCCAGAATCGTTGATTTCTTAACTAAAGTTTACTACTTAATTCTCTTTCCCGTCAATTTAGATTGGTTAAGTGTCATTAGTCAATTCAAGCTAACTTAACCCTCTTCATTTATCCTGTTAAACTGGTTAAGTGTTATCAGTAATTCATGCTGACTTAAGCCTATCACAAACCAAGTTATATTGGTTAAGTATTTATTACTTAACCCTGCCTATTCACCCTGTATTGGTTAAGTGTTCCTTTTTAACTTAACCTTGCCCGTCTGTTTTAACTAACATGTTATTGTTAATGGTTAAGTATTATCCCTTAATGTTTTAGTCTTAACCCCATTCCTTTATCACAACCTGATGGCTAAGTGTTCAAGTTCACTTAACCCTACGGTCTAGCCCAGCTAACATATCAAATTAGTTAAGTGTATTAGATTTTACTTAACCCCAACCTCTAGTCTAGTTAACATGTAAATTTGGCTAAGTGTATTAACTTTACTTAACCCCACCTTCTAGACTAGTTAACATGTTAATTTGGCTGAGTGTTTTCTTAGTTACTTAACCCTTACAAATATGGTCTTGTTACCATAAGTTTGGTTAAGTGTCCCCATGGACTTAGCCCTCCCATTCTAGCTTAACTGTGTTAGGTTGGTTAAGTGTTCCTATGGACTTAACCCTCCCATTCTAGCTTAACTACGTTAAGTGTCTACATGCACCTAACCCCACCCACCGGTCTGGTTAAATTGGTTAAGCGTCTTAGTTAACTTAACCCTACCCTTCTTGTTCTAGCTTTAACTAAATAAATTAAAGCCACGACCACTCACATTAGACAGATATTATTGCGAATACAGGATGTGCCGGTTGTTTCCGGGCAGGTTTACATCGCAACTCAGTCTAACCTCGGGTTAGGCATATTCGTGTTTTCTAAGTTCAAAGGGTTTCAATTTATTTTCAAATCAAGTTTTGAAAGTAACCATCCCGTTCGTCGGATCAGTTAGGGATAGCCAGGGAGAGCAGGAAACTTGTATTTTCCAAACTCAAGCCTAGGCACTATCCTCTTTGTCACCCTAGAACTTTCTGGTGTGTCATTAAAAGAGATGTCGTTAATAAACCTTTAATTTGTCTAAATTTACATTTCCTCATTCAGGCCAAATTCTATAAGTAAATTATTCCTAATTTACTTATTTCCTAATTACTCTTTTAATGTGAATTGTCAGCATTTATTCTTACGGCCCATTCTCCCCTCTATATCATATTTATGCCCTTTTGGTATGTAGACTATACCAAATTAAGTGTCACTAACCATGATTTTTGCTAAACCTGACAGTTATTCCCAATTATGGCCAATTTCACATTTATGCCAATATACTTACCGTGCCAAATTAGCTAATCCAATTCCGATTCAACATTCTAATTCACGTCAAACTAGACTTATTACTCTAGTTCACTATTCATGTAAATGCTAGATTTACACGTCAATACTAGATTCAAATTACACATCTTATAATTTATGTCAAATTTATCCAATTTGCATTTCTATGAGCATGCCATAATACATGTTCCCAATTTATGCCAATTTCCAAGTTAAACTACATTTTTAGTAAATTTCATATTTTGCCCAAACCACATTCCCACCGTTCGTATAATCGTGATTCAGTCAAGGTTATAAATAAAGCTAGGTTCGTAGAAAATAGGGAATGAACCAAAGATGCTATGCAAAAGATAGACATACAAACTGGCATAAAGAGGGTTGAATAACGACGTCGGTTCAAGAACATGGGTAGACCTAACTTAATAGGTAAATTCCCAAGGTCTAAAACCAAAGAAAACCAAGAATAGACAGAATAGGGACGTAGGTTCAAGAACATGGGTAGACCTAACTTAATAGGTAAATTCCCAAGGTCTAAAACCAAAGATAACCAAGAATAGACAGAATAGATGATCGGGTTTAGACCCGATTTCATAGTCACAAAACTTAAGCAACACTTTCCTAGTCATGAATCACAGGTGTTTAATCACAAATGTCCTTGTTATGTCATAGGCAATAGTTTATATTTCCTAATCAAAGGCATAGACTTAGTCAAGGAAATAATCCTCATAGTCACAGTCACAGTCATAGGCAATGTTCATAGTCATAGGCAATGTCCATAGTCATAGGCAATGTTCATAGTCATAGGCAAATGTTCATAGTCATCGGCAAATGTTCATAGTCATAGGCATATGGTTTTAAGGTCCATAGTTTCATAGTCATGGTTTTATTTGTCCTCGAATCATAACAGTTCTTAATTAGGTTCAAGAGTATAGGCACTGATTCGAATAAAGAGAGAGAGATTTGGCATATTCTTTTATTCCTTTAATTTCATGTCACGAACAGAGAAAGACGTTCAAATCTAAAAAGTAACTAACTTACAGAAATTAGATTAGAATAGAAAGATGGCGTTGCTATGATTCGTAGAAAATCAGTCGTTGAAGTCGTTTTTACCTCCTCTTGGATCCTAGCTCGGCTTGAACCTCTTCTTGAAAATCTTTTAGTAGCATTTCCTCGTCTTGTTTTATTTTTTATATATATATTATTTATATATTTTCTTAGAGGCAGCATAAGGATAGAAAAGAATTGTGAATAGAGAAGAAGACCAGGGCTGTTTATATAGTGTAGAAGTCAACGAATCTGGTCAGAATGGCGTCCAGATATAGAGAAACGAATCAGGTTCAGAAAGGTGGAAAAAGCGGGGGGGGGGGGGGGGGTCGAAGGTCGACTACCCAGTCGACCTGGGTGCCTTGGGCGGGAATTTTCCCGCCCAGCCCAATCTGGGTCTGTTTTTGAAATTTGAACTTTGCTGAAACTTCCCGAGGCCATATCTTCCTCGAACGGACTCCGATTTACGTAAACTCGGACTCGTTTTCATGTAGAATTCCGAGACGAACGCAATGTCGCAGCCCGTTTCCCTTAATTTTGATTTTAACTTTTAATTCTACCTTGATTTGTAAATCTTAGTGTTACAGAACCCCGGGGTGTTACATTCTCCCCCACTTAAAAGGATTTCGTCCCCGAAATCTTCAAGTTAGGAAGAATGTCTCCTACCATCCAATCACCCATCTACTCAACCGTTCAGTCACAGGCATTCATTGTCCTTAAAAGATTTCTAATGCTTTCATGTTCATATGCATAGTGTGTGTATATGTCTTTATCTAATGCAAAATCAGGCGGTCTACTGATTCAGTTGACCTCCTTAATGCGAATCATGTCAGTGCCATGCGTCCAATCATGTATGCAAGCATCTCTAGTTATATAAATACTACATGTGTGCGTAGCCATTCATCCATATGCAACATCCATATGATAACATATCAAGCTCAACTTACAAACAAATACATATCTGTAAATGCAATATGAAAGCGTCTGAACTCATCTAGTGTCTAATACATATGCATATGCATATGCATTCACGAGCAACCATTAGCAACCACTTGCAACCATCAACCATAACATGTTTCAAATACATGTTTACATCCATTGGCTTCTACCTAAGGACTGAAGATACGACCTAGAGGATATACTTTGGAAAGAGAGAAACAATTATGCGTAAAGCTCCTAAACAAAGAAATCAAGGATGCACCCTTAAGGAAAAGGGTATGATTCTAGTATCTAGCCTTCATGAGCTTTACTCCACTGTATCCTAACTGATTTAACTTCACGATTGTGAAGTTTCTGATCTCCATTTCCAAAATAAACAGATGTCAATCACGGTACCAAGTATATGTACTAAGATGGTTAGAGGTCTCCCTCTTATCCACCATGCCATAACTATGAGGGTCAAAAGGTCACTATGCACTTTTTAGAGTGCCTGCCACAACTATTCATCGAACTCGACATTCATCAAGTACAGGCCCCAAAGGCCTAAACCAATATCAGACAAGCACCCAAGGAATATCTCCTCCGAATTTAGACGATCTACGTAAGATGATATAAGCAAACTCGATAGCTATTCTCAAATCCCTACTAACCAAAAATAAACTGGTCGGACCACTAATTGGGTTTGAGACTCTAGTGGGATCTTTTTACTATACAAGTACTATGGTGTAGAGACTCAACTATGGAAGTGGATATGAACAAATGCGAAGCGCTAAAACCAAAGGAAAGAGTACGAACAGCAAAACTAGACTCTTCCAACAGAACCTCACTACCCTTCTCCTAGGTACGCTTGGTGGCGAAAGCAAGTACTTTCCCTTCTGAAAATCTTGTCCTCGTTCTTGCCCTTGTCCTTAATTATATGCCCTATCATACCCTAGTAAAGATACTTCCTCTTGTCTTAGGTTTTATAATTTCTTCCTCCTTCGTGAGCTAAATCTACATCCGTGAATTCCTCATCCTAGGGTTGTGCTCCCTAGCCAAACTCCTCATCCCTTCCATGTTGACAAATCTCTCGAAAGCTGCTTCCATCGTACAGAAAACCCTACTAAGCTTGGAAGAAAACTAACCGCAGGTGAAACTACTACGGTTATAGATGGAAGTCGGGCACTACTTTGCCCTTCAATGAGGATACCTCCCATAAAGCCAGGAGCCCCAGAGACTCAAGAAAGAAGGAGACAAAAATTCAAACAGAGGAAGATAGTGCATATGGCTTTGGGGAATATGCCTTTAAAACAAATCTTTTCTTTTAAAAATGCTTCTTTTAAAATCGTTTTGAAAATAATTTTCAAATCCTTTATCTGATCTGGTAACCTTCAGCTCTGATACCACGTGTAACACCCCACATCCGTTAGTGTCACTCACAAAGGGAATGCACTAAGTTCTGTGGAGTATTTTTGGGTAAAAGATGCAGATAAATTACAAGACAGACAGAAATTAAACAGCGGAAAATAAAACTTTGCTTTATTGATAAAATAATTTGTGCAATGATTTCTTTACAATATCAGAGTATCATCTATCTTACAAAATAAAGAAGCAAAAAACAACATTTATATTCCCCAAAAATTTAGCAAGAGCCAGCCATAGCATCTGAAAAGAGAATCCAAGCAAACTTCGACAAATCTTTAAGTTGGGAAAGAGTGACAGTCCCACTTAACCTGAGCTATACTATTCCCTTCTTTACAACCTGGGGGGGGGGGAACGGTAGAAAAGAAGACGAAAGAAAAACAGAGTCAGACATAAAGCCTGAGTAAGTTCAGTAACTTCTAGCATATGAACATGGGGAAAACAAAACGACATGAATTAACTGAATACAAGATAACACCATGATGATAGGGTTGGCAAGATTAGACAAGATAAACACAAGATATGCTAAGATAAGATAAACTGTATATGCTCTAATACTTTCGTCGCTTCGCAATTTCCTTATTATATTGGTTTCTATATCTTTGCACCACCTAACTAGTGTCCCAACTAGTAACGATAACGTGATCCCAATCCCTGTATCTTCCATTTCTTTCAAGCATACATTCATTATTTATTACCTAGATCAAATCTAGGGTTTTCTATCAAGTGTTTTCTAGATTTAACTAGAGTTTACGCTATCTGCTGAACGCTTCTCGGATCCAGGATTTATGCCACCTAGTCCAACTAGGGATTATGCTACTTGTCGAACGATGCCCCCAAGTCTAGGACACACTACCTAGAGTGGTATATGTTCCTATACTTCCCTATGCATGTATCGCGAATCGTTATCGCTTGTCTAGATGCACATGTCCTGTAATGTGCGGCCCGAGTCCTGTATCAGGGCAAATCAAGGAATACAAAACTCGGTCGGGAGCTTTCAGATATCTGCCGATGCAGATGCTAAGGTCTATTTTTGTTCCAATGGCTATGGTCCCACTTGACCCCTCCCTCAACTAATGAAAGGCACACCTTGAAAAATGAGAACTATACGCAGGCCCCCGGTGCCCTACTATCCTATGGCCATCCTCACCCATAACTAGATAGCAGGTATATGGTCTTTTGGAGTTCTCCGCCTTTCCGCTTCACGTATCTCGATTGACTCAAGATGGATGGTAGACGACGAGTTGCTATCACAGGGCTACCGTTTTCCCGCCGAATCACGCCGGTCCATCCTGGTCTTTAGGTTGCCATGTATTGCAACCAAGGCATACCCCTGGTTCTTCTACGCAGACCTTAACCTCTGTGAGCCCAGGAGGATCATCTGCAGCCTCACAGAGGGATACCAAGAGTACCCTCACATCCACTCGAAGCCTCGGGCTTCGTAACCCAATTCGTTGGAGCCTTCTTTCTACTCAGACGGACATTCGCTCCCTCCCGTGTTATACTAAGAATTACTACTTAGTTTTACTAACCAAGATTTACCACTTAGTTTCCAGAATCGTTGTTTTCTTAACTAAGGTTTACTACTTAGTTCTCTTTCCCGTCAATTTGGATTGGTTAAGTGTCATTAGTCAATTCAAGCTAACTTAAACCTCTTCATTTATCCTGTTAAACTGGTTAAGTGTTATCAGTAATTCATGTTGACTTAAGCATATCACAAACCAAGTTATATTGGTTAAGTATTTATTACTTAACCCTGCCTATTCACCCTGTATTGGTTAAGTGTTCCTTTTTAACTTAACCTTGCCCGTCTGTTTTAACTAACATGTTATTGTTAATGGTTAAGTATTATCCCTTAATGTTTTAGTCTTAACCCCATTCCTTTATCACAACCTGATGGCTAAGTGTTCAAGTTCACTTAACCCTACGGTCTAGCCCAGCTAACATATCAAATTGGCTAAGTGTATTAGATTTTACTTAACCCCAACCTCTAGTCTAGTTAACATGTAAATTTGGCTATGTGTATTAACTTTACTTAACCCCACCTTCTAGACTAGTTAACATGTTAATTTGGCTAAGTGTTTTCTTAGTTACTTAACCCTTACAAATCTGGTCTTGTTACCATAAGTTTGGTTAAGTGTCCCCATGGACTTAGCCCTCCCATTCTAGCTTAACTGTGTTAGGTTGGTTAAGTGTTCCTATGGACTTAACACTCCCATTCTAGCTTAACTACGTTAAGTGTCTACATGCACCTAACCCCACCCACCGGTATGGTTAAATTGGTTAAGCGTCTTAGTTAACTTAACCCTACCCTTCTTGTTCTAGCTTTAACTAAATAAATTAAAGCCACGACCACTCACATTAGACAGATATTGTTGCGAATACTGGATGTGCCATTTGTTTTCGGACAGGTTTACATCGCAACTCAGTCTAACCTCGGGTTAGGCATATTCGTGTTTTCTAAGTTCAAAGGGTTTCAATTTATTTCCAAATCAAGTTTTGAAAGTAACCATCCCGTTCATCAGATCAGTTAGGGATAGTCTGGGAGAGCAGGAAACTTGTATTTTCCAAACTCAAGCCTAGACACTATCCTTTTTGTCACCCTAGAACTTACTGGTGTGTCATTAAAAGAGATGTCGTTAATAAACCTTTAATTTGTCTAAATTTACATTTCCTCATTCAGGCCAAATTCTATAAGTAAATTATTCCTAATTTACTTATTTCCTAATTACTCTTTTAATGTGAATTGTCAACATTTATTCTTACGGCCCATTCTCCCCTTTATATCATATTTATGCCCTTTTGGTATGTAGACTATACCAAATTAAGTGTCACTAACCATGATTTTTGCTAAACCTGACAGTTATTCCCAATTATGGCCAATTTCACATTTATGCCAATATACTTACCGTGCCAAATTAGCTAATCCAATTCCGATTCAACATTCTTATTCACGTCAAACTAGACTTATTACTCTAGTTCACTATTCATGTAAATGCTAGATTTAAACGTCAATACTAGATTCAAATTACACATCTTATAATTTATGTCAAATTTATCCAATTTGCATTTCTATGAACATGCCATAATACATGTTCCCAATTTATGCCAATTTCCAAGTTAAACTACGTTTTTAGTAAATTTCGTATTTTGCCCAAACCGCATTCCCATCGTTCGTATAATCGTGATTCAGTCTAGGTTATAAATAAAGCTAGGTTCGTAGAAAATAGGGAATGAACCAAAGATGCTATGCAAAAGATAGACATACTAACTGGCATAAAGAGAGTTGAGTAACGACGTCGGTTCAAGAACATGGGTAGACCTAACTTAATAGGTAAATTCCCAAGGTCTAAAACCAAAGAAAACCAAGAATAGACAGAATAGGGACGTAGGTTCAAGAACATGGGTAGACCTAACTTAATAGGTAAATTCCCAAGGTCTAAAACCAAAGATAACCAAGAATAGACAGAATAGATGATCGGGTTTAGACCCAATTTCATAGTCACAAAACTTAAGCAACACTTTCCTAGTCATGAATCACAGGTTTTTAATCACAGATGTCCTTGTTATGTCATAGGCAATAGTTTATATTCCCTAATCAAAGGCATAGACTTAGTCAAGGAAATAATCCTTATAGTCACAGTCACAGTCATAGGCAATGTTCATAGTCATAGGCAATGTCCATAGTCATAGGCAATGTTCATAGTCATAAGCAAATGTTCATAGTCATCGGCAAATGTTCATAGTCATAGGCATATGGTTTTAAGGTCCATAGTTTCATAGTCACGGTCTTATTTGTCCTCGAATCATAACAGTTCTTAATTAGGTTCAAGAGTATAGGCACTGATACGAATAGAGAGAGAGAGAGAGAGAGAGATTCAGCATATTCTTTTATTCCTTTAATTTCATGTCACGAACAGAGAAAGACGTTCAAATCTAAAAAGTAACAGACTTACAGAAATTAGATTAGAATAGAAAGATAGCGTTGCTATGATTCGTAGAAAATCAGTCGTTGAAGTCGTTTGAACCTCCTCTTGAATCCTAGCTCGGCTTGAACCTCTTCTTGAAAATCTTTTAGCAGCATTTCCTCGTCTTGGTTTATTTTATATATATATTATTTATATATTTTCTCAGAGGCAGCATAAGAATAGAAAAGAATTGTGAATAGAGAAGAAGACCAGGGCGGTTTATATAGTGTAGAAGTCAACGAATCTGGTCAGAATGGCGTCCAGATACAGAGAAACGAACCAGGTTCAGAAAGGTGGAAAAAGCGGGGGGGGGGGGGAGGGGGGGTCGACCCCCAGGTCGACTACCCAGTCGACCTGGGTGACCCAGGTCGACTACCCAGTCGACCTGGGTGCCTTGGGCGGGAATTTTCCCGCCCAGCCCAATCTGGGTCTATTTTTGAAATTTGAACTTTGCTAAAACTTCCCGAGGCCATATCTTCCTCATACGGACTCCGATTTACGCAAACTCGGACTCGTTTTCATGTAGAATACCGAGATGAACGCAATGGCGCAGCCCGTTTCCCTTAATTTTGATTTTAACTTTTAATACTGCCTTGATTTGTAAATCTTAGTGTTACAGAACTACGGGGTGTTACAGATGAACTGTTCTGAGGCAGCATATGATGAGATACTCATGGTACATGAATGCCACGGCAGCTCCCGATGTCGTAAAGTGCAAGGCTTTTTCGATATATCTCGAAGACGTTGCACGGATGTGGTTCACCCGGCTTTCACCTCGAACAATCTCCAGTTTTAGAGAGATAAGCGAGAGCTTCATGAATCAGTTTCGACTCCATGCCCGAAAATCCAAGAGCATCATCGAGCTGTCCGCAATCAAGCAAGCTCCTGGGGAAACTCTGAAGTCGTATTTAGATCGTTTCAATTTGGTAGTCACAGAGGTAAGTGACCCACATGAGCAGACCATCCTGATGGCACTGATAGACGGAGTAGATAAAGACACTAAATTCGTGAGATACTTAGCCGAAAAACCACCTCTAACAAGAAAGTTATTTAATGAAAAGGCAAACATTCGCTTGCGGTGAGAGGAGATATATGCCAACTGAAAAAGAAAGTCTGACGAAATCCCTAGAGAGGACACTCAGAGCAAAGTCTCCATTAAGAAGTTTGGTGAAAGCACATGAAAGGTTGAAGTGAATGTCGGTAAAGAGAGTGGAGCAAGTGACTGCTAACGCTGGAATGGCAGCAAGAGAAATAGGAATCGAAGAAACGATTCCAAAAAGAGGCCTTGATTTCAGTCTTTTGAAAATTATACCTTGTTGAAAGATACTTTGGAGAACATTTATTTGGATACTTATAATATTGTCCAATACAAGAAACCTCCACCCATATATTCGACTGAAATAAACGTGAAACCGGGAAATTCTGTCTATTTCACGAGACTTATGGCTACTCTACGAACGAGTGTCGCCATCTGAGAGATGTTGTGGAAAAGTTGCTTCAAGCGGGGAAGTTAGACAAACACAATGTTGCTCCTAAGGATAAGGGGCAAGGAGGATTTGCTTCGAATCAAAACCAACCTGCCCTTAGACCTACTACTCAGCAGAAAGGGAAAGGGATCGTCATAAATACCATTGTCGAAGGACCACATCCGGTTGGATTTAGCAACAAAACCATGAGGTAATATGTTAACGCCGCTAAGCATCCTAAAGTAGGAGAGTGCAGTTCACTCGAAGACACTACTCCCACAAAGCAACAGATGACAATGACAGATGATGTTATTTTTAGAGAAAGAGAAAGTGTGGGGGTGGAGACCCCGAGTGTTGACCCATTGGTGATAACTGCCACTATCGGCCCAGTTCTTGTATGGAAAATCCTATTTGATTAGATGAAGTTGGAGTCTAAGGATTTGAAGCCATGCACGGGCTGGATTCGAGGCTTCAATGGCTCATCAACATCTCCAATGGGAGCAGTGGAATTGTCCGTAGAACTTGGGGAAGGAAATCGTAGGAGAGTGCGTATCCTTTCATTTGTTGTTATGGATATCGACTCGCCATACAATGATTTCTTGGGTAGACCGGCACTCGCAGAGTTTAGAGCCTACATTTTACCCTAGTATTTACTGTTAAAGTTAACGACTTAAGCCGGAGTAGGAATTGTCCGTGGTGACCAAGTTAATGGAAGAGTCTGCTACATGGTTGAGTTGAAAATGCTACGCAATGGAGATGGCATAGAATTGAAGGACACATCCCCTCCTGCAAAGGAGGATTCAACATAGCAAATAAAGGAGACGTTGCCAAAAGAGCCGCCCGACACTTGAGGACATAGAACCCAGAGAGGATGAAGATCCAGAAAGCAGGCGAGTGACACCCAACGATGCAACTATTGACATTTTGATATGTGATGACGGCCAGACGAAGGTCTTAAAGATCGGATCTCATTTGGATCCCCTCTGGACAAGGGAGCTAGCTGACATTCTGTGTGCTAACCTGGACGTGTTCGCTTGGACTCATGCCAATATGTGCGGGATTTCACCATCAATCACGAGTCATTTACTGAGCATAAACCTGAAGCATCCTCATGTAATGAAAAAGAGACGTATGCTAGGCCCGTAGAGGTCCGCTGCCTAAAAGAGAAGGTAGAGAAATTGAGAGATAACGGATTTATCAGAGATGCAACATATCACGACTGGATATTGAACCCCGTCCTGGTAAAGTAAGAAAATGGGAAGCAGCATACATGCATTGATTTTTCAGATCTGAATAAAGCCTGCCCAAAAGATAGTTTTCCATTATCGAGAATTAACCATCTTATGGACTCGACAATATGGCACGAACTCCTCTCTTTCATGAATGCATACTCAGGTTACAACCAGATACCCATGCATGTGCTAGACCAAGAACATACCAGTTTTATTAATGATTTCGGACTATATTATTATGGGGTAATGCCCTTTGGATTGAAGAATGATGTAGTGACATCCAGCGATTAGTGAACTGTATGTTCAACAACCAAGTAGGGAAATCTATGGAAGTTTACGTGAATGATATGCTTGTGAAGTCAAAGCGATCGTCCGACCATACAGTGGATTGGGAAGAGATGTTTGGTATACTCCAACATTACGGAATGAAGCTTAACCCATTGAAGTGCTCATTTGGAGTGGCATCAGAAAAATCCCTTGGTTTCATCGTCAGCTCACGCATAATTGAAATCAATCCTGACCAGATTGCAGCGATCAGGAATATTAGTGAGCCACGAAAGATCAGGGATGTACAGAGCTTAGCCAAGAAGGTTACAGCATTGAGCAGATTTATTTCTAAAGCCACCGATAAGTGCGTTCCTTTCTTCAACTTGATAAAGCGAGGAAAGCGCAACTTCAAATGGACCCCTAATTGTCTTGAAGCCTTCTAGAGCTAATCTTCTAGAGAAACCCCGATATTATCTAAGACGATGGATCATAAGGATTTATTCATATATCTGGTAGTATTGTCACATGCTATTAGCTCAGTACTTGTATGCGAAGAGGATAAAATTCAAAGACCGGTGTATTATGTGAGTAAGAAATTAGAGGCAGCGGAGCGCAATTATCCAAAAGAGAGAAAAGCTTTCTTACAACTTGTTGATCGCCTCTAGGAAGCTTCGCCACTATTTCCAAGCTCACCCAATTATTATATACATCGATTAATCACTCTGGCAGGTCCTTCAACGACCTGAAGCCTTAGGAAGACTGCTCAAATGGAACCTCACTTTCCACCCCAGAAAGTCTATACAAGGGAAAAAATTAGCTTACTTTATCGCGGAGTTTACGATCCCTGAAGAGGATGTATTAGATGAAGAAGCTGGCCCCTCGGTATAGAAGTTGGAATCTAACATATGGAAGTTGTATACAAGCGGTGCTAGAAATGACTGATGGTCTGGTGTTGGAGTTGTATTGATAACTCCTGAAAGACGGTCCATTTACTACGCCCTCTGATTGGAGTTTTCCACTACTAACAATGATTCCGAATATGAGGCCCTGATTGTTGGGTTGAGGCTCGCTAAGGAGTTCGGAGTAGCGGCATTAGACTTCTTTTGTGACTCTAAAATTATTGTTTGTTAGGTTCGTAAGGAGTTTTAGGCGAAGGGACGTCGACTCGCTACTTACCGAGAAAGGGTAGAGGAATTTGTAACGACCCGGAAAATCTGAACCAATTTAAAAATTTTAAATTGGCTAAAATAATGGATTTTAAATATTTAAAATAAATATTTTAAATAATGTCGATGAAAACTGAGTTTGAATCGACAATTGAAAACGAATATAATTAATTATAATTATAAATAAGGCCTGAAATGGCGCTGTAGTTTCGAAAATTGAATTCAAACTTTGTCGGACTGTATCGGGTGCAAAACAATCCGGATTTTAGTGAAACCAAAAATATTTAAATCTGTTAGTGAATACCTTTCCAACGAATCTGACCAATCGAAATTTGATAGCGGGAATCAAAAGATATGTCCAGTTGAAAATTCTGAATAGTCGCTATGGAATTCAGGCCCTTAAAAATGGACATTTTGCAAAAGACCTCGGATTTCGACGAAACCACTTTTGTTGGATCCGTGATGTCAAATTATTGCTAGGTTTCAAATTTCATAATTTTTCGAATCAATATGTGAGCGTGGCAAAGGAAAACGCGTTTGACTGGTTTCAGTTGATTTTAATCGACTGGAAATTGGCCATTTTTCAAACGGTCTCAGAATTCGACGAAACTAGTTTTGTTAGGACCGTATCGTCAATACGAAGCTAGAAAATATTTTTCTGGAATTTTTAGAGTCAGTATGTGACCCCGGTAATTTGAAATGTACGTTTGAAATTCAATATAGTGATTTAAATATAAATTCAATGGGAACTGATTGTAACAGCCGAATCAGCTTGCGTGGCATATCCCATTGTGTTCGGAATGGGGGTAAAACGCTAAGGGTGACAGTCGGTGGGTTCGATTCTGAGTTCAAATGAAAAGGCAACAATTAGGGTTTGGAAAAAAATAATAAAATAAATAATTAAATATAAAAGCCCCACTCCCTTTTCTCTCTCTCCCTCACTTCCTTCTTCACCGTCGGCCTCTGGAAAAAGAAAAATATCATCACGCAGCCCGTCGCCCTCCCCTCGGTCGAACCACCGCCGCCGTGCCCCACTGTCGCCGTCCCTCCAGTCCGCCTCTGCCCCTAAACCGTCGCCTCTTCCTCTCCCCTTTTCCCCAATCGAAGTCGTAAGCCCCCAAAACCCTACTGCAGCCTCAAACCGCCACCGCATCGAGCTTTCCCCCCCTCGAGCTCCAATCGAACCACCACTCAGACGTGGAAGCACCCCTCCGACGCACAGACCCGCCTCCCTCCAGTCGCCTGGCCCCACCTCCAACCCGCCGCGCCTGAGCACCTGCGACCCCCACTCCGACGCCTCTTGCCGCTGTGACCCCCCTCCTCCTTCGATCAAACCTGTGAGTTTTCCTTTTTTTTATTTTACTTTAAAATTTTGATTTTTTTTTCATTATCAGTTTTAGTTCATAAAATCAGTTTTGAAGATATATATACATAGTTTAAAATCAGTTTTGAAAATATATATATATATACATAGTTTAAAATCAGTTTTGAAAAAATATATATATATATACATAGTTTAAAATCAGTTTTGAAAATATATATACATAGTTTAAAATCAGTTTTGAAAATATATACATATACATAGTTTAAAAATCAGTTCAGAAAATATACATATACTTTGTCTAGCAAAATATAATATGCTATGTTTTGAAAATATAAAAGATCAAAATTTTGAAAATATAAAGATACGATTTTTGAAAACATAAAAATGAGATTTTTATGCAGATAGTATAGAAGTAAAAAATTCGATTTTTATATATTGAATAGCGAAGTAAAAATTCGATTTTTATATATTGAATAGCAAAGTCAAAATTCGATTTTTATATATTAAATAGCAAAGTCAAAATTCGATTTTTATATATTGAATAGAAAAGTCAAAATTCGATTTTTATATATTGAATAGCGAAGTAAAAATTCGATTTTTATATATTGAATAGCAAAGTAAAAATTTGATTTTTATATATTGAATAACGAAGTAAAAATTCGATTTTTATATATTGAATAGCAAAGTAAAAATTCGATTTTTATATATTGAATAGCGAAGTAAAAAATTCGATTTTTATATATTGAATAGCGAAGTAAAAATGTGATTTTTACATATGTAGTGGCTACGGACGAAAGCGACAAAAGGCGAGATTGGCGAAGATTTCTATAAAGGAAGAGTCGTAGTATTGGATAGCTATTGGTGAGAATTTCTCACTCTTCAATTTCTTTTTCTAGCTATATATATATGTGTTGAAATAAAAGTGAATTGCTATATATAAATATAAATATATATATATATATATATATACGCCCCTCGTCCACAAACCATGGACGATATTTATTGGTTGAAATTGTTGTGAAAATTGATTGATAGCGAATGATTGTTTGGGATTGTTTGTGGTTGATATTGATTGATTGTGGTTGGAAAATACCCGTTTGTGGTTGAAAAATATTTGGTTGAAACCACATAGGATTAGTTTGTGGAAATGAAATAAATATATACATGCCGCCTGCGTGCGAACTAGATGCATGATCCCCATTGTCAAAAACCGCGAGGTTTTAAGGTAGAGCGAGGAGCCGTACTAGGGACGGTCCCGGTTTTAACTACCCTGCCGTTATGCTGCCGAAATTTTGAATAATATTCGTGTGTTTGAATTATTTTCATTTGCTTAAACTATATTTATTCATTGAATGGAAAACCTTCATGTGTTGAATTGATATTCATTCGTTGATTAGAAATTCATGTGTTGAATGGTATTCATATTTTGAAATAAATTGTTTGATAATAAAAATCACCTTTTATCGACTATATGAACTGTGTAAAATAATCTCGTTTGAAAGAAATTGTTTTATAAGAAAAATCCTATTTTTATCACCAATATGAAATATATAGAATAATAGTGTTTTGAAATGAATTGTTTTACCATAAAAATCACATTTTTACTGTATGCATGAATCGTTGAAACGTGAAGTGTTAAAAATAGCCACTTGTTCAAATAAATATATATGAGTTGAAATATTCATTAATTAGCTAATGATATGATTAGTACCTATGTATGTAACATTCGAATGAATGGTATTTTTAAACCAAATAGAAATCAAATATGAAGTTGAATAGAAAATGATAAATTGTAAGAACTGTATATATATGTACATGCATATTCATTGAACATGTTATAGCAAAGGGGCTAGAGAAGAGGAATAAAATTTTGTGCCTGACAAATAGGTACACATTTACTGTTTTGTTTGGGTGATGATTTTATGAGCCTGTTGGCTAGCCGCTTGGCTTTTTCTTTTTCTTTTTGAGATTAGAAGGACCGGGAAAGCTATTTGTGATTTCCCGATGCTCCCGGTGCAGGGGAGGTTATGGCGAAATTTTCCAAAATTTTAAGGCGTTAGTGAAATATTTGAAGTGAAAACGATATTGGAATCATTGAATGAACTATATTTATATAAATATATAAATATAAATAAAATTAAAACGAAACGAGGCCGTGCAGTTCGTATTTTGAAACCGTGATTTCAAACAACTAGTGCGGGAAATCCGACCATTGGATTTTCCCGAAACCTCAACCGTCGGGTTCGGCTTGGAAATATCTTCCCAACGGCACCAACTTTGTAAAAATCCAACGGTTGGATTGTCTGGAATGTTTAATTCAAATCTGAAGAAAAACAGCGCCAGAAGCGATTATATTTATATATATATATATAAATATAATTATATATTTAATCGAATAACGACGCTGCAGTTCATATTTTGAAATCGAAACTTCAAACGATTGTACCGGGAGATCCGACCGTCGGATTTTCCCGAAACTATAACCGTTGGATTCGTTTTGAAAAGACCTTTCTAATGATGTAAATTTTGTGAAGATCCAACGGTTAGATTTTTAGATATGTGTAAATCAAATCTGAAGAAAAACAGCGCCACGGCCGCGTTATGGCCCGAAGCGTCGTTTTGAATAAATGGGCTATTTTAAAATAAATAAAAATAGCGATAAATCATTATAAAGTACCATAAACAATATGGAGTGGAAATAAACTGAATTTGCTCGATTTATGTTGTATTTGATGGTTGAATGTGTTTGGTGTGAAAATTACATTAAAGAACAATATTGGTGTTGTCGAATAATTTAACCATTGAAATAAATTGATTTGAAATTCTAAATATACGTGAATTATTTGAAAAGGCCGAGTTAATTCTCATTTCGAATAATTGACCGACGATTGAAATTCGAAGATGAAGACGGTGGTCGAAGACCGGAGATCTTCACCTCGTTTGGATGGTAATCGAGGTCCTGATTGAGAGGCATCCCGAAATATGGATAATGAGTGGTGATCGTCCAGGCGTACGTGGTGATCGAAGGGTTTGCGAGGTATTTAGTGCCTCCGGTTTCGTTCAGACCCAGAACGGACTTGTAAATGGACTGTGTGTCTGACATTGGATTTTATTCTATGTTGATTGATCTCTATTAAATATACATCTGTTTGGCGGCGGAGAATTTATTCTTTCGCTTAACGCCCTTCTCTGAGACGCACGAGCTCAGAGGTTGTATATCGATGGACATCAGTCGCATGGCATGAATTGCCTGTGTGGCATGCTAAGATGCAGTGATCAGGGCTTCTGTTGAAAAGCAAAGTCTTGTGGTGATGATCAAAGCACCACCTGTGTGGCGTAGCTTTGTGTATAACGTGAATTTGCGAGCCTCACACCCCGGTATGAACCTAAAACGGGAGAATGACCTCAGGGAGGGCATGCGTTTCTTCCTAGCTAGGGTGGTGTCAGTGACCTACCAGCCCTGACATTTATATACTTTTCACCTATGTGGTTGTTGCTGTTGCGAGGTGCCTCGGTTTGATCGGACGATCCGGGTCCGATGGAGTCATTCATTGGCTCGTTTACGCCCCAAAGGGCGGGGAAACGTATTGTTCAGGTATAATAATCCACATCGGTGGACCGGCCCTGTCGCTCCAAGGGGCAGTTGCGGTTGTTCCTGAGGCTCGGGCTAGGCAGTCTCGAATTCGGTAAGGACTATCTTTTGCCTTGGTTCATGACGAAAATCCAATTTCCAAATACGACATCGTGCGGTTTTGATTGTATACCTATATATGGCGACATAGTGGTATGGGGCATTAATGCCGTCTATGATTGATAGTTATGATTTGAAATTGTTTTCAAAACATATAAACACTAGCAATAATATCAAATGCCTTTGTTTTATTTGTATCAAGCATATTTTGGCCATTATAAGGTAAAAACTCTATCCTCCGGTTTGCGTTGCATTGTGTGATGGGAACCGGGTCTTATAATGGCTTCATTTTTATAAAAAGCATAGCGATGTTTAAAAGAAAGATTTGTTTTAAAGCACTGGCAATCCAATGGAGTAAACCCGTTCCACGAAGGTGGCGTGGTCCTGTGATTAGCCGAATTATATATGTGTTGAGTAGATTTCTCATACCAGTCCCATGACTGACTCGTAGTTTGTTTCACTTTCAAACTCGGGTGCCCCTTTTTCTACACGGGCAGCCTTGTATTCAGGTTTAACTGGTTCTTTCTGGATAGCTGGAGCTGAAGATGGATTCTATCATTTATCTCTTTTTATGCTGTTCAGCTCCTATTGTACATATTTTGTTTGTTTTCCGCTGTAGACATTTATGTATAGCTGAACTGTATTTGTACTAAGTAAGATCCTGTATACTGTGTAACTCTGATGATTACTTTTATCCAGTATATTCTATTGTTCATTATCTGGTGTAATTATTTAATTCTGTTCTGCTGTTATCTGTTTCTGTGTTATATTCCAAAGATAACCCTTGTTTCCGTTTGAACGGGATTTCGGGTCGTCTCAGAATTATTGGATAGCCTATAGCATTACAATATATCTCACATTCTGCGAATAAATAACCAAAAAGCGGATAAGTTGGCTAACTTAGCAAGTTCTAGTAACCCAGAAGAAACGGAGATGGTCCCGATCGAGGTACTAGAATCTCCAAGCCTTGACCTGATGGAAGTTGATCCAGTGCAGGAAACCGGACCAGAAAGAGAATCATGGATGACACCAATAAAGAAGTTATTGAAAAATGGAACACTCCCAACGAAAAAGAGTGAGAGGCGCGCTGTAGTTCGCAAAGCTTCATGATATGTTATGTATGGTGAAGTTCTTTACTGACAAGGATTTTCGACACCCCTACTCCGGTGTATAGCCTATAACGACGTCAAAAGCGTTCTGAGAGAAGTGCACAAAAGCGAATGTGGATATCACAACGGAGGTCAGATGTTGGCAAAGAAAATATTGCGGTACGGCTTCTGGCCTACCATAAATCGGGATGCAGCTGATTATTAACGACACTGTGATTGGAGCTAGAAATATGCGAAGATTCCCAGAGCACCTCCCAGCCAACTTAAGTCAATGGTGAGCCCGTGGTCGATCATCGTGTGGTGAGTAGACATCATTGGAAGCCTTCCAATCACAAAAAGCGGAGCAAACAATACGCTATAAACAACCTAATGCAATAGAAAAAAATGTTGGCACAGGCCCAAAAAATGTTAGCATAGGCCTTTACAACATTTTTAGGGTGATGCAATTTTTCACCGTTGTTGTAGACCTCAAAGGCGACATTTTGACTATCTACGCCAACATAACAAATATTTTTACAATAGGACCCTATTTAGGTCTATAGCAACATCCTTAGGTGTTTGTAGCAACATTCCAAAAATATTGCTATAGATATTAATTTTATTTATATATCTTGTGGGGCCCTCAATGTGGGCCCATTGGACCCATGACCCAATCTAACCCATCCCTACGGCAACACCTTGTATGACTATTGCAACATTATTTCAGCAACATTTATAACCGATGGCAACACTATATTAAAGCTACTGAACACTACACTGAAGAGACATTAAAAGGCACAATATCACATAAGTACTTGCATAATACATAGTACACATCACAATTTGTACAGTACTTATAACTTGCATAAACATCATAATATGCAGTACACATTATGATACATGTCAACAACTACAATCAGAATTTCATAAATGAAACTAAGATTTATTGCCTCCAGATGAATTTTCATTGTCACTGGACAGGGTTATGGAAATTAATTCCTCTAGATTCAACTTCAGGTTGGCATCACCTAATTTTTTAAGCACCCAAGCCAAATTCTCTTATACCTTCTGATTTACCGTGGATTCTAGATTTGCTTCCATTTCTTCAACAAGCCTTTGCCTTAAGTTCTTTATATAAGCATTTGTTAGAGCCTCGGCTGATTGTTTTGTACACTTTGCATGCCTCCCTATAAGCAAAGGAAGACCATGCGATCTTCTATTTGAAATTACTGTTTCAACAGTATTTCCTCCTTCTCTATTGGCCATTGCCTTTTGAAGTAAGTCCTACAAAATAAAGCCACATCAAAATTACCCTATAGTAAATGCAGAGAATGCAGCAAATGCTTACATATGGAGTGAAAGCAACAAATGCTTACATATGGAGAGAATGCAGCAAATTACCCTATAGTAAATGCTTACATAGGCAGCAATTGTGTACAGCAAATGCAGAGAAAGGCACATTCATAATGCAAATACTTACATATGGCAGTTTAATGCAGGGTGGTCTTGTGGAATTTGACGAAAAAGGTAATAAATTTACACGGAAGAGGGGTGCAAGTGATAATTCCACTTGGGTATAACAACGCGTGGTCGAATTCACAAAAATACAATGATCTAGTGAAGTCTGCCAAAAAAATGAAATAACTGAAGGATGTCTTTATTAACAGCCATATATAATTTATGATAAAAAAACAGATTTAAGAGCAGCGTGTTTCAATTAGAATGTTACATGTATAACCAAGCTATGGTTTTACATGCCTATCTCGATGTCAAGTGCACAATGTCATAAAAACAATTTCAAGTGCACAAATGTCACAAGTGCATGCACAGAGCACAAGTGCACAAGGTTACTGGTGCGAAACTCAGGTTCAACAAGTGTTTCAACAAAGTGCATACGAATATTCATAATGGCTTGCTTTCTAATTATTTTTTGAAACGTGCAATTTTGTTGGCATTTTATCCAGTTTCCTACATCATTAGCAAAAAAAGATCAAGTATATTTCTTTCCGCTGCTTGACCTTCACATAACAAGGCTGGAGTGTTAATATTTGATACATACAAGATACAGTGCACATGAGCAAACATGCATATGAGCAAGACATGAACAATGTGTAGCATGTACAAAACAGAAAAAATTATTACAAAACAAAATTATTACTTACAAGTTTGTACTTCATAACTTGAGGACTAGACACATACTCACGTCCATCCGTTCTCTTGGGACTTTTAAGAAAAAGTGTTGCATCAGATGGTGTTTCCTAATACAAGTTCAATAGATAGTTTAACATACACTATCTTTAGTCAAAAAGCATCTAGGATAACTACTTCATGTCAATAGCTACCACGCTATCTTATCTAGAAAATTGTTATTAATAAACAAATGTAAAGTATCACATACCATCTTATGATGAAGCTGGGCGAATGACTTTGGACCAGCGGTGTGTGTATCTTTATACGACTTACGATTTTCAGAATTTTTCTTGACTTTTTCTAGAAAATACACAAAAAACAAAGTACTCGTTTATCTCACAAAAAAAAGTACTTGTTTATGTTGCGAAATAAAAAATATGTATACCTAAATATCCTCATCTGCCCAATGCCTTAAGGGCACTTTAAAGTCCTCCAGTGGGATGTTGTCCAACTTATTTTCAAGCCTCTCCATATTGGTTTCGTAAGCTTTATAATAAGCTATTTTTATGCGACTCTTGTACCCCCTCCAATAGTCACAAATAGACTTCAACACCTAGTTTTCACATTCATCAGGAATAATATACCGTTGCTTAAATATAAATCAAAGATTAAGTAGAATAAATAAATCATAATTCAACTACATTATAGTTAATAGATCAATATTACTTATTAAAGTAAAATTCAGCTACATTATAGTCTATTACTTATACTGGAAAGCAGAAATCAAGACATTTAGTTTGCAACATCTATTCTTTTTATTTTTATTTTTGAATCACGCCTTCTTTCGATTAATTAAATGGTACTGTTCTCTACATACGTCTCCCAATCCAGTGCTTTTCCCTCCGAAATAACTGCATCTTTCTCCACACCAATTTCCCCATACGTTTGGGGATTTGCATAACTACCACCATCAATTTCTCTTCGCTATGATTCTTCGACACACTTGTGAGGGTCGATTCTTCGACACACCTAATTGCTACTTGCTGCATCTAATTTAAAATTATTTTTTCTGAATATTGTATGCCTTTACTTTGTTTTACTTCTGACCAGCCCACAGATGATTTATCTAATTAACGATAGCGAGCGTCGATTGTTGGTCTTCCCCTGGCTTATAGATGATTTTTAAAATTAGATACTTCGCAAATTACTAATTTTCATGTTTGTACCTAATCACTACTTACTGCACCTAATTGAAAATTATGGTTTCTCAAAATTATCTTATTAGGGATTGTTTTAGTTTTGACCGACTTGCAGACGATTTGTCTAATTAGGGATTTTCGACGTTTGTCGTTTTGGCGTCTGTACCTGAATTCTGTCCTCTTGCTCTTCACTATTCACTCTTCCCTTCGTTTAAACAAGGGTTATGGTAGGTTTAAGTCCTTTTGAGTTTTAAGTGTGATAATTGTGAATTTACTTCTTTTCTATTACTCCTCCCACTTTTTTCACCCGCAAATAAATTTGTTACAATTTATTCTCATTTTTTCCTTGAAGTCAAACCATCTTCACTTATTCTAACTGCATAATTATTATTATTTTCTGTTTCAAGTAAAATTTTTAGAATTTGATCTCATGTTGATAAAATTTTATCAAAAAAGTATAATATATACTTTCTTCTTACACACAACGCAGAGGCAATATTTATTTGATTGCTCAAAGCACTAACAACATAACAAACAACTTATTTTTGGACACAGTAAACGATCAATATTCACATAACTATTCAATATCATTTTATTTTGATACAGTTAGCACTTAGCACGTACATTAGTATACCTTTTTGATGTTGCATATGATGTGATTGGGTTTCAGTTTATGCTTATGAGTTTGAAATAGGAGATAAACGCCTAATTTTTTTCCTGTATGTCTGCAGGTTTCTGTGTGATTATAATTTTAAACGCCTAATAAGATCCAAAATATTTCACAAAAACTCGTACATTAGTTTCACTCATGTTTATTTTACTCTTCATAAGTCGGCCCTTTTTTATCGCTTAATTACAGTATGTATGAGTTGCAAACGTGTCAGGCTCCTTATGTTTATTTTTTTTGTATACTACATCTGTACGGTGCATGGCAATATGAGGTACCATATGTGTAGTAGGAAAATTCCCCTTCCTTACTTTTGGTGGTTGCCTAAAACATATAGTGGTTTGTATCGTTTATAGTTAAAAATAGAGGTTGACCAATCTGTTGTAATGTAATACAAAAAAAGAAGTAAATACAATTATCAAACATGGGAACTGATAGCGCATAACATCAACCAAAAAACAGATTCTATCGAAGAGCGTAAAATATTTGATTTATTAATGTTCTTTACTGCCATGCATTAATATGTATGCCAATGGTTTTCGTGATATGGAATCTTCCCATTACATGGATGGAAGATAAAGAATATAAATTTAACCCAGTTGGCATACTACTTATAAAAATAGAACTACGTGTTTATCTGAATGACATGTGATGACAACACGACAAAAGGAGATGGAATCTTAGTTATATTTGTTTCACAAATTTTCATTTTCATAAACGCATTCGTTTCCTATTAGTTAACCACATTCATTAACCTCTTCTTTGCAAATTCACATTCATTAATACTTCTTTTTCCCCCAAGAAACAAATCTGCTTTGATTTCCTTCCAGTACCAACTATTCATGGTCCATAAAGGAGTTTGATTCTTCATCCCGAGTTTATTGCTTACGGCAAGGTTCATTAAACTAGGGTTAGGTATATGTGAAGGCCAGGAGCTACAAGCGTAGAAACAAGAAGTGATGGAAGGTAAGACTCATTTATTTTCATCTAGCCACTCATCGTTCATGCTTTATGAGTTTATTTCCTTTTTCTTACCATATTTTTAATGAGGTTTTCTACAATATTAAATAGTTTGAAACTGTTGCTAAAAATTTGGATCTCAACTTAAATCTACTGGAAACCAGATGTATCTGCAACTTCTGTCTTTTGTAAATTGTAGATGAGTCCGATAAAATTAATAAATTCGTATAAACTATTATAAAATCCTAATTCTCCCTATTCACATATGTTAGACTCCGACTTTGAAAACATTGTTGGCATTGATTCTTCACTTTAACAGGAAATCATTGTTTTGTTACTTTTAATTTTATTATTTTCATTGGAAATATTTTTTGCATCTTCATGGATTAGTTTGATGCAGGTTTGACATTGTTTTTTATGGTTGTTACTGTAAATTAAGCACAAATTTATTTATCAAAAATTAGTATTTTTTTGGATAATTTAAAACATGATTCATGTTTCATTACTCTTTTATATAAGTTCAAATGGTGGAAGTAATCTCCCTGCAGTTATCACCCCTTATGTCAGTTACTAGATTGTATCTGTGATATAAGGTTTTGATGGAAGATAGACAATGTTACACTTGAAAAAAAAAACCTTAAGGAGTGGCTCTTTATTTATCTGTTCAAAATGGGAAAGTCTAATATGAACACAAAATTGAACGCAACAAGTCTCAATCATTAGATCATCTCCTGAATTCTACCTTCCACATAATGACAAACAAATCTAATGGTCCATAATTTGTGTCCCTAATTTTATGTTCAATTTTTTTGTCCCATTAGCCGCTCCCTTTCAGCATACCATTACCTCAAGTCTCTTAATTTTTTTCACAATTTAGAAGAACATATTTTCCAAACGCATATGACATATGGCACATTTGGCATCGGTAATGCATGTAATGTTTATTGCTTGCATCCCACAGAGCACTGACTTATAAACTCTATAGGTTGTTCTCACCGTCTGAAGGAGACACATAGCTAAATGTGTCATAAGCAGAATTTTTTTTGAATAGCCATAGTACAAAGAAAATCTACATATAGCACAAGACCATTTGCATTAGTAATGAATGCAAAAAGTTAATAAATATTGGAATAAACTATATGTTACAATTAGTCATGGATGATTCCGTAGGCCCATCGAAACACTTGATGTATGCATGTCATCATTGTATGGTAGGATTGTAGAATGATGTGAATACAACTTATTAAAGCATTAGTTAGAAACTAATCTCCAGATTCTAAAATATATATAATACGAATTTACAAAACTTCACTGTACTTAGCATTGGATATAAGCATTTCATCTTTGTAGTTGTACGATTGTAGGATGATGAAAATAGTATAAAAATAGTGTTTAGGAAACCTAGTTTAGAATGTGTGTGTACAATATTATGTAATAGAACATAAATATACTGTAATTCATTGTGCTTTTTATAGAAAAAACTAGATTGCATTCAATAGAGAAGCCCATGATTCTTTTGCATTCTTGAAAAGTTTCTTTATCTTCGGTTATTACATGAGTGAACCAGTAATGCAATAGATACTTTTTTCTATATGAAATGAGTTTCCTACCTTCTGTCAGTATAGGTGCATTGCAAGTGTTGCTCATATTACTATATCTATATAAGAATGAATTCAACTGATAAAAGTGAACTTTAAATATGAGTGTGCATGTATGAAATACCACACCTAGCAGATAATGAACGTTCATCAAATATTATTTGTCCAAGACTATTTCAAAAGCGTTCAAATAAGCAAATCTTCTTTTGATTATCTTTTAAAGGTGCATAATCTTTTCTTAAATGAGTTTAAAGATAGTCAAAGTTTATAAAGATAGTTTTTTACAATTATTTTTTAAAATCAAATGGCCTTCGAAAATACAAAATAGAATATAAGATAACACACTTCTGCCAAATTATCAGTGTAAGAAGGTCGTATTTGTTTATATACAAATATTAACATAAGTTCTAATTATGTTTTTACCCTCAGGCTTAAAGTATATTAAAACATTTTTGGTATATTCAAATAGTTTTTTCTTTAAACAACTTGCCTATGAAAATTTTAAATATATGCTAAATTGTACACCAGGTCCTTCATACATACTCCGTGATTGAACATGACAGATTTCCAAAATATTGAAATTACTAAGTACTACAATGATAATACCCAAGGAAAAATCTTTTCTCTAATTATACTTAAAATTTATGAATGACCGAATGATATTCCTATCAAGCTACTGCAGTTTTAAGGCAATCTGAGCATAATCACTTACATATTGACAAGTCTACAAAAGTTTTGTTCTAACACAGCTCTATGTTTTCATTAATCAAATAAAAGATTTAATACCCTATAAATGTAGTTTTCCTTTATCACTAGGGCATGTCATAGTTATATATGGACTGATATGACTTCGGCATGTCTGCTAACAGGGTCAGTCTATGTATAACTAAGTTAAGCATCAAAATATGTTATAAGACGCAAGATATGTAATATGTCCAAGTGACAATGTTTTGAGAAATCATAAATGCTATATAATTTTACCATCACCATGAAACTTTTATGATTTCTCACTTTATTTTGTCAACCATCACGATGGAAAGTGTTTAAATTATCTCAAATACCTTTTGAAATTTAGCAAGTCAAGCGCGCAACTATTTTTGCACTTTATTGTTCGAGTTTTGATGCATTCACATTTTGTGTTACTTGAAAACTAAAAAATGACTTCAAAAACAGCAAAATTATAATTTATTCATCCACTTAATATTTGTAATAATATTATAATTTCTACCCTGTTTGAATTATATGTACTCTCTTCTTCTAATTTTTAATTCCATCCAGATCAAATTAATTTATAATTTATGCCTCTTGCATTTCAGGACAGTTCTTTTTTTAAGTGAACACCGAAGACAGTGGATAACTGCAAATTGCAATTTTCTTCTTATATGATTTTCATATTTGTATGTCTGTGTGTGTTTTGATACAAGAATCATGAGGCCATGTTTATACAAGAATCTGTATACTAATGGTTATATATATGTTGGCTTTCCCAGCGTTCTTTGAAGAACATTTGTTTTTAATGAAAAATTAATTTCAACAATCCACGTCCACTATGAAGAATGGTCGAATTAGAGATGATTTGAATGATGGTATGGTGGCGAGAGAGTGCAATAACTAACAATGAGCTGGATAATAATTTGCTATTTCAGGAACGGAGTGACTGTTACAAGAATTTCAGCCATGCCATAAGCTAGGAGATGATGATTCAACTGGAAATTTAGTTGAAAAGTTGAATAGAACATATGAGAACATAGAGTGAGATATATGGTTTAGGTCCAAGATTTACATTGTGAAAATGCAGTGGATGACATATTGTATTTCATATTGATTAAGGTAATATAATATAAGTCTGCTTTTAAAAGGAAGTACATATGCTAACCAGAACCGTTAATAAAACATCGTGCTAGGATACTCTGTACGATATTTTTGTCAATGGTATATTATTACTGCATTTTATCTATCTAACAAAGATTTATGAGTTAACCACTGACGTTTACGTCACTGTTATGTGTTTGTACTTTATCTTATTACAAATTAATAAAGTTTAATTTTCAATTTCAAAATTTGCTGATATTCAGAAGATCAGTCTAGATCCCTCCATCTGAATGTTTGCTTGGGATGAGAAATCCGTACTCTTGCTATTGGCTACAAATAATGGGATGTCTACTTACAATTGTAGGGTGTTTATTTTGAGTGGTTTTTGAAGGACAGGGAGAAATTTCAACAAATGGCTATGAACGTTTATAATAAAATTTGTAGCATTACCCATACTCCATTTGCAAACATAAAATATGCTTTAATTTGGATTTCTCAGTGGCTTCTCCATGCTATTTGATGTGTTATGTTTATAATTCTAAAATTTCCCTAATTTATTATTTTACTTCAGCAATTTTGTTGATTGGTTTCAGAAAATTGTATATTGATTAATTACTATCTTATTTAAGTCATATAAAGCATAGTCAAAATAATTTTATAGTACAAAATTATTAACACATCGATACCTCGCTACGAAATTACATAGTGATACCTCAATATCACAGTAAATATAAAGAAGAGAAACATGAAAATTTAAGAAGATGTATCAATTAATTAATGTATTATCTAGGTCAAAAAAGTATGGTCAAAATAAATTTATACTACAAAATAATAAACATAGTAATACTTGAATCACAAAATAATTCTAAGGAAGAAAAACACGAAACGTTTGCAAAAATATCACCACAATTTACCTTTCGAACCTATAGGTTTTTCAAATGTCCGTGTACGTAGCACGAGTCACATAGTTTGCATACAATCTTATTATACTGTCTATGTTACTACATGGCTATTATACTGAAGAGATTGAAGCCTTCTTTTAATTAACCATAATACCCATATCATTGTTTGTGTGGTTAGAAATCTCTGGCATAATTCCTTTCTCATCCATCCTATAACCTTCTTCCTTTTGAATTGCCCCCCACAGTATTTTGTTCTATGATAACATAGCTCCTACAAATGTTAGATTCGAATGAAAATAACGGATAAGATGTGAGTTTTTTTCCTATGAAGGATTGGGATGTAGATGGTCAACATGATGTTGACGAGGTCACAACTGATAAGCACCGATACCAAAATCCTATTGCACCCATCGGTTTGAAGATCGAACCATAGACAAAACTGTGATGGTTCAAGGTCGAACATTCTGAAAGTTTAACTAGTTCGAAATTGTTAAAAGTATGTATTTCTTTTCTATATAACCTGGGGTTACCTGTACATGAATATAATAATTACCATAAGTTATATTGCAGAAAAACTATATTGAAAAATAATTTTGTAGCTTTTTTAGGCTAAAGTTTTAAAATTTTAAGAATACTTACATAAAAGGAAAAATACGTACTTTTAGTTGTTTAAAACCTAAGATGTTGTTCATAATATTACCTACAAATTTAACACCAGCAGGGAACAAACAAAAGTAAAATTGATGTTTTAAAAGCTAAGGCATTTATCCCACATTCTGGATAACGAAATAATAATTGGTCCACTAATTTATATTTATAGCTAACTTGATCTACTAAACTAAGTTCATTGTTGCTATAATCCTACCACGTCTGCTTCAAAGCTTGGCATGCATCTCTTTTTTAAACTTGGAATCCTAATTTCAAAGTTCGGAGCATTAGACTGGATGTTTAGACATGCTACTGCAGTTTTTGAACGGTTCATGCAAATAAATGGTGCGTATTCATTCAGGGCCTTTTAGGCTGGTAATCTGTGGTTCTCAACATTTTAACTTTCCACAAACGGTTTTTCAAATAAACGAAGAACCATAAAATAAAAGAGTCTGATCCACTGGAACATTATGTTCATCTGAATGAACGTGCACAGAAGATGTGCACACGATGCACAACGAAAATGAGCAAGGAAATGGACCAGAGAGCCTTATCCACAAAAGCATTACTTGATCCAGTTAGTGAGAGATTGATCTCGCAGAACAAAGGTAGGGAGTTCAGTAGCATCAATATGGATAGCAAAGCATGACTGGACATGAACCGAAGTTTGATCAGACGCGTTACCATGGCCAATAGAGGCAGCTGTAGAAGCAGCTCTATTAGCTCAAAATTATTTTATGAGAAATTCCACTTTTAGTAGATGGGTGATGAGGGCATTGATTTGTCATGTGATAAAATACATCTTGGTGACAAAATTTTACAGTTGACTATCTTTTGTTTATTGTCCGTCTCTTTTGACTAATATGGTATCAGCATGTGCCAAAAATGGTTGCTACACAATATATGATCAAGCTTCATCATTCAATATTTTTTGCATGTAACAATGTGAATCATGCAACTAATAGTTAATTTTTTTATTTAATTTTAGTGAGTGATGCTTGATACAATCAACTCTTCTATCTGTATTCATGAAATAAAAAATTTTAAATATCTATTTTTACAAAACAATATACGTATAACCTTTCTACTAGACAGTGCCCAACCAGCAAGTCATTGGTAACAATTGCGTAACATACATGATTCAACAAGCAGAAGCCTATGGTATCTTTGTCAATGAGAGAATAGTCGATCACCACTGCTGTAATGTTATGAAGCATTTTTGTTAAAAATATAATACAATGGACATGTTCATGTGTAATGTTATATTTTAGATTATTTGGCAGATAATAAGATGAATATAAACATCCAAGATAATGAGATGAATATAAACATCCAAGATAATACATGAAATTTTATTACCTTTTCTTTTGATAAATATAAATTACTTATCATATATAATCAGGTACCTGACATGATATATGTACTTCAAATTTCAATTAGCTACCCGTATGCGTAGCACGGGCCGCACACTAGTTAATAATAGATTACCTGAACATAATTCCATTGAGTTTTCTTCAACTTTTCAGGAACATCTGACCAAGATTTATACGTAAGTGGCACATTCCTTTTTAGTGTTCCTAAAAAATTGCTCAATTCAGATATTACTTTGTCATCATCTGAAACAGGTTCAAACCACTCGTTCATCCCAAATATAACTCTTTTGTCATACGCCCTTGTATGAACATCAAACATCTTTGTTTGACCTCTGAGTGTTCTAGGAACTTCATCTTTAATTAAAATGAAAAGTCCCGTCAAATAATAACATAAATCATAATGTAAACTCGATACTTAAATATTAATCCTACTGTAATATTAAATATTATTACCACATTAATTCAATACCTATTTCAACTACTTTATTTTAAATGTCTGCCAAGACATTCTCCGCCACATCCTTGTTTATCATACCACTTGCACGAGATTTAGCAGCAATTTTCTTCTGTCATTCCCGCAGAGCTAAATAATCAGCCATTATTCCTAGTCCTTCAACATCCTTCTCAGATGTACTTACTAACAGTCTTAGGCTTGGGTTTGGGGTTCTAAACATTGCATTTTCCTTTGTCTTACCATTAATTGAACAAGTTTGTGGTCGACTAACAGGCTTGGGTTTCTCAACTTTTTTAGTTCTTTAAATTGTATATATATAAGTAGGAAATAAGATTGGATTTTATAGTTATTACCTTCAGAAGCATAAAAAATAAGATATGTAGCTATCACACAACTTTCGTGGACTTTGTGAAGTATCATCTTCACTATGCTCCTCATGGTCCGAATTGTATTCTTCACTATCCACATCCTTTTGCATCTTTTCTTTTTTTATATCTTTTTTGGCTTGCATTTGTTAGTTCAGCTGAAATTGCAGGCACATCTAGAGAAGCGAGAAGTTCGTTGTTCCTCACCAAATTCTCAGCTCTCTGTATTTCATAGTCATTTAGAGATAGTGGAGGTTGTACATGAACATTCTTCAAGTATATAATAAATAGGAAACTCATAGTAAGTATGCTGCAAGAGTGGTACAAAATATTCAAATTACAATAAGATCATCATAATTAGAATTTTATGAACCTGCTTGCTATTTTCACTCATATCTTCATCTTCCCCTGGTTTAATACGTGATTTCAACTACTTCTTAACACTTGATGAGTTCAGATTCACTATTGAATCGCTGATTTTTGGTTTTTAGTTTTTCACCGTCGTCTTCTGATGATTTACCGTATCAACTAACTTTAGATTAAGGGTTTCATTGTTGGGTTATGGATTATTCAGCCTTGCTGACTTCCAAGGATTGTTCATGTAACAACCCGAATTCTGACAGACCGATTTTTTTTTTCAAATTCTAATCCATCGAAACCCGTGTTGGCTTCTCTGGTATCCTGCAGAAAAGACAAAGATATATAATATATTAAAGCTCAGAAAATATCTCAAAACGGAATGGATAAAGTATAATATAATCAAAGTATAACCTTATCGTAGTAATAATACTTCCTAACCAGTATCCAAAGCTATCATATCTCTGTCACAAATCTAACCTGCGAGTATGTTATGAGGAGGGGGTCAGCACACAAGTTCCGGTGACTGGATTTAAACTATAAACTTTGGATAATTCTACATATACCGTTTAATCACATTTTCTTATTTATTAGGTTACTTGAGTTAACAACACTCAAGGCTTACACACACATCGTTCCCATTTACTTCCCGGTGGATTAACATAATACAATATATAGGTAGCTACTCCACCAATATTGAGGTACACCCCATGGTACCCCAATGGCACAGTCTCCACCGTAATGCTATAAAAGTGAACGCCGTCCCTCATCCTATGCCGGAGTACAGATCTCTAACTAACAATGTTACGTTCAACATATATCTGTCATTACTACGCTATGTAAGCGTACGGACTGTCAACTTCGATCAAATCAGGTTCCATTACAGAGTAATGCCCTCAAATCTACGATACACCACCCAAAGCAGACATGCACATATCTAGACTTTCCCATGTATGTATCGTCAATCGTATTCGATGCCTTAACCGCACAAAACCTCTAATGTGCACTAAGTTCCAGGGCAGGGTTGTACAAGAAACACGGAACTTGATCGGGAGCTTTTCCATATCTGTGCAGGCCCGCCTTTAAGGGTCTCAAAATACAAATATCCCTCGGGTCTGTTTTTCATGGTGGCTATGACCCCACCTTGACCCCTCCCTCAACAAGTAAAGACTACAAGAGCTAAGCGACTTGCCCCAAACAAACAATCTAAACATTCAGTTGGCATCTCCCCTCAACCAACGTTCCTCATAGTGAAAGGTGAATGGTATCTTGGGTTTAGCTCTAGTCTTTTCGCATCCCACTGGCTGCCGACGACGGGTACCCGACGATCTACTATCCTTGTTGGTCCCGACCTTGCCTCCTGTTGAAGTGATCGCCCAATCACCTTAGTGTCACCCCGTCACAGCATTTTGACTGCAAAGCTACTTTTGTAGTCAAGGCCCATCCACCTGGTAGTAACGCGTAGACCCAACCTCTGCGAGCAATACCTAAACATTTTTCATCACACAGGACTACCAGGAGCACCTTACGTACCTCAGAAAGCCACCTGCTTCCCTTTCCAGTCCTTCGAAGCTGACACAATAAACAGATGAACATGCGCTCCTCTCCTACCTTACGACACCACGATGATCTATCTCGTTGGGTTATTCACCCTCAAACGTGCGGACTGGTCCAAGCGCCTCACTTTAATATTTTATTAGACCCTATGTCTAAACATTCTTTTATGCGATTGTTATACCTCATCAGGTTTCCATTTAAATTGGTTATTCCCTTTCACATTGATTTCTTATTCAAGTTACCAAGTTTCTCTTGCTTATTAATTTCAGTCATATAAATTAAACCATTTAAGTTTATTAATAAGCCCAAAACATGTTATTCTCTAGATTGTAATCCAAGGTATGTAATCTACAATCTCTTAGTATTATTCATAGTCCAATAACATGTTCTTACTTAATATGTAATTAAGTATATCTCAATTCACATGTTTTCTATTTAACACGTCCTGCATTATTTATAATTAAATATAACTTATTTCATTTTATAAGTTGCCTCATTCTTTCTTATTTAATCATAATTCCCTCTTATACTGTCATTACAACTTATCGTTTTTTACTTATTAACTTAGTTCTCTGAACTAAGGTTTACTAATAAGTTTCCTTTCCATAAATATAACTTATGTTGTCCTTATCAACATATTTCATATTCTCGTTCTCACATATAACTTAATTTACAATTAAGTACAACTTATCTACTTACATAAGTTATTCCATCTCCTTTATCGTTTATTATAACCTAAGTTATAATTTCCACTTGCCCTTAGGACAAGCCTACCTATTATATAACATTTTCATTAACGTAACTTATTTATAATAGGTTATTATCATTCCCCGTTCATTCCACTTCCTTTACAGTTGTAATTATCTTTCATTAATTTCCTTATTCATTTCCGTTCATCTCCATCAATCACAATTAGTGACATTTATCTCTATCCTTTATATTCATATATATATATATATATATATATATATATATATATATATATATATATATGTACTAGACCTCTCACATTAAGCCTACAACCTGTGGATGCTGGATTTGTCGGGCGGTTCCGAGCAGATTTCTTCCACAAGTTGACTTAACCTCGTGTCTTAGCACTGTTACATGTTTTATTTATGCACTAAACCTCTCACATTAAGTGAACAACTTGTGGACACTAGATTTGCTGAGCGGTTCCGGGCAGACTTCTACCACAAGTTGAATTTAACCTCGTGTCTAGGTGCGTTACGGTTTTCTATTTACCGTAAATTTAAACATATTATTCTTTCCACATTTTTACTGAACCTATTTTACATGTCATCATATTATGCCTATTTTATGTTATATGTTCTTCCTAACATATAATTAATTTCATCTCAAAGTAACATGCGATCGTCAAATCCTGTAATTTTTCTAATTTAACATGTAATGATTCCAATTTCTACAATTAAGGGTTCAAGTACATAAATGTCACAAGTTAACATGAAATTAGAACAACAGTAATTGCTACACATATATTAACAAGTTTACATTTCAACATATGAACATTTTGGCACACTAAACGTTACAACATATGAATTTCTAATATATTAATATTTTAACAAATTAATATCTCAACATGTTATATTAACATTTCAACAATTTTAATCATTATAGCAGGTTTTCATTACAGGTTAAAGGGGAATGTTAAACGATAATATATCATTATCAAAAATGATATAACTTAAATCCACTCACATTGATATGCCGGTCTAGAAGACAATCGCATTGGATTGGTTGCAGATGGAGTCATGACTTTGTATTGTCGTTGCAGTTGAAAACGCCTTATTTTCTGAATTTGTTGTTGTTGACGATAAATTTTCTTTTTAATCTTCATTCAGATAGCGCTCCAATAGTATAATAAACAATTTTATTCAGAAATTACATGGAGGAAGAAGAAGAGAGCGAAGAAACAGCAAATGAGAATGGAGAGCTATAGGGTCCTTTATATATGAAGCTCAAATTGACACTGACCGTCTATTTTCCCTGATGAAATCTATTCTCTACACGTTATAAAGCCAATAGAAAGTTGCCAAGTCAATATAATTTTTGAATTGAACCAATAGAATAAAGCCAACAAGGCATGCATTGTTATTTCACGATAATAAAATGTGCCAATTATGCGTCACATTAATTTTATACCGTTATGCACATTAATTCCTTTTTATCTTTATTTATTATGCGCATACATTCTTCATATGTTTCTAAGTATATACATATATATATATATATATATATATATATATATATATATATATATATCCCCTTCCAATTAATTCATTTTATCAATTCCTTGATTTACTCCTTTTAAATTGATCATGCGCCTAGTTTCCTTTTTTCTCCTCTATATTTGCATGCACATTTTGTATATATGCATATAACCTTATAAATTGTTCCTTATTTAATTTTTCTCTTTCCGTTAGCACTTATTGCTTACCTTCTATTGCCTATCATTAAACTTTTGAATTTCGAATGTAATGTGTATATAATTATACACAACTTCTTTAATTATTTTATTTTGCATTCCTTATCTTTAATGTAATCATTTTATCATAATTTCTTTTTTTTCTTGTATCAATCAATCCATTGCATTATTTTAGCGCATATATTATCTTCCCATCAATTTTGAATTGATTTGAATTACATTCATATATAAGGTCCTTATATGTATACAAAACCTGTAATGACCATTTTACGTGTATATATACGCACAATTTTTGTTTAGTTTTCAAAATTCAAACAGTGTTGTACCGTTATTTGATTCTTTCCATATTTCTTGGATTTCAGCCTTATCTTGAATTATATCTCTTGTATATATATTTTTGTATATATTCTCATATACACACACACACACACACATTTTCCTTACTTTCTTATATGTATATTTTTCCTTATATGTGCGTTTATACATATTTTCTCTTATGAACATGTGTTCTTTTGGTCGTTCTCTTAAAACAAAAATATGATGACGGCGGGGATCAAACTCTACACCATACTATATGCAAGCCACATGTTCTAACCAACTGGACTATTAAGGTCATTATTAACAATGCTTAGAACAATGGTAATTATTGTTCTTTTCTTACTTCCTTTTTCATGTTTGCTACAATATTTTATTTAATTCGTTGCATGAATCTTTTTCTTTTATTTCTCTTTTATTATTAATGCATAATCAGTGCATGCAACATATTTACACCGCATGCAACCAATCCTTTCTTTCTTTTAATGCATTAATCTTTTCTTCTTTTTCAGTGCATGTATTTATGACATGCATTCACATATTATCTTTATTTTATTCTTTTTTAAATGTTTATGTCTATGCATATATATACATGTGCATTATTTAATTATTTAGTTGTTATAAAATGCGGGGTGTTCCATTCTTCCACCCTTCGGAAATTTCGTCCCCGAAATTTGATAAAGGTAAATCAATTAACCCCTCGCGTAATATGCATCCATCATGTGTGCATCCAAGTTTTGCAAACATTGTGCACTTATGCAAATTGAAATACAACATAATAATACATGTATGCCTAAGCGGTACCTCCTACGTATATGCAAATTTTTCAAAAGTTCTTTAGAAACATGATGCTCACATCTTAAATATACTGGAAATTCTACATGAATGAAATATTTTGAAAATAAAAATACATTTTCATCCAAAATTTCCCACACTCTTACTGAGTAAGAGCGTAGTTCATCCAATTTTTGCATCCAAAATCCTACCAACCAACTTTATTTTTTCTAATTTCAGAAAAATCTAATTTTCTAAATTCGATTTCTTATGTTACAAAAAGGTGGGAGACGAAACATTTCACATCTTCCGTTTTTCCTTTATGTACCTTTTTCCAACCGTACTTGGATTTTATGTCACTATTTATGTAGATTCGCTATTTTCCTATCCAAGCACAGCACACATAAGAAAATTTTCTTTGTTACTGATTTTCTTTTTCATCTTATCTTGGAAATTTTTTAGTCTTATTCATCTTTGCTCAAAATTTGTCAAGTTTATCGCTTTACTGAATTTTGTTTCCTTTTTAGTTATGTCGTTACTCTTTTCTTAGCTTATTTAACTAAATCCTCTGATCTAAGTTTAATTTTAAATAAGCCTTTTAGTCCTTCAACTAAAATAGGAAAACAAATGCTATACACAACTACTACTAAGGGCCAAGAATCTCAGGCCTATGTCCCCTTCTGAAAAATTCAACCAACGGGATGTAAATACTTACTTGCCCTCTAATGTCTAGTAGTCACCACTAGTCCTAGTTGTGTACCAATAATTATTTCAAGCAACACCCTAGGCTTTTCAATGCTTATGCATTCTACGGGAACTTACCATTATTCCAAGATAATTCTCGTTATTTACTTCATATCCCCAAAACTTTTCCCATCATCCCTAGGCACTAATCCTTACCTACTCCATACATTATAAAACACGGTTTGGCCTTTTCATTTAAATTTTCTTCCAAAAAATGTGTCAACACTTTATTTTCTTCATGAAAACTTACTTTCACCAAATCATAAAACATGTCATGTTATATAAAAAATGTAATTTTTTTTTAAATAACAAAAACTGGAGTAGAAAAGGACAACTATTTTTCAATCGGTTTTAGGGCTTGTTCTTGCCTATAAGGTCGGTTCAGTTTCTTACTATAAGGTGCAAACCTTTACTCTATACTTAATTTATACAAGTTATTTCGTCTACCCAACAAAATTTTCTTTTTTAAACAATTTATCAAAAATGATTGCCAAAAGAATAGAGTCATCAAAACTTTCATCACTGAAAATTCCAACTTAAAAAAATGAATTTTTTCTAAGTTTTGCTTTTAAATCCTTTCATGCAATATAACAAGAAAACTAGCGATCTATACATGCTCTATAATAATCATCTTTCATTGAGAGAATTTTACTTTAGACAAATTTCTCGCAAGAAATCACTATTTATAAAATATACCCCATTTTACTTCAAAACTCAATATGTATTCCTTACATATTTCAAAACTATAACTTTTAAGCCTGAAACTTGAAAACACCGTAAACAATTTTCTCAAAACTTGTACAATTTCAGGTCTTAAAAGTTAACAATGGGGGTTAGACTCAAAGCAGGTTTCCAATTTTTCTAGGCTTTGCTTGACACTACCACAAAGTCGATTCTCTCAACTATATATATATATATACACACACACACACACACACACACATATATATATATATTCCTAATCCATTTTTCTCTTTTTAACCATTTCCAATTTATAAGTTTTTACCGCCAAACCCACTAATATGAAACACTAACACATGGGATTCACCTTTCTCTATTTCAAAATATATTGTACACTTCCCACCCAAATTTCCTAAGGGTCTCAAATTTCCATATTCATTCCTTTATTGTACAAAACATTCATCCCAATTCTTACCATATTACGCACTTTCTATTTAGTGGAATCCTTTATGGATCTAGGTATATATATAATATATTTATATTTTTAAAAATACAAATACGTTCACTCACTATCTATACAGGAATCCTAAACCTAAGCTCTGATACCAGATGTAACAACCCGAATTCCGATACACCAATTTTTTTTTAAAATTCTAATCCATCGAAACCTGTGTTGGTTGCTCTGGTATCCTACAGAAAAGACAGAGATATAGAATATATCAGAGCTTAGAAAATATCTTACAGTGAAATGGATAAAGTATAATATAATCAAAGTATAGCCTTATCGTAGTAATAATACTGCCTAACCAGTGTCCAAAACTATCATATCTCTGTCACAAATCTAACCTGCGAGTATGTTATGAAGAGGGGATCAGAACACAAGTTCTGGTGACTGGATTTAGACTATACACTTTGGATAATCCTACGTATACCGTTCAATCACATTTTCTTATTTATTAGGTTACTTGGATTAAAAACACTCAAGGCTTACATGGGAGTGATGTTCAGATCTCTACGTAACAATGTTATGTTCCGCATATATCTGTCATTACTACGCTATGTAAGCGTGCAGACTACCATCTTCGATCGAATCAGACTCCATCATAGAGTAATGCCCTCGAGTCTACGATACACCATACAGAGCAAACATGCATGTGTCTAGACTTTTCCATGTATGTACCGTCAATCGTATTCGATGCCCTAACCACACATAACCTCTAATGTGCACCGAGCTCCATGGCAGGGCTATACAAGAAAAATAGAACTCGGTTGGGAGCTTTTCCATATCCCACCTTTAAGGGCTTCAAAATATAGATATCCCTTGGGTCTGTTTTTCATGGTGGCTATGACCCCACCTTGGCCCCTCCCTCAACTAGTAAAGACTACAAGAGCTAAGCGACTTACCCCAAACAAACAATTTAAACATCCAATTGGCGTCTCCCCTCAACCATCGTACCTTAATAGTGAAAGGTGAATGGTATCTTGGGTTTAGCTCTAGTCTTTTCGCATCCCACTGGCTGCTGATGACGGGTACCCGACGTTCTACTATCCTTGCTGGTCCTGATCTCGTATCCCATTGAGACGATCGCCGAATCACCCTCATGTCACCTCATCACAGCATTCTGAATGCAAAGCTACTTTTGCAGTCAAGGCCCACCCACCTAGTAGTAATGCACAGACCCAACGTCTATGAGTACAGCCTAAACATCTGCTACCGCCCAGAGGACTACCAGGAGCACCTTACTATCTCAGGAAGCCGCGTGCTTCCCCTTCCAATCCTTCGGAGCTGACAGAATAATTAGATGAACGTGCGCTCCTCTCGTGCCTTATGACACCATGATGATCTACCCTGTTGGGTTATTCACCCTCAAACGTGCGGACTGGTCCAAGCGCCTCACTTTAATATGTTATTAGACCCTACGTCTAAACATTCTTTTATGTGCTTGCTTTACTTCAACAGGTTTCCATTTAACTTGGTTATTCCCATTCACATTGATTTCTTATTCAAGTTACCAAGTTTTTCTTGCTTATTAATTCAGTCATATAACTTAACTCATTTAAGTTCATTAATAAGCCCACAACATGTTATTCTCTAGATTGTAATCCAAGGTCTATAATCTACAATCTCTTAATACTATTTATAGTCCAATAACATGTTCTTACTTAATATGTAATTAAGTATATCTCTATTCACATGTTTTCTATTTAACATGTCCCTCATTATTTATGATCAAATATAACTTATTTCATTTTATACGTTGCCTCATTCTTTCATATTTAATCATAATTCGCTCTTATACTGTCATTACAACTTATCTTGGTTTACTTATTAACTTAGTTCTCTTAACTAAGGTTTATTAACAAGTTTCCTTCCCATAAATATAACTTATGTTGTCCTTATCATCATATTTCAGAATCTCATTCTCACATATAACTTAATTTACAATTAAGTACAACTTATCTTCTTACACAAGTTATTCCATCTCCTTTATCGTTTATTATAACCTAAGTTATAATTTCTACTTATCCCTAAAACAAGCCTACCTATTATATAACGTTCTCATTAATGTATCTTATTTATAATAGGTTATTATCATTCCCCGTTCATTCCACTTCCTTTACTATTGTAATTATCTTACATTCATTTTCTTATTCATGTCCATTCAATTCCATCAATCACAATTAATGTCATTTATCTCTATCCTTTATATTCATATATTTATATATATGCTTATGTACTAGACCCCTCAAATTGAGCCTACCACTTATGGATGCTGGATTTATCAGGCGATTCCGGGCAGACTTCTTCCACAAGTTAACTTAACCTCGTGTCTTATCACCGTTACATGTTTTATTTACGCACTAGTCCTCTCACACTAAATTAACAACTTGTAACACCTCGTATTTTCTGTGAACGTCAAAGTAACAAATCAAAGTATACTTAGTTTTTAAAAGAAGAATTAAGGGAAACGGTTTAGGCTACTGCATTCGTCTTGGAATTCTGCTTCAGATAGAGTCCGAGTTTGTGTAAATCGGACTATTTATGAAGAAGTTATGACCTTCAGAAGTTTCAGAGATTTAAATAAAACAACTCAGGTTTGAAATTCGAAATTCAAATCACACACCCGGGCTGGGAGAGAAATTTCCTGCCCAGGACCTAGGTTGACCAGGGAGTCGACCTGGGGGCCTACCTGGGTCACACAGGTCGACCAGGGGATCGACCTGGGGGTCGACCTCCCCCTATTTCCAGACCCGAGGACAGATTCATTTTACTGCATTTGGACGCCTGTTCAGACCAGATTCGTTGATCTCCATGCTATATAAACACCCCTAAAGCTACAGTTTTCTCTACACAACTTCATTTCACCTATACTCTAACCTAATTCATATCAAAATAAATCAAAGACGGGGTTATGCTGCTCAAGTAGAATCAAGTTAGAATTCGAGTAGAGATTCAACGACTTCAACAACTATTTTCTAAGAATCAAATCTAAATTAGAAGAACAAATAGTCTACTTCAAGGGAGAGCTATTCAGTTTCATAATATAGATCCCAGAATTCAAGACCATTCTGTAATTTGTAAGTTTATGTTACTTTCAGAAATAAAATTTAATTGTGATTCTGACATTGTAATAAATCTGAATCTGAGATCATGCCTATTTCTATCTATCTTTCTATATCCATTGGATCTATCTCGTTAATAATATTATGTCCACTCTTTGTCTCTTCTTTCCTTCTTCCCTTTTTTTTTATAGCCAGGCTACTGCAAACCTGAGCTAAATCTCATAAGAGATGAACGTATGTTGGAAATAAAATTGGGCATAATATATGATTTGGACATGACTAACGCTAAAATTTGGGAAAAAGAATTAAATTATGTATAATTGGGCATAATTGAGTTGTAACTGATTTGAAGACATAACACATGTTGTATTTAAAAAATAAAGTATTGGACATATGACTTGGGATTTGAGGCGTAAAGTATTGGACATATGACTTGAGATTTGAGGCATAAAGTATTGGACATATGACTTGATATTTGAGACATAAAGTATTGTACATATGACTTGGGATTTGAGGGCGTAAATTGAACTGTAAATATAAGGCATAGTACATGTTGTGGTTTAATGTAATAACCCGGAAATCGTAGCAAATTTAAAATTTTTGTTTCGGCAATTTTAATGAATTTTGGGTATTTAAAATAGATTATTTTAAATAATAACGACGGAAAATTAAATTTCAACGAAGTTAAAACAAATAATTTTATTTTTATTATAAAACGAGCCTGAAATGGCGTGGTAGTTTGAAAATTCGATTTCTAATTTCAATTAAATATATAAAATTCGTTTTAAGTCAGAATTGGACGAAATAAGAAATATTCAAAACTGTTTGATCATATCTTTCTGACAGATGTAAGAAACTGAGATTTCGTTTCAAAAGTTGAGAGTTACGTCTAGTTTAAAATTCAGAAAAGTCGCTGTGGAATTTATATATACTTTAATATATATAAATGCCTTGAAAATAGCCATTTTGCAAACGACCTATGTTTTCGGTGAAACCACTTTTGCTGGATCTGGGATGTCAAATTATTGCTAGATCCCAAAATTCAGAATTTTTGGGATCAATATGTGAGCATGGCGAAGTAATGCGTGTTTTGACAATTTCAGTTGAATTTCGATCGACCAGAAAATGGCCATTTTTCAAATGGTCTCAGAGTTTGACGAAATTAGTTTTGTTAGGACCATATTGTCAATATGAAGCTAGAAAATATTTTTCGGGAATTTTTAGAGTCCGTATGTGGCCCCAATAAATTGAAATACGCGTTCAAATTCAATATATAGAGTTATATTTTGATTTTGATGAAAACTGATCGAAATGTCCAAATTGGGTTACGAAACATATCCCATTGTGTTCGGAATGGGTGTATTACACGAGGGGCGTCAGCCGTTGGGTTCGAATGAAAAAGCAACTTTATGGATTTTTAAATAAATTAAATTATATATTAATATCACTTGGTCAAACCCCCCATCTCTTCTCTTTCTTTGAAACGACCCGAACTTCCCCGGTCTCCGAAGAGAAGAGAAAGAACAGATTGTTTTGAGAACACGACAAAATAGAACGCAGACGGGAGAACATTTCATTGTATATTACAACAATCCATCAGATTACAAGAATATACAGAGTATAAATGAATATTACACAGAAATATCAGAGATTTAAATTATATTTAAATACATAGCAGCGGAAAATAATACAATACACAACTGAAGGAGATATGCGGATACAAAGCTTTCCGGATATCGTTCCAGCTGTAAACCAGGATCCTGTGAATATAAATCTACAAAACCAAAACTACTAGCTGCCCGTGTCAAAATAAGGGCACCTAGAGTTTAGGTTAAAACAATAAACTCCAGGTCAGTCATGGGACTAGTGTGAGAACTAAAACAGTTATTAATCTTTATTTTAAAAGTTAGGTAAATCAAGGGACCACGCCGTATAACACGGAACGGGTTTCCTCCCAAGAATACCAGTGCATAAAACAAACAGCGCAATGCTAAATAAAGAAAAATGAAGCTATTATAAGACCCAGGTCCTATCAATCAATGCAACGCAAGCCGGGGGATAGGGTTTTTACCTTATAATAGCCAAGAATGCTTGATACGTTTAAAACAAATCATTTGATACTATTATAAGTGCATAGTGTATAAAACAACTTCAAATCATAAATATCAATCATAGACGGCATAAGCGCCGCATCCCACTATGTCGCCATACTAGGCTCTACAAATAAAACCGCAAAGTCACATATTTGGAGATTGGATTTCCATCTATGAACCGAGGAAAAAGATAGTCCTCAACCGATTCGAGACTCTCTAGCCCGAACCTCAGGATCAGAGCTCGAGTGACCCTTGGAGCGACAGGGTCAGTCCACCGATGTGGATTAAAATGCCTGAACACTACGTTTCCCCACCCTTTGGGGCGCAAATGAACCAACAAATGACTCCATCGGACCCGGATCGTCCGATCAAATCGAGGCACCTCACAACAGCAACAACCACATAAGTCAAACTCGTCAGGGCGTGTAAAGCCACTGATGCCACTTTTTAGCTAGAAAGAAACGCATGCCCTCCCTGACGTCCTCTCCCGTTTTTGGTTCATAACCGGGGTGTGAGGCTCGCGAATTCACGTTACACAAAGCTATGCCACACAGGCCGTGCTTTGATCATCCACCACAAGACTCTGCTTTTCAACAGAAGCCTTGATCATATTGCCACTTAGGCATGCCACATAGGCAATTCACTCTATGCGTTTGATATCCATCTGTATATAACCCCTGAGCTCGTACGTCTCAGAGAAGGGCGTTAAGCAAGAGAATAAATTCTCCCCCGCCAAACAGATATATATTTAATAGAAATCAATCACACAGACTAAAACCCAATGTCAGACACACAGTCCATTTACAAGTTCGTTCTGGGTCTGAACGAAACCGGAGGCACCTAGTACCCCGCACATCCATCGATCTCCAAGTACGTCTGGACGATCACCAACTGTCTCCATCTTCTTGGGTGTACGGCCCAATCAAGATCATCAGTAATTATCCAAACGACGTGAAGACCTTCGGTCTTCAACCACCGTCTTCACCTTCGACTCATCGTCGTATTAGTTATTCAGAATGGGATAAACCCGGTCTTTCTGAATAACTCGCGTATATAATAAATACGTGTTACACAAACACAACATACGCCTCATTCCAATTCAGAATATTCTTTTATTCAAATATTCTTATACTTTGGGAAAGGTTCTCATTAATTTTATCAAAGATAAATTCTTTAAATTTATTCTTTAATCTCCTTTGAATATCAATTCAAACTAGTTGGGATTAGCGAACCACACCGAAGTAATCATTTATTTTAATTTCCCAATCCCAACCTATTCATCCCATGAAGTAAAACTGGTAATACTTCGTATCTAACACCATGGTGTTATCAGTAAATTCAATTACCATTTCACGTTCAAATCTAATTAAAGATTTAACTATCGCCTGGAGTAAAACTGGTGATACTCCATTCTAACACCTTTTCAATCTAATTAAAGATTCATTAAAACTCCACTTAGTTTTAATCTTTTAACTGGGTTAAAGAATCGTTGTCATTTAAAACACGGTTCACGATAAACCCAAAATCACATTTCATTAATTATCGGGTTAAAGAACGAGTGTTATTTAAAACACTGTTCACGATAAACCCAAAATCACATTTCTCATTAAATACAAGGCTCTGAATAGAAAATATACCAGCTTATATTCAATATCAAATTCTACGACCAACGAATATCGTATTGGAAATAATGATATATATATATCTTTCAAATTTCCATAACAACATCTGTATAATCACGAAATCCAACATCGAAATATTCCAAAGACAATTTCGATTCAAATCCATTTCCACTTTATATATTGGAAATTCTGGTTATTTTCAAAACCATTTCAAATCCACTTTATTTATTTTAGAAATAAATAGAATTATAATTCTATTTCAAAACTAGTTCATTTCGATAAAAATCTATTTTTATCTTTTCAAATATGGAGTTTTTCATCCCAATTCTTCACAAATCATTTCTTATGATTTTACACAAATTATTATTATTTTTAATAATTTTATCAAGGCCCGTACAGTCGATTTCCATCAACGGCCATCGAACTGCACTTACAGCCACCTTTTTCAAATTTGATTTGGACATAATTCCAAATCCAACCATTAGATTTATAATTTCTAATATTCATTAGAAAGCTCTTTTCGATACGAACCCAACGGTTCCGGTTTTAGGAGAATCCGACGGTCGGATCTCCCGCAATATCCGTTCAAAGTCAATGGTCGAAATTCGTGAGCTACCGCGGTGCGGCGCGTTCTATTCAGGCCATTATATTATATATGTAATATATATAATATATACTTCGTCGATTTCCTTTTAAAACGTATTTTATAAATTGTTTTAAATTCGTTTTCAAACGATTTCAACTCCCTTTTCAAATTCAAATCAAAATTGAATTTTGCCTTTCTAATTCGTTTTACATTCGTTTTCAAATCGATTCCAATTCAAATCGATTTTTTATTCAATTTCAATTCAATTTCGATTCGTATTCAATTCTATTCAATTTCAATTCGAATTCATTTCTATTCAATTTCAATTCGAATTCATTTCTATTCAATTTCAATTCGAATTCATTTCTATTCAATTTCAATTCAAATTCATTTCAATTTAATTCGAATTCATTTCAAAACGATTTCAATTCTATTTCAATTTAATTCGAATTTCAATTCTATTCGAAATTCAAATCATTTTCGTTTATTTCGAATTTCTAATCAATTCGATTTAATTCGAATTTCAATTCGTTTCAAAATATCAGATTTTGAAATCACTTTCAATATTCATTATAAAATGAATAAAATCGATATAAATATCGTTCAAGTCAAAATGGCGTCAATCTAATCAACACGGCTTCATATATTTCTATTTTCAAATATTTCTATTTCAAATATTACCTTTTCAAATATTTCTATTTCAAATATGGAATGAGGCCCAATCAATTACCATATAATGTTAATTATATGGATTTTCTACAACACATGTATACAATAACAACGATGAATAATCAACCATCATCCAAAGTACATTCTACACTGTATAAGCATCAAATATAAATATTCAACGCTTATAACAGTCTGTCAATCAATCGATCGACATACAACTAACTATTGGGATTAGTATATGTCATATATCATCCCAATACCCGTGTGGGGTTTCAAACAATCAAACACAGATTTTATTTGTGCAGTTGGGCGATGTGTAAAATTTATCGTCCCAATCAATATCAATCAAATGTGTGTTTACAAACAAATCGTTCAATTTGTTTATTTTTATTTCACTTTATATACACGTTAAAAAAATTCTATTTTTAACTATAAAATATTTTTAACCATATAAATAATTTATTTCATTTCACATCACATCACACAATCAACTACACATCAAAATCAAACAAGCAAGCATACAAGCCGTCCATGGTCTGTGGACGACGGGTGTCGGGTGCTACTAAACACCGTCTGCATCCTAGTATATATTTATAACTAGAAAAATAAAATAAAAGGTGAGGAGTTCTCACAGATATGCTAAACCAGACGCCACGACTCTTCTTTGTAGAAAATCTTCGCCACTCGCCCTTTGTCACTTTCTTTACTCGTATTCTCTACATATGTAAAAATCGACTTTTTACTTCGCTATTCAATATATAAAAATCGAATTTTTACTTCGCTATTCAATATATAAAAATCGAATTTTTACTTCGCTATTCAATATATAAAAACCGAATTTTTACTTCGCTATTCAATATATAAAAACCGAATTTTTACTTCGCTATTCAATATATAAAAATCAATTTTTTTACTTTGCTATTCAATATATAAAAACCGAATTTTTACTTTGCTATTCAATATATAAAAATCAAAGCTTTCTAATCTTTTCTATAAACAAAGTATTTTATATTTTCAAATCAAAGTAAGTTTTATATTTCAAAACAAAGTGAATTTTAGTGTTCAAAACAAAGCAAATTTTAGTGTTCAAAAATCTCTATGCTAATTTTATTTTATTTAAACAAGATAAATCTAATTAAAGATTTATAATTTACCTTAATTCACAATCAAAGAAATTAGGCCGTTCTGCTATTCATCGTTCTGGACATGTCGAACCATGCTTTGCCGCTAGGGCTTGGAGTTGTCGCCAGCAGACTTCGTCGGAGCTGCATCAGAGGTGCTCACGAGGTGCACCGGGCGGAGGAGGGAGAGGAGAGGTGTGCGGTGGTGATGCCCCACCTAGGGAGGCGGCGGCTAATCGACGGGGGGGGGGGGGGATAGGAGATGGGGGCGTGCTTTTTGGGGGTTCGTGGCTCGAAGGAGAGAGGGAGAGCTGGGGGAAGAAGCGGCGGAGGGAGGGATGAGGTTGGGGAGGTTGCGGCGAAGGCGGAGGCTGATGGCGGGCGTCGGGGTCTGGGCAGAAGGGGGCGCGATTTTATTTTGTTTTTTTTCTTTCAAAAGTCCACGGTGGAGGGAGATAGGAGATGGGGGGTATTTGTAAAGAGGGATATTATTATATTTATTTTTCTATTTAAAATTCCAAAAAGGTAACTTTATAACACAAACTCGAAATCAAGCCCACCGACTGTCGTTCATAGTGTATTACCCCCATTCCAAACACAATGGGATATGCTGCGTAAGCCAATTCGGCCGTTACGATCAGTTTTCGTCAAAATCAACATATAACTCTATATATTGAATCTAACCGTGCATTTCAATTTACCGGGGCCACATACTAACTCGAAAAATTTCCGAAAAGTATTTTCTAAGTTCGTATTGACGATATGGTCCTAACAAAACTAGTTTCATCAAATTCTGAGACCATTTGAAAAATGGCCATTTTCCAGTCGATTAAAATCAACTAAAACTGGTCAAACACGTTTTCCTTTGCCACGCTCAAATATTGATTCGAAAATTATGAAATTTGAAACCTAGCAATAACTTTACATCACGGATCCAACAAAAGTGGTTTCGTCGAAATCCGAGGTCGTTTGCAAAATTTCCATTTTTAAGGGCCTGAATTCCGTAGCGACTATTCAGAAATTTCAACTGGACATATCTTTTGATTCCCACTATGAAATTTCGATTCTTCGGATTCGTTGGAAAGATATTCTCAATTAGATTCTATTATTTTTGGTTTCACTAAAATCCGGTTTATTTTGCACCCGGTATGTTCAATTGAAGTTTGAAATCGAATTATCGAACTACCGCACCATTTTCAATTCCTTTTATAAATATAAATAAATATTTATATTCTACGGACGATTCAAACGAATATATACGTTCGAATTCAATTCAAAATAAATTTCTCGTCATTATTATTTAAAATAATTCATTTTAAATAATCAAAATTCGCTAAAATTACCAAAATAAAATTTTTAAATTTGCTCGAAATTCCGAGTTATTACATTCTTCCCGTCAGTTTTTCAAAGAAGAAAAAATAAAAATAAAAAATATATGATGGAGCTTCCATCGCGCGCCACCGCCGTTGGGGTTCACCCACGCGCCGCCGCCCCCTCCTCCTTCTTCCCCGTCGTCCTTCTTCCTTTCCCCCTTTCTCAAATTAAAAAACCGTAGCTCCAAACTTTCTGAAACTGCAGCCTCCAGCCACCATTGCCCCACCACCAACTGACCGCGTCTTCCTCGACCTCCCAAGCCCCGACGCCGCCCCCTTAGACCACGGTAGAAACTCCGCCAACAAAAATTGATTTTTCCTCGAGAAACAAACGTGAGTCTTTAATTAATTTAAAATTCAAATGCATTGTTTTGAAATTCAGTTTTTTATTATTATATTCATGTGTTGAATAGAATATCATTGGTTTAAAAAGAAGATTTTTACATACGCGCTTATGGTATAAAAATGCGACTTCCACATATATGTATAGGGTATAAAAATAGGATTTTTATCATATGGTTAGCATTAGAAAAATATGATTTTTAGCATTGTAAGGGTATAATTTTTTTGTTAGGAAAAAGAATGATTTTTAATTTATAGAAAGCTTTGACTTTTATATAATTAATGAAGTAAAAATATGATTTTTATATAAGTAGTGAAGTAAAAATATGATTTTTATATAAGTAGTGAAGTAAAAATATGAATTTTATATAAGTAGTGAAATAAAAATATGATTTTTATTATCTGGAAAGCGTTGTAAAAATGAGATTTTATATGAATTCTCTTTATATAAAAATAAGATTTTTAGATGTGAAGTAGCAATACAAAAATTAGATTTTTATAATGTATATAGCGAAATAAAAATGTGACTTTTATTTATAAAGATCGTTGGTTAAAAATGTGATTTTTAATATCGACTGCATGAAACAGATTGCGTTGGAATCAAAACAGCAAATCAGAGCGACATTAAAGAATGACGAAGTGGAAACCCAAGGTGAGAACTCCCCACTTTTAATTTATTTTCTAGTTGAAATATATACTAGGATGCAGCCGGTGCTTAGCAGCACCCGACACCCGTTGTCCACAGACTATGGACGACTTGTTTGATTTTGCTGTGTGGTGAAAATTGATTGTGATGTGGAATGAATGGATATATATTAATGTGTTGAAATAAATATTTTATAGTTAAAAATATAGTTTTTAACGTGTATATAAAATAAATATTTATAAACAAATCGGACGATTTGTTTATATACACCCATTTGACTGATAATTGATTGGGACGATAAATTTTACACATCGCCCAACTGCACAAATAAAAATCTGTGTTTGTTGATTTGAAACCCCACACGGGTATTAGGATGATATTTGACGTACACTAATCTCGATTGTTTAGTTGTATGTCAATTGATGGGTTGACAGACTGTGTAAGCGTTAATTATTTATATTTAATGCTTATGCAGTTGTGTGGTGCACTCTGAATGATGGTTGATGATTTATCGTTGCTATTATATATATGTGTTTTAGGGAATCCATATAATTACATTATATGGTAATTGATTGGGCCTCATTCCGATTTGGAAAATAAGGAATATTATAAAAGAAAATTCATGTGTTGAATAGAATAAAAATTCATGTGTTGAATATAAAAGAAAATTCATGTGTTGAATAGAATAAAAATTCATGTGTTGAATAGAATAAAAAATTCATGTGTTGAATAGAAAGAAAATTCATGTGTTGAATAGAAAGAAAATTCATGTGTTGAATAGAATATAAATTCATGTGTTGAATAGAATAAAATATTCATGTGTCGAATAAAAATATAAATTCATGTGTTGAATAGAATAAATATTCATGTGTTGAATAAAATAGGTCTTCACGTCGTTTGGGTGATTACTGATGATCTGGACTGGGCCGTACACCCAAGAGGAGGGAATCAGTTAGTGGTCGTCCAGACGTACTTGGAGATCGATGGATATGCAAGGTGCCTCTGGTTTCGTTCAGACCCAGAATGGACTTGTAAATGGACTGTGTGTCTGAAATTGGTTTATATTCTGTGTGATTGATTTCTATTAAATATATATCTATTTGGCGGCGGAGAATTTATTATCTTGCTTAACGCCCTTCTCTGAGACATACGAGCTCAGAGGTTATATATTGATGGATATCAATTGCGTGGAGTGAATTGCCTGTGTGACATGCCCAAGTGGCAAATGATCAAGGCTTTTGTTGAAAAGCAGAGTCTTGTGGTTGATGATCAAAGCACGACCTGTGTGGCATAGCTTTGTGTAGCATTGATTCGCGAGCCTCACACCCCGGTTGTGAACCAGAAACGGGAGAGGACATCGGGGAGGGCATGCGTTTCCTTCTAGCTAGAAGTGGCATCAGTGGTTTTACATGCCCTAAAGAGTTTGACTTATGTGGTTGTTGGATTGCGAGGCGCCTCGGATATATCGGTGACTAAGTGGAGCCGATGGAGTCATAGGACTCATTTACGCCCCAAAGGGCGGGGAAACGTAGTGTTCAGGCATTTTAATCCACATCGGTGGACATGCCCTGACGATCCAAAGGCTTGACTGAGTACTTGCCTGTGACTCAGGCAAGACAGTCTCGAATTCGGTGAGAACTATCTTTTGCCTTGGTTCACAGGTGGAAATCCAATTTCCAATACGACATCGTGCGGTTTTGATTGTATACCTATATATGGCGACATATTGGTATGGGGCACTTTTGCCGTCTATGATTGATAATTATGATTGAAATTGTTTGGCACTATGCACTTATGATAGTATCAGGTGATTTGTTTTAACGTACCAAGCATGTTTGCCTATTATAAGGGAAAACCCTATCCCCGGCTTGCGTTGCATTGTGTGATAGGACCTGGGTCTTATAATAGCTTCATTTTTCCAAAAAGCATTGCGTTGTTTTGTTATATGCACTAGTATTCTTGGGAGGAAACCCGTTCCGTGTTATACGGCGTGTTCCCTTGATATATCCGATTTAAAGTAAAGCTGTAAATAACCGTTTTAGTTCTCACACCAGTCACATGACTGACCTGGAGTTTATTGTTTTAACCTAAACTCTGGGTGCCCTTATTTTCCGCACGGCCAGCTAGTATTTTTGGTTTTGCAGATTTATATTCACAGGATCCTGGTTTACAGCTGGAATGATACTCGGAAAGCTCTGTATCCGTGTATTACTTTCAGTTGTGTTTTGTATTATTTTCCGCTGCTATGTAATGTAATTTAAATCTCTGAAATTTTCTGATGTGTAATATTTATTCATACTCTGTATATTCTTGTATTCTGATGGAATTGTTGTAATAAATAATGAAATGTTCTTCTGTTTGCGTTCTGATGCGGCTTGTTCTCAATGCAATCCGCTCTTTCCTTACCGCGGAAGTTACGGGTTCTTATATTTAAGATCTAAACTTGGGGCATATATATATATATATATATATATATATATATGATAGTTTATGATTTGGAAAAAGAAGATTAGTGTGTATAGTGATGTATGGCTTAGGCATGAAAACAAGATTTGCCTTTGTTTTGTAAGTCAGTTACTTTTTTTAGATTTGAACATCTAAATCTAATTGTGACATGTTATAAAAAGGATATGAGAATATGCCTGATGTAAGCTATCCTTTCATTGAAATTTGTGCTTGAGTATATATATATCTTTGGGAATCATTTTTGACTATGAAACTAGTCCAAACATATTTATCCTTGTTGTATATCGAAATTGTAACCCTTTTTAAGTTCATGATATAATAATATCTATATGCCTACAATGTATTCCATGCAAAACTTGTCTTTTTAGTACATCAAGTTTATTGGACCAATAGTTCTTATCATCATATGACTATGCCTATCCTTGCGATGTTCTATCTTGCTTCTCCCCTTATTTTATGAATCTTGGGTTGAATCTCAAAATACGTACGTTACGAATGCGGGGGTAATTGGGTATAGCATGAAATTGACATTATTTGGCATAATTTGGAACTTGTAGTATGGCATGACTGTTAAGATGCAATTTGGGGTAATCTGACATGAATTATGGAATATATAATTTGACATATTGAACCTGGAATTGGCATGAACGACAAAATATGAAATTGGCACATAAATTGAGTTTTGAGTAAAATTGTTATTGTTGCGAATTTGGGGTAACTTGAGCAATAAATCTAGATTGGGCGTAAAATGTAACATGACTAGTGTTGGTGAATTTGGTAATTAGCATGTAAAATCTAGATTTGGGTATATAGGGTAAATGTGTAGATTAAAGATGAACATGCCTAACCCGAGGTTAGATTGAGTTGTGGTGTAAAACTGCCCGGAACCGCCCAGCACATCCAGTAACCACAACAACACCTATCTAATGTGAGATGTTAGTGCATTATGCCCAAGAAAAACCCGAGGTTAGATTGAGTTGTGGTGTAAAACTGCCCGGAACCGCCCAACACATCCAGTAACTGCAACAACACATATCTAATGTGAGAGGTTGGCGCATTAATAAATCAATTAATGCTAATGAACAAGACATGCTAAGATGAATGACTAGTGTTAAGTAATAAGAACACTTAACCAATATAGCAAGAGAAATGACTAGGGTTAAGTCAATGGGAAACACTTAACCAGTATAGCATGATGAATGGGTAGGGTTAAGTAATAAGAAACACTTAACCAATATGACTTGATTTGTGGTAAGGTTAAGTTAACATAAGAAGGCAACACTCAACCAAAGTAATTATGACAAGTAGGTGGGTTAAGTTAACTTGAATTGATTGATGACACTTAACCAATACAACATGATGAACACGTGGGGTTGAGTTAACAAGGAACACTTGACCAATATAGCTTGATGGACGAACAGGGTTAAGTTAATAGGAAACATTTAACCAACATGGCATGATGAATCAGTGGGTTAAGTTAACAAGTATAGACAACACTTAACCAATATGACATAATGTGCGGGAGAGTTAAGTACATCTCGTGTAGGTAGGTAATATTAGTAAATATAGGCCCAAAAACTTAACCGTTAAGAAAAAATGCTAGAATCGGTGGGAGGGTTAAGTACATCTTGTGTAGGTGGGTAGTATTTGTATATATAGGCCACAAACTTAACCAGTTGGAAACCCTAGTAGCGGGGACCATTTCAGCAGTAACCCACATAGATGTATCATGGTACCATGAAACTAGGCAGGGTGGGGCACGATTACTGGGCTGATTATAAGCGGTCAAAACAGCAGTAGAGGGTACATCAGAGTAGGTTCCGACGGTTTACGGGCGTGCACGTACTCTGGAGTGGGAAAAAGCAGGCACTGGGTACCAGTAGTTATACACTGTGCATCTTGAATCGTGTCAGGTCGCTATCATAAGGATTGATACTCCTTATTGTGGGACCAGCACAGGGTATCTACACGCAAGAGAGGGCCGATTGACACAGACACAAGAGAAATGAATACAAATAGGGAGCTGGTCGGTAGGGTAGTAAGGGTACACCTAACATGTTCATGGCAATTAGGCAGATTGATGTGGAATCCTCACGATAGATGTACACCTGAAGGCAACCACAATTTACGGGGATTGGGATCACGTTATCATATTACCATTTTATACAGATTACTAGTTGGGACACTAGTTAGGTGGTGCAGAGATAGATATAGAAATCATAATAACAAAGTAGTAGCGAAACAGAGAAAGAGTAGAAGAGCATTCAGTTTATCTTAACTTATCATACCTTATGCTTATCCTATGTTATCATGTTATCCATGTTCTCACGGTATTGTCTTATATTCAATTTATTCATGTCATGATGCTTTTGCCTGTTTATATGCCGAAAGTCACTGGACTTACGAGACTTATGTCTGACCTAGTTTTGTTTCGCCTCTTTTCTTCCGTTTCCTCCCCCCAGGTTCACAGGGAGGAAATGTTACCACTTAGCTCAGTTTTCCTTCCAACCTCGAATATAGTCGATGTATTGCTTTGGACTCTCTCTTCCACTGCTATGGCCAGTTCATGCTTCACTGGGGAATATCATTGTTATTTTTATGTTTCTTTTATACTTGGAAGTTTTTTAGTCAAGACATAATTTCTATGTATTACTTTTAAGTATGATTGAGACAATTGTTGTAAAAGCTTGACTAAATTAACTTGTTTTATAAAAATGACTTTATTTTCCGCTGCTTTATTTGTCTGTCTTGTAATTTATCTGCATCTTTTACCTATAATGCTCCACTGAAGTTAAGGCATTCCCTTTGTGAGTGACCTTAACGGAGGTGGGGGTTTCACTTGGTATCACAACTGAAGGTTACCGGATCAGATAAAAGATTTGAATTTTTTTTTTCAAAACGGTTTTAAAAGAAGCATTTCCAAAAGAGAAGTTTTGTTTTGAAGGCATATTCCCCAAAGCAATATGCATTATCTTTTGATCCTCTATTTGAATCCTTGTTTTCTTTCTTTACTGAGTCTACGGGGCTCCTGGCTTTCTGGGAGGTAACTTCATCGCGGCATGGTTCCGTAGGCTTGATGAGACTACAATACCTATTAAAGGGCGAAGAAGTGCCCAACTTCCATATATAGCCGCAGTAGTTTCGCCTGCGGCTAATTTTCTTTCGAGCTTTGTAGGATTTTATGAATGATGGAGGCAGTTTTCGAGAGACTTGTCAACGTGTTACACAAGGATAGTAAAGAGGAGAATAAGGGAGTTTGGTTAAGGAGCACAACCCAAGGACGAGAAACTCATGGATATGGACTTGGTTCACAAAGGAGACAAAAAGGAAGAGGTGTAAGTGGAAGAATCACAAGACAAGAAGGAGGAAGTATCTTTATTATGGTATAACGGGTCATATGATTAAGGACAAGGGCAAGAACAAAGAACAGGATTTTCAGGAGGGCAAGTGCATGCTCCCACCGCCAGCATACCCGAGAGAGAGGTAGTAAGGTTTCTGTTGAAAGAGTTTAGTTTCTCCTCTTTGATCATCCTGTTAGTACTCTTTTTGATTTTAGCGCTTCACATTCGTTTATATCTGCTTCCATAGTGGAGTCTCTGCACCTTAGTACTTGTATAGTAGAAGATCCCATTATTGTCTCAAATCCAATTTGTGGTTCGACTCATTTATCTTTGGTTTGTAAGGATTTGAGATACTTATGTTTTTAGTTTCATGGGCTATTGGTTGATTCTAGGCATGGATTGGTCAGCTATTAATTGTGAAAGGAGGGTAGTTAGACTTTTGACTTGCCTCGGGAATACCCTCGAGATTTCGTGTGATCCTAAGGAATCAGTTTGTCTTAGCTACCTAGAATCACTTTATGTATTTATCAACGATTTTCGATCTGTTGGGGTAGTCCATGAGTACGCAGATGTTTATGATTAAGGTTAGGGGTTTGTCCCATAAAACGTGAGGTAGACTTCCACATATATCTAGTTGACAATGCAAAGCCAGTTATGCGATCAACGATAGTTTTGGAGCAAGATTGGCGAGGACAGCCAGAGTCTGTTAACTGCTCAATTGTTTGGTTATTTTGCTAGTATCATCTCACATAAATCGTCCAAATTCGGAGGAGGTATTCCTTGGATGCTTGTCTGATATTGGTTTAGGCCTTTGGGGCTTGTATTTGAGGGATGTCAAGTTCGACTAGGATGGTTTGCGTGAGAGATATCGACCCTCAGATTTGTGACATGATGGATAAGCTATGTAGAAGAGAGACCTCTAATCATCTTAGTATATACACTTGGTATCATGGTTAATATCTGTTTATCTTGGAAAGATAGTTCGACTACATTGGATTCCCTCTAGCATAGTAATTAATCGAGGTCCTATCTTTACTAGTGAGTTTTGAAAATGGAGGTCAAGAAGCTTTGCAACTGTGAAGTTAAATTAGTTAAGGTATAATGGAGTGAAGCTCAAGAAGACGTGACGTAGGAGACTAAAGATAAGACACGTGCATCATACCCTTTTTCTTGAGGATATATCCTTAATCTCTTTTTCTAGGAATTCTATGCATGTTTGTTTCTATCTTTTTAGGTGTATCCTCTAGGTCATATCTTCAATCCATAGGTAGAAGCCAATGGATGTAAATATGTGTTTGAAACATGTTATGATTGATGGTTGCAAGTGGGTGCTAGTGGATGCTCGTGGATGCATATACACACATTAGGCACTAGATCGGCTCAGTCACTTTCATATTGCATATGCATGAGTGAACTTTTATATATATGGATTGAAACTTGATGTGTTATTATATGAATGTTGCATTTGTATGAATGATTGTGCACTCATGTAGAAGTTATAAAGTACGATTAGGAATAATTGCATACATGATGGACTCATGGCACTAACATAATCCACATTAAGGAGGTCAACCGAATCAGTAGACCGCCTGATTTTGCATTAGATAAAGACATGTACACACACTATGCATATGATCTTGAAAGCATTAGATATTTTTTTAAGGACAATGGATGCATGTGATTGAATGGTTGAGTAGATGGATGTTGGATGTTACGATATGCATTCTTCTTAACTTGAAGATTTTGGGGACGAAATCCTTTAAGGAGGGGAGAATGTAACACCCCATATTTTCTACGAACTTCAAAGTAACAAATTAAAGTATACTTAGTTTTTAAGAGAAGAATTATGGGAAACGGGTTATGCCATTGCGTTCGTCTCGAAATTCTGCTTGAGATAGAGTCCGAGTTTGCGTAAATCGGGCTCCGTATGAAGAAGTTATGACCTTCAGAAGTTTCAGAGATTTAAATAAAACAGCTCAGGTTTGAAATTCGAAATTCAAATCACATACCCGGGCTGGATGGGAAATTACCCGCCCAAGACCCAGGTCGACCAAGGGGTCGACCTGGGTCACACAGGTCAACCTGGGGGTCGACCTCCCCCCTATTTCCAGATCCGAGGACAGATTCATTTTTCTGCATTTGGACGCCCGTTCTGACCAGATTCGTTTATCCCTATGTTATATAAACACCCCTAAGGCTACAATTTTCTCTACACAACTTCGTTTCACCTATACTCTGTAAGAGTTTGTGCCCTAGAGGCAATCTGTTAGATGTGAATAATGATAACATTGTTATTGTTATGTTTTATTTGGAATAAAATGTTCTGTTATTTTATATTTACTGTGTAATATAAATATTAATATAATAGAAGTCCTTAGAATTATAATACAGAATTATATAGTTCGAGTAAGACTGAAGTTGAGATTATATGATATGTCAAGTGTTATAATTCTTAAATGTCCCTAGTCGAGCTTTATTGTTTATACAGGACAACAATAAAGCATTGAGACTAGTATATTGATTAACTGATGATCACGTCTCATTGATCATTAATATACGTGATATTAAAGTCAAGATATAAATACGTATTAGAGAATAGCGTATTGGGCCGACCGACCGTTAGATAACTACATGGAGTATAATTAACAGTATCATAAGTTGTTCTCATAGTGATAGTGATATAATGGTCCTCAGACCTGAAATCATTATAATTTTGTTCGAGGATATTTGTGTTTTGATATCATTTAAAGTTATTTCGTAACAGAGTAATGATAACGGTGATTATTGGATATACCTAGAGTCGAATATAAATTATGAATGATCTAGATGGAATTTAACCCTACGATATATATTCGTAGTGATATCCATGGGCCTCTTGATTGAGTGAGACTGTGAAATGCATGGCCGTGCTCAAATATTGATTTGTTCTTAACAATCTACTCATCGATCAAGAAAACAGATTAAATTATAAAAAGGATGATACGATCCATGCCTCCAGTTTAATCTTGGATATATCGGTTAAAAGGATTAAATTATATTGAGACACTATTCACAAAAGGTTGTATTGACTCATTACTATTATAGCTTGGGTAACAATGATGTATTACTAGATGTCGCTGATTATTTACGGTCTAAATGTTGTTTAAACTGTTGCCAACGCTGTGATAGCCTATAGGGTCACACTTACATACATTGTAAAAGGATGAGGATATTTAAATATAAGGGTTTTGACTAATTCTATTATTTAACTAAGGGAGAATAGGTCATATGACTGAGAGAATGTCAGCTCTAATATTATAAAGAATGGGTTTGACCTTTTCATTTATAATTATCGCTGCCAAATTCCTCAAAACCCTAGAATCCCATTAATTTTATTATTTAAAAAAGGGAGAATAGGTCATATGACTTGAGAGAATGTCGGTTATAATATTATAAAGAAGGGGTCTGACCTTTTCATTTATAATTATCACAGCCAAATTCCTCAAAACCCTAGAATCCCAAATCAGCTAGTACTACCTCATCCTTCCTTGATTTGACTCGAGAGCAACGTCAGTGGATCTCCTATAGAGGTGTTTGATTTCAAGCGCTTGTGTTGATTCAATTTGGAACCATTTCCAGCGATTTTCAAGCTCGTCCCTTTTTGATTCGATTCAAACAGAAGAAAGGTACTTGCTTTAATTCAATTATGATTCAGATTTCATGATTAACGTATAATTTTTTTTAATCTGCTGCCTAATTCGGTCCTAATTTACCATCAATGGTATCAGAGCTAGGTTGTATATGATTCAACTATTTGATTGAGCCATGTATTTATTAATTGTAATAATTTAAAAATATTTTGAATATTGATGTTTACGGATCTGGAATTAGTAATAGCATATGATTCAATTTGTTGGATCTGGATCACAAAATCGAAATTGTTTCGAGGTCAATCCAAAATCTGTTCTGTTTCAAGCAATGAAATAGAATTAATATTTAATATTAATTCAGTTGTTTGAGTTCCAATTTCAGATTCATAAATGGTTAATCTTAGCTGTCTCTGTTATCAAACTCTGGGTTGATAATATTACTTTTGATCTTATAATCGAATCAGGACCAGTTTGATTTGTTTTTGTTTAACCAGTTGAATTCTATGTTATATCATCACCATAGATAAAATTGCACTATAAACAAATTATTGTTTATGGCTATATGATCCAAATGTGTTGGATTATAGATCTGAAATTACCATGCATAGTATATGATAATCTTATGAAATTATAACTTGTTTCTGTTGAATAAAATGGTTTTTTCTTCCCTGTTATTACCTTAGTACCTTAAGAGATAAGCATGTAGATATAAATATCTACACACATATTGGTATCTAATCTGTAAAAGGTTGTTACTGTAAAGTATACTTTGCAGTTGTTGTTATGTGATACAATCATGTACACAGACAAATATATATATATATATATATATATTATAAAATAGAACACCTTTTCACTAATTATGTTTATACGATAATGATTACACAGATCCATATTTGCTATTCTGATCTAGTTGAGCTATTGTGTTTAATTGAAATTAATTTCATATTTAGTTTGTAAACACATGTGCTAATCTATATAACCATTATATCTGGATTTTACATGTTTAGATGAGATCTGGAATAAAACAGTATATATGATACTGCATGTATAATTATATATAAAACGGTATATATGATACTGTATGCATATTTATATAACAGTATATATGATGCTGTATATATATATATATATATATATATATATAAATGGATATGTATTAGAAACCTTGAATTTGAATTCTTTTGCCATTCTGTTTTACATGTTAATTATGATATGCCTTCAAACTGTTTGAGTTTATGCATATGGAATTCTCATGCCTGTGTTGACTGAAATCTTATTACATGCAAACATCAATTGATATGAACTGTTTTGTATATGATGATATACAGGTATAATCCAGAAAACTTGCAACTTGGATGTTAATGAACATACCAAGATGCTTGCAAAGTATATGTAGATATACTAGAATCTGGATATAAAACAGTGAAGAATGAAGCATGTCCTTATTTTCATCTTCTGCTTGTGATAATATAATTCTGGATTTAGGAAATGGTTCTAGATATACAATCTTTCTGGAATGTATTTTAAGGATCTCCGACAATATGCTTGTACATATATGTATAAGTTGTGTTCTGAACTCCTGTGTTTTAATCTAGTTTACCTTAATTGATTATGGTATTGTATTGTCACTGTCATATATAAGATATGAACTATTATTTCATCACTAGAAATATAAATATGATGTGCTAAGTTTGTAAATATGCCCTGTATATGCTTGTCAATATGCCTGCGAATGATCTGCATAGTATATGTGTGATTATACTTGTTCATGCTGAAAGGTAATGAGAAGTTATGTCATATATAAATACTTCGGGCATAAAATGATATTTATTGTTTTATCATTTAACTGGATTTCTGGTTTGTTTTAATAAAATGTACGAAGTCAGTTTTGAACTGGATTACCGGGCCATAAAAGCCTCTTTTAAATATACATGTTTTATGGGCTAAATTAATTTGTAAATTTTGATTTGCAAAGATTTTGCAGTTTCATTACTATACATGTTTAAGCTTCTTATGTAGTAAGCTTTGTATAAATTTCATTCCATAATCAACACTGACGATTATAGAAATCTTTGTGTTCCTTTAATTATGTTTAAAGTGGAATTAAAAACCTTAATTTAAAATGTTGTAATTTAAATATGTATAAATAACTTGTTTTACTTATTCAATTTTAAATCCCTATCAAAACTATTGTTTTGTATTAAAACACAGTGACGTCTTCCAATAATATACTCATCACTGTCCAAAATTACTGGTTGTAACTAACGCCAAAGCATTGTGCATCTTCTAACTTTGGTTATATGCAATGGAGTAAAATGTGGTGCTCCAACCTATTATTGAGTCTGATTTAACTAGGCTGCATAATACGATTATGGCCTTAGAGACAAACAGCATGATTTATTCAATATTTTGAGCAACAGAATAATACAGAACAAAATGTTCGATATGCGATCCAAAAATTATATAGATGATATAATTAACATAAGATGTCTACCTAAAATGTTGTTTTTTGAGTTTAGCCAAAGCTGGGTCAAAGCACGATTAGATACGGATTTTGGAACACCAATATATTTATATATTAAAATAGGGATGTTGATTTGAGTAGGAGCATATTTATTTATACATTTACTATTAGCCATGATTATTGTCATTTTGATTGTCAAAATTATTTATTACTATTTATTATCTCTTGTAGATTCTAAATGGCTAACAACACCAATAACTTGTCATTGAGATATGTTCTTGAAAAAGAAAAACTGAATGGAATAAATTGCCTAGACTGGAACCGAAACTTGAGGATTGTCCTCAAGCAAGAAAGGAAGCTATATGTACTTGATGGGCCTACTCCAGAGGCTCCACCAAGTACTGCACCCCGTGCAGAGATTAATGCTCATAAGAAACATCAAGACGATGCTCTTGATGTTAGCTGTCTTATGCTGACAACCATGAATCCTGTGCTTCAGAAGCAACACGAGTTCATGGATGCTTATGATATGATCGAGCACCTTAAGAAGTTGTTCAAAGGGCATGCTCGTCAAGAAAGGTATGACATGAGCAAAACACTATATCACTGCAAGATGGGTGAAAAGGAACCCGTTGGTCCACACGTACTGAAGATGATTGGTTATATAGAGTATCTCAAGAGGTTAGGGTTTCCATTGACACCGGAAGCTCAAACCGATCTTGTGCTCCAATCATTAAATAGTAAGTATTATTCATTTATTATGACCTATCTCATGAATGAGATTGAGAAGCCCTTGACTGAGTTATTGAGCATGTTGAGAACTGATGAGAATAACATGAAAAAGGAAGAACCGACTGCCATGATGATGGTACAGAAGGAGACTGATAAACCTAAAGGCAAGGGCAAGAACAAGAAAAAGAAGCTTAAGAAGACTGCTAATAAGACCAATTTCAAAAAGGGGTCAAAGCCTAAAGGAGGGGTTCCCAAAGAAGTTGATTGTCACCACTGCGGGAAGCCAGGTCACTGGAAACGCAACTGTTATGTTTATTTGGAAGAACCAAAGAAGAAGAAGGGAAGTTTGACTTTGCCCAATAATGTTATATATGTCAACTTATCTACTTCATCATCACAGGTATTAGATACTGGATGTGGATCACATATATGTGTCAGTTTGCAGGAGATGCAAAGGAGTAGAGACTTGGCAGAAGGAGAAGTGGACCTGCGTGTGGGAAATGGAGCAAAAGTTGCCACATTAGCCATAGGAAGCTGCCACTTGTCCTTACCAACTGGATTAGTTTTAAAATTAGAAGATTGTTATTTTGTGCCTTCTATTAAGACAAATATTATTTCTGTTTCTTATTTGGACAAGTTAGGATTTTCATTTATAATAAAAGACAGATGTTGTTTATTTTATTTGAATGAGATATTTTATGGAAGCACATGGTTAATTAATGGTCTCTATGTTCTTAATTTTGATTCGCCAGTTTATAACGTTAACACCAAAAGGATTAAATCAAATGATTTAAATCCAACGTACCTTTGGCATTGTTGTCTAGGCCATATAAACGAGAAACATATATTGAAACTCCATAAAGATGGAATTTTGGATTCATTTGATTTTGAATCATATGAAGAACGCAAATCTTGTTTATTAGCCAAGATGACCAAAGCTCCTTTCGCTGGACACAGTGAACGGGCTAATGAACTATTGGCCCTTATACATATTGATGTATGTGGACCAATGAGTACATCAGCTAGAGGTGGGTTTTATTACTTCATCACATTTACTGATGATTTCAGTAGATACGGATATGTGTATCTTATGAAACATAAATCCGAATCCTTTGAAAAGTTCAAGGAATTCAACAATGAAGTTCAAAACCAACTTGGTAAGAATATAAAAACTCTTCGAACAGATCGAGGAGGAGAATATTTAAGCCAAGAGTTTAATGATTATCTGAAAGAGTGTGGAATTGTTTCACAACTCACTCCACCGGGAACACCATAATGGAATGGTGTATCTGAAAGGAGAAATCGTACATTGTTAGACATGGTACGATCAATGATGAGTCATACAGATCTTCTAATAAGTTTTTGGGGTTTTGCCCTTACAACAGCTGCATTCATACTTAATAGAGTTCCCACTAAAGCGGTTCAGACCATACCATATCAGATGTGGATGGGAAGATGTACTAATATCTCTTTTATGAGGAGTTAGGGACGTGAGGCTTATGTTAAGCTTCTTAACTCTGACAAGCTCCAACCCAAATCGGAAAAATGCTATTTTGTGGGATATCCAAAGGAAACAAAAGGATATTATTTCTACAAACCGTCTGAGCATAAAGTGTTTATTGCTCGAACTGGTTTTTTTGTTGAAAGAGATCTAGTCTCTAATAATATCAATGGAAATAAAGTAGAACTCGAAGAAATTCGAGAACCACAAAATATCACTGAACCTGGGTATGAAATTGAGCAAGAACCACAAACTGTTGTGGAAACTGAACCTGCTCAAATTACACAAAACATTCGTAGATCTGGTAGAATACATCATGAGCCCGATATATATATTGGATATCTAGTAACTCAAACAGGAGACGTAATGCTCATAGATCAAGATGATCCTACTTCTTACCTAGATGCCATGAATGGACCAGAATCTGAGAAATGGCTTGAAGCCATGAAATCTGAAATGGATTCCATGTACACCAACCAAGTGTGGTCTCTGGTTGATCCACCTGATGGGGTAAAACCAATCAGGTGCAAATGGGTTTTCAAGAAGGAAACTGACATGGAAGGTAAAGTACAAACCTATAAAGGCCGATTGGTGGCAAAAGGTTTCAAACAGATTCAAGGAGTTGATTATGATGAAACATTCTCCCCAGTGGCTATGGTTAAATCCTTAAGGATTATGCTTGCAATTGCTGGCTTTTATGATTATGAAATCTAGCGATGGATGTTAAAACTGCATTCCTTAACGGGAACCTCATCGAGGATGTGTACATGACACAACCTGAAGGTTTTATCAATCCAAAGGAAGCTAGAAAAGTATGTAAATTACATCGATCCATATATGGATTAAAGCAAGCATCTCAGAGTTGGAATCTTCATTTTGATGAAATAGTCAAAAAGTTTGGCTTCACAAAGAACGAAGATGAACCTTGTGTATACAAGAAAATCAGTGGGAGTAACATTATATTCCTAGTATTATATGTGGATGACATATTACTTATTGGGAATAATGTTGATTCATTACAAGCAGTAAAGACATGGTTAGGGAAAAGTTTCTCAATGAAAGACTTAGGCGAGGCGTCCTATATTTTAGGTATTAGAATCTATAGAGATAGATCAAGAAAATTAACAGGCCTAAGTCAGAATACATACATTGATAAAGTGCTGAAAAGGTTTGGCATGCAAGAGGCAAAGAAAGGATATGTACCCATATCACATGGTATATCACTTTCTAGATCTCAATGTCCTAAGTCATCAGATGATAAGGAACGCATGATGATGATCCCTTATTCCTCGGCAATTGGATCAATCATGTATGCGATGTTATGTACTCTCCCAGATGTCTCTTATGCTTTAAGTATGAAAAGTAGATTCCAATCAGATCCAGGTGAAAGTCACTGGACAGCCGTCAAGAACATTCTTAAGTACCTGAAAAGGACTAAAGATTCATTCTTGATATATGGAGGCGAAGAGGAATTAATGGTAAAAGGTTACACAAACGCTAATTTCCAAACTGATAAAGATGACTTCATGTCACAAACGGGTTATGTGTTTTTCCTGAATGGTGCTGCTGTTAGCTGGAAAAGTTCAAAGCAAGAAACAGTCGCTGATTCGACCATGGAAGCTGAATATATTGCTGCTTCAGAATCTGCTAAGGAAGCTGTTTGGATTATGAAGTTCATCTCTGAACTTTCTATTGTTCAATCCATTGTTGATCCAATAGATCTTTATTGTGACAACAATGGGGCCATTTCTTAGTCTAAGGAACCTAGATCACATCAACGATCCAAACACATACTTCGGCGATACCATCTCATCCGTGAAATTGTTGACAGAAGAGACATACATATCTGCAAAGTCCAAACGGATAATAACATTGCAGACCCATTGACTAAAGCTTTGTCACAACAGAAGAATGATAGTCACACTAGTTTCATGGGTATTCGATACATAAGTGATTGGCTCTAGTGCAAGTGGGAGATTGTTAGAGTTTGTGCCCTAGAGGCAATCTGTTAGATGTGAATAATGATAACATTGTTATTGTTATGTTTTATTTGGAATAAAATGTTCTGTTATTTTATATTTACTGTGTAATATAAATATTAATATAATAAAAGTCCTTAGAATTATAATACGGAATTATATAGTTTGAGTAAGACTGAACTTGAGATTATATGATATGTCAAGTATTATAACTCTTAAATGTCCCTAGTCGAGCTTTATTGTTTATACAGGACAACAATAAAGCATTGAGACTAGTATATTGATTGACTAATGATCACGTCTCATTGATCATTAATATACGTGATATTAAAGTCAAGATATAAATACGTATTAGAGAATAGCGTATTGGGCTGACCCACCGTGAGATAACTACATGGAATATAGTTAACAGTATCATAAGTTGTTCTCATAGTGATAGTGATATAACGGTCCTCAGACCTGAAATCATTATAATTTTGTTCGAGGGTATTTGTGTTTTGATATCATCTAAAGTTATTTCGTAACAGAGTAATGATAACGGTGGTTATTGGAAATATCTAAAGTCGAATATAAATTATGAAGGATCTAGATGGAATTTAACCCTACGATATATATTCATAGTGATGTCGATGAGCCTCTTGATTGAGTGAGACTGTGAAATGCATGGTCGTGCTCAAATATTGATTTGTTCTGAGCAGTCTACTCATCGATCAAGAAAACAGATTAAATTATAAAGAGGATGATACGATCCATGCCTCCAGTTTAATCTTGGATATATCGGTTAAAAGGATTAAATTATATTGAGACACTATTCACAAAAGGTTGCATTGAATCATTGCTATTATAGCTTGGGTAACAATGATGTGTTACTAGACGCCGCTCATTGTTTACGGTCTAAATGTTGTTTAAACTGCTGCGAACGCTGTGATTGCCTATAGGGTCACACTTACATACGTTGTAAAAGGATGAGGATATTTAAATATAAGGGTTTTTGACTAATTCTATTATTTAAATAAGGGAGAATAGGTCATATGACTTGAGAGAATGTCAGTTCTAATTGTAATGACCCGCATTTTTAGCGGTATAATAATTAATTAATTTAATTATTTAAAAGTTGATTAAAAGGATTTCATGGTCGGTGAATTAAATAATGGTGAATATTTAATTAAAATAATAAATTAAATAATATATTTAATTCTGAAATAATCAGAATTGGCTGAAATGGCGATATGGTGTGAACTGGATCATCTGTTGTATTTAATTCAGTTTAGAATTGAATTTGAATAACGAATATATTATATAAACGACAGTTTGAACGTAGAGTTATAATATAATTAAAATTGAGCTCGAAATGGCGCTGCAGTTCGTTATTTGGCGATTCGAACTTCAACAGAATGTACAAGATTCGTTTTAAATCGGATTTCTGTGAAACATGAAACGTTAGGAGCTGGTGAAGTATATTTTTCTAGTGGAAGAGGAAAATCAGGATTTCATTGTGTAGATTTTGATTTATGTCTAAATCAAATTTTAGAAAAGTCGCTATAGAGTCGTTTATCGACCGTAACAGTTTATTCGATGTAACTAGATATCGGTTTCGAATTTAGACAAGGTACTTTTGAGACATAATGATAATTTAATTTTTAGAATTATATTTTAATTTTTAATTAATTAAATAAGCAACTTTTTATTTGAAAAATTCTGCACCCTGTAATCAACATTTTGGAGTTTCACAACATGGGTTAACCTACTGATATTATTTTATTTCTGGAGTCGGGACACCTCGCTCATCACGATGGTATTTTTATTTCTGTCCGTAGCAATATGTAACTATATAAATTAAAATATATGGAGAAATACACCCGCCCATTATCAAATTGAATGGTTGTGAAACACCCATCTCTTCTTTGAAAGAAAGACCGACGTGGCCAAGTTTTTGCCAACCAACTTTCGTGGTCAAAACTAATGCTGCGTGGCCTAAGTTTTCGCCTTTAAACTTTCGTGGACAAGAAGAATACAACAACTCCTATTTCCCTTTATAAATATCGTTCTCTCCGTCCAACCTAAAACTTGATGTCTGTGTGGTCAAAAATAATACCGCCGCTCTCTTTCTTTCCTCAACCAAAAACGAGAGAAAATAAAATCAAATCCTAAAAATCCTAAAACTAATTCAGCCGATCTTCTCTTGACAGGAGCTTTGATTTCCAATGATTTGTGGAAGGTGCGATTCACGATTTTTGGTATGGTGGGTTTCCAGCGAGAATTAGGATTGCGAGTTTTAGAAAATGGGGTAATCGATTTGCAAAACAAAGGGTGGACCTGGTTTCAGCGTGGAATTGGAGTCGGGTAGCATTTCTTTTGTGGGATTTGGTTCAGGAAAATGTCTATGGCTGTAGTTGGAGGCTGGTTCGAAGCGAGTGAGAAGGGTTTGTCGAGTCGGGTTTCGTTGGTACCAGGGGATATAGATTGTGATGGAGAGTAAAACGGTGGCATTCGTTTGTGATTTCATTGAAGGATGGAGGGTCGGTGTGGATTGGATGTTTCGGCAATGGCCTTGTAGTTCACTGGAGCGCGATTTTTAGTTGAGCAGGAAGAGGGAGTGACGTGGCAGGCTGGGGTCTTCATAAATGGAAATTGGGCCGGGTAATGGGTAAAGCCCATTTGACTTGATATTCATGTTTCATTTTAATTTAAATTTGCATTACTTCGAAACTGAATATCTTATTCATATGATATCGAAATTCAGCAAAACAAGATCCATTGGGATTGTATGGATGGGAGCAACACAATGAGACTGACTGGAAGTCCATCGGAGCTCGTTACAATATATGGCGAAATAAATTGTCCGTATGAATCAAATCAAGCGATGGTTATCGTTATTGACGATGATCGTCCAATGTGAGTAAACCCCACCAACTCTAAACAGTTCTATTTTTTATAATGTATTCTTAGAACTGTTAAATATTGGTTGATTGATGTGTGTTGACTGTTTGATTGAACTGCTACTCAGTTAATGGAAATTATATATATATATATATATATATATATATATATATATATATATATATAAACCGATATATCTATAGGTGTTGATTCTGTTAACAGAATATTTCATATTGAACTGAAAATGATGTTGATTATATTGTTTAACATCTGTGGATGCAGGGAAACAGGTCGGAGGAATCCAACTGGATTCCTCAACATATATTTTTCTGTTTTTCATATACTGTGTATGGTGTGATATATAATCTGTGTTGATTATATGTGTTTGAACAGTACCGATCACTGTTAATTGGTATTGTAAATATCGTAGGAAATACCAGAACATAGTAAGGGGATTTTCAAAGTTGATTTTGAAAATAAATTTATTTATATAAAATCAATGGATTTTATATATAAAAGGAAAAGAATTTCATAAAGGAGATATTTATTTGTTAAATAAATAGAAAAGATAAAGGAGATATTTATTTGTTAAATAAATAGAAAAGATAAAGGAGATATTTATTTGTTAAATAAATAGAAAAGATAAAGAAATATTTATTTGTTAAATAAATAGAATGGAAAAAGGGAAATAGTTATTTGTTAAGTAAACAAATAGAAAAGGAATTAATCAAAAGAATTAATTAAGGAATTAATCAAAGAAGTTAATTCAAAGAAGATAATTGAAAAGGAGTAATTCAAAAGGGATAATTCAAAGGAATTATCCAAAGGAATAATTCAAAGGAGTTAAACCGAAAGAGTAAATCGAAATGAGTTAATCGAATATTAGTTATTCGATTAGAGTCAACCGAATAGAGTTAATCAATTAGGGTTGACCAGTTAGAATTAATCAGTTAGGGTTAACCAGTTGAATTAACCAGTTAGAGTTAACCAGTTAGAGTTAAACCGTAGAGTTAAACCAGTTAGAGTTAAACAGTTAGAGTTAATCAGTTAGAGTTAATCGATAGAGTTAAATCGAACTAGAGTTATTGAATAGAGTTAAATCGAACTAGAGTTATTCAAATGGAGTTAATCGAATTTAGTTTATTCGAATAGAGTTGAAAAGAATTAATCGAATTTAGATATTCAAATAAGTAAATCGAATCATAAATATTCGAAGTAAGTTGATCGAATCTAGTTATTCGACAGGAGTTAAATCGAATACAATTTTATTCGAAGAAAGAGATTATCGAATATAAGTATTTGAAAGTAAGCAAATTGAATATAATTATTCGAAAAAGAGTTAATCCAGTAAGAGTTATTAGGTTGGAGTTATTCAAATAAGAGTTATAGATTAGAGTTAACCGAATAGGAGTAAATAAATTAGTTGTCGTTATATTATTCGAGTTAAGAAAAAAAAGTCATATTAAAGTTAATATATTTCGGATGCAGGAGATTATAACACCATTGTTATAGTCACGTAAACTTGTAAAAGAAAGGGGATCGTAAGGAAGTGTTAAAGGGTTAAAAGATGAACTTACATTATTTCGAGATTTGAAATGTTGTTCTGCTAAGGTCTGAGAGGTAGTTATACCCCAACTTGATTGACTTCGTTTTTAATTTAGAAATGGTTAAGGTTCGAGTGTGAAGTGGTTATGTGAATTTAGTAAATAAGTATAGTGTTTTGAGTTGTCGTCGCGATGTTGATTTAAACATCTTTTAAATCCAAGTAAAGAAGATTTGGAAATGTTTTCCAGCGTTAACGTATATTTTCTAAACATAGGAAATAAGGAAACATATATATATATATATATATATTTGATTGATGATTGATTGATAGAATTTCCATATGGAAATAATATCGTTGTTTGCACATGTATTTTTCTTTGATAGTTAACTCACCGAATATCGAAGTTTTTGACCATTTAACGTTATTAATATGGAGAGATCGGTTGGATTATTATCCACAGAACCACTCTGTATTGGCATAAGCATTGTGAATCATATATGCCAAAGATAATTGAAGACGGAGTAAAGTGCAAGGGCTATTGTATAAGTCTTAGATAACAGTGCCTAAGATGGATGTACTGAATAGTGCCTTCGGTTCATCGTGTTCCTGGATGACTTGTATGGATGAATGTCTGACAGAGTATTTCCAGAAAGGTCACGTACATTGATTTCTTCAACCGTACCAAGAGTGGAAGCGGAGAAGGAAACTTCTTTAGCTAGCACCTAATGTACTGTTGCAGACGTCAATTAGTGATTTTCGATGGATCTGACAATGTAGCATTCGAAGTAAATCTGATGTGATGATAAAGCATAACCACTGGCCTCAACAACCAGGAAATGACAAAAATCGGGTAGGCAACATGGCTAAGTCGGTCGCTCCGACGTAGGGTGTATAATCGCCTGATCTAGAGTTTCATTTACTTCAAAAAAAATCTATTGTTGATGTTGTTCCATTCGGGGGAAACGGTTGCTGATCCCAACCGATGGTGATATACATTCGATACACTCAAGCGAAATGAGTGGTCGGTCATGTGTGGCCGGGTTGCAAGATATTCTTGTTGAACCCATTGTATTCCTCTCTAGAGGTACACTAGCGAAAGGTGGTTCCATACCTTGTCATATTTGGAAATCAATTACCCAATACGTGCTTGCGGTTTTGATTGTATTCTATATATGTAGAACGTGAGATGAAAGCGTTTCTGCTAGATTATTATTATATTGTGGTTGATAGACATTATTGTAATATCAAAAGGTTTTTGATATAAAGATATTTTGGATTCTCATAAGGGAAAAACCCGTTCCGTTATACGGCGTGGTCTTATGAGATATCGTTTAATGGCTCAAACTGTTTTTAAACTGTTTTACTCACACCAGTCCCATGACTGACCCAGAGTTTATTTTGTTTTGTTTTCCCTAAACTCTTGGGTGCCCAATTTTGTACGGGCATTCGAGTAGTCGGGATTTATAGATACTTGAAGAGCTGGAGCAGGAGGCTTCAGGATCATATAGATATAGTTATTTCCGCTGTGTTGTGAGTGTTGTACTTTGATAATGATGTATATTCAAGTACAGATGTATATTTCAAAGTTATGTTACATATATTATATGTTATTCGTTCCGCTGTGAGATTCGTGTTACTCTGATGTTGTGTTCTTCTTTTTCTTCTTCTATTCTAAGTTTCTATCTTATCTATCCTCACCCTCTAATTTCTTTCACTAACTTTATGGTACTTTTCGATGTTTGGTTAGTCATCATTGAGTTTATGGCGATAACCAAAGTCGACAAAATCTGGGTCATTACAGTTGGTATCATAGCATAAGGTTAAGTGAATTACCTTGGCTCTGTGGCGTGACTCAGTAGAGATAGGGTTAGTAATACCCTAGATTGAGTTTGAGTGTATATATACGAGTGGACGTATTTATTATTTGATATAAGAAATTGTTTTATATTATGGAGATTCATTGGTTGAGTTGTTTATGGGTTCTGGTCGATCAGTTTGATCCATTGTATCGGTAGAAGTTACTAAACACTCGAATATGATGGGTCGACACGATATGTTTTGAAAAGAGGGTAAATTAAAATAAGTTTACCCAAGGTATATCTTGATATAGAGAAGATATATATATCAAAATTATAATATAGTGGATATATTGGTGGTTATTATAATCGAGTAAGATTATAAATTAAATGGTTATGTAAATAACCAATCAGAATTCATATAAGTGAAATACGTGAAATCAAATGAGTTAAATCTGAAATTTAAACAAGAAATTGAATTAAAATTCTGAAAAATTGGATAAGTGTTTGTAAATGGATTTGGATTAAAAATAAGGAAAATTTAAGATCCTGGGAGATTGTAAATTGTTTTACAAGTAGTGTGAATTATATTTTGAAATGAATTTCAAAGTGGAAATGTTTAGAAATGGTTTTATAGTATTGAACTCACCTCGATCGCTGGAAAATAGATTCCGATGAAGACATCTGCATCATCAGTATTCATTTTCGAGTTGTAAGTGACGAATTACTACCAGAGATACTGTTTTGAATTTGATTTGGGAAAGAACAAGTTGTGTTGAATTTCAAAAAGGAAAATTTGATATTTGAAAAGAGTAAACTGTTTAAAAACTCCCAGGGAAAGACTGTTTGAATTAAAAACAAATTTAACAGAAATTTGTGGAAGCAAATTTGAATTAAAGTAAAGCCAGTAAAGTGGTAACTGAGATTGAATTAGAAAGATATCAAGACAAATTGGATTGTGAGATTCAAATTTGAAGTGTAATGTGATAATCAAGTTAAGAGTTGGGAATCGAGAAGAAACTCAAGTTGAAATGATATTTGGCTCGGATATAAGCGAATGGTTGTGTTGTGGATAAAAGCAGATTGGAATTTGATTGGGATGACCCTTGTATCCGCTGAATTGATAACAGGTGGAAATGATATAATGATATGCCGACAAAAGGTACAAGTTTATATTTCTTTTGGATATGAGATTTTGATGAGCCGAATTGGCAAGCCGCTTGGCTGTTTGATTTTCTTTTGGGATGAAGATGGGCCAGAGAGGCGAATGTTGGTTTGACGTATTGACCAGTGACAAAGGAGATGCTAGCGAAATTTTTCAAAAAAGTTAAGGCGTTAAATTTTTTTCAAGATTTTTGAAAATTTTCATTGATAAGAATTAATTAATATTTTAATTGAAATTAAATTGGTTTAGTTGAAAATGAATTTAAGAAGTGAACAAATAAGTTCTAACCAGTTAATAGAGTTGTTCTCTACCTTAGCAATTTCGAGGATGAAATTATTTTAAGTGGGGAAGATTGTAATGACCCGCATTTTCAGTGGTATAATAATTAATTTATTTAATTATTTAAAAGGTGATTAAAAGGATTTCATGGTCGTTGAATTAAATAATGGTGAATATTTAATTGAAATAATAAATTAAATAATATATTTAATTTTGAAATAATCAGAACTGGCTGAAAGGGCGATATGGTGTGAACTGGATCATCTGTGATATTTAATTCAGTTTAGAATTGAATTTGAATAACGAATATATTATATAAACGACAGTTTGAACGTAGAGTTATAATATAATTAAAATCGAGCTCGAAATGGCGCTGTAGTTCGTTATTTGGCAATTCAAACTTCAACTGAATGTACAGGATTCGTTTTAAATCGGATTTCTGTGAAACAAGAAACGTTAGGAGCTGGTGAAGTATATTTTTCTAGTGGAAGAGGAAAATAGGGATTTCATTGTGTAGATTTTGATTTATGTCCAAATCAAATTTTAGAAAAGTCGCTATAGAGTCGTTTATCGACCGTAACAGTTTATTCGATATAACTAGATACCGGTTTCGAATTTAGACAAGGTTCTTTTTAGCCATAACGATAATTTAATTTTTAGAATTTTATTGTAATTTTTAATTAATTAAATAAGCAACTTTTTATTTGAAGAATTCTTCACCTTGTAATCAACATTTTGGAGTTTCACAATATGGGTTAACCTACCGATATTATTTTATTTCTGGAGTCGGGACACCTCGCTCATCACGATGGTATTTTTATTTCTATCCGTAGCAATACGTAACTATATAAATTATAATATATAGAGAAATACACCCGCCCGTTATCAATTTGAATGGTTGTGAAACACCCATCTCTTCTTTGAAAAAAAGACCGACGTGGCCTAGTTTTTGCCAACCAACTTTCGCGGTCAAAACTAATGCTGCGTAGCCTAAGTTTTCGCCTTTAAACTTTCATGGACAAGAAGAATACGACAACTCCTATTTCCCTTTATTAATATCGTTCTCTCCGTCCAACCTAAAACTTTATGTCTATGTGGTCAAAAATAATGTCGCCGCTCTCTTTCTTTCCTCAACCAAAAACGAGAGAAAATAAAATCAAATCCTAAAAATCCTAAAACTAATTCAGCTGATCTTCTCTTGACAAGAGCTTTGATTTCCAATGATTTGTGGAAGGTGCAATTCACGATTTTTGATATAGTGGGTTTCCAGCGAGAATTAGGGTTGCGGGTTTTAGAAAATGGGGTAATCGGTTTGCAAAACAAAGGGTGGACCTGGTTTCAGCGTGGAATTGGAGTCGGGTAGCATTTCTTTTGTGGGATTTGGTTCAGAAAAATGTCGATGGCTGTAGTTGGAGGCCGGTTCGACGCGAGTGAGAAGGGTGTGTCGAGTTGGGTTTTGTTGGTACCGGGGGATAGAGATTGTGATGGAGAGTAAAACGGTGGCATTCGTTTGTGATTTCGTTGAAGGATGGAGGGTCGGTGTGGATTGGAAGTTTCGGCAATGGCCTTGTAGTTCACTGGAGCGTGATTTTTAGTTGAGGAGGAAGAGGGAGTGATGTGGCGGGCTGGGGTTTTCATAAATGGAAATTGGGCCGGGTAACGGGTAAAGCCCATTTGACTTGATATTCATGTTTCATTTTAATTTAAATTTGCATTACTTCAAAACTGAATATCTTATTCATACGATATCGAAATTCAGCGAAACAAGATCCATTGGGATCGTATGGACGGGAGCAACACAATGAGACTAACTGGAAGTCCATCGGAGCTCGTTACAATTAATGGCGAAATAAATTGTCCGTCCGAATCAAATCGAGCGATGGTTATCGTTATTGACGATGATCGTCCAATGTGAGTAAACCTCACCAACTCTAAACATTTCTATTTTTTATAACGTATTCTTAGAACTGTTAAATGTTGGTTGATTGATGTGTGTTGACTGTTTGATTGAACTGCTAGTCAGCTAGTGGAAATTATATATATATATATATATATATATGTAAACCGATAAATCTATAGGTGTTGATTCTGTTAACAGAATATTTCATATTGAACTGAAAATGATGTTGATTATATTTTTTAACATCTGTGGATGCAGCGAAACAGGTCGGAGGAATTCAACTGGATTCCTCAACATATATTTTTCTGTTTTTCATATACTGTGAAATATGGTGTGATATATAATTTGTGTTGATTATATGTGTTTGAACAGTACCGATCACTATTAATTGGTATTGTAAATATCGTAGGAAATACCAAAACATAGTAAGTGGATTTTCAAAGTTGATTTTGAAAATAAATTTGTTTATATAAAATCAATGGATTTTATATATAAAAGGAAAAGAATTTCATAAAGGAGATATTTATTTGTTAAATAAATAGAAAAGATAAAGGAAATATTTATTTGTTAAATAAATATTAAAGATAAAGGAGATATTTATTTGTTAAATAAATAGAAAAGATAAAGAAATATTTATTTGTTAAATAAATAGAATGGAAAAAGGGAAATAGTTATTTGTTAAGTAAACAAATAGAAAAGGAATTAATCAAAAGAATTAATTAAGGAATTAATCAAAGAAGTTAATTCAAAGAAGATAATTCAAAAGGAGTAATTCAAAAGGGATAATTCAAAGGAATTATCCAAAGGAATAATTCAAAGGAGTTAAACCGAAAGAGTAAATCGAATATTAGTTATTCGATTAGAGTTAATCGAATAGAGTTAATCGATTAGTGTTGACCAGTTAGAATTAATCAGTTAGGGTTAACCAGTTGAATTAACCAGTTAAAGTTAAACAGTTACAGTTAAACCGTAGAGTTAAACCAGTTAGAGTTAAACAGTTAGAGTTAATCGATAGAGTTAAATCGAACTAGAGTTATTTAATAGAGTTAAATCGAACTAGACTTATTCAAATGGAGTTAATCGAATTTAGTTTATTCGAATAAATTTGAAATGAGTTAATCGAATTTAGTTATTCAAAGAAGTAAATCAATTCAGAAATATTCGAAGTAAGTTGATCGAATCTAGTTATTCGACAGGAGTTAAATCGAATACGATTTTATTCGAAGAAAGAGATTATCGAATATAAGTATTTGAAAGTAAGCAAATTGAATATAAGTATTCGAAAAAGAGTTAATCCAGTAAGAGTCATTAGGTTGGAGTTATTCAAATAAGAGTTATAGATTAGAGTTAACCGAATAGGAGTAAATAAATTAGTTGTCGTTATATTATTCGAGTTAGGAAATAAAAGTCATATTAAAGATAATATATTTCGGATGCAGGAGATTCTAACACCGTTGTTATAATCACGTAAACTTGTAAAAGAAAGGGGATCGTAAGGAAGTGTTAAAGGGTTAAAAGATGAACTTACCCTATTTCGATATTTGAAATGTTGTTCAGCTAAGGCCTGAGAGGTAGTTATACTCCAACTTGATTGACTTCGTTTTTAATTTAGAAATGGTTGAGGTTCGAGTGTGAAGTGGTTAAGTGAATTTAGTAAATAATTATAGTGGTTTGAGTTGTCGTCGCGATGTTGATTTAAACATCTGTTTAAATCCAAGTAAAGAAGATTTGGAAATGTTTTCCAACGTTAACGTATATTTTCTAAACATAGGAAATAAGGAAACATATATATATACATATATATATATATATATGATTGATTGATAGAATTTCCATTTGGAAATAATATCGTTGTTTACACATGTATTTTTCTTTAATAGTTAACTCACCGACTATCGAAGTTTTTGACCATTTAACATTGTTAATATGGAGAGACCGATTGGATTATTATCCAGAAAACCACTCTATATTGGCATAAGCATTGCGAATCATATATGCCAAAGATAATTGAAGACGGAGTAAAGTGCAAGGGCTATTGTATAAGTCTTAGATAACAGTGCCTAAGATGGATGTACTGAATAGTGCTTTCGGTTCGTCCTGTTTCTGGATGACTTGTATGGATGAATGTCTGACAGAGTATTTCCAGAAAGGTCACGTACATTGATTTCTTCAACCGTACCAAGAGTGGAAGTGGAGAAGAAAACTTCTTTAGCTAACACGTAATGTACTGTTGCATACGTCAATTAGTGATTTTCGATGGATCTAACAATGTAGCATTCGAAGTAAATCTGATGTGATGATAAAGCGTAACCTCTGGCCTCAACAACCAGGAAATGACAAAAATCGGGCAGGCAGCATGGCTAAGTTGGTCGCTCTGAAGTAGGGTGTATAATCACCTGATCTAGAGCTTCATTTACTTCAAAAAAATCTATTGTTGATGTTGTCCCATTCGGGAAAACGGTTGCTGATCCCAACCGATGGTGATATACATTCGATACACTCAAGCGAAATGAGTGGTCGGTCATGTGTGGACGGGTTGCAAGATGTTCTTGTTGAACCCAGTGTATTCCTCTCTAGAGGTACACTAGCGAAAGGTGGTTCCATACCTTGTCATATTTGGAAATCAATTACCCAATACGTGCTTGCGGTTTTGATTGTATTCTATATATGTAGAACGTGAGATGAAAGCGTTTCTGCTAGATTATTATTATATTGTGGTTGATAGACATTATTGTAATATCAAAAGGTTTTTGATATAAAGATATTTTGGATTCTCATAAGGGAAAAACCCGTTCCGTTATACGGCGTGGTCTTATGAGATATCGTTTAATGGCTCAAACTGTTTTTAAACTGTTTTACTCACACCAGTCCCATGACTGACCCGGAGTTTATTTTGTTTTGTTTTCCCTAAACTCTTGGGTGCCCAATTTTGTACGGGCATTCGAGTAGTCGGGATTTATAGATACTTGAAGAGCTGGAGCAGGAGGCTTCAGGATCATATAGATATAGTTATTTCCGCTGTGTTGTGAGTGTTGTACTTTGATAATGATGTATATTCAAGTACAGATGTATATTTCAAAGTTATGTTACATATATTATATGTTATTCGTTCCGCTGTGAGATTCGTGTTACTCTGATGTTGTGTTCTTCTTCTTTTTCTTCTTCTTCTATTCTAAGTTTCTATCTTATCTATCCTCACCCTCTAATTTCTTTCATTAACTTTCTAGTATTTTTCGATGTTTGGTTAGTCATCATTGAGTTTATGGCGATAACCAAAGTCGACAAAATCCGTGTCGTTACACTAATATTAAAAAGAAGGGGTCTGACCTTTTCATTTATAATTATCACAGCCGAATTCCTCAAAACCCTAGAATCCCAAATCAGCTAGTACTTCCTCATCCTTCCTCGATTTGATTCGAGAGCAACGTCAGTGGATCTTCTATAGAGGTGTTGATTTCAAGCGCCCGTGTTGATTCAATTTGAAACCATTTCCAGCGATTTTCAAGCTCATCCCTTTTTGATTCGATTCAAACAGAAGAAAGGTACTTGCTTTAATTCAATTATGATCTGGATTTCATGATTAACGTATAAACTTTTTTAATCTACTGCCTAATTTGATCCTAATTTACCATCATACTCTACCCTAATTCATATCAAAATAAATCAAATACGGGGTTATGCTGCTCAAGTAGATTCAAGTTATAATTCAAGTAGAGATTCAAAGGCTAATTCAACGACTTCAACAACTATTTTCTAAGAATCAAATAAAATCTAAATTAGAAGAACAAATAGGCTACTTCAAGGGAGAGCTATTCAGTTTTAGAATACAGATCCCAGAATTCAAGACCGTTCTGTAATTTGTAAGTTCATGTTACTTTTAGAAATAAAAGTTAATTAAGATTCTGACATTGTAATAAATCAGAATCTAAGATTGTGCCTGTTTCTACATGTCTTTCTATATCCATTGCATCTATCTCGTTAATAATATTATGTGTGACGACCCCAAACCCCGTACTGACGGTGCCAAGGGTAATCTTTGGAATATAACACATAAACAGATAATAGCAGAACAGAAATAAATAAATACACCAGATAATGCACAATAGAATATACTGGATAAACGTAATCATCAGAGTTACACAGTATACAGGATCATACTTAGTACAAATACAGTTCAGCTATACATAAATGTCTACAGCGGAAAACAAACATAATGTACAATAGGAGCTTAACAGCATAAAAAGAGATAAATGATAGAATCCATCTTTAGCTCCAGCTATCCAGAGGAAGCCAGCTAAACCTGAATACAAGGCTGCCCGTGTAGAAAAAGGGGCACCCGAGTTTGAAAGTGAAACAAACTACGAGTCCGTCATGGGACTGGTATGAGAAATCTACTCAACATACTTAAAATATGGCTAATCACAGGACCGCACCACTTTCATGGAACGGGTTTACTCCATTGGATTGCCAGTGCTTTAAAACAAATCATTCTTTTAAACATCGCAATGCTTTTTATAAAAATGAAGCCATTATAAGACTCAGTTCCCATCACACAATGCAACGCAAACTGGAGGATAAAGTTTTACCTTATAATGGCCAAAATATGGTTGATACGAATAAAACAAAAGCAATTGATATTATTACTAGTGTTTACATGTTTCAAAAACAATTTCGAATCATAACTATCAATCATAGACGGCATGGGTACCATATATCATGTCGCCATATATATATATATATATATACAATCAAAACCGCACGATGTCGTATTTGGAAATTGGATTTCCATCATGAACCAAGGCAAAAGATAGTCCTTACCAACTTCGAGATAATCTAGCCCATGTCTCAGGCGAGCGCGCAGGCAAGCCTTTGGAGCGATAGGGCCGGTCCACCGATGTGGATTAAAATTCCTGAACAATACGTTTCCCCGCCCTATGGGGCGTAAATGAGCCAACGAATGACTCCATCGGTCCCGGATCGACCGATAAAACCAAGGCGCCTCGCAATCCATCATCCACATAAGTAAAATGTCAGGCCATGTAAAAAACACCGACACAACTCCTAGCTAGAAGGAAACGCATGCCCTCCCTGAGGTCCTTCTCCCATTTCTAGTTCATACCGGGGTGTGAGGCTCGCGAATTTACATTATACACAAATATACGCCACACAGGCGGTGCTTTGATCATCAATCACAAGACTTTGCTTTTCAACAGAAGCCCTGTCCATTGCATCTTATCATGCCACACCAGCAATTCACACCATGCAACTGATGGTTATCAATCGCACATAATGAATTCCAATGTCAGACACACAGTCCATTTTCAAGTCCGTTCTGGGTCTGAACGAAACCGGAGGCACTAAATACCTCGCATTTCCATCAATTCCCACGTGCGTCTAGACGAACACCACTCATTATCCATATTTCGGGATGCCTCCCAATCAGGACCTCAGTGACCATCCAAACGAGGTGAAGATCGGTCTTCAACCCCCGTCTTTACCTTCGACTTCTTATCGTCGATTCAGTTATTCAGAATGGGATAAACCCTGTCTTTCTGAGCAACTCGCGTATATAATCAACAAGTGCAACACTAACATACACACGCATCATTTCAATTCATTAGTCACTAACCGTCAATCAGTAAGAGAACGATTTCCCAAATATTAACCCCGAAGGCCGAAACCAACATCAGATCAACACCCGGGAAACCATTCGGCTTAGCCAACATTCAGTTAGTTTCTAAATTTCACATCCATATCGTTTATAATATTTTATAACGATTTATCGCTATTTTTATTTATTTTAAAATAGCCAATTTATTCAAAACGACGCTTCGGGCCATAACGCCGTCGTGGCGCTGTTTTTCTTCAGATTTGATTTACACATATCTGAAAATCTAACCATTGGATCTTCACAAAATTTACATCATTAGAAAGATCTTTTCAAAACGAATCCAACGGTTCCAGTTTCGGGAAATTCCGACGGTCGGATCTCCCGGTATAATCGTTTGAAGTTTCGTTTTCAAAATACGAACTGCAACGTCGTTATTCGATTAAATATAATTATATATATATATATAATATAATCGATTCTGACGCTGTTTTTCTTCAGATTTGAATTAAGCATTCCAGACAATCCAACCGTTGGATTTTTACAAAGTTGGTGTCGTTGGAAAGATATTTCTAAAGCGAACCCAACGGTTGCGATTTCGGGAAAATCCGATGGTCGGATCTCCCACACTAATCGTTTGAAATCACGGCTTCAAAACACGAACTGCAGCTTTGTTATTCGATATTTTTCAATTCTATTTATATATATATCGATTCTTCGATTTCAAAACTATATGAATTTCATACATTTGATAAAAATGATATTTTTATCTTACTATCTTCTATTTCAACACTTCACTATTTTTTTTACAATTCATGTATATAATAAAAATGTGATTTTTATTGTAAAACAATTTATTTCAAAACTCGGCTATTTTATATAGTTAATATAGGTGATAAAAATAGGATTTTTATTATAAAACAATTTATTTCAAAACAAGATTATTTTATATAGTTCATATTGATGATAAAAATAGGATTTTTATTATAAAACAATTTCTTTCAAAATATGAATACCATTCAACACATGAATTTCAATTCAACGAATGAATATCGATTCAACACCTGAAGGTTTTCTATAGTTTATGTATATAGATAAAAAGGTGATTTTTATATTTAAAAACACGAATACCATTCAACACATGAATTTCAATTCGACGAATGAATTTCGATTCAACACATGAAGGTTTTCTATAGTTTGTATATATAGATAAAAAGGTGATTTTTATATTTAAAACACGAATACCATTCAACACATGAATTTCAATTCAACGAACGAATTTCGATTCAACACATGAAGGTTTTCTATAGTTTGTATATGTAGATAAAAAGGTGATTTTTATATTTAAAACACGAATACCATTCAACACATGAATTTCAATTCAACGAATGAATTTCAATTCAACACATGAAGGTTTTCTATATAACGAATAAATATAGTTTCAACAAATGAAAATAATTCTAACACATGAATATTATTCAAAATTTCGGCAGCATGATAGCAGGGTAGTTAAAACCGGGACCGTCCCTAGTACGGCTCCTCGGTCTACCTTAAAGCCTCGCAGCTTTTGACAATGGGGAATCATGCATCTAGTTCGCACGCAGGCGGCATGTGTATTTTTTTCATTTCCACAAACTAATCCTATGTGGTTTCAACTAAATATTTCTCAACCACAAACGGGTATTTTTCAACCACAATCAATCAATTCCAACCACAAACAATTTCAATCAACCATTCGCTATCAATCAATTTTCACACCAATCACAACCAATAAATATCGTCAATGGTTTGTGGACGAGGGGCGTATATATATATATATAGCATTTCACTTCTATTTCAACACATATATAATTTTTACAATGCATATACAACTTATACATCGAACGTACAACTTATACAACGCTTACACAAGAGGTGTACAACGCTTGTATAACTCATACATCGATTATATAATTTATACATCGTCGTTTTCCATATCGTTTATAATTTAGAAATCTCACATTGGGTTCCACTCCACCAAAAATAGCAGAAGGCTCAGAAAAATATGCGGTCTCTTCTAGAAGGTAGAAGACGTGCACACGGTCACGATGTTTCCTGTTTCATCGAATTTCGTCAAGAAATGAAAAAGATATGATTTTTCAAAGTTTGCAATGGTTTAAAGGTGTTAAAACAGTTGAAATTAAACAAAGCCGTACCTTCACAGTTTGGTTTGAAACTAGGTTTTCGATTTTCGTTCAATCCGTGCAACTATATGAAGATCGGCCTGTGCCACGATCTCGAGCTTGGAGAGGGCTTTCCAGCGCCACCACTGGTGGCCAGTTCGACGCCTTGTAGAGAGCTCGATGGTGGTCCAAAGCCTCGGACTTTGGGGACTCGAATCTCCCCCTACGCTTGATGATAAAGTACCAAACCAGTGTGGATTTGTAGATTGAATAAATCTCTGCAGATTTCCCCAAAGAAGCAATGAATTTTGTTGAGAGAATCGAATGGAAACGACGGGAGAAGGAAATTGCTTTTTCCTCCGTTCTCTTTTGAAGAGGGTGAGGGTTTGAACGATATTCTCTGGTCAACGCGGGTTTCCTATTAGATAATATTTTTTTTCTTATAATTTCCTTTAATACCCCTTCATCAATACGAACCCCAATTCAAACCCAACAACTGTCACCCCTATTTAATTACCCCATTCCGAACACAATGGGATATGATTCGTAGGCCCATTCGACTGTTTCAGTCAGTTTTCCTTCAATTTAAAATATATAACATTCAATAATTGATTTGAACGTACATTTCAATTTGCCAGGGCCACAAACTGATTCGAAAAATTCCAGAAAAATAAATCTAGCTACGTTTTGACAATACGGTCCCAACAAAACTAATTTCGTCGAATTTTGAGACCGTTTGAAAAATGGCCCATTTCTGGTTGATCCAATTTAACTGTAATTGACCAAAACACGTTTTCCTTTGCCACGCTCACATACTAGCTTCAAAAATTATGAAATTTAAAACCTAGCAATAACTTCACATCCCGGATCCAACGAAAGTGGTTTTGTCGAATTCCGAGGTCGTTTGCAAAATGGCTAATTTCACGTGCTATATAAATTCCATAGCGACCTTTCTGAAAATTCATTTGGCCATAACTTTTGCTTCCCGCTACGAAACTTCGATTTTTTAGATTCATTAGAAAGGTATTCACTAACAGATTTAAATATTTTTGGTTTCACTCAAATCCGTTTTGTTTTGCACCCGGTACAATCAGTCTAAGTTTGAATTCAAATTTTGAAACTACCGCGCAATTTCAGGCCTTGTTTATAATTAGAATTAATTATATTCGTTTTCAAATGTCGATTCAAACTCACTTTACATTGCTATTATTTAAAATACTTATTTTAAATATTTAAAATCCATTATTTTAGCCAATTTAAAATTTTTAAATTGGTTCAGATTTTCCGGGTCATTGCAATCTCCCCCACTTAAAACTTTTCGTCCTCGAAAAGGAACAAAGTCGAAAGTGGTTTGATTAATCAACTCTACCTTCAATCTGGCTTCCATTCTCCAACTTTTCAGTTTCTGAGAATTTTCAAATTCTTCAAAAATTTGGCTAACAACCGGAATTTTCGAAAAATTTCGCCATAACCTCCTTTGTACGGGGAGAGGTTTGGAAATTTATTGGGCCGTATTAGGTACCCAATAAATCCTAATAAGCATACACATATTTATAGTGATATATTCTGGTGTTTACAGTGGAGTGTGTATAGATAATAACTCCAGAGAATAAATTCTCGTCACCCTGTCAAAGCCTGAGGGAGTGTGTAATTTTATTGCTCAGAGGATATATCCTTGTCACCTCGTCCCGTGTGGGAAATAAATAGTCCATGTGCCGTATCTAATAACTAGAGAGACGTGATTATTGTCAACTCCAGACCCGTGTGGGGTTTTTATTAATCTGGCAATTTGTCGTTACAATTTAAATAGTCCATATCAGTCATCGGTTCAACCTGTAAAATACAGTCATCGCCATAAAAGCCTCTCGCTCGTATGGTAAATCTTCCACCTCGTCACACAAGCTCCAAATGCTTATGTGGTATATGATGAAGTATGCCTATCTTCAAGAAGTATGCCATGTAGTGTAGTTCAAAATTAATTGTTACTACCCTATGGAGATGTTTATTATTTCACACAGAACAACTAGCACTCTGCATCCAATGGCATTCGCAGGTCCCAGGATCGAAACCTGGCTCTGATACCAAGTGTGACGACCCCAAACCCCGTACTGACGGTGGCAAGGGTAATCTTTGGAATATAACACATAAACAGATAATAGCAGAACAGAAATAAATAAATACACCAGATAATGGACAATAGAGTATACTGGATAAACGTAATCATCAGAGTTACACAGTATACAGGATCGTACTTAGTACAAATACAGTTCAGCTATACATAAATGTCTATAGCGGAAAACAAACATAATGTACAATAGGAGCTGAACAGCATAAAAAGAGATAAATGATAGAATCCATCTTCAGCTCCAGCTATCCAGAGGAAGCCAGCTAAACCTGAATACAAGGCTGCCCGTGTAGAAAAAGGGGCACCCGAGTTTGAAAGTGAAACAAACTACGAGTCAGTCATGGGACTGGTATGAGAAATCTACTCAACATACTTAAAATATGGCTAATCATAGGACCACGCCACTTTCATGGAACAGGTTTACTCCATTGGATTGCCAGCGCTTTAAAACAAATCATTCTTTTAAACATCGCAATGCTTTTTATAAAACAGAAGCCATTATAAGACTCAGTTCCCATCACACAATGCAACGCAAATCAGAGGATAGAGTTTTACCTTATAATGGCTAAAATATGGTTAATACGAATAAAATAAAAGCAGTTGATATTATTACTAGTGTTTACATGTTTCAAAAACAATTTCGAATCATAACTATCAATCATAGACGGCATGGGTACCATATATCATGTCGCCATATATATATATATATATATATATATATATATATATATATATACAATCAAAACCGCACGATGTCATATTTGGAAAATGGATTTCCATCATGAATCAAGGCAAAAGATAGTCCTTACCGACTTCGAGACAATCTAGCCCATGTCTCAGGCGAGCGCGCATGCAAGCCTTTGGAGCGACAGGGCCGGTCCACCGATGTGGATTAAAATTCCTGAACAATACGTTTCCCCGCCCTATGGGGCGTAAATGAGCCAATAAATGACTCCATCGGTCCTGGATCGACCGATAAAACCGAGGCGCCTCGCAATCCATCATCCACATAAGTAAAATGTCAGGCCGTGTAAAAACACCGACACAACTCCTAGCTAGAAGGAAACGCATGCCCTCCCTGAGGTCCTTCTCCCGTTTCTGGTTCATACCAGGGTGTGAGGCTCGCGAATTTACGTTATACACAAAGCTACGCCACAAAGGCGGTGCTTTGATCATCAATCACAAGACTTTGCTTTTCAATAGAAGCCCTGTCCATTGCATCTTAGCATGCCACACCGACAATTCACACCATGCAACTGATGGTTATCAATCGCACAGAATGAATTCCAATGTCAGACATACAGTCCATTTTCAAGTCCGTTCTGGGTCTGAACGAAACCAGAGGCACTAAATACCTCGCATTTCCATCGATTCCCACGTACGTCTGGACAAACACCACTCATTATCCATATTTCGGGATGCCTCCCAATCAGGACCTCAGTGACCATCCAAACGAGGTGAAGATCAGTCTTCAACCCCCGTCTTCACCTTCGACTTCTTATCGTCGATTCAGTTATTCAGAATGGGATAAACCCGGTCTTTCTGAGCAACTCGCGTATATAATCAACAAGTGCAACACTAACATACACACGCATCATTTCAATTCATTAGTCACTAACCGTCAATCAGTAAGAGAACGATTTCCCAAATATTAACCCCGAAGGCCGAAACCAACATCAGATCAACACCCAGGAAACCATTCGACTTAGCCAACCTTCAGTTAGTTTCTAAATTTCACATCCATATCGTTTATAATATTTTATAACGATTTATCGCTATTTTTATTTATTTTAAAATAGCCAATTTATTCAAAACGACGCTTCGGGCTATAACGCGGCCGTGGCGCTGTTTTTCTTCAGATTTGATTTACACATATATGAAAATCTAACCGTTGGATCTTCACAAAATATACATCATTAGAAAGATCTTTTCAAAACGAATCCACGGTTCCAGTTTCGGGAAATTCCGACGGTCGGATCTCCCGGTATAATCGTTTGAAGTTTCGATTTCAAAATACGAACTGCAGCGTCGTTATTCGATTAAATATAATTATATTTATATATATAAATATAATTAAGCATTCCAGACAATCCAACCGTTGGATTTTTACAAAGTTGGTGCAGTTGGAAAGATATTTCCAAAGCGAACCCAACGGTTGCGATTTCGAGAAAATCCGACGGTCGGATCTCCCACACTAATCGTTAGAAATCACGGTTTCAAAACACGAACTACAGCTTCGTTATTCGATATATTTCAATTCTATATATATATATATATATATATATATATATATATATATCGATTCTTTGATTTCAAAACTATATGAATTTCATACATTTGATAAAAATGATATTTTGATCTTACTGTCTTCTATTTCAACACTTCACTATTTTTTTACAATTCATGTATATAATAAAAATGTGATTTTTATTGTAAAACAATTTATTTCAAAACTCGACTATTTTATATAGTTAATATAGGTGATAAAAATAGGATTTTTATTATAAAACAATTTCTTTCAAAATATGAATACCATTCAACACATGAATTTCAATTCAACGAATGAATATCGATACAACACATGAAGGTTTTCTATAGTTTATATATATAGATAAAAAAGGTGATTTTTATATTTAAAAACACGAATACCATTCAACATATGAATTTCAATTCGACGAATGAATTTCGATTCAACACATGAAGGTTTTCTATAGTTTGTATATATAGATAAAAAGGTGATTTTTATATTTAAAACACAAATGCCATTCAGCACATGAATTTCAATTCAACGAATGAATTTCGATTCAACACATGAAGGTTTTCTATAGTTTGTATATGTAGATAAAAAGGTGATTTTTATATTCAAAACACAAATACCATTCAACACATGAATTTTAATTCAACGAATGAATTTCAATTCAACACATGAAGGTTTTCTATATAACGAATAAATATAGTTTCAACAAATGAAAATAATTCTAACACATGAATATTATTCAAAATTTCGGCAGCATAACGGCAGGGTAGTTAAAACCGGGACCCTCCCTAGTACGGCTCCTCGCTCTACCTTAAAGCCTCACAGCTTTTGACAATGGGGAATCATGCATCTAGTTTGCACGCAAGCGGCATGTATATTTTTTTCATTTCCACAAACTAATCCTATATGGTTTCAACCAAATATTTCTCAACCACAAACGGGTATTTTTCAACCACAATCAATCAATTCCAACCACAAACAATTTCAATCAACCATTCGCTATCAATCAATTTCCACACCAATCACAACCAATAAATATCGTCCATGGTTTGTGGACGAGGGCCGTATATATATATATATAACATTTCACTTCTATTTCAACACATATATAATTTTTACAATGCATATACAACTTATACATTGAACGTACAACTTATACAATGCTTATACAAGAGGTGTACAACGCTTATATAACTCATACATCGATTATATAATTTATACATCATCGATTTCCATATCGTTTATAATTTAGAAATCTCACTTTGGGTTCCACTCCACCAAAAATAGCAGAAGGCTCAGAAAAATATGCGGTCTCTTCTAGAAGGTAGAAGACGTCCACACGGTCACGATGTTTCCTGTTTCATCGAATTTCGTCAAGAAATGAAAAAGATATGATTTTTCAAAGTTTGCAACGGTTTAAAGGTGTTAAAACAGTTGAAATTAAACAAAGCCGTACCTTCACAGTTTGGTTAGAAACTAGATTTTCAATTTTCGTTCAATCCATGCAACTATATGACGATCGGCCTGTGCCACGATCTCGAGCTTGGAGAGGGCTTTCCAGCGCCACCACTGTTGGCCAGTTCGACGACTTGTAGAGAGAACGACGGCGGTCCAAAGCCTCAGACTTTGGGGACTCGAATCTCCCCCAACGCTTGATGATAAATTACCAAACCAGTGTGGATTTGTAGATTGAATAAATCTCTGCAGATTTCCCCAAAGAAGCAACGGATTTTGTGAAACGACCCGAACTCCCCCGGTCTCCGAAGAGGAGGGAAAGAGCGGATTGTTTTGAGAACACGACAAATCAGAACGCATATAAAAGAACATTTCATTGTATATTACAACAATGCATCAGATTACAAGAATATACAGAGTATAAATGAATATTACACAGAAATATCAGAGATTTAAATTACATTTAAATACATAGCAGCGGAAAATAATACAATACACAACTAGAGGAGATATACGGATACAAAGCTTTCCGGATTCCAGCTGTAAACCAGGATCCTGCGAATATAAATCTGCAAAACCAAAACTACTAGCTGCCCGTGTCAAATTAGGGGCACCCAGAGTTTAGGTTAAAACAATAAACTCCAGGTCAGTAATGGGACTGGTGTGAGAACTAAAACAGTTATTATTCTTTATTTTTAAAGTTAGGTAAGTCAAGGGACCACGCCGTATAACACGGAACGGGTTTCCTCCCAAGAACACCAGTGCATAAAACAAACAGCGCAATGCTAAATAAGGAAAAATGAAGCTGTTATAAGACCCAGGTCCTATCACACAATGCAACGCAAGCTAGGGGATAGGGTTTTCCCTTATAACAGCCAAAGGATGCTTGATACGTTTAAAAAAATCATTTGATACTATTATAAGTGCATAGTGTATAAAACAACTTCAAATCATAAGTATCAATCATAGACGGCATGGGTACCATATATCATGTCGCCATACTAGTTCTACAAATAAAACAGCAAATGTCACGTATTTGGAAATTGGATTTCCATCTATGAACCGAGGCAAGGGATCGTCCTCTACCGATTCGAGACAATCTAGCCCATGTCTCAGGCAAGCGTGCAGACAAGCCTTGGAGCGACAGGGCCGGTCCACCGATGTGGATTATGATGCCTGAACACTACGTTTCCCCGCCCTTTGGGGCGTAAATGAGCCAACGAATGGCTCCATCGGACCCGGATCGTCCGATCTAACCGAGGCGCCTCGCAACAGCAACAACCACACAAGTGAAAAGTATATAAATGTCAGGGCTGGTAGGTCACTGACACCACCCTAGCTAGAAGGAAACGCATGCCCTCCCTGAGGTCCTCTCCCGTTTTTGGTTCACAACCGGGGTGTGAGACTCGCGAAGTAAACGTTACACAAAGCTACGCCACAAAGGCCGTGCTTTGATCATCACCACAAGGCTTTGCTTTTCAACAGAAGCCTCGATCAATTGCCACTTAGGCATGCCACACAAGCAATTCACTCCATGCGTTTGATATCCATCAATATATAACCCCTGAGCTCGTACGTCTCAAAGAAGGACGTTAAGCAAGAGAATAAATTCTCCGCCGCCAAACAGATATATATTTAATAGAGATAAATCACACGGACTAAAATCCAATGTCAGCCACACAGTCCATTTACAAGTCCGTTCTGGGTCTGAATGAAACCGGAGGCACCTAGTACCCCGCATATCCATCGATCTCCACGTACGTCTGGACGATCACCAACTGTTTCCATCTTCTTGGGTGTACACCCCAATCAAGATCATCAGTAATCACACAAACGATGTGAAGACCTCCGGTCTTCGACCACCGTCTTCATCTTCGACTTATCGTCGTATCAGTTATTCAGAATGGGGTAAACCCGGTCTTTCCGAATAACTCGCGTATATTTTAAATAAGTGTTACACAAACACAACATACGCCTCATTCCAATTCATCAGTCACTAACCGTAAATTAATCAAGAGAATAATTTCCCAAATATTAACCCCGAAGGCCGAAACCAACATCAGATCAATATCCAGAAAACCATTCTGCTTGGCTAACCGATAGTTAGTTTCTAAATTTCACATTCATAGGGAAAGGTTCCCATTAATTTTATCAGAGATAAATTCTTTAATTTATTCTTTAATCTACTTTTGAATATCAATTCAAACTAGTAGGGATTAACGAACTTTACCGAAGTAATTATTTGTTTTAATTTCCCAATCCCAACCTATTCATCCCATGAAGTAAAACTGGTAATACTTCATATCTAACGCCACGGGGTTATCGGTAAATTTAATTACCGTTTCACGTTCAAATCTAATTAAAGATTTAACTATCGCTTGGAGCAAAACTGGTGATACTCCATTCTCGATCATTTCAATCTAATTAAAGATTCATTAAAACTCCACTTAGTTCTAATCGTTAACTGGGTTAAAGAATCAGTGTCATTTAAAACACGGTTCACGATAAACCCAAAATCACATTCCATTAATTATCGGGTTAAAGAACGAGTGTTATTTAAAACACTGTCCACGATAAACCCAAAAATCAATATCAATTCAATTCCAATTAAATATTATTTAAATGGGTAAACTTTATTAAATCTAAGTAAAAAGATTTAATCTTTTCTCAACTGGGTTCAAGAACAGTGTTAGTGCAGACACCATTCACGACAAACCCAAATCACATTTGATATTCAATACAAGGCTCTGAATAGAAAATATATCGGCTTATATTCAATATCAAATTCTACGATTAACAAAGGTCGTATTGGAAATAACGATATAAATATATATCTTTTAAATTTCCATAACAACATCTGTATAATCACGAATTCCAACATCGAAATATTCCGAAGACAATTTCGATTCAAATCCACTCCAATGCAATCATTGGAAAATCTGGTTATTTTTAAAACCCTTTTCAAATTTAATTTATTTATTTAAAAATAAATAGAATTATAATTCTAGTTCAAAACTAGTTCATCTCGATAAAAATTTATTTTTTTATCTTTTCAAATATGGAGTTTTTCATCCCAATTCTTCACAAATCATTTCTTATGATTTTACACAAATTATTACTATTTTTAATAATTTTATCAAGGCCCGTACAGTCGATTTCCATCAACGGCCATCGAACTGCACTTACAGCGACCTTTTTCAAATTTGATTTGGACATAATTCCAAATCCAACCGTTAGATTTCTAATTTCTAATATTCGTTAGAAAACTCTTTTCGATACGAACCCAACGATTCCGGTTTTAGGAGAATCCGACGGTCGGATCTCCCGTAATATCCGTTCGAAGTCAATGGTCGAAATTCGCGAACTACCGCGGCGCGGCGCGTTCTATTCAGGCCATTTATATTATATATATAGTATATATAAAATATACTTCATCGATTTCCTTTTAAAAAGTATTTTATAAATCGTTTTAAATTCGTTTTCAAAACGATTTCAACTTCTTTTTCAAATTCAAATCAAAATTGATTTTTCCCTTACAAATTCGTTTTAAATTCATTTCAAATTGATTTCAATTCAAATCGATTTTGAATTCAATTTTAGTTCGTTTCCAATTCAATTCAATTTCAATTCGAATTCTTTTATATTGAATTTCAATTCGAATTCTTTTATTTTCAATTCGAATTCATTTATATTCAAAAAAAAATCATATTTTGAAATCACTTTCGATATTCATTATAAAATGAATAAAATCGATATAAATATCGTTCACGTCAAAATGGCGTCAATCTAACCAACACGGCTTCATATGTTTCTATTTTCAAATATTCTATTTCGAATATTTCTATCTCAAATATTTCTTTTCGAATATTTCCTTTTTCGAAACTGGAATGAGGCCCAATCAATTACCATATAATGTTAATTATATGGATTTTCTACAACACATGTATATATCAACAACGATGAATAATCAACCATCATCCAAAGTGCATTCTACACTGTATAAGCATCAAATATAAATATTCAACGCTTATAACAGTCTGTCAATCAATCGATCGACATACAACTAAACAATCGGGATTAGTGTACGTCAAATATCATCCCAATACCCGTATGGGGTTTCAAACAATCAAACACAGATTTTATTTGTGCAGTTGGGCGATGTGTAAACTTTATCGTCCCAATCAATGTCCTTCAAATAGGTGTACATAAACAAACCGTCCGGTTTGTAAATGAATATTTATTTATTCACATTCACATTAAAATTATATTTTTAACGATCAAACTATTTTATTCAATCTATGAATATTCTATTTGGTTCAATTATTAAATAAAATGTTATCTTTATTTTTCTAACTTATTTTTAGAAAATTTCGGCGGCATAACGGCACGATACTAGAAACGGGACAAGGCCTAGCCTTACCCCCGGTCTAGTGAAGGCCCACGCCATTCACACATCAATCAAATTCAAACAACAATCAAATTCAAATAAAATCATGAAACTAATCTATGCAACCAAACAAACAAGTCCATGGTCTGTGGACGATTATGTCGGGTGCTACTAAGCACCGTCTGCATCCTAGTATATATATATAACTAGAAAATGAAATTGAAAGGTGAGAAATTCTTACAGATTAGCTAAACCATTCGCCTCGACTCTTCATAGGTAGGAAATCTTCATCATATTCGCCTTCTGCCCTTTTCATCGTTCGTATTCTCTACATATGTAAAAATCACATTTTTATATTCTCCATTATATAAAAATCATATTTTTATCTCGCTACTTCTATAATGTAAAAATAGAAATTTCATCGCTATTTCATATTTGTAAAAATAGAATTTATATCACTACTTCTATAATGTAAAAATCGAATTTTTACTTCACATTCAAATATAGAAAAATCGAATTTTTACACTGCTACAACACATGTAAAAATTGTATTTTTATCGTTCTAACTTATATATATATATAAATTGGATTTTTATGCCATTAAAAATCCAATCTTTTTACTTTTAGAAATCTTATCTTTTTGCTATTAAAAATCACAACTTTTCGCATTTATAAAATCTCTCCTTTCAAAGATTTAAAAATCTAATCTTTTATAAAATTCAAATTCAAATCTTTCATAAATTAAAAATATAAACTTTCACTAATAAAAATAAACTTTTCCTATATACAAGTAACCAGATTTTTAAAATGCTATTTTATTTTAAAACTGAAATTAAAATCGAATAATAAAACTCACTGTGTGTAACAACCCGTATTTTCAATAACCTGTTATAACGTAAATCGAGGCAGAATTTAATTTATAAATCTGAATCAAGGGAAACGGGCTATGCCATTGCGTTCGTCTCGGAAAAATACGCGAAATAGAGTCCGAGTTTTCGAAAATCGGAGTCCGTATGACCCGATTAAGGCCCAACGAAGTTTTCAGAAAATTTCAAAGTAAAAACAGATTTCAAATTCAAGTTTGAATTTGGAAATTAGGGCAGTTGGGCGCAGGCGGGAAATTTCCCGCCAGACCACCCATGTCGACAGCCCTGTCGACTGGGCAGTCGACATGGTTAGGCCCAAGTCGACAGCCCTGTCGACTTGGGTGTCGACTTGGTTCAGCCGGGCAGTTTTGCCTGGTGCACCATTTTGGGATTTTGGTTAGGTTTTGGGGCCAGATTCGGTTTTAAGGGCTGAGATTGGAATTACGGTTTAATCCTAAGGTTGAAACTAATCCTAATCTCTATAAATAAGCCCCTAACCTAACCCTAAATCATCATTATTCATTCAAGTAACTAAACTATGGCAAAATCATTCCTCTCATGGCCTCCACTCTCTTCATAAAATTCCTAAGTTATTTCTATGAGAGATTTTCAATGCATACAAGTGTTTTCAAGCTTGTATGAGCATCATTAGCTTGCATTCAAGTCAAGTTTCCATATTTACATCATAAAGCAAGAGTTTTGATCATTTTGGCTCAAGGGTTTTTCTACTGGAGCTTGCATTTTGGGTTTATTTGATTGCATAAGGGCTTTGTCTCAATCTATATATATTTTTGTGTCTTCATAAGCATTGTAAGCCCTTTTCTACTTTCATATTTAAACTCTAAAGTTAAATGAATGATGCAAGTTTGGTTGATCATTATGATATGCAAGTTTGCCATGTTATGATATGCAAGTTTATCATGTTATGTTATGCAAGTATGCCATGTTATGATATGCAAGTTTACTATGTTATGCTATGCAAGTATGCCATGTTATGATATGCAAGTTTACCATGTTATGCTATGCAAGTTTGCCATGTTATGATATGCAAGTTTATCATGTTATGTTATGCAAGTTTGCCATGTTATGATATGCAAGTTTATCATGTTATTTTATGCAAGTTTGCTATGTTATGATATGCAAGTTTGCCCTATGATATGCAAGTTATGTTATGCAAGTTTGGGTTGATCATTTTGCTCATGTTATCATGTTATGCAAGCTTATCTTGGGTTTATGAACTTAAAGCTTCAAGCTTTATGCTAAAGGTTGCATTTTGGCAACATGTAAGTTATCATATCCCTTATGATAACTTGCATGTGAGGCTAAATGCGAACTTATGGCAACTTCTACATGTCATTTATCACCATGTATCACTTATATGCTAAGTTTGGTTTTATGCATACTTTTGAGGCCTAATGATGCAATATGCAAGTATATGAACATATGTACATTTCATATGCCACCATGTTAAACTTGTGGCTTCAACACCTTTATGTCATGATTATGCCAAGTTCCCTCTTTCTATCCTTTATGCGCTATTGCGATATGTAAGTGATGGGATTGCATTTGGGGTTGGGTAAACTTAAAAGACATAAAAACATAAGATTGGGAATTTACCTATTAAGTTAGGTCTACCCATTGGGAATTTACCTATTAAGTTAGGTCTACCCAAATTCTTGAAAACTTGTAATATGTTTTGGAAACATGATGGACATGACAATTAGAAAATATAAGTGTGACCAACTCGAGGTTGGGTTGAGTTTGTAGCGTAAAACTACCCGGAACCGACCGGCTTAACTAGTTGCTACAAACAATAGGACCCAATGTGAGAAGTTGGTCATGTTGTACCTTGAACCCGAGGTTAGACCAAGTTGTGGTGTAAAGCTACCCGGACCCGCTCAGCTTAACTAGTAACCACAACAAGGTCTAATGTGAGAGGTTAAGGCACATTAAGTTAATTAATGCCTCATGATTAGGGTTAAGTCATGGTCCACTTAATACTTAACCAATTTGGGCTTGGTAGATTAATCAGGGTTAAGTCGTGAACTCATCGTTACACTTAACCAAGTTAATCCATGATTAGTAAAAGGGTTAAACCGTACTTAACCCACTAGAAAATCCTAGCAATGGGGGTCCACTCCAGCAGTAATCCCAAGTTTGTATCATTAAGACCCTAGGGACTAGGCTAGGGTGGGGGGCACGATTACTGGACTTGAGGTAAGTGAACAAAAAAAAACGACGGCAGAGTGGTACGCCGATGTAGTTCCGGACGGACTATGGTCGTGCACGTAGTCCGTATTTGGAGAAGTCAAGCATGGGTACCAGTAGATCTAAGACTGTGCACTTATGTTTATGGTGTCTAGGGGTTGACACCCTAGGGCTTGATGCACCCGACGGGAGACCCGGCACAGTCCGACTACAATTATGTTTGGGCCGTATTGACACCAACACGTGACGAGTTAGGCTTAGGGAGTCGATCGATTAGACTGTTTGGTTGGACCTCGTATTAGGGTCATTTCATGTTATTGGGCCAAAGCTTGGGCCAAGGGATCAATACTTGTTTATTCAAATCATGTTAGCTTGCTAGTACACCTGTGGTGCAAAAACCTTAAACCTGATTATGCGATGACACCTTTATCTACCTTGTTAGTTAATCATCATGCTAGTATGTTGTTATCCTTATGTTCATCCCTGCTTCTCATGCCAGTTAACTTTATCAGTTTACATTGATCGTAGTAGGGCTTACTCAGTCTTTTTGACTGACCTGTTTTTCTTTCGCCTCTTTTCTTCCGTTCCCCCCCCCCCCCCCCGGTTCTCAGGGTGGGAATGTTGGAGCTTAGCTTGGATTTCTGATCGCTTGCTTGTGGGATTTTAGCTCATGTACGGTCTTGACATGAAGCTAGCTATGGTCATCACTTATTTTGGGGATAGTACTTATGTATTTCAGTTTTTCAGTGATGTTGTTTTTATCTAGACTTGTGTATTTGGAAAGTTGACATTATGTAGTACCAGACTTGTTTTGAAATAGTTTGAAATCTTCCGCTGTTTTATTTATCTTATTTACTCTGTTTACATTTATACATATGTTCTTGTTCTGCCTTGATATATCATTATGCATGTTTACCCGGTACAAACGCCCCTCCAAAGTCAGAGTGCTTGCAAGAGCCACCCTGGCGGAGGTGGGATGTTACATTTGGTATCAGAGCGTATGGTTTTCGAGATGGAACAAAAAGGTTTTTAAAACTTTTGAAAAACTATTTTCAAAACCAAGTATAAAGTATTTTCCAAAGAACAGTCTAGTTTATTTTAAAGGCTATTCCCCAAAAGCCATTAGCAAAAATTCCTTCGTTTTTTTTCTCTCCATCCTGAATCTATCTTTTTCTTCGTTTTTAGTATGGCCGATAACTTTACTATTCCGGAGGGAGTACACGTACCTGTTTGGTATAGGAGACTTTTGGAGGCTAGGGCGACCGAAGCCGGCCCCGCAGATGCTCCTCCTCCTCCTCCTTTAGTTAATGTTCCTCCTCCTCCTGTCGCTGAGGTTCCTCTTCCTCCTCCCCCTCAGCATCCACAAGAGGATTTCGCGGAGATTTGCAAAGACTTTAAGGCGATGGGTTGCAAGAATTTCATTGGAACCGAGACTTATGTAGAGGCAAGGAATTGGTTGAAAGAAACCGAAGATCTTTTTTGCCTTCTTTGATATAGATGACCGTAGGAGGGTTTTATTGGCAGTGTGGTTGCTAAAGGAAGAAGCTGCACGTTGGTGGGTGGTCACCACCGCTACTATGCCAATTGAGACTTGGGATGACTTTCGGGGAAAGTTTGGACTAAGGTTCCTATCACTGAAGCAAGGGGACAGGACTATTAGGAATACATAGATAAGTTTAATCAACTGGCTCGGGTCGGTTTAGACTTGGTTAACACAGCTCAGAAGAAGGCCCTATACTTTGCTCTAGGATTAAACGAGCCATTACATGGTTTAGCCATGACTCATATACCCTTGGGGGCAACTTTCGAGAGTTTGGTGAATATGGCCTACTCAATGAAGAGAATAGGAGTGACAAGAAAGAGATCAAGATGAATGATACTCAAGCCAAGAAGACCGATTCCTAGTGGAAAGGAAATCAGGGTAATCCAAGTGGTCAGAGCAGTCAAGGCAATCAGAACAAGAACAAGAGTCAAGGCAACAAGGGGAACAATAGCAAGGGCAATAACGACAAGAGGAAGTGCCATTATTGCGGTTCAGTTGGGCATCTTATTAAGGATTGTAGGAAGAGAAAAAGGAAGAGTGGTGAATGCTTTCATTGTGGTGAGTTTGGACATTTCAGCAAAGATTGCCCGAAGAAGCAAGGGCAAGGTCAGACTCAGTGTGCAAGACCATCTGGAGGGCGAGTTCATCCCCTCAACATCGTTCTTCCAGCTCATGATCGAGGTAGTGTTTCTGTTAAAAGTCCTGTTTACATTTCTGATTTTCCTGTTTGTACTTTGTTTGATTCTGGCACATCTCATAGTTTATTTCATCTGATCTAGTTGAAAGTTGCACCTAAGTACTAGTCTAGTTAATGATCCCGTGTGTGTTCCAAATCCAATTGTGGTTTCCGCCCATTTGTCTATTATCTACGTGGATTTGAAAATCTCTATCTTTAGTGTAGAGTTATCGTGTGATGCTTATATTCTCGGTTTCATGGGGTATGGGTTGATTTTGGGCATGGATTGATTGTCCAGTTTTGGAGCCATCCTTGATTTTTGAGCATAGGGTTGTGAGGCTCATGACTCGCCTCGGTAATACCCTAAAAATTTCTTGTAACCCTATGGGTCCCGTCATGTTGTGTTATCTTGAATCCCTCAACTCGTCTATTGATAGTTTACAATTGGTAAGGGTGGTCCGAGAATATCCTGATATCTTGGGTGAAGTGAAGAGGGGGTTACCCCTAAGCGATAGATTGATTTCCGCATTTATCTGGTTAATAATGCCAAGCCAGTTACGTGGCCGGTTAGGCACATGGTCCCGCGAGATGAGAGTTAAGAAAGCAAGTCAAGGAGTTGCTTGAGAAGAACTTCATACGATGAAGCATTTCCGAAGAGGGTGCTCTAGTAGTATTCGCTACTAATGTGGACAGTTCGCTTCGCCCGTGTGTTGATTATCGTGAGTTGAACAAGAAGAATAGACAACCATTACCAAGGATCGATGATTTGTTTGATCAGCTAGTAGGAACATCTGTTTTCTCTTGATATAGCTACTGGATTCCATCAGCTCAGAGCAGCTGAAGATAGTATAGACAAAACTGCGTTCAAAACTCCAGATGGATTCTTAGAATGGCTAGTCATGCCATTCGGTTTGACTAATGCACCCGCCTACTTCGTGGACTTGATGAGTAGGGTGCCTAGGGAGTTCCTGAACAAGTTTGTGGTAGTCTTTGTAGATGATATCCTGACTTTCTTAACGAACGAGGAAGAACATGCTAGACATCTCAAGGAGGTGATGGATGCGCTTAGAGCCCATCAGTTGAAAGCCAAGTCCTCCAAATGTCATTTTGGAGAAAAGAAGTTAGATTTCTTGGGCACATAGTTTCTAAACAAGGCTTAGCGGTGGATCCCGCTAAAGTGGTCGCGGTTCAAGACCAGAAAGCCCCGACGAGGACAATTGAAGTAAGAAGCTTTCTCAGTTTAATTAGTTAATTAGCGTCCCTTGAGCTTAGACCTACCCTTATGGATCAAGTAGGGACTTCGCAGAAAGAAGACCCGAAGTTAGTCGAGATCATGGACAAGTTGATTAGAGGCAGGATGTTAAGTCACCTCGCCATAGATAACAAGGGATGGCTAAGACGCAATGAGAGAAAGAAGGCTCTTGAAGATGCACATCACTCGAGGAGGTGGCCGAGTTTGTCCCAAGGTGCATGTTGTGCCAACAGATTAAGGCCGAGTCATAAAAAGCCCGGTGGGCTATTACATCCATTGGAGGTCCCCGCAATGGAAGTAGTAAAGCGTCACGAAGGATTTCGTGGATGGACTGCCTAGATCAAGAAAGGGAATAAGAGCATGTGGGTCATAGTAGGTAGACTCACGAAGAGTGCTCATTTCAATCCGGTAAGGAGCGAAAGGACTGCATCATAACTAGCGACAGTTTACTTTCAAGAAATAAAGCGGTTGCACGGGGTTCCCTAAAGGATAGTTAGTAACCATGACTCAATTTTCACTAGCCAGTTTTGGGATAGTCTACGGGAAGTCATGGGCAAGCAACTGAATCTAAGTACGGCCTATCATTCGCAGGCGGATGGTTCATTTCGTTCAAGCATGAGTTATAGAAAATCACGTTAGTAAGAGCAATTGGCAACGTGGATTGGTATTTTCAAGAAAAGTTCTGCTGCGTGGAATACTTTATAGTAAGTAAACGAGATCCAGGATTCACTGGTGAATTTTGGAGAGCTTGCAGGAAACCATGAGGTCACAGTTATGTTTAAGCCAAGTATAATAGAAGAGTAAGTGAAAAAGGAAGACGAGAGGCGACAATGAAATGGGTTCCAACTCATATTTGGAAATAAGAGTTAAGAAGCTAAGAAATCATGAGGTAAAAGACGGTCAAAGCACAGTGGAGTTGAGCTCAAGGAAATGTGACTTAGAAGACTGAAGGCTAGATACACGCATCATATCTCTTTCTAAGAGTATATCCTTGATCCTTGTTTTCCGGTGGAACTTACTTGCATGTTATCTTTTACATATATCCTCTCGGTCCCGTTCTCGATCCCATTTCTGTTGTAAACTCCATAAGGGGGTGTGACTCATCGGTTAGTAATACATGTCAAGGTTTAAAGGGGTCCGTTAGGTTGACTAAACCTTTTGGGCTTTTATAGAATATGGGTTGGGATAAGAAGGGATTTCTTGTAATCCGTAAAGAGTATATCTTGTTTATCTTCCCGATCTCTTTGTAGCATATCTTTCTTTTGCTATCTATATCGTGTTAATCTTGTCATGAATACCTTAGGTAGAAACCCTTTGGATGGAACATGTGTTTGAAACATGTTATGCTTGATGTTTGCAAGTGGTTACTCGTGGATGCATTATACACATTAGGCACTAGATCGGCTCACACACTCCTCATATTGCATATGCATGAGTGTTTATGCTTATTCATGGATGAAAATTTTTGTGTTATCACATGGATGTTGCATATGGATGTATGTTATGTGCACACATATAGATGTTCATGATATTTGCATTAGATAAGTACATATACACACACCTTTGCATATGTTCATACAACATTTAGAATCTTGTAAGGACAATGATTGCTCGTGGATGATGTTTTGAGTAGATGGATGTTGGATGGTAGGATACGTTCTTCCTAACTTGAAGATTTCGGGGACGAAATCCTTTAAGGAGGGGAGAATGTAACAACCCGTATTTTCAATAACCTGTTATAACGTAAATCGAGACAGAATTTAATTTATAAATCTGAATCAAGGGAAACGGGCTATGCCATTGCGTTCGTCTCGGAAAAATACGCGAAATAGAGTCCGAGTTTTCGAAAATCGGAGTCCGTATGACCCGATTAAGGCCCAACGAAGTTTTCAGAAAATTTCAAAGTAAAAACAGATTTCAAATTCAAGTTTGAATTTGGAAATTAGGGCAGTTGGGCGCAGGCGGGAAATTTCCCGCCAGACCACCCATGTCGACAGCCCTGTTGACTGGGCAGTCGACATGGTTAGGCCCAAGTCGACAGCCCTGTCGACTTGGGTGTCGACTTGGTTCAGCCGAGCAGTTTTGCCTGGTGCACCATTTTGGGGTTTTGGTTAGGTTTTGGGGCCAGATTCGGTTTTAAGGGCTGAGATTGGAATTAGGGTTTAATCCTAAGGTTGAAACTAATCCTAATCTCTATAAATAAGCCCCTAACCTAACCCTAAATCATCATTATTCATTCAAGTAACTAAACTATGGCAAAATCATTCCTCTCATGGCCTCCACTCTCTTCATAAAATTCCTAAATTATTTCTATGAGAGATTTTCAATGCATACAAGTGTTTTCAAGCTTGTATGAGCATCATTAGCTTGCATTCAAGTCAAGTTTCCATATTTACATCATAAAGCAAGAGTTTTGATCATTTTGGCTCAAGGGTTTTTCTATTGGAGCTTGCATTTTGGGTTTATTTGATTGCATAAGGGCTTTGTCTCAATCTATATATATTTTTGTGTCTTCATAAGCATTGTAAGCCCTTTTCTACTTTCATATTTAAACTCTAAAGTTAAATGAATGATGCAAGTTTGGTTGATCATTATGATATGCAAGTTTGTCATGTTATGATATGCAAGTTTATCATGTTATGTTATGCAAGTATGCCATGTTATGATATGCAAGTTTACCATGTTATGCTATGCAAGTATGCCATGTTATGATATGCATGTTTACCATGTTATGCTATGCAAGTTTGTCATGTTATGATATGCAAGTTTATCATGTTATGTTATGCAAGTTTGCCATGTTATGATATGCAAGTTTATCATGTTATGTTATGCAAGTTTGCTATGTTATGATATGCAAGTTTGCCCTATGATATGCAAGTTATGTTATGCAAGTTTGGGTTGATCATTTTGCTCATGTTATCATGTTTTGCAAGCTTATCTTGGGTTTATGAGCTTAAAGCTTCAAGCTTTATGCTAAAGGTTGCATTTTGGCAACATGTAAGTTATCATATCCCTTATGATAACTTGCATGTGAGGCTAAATGCGAACTTATGGCAACTTCTACATGTCATTTATCACCATGTATCACTTATATGCTAAGTTTGGTTTTATGCATACTTTTGAGGCCTAATGATGCAATATGCAAGTATATGAACATATGTACATTTCATATGCCACCATGTTAAACTTGTGGCTTCAACACCTTTATGTCATGATTATGCCAAGTTCCCTCTTTCTATCCTTTATGCGCTATTGCGATATGTAAGCGATGGGATTGCGTTTGGGGTTGGGTAAACTTAAAAGACATAAAAAAATAAGATTGGGAATTTACCTATTAAGTTAGGTCTACCCATTGGGAATTTACCTATTAAGTTAGGTCTACCCAAATTCTTGAAAACTTGTAATATGTTTTGGAAACATGATGGACATGACACTTAGAAAATATAAGTGTGACCAACTCGAGGTTGGGTTGAGTTTGTAGCGTAAAACTACCCGGAACCGACCGGCTTAACTAGTTGCTACAAACAATAGGACCCAATGTGAGAAGTTGGTCATGTTGTACCTTGAACCCGAGGTTAGACCAAGTTGTGGTGTAAAGCTACCCGGACCCGCTCGGCTTAACTAGTAACCACAACAAGGTCTAATGTGAGAGGTTAAGGCACATTAAATTAATTAATGCCTCATGATTAGGGTTAAGTCATGGTCCACTTAATACTTAACCAATTTGGGCTTGGTAGATTAATCAGGGTTAAGTCGTGAACTCATCGTTACACTTAACCAAGTTAATCCATGATTAGTAAAAGGGTTAAACCGTACTTAACCCACTAGAAAATCCTAGCAATGGGGGTCCACTCCAGCAGTAATCCCAAGTTTGTATCATTAAGACCCTAGGGACTAGGCTAGGGTGGGGGGCACGATTACTGGACTTGAGGTAAGTGACCAAAAAAAAACGACGGTAGAGTGGTACGCCGATGTAGTTCCGGACGGACTATGGTCGTGCACGTAGTCCGTATTTGGAGAAGTCAAGCATGGGTACCAGTAGATCTAAGATTGTGCACTTATGTTTATGGTGTCTAGGGGTTGACACCCTAGGGCTTGATGCACCCGATGGGAGACCCGGCACAGTCCGACTACAATTATGTTTGGGCCGTATTGACACCAACACGTGACGAGTTAGGCTTAGGGAGCCGATCGATTAGACTGTTTGGTTGGACCTCGTATTAGGGTCATTTCATGTTATTGGGCCAAAGCTTGGGCCAAGGGATCAATACTTGTTTATTCAAATCATGTTAGCTTGCTAGTACACCTGTGGTGCAAAAACCTTAAACCTGATTATGCGATGACACCTTTATCTACCTTGTTAGTTAATCATCATGCTAGTATGTTGTTATCCTTATGTTCATCCCTGCTTCTCATGCCAGTTAACTTTATCAGTTTACATTGATCGTAGTAGGGCTTACTCAGTCTTTTTGACTGACCTGTTTTTCTTTCGCATCTTTTCTTCCGTTTCCCCCCCCCCAGGTTCTCAGGGTGGGAATATTGGAGCTTAGCTTGGATTTCTGATCGCTTGCTTGTGGGATTTTTGCTCATGTACGATCTTGACATGAAGCTAGCTATGGTCATCACTTATTTTGGGGATAGTACTTATGTATTTCAGTTTTTCAGTGATGTTGTTTTTATCTAGACTTGTGTATTTGGAAAGTTGACATTATGTTGTACCAGACTTGTTTTGAAATAGTTTGAAATCTTCCGCTATTTTATTTATCTTATTTACTCTGTTTACATATATACATATGTTCTTGTTCTGCCTTGATATATCATTATGCATGTTTACCCGGTACAAACGCCCCTCCAAAGTCAGAGTGCTTGCAAGAGCCACCCTGGCTGAGGTGGGGTGTTACACTGTGTTCTCCAGAGGGGTGGAAACTTGCAGATCGAACTGGAGATATGGGGGGTCGCTGCTACGAACGGAGACGGAGGGTGGCGGCCTACTGGGATGCGACGGCGGTGGGCCCCTCTGGTGGTCACGGAGTCGGTCTTCAGGTGGTGCGGCTGCTAGGGTTTCGTGGCTTTCGAATTTAGGGGGGAAAAAGGGGTAGCGACTGGCGATGAAGGGGGGGCTCCGGCGTCCATGCGGTACGATGGGGAGGTGGGCGGCCGGTCAGAGGCGCTGCGGCGTGAGGTCCGGTGGCGAGCTGGAGATCGACGACGGCTTTCCCCTTTTTTTTATCTCGTTCGATTTTATTTTACTGAGGGAGGAAAGAGAGGGGTGTATATGCAAAAGGATTTTATTATTATTTTATTTATATCTTAATTCCGAAATATGTGCTTTCACATATGAACTCAAAACCGGACCCAACGACTGTCGCCTTTAGCTAAGTACCCCCATTCCGGACACAATGGGATATGTTTCGCAAGCCAATTCGGCCGTTACGATTAGTTTTCATCAAAATTAATGTATAACTCTATATATTGAATTTGAACGCGCATTTCAGTTTACTGGGGTCACATACTAACTCGAAAAATTCAAGAAAAATATTTCCTAGCTTCGTATTGACCATACGGTCCTAACAAAACTAGTTTCGTCGAATTCTGAGACCGTTAGAAAAATGGCCATTTTCCAGTCGATTAAAATCAACTAAAACTGGTCAAACGCGTTTTCCTTTGCCACGCTCACATATTGATTCGAAAAATTATGAAATTTGGAATCTAGCAATAACTTTATACCACGGACCCAAAAAAAGTTGTTTCGTCGAAATCCGAGGTCGTTTGCAAAATTCCCATTTTTAAGGGCTTGAATTCCATAGCGACTATTCAGAATTTTCAACTGGACATATCTTTTGATTCCCGCTATGAAATCTTGATTTTCAGGATTCGTTGGAAAGATATTCTAAAATAGATCCTAATGTTTTTGGTTTCACTAAAATCCGGATTGTTTTGCACCCGGTACATTCAATTGAAGTTTGAAATCGAATTATCAAACTACCGGGCCATTTTCAATTCCTTTTATAATTTAAAATAAATATTTATTTTCTAACGACGATTCAAACGAATATATACGTTCGCATTATATTCAAAATAAATTTCTCGTCGATATTATTTAAAATAATTCATTTTAAATAATCAAAATTCGCTAAAATTGCCAAAATAAAAATTAAAAACTGGCCCAGATTTTCGGGTTGTTACAATCTCCCCCACTTAAAACTTTTCGTCCCCGAAAAGGAACAAAGTCGAAAGTTGTTTAACTAATCAACTCAACTTCCATTAATTTGACTACGGCTTAAGTTCTTCAACTTTTCAGTTTCTAAAAACTTTTCAAAAATTTGGCTAACACCCTAAATTTTCGAAAAATTTCGCCATAACCTCCCCTGCACCGGGAGCCACGGGAAAATCCTGAAATTGCCATACAGGCCTTCTGATCTCAAAAAAAAAAAAAAGCCAATCGGCTCATAAAATCATCATCACCCAAACAAAACGGTAAATTATAGTAAACATGTACCTATTTGTCGGGCAAACAAATTTTATTCTTTGCTCTAGCCTTCTTGTTATGACCTGTTCAATGTAAGTACAAGTATATGCAAGCAAATGCGACCAAATTTCAATATAATTCAATATGTGATTCAATTAGGCTAAATGGCTAAAAATTAGCAAACAAATAATCAAACAACGCAAACATCAATCAATTAGTGAATTAGAGTTCCAAATTCATAATTTTGATACATATACAAAAATCATGTTTTTGATGCCAAATCACAACAATAAATCCTATCTAGTTTCGGTTCTCACACCAGTCAATAGGAAATATATAGAAATCTCACTTTCGTTACTCGAAAATAAATACTGGCGACAGTGCCCCGTCACCAGAATTATCCCAGGGCAACTAGAGTATGATTCTATAACCATCCAGTACATTAAAACTTCGAATACACGTTTGCAAGACATATATGCAAAATTTTTATATATCGGATTTGTCCCGATCAATATAGAATAAATAATCAAATACGAATAGTTGATTTAAATATTCAAAACAAAAATTGTTTTCATTTTAAAAAAAATATACTCTTCACACTCGTTCTAGGATACAACTGATCCCATCTCTAACGAGTCATTCTCGCTGGATATTACTAATCCAATATCTGATGAATTCTTTCGTATTGTTCTAATGTGCCTTGTTCTCTGCTTTGTAAACCAAAGCTCTGATACCACGATGAAACGACCTGAACTCCCCCGGTCTCCGAAGAGGAGGGAAAGAGCGGATTGTTTTGAGAACACGACAAATCAGAACGCATATAAAAGAACATTTCATTGTATATTACAACAATGCATCAGATTACAAGAATATACAGAGTATAAATGAATATTACACAGAAATATCAGAGATTTAAATTACATTTAAATACATAGCAGCGGAAAATAATACAATACACAACTAGAGGAGATATACGGATACAAAGCTTTCCGGATATCGTTCCAGCTGTAAACCAGGATCCTGCGAATATAAATCTGCAAAACCAAAACTACTAGCTGCCCGTGTCAAATTAGGGGCACCCAGAGTTTAGGTTAAAACAATAAACTCCAGGTCAGTCATGGGACTGGTGTGAGAACTAAAACAGTTATTATTCTTTATTTTTAAAGTTAGGTAAATCAAGGGACCACGCCGTATAACACGGAACGGGTTTCCTCCCAAGAACACCAGTGCATAAAACAAACAGCGCAATGCTAAATAAGGAAAAATGAAGCTGTTATAAGACCCAGGTCCTATCACACAATGCAACGCAAGCTGGGGGATAGGGTTTTCCCTTATAACAACCAAAGGATGCTTGATACGTTTAAAAAAAATCATTTGATACTATTATAAGTGCATAGTGTATAAAATAACTTCAAATCATAAGTATCAATCATAGACGGCATGGGTACCATATATCATGTCGCCATACTAGTTCTACAAATAAAACAGCAAATGTCACGTATTTGGAAATTGGATTTCCATCTATGAACCGAGGCAAGGGATCGTCCTCTACCGATTCGAGACAATCTAGCCCATGTCTCAGGCAAGCGTGCAGACAAGCCTTGGAGCGACAGGGCCGGTCCACCGATGTGGATTATTATGCCTGAACACTACGTTTCCCCGCCCTTTGGGGCGTAAATGAGCCAACGAATGGCTCAATCGGACCCGGATCGTCCGATCTAACCGAGGCGCCTCGCAACAGCAACAACCACACAGGTGAAAAGTATATAAATGTCAGGGCTGGTAGGTCACTGACACCACCCTAGCTAGAAGGAAACGCATGACCTCCCTGAGGTCCTCTCCCGTTTTTGGTTCACAACCGGGGTGTGAGACTCGCGAAGTAAACGTTACACAAAGCTACGCCACAAAGGCCGTGCTTTGATCATCACCACAAGACTTTGCTTTTCAACAGAAGCCTCGATCAATTGCCACTTAGGCATGCCACACAGGCAATTCACTCCATGCGTTTGATATCCATCAATATATAACCCCTGAGCTCGTACGTCTCAGAGAAGGACGTTAAGCAAGAGAATAAATTCTCCGCCGCCAAACAGATATATATTTAATAGAGATCAATCACACGGACTAAAATCCAATGTCAGACACACAGTCCATTTACAAGTCCGTTCTGGGTCTGAACGAAACCGTAGGCACCTAGTACCCCGCATATCCATCGATCTCCACGTACGTCTGGACGATCACCAACTGTTTCCATCTTCTTGGGTGTACACCCCAATCAAGATCATCAGTAATCACACAAACGATGTGAAGACCTCCGGTCTTCGACCACCGTCTTCATCTTCGACTTATCGTCGTATCAGTTATTCAGAATGGGGTAAACCCGGTCTTTCCGAATAACTCGCGTATATTTTAAATAAGTGTTACACAAACACAACATACGTCTCATTCCAATTCATCAGTCACTAACCGTAAATTAATCAAGAGAATAATTTACCAAATATTAACCCCGAAGGCCGAAACCAACATCAGATCAATATCCATAAAACCATTCTGCTTGGCTAACCGACAGTTAGTTTCTAAATTTCACATTCATAGGGAAAGGTTCCCATTAATTTTATCAGAGATAAATTCTTTAATTTATTCTTTAATCTACTTTTGAATATAAATTCAAACTAGTCGGGATTAACGAACTTTACCGAAGTAATTATTTGTTTTAATTTCCCAATCCCAACCTATTCATCCCATGAAGTAAAACTGGCAATACTTCATATCTAACACCACGGGGTTATCGGTAAATTTAATTACCGTTTCACGTTCAAATCTAATTAAAGATTTAACTATCGCCTGGAGCAAAACTGGTGATACTCCATTCTCGATCATTTCAATCTAATTAAAGATTCATTAAAACTCCACTTAGTTTTAATCGTTAACTGGGTTAAAGAATCAGTGTCATTTAAAACACGGTTCACGATAAACCCAAAATCACATTCCATTAATTATCGGGTTAAAGAACGAGTGTTATTTAAAACACTGTCCACGATAAACCCAAAAATCAATATCAATTCAATTCCAATTAAATATTATTTAAATGGGTACACTTTATTAAATCTAAGTAAAAAGATTTAATCTTTTATCAACTGGGTTCAAGAACAGTGTTAGTGAAGACACCATTCACGACAAACCCAAATCACATTTGATATTCAATACAAGGCTCTGAATAGAAAATATATCGGCTTATATTCAATATCAAATTCTACGATTAACAAAGGTCGTATTGGAAATAACGATATAAATATATATCTTTCAAATTTCCATAACAACATCTGTATAATCACGAATTCCAACATCGAAATATTCCGAAGACAATTTCGATTCAAATCCACTCCAATGCAATCATTGGAAATTCTGGTTATTTTTAAAACCCTTTTCAAATTTAATTTATTTATTTAAAAATAAATAGAATTATAATTCTAGTTCAAAACTAGTTCATCTCGATAAAAATTTATTTTTTTATCTTTTCAAATATGGAGTTTTTCATCCCAATTCTTCACAAATCATTTGTTATGATTTTACACAAATTATTACTATTTTTAATAATTTTATCAAGGCCCGTACAGTCGATTTACATCAACGGCCATCGAACTGCACTTACAACGACCTTTTTCAAATTTGATTTGGACATAATTCCAAATCCAACCGTTAGATTTCTAATTTCTAATATTCGTTAGAAAGCTCTTTTCGATACGAACCCAATGGTTCTGGTTTTAGGAGAATCCGACGGTCGGATCTCCCGTAATATCCGTTCGAAGTCAATGGTCGAAATTCGCGAACTGCCGCGGCGCGGCGCGTTCTATTCAGGCCATTTGTATTATATATATAATATATATAAAATATACTTCGTCGATTTCCTTTTAAAAAGTATTTTATAAATCGTTTTAAATTCGTTTTCAAAACGATTTCAACTTCTTTTTCAAATTCAAATCAAAATTGAATTTTCCCTTACAAATTCTTTTTAAATTCATTTCAAATTGATTTCAATTCAAATCGATTTTGAATTCAATTTTAGTTCGTTTCCAATTCAATTCAATTTCAATTCGAATTCTTTTGTATTCAATTTCAATTCGAATTTTTTTATTTTCAATTCGAATTCATTTATATTCAAAAAAAATCAGATTTTGAAATCACTTTCGATATTCATTATAAAATGAATAAAATCGATATAAATATCGTTCACGTCAAAATGGCGTCAATCTAACCAACACGGCTTCATATGTTTCTATTTTCAAATATTCTATTTCGAATATTTCTATCTCAAATATTTCTTTTCGAATATTTCCTTTTTCGAAACTGGAATGAGGCCCAATCAATTACCATATAATGTTAATTATATGGATTTTCTACAACACATGTATATATCAACAACGATGAATAATCAACCATCATCCAAAGTGCATTCTACACTGTATAAGCATCAAATATAAATATTCAACGCTTATAACAGTCTGTCAATCAATCGATCGACATACAACTAAACAATCAGGATTAGTGTACGTCAAATATCATCCCAATACCCGTGTGGGGTTTCAAACAATCAAACACAGATTTTATTTGTGCATTTGGGCGATGTGTAAACTTTATCGTCCCAATCAATGTCCTTCAAATAGGTGTACATAAACAAACCGTCCGGTTTGTAAATGAATATTTATTTATTCACATTCACGTTAAAAATTATATTTTTAACGATCAAACTATTTTATTCAACCTATGAATATTCTATTTGGTTCATTTATTAAATAAAATGTTATCTTTATTTTTCTAACTTATTTTTAGAAAATTTCGGCGGCATAACGGCACGATACTAGAAACGGGACAAGGCCTAGCCTTACCCCCGTTTAGTGAAGGCCCACGCCATTCACACATCAATCAAATTCAACCAACAATCAAATTCAAATCAAATCATCTAACTAATCTATGCAACCAAACAAACAAGTCCATGGTCTGTGGACGATTGTGTCGGGTGCTACTAAGCACCGTCTGCATCCTAGTATATATATATAACTAGAAAATGAAATTGAAAGGTGAGAAATTCTCACAGATTAGCTAAACCATTCGCCTCGACTCTTCATAGGTAGGAAATCTTCATCATATTCGCCTTCTGCCCTTTTCATCGTCCGTATTCTCTACATATGTAAAAATCACATTTTTATATTCTCCATTATATAAAAATCATATTTTTATCTCGCTACTTCTATAATGTAAAAATAGAAGTTTCATCGCTATTTCATATTTGTAAAAATAGAATTTATATCGCTACTTCTATAATGTAAAAATCGAATTTTTACTTCACATTCAAATATAGAAAAATCGAATTTTTACACTTCTACAACACATGTAAAAATCGTATTTTTATCGTTCTAACTTATATATATAAATTGGATTTTTATGCCATTAAAAATCCAATCTTTTTACTTTTAGAAATCTTATCTTTTTGCTATTAAAAATCACAACTTTTCGCATTTATAAAATCTCTCTTTCAAAGATTTAAAATCTAATCTTTTATAAAATTCAAATTCAAATCTTTCATAAATTAAAAATATAAACTTTCACTAATAAAAATAAACTTTTCCTATATACAAATAACCAGATTTTTAAAATGTTATTTTATTTTAAAACTGAAATTAAAATCGAATAATAAAACTCATTGTGTTCTCCAGAGGGGTGGAAACTTGCAGATCGAACTGGAGATAGGGGGGTCGCTGCTACGAACGGAGACGGAGGGTGGCGGCCTGCTGGGACGTGGCGGCGGTGGGCCCCTCTGGTGGTCACAGAGTCGGTCTTCAGGTGGTGCGGCTGCTAGGGTTTCGTGGCTTTCGAATTTAGGGGGGAAAAGGGTTAGCGACTGGCGATGAAGGGGGGGGGCTCCGGCGTCCAGGCGGTACGATGGGGAGGTGGGCGGTCGGTCAGAGGCGCTGCGGCGTGAGGTCCGGTGGCGAGCTGGAGATCGACGATAGCTTTCCCCTTTTTTTTTATCTCGTTCGATTTTATTTTACTGAGGGAGGAAAGAGAGGGGTGTATATGCAAAAGGATTTTATTATTATTTTATTTATATCTTAATTCCGAAATATGTGCTTTCCCATACGAACTCAAAAGCGGACCCAACGACTGTCGCCTCTAGCTAAGTACCCCCATTCCGGACACAATGGGATATGTTTCGCAAGCCAATTCGGCCGTTACAATTAGTTTTCATCAAAATTAACGTATAACTCTATATATTGAATTTGAACGCGCATTTCAGTTTACTGGGGTCACATACTAACTCGAAAAATTCTAGAAAAATATTTCCTAGCTTCATATTGACCATACGGTCCTAACAAAACTAGTTTCGTCGAATTCTGAGACCGTTAGAAAAATGGCCATTTTCCAGTCGATTAAAATCAACTGAAACTGGTCAAACGCGTTTTCCTTTTCCATGCTCACATATTGATTCGAAAAATTATGAAATTTGGAATCTAGCAATAACTTTATACCACGGACCCAACAAAAGTGGTTTCGTCGAAATCCGAGGTCGTTTGCAAAATTCCCATTTTTAAGGGCCTGAATTCCATAGCGACTATTCAGAATTTTCAACTGGACGTATCTTTTGATTCCCGCTATGAAATCTTGATTTTCAAGATTCGTTGGAAAGATATTCTAAAATAGATCCTAATATTTTTGGTTTCACTAAAATCCAGATTGTTTTGCACCCGGTACATTCAATTGAAGTTTGAAATCGAATTATCGAACTATCGCGTCATTTTCAATTCCTTTTATAATTTAAAATAAATATTTATTTTCTAACGACGATTCAAACGAATATATACGTTTGAATTATATTCGAAATAAATTTCTCGTCGATATTATTTAAAATAATTCATTTTAAATAATCAAAATTCGCTAAAATTGCCAAAATAAAAATTAAAAACTGGCCCAGATTTTCGGGTTGTTACATTTTGTTGAGAGAATCAAATGGAAACGAGGGGAGTAGGAAATTGCTTTTTCCACCGTTCGCTTTTGAAGAGGATGAGGGTTTGAACGATATCCTCTGGTCAACGCGGGTTTCCTATTGGATAATATTTTTTTCTTATAATTTCCTTTAATACCCCTTCATCAATACGAACCCCAATTCAAACCCAACAACTGTCACCCCTATCTAATTACCCCATTCCGAACACAATGGGATATGTTTCGTAGGCCCATTAGACTGTTTCAGTCAGTTTTCCTTCAATTTAAAATATATAACATTCAATAATTGATTTGAACGTACATTTCAATTTGCCAGGGCCACAAACTGATTCGAAAAATTCCAGAAAAATAAATCTAGCTATGTTTTGACGATATGGTCCCAACAAAACTAATTTCATCGAATTCTGAGACCGTTTGAAAAATGACCCATTTCTGGTTGATCCAATTTAACTATAATTGACCAAAACACGTTTTCCTTTGCCACGCTCACATACTTGCTTCAAAAATTATGAAATTTGAAACATAGCAATAACTTCACATCCTGGATCCAACGAAAGTGGTTTCGTTGAATTCCGAGGTCGTTTGCAAAATGACCAATTTCACGGGCTATATAAATTCCATAGCGACCTTTCTAAAAATTCATATGGCCATAACTTTTGCTTCCCGCTACAAAACTTAGATTTTTCAGATTCGTTAGAAAGGTATTCACTAACAGATTTAAATATTTTTAGTTTCACTCAAATCCGTTTTGTTTTGCACCCGGTACAGTCAGTCAAAGTTTGAATTCAAATTTTGAAACTACCGCGCCATTTTAGGCCTTGTTTATAATTAGAATTAATTATATTCATTTTCAAACGTCGATTCAAACTCACTTTACATTGCTATTATTTAAAATACTTATTTTAAATATTTAAAATCCATTATTTTAGCCAATTTAAAAATTTTAAATTGGTTCAGATTTTCCGGGTCGTTACATTATGTCCATTCTTTGTCTCTTCTTTCCTTCTTCCCTTTTTGTTTTATAGCCAGGCTACTGTGAGCCTGAGACAAATCTCATAAGAGATGAACGTACGTTGGAAATAAAATTGGGCATAATATATGATTTGGACATGACCAGCGCTAAAATTTGGGAAAAAGAATTAAATTGTGTATAATTGGGCATAATTGAGTTGTAACTGTTTTGAGGACATAACACATGTTGTATTTAAAACATAAAGCATTAGACATATGACTTGGGATTTGTGGCGTAAAGTATTGGACATATGACTTGAGATTTGAGGCATAAAGTATTGGACATATGACTTGAGATTTGAGACATAAAGTATTGGACATATGACTTGGGATTTGAGACATAAAGTATTGGACATATGACTTGGGATTTGGGGTGTAAATTGAACTGTAAATATAAGGCATAGTACATGTTGTGGTTTAAGATCTTAAATTGGGGCATATATATATATATGATTTGGAAAAAGAAGAGTCGGGTGTATAGTGATGTTTGTCTTAGGCATGAAAACAAGATTTGCCTTTGTTTTGTATGTCATTTACTTTTTTAGATTTGAACACCTAAATCTAATTGTGACATGTAATAAAATGGGTATGAGAATATGCATGATGTAAGATATCCTTTCATTGAAATCTGTGCTTGAGTGTGTATATATATATATCTTTGGGAATCATTTTTGACAATGAAACTGGCCCAATCATATTTATCCTTGTTGTATATCGAAATTGTAACCCTTTTCAAGTTTATGATATAATCATATATATATGTCTGCGATGTATTCCATGCAAAACTTGTCTTTTTAGTACATCAAATTTATTGGACCAATAGTTCTTATCATCGTATGACTATGCCTATCCTTGCGATGTTCCATCTTGCTTCTCCCCTTATTTTATGAATCTTGGGTTGAATCTCGAAATACGTACGTTATGAATGCGAGGGTAATTGGGTATAACATGGAATTGACATTATTTGGCATAATTTGGAACATGAAGTATGGCATGACTGTTAAGATGCAATTTGGGAGTAATTTGACATGAATTATGGAATATGTAATTTGACATATTGAACCTGGAATCGGCATGAACGACAAAGTATGAAATTGGCATATAAATCAAGTTTTGGGCAAAAATGATATTGTTGCGAATTTGGGGTAACATGAGCATTAAATCTAGATTGGGCGTAAAATGTAACATGACTAGTTTTGGTGAATTTGGTAATTAGCATGTAAAATCTAGATTTGGGTATATAGGGTAAATGTGTAGATTAAAGATGAACATGCCTTAGATTGAGTTGTGGTGTAAAACTGCCTGGAACCGTCCGGCGCATTCAGTATCCACAACAACACCTATCTAATGTGAGAATTTAGTGCATCTTGCCCAAGAAAACCCCGAGGTTGGATTGAGTTGTGGTGTAAAACTGCCTGGAACTGCCCGACACATCCAGTAACCGCAACAACACATATCTAATGTGAGAGGTTGGTGCATTAATAAATCAATTAATGCTAATGAACAAGACATGCTAAGTTGAATGTCTAGGGTTAAGTAATAAGAAGACTTAACCAATATAGCAAGATGAATGACTAGGGTTAAGTCAATAGGAAACACTTACCAGTATAGCATGATGAATGGTTAGGGTTAAGTAATAAGAAACACTTAACCAATATGATTTGATTTGTGGTAGGGTTAAGTTAACACAAGAAGGCAACACTTAACCAAAGTAATTATGACAAGTAGGTGGGTTAAGTTAACTTGAATTGATAGATGACACTTAACCAATACAACATGATGAACACGTGGGGTTGAGTTAACAAGGAACACTTGACCAATATAACTTGATGGACGAACGGGGTTAGTTTAATTGGAAACACTTAACCAACATGACATGATGAATGAGTGGGTTAAGTTAACATGAATGGACAACACTTAACAAATATGACATAATGTGTGGGAGAGTTAAGTACATCTCGTGTAGGTGGGTAATATTAGTAAATATAGGCCCACAAACTTAATCGTTAAGAAAACATGCTAGAATCGGTGGGAGGCTTAAGTACATCTCGTGTAGGTGGGTAATATTTGTATATATAAGCCCACAAACTTAACCAGCTGGAAAGCCTAGTAGCGGGGACCCATTTCAGCAGTAACCCACATAGATGTATCATGGTACCCTGAAACTAGGCAGGGTGGGGCACGATTACTGGGCTGATTATAAGCGGTCAAAACAGCGGCAGAGGGTACGTCAGTGTAGGTTCTGACGGTTTACGGGCATGCACGTACTTCGGAGCTGGAAAAAGCAGGCACTGGGTACCAGTAGTTATACACTGTGCATCTTGAATCGTGTCGGGTCGCTATCATAAGGATTGATACACCTTATTGTGGGACCAGCACAGGGTATCTACACGCAAGAGAGGGTCGATTAACACAGACACACGAGAAATGAATACAAATAGGGAGCCAATCGATAGGGTAGTAAGGGTACACCTAACATGTTCATGGCAATTAGGCAGATTGAGGTGGAATCCTCACGATAGATGTACAACTGAAGGCTACCACAATTTACGGGGATTGGGATCACGTTATCATATTGCCATTTTATGCAGATTACTAGTTGGGACACTTGTTAGGTGGTGCAGAGATAGATACAGAAATCAGAATAACAAAGTAGTAGCGAAACAAAGAAAGAGTAGAAGCGCATTCAGTTTATCCTGCCTTATCATATCTTATGCTTATCCTATGTTATCATGTTTCCTTGTTCTCACGTTATTGTCTTATATTCAGTTTATTCATGTCATGATGCTTTTGTCTGTTTATATGCTGAAAGTCATTGGACTTACCAGACTAATGTCTGACCTTGTTTTGTTTCGCCTCTTTTCTTCCGTTTCACCCCCTCCCAGGTTCATAGAGAGGAAATGTTACCACTTAGCTCAGTTTTCCTTCCAAGCTCGAAGATAGTCGATGTATTGCTTTGGACTCTCTCTTCCACTGCAATGGCTGGTTCATGCTTCATTGGGGAATATCATTGTTATTTTTATGCTTCTTTTATACTCGGAAGTTTTTGAATCAAGACAGAATTTCTATGTATTACGTTTAAATATGATTGATACAATTGTTGTAAAAGCTTGACTTAATTAAGTTGTTTTATAAAACGACTTTATTTTCCGCTGCTTTATTTATCTGTCTTGTAATTTATCTGCATCTTTTACCTATAATGCTCCACCGAAGTTAAGGCATTCCCTTTGTGAGTGACCTTAATGGAGGTGGGGTGTTTCACAACTTGTGAACAATGGATTTGTCGGGCGGTTTTGGGCAGACTTCTACCATAAGTTGAATTTAACCTCGTGTCTAGGTGCATTACTATTTTCTATTTACCGCAAATTTAGGCGTATTATTCTTTCCATATTTTTTTGAACTTATTTTACATGTCATCATATTATGCCTATTTTATGTCATATGTTCTTTCTAACATATAATTAATTAATTAATTTCATCTCAAAGTAACATGTGATCGTCAAATCCTGTAATTATTCTAATTTAACATGTAATGATTCCAATTTCTACAATTAAGGGTTCATGTACATAAATGTCACAAGTTAACATGAAATTAGAACAACAGTAATCGCTACACATATATTAACAAGTTTATATTTCAACATATGAACATTTTGACACATTAAACGTTTCAATATATGAATTTCTAACATATTAATATTTTAACATATTAATATATCAACATATCATATTAACATTTCAACACTTTTAATCATTATAGCAGATTTTCATTACAAGTTAACAGGGAATGTTAAACAATAATATATCATTATCAAAAATGATATAAATTAAATTCACTCACATTGATATGCCGGTCTAGAAGAGAATCGCTTTAGATTGGTTGTAGATGGAGCCATGAGTTTGTATTGTCGTTGCAGTTGAAAATGCCTTATTTTCTAAATTTGTCATTGTTGATGATAAATTTTCTTTTTAATCTTCATTTGGATAGCGCTCCAATAGTATAATAAATAATTTTATTCAGAAATTACATGGAGGAAGAAGAAAAGATGAAGAAACAGCAAATGAGAATGGAGCATTGACCGTCTATCTTCCCTGATGAAATCGATTCTCTCCACGTTATAAGGCCAATAGAAAGTTGCCAAGTCAATAAAATGATTGAATTGGACCAATAGAATAAAGGAAACAAGGCATGCATTGTACTTTCATGACAAATAAATGTGTCAATTAAGCGTCACATTAATTTTCTGCCATTATGCACATTAATTCCTTTTTCTTTATTTATTATGTGCATACATTCTTCATATGTTTTTAAGTATACACATATATATCCCCTTTCAATTAATTCATTTTATCAATTTCTTGATTTATTCCTTTTAAATTGATCATGCGCCTATTTCATTTTTTTCCTTTATATTTGCACGCATATTTTGTATATATGCTTATAACCTTATATATTGTTCGTTGTTTAATTTTTTCTCTTTCCGTTAACACTTATTGTTTACTTTCTACTGCCTGTCATTAATTCTTTTACTTTTGAATTTCGAATGTTATGTGTATATAATTATACACATCTTCCTTTATTATTTTATTTTGCATGCCTTATCTTTAATGCAATCATTTTATCATGTTTTCTTATTTCAATCAATCCATTGCATTAATTTAGCTCATGTATTATCTTCACATCAGTTTTGAATTGATTTGAATTATATTCATATATAAAGTCCTTATATGTATACAAAATCGCTAATGACCATTTTACCCTTATATATACACGCAGAACTTTTGTTTCGTTTTCAAAATTCAAACGATGTTGCACTGTTATTTGATTCTTGCCATATTATTTTGATTTCAGCCTTATCTTGAATTTATCTCTTGTATATATATATTTTTGCACACACACACACACACACACACATATATATATATATATTCCCATATATATATATATATACACATATTATTTCCTTACTTCCTTATATATGTACATATATATATTTCCTTATATGTGCGTTTATACATACTTTCTCTTATGAACATTGGTTTTTTTGGTCGTTCTCGTAAAACAAAAATATACGGCGATGGGGATTGAACTCTACACCTAATGTACGCAAGCCACATGTTCAAACCAACTGGACCACTTAGGCTATTATTAACAAGGCTTAGAACAATGGTAATTATTGTTCTCTTCTTACTTCTCTTTTTCATGTTTGCTACAATATTTTATTTAACCGATTGCATGAATATTTGTCTTTTATTTCTCTTTTATTATTAATGCATAATCAGTGCATGCAACATATTTACACGGCATGCAGCCAATCCTTTCTTTCTTTTAATGCATTAATCTTTTATTCATTTTCAGTGCATGTATTTATTACATGCAATCACATATTATCTTTATTTAATTATTTTTTAAATGTTTATGTCTATGTACATATATATACACATATGCATTATTTAATTATTTAATTGTTACAAAATGCGAGGTATTACATTCTCCTACCTTTAGGAAATTTCATCCTCAAAATTTGATAAAGGTAAAATCAATTAACCCCTAACATAATATACATCCATCATGTGTGCATCCAAGTTTTGCAAACATTGTGCACTTGTGCAAAGTGAAATACAACATAATAATACATGTATGCCTAAGTGGTACTACATATGTGTATGCAAATTTTTCAAAAATTCTTTAAAAACATGATGCTTACATCTTAAATATACTGGTAATTCTGCATGAATGCAATATTTTGAAATTTTTTGCCTAAAATTTACCACACTCTTACTGAGTAAGAGCGTAGTTCATTCAATAATTGCATCCAAAATCCTACCAACCAACTTTATTTTTTCGAATTTCAGAAAAATCTAATTTTCTAAATTCGATTTCTTATGTTACAAAAAGGTAGGAAACGGAAAATTTCACATTATCCTACCTTTATGTACCTTTTTCCAACTGTACTCGGATTTTATGTAACTATTTATGAAGATTCTCTATTTTCCTATCCAAGCACAACCCACATAAGAAAATTCCTTTTGTTACTGATTTTCTTTTTCATCTTATCTTGGAAATTTTTACTCTTATTCATCTTTGCTCAGAATTTGTCAAGTCTGTCGCTTTACTGAATTTGTTGTTTCCTTTTAGCTATGCCATTACTATTTTCTTAGCTTATTTAAATTAATCCTCTTATCTAAGTTTAATTTTAAATAAGCCTTCTAGTCCTTTAACTAAAACAGGAAAACAGATGTTATACACAGCTACTACTAAGGGCCAAGAATCTCCAGACTATGCCCCCTCTGAAAAATTTAACCAACAGGATGTAAATACTTACTTGCCCTCTAATGTCTAGTAGACACCACTAGTCCTAGTTGTGTACCAGTAATTATTTCAAGCAACACTCTAGGCTTTTCAATGCTTACGCATTCTACGGGAACTTACCATTATTCCAAGATAATTCTCGCTATTTACTTCATATACCCAAAACTTTTTCTGTCTTCCCTAGGCACTAATCCGTACCTACTCCGTATTTTTTAAACATGGTTTGACCTCTTCATTTAAATTTTTCCAAAAAAAGTGTCAAAACTTCATTTTCCTCATGAAAACTTACTTTTGCCAAACTATAAAATATGCCATTTAATATTAAAAAATGTAAATCATTTTTTTTCAAATCACAAAAACTGGAGTAGATAAGGACAACTATTTCTCAATCGGGTTTACGGCTTGTTCTTGCCTATAAGGTTGGTTCAGTTTCTTACTGCAAGGTGCATACCTTTACTCTATTCTTAATTTCTATAAGTTATTTTGTCCGCCCAACAAAATTTTCTCTTTTAAACAATTTATCAAAAATGATTGTCAAAAGAATAAAGACTTCAAAACTTTCTTTACTGAAAATTCCAACTAAAAAATGCAATATTTTCTAAGTTTTGCCTTTAAATCCTTTCATGCAATATAACAAGAAAACTAGCAAGAAATACATACTCTATAATAAGCATCTTTCACTGAGAGGATTTACTTCAGACAAAGTTTTCATAAAAATCACTATTTACAAAATATACCCCATTTTACTTCAAAACTCAATATGTGGACCTTGCATATTTTAAAACTATAACTTTTAAGATTGAAACTTGAAAACACCATAAATAATTTTCCCAAAACTTTTACAATTTCAAGTTCTTAAAAGTTAACAATGGGGTTAGGCTCAAAGCGGGTTTCCAATTTTTCTAGGCTTTCCTGAACACTCCCACAAAGTCAATTCTCTCAACTATATATATATATATATATATATATATATATATATATATATTCCTAATTCATTTTTCTCTTTTTAACCTTTTCCAATTATAAGGTTTTACCACCAAACCCACTAATCTGAAACACTACCACATGGGATTCACCTTTCTCTACTTAAAAATATATTGTACACTTCCCACCCAAATTTCCTAAGGGTCTCAAATTCCCATATTCATTCCTTTAGAAAATAGTCGTCCTAATTCTTACCATATTACGCTCTTTCTATTTAGTGGGTTCCTCCATGGATCTAGGTATATATATAATATATTTATATTTTTAAAAATACAAATATGTTCACTCACCATCTATATAGGAATCCTAAACCCAAGCTCTGATACCATATGTAACAACCTGAATTCCGATAGACCGATTTATTTTTTCAAAATTCTAATCCATCGAGACCCGTGTTGGTTGCTCTGGTATCCTGCAGAAAAGATAGAGATATAGAATATATCAGAGCTTAGAAAATATCTCACAGCGGAATGGATAAAGTATTATATAATCAAAGTATAGCCTTACCGTAGTAATAATACTGCCTAACCAGTATCCAAAGCTATCATAACTCTGCCACAAATCCAACCTGCGAGTATGTTATGAGGACGGGGTCAGAACACAAGTTCTGGTGACTAGATTTAAACTATACACTTTCGATAATCCTACATATATCGTTCAATCACATTTTCTTATTTATTAGGTTACTTGGGTTAGCAACACTCAAGGCTTACGCACATGTCCTACCCATTTACTTCCCAGTGGATTAACCTAATACAATATATATGTGGCTACCCTCCAATATTGAGGTACACCCTATGGTACCCAACTCGCACGGTCTCCACCGTAATACCATAGAAGTGGACGCAGTCTCTCATCCTACGCCGGAGTGACGTTCGGATCTCTACGTAACAATGTTACATTGTGCATATATTTGTCATTACTACGCTACGTAAGCGTACAAATTGCCACCTTCGATCGAACCAAATTCTATCACAGAGTAATGCCCTCAAATCTACGATACACCACCCAAAACAGACATGCATGTATCCAGACTTTCCCATGTACGTATCGTCAATCGTATTCAATGCCTTAACCGCGCATAATCTGTAATGTGCACCGAGTTACGTGGTAGGGCTGTACAAGAAACACGGAACTCGATCGGGAGATTTTCCATATTTGTACATGCCCGCCTTTAAGGGCCTCAAAATACAAATATCCCTCGGGTCTGTTTTTCATGGTGGCTATGGCCCCATCCCGGCCCCTCCCTCGACTAGTAAAGACAACAAGAGCTAAGCAACTTGCCCCAAACAAACAATCTAAACATCCAGTTGGCGTCTCCCCTCAACCATCGTACCTCGATAGCGAAAGGTGAATGGTATCTTTGGTTTAGCTCTAGTCTTTTTGCATCCCCCTAGCTGCCGATGACGGGTACCCAACGATCTACTATCCTTGTTGGTCCTAACCTTGCCTCCCGTTGAGGCGATCACCGAATCACCCTAGTATCACCTCGTCACAGCATTCTGACTGCAAAGTTACTTTTGTAGTCAAGGCCCACCTACCTGGTAGTAACACGCAAACCCAACCTCTACGAGCACAGCCTAAACATTTGCCACCGCACTGAGGACAACCAGGAGCACCTTACGTATCTCAGGAAGCCCCATGCTTCCCCTTCCAATCCTTCGAAGCTTACTAGAATAATCAGATGAATGTGCACTCCCCTCATTCCTTATGACACCATGATGATCTACCCGGTTAGGTTATTCATCCTCAAACATGCGGACTGGTCAAAGCGCCTTACTTTAATATCTATGTCTAAACATTCTTTTATGCGCTTGCTTTACCTCATCAGGTTTCCATTTAACTTATTTATTCCCATTCACATTGATTTCTTATTCAAGTTACCAAGTTCCTCTTGCTTATTAATTTCAGTCATATATATTAACTCATTTAAGTTTATTAATAAGTCCACAACATGTTATTATCCAGATTGTAATCCAGGGTCTGTAATCTACAATCTCTGAATATTATTCATAGTCCAATAACATGTTCTTACTTAATACATAATTAAGTATATCTCAATTCACATGTTTTCAATTTAACATGTCCCTCATTATTTATGATTGAATATAACTTATTTCATTTCATAAGTTGCCTCATTCTTTCTTATTTAATTATAATTCCCTCTTATACTGTCATTACAACTTATCGTTGTTTACTTATTAACTTAGTTCTCTCAACTAAGGTTTACTAATAAGTTTCCTTCCCATAAATGTAACTTATGTTGTCCTTATCAGCATATTTCAGATTCTCGTTCTCATAGATAACTTAATTTACAATTAAGTACAACTTATCTTCTTACATAAGTTATTTCATCTCCTTTATCGTTTATTATAACCTAAGTTATAATTTTCACTTGTCCCTAGAATAAGCCCTATTATATAACGTTCTCATTAATGTAACTTATTTATAATAGGCTATTATCATTCCCTGTTCATTCCACTTCCTTTGTTGTCATAATTATCTTGCATTCATTTCCTTGTTCATTTCCATTCATTTCCATCAATCACAATTAGTGCCATTTATCTCTATCCTTTATATTCATATATTTATATATATGCTTATGTACTAGACCTCTCACATTAAGCCTACCACTTGTGGATGCTGGATTTGTCGGGCGGTTCCGGGCAGACTTCTTCCACAAGTTGACTTAACCTCGTGTCTTAGCACCGTTACATGTTTTATTGATGCACTAGACCTTTCACATTAAATTAACAACTTGTGGACACTTGATTTGCCGGGCAGTTCGAGCCAGACTTCTACCGCAAGTTGAATTTAACCTCATGTCTAGGTGCGCTACAGTTTTCTATTTACCATAAATTTAGGCATATTGTTCTTTCCACATTTTTATTGAACCTATTTTACATTTCATCATATTATGCCTATTTCATATCATATGTTCTTCCTAACGTATAACTAATTTCATCTCAAAGTAACATGTGATCGTCAAATCCTGTAATTATTCTAATTTAACATGTAATGATTCCAATTTCTACAATTAAGGGTTCAAGTACATAAATGTCACAAGTTAACAAAAAATTAGAACAATAGTAATCGCTACACATATATTAACAAGTTTATATTTCAACATATGAACATTTTGGCACAATAACAAAATTTCAACATATGAATTTCTAACATATTTATATTTTAACATATTAATATCTCGACACGTCATATTAACATTTCAACACTTTTAATCATCACAGCAGATTTTCATTATAGGTTATCGGGGAATGTTAAACGATAAAATATCATTATCAAAAATGATATAACTTAAATCCACTCACATTGATATGCCGGTCTAGAAGAGAATCGCTTTGGATTGGTTGCAGATGGAGTCATGAGTTTGTATTGTCGTTGCAGTTGAAAACGCCTTATTTTCTGAATTTGTCATTGTTGACGACAAATTTTCTTTTTAATCTTCATTTGGATAGCGCTCCAATAGTATAATATATAATTTTATTTAGAAATTACATAGAGGAAGAAGAAGAGTGTGAAGAAACAACAAATGAGAATAGAGAGCTATAGAGTCCTTTATTTATGAAGCTCAAATTGACACCGACCGTCTATTTTCCTTGATGAAATCTATTCTCTCCACGTTATAAGGCCAATAGGAAGTTGCCAAGTCAATATAGTTTTTGAATTAGACCAATAGAATAAAGCCAACAAAGCATGCATTGTCATTTCATGACAATTAAATGTGCCAGTTGAGCGTCACAATAATTTTCTACCATTATGCACATTAATTCCTTTTTATCTTTATTTATTATGTTCATACATTCTTCATATGTTACTAAGTATATACATATATATCCCCTTTTAATTAATTCATTTTATCTATTCCTTGATTTACTCCTTTTAAATCGATCATGCGCCTATTTTCTTTTCTTTTTCTCTATATTTGCATGCACATTTTGTATACATGCATATAACCTTATAAATTGTTCCTTGTTTAATTTTTCTCTTTCCGTTTACACTTATTGTTTACCTTCTATTGCCTATCATGAATTCTTTTACTTTGAATTTCGAATTTTATGTGTATATAATTATACACATCTTCCTTTATTATTTTAGCCTTATCTTTAATGCTATCATGTTTTCTTTTGTAACGACCTGGATTTTGATGTTCTTGGTTACCCGATATACAACACATATCGAACATCCAAGGATCGAAAATAACCGAATAGTTAATGAAAGAAATTAAAGGGTGAGGAAAGATAAGATAGAACTTAGAATAGAAGAAGAAGAAGAACATACAACATCAAAGTAAACAAGAATCTCACAACGGAACGAATAAATATATTTCATAACATAACTTTGAAATACAAATCTGTACTTGAATATACATATCATTATATCCTTTTCTACATCCCAGGGTTTCTTATGGTATTTAACATACCAATTAACAACGATCAATATCATTTTAACACACATAATCAATAACAGATTATATATCACATCATATATCAATATATATGAAGACGGTAAAATAAATGTTGAGGAATCCTGTCAGATTCCTCCAACTTGTCTTCCTGCATCCACAGATGTTAAACAACATAAATAACCTCACTTTCATCTTAACAGGAAATATTCTGATAAACATAATTCAATATTTGATTATCGATTTATACATACATATATAACTATATCTACGTCTTCAATCAAATCTATTTAACAGTCCAAACAATCGGTACGCATCAATCAATTATTTTCTATCAAAAATAAAGTACAGTTTATAAAAAAATATAAACTGAGCAGAGTTAGTGAGTTTTACTCACATTGGACGATCATCGTTAATAACGATAACCATCGCTTGATTCAGAAGAACAATTTATTTTGCTATAAATTGTAACGAGCTCGGATTCACTCCTAGTCAGTTCCAGAGTGTAGCTCTCGTTCATACGATCCCGACGGATCTTGTTTCGCCGAATTCTGATACCGTATGGAATAGTTATTGAAGTTACAAGTTTGTATATACATATGATTTAAAATAAATTCAATTCCTTTTTAATATAATGGGCTTACCCTTTTATAATTCTCTTAGCCCATTTGAAATGCACCAGCCCACTTAAGCGCACCAGCCCATCCCCCTTCTTCAACTACCCAGGTCCAACTCCTCCTTATAAGCCCAAACCATCTCACGTTGACCCAGACCCGCCCTCTACTGATCCCTCTTCTTCTTCAGACAAACCCGCTACTCAATCCTCCTCCATTTTACCGATTTCAACCTGCAAGTCCTCCTCACACGATCCAAAACAAATCAAACTACATACACCAAAATTTCCATCTCCACAATCTCTCCATTTCCGTATCCTTGAAGTTCAACTCGAGCTCATCTCACCAAACCCAAGTACGAGCTGCTACGTGAAAAGCTACAACAGACATCGCCATCAAAAATCATCCAATTCCCTCAACCTTGCCAACATCTGCGTATTTCTTCATTGAATTCGAATACACTCTGATTTCGCCAAATGCTGCTTCGATTTCGAATTAGCTAGAACCCTAGCTTGCTCTGTGAAAACCCAACTACCAGACATCAGCGTCAAACCGCATAAATGTTACACGAGATCGAAGCACCCGCCAAGAGAGGATCAGCGAACTTTGTTTTAGGATTTTAGGAATTTTCATTCATTTGTTATGAATTTCTTTTGTCCGATTTTTGGCTGAGATTTTTTTTGAGGAAGACTGGCGGCTTGAAGAATGAAGTCGTGAACCTTCCTTTGATTGCTGAACTAGTTTTAGGTTAAGGGTTAGGATGGTATTTATAGTGATTTTTATTTTGATTCTCCAATTTGAATTCTTCACGCGGCTGAGAATCAAAAACGTGGCCTTGGTTTGATCACAAATAAGTTAGGATATTTTTAGTGTAAGGGTATACAAAATGTTTTTAGTTTCCAAAGTGAACTTATTTGGTTTTCACCGCACAAAGTTTCACTTGTCCTACAGATCACTATAGACAGAAATAAACATACCGTCGTAATGAGTAAGGTGGCACAGTTCCAAAATTGTAATAATATCGGTAGGTTAACTCATATTGTGAAACCCCAAAAATATTGATATAGGGTGCAAAAATACTCCCAAATAAAAGTTGCTTATTTAATTAATTAAAAATTACAGTAAAATTCTAAAAATTAAATTATCGTTATGTCTCAAAATAACCTTGTCTAAATTCAAACCCGATATTCAAATATTTTTAAATAACCGTTTTGGCCATGAACGAATATACCGTTGTTTTTCTGAATATTCAATTTGGACATAACTAAAAATCTACACAACGAAATCCCGTTTTTTCTCTTCCACTAGAAAAATATACTTCACTAGCTCCTAACGTTTCTTGTTTCACAGAAATCCGACTTAAAACGGCTTCTGTATATTCGTTTAAAGTTCGAATCGCGAACTGCTGCGCTATTTCGAGCTCGATTATAATTAAATTATAATTATACGTTCAAACTTCGTTTATATAATATATTCGTTATCGAAATTCAATTCTAAACTGAATTATATATTTTGAATTGCCCAATTCACACCATATCGCCATTTCAGCCCAATTTGATTATTTCAGAATTAAATATATTATTTAATTATTATTTTAATTAAATATTCACTCTTATTTAATTCGACGACCATTAAATCCTCTTAATCACCTTTTAAGTAATTAAATAAATTAATTATTATATCGCTGAAAATGCGGGTCATTACATTCTTCCCCACTTAAAATAATTTCGTCCTCGAAATTGCTAAGGTAGAAAACAATCCCCATTAACTGGTTTAAAATTATTCGTTCACTTCTTAACTTTAGTTTCAACTGAACCAATTTAATTTCAATTAAATATTTAATTAATTTTTTATCAATGAAAATTTTCAAAAATCCTGAAAATTTTCTAACACTCGAAATTTTCGAAAAATTTCGCCAGCACCTCCTTTGTACTGGTCAATAGGTCAAACTTTAACTCACCACTCTGGGCCATCTCCAACCCAAAAGAAAATCAAACAGCCAAGCGGCTTGCCAAGTCGGATCGTAAATCTTATATCCAATAGAAATATAAACTTGTACCTTTTTGTCGGCATATCATTATATCCTTTCCATCTGTTATCAATTCAGCAGATACAAGGGACATCCCAATCAAACTCCAATCAATTCATTCTCAAACCAAATCATTCTCTTATACCAAAGTCAAATTCCATTTCAAATTCGAGTTCCGTTCTCGATTTCAAACTCTTAACTTCCTAATCCAATTTTCATTTTAGATTCTTATCTTGACAATCCAATTTTATTCAAGAACAAATTTTCCTGATATCATTCTATTTCCATTCAATTTTCACTTAACTGGCTTTAATTATATCTCAATTTGTTTTCACAAATTTTATTTAACTTGTTTTTATTTTAAACAATCTGAAACACCCCACCTCCGTTAGGGTCACTCTAAAAGGGAATGCCCTAATTTTGGTGGAGGTTTATAAGTATAAGTCACAGATACAAGACAGATATAAGAACACATATTTTTGAACAGCGGAAAACAACAGAAACTTTTATTTCATTTAAATACGTGTTACACAAACCATGCCATAATTGTTTTACAATACTTCCAAAAGCATTACATCTTCATAACTGTCTTGATTTCATTATTCAAAGAAGCATAAAAAAAACATAAGTAAACTGCATAAGTCCCATAATTGCTGTCCAAAGCCATAGTCCAAAACGAAAAAGATCCAAGCAATACATTCTTTCTCTTCAAGCTGGATGTGAAAACTGGTCAAGCTGCGGTATTCCCTCCCTGTGGACCGGGGGGGGACGAAAGAAAAGAAGACGAAAGAAAGGTAGAGTCAGACATAAAGCCTGAGTAAGTCTAGGACTATTCAGTCTATGAATAAAGAACTGGGCATGATAAGTATAAACTGGAAATGGGAAAGCACCATTAACTAAGTTAAGTTGTCTAGAGTCGAATATACTATCGTACCCCATATTAATCTCTACATCCATATAAACTAGTTCCCAACAGGCACCCCATAGTCAGGGTGAAGTAATCCATTTCTAACGATCGGCTCCTACTCGCATAGTTACATGTGTCTTACGGCCCCCATTGTTGTAGTTACCTATGCTGGTCCCACCATGGAGTGTATCAAGTCCCATGGTGGCGGCCCGACACAATTCTAGAATGCACAGGTATACTACTGGTGCCCAGTGCCTTATTTTTCTGCACCGGAGTGTGTGCACGCCCGCACTCCATTAGAACCTACAATGCTGCACCCCTGCCGTCGATTTGACCTCTTACAGTCAGCCCAGTAATCGTGCCCCACCCTGCCTAGTTCAGGGTATCCTGATACACCTTGTAGGGTTACTGCTGAAAAGGGTCCCCCGCTACTAGGTTTTCTATTTCTAGCCAACATGCTAAGTTGGTTAAGTGTTTTGTAAACCTAACCCCCCAATCAGTCTGTATAGTTTAGCATGTTCCAATTGATTAAGTATTAATTCAATTTACTTAATCCTATCAATCCTGACTCAGTCTTAATTGTCTTATTAAAGCCTCGACCTCTCACATTAGACAGATATTGTTGTGGCTGCCTGTTGCCGGTTGGGTCCGGGCAGTCTTACGCCACAACTCAGTCTAACCTCGGGTCTTTATTGGGCTCTGTGTTTAACCACCCACATTGGATAGGTATTGTTGTGACTACTGGACAGCCGGGCGGTTCCGGGCAGGTTTACATCACAACTCAATCCAACCTCGGGTTAAACACATCGTATTTTCTAAATTTACATATTTTGTCTCTTTTCTTTTTATATGTAAATATTTGCGGCCCATTATTCAAATTCATCTTTATTGGGTAAAATTAATTTATACCACTTAATTGTTTTCCAAGTTTGTTGGCATGCGTCAAACATGCCAACACATATGTTTATATTTTTAACCCAACGTCATTACCCCCGTCCTTACGTTTGCTATAATATAACATATGTTGGGTTTAACATTTAAACCCAACTTAGCCACATGAAAAAGGGGAGGCTTAGAACATGGTGTTTATATATATTCTAAGTAACATCAAAAGGGGAGTGTGAACGCATGAACTTGCAACATAACGATCTAATTAACATGAATTAGGCACTTATGAACTTGCATTGTAATAGCATATAATCATGGCATAAACATACCTAAACATGAATCATGGTTTTTGATCTATTCATATAATCATGGCATAAACATACCTAAACATGAAATCATGGTTTTTAATATATTCATGTAAACTTGCAATTGGAATGTAAATCTAACTTAATTATGTGTCACATATATTATCATATGATTTTGATAACAGCATAGGCCTAAAACATGTTTTTCAATTAGGCATAACACCAAACATAGTTTAGTCATGTTCATAGAGTCAACACAAGTTCACAAAGATGCTTACTTTTGTCTCTAATACAAAAGCATGGTTTTACACTTGAATCATGATGCCAATTCCAACATAAATTCATATGAATCATAATACTCAAATGGATCCAATTACACTAAAAATGATCATAAAAATATACATCATGTTGGCATAATAGTGAACCATATACTCGCATGGATCTCAAATAAACTACCACAAACATATAGTCGTTAACTTTTAACATGAATCATATACTTGCAATTATCCAATAGGTGTTGTAATAAACTACCATAAACATGTAGTTGTTAACTTTTAACATGAATCACATACTTGCAAATATCCAATCGTTATACCACAACATCCCAAATCAATTAGAATCATAGCAACATACAATTATGAATTATTATCGTCACAAATTAAGTACAATTCTATTTCTAATTTTACACAAATCAAAACACAATTATTCATTCACATCGGAATAGCACTCTACTTACAACGTATGACGAATCTTCAATTCAGGAATCTGAATTCTGAATTTGGAGATGCTATCCTTTGTTGTAGGCGTTGTTTTGATTTATTTGTCGTTTCTTTAAGCTTTTGAATTGTCTCCTAATCGTCTCTCAATTTTGACGGCTACTCCTAGTCTCGCCTCAACAGCATGACGGTCTCATTTTCATTTTTATTTGTATGAATTAGGTGGAGTCTTAGGTCCTTTTTATAGAGTTTGTGAATTGATTAGGACCGTCGATGGAGCTTGGATGTATATTAGCCGTTCGTTTGAAGGAGAGACCAATCAGGAGCTGACACCTAGCCCTAGTGACAAGGCAAGACTCAGAAATTTGGCCAAGCACAGACCAGGCCAGCCAGGAGGGGCTGGGTTCGACATGGCTCAGGGGCCAGGTCGACTACCCAGTCGACCCCCAGGTCGACTACCCAGTCGACCCCCAGGTCGACTACCCAGTCGACCCCCAGGTCGACTACCCAATCGACCTGGGTGCCTTGGGCGGGAAAATTCCCTCCCTGGCCAATCCGGCCCGATTTTTGAAATTTGAATTTTAAACTGAATTCTGAAACTTCCAGAGGCCATATCTCCCTCATACAGAGTCCGTTTTACGCAAACTCGGACTCTATTTCAAGCAGAATTCCGAGGCGAACGCAATGGCGTATCCCGTTTCCCTTAATTCTTTGATTTGAAATTAGTTATACTTTATTTTGTGAATTTCGCTATTATAGAATACACGGGGTGTTACACAATCTCTGCCTGGGAATTTTCAAATAGCTTACCTTTTCAGAAGTAAAATATTCCTTTTCAGGATTCAAAACAATCTTGTTTTCTCAAAACAATTCAAAAACAAAATCTTTGGTAGTAATCCGTCACTTAGAACTCGAAAATGAACACTGATTATGCTGCGGTAATTATTAGAATTATTTTCCAGTTATCGAAGTGAGTTCAATACTATATCACTTTCAAAATCATTCTTAAACACTTTTATTTTAAAATAAGTTCAAAATATCATTCACAAATGCTTGGAATACAATTTAAAATCTCCCAGGATCTTAAAATTTACATATATATAATCCAAGTCTATTTACAAACTCAGTTCCAAATTTCCAAGGTTTTAGTTTCAATTCTGATTCAAATTCAGATTTAATTCCTTTCGTAACACTTATACGAATATTATTTGGTTATATACATAACCATTTCACTTTTTATAATCTTACTCGATTATAATAACAACCAATATATCCAATAAATTATAATCGTTTCAATATAATTCCTTTATATCAAAAATATAATTTGGGTAAAATTATTTCGTTTACCCTCTTTTCAAAGCATACCATGTCGGTTCATCGTATTCAAGTGTTTATCAACTCCTACCGATACAGTGGATCGAACTGATCGACCAGAATCCATAAACGACTAAATCAATAAATCTCCACAATATAAGAATTATTTTTATATCATTAACAAATACGCGCTCATATATATGCACTCAAACTCAATCTAGGGTATTACTAACCCCATCTCTACTGAGTCACGCCACAGAGCCAAGGTAATAACTTAACCTTATGCTCTGATACCAACTGTAACGACCCGGATTTTGACGATCTTGGTTACCCATTATACAACACATATCGAACATCCAAGGATCGAAAATAATCGAATAGTTAATGAAAGAAATTAGAGGGTGAGGAAAGATAAAATAGAAACTTAGAATAAAAGAAGAAGAAGAAGAAGAAGAAGAAGAACATACAACATCAGAGTAAACACGAATCTCACAGCGGAACGAATAAATATATTTCATAACATAATTTCGAAATTCAAATATGTACTTGAATATACATATCATTATATCCTTTTCTACATCCCAGGGTTTCTTATGGTATTTAACATACCAATTAACAACGATCAATATCATTTTAACACAAATAATCAATAACAGATTATATATCACATCATATATCAATATATATGAAAACGGTAAAATAAATGTTGAGGAATCCAGTCGGATTCCTCCAACTTGTTTTCCTGCATCCACAGATGTTAAACGACATAAATAACCTCACTTTCATCTTAACAGGAAATATTCTGATAAACAGAATTCAATATTTGATTGTCGATTTATATATATATATATATATATATATATATATAACTACTTCTACGTTTTCAATCAAATCTATTTAACAGTCCAAACAATCAGTACGCAACAATCAATTATTTTCTATCAAAAATAAAGTACAGTTTATAAAAAATATAAACTGAGCAGAGTTAGTGAGTTTTACTCACATTGGACGATCATCGTTAATAACGGTAACCATCGCTTGATTTAGACGAACAATTTATTTTGCTATAAATTGTAACGAACAATTTATTTTGCAACATCTACGGATTTCGTCATTGAATTCGAATACACTCTGATTTCGCCAAACGCTGCTTCGATTTCGAATTACCTAGAACCCTAGCTTGCTCTGTGAAAACCTGACTACCAGACATCAGCGTCGAACCGCATAAAAGATACACGAGATCGAAGCACCCGCCAAGAGAGGAGCAGCGAACTTTGTTTTAGGATTTTAGGAATTTTCATTCATTTGTTTTGAATTTCTTTTATCTGAGTTTTGGCTGAGATTTTTTTGAGGAAGACTGGTTGCTTGAAGAATGAAGTCGTGGACCTTCTTTTGATTGCTGAACTAGTTTTAGGTTAAGGGTTATGATGGTATTTATAGTGATTTTTATTTTGATTCTCCAATTTGATGTCTTCACACGGCTGAGAATCAAAAACGTGGCCTTGGTTTGATCACAAATAAGTTAGGATATTTTTAGTGTAAGGGTATACAAAATGTTTCTAGTTTCCAAAGTGAAGTTATTTGGTTTTCACCGCACAAAGTTTCACTTGATCTACAGATCACTATAGACAGAAATAAACATACCGTCGTAACGAGTAAGGTGACACAGTTCCAAAAATATAATAATATCGGTAGGTTAACTCATATTACCACAAAAATATTGATATAGGGTGCAAAAATACTTCCAAATAAAAGTTGCTTATTTATTTAATTAAAAATTATAGTAAAATTCTAAAAATTAAATTATCGTTATGTCTCAAAATAACCTTGTCTAAATTCAAACCCGATATTCAAATATTTTTAAATAACCGTTTTGGCCATGAACGAATATACCGTTGTTTTTCTGAGTATTCAATTTGGACATAACTAAAAATCTACACGACGAAATCCCGTTTTTTTCTCTTCCACTAGAAAAATATACTTCACTAGCTCCTAACGTTTCTTGTTTCACAGAAATCTGACTTAAAATGGCTTTTGTATATTTGTTTAAAATTCGAATCGCCAAATCGCGAACTACCGCGCCATTTCGAGCTCGATCATAATTAAATTATAATTATACGTTCAAACATCGTTTATATAATATATTCGTTATCGAAATTCAATTCTAAACTGAATTATATATTTTGAATTGCCCAATCCACACCATATCTCCATTTCATCCCAATCTGATTATTTCAGAATTAAATATATTATTTAATTATTATTTTAATTAAATATTCACTCTTATTTAATTCAACGACCATTAAATCCTCTTAATCACCTTCTAAATAATTAAATAAATCAATTATTATATCGCTGAAAATGTGGGTCATTACATATTTTTTTTCTTATTTCAATCAATCCATTGCATTAATTTGGCGCATGTATTATCTTTCCATCAATTTTGAATTGATTTGAATTATATTCATGTATAAGGTCCTTATATGTGTACAAAACCTCTAATGACCATTTTACGTGTATATATACACGCACAACTTTTGTTTCGTTTTCAAAATTCAAACGATGTTACACCGTTATTTGATCCTTCCTATATTTCTTTGATTTCAGCCTTATCTTGAACCTTATCTCTTGTGTATATATATATGTATAAATATATATATATATATACATATATATATATTTGCACATATCTATATATATATATATTCTCATATATATACATATATTTTCTTTACTTTTTTATATGTATATTATTCCTTATATGTGCGTTTATACATATTTTATCTCATGAACAAGTGTTATTTTAGTCGTTCTCTTAAAACAAAAATATGACGGCGACGAGGATCAAACTCTACACCTCTTGTATGGAAGCCACATGTTCTAACCAACTGGACTACTAAGACTATTGTTAACAAGGCTTAGAACAATGGTAATTACTGTTCTCTTCTTATTTCTCTTTTTCATGTTTGCTAAAATGTTTTATTTAACCCATTGCATGAATCTTTACCTTTTATTTCTCTTTTATTATAAATGCATAATCAGTGCATGCAACATATTTACACCGCATGCAACCAATCCTTTCTTTTAATGCATTAATCTTTTCTTCTTTTTCAGTGCATGTATTTATTACATGCAATCATATATTATCTTTATTTTATTCTTTTTTAAATGTTTGTGTCTATGCATATATATACACATATGCACTATCTAATTATTTAATTGTTACAAAATGTGGGGTGTTACAGTTCACCTCAGCTATCTTTTGATTCGTGGTTGCAATGTTGGGTTTTGGATTATTCAGCAGTGCCGACTTTTGAGGACCGTTCACCTTAGTTATCTTTTGATTCATGGTTGCATTGTTGGGTTTTGGATTATTCAGCCGTGACGACTTCCGAGGACTGTTCACTTCAGTTACCTTTACATTCATAGTGCATTACTATTCGGCCATGCTGACTTCCGAGGACTGTTGACTTCAGCTAACTTCTTGTTTTTTGGGTTCAGTTGTAGTTTATGAGGCATCACGTACCATCGTTTCAGTGGTTTTGTAGCTACAACAAATCATACAATGATATTATAATCATGATCTTTAAATGATATAATATCACAATCGTTTTTATTTTTTTTCTATACAAAATATCACAAATCTGTAAATGATATTATATATATATGTATATACACACACACACACACACACATATATATATACACACCTGTAACCAGATTAAGTGGTCTTGGCCGAATGATTACATGCGACTGCATTTGCTTCAGTGGCTCAATTGCAGTAGCACAACATCGTTGATATAAAAATCTAATTTGCCCCTACTGTTAGCTCCATTGACAAATTCAGAGAGGTCTGCATCATTCGTCAGTGTCTTCCACCCACCCTTCTCACAATTTTTTATATAAATCCCTCTTATTTCATTGTAGAAAAGGTCCTACTTCACGAACTCTACGAGCACTGTATACGAGAAGTAGTCAGGATCAACACCCTTTACCACGGGAAAGGTACCACCAATATATTTTTCCTTCTGAAATGTACCCTTATGGTGAAATGTGAGATGCATGGATGCTCATTTCCTATACAAATTGTGTGCTTGTGTATGTGTCCAACCAGAGGAAACCTAAGAAAAGTCGAATTCTTAAAATAGGCCGACCTAAGAATTTATAAGTCATTTAAATTGAAACCCTAAAGTAATGTGAAAAAGAACTATACCTAAAAATCGAAATTAAAGCCCTAAGTGATGTGAACAATGTTTGAACCCCTAAATCGAAGCCCTAATTGAACCAAAATCGTTGAACAAAACTTGAACCTCCAAATCAAAGCCCTAATTGAACTGAAATCATTGAAAAAAGGCTGAACCCCCAAATCAAAGCCCAAATCGAACCTAAGAATCAAAATGTTATTTCTGATTGCAAAAGAAAATGTTATTTGGTTAACGAAGTTGGAAAGCGAGGAAATGAAAATAAGATGGCGAGGAACGAAAAGAGGGTAAGAAATGTTGTTTCAAGAAGAAGCGATCAGGATTGATGAGGTGTCACATTCTCAATGTAAGATCTGATTCATGTAGATCGTTGCTAAGATATGGCAAGGCCTGCTATAGCAACATTATATAAAATGTTGCATCATGTTACACTTGTTTAGCTAGGCCAACACATTTTTATGGCTAAGGTAACATTCAAAATAGAACGTTGTAGTAGGACCAAAATATTATACCTATTGTCACATTTTGGCTAGCAACACCTTGCAAAATCGTTGCATTAGGACGTTTACGACATAGTAAAAGAACGCAATCGTAGCCATAGATTACTTTACCGAATGGGAAGAAGCTAAGCACTGATTGCGACTACAACAAAGCGGGTGATTAATTTTGTTGTCAGAAACATAATTTGCCGATTTGGGATCCCCAGACCCATCATACCTGACAATGGAACCCAGTTCGACAGTACATAATTCAACGATTTCTTTCAAAAATATAGAATTAAGAAGAGATACACAGCAGTAGCTCACCCACAATCGAATGGACAAATCGAAGAAGTAAACAAAATCATTAAGTCTATTATAAAAAAGCGATTGAAGCAAGCGAAAGCCATGTGGGTCGATGAGTTTCCCTTAGCATTGTGGGCTTACAAAATGACCTGTAGTCGCAACTGGTCATAATTCCTTTTCAATTTCATTTGGATCAGAAGCAATTGTTCCACTGGAATAGGATGTCCCCTCTCACAAAACAATATACTATGATCCGATGACGAACAAAGCACTTCTCAATGATTCCTCGGACATGATTGAGGAAAAGAGATAAAGCAGATTTACGTGACTCGAGGCTCAGACACTGGGTCACTCAGTATTACAACAGGAAGGTTCGGTCTCGACCATTGAACTTGGAGACTTGGTTTTGAAACGTGTCTTCCCGACCCCTGTTTTCCTAGGTCCGAAATGGGAAGAACTGTATGCCATCCAACAGAAACTTGATAAAGGAGCCTTCAAGCTAACGACCGTAGATGGCTATGAAGTCTCCAGAGCGTGGAATGCCCAACACTTGCAGCATTACTTGACTCGATATTTTACTAATTCTTTTGGTTTGTAAACTATGTTAGAAAGTATGACTTGCCTAGAACAGTGTACTTGATATAAACAAAAGATTATAAAGTGGACGTAGGTTATGATTTGGCTGAACCACTATAAAAATATCGTGTGTCATTTACTTTTCTTGCATTTATTTCTTTGTGCCCCTTGATTATCTTGACCTTGGTTTGAAACATAGGAATTAAAATAAAATCGAGAGCGAAAACGGAAATCGAACCGGCGAGATTCAACCCTGTGAAATAGGATGCGAAAGGGAAACCGGATCGAATGGAATGATCGTTCGTGTGATCAACTCTAACTCTCAAGATTTGAAAGAGATTATGAAGGACGGGAAGATGACGTACACAACTCTAACTCTCAAGATTCGAGAGAGAGTATAAAGGACAAGAACATGACGTCCACGAGGCGTGATGGTGCACCATGATTAAAGACCGCCTTGATCACACTCTAACCTGGGTAAATGACAGGGGAGTATGAAGGCACCGAGAGAAAGTGCCAATGATAATAGGTTCCTACCCTATTGAAGTATTGGGGGCAAGAATGAAAGTTGTGTCAGCACTCCCCATGGAAGCATTGAGGAAAACCTAATATCGATTGTAACCAATCCCGAGCAAGCTCTATCCATGCATTTTATTCAAGATTGATTCGAGGCATACACATACACATCACATCCCCCTATTGTTTATTACTTAGCTTAGTAATGATTTCTTATTGCAGAGTTTATTGTTTGCAGGGATGCTGGATTGAAACCTTTGTCTGATTTGTGATGTGATTTATTGTTTATTACTTAGATTAGTAATGTTTCGATTACAACTACATTTGATTGAAATAAACGACAAGTTTGCAAATATTTGAAATTGCAGGAAAATAACTTTATTGAACAAAGTGCAAATTTATACAAAAGGAACTAATAAAAAGCACAAGGTCCACACTTGATACAACAATAGAAGGCCAGTGAAAAATAAAACATAAGGACTTGACCATGTTTCACTTGGAATTTGGGGAAGATTTGGATTTCTTGGCGGCTTTAAGTTTTTCTATCTCCTTTATTTCAATATTAGTGAGGATACGTATTTTCTTCTTTTGCCTAAAGGAGGTGCATTTGGGTCGGCAGAGGATTCCTGAACTAGTTGTCCAGTGATTGGTCGAGAAGAAAGGTTGAAAATCAACCCAGACCTAGGAGCAATTGCTTGAAGTGGATCAATGTTGAGGGGTTCTTCGGACTCTTCCTCAACTTTGGCTTTTAAAAGCTCATCATTCTTTGCCATTCTCTTCGCCAAAGTAATGCTCTCAGTCTCGCCGGAATCCCCAGTCACAAAAAACATCGTCGTCTCCCTCACCTCAATCGTCGTCAATGTCTTTTAAGGCCTCTATCACATCCCCATCTTTGGAAACTTCAGCATTGGATGGCACGATGGCTTTGTCAGCAACTTCTTCCTTTTCCTCTTCGGTCTCCTCAGTAGGTTTGCACCTAAAGAACGGGAAGCAATGGCTATTAGCTTGTGAGAGAACATGGGATTTTCTATTGTTTTCTCTATAATATGGCAACAGACTACAATACTTTAGCAAATTGAGGCAAAAAGGTGGAGATACCTTCGGACGAACTTGTCAGCAGATGTAGCAGAAGTTTCAAGAGCTAATTCGACAATTGGAGATAGAAGAGCTACCTTTGGAATCTCTAGACGATCAAGATCATACCCTTCCGTTTCGGTAGCCCAGGAACGACAGATAAAGAACTAGAGCCTATTTCGAGAGTATCCTTCCCTTTGGCCTAACGCCTCTCCTCCTCCACAATTGCATGGATCAGCCTCCTTCCTTCAGCCAATCGCTCCGACTCCTCACCTCTTAGATACCTTTTCATGAGCTCTTCTTCATCTGTAGTGTCAACTTTAAGCCGTCATTTTTCATCATCAACGATCAAATCCCACACGTCGACCAAAGTTGTGAGATATTCATTGATCCAAGAAATGTCTCGATTTCAGATCACCTGAGCAAAGAACTCAATCACAAGCTCACTGTAGCTATCTATTTCCTTCTGAGCTTCGGCAAGTTATGCACTAATATTGGCAGCATACTTAATAGCAATGTTAGCATTCCCTTCGACTACGACTTCCCTTTCTTCAGCCTTTTCTCACTTGGCCTCCAGCTCGGCATTCTTCCTTGCTAACTCTCGATTTTCCTGTTCCAGGCGAGAACAAGATAAATTCACCTCGGTACTCTCCGACTTAGCATCTTCAACTTGCTTTTTCAAGGTTGTATGCTCTTGGCTATGGGAATCAAGCTCAGAATAGTAGCACTTTTGCAGTTCTTCATATTGTTTCTTGTAGTTATCGATGTTGTGCTGCGCTAAGGCGAGTTGGGCTTGCGCATCCTCAAGCTCTTTCTATGTGTTCTTTGTACCCTTCTCGTCATATTCAGCCATCTTCTTCATGTGACCCACATCGACTAACAAGTCTTAGATGATCTTGGAAAGGTTTTACGAATACCTGCGCTTTTCCTTGTATTGCTTATCCACTAGGTCTATCTTAGCCTTAACTTCATCCGCCCACTTCGAAGGTACTAGCTCAAGGGCTGGAACGAAAGGCATGTTCCCAAAATGATGATATAGAAATTGCTTCTTCAGAATCTTCAGCTTAGCCTCATTCTTGGAGTCAAGTATCATGGATCTAGCTGTAGAGATTTCGATATTTTACCGCCTGGTGGGCACGAGAGCCATTTTTCCTTTTTCTTTCTCTTTGTCCGAAACCTTGGTTTTGTCCTGTGGGTCAGAGCGCTTCGGTGTCGGCCTTTTTTGAGGGTGCGATTCCTTCGGAAGAATTGGAGCCTTATATGGTGGCTTATCCCCTTCACAATGGTCTTGACGACTCTTATGCTTATCATATCTGACTTGTGAGGGGAACGAGAGCGTGAGGAGTAAGGGAAATGTGAATCATAATGTTTCCTGTTATCCCTTCCATGGCTATCACCTCAATTATACTTTGTATCAAAATCGAACCTAGACATGCTTGCATGAACATCTTAAAGGGAATAACGGTGATGTGGTATCTCACCTGCAAAATTGTATAAGCAAGCATTAGGAATCAGGATTAATATAGTGAACAAAGTGTTGTGATGTGCAGTGCAAGTGTAGTGCAACAGACCAGAGCCTGAAGCTAGACTTGTCTGCGTGGTCTCCCCGACAATTTCGGGAGTAACCTCCTCTTCAGATGTAGGGAAGAAGGAACCGGTGTCAAAATATCTGGAAGCGAAAACCTTGTTGGCAAGGGTTGTTTGGCTAGACCCGAGTATATAGATTTCTCAAATTGAGAATCGTAGACGAGAGACTTCGATGGAGATGAAATCCTCGGAGAAGGCTGTCTCTCAGTAACATAGCATATTTCGGATTAACATCTTATTGCTTATCCCCGGCGGGAACATTTAAAGCTTCATCATCTTGGATCGATATGGGAGAAGGGCTTTTTGGGAGTACAATTGGATCCTCCTTTTCTGTTGTTTTTTGGTCTCTTGATTGTAATTCTTGACCGGAGCCTCCGTGTTCTTGACCTTTTGAACTCTCCCCCTTCTCAATTGAAGTTATAGCATGTCCCTTGGCTAGGGGTACATATACATAAGCATTACCCCCATGGCCTATAATCCGAGTCATGGCGAGCAAACGATGACGATGAAGGTAATCGTCCACCAAACACTTTCTGATGTTTAAGAGATCTAGATCATGATTTAATAGACTGCTCAAGAGGTCCTAATATACTTGGTGCCCTTCCTTCCTCGAGTTTGCAACTACAAAAGAATAAGATAAGTTAGAACATTCGCTACGATTATTAAAGTGAGAACATTAGAGTTCGAAGCTTACTCGACTAGAGCCACCACCTAGCGTATCCAGTCTGATGCTTGATATAAAACCATTCCGGCTTCACATCTCCCAATTTGTTATATCCTCCATTGAAATTTTTTGGCATGGATTCAAAGTATATGAAAGACGGGGTTTCCTTTGTTCGGTGCTTGAAGTGATAAAAGAAGGTTATATCTTAGAAAGTGAGCTCCACTCCTAAGATTCCCATGTATGCGATGTACAACGTGTACAAATAAGTGTAGGCGTTAGGATGGAGTTGCATGGGGGTGATACACATCCGTCTTAGAAAGTCGACGATGAATGGTGAAAATGAAGGAATGGCCCCTACTATAAACATCATTCGGCTCATTGCCATGTACCCCTTTGTTTGATTATGGGGCTTGCCTGTTTCAGTTGCTACTTTGACTTCTTCTGAAGGAATTCCATGTTTCAAACATAAACGCCTGAGCTTGGGTTCGTCGATTATTGAATGCACAGAATCACCGGGTGCTTCCAAAATGGTTGCACTTTCAAATTTGTCAGTAGCACGGTTGTCTCCCACTTCTCCTTTCTCTTCCTCATCCATGGAGGCTTCACCTCCAGATGATTCTGCATTCTCATGAATTTCAATTTCAAAGTCTGAACCTACGATGTCCTACCCCAGATCTGAAGTTGATGAAATAGCCTCAAGATTGGGATTATCAAATGACCCTGGAGCTGTCGTCTTCTCAGACATTCTTGTTGAGCGTCTTCCAGACGTGATCATTGTACTACCCAAGAGATAGTAAAAATTAGAGTATGGTTGCATGTATCGCCCGTGTGTGTGATAGCGTGTGCCAGTATGTGCAATGCTGAATTTAGAAGATATAAAGTAAGCAAGAAAGCAATATGCATTAAGCAACCAAGCAACTGTGTGTCCGTTAAATCTAGAATGTCCAATTTGACAAGCTTTATCCTAAATATACGCGAATCTGTAAGTTGTATTCAAGATTGGTTGAATTATATACAAGGTCGTGTCGTAAGTCCGCATCATCAAAGTTTTAACTTCAATCAAGTCTGGTATTATTGAGTAATATACTCGATCCACATTAAAGGCGTGCGGATTAGATTGGAGCTTTTTAAAGGAAGTCGATTCATGTCGGTTTGGAATTTTATAGGATACTACTTCAGATCGGGTCGGTGTATTATGGGAAGTTATATCGGTTCGGCATAATTGCAAAACCACTAACACGGGTCGATCTCCCCTGGCATGTGCAACAGATCAGATACCCAAAAATTGATCCAGTCGAACAAACCCAACCCAATCCTAAGGAAATTGTTGTTTCTTCTTCGATTATGCACTCATAACTCCACTTATTCCTCCAACCCGCTAAAACCAATTAGTTCCAGGACATCTTCTTCTCTCCTCACCTACTCCATCGAAAACCCTATCTCCATCATTCTGTTTTCACTAAGGATTAAAGGAAGACCCATGCACCAACACTTTTGACGTCATGCATATATCACCAACACCGCCACTGTAAGGTGATAACGACTTCGTCTATGGTGGCGGCGGGCCAAAAAAGCCCCAATGCTAATGACAACATCAGTGTGAGCAAAATAACATAAATGGATGTGAAAATTCGAGTATTGTTTAAACAAAATTAAGAAAGACATGATTCTGCACCCACCTGCGGAACTAATTCAAAGATTGAGCAAATCTATAAAGCTTGGAAAGTTAGGGTTTTTTGGTAGATTGGGAAGAGATGACTGTAAAATTAGGATAAGAACGAAGGAGAGAGTGACTTGTATAGTGGATTAGAAAGGCTTTTCACATTCTTTGATGAGATGGGCCGGACCGACTCATTGGTTAAATGAGGGGAAGTAGAAGGAAGCAAATCGGTCAAGTGTACAAGCGGTTCGAACAAATCTGAACCGATCCGCTGTGCGAAGACTCGATCATACTACATGATAGAGAACTCGAGTGAAATTGAAAGTAAGAAAAATCCAAAGAAATTATTCTGGACTACGTAAATGTGTGAAGGCAGATAGATAGGACAATTTCGTCAAATTGAATAATTATAACTTTTTGGGATGATAAAAATAAGAGAGTTTACCTGGAAACCCGTCTATATTCCGGCTAAAAGATCTAGTTTGTTAAACATAATAGAAATGATCGTGAATAAAATCCCGTATTTATAGTGACACAAATATCAGGAAACATAGTTTCACCAAATGTCGTGACTCTATAGATAGACGTTACTATCAGCTACTACGGATTTAAGAAGATAGTTTGACAATTTTGAAGCACGTCTCATCTCCAACAAAATGTACTTCAAGGGGGAAAAAATGTTGGCCTACTTTGTAGCTAGGTCACACAAAGTCCAGATGATCACTTGCGAATGACGGAGTCTGATTAGATTATAGAAAGAATCTCAAGTCGAGAAGGGACATAATGTTGAACAAGCCTGGGTCGGATCGGTGGAGTGCAGATTTGATCCCCTCAAACGCATAAGAGATTTAACTCTAGAGAAACATACATTGGATCGGTTTAGTACATCGCTACCCAGTCCGAATGGCTTTGGAAGATGGCTGAGTGTGAGTACCTGATCGGGTCATGGCACCTTTATATACGACTCGCCCTGCATCCCTGTACAACAAAGTGATTGTACCACATTCCTAGAATTTCAGGGAAGTTGCTACCCACCAACCCACGAACTTGATGCATTGGGGTTATCACAACACATCTAAACCTATGTAGGAACATCTTCGTACCATCAGGAAGAGTCAATACTGGAGCTGATGTGAGAGTCTTCTTCAGTCTCAAGAATGCTACCCCGCATTCCACATCCCAAGCAAATACTAGGTTTACTTCGTAAGGCGGGTAAACGGAGTTCAGATTTACACAAAATCCTTAATGAACTTTCGATGGTAACCTTCCACACCTATAAAGCTCCTTACCCTGTTGCATTCTTATGGGCTTTCCAATCCTATACTGTGGCAACCTTAGTGGGATCCACCGCTATACCATCAGAAGAGACAACATGCCTCAAGAACCTCACCTCCTTGCCAAAAATGGCACATAGAAAACTTCACCTTCTGCTGATGTGCATGGAGAGTACGGAGAACCTCTCCCAAGTGCAAGGCATGCTCGTCCTTGCTCCTCGAGAACACCAAGATATCATCAACAAACACTACCACGAACTTGTGTAGGAAGCCCCTTAATACCCAGCTCATCGAATCCACAAAATACGTCAGTACTTTGGTTAGCCCAAAAGGCATAACCAACCACTCAAAGAATTCATCTGGAGTAGTAAAGGCGGTCTAATCTATGCTATCATCCACCACCCTAAGCTGATGAAAACCTATAGCTAAATCCAACTGCGAGAAAAATTAAGCCCCCACCAACTTTCTTATTAAGCTCCTTCTTCTCCCTCGGAGCCATGTGGTGCACTGGCAATGCAACAGGCTTAGCATCCTCCACCAAGTAATCCGGAAATTAATCTCACACCTCGGAGGTAGCCCTCTCACCTTCTCAAACACATCTGGAAAGCCTCCATCTATAGGCGCCAAACTGAGATCATCTACAGAAGCATCAAGGGAATCCAAGTAACTGAACATGACTGACCCCCACGGGTTACAAAAAATATCGAGAGTGCACCATGGCACGTCAAAATCCTAACAACTCTCCTTTCACAATCAAGTATGGCACCATACATGGCCATCCAATCCATCCCTAGAATAAGCACGTACAGATGAATCCCAATACAAGCGCATTACACTCAAACTCGATGCCAACTATAGAAATCTTCAAACCCCTACACATCATAGATAGGTGTGACGTACCTCCTATGAGGTTTGAGATAACTAGTGGATAAGAAACTATAAAATTATCTAGGTGTAAACTATCAACAACGGAATTGGATATGAAAGAATGAGAAGCACCAAAATCGCACAAGATCCTAAAGGGAAAGTTGAAAAGAGAAATCATACCTTCTACAATGACCTTCCTACCTCTGTCTTGATCGCTACCACTGGTCTGAATTGCCTCAAACGCATGAACCTGTGCTCCAAATGAACATTCACTATGTCACTACTTCTGAGGGCACTACCGGTTATAATGTCCCATCTGTCTACACTGAATGCAAGCACCCTTCTTAGATGTCTTCTTGCAACCTCTGACAAAGTCCCTTATTATACCACATCCATGACACTTCACTTCCATCTTAATCTATGATTTATTTAGTTTCTCCCTTTTTTCTTTCCACCTTTCCTGGGCCACCACTTTTCTTCCCAAAACCTGTCTTGGCCACCTAAGTCTTATCCTCCTGTGTACTCCCCTTCCCATGGTCATGCATAAGATTCATCTCCACTAAAGACTCAAAAGTCACACCCATCGGAATATGAGTCAATGCTAGCCCTTGGAGGGGTTGGTTCAACGCCTACGCAAACCTCAAAGCCTTCATATGTGCTGTATTAACTAGATCCAAGCCAAATCTTGCCAACTCATTGTAACTGTTCACATACTCCTTGACCGACATATCATCTTGTCTCAGACTTAAGAATCTCTCCAACTGCATCTCTTCTTCAACTTGCGATAAGAACTTCTTCTCAAACTTTTCCTTGAACTCATCCCATGTGATCATGACCTGTTCTGCCACAGCCACTTCCCACCATATGAAGCCTCTCCTTTCAGTTACCAGGCAGCCAACTGAATCCTCCTCTTGTCGTCAAGCTCTAATAATCAAAATACACGATCGGCCTCTCTAAGCCAATTAGGAGCATCAACCGAACTCTCTGATCCAAGAAATGGCTTGTTATCTATAGCAAAAAAAAATCCTTACATAGATTAGAATAATTGGCCGCTAGATTTAGTGGAACTACCACGACAACAGCTAGAGGTGGAGCATTTCCTTCCCTTCGGCAGGCATTGTAGCTTCAATATATCTACGAAATTGTGCCTTGGAGGGAACACCCTCTAGAAAGTTGGGAGCCCTAGACATGCTAAAAAAGAAGAGAGGCAGGGATTCAAAAACGAATCAAAGGAACATTGTAGTTGACGTGAGGGGATATTTTCCAAAAACAAGTATTACTTGAAAATACTTTACTTTTGAAAACACTTTTTCAAAACTTTTCTACGATCTTGTAACTTTAGGCCCTGATAACCAATGAAACATTCCACATCCATTAACGTCACCCATATGAGGATGCACCGAAGTTTATGAAGCAGTTAGCTATAAAGTGACAACACAGAGACTAAAATTCACAATACAAAAATATAAAACACAACAGAAAATTTAAATCATTTCATGAAGTAAGTTAAATCATAGTACTTATTACATTTCATAAATACCAAATAGTCATTAACATAAAACCCAATGCACCGTCTCTTGGAAAACCATAATATCAGAGTACATAAGTAAAACTATCCTGTAACACCCCACCTCCGTTAAGGTCACTCACAAAGGGAATGCATTAACTTCAGTGGAGCGTCATAAGTGTATAGAACAGATAAATTATAAAACAGACAAACATTTTAAACAGCGGAAAATATATAAAACTTTACTTCATTGATAAAACAACAGCTTGGTAAAACAGCTTGTACAAAGATTGTTTTCCAACACCAAAACACCCTTACCCATTACAACAAGCATCTGTCTTGTTTAAAAAAATAAAGAAGCATAAAACGACAATGACATTGTTAGCCCACTTTGTGAACTGGGCAACACAAAGTCAAGATGTGAAATATTGAAGAGCTTGAAAAACACTGAAGCGGGTCGGATCGGAGCAGCGTATCGATTCGGATCGGATAAAGTTTTCTGTTCGGATCGGTGAACCCTTACTATTGGAATCAGAGAGGCATAGCTGTTCGGATCGGAGAGGAATCTACTTCTAGTTGGATCGGAAAGCCACCCAATCGCTACAGAGATAGATCGGAGCGGAGCAGAGTAAGAAGAAGGGAGAATCAGCCCTAAATTAATCCGGGTCGGATCGGAGTCGCCGATCCGAACCCGTTGAGCAAACTCTTCCGATCCGAACCCATTTTCCACGTCACTCCCCTGCATAGGTGCCTGGTTATTCGGATCGGCTGTGACTAGTTCCTACCCTCAACGTCCACTACTCTGATGCGTTGTCAACACAGAAATCCATCCGAACCCGAGGCTAATGGGATGGATGACACGTGGCTCCGATCCGGATCGGCTTCTGAGCAAATTCTCACCTATAAATACCCAGTCCGGAGACAAAGAAAAGGATCTTTTTTCTGGCACTATGAGAGTTCAACCACCTTCATAACCCGAATTCCAGCACTCCCGGAAAATCCAAATCTTCTTTCATTATTTGTTTTTAGACAATTGAGTGATTGTAAATGAGTTGTGAGAGAAATCAAGTGAACATTTCATTGTATTTGCAACTAAATCATTGAAAATAGTGAAAGACAAGTGGACGTAGGCATTTCTTCGCCGAACCACTATAAATCCTGTGTTTCATTCTTATTTTTGTTCTCATTTTATTTTGCTTTTAATCAATTTGGGTGTTAGAACCACTTTTTGGTCTAACATTTTGGTGCTTTCACTGAGAACTCATCTGAATTCTTTGTTTTTCGGGATTATCGTTCTACTTTTTGGACCGTTGAGTTCAAAGAAGTTAATCCTCAAGTTTCGACGCTCTTGGATATTTGTCGAAGTGATTGTCGAAGAACCATGGCCAAAGGAAAAGGCAAAGAAGTTCAATCTGGTCGAGGAAATGGAGCTGGAGAAGATCAGCAAAATGCGGTTGTGACGAGGTCTCGTGGGCAGAGTTCAGCAGCAGGACGAACCGATGCAGGAAACCCGAACCGCCTTCAGGGGGAGAGCTCCGATCCGATCTGGGTAGGAGATTCTGAAGCAGTGCATTCCCCCAACCTGAACCGACCCGAACAGCTTGCCACGTACCGACCCGACCAGGCTCCCCAGCTCCGAACCGACCCGATCTCCTATCTCCGATCCGATCCGACATTTGGTGATGTTGGAACCACTACTCGAGTCCCTACGAATGCTCCGATTCCAGCCACCAGGGTCAGTGATCAGGTCAATCCATCTGCGCCCATTACTCAAGGAGATTTCTCGCGCCTACTTGACATGCTTGAGAGTACAAGGGAAGCTATGAAAGTCCACGGGCGCACCAATCTCATGATGCAGGAGAATATGAGACTCATGAGCAGGGAGATTAGCGAACTCCGTAGACAGAGAACCCCATCACCAGTTCGTCACACGCCAGTGGATCAGTCTTCTTCTTCCGAGGAAGAGCGGCCCCGCGAACGGAGGCCGCTCGAACGACCTCAGAATTTGGAGCAGCTGACATTCGGATCTTTGGGGTCTCGCGAGGATATTGCACGAGCACTAGGAAACAATGATCCCACTCAGGTGCAAAGGCTCCAGTCCCCTTCTCCCGAGATCGACCGGGAGCGTAGGGAACGGAATAGAGCTGAAGCAGCTCGAAGAAGAAGGGCGTCTCCTGAACAAGAGCCCAGAAGGAACCCAGATACCAGGGCCAGGGAAGCTGAACGGCCCCTAACTAATGCTGATGTACAGGCAATGGTGCACCAGATCATGTCCGAGAGCCGGAACTATACCAATGAAGATTATGGCATTGAGCGAAGCCATACTCCTTTCACTGACGATATCCTCGACTTCCAGTTTCCCCGGCGTTTCAACCTGCCACAGATGGACAAGTACAACGGGAGAACTGATCCGGGACAGCATTTGATGCGATACTCGTGGCTCATGAATGCCGCTGTTGCCCCTGATGCAGTGAAGTGTAAAGCATTCCCGATCTATTTAGAAGATATGGCGTTGTTCTGGTTTACCCGACTTCCCCCTTGTTCGGTTTTGAATTATAGGGAACTGAGCGAACGTTTTATGAATCAGTTCCGACTCCATACCCGAAAGTCCAAAAGTGTTATTGAACTGTCAAGAATTAAGCAGGCGCCAGGAGAGTCTTTGTGGTCATATCTTGACCGTTTTAACTTAGCTGTGACTGAAGTTAGTGACCCACATGAGCCCACCATTCTGATGGCATTAAAGGAAAGAGTCGATCCTGAATCCGAGTTTGGAGATTACCTTTCTGGGAAGACTCCCTCCACGAGAGAGATATTCTATGAAAAGGCCGATATTTATTTAAGACGAGAGGAAGCCAGGGCAAACCGAAAGAGAAAGTCTGAAACGGCATCAAAAGAAAATGTTCAGAGTAACGTCACCGTGAAGCAGTCTGGGGAAAGTTCCGGAAAAGTTGAAATGTGGGAAACAAGGGTGGCAACAACAATTCTGGAAATGGGGGCAACAACAATAACCGTAATGCGAACGGTAACAGAAGAAATAGAAATAGGGGAAATGACCCTAACAAAAGACCCCGATTCCAAACTTATGAGGATTATACACCGTTGAACGATACTCTGGAGAACATTTACCTGGATACGTACAACGTGTTGCAATATAAAAGACTGCCACCTCGTGACTCGACAGAGAAAGAAATAGCAACTGGGAAGTTTTGTTTGTTTCATGGAACTCATGGGCATTCAACCAATGAATGTCGGCATTTGAGAGATGTGATTGAGAAGCTGCTGCGCGAAGGGAAACTGGATGAATATAAGTTTGCCCCGAGGGACAGGGGGCAAGGAGAGCAGGCTCCAAAACAGATTCTACCTGCTCCCATGCCTACAGCGCAGCTGAAAGGCAAGGGAATTGTTTTCAACTCCATAGTGGGTGGACCTCACCCGGCAATCTGTAGCTTTAGAGCAATGGATCAGTATGTAAATGCTGCCAAACACGTAGATGTGAATGAAGGTGATGATTTGGAAGATATCGCCCCCATAAAACAACAGAAGACAATGTTTGACGACGTGGTATTCCGCATCAGAGATAATACTGGGATCCAATCACCCACCGATGATCCGTTGGTCATTACTACCACCATTGGGCCGGCCTTGGTTCATAAGGTGTTAGTAGACAACGGAAGTTCTGTCAATATTTTGTTTAAAAAGTCTTTCGATCAGATGAAGCTTGAATCTGAAGATTTGAAGCCATGTGAAGGATGGATTAGAGGCTTCAACGGGGCGTCAACAGCCCCCATGGGGTACATAGAATTGCCCGTGACCTTGGGGCAAGGAGAACTCAGAAGAGTGCGGATGCTTCAGTTCGTAGTGTTGGACGTAGATTCGCCTTATAATGCATTTTTGGGGAGGCCTGCCCTTGCTGAATTCAGAGCTTGTATCGCCCCTTGGTGTTTATTGCTTAAGTTCCCAACCGAAGCCGGAACTAGAGTAATGAGAGGGGATCAAGTTTCTGGACGGGCCTGCTATGTTGCCGAATTAAAGATGTTGATGAAAGGACTTAACATCGAGAGTAAAGATGCCTCGCCTCCCCCAAAGGGGGGTTCGGCATAGCAATTAGAGAAATCGACCCCAAACGAGTTGCCCAAAGGAACACCTGAAGACCTGGATCCTAGAAAAGGCGAGGAACCAGAGACCAGAAATGCAACTCCTAATGAAGCGACAGTGGAAATTCCCATTGATGAAGCTGATCCAACAAGAGTTTTGAAGATTGGGTCTCAATTGGATCCACGTCAGGCCAAAGAACTAACAGACTTTTTGAAGGCGAACTTGGACGTGTTTGCCTGGACCCACGCTGACATGTGTGGGATATCGCTATCCATTATAAGTCACTCACTAAATGTAAACCCGAAGCATCTGCCTGTGAAGCAGAAGAGACGCATGCTGGGCCCAGAGAGGTCGGCTGCTCTCAAAAAGGAAGTGGAGAAGCTGAAGTAGAACGGGTTTATTCGAGATTCAACATATCCCGCTGGATATCGAATCCCGTCCTGGTAAAGAAGCCGAATGGAAAGTGGCGGACTTGCATTGATTTTTCAGATTTGAACAAAGCTTGCCCAAAAGATAGTTTCCCACTTCCCAGGATTGACCAGCTTGTAGATTCGACAGCAGGTCATGAACTTCTCTCTTTCATGGATGCATATTCTGGGTACAACCAAATTCCTATGCACGTGCTAGACCAAGAACATACGAGCTTCATTACGAATTTGGGATTATATTGTTATGTCGTAATGCCATTCGGATTGAAAAACGCCGGAGCCACTTATCAGCGCTTGGTGAACAGAATGTTTTATAATCAAATAGGGAAGACTATGGAAGTTTATGTGGATGATATGCTTGTCAAATCGAAACAGTCCTCCAGCCATACGCAAGACTTGGCGGAAATGTTTGGTATCCTGCGAAAGTATCGGATGAAGTTGAATCCTTTGAAATGCTCATTTGGAGTGGCATCGGGAAAGTTCCTAGGCTTCATTGTGAGCTCCCGAGGAATTGAAATCAATCCTAGCCAAATAGCAGCGATTAGAAACATTGAAGAGCCGAGGAGAATTAAAGACATCCAAAGTCTTACAGGGAAATTAGCTGCGCTGAGTAGATTTATCTCTAAGGCCACAGATAAATGCGTCCCGTTTTTTGATTTTATTAAAAGAGGAAATAAGAACTTCGAGTGGACTCCGGACTGTGTTGAGGCCTTTCAAAATTTACTGGAACTGCTAGAGAAACCGCCGATTTTGTCAAAGCCAGTGGATCACGAAGAATTGTTTGTTTACTTGGCAGTCTCGGCTCACGCCGTTAGCACAGCCCTGGTTCGGGAGGAAGACAAAGTACAAAGGCCAGTATATTATGTAAGCAAGAAATTAGCAGTGGCAGAGCGCAACTACCCAAAGATTGAGAAGCTCGCTTACAGCCTCCTAATCGCATCCCGAAAACTTCGTCACTATTTCCAAGCTCATCCAATAACCATATACACTGACCAGCCCTTGAGGCAGGTGTTGCAGAGACCTGAGGCATCGGGAAGGTTGATCAAATGGAATATAGAATTAAGCCAATTTGATTTAAATTTTTAACCACGAAGGTCGATCAGGGGGCAAGCTCTGGCAGACTTTATTGCGGAGTTCACCATCCCAGAGGAGGAAGTAATCGATGACAGAGTGGTTAAGTCCGAGGATGAGTTGAAGATAGATCCATGGAAGCTATACACAGACGGAGCTAAGAACGACCGAAGGTCTGGAGCTGGAATCGTCATAGTCACTCCTGAAGGACGGTCGTTATATTATGCTCTACGATTAGAATTCTCGGCGACTAACAACGACTCTGAATACGAAGCCCTGATTGCCGGGCTGAAGCTTGCTAAAGACCTCGGAATAAAAATGTTGGACATATTCTGTGAATCTAAAATCGTTGTTTGCCAAGTGCGAGAGGAATTTGTGGCTCGGGGACCTCGACTTATCGCCTACCTCAGGAAAGTGAGAGAGATGTTAAGTAGCTTGGAGCGGTACAATATAACACACATCCCAAGAGCCGAAAACCAGAAGGCGGATAGGCTGGCAAAGCTGGCTAGTTCCGACAATCCAGAAGAGACTGAAATAATTCCAATTGAAACGTTGGAATCGCCAAGCTTTGAGTCGATGGAAATTGAGTTCGCTTTTGAAGCGGAACCGGAGAAGGAGTCGTGGATGACCCCAATTAAGAACTTCCTTAAGAATGGGACACTCCCATCAAAGAAGAGTGAGAAAAGGGTTGTAGTTCGCAAGGCTACCAGATATGTCATGCAAGATGATACTCTTTATAGGCAAGGATTTTCTATGCCCCTGTTACGATGTATAGCACACGACGACATCAAGCGTGTACTAAGAGAAGTGCACGAAGGTGAGTGTGGAGATCATACAGGAGGTCAGACTTCAGCGAAAAAGATATAGCGATACGGATACTTCTAGCCCACAATTAATAAAGATGCAGCTGATTATTCACGACGCTGCGATAAGTGCCAGAGATTCGCCAAAATCCCCAGAGCACCGTCGACCCAACTTAAGTCAATGGTGAGTACTTGGCCATTTGCCACGTAGGGAATTGATATCATTGGAGTTCTACCGATTGCTAAAGGAGGAGCGAAATATGCAATAGTGGCCGTGGACTATTTTACGAAGTGGGTGGAAGCTGAGCCCTTGACCAAAATCACGGCAAGAAAGGTGATAAGTTTCGTGGTCAGAAATATTATATGCCGATTCGGGATCCCAAGGACGATTATAACTGACAACGGAACCCAGTTTGATGGTACTGAATTCAGAAATTTCTGCCAGAAGTAAAAGATTGACAAGCGATACACTGCGGTTGCTTATCCGCAGTCGAACGGGCAAGTAGAGGCAATAAACAAAGTAATAAAATCCATCCTCAATAAACGGTTAGAGCGTGCAAAGGAAAATGGGTTGACGAATTTCCCCTAGCTTTGTGGGCATATCGAACAACATTTAAGACGGCTACTGGTCACACCCCTTTCTCTCTCTCCTTTGGCTCAAAAGCAGTAATTCCAGTTGAGCTGGAAGTTCCTTCCCACAGGGTGACATATTATGACCCGATGACGAATCGGGCACTCTTACTTGAGTCTCTTGATGAAGTCGAAGAAAAAAGGGACGAAGCAGATTTGCGTGCGGCAAGACATCGACGTTAGATGGCACGCTATTATGACAAAAAAGTTCGCCTTAGGACTTTTGAACCAGGAAATTTGGTGCTAAAGAGAGTCTTTCCATCCCTTCCTCATCTCGGTCCAAAGTGGGAAGGACCCTTTGTCATCCAACGGAAACTTGAAAAAGGAACCTTCAAGTTAACGACCGTAGATGGCGAAGAAGTCCCTAGAGCATGGAATGCCCAACACTTAATGCGATATTTGGATTAGAAATGTTGTACTCTTTGTTATTTTTCTTATGAACTCTGTAAAATGGCACGACTTGCCTTGGGAAAATCTGATGATATGAATAAAGGACTATAAAGTGGATGTAGGCTACGACTTAGCCGAACCACTATAAAAATATTGTGTGTTATTTACTTTTATGCATTATATATATACATTCATCGATTATTCTGTTGTGATTATGGAACACAGGATGATTCAAAACCTGAAAAGGTTGAAGACAGTTTAAACATAAGAAAAAGCACAATGGCTATTTGTGCGACAAGACATAAAAGAATGAGAAAACGACATTCTTAACTCTAACTCTCCAGAGAGAGAGAGAGAGAGAGAGAGAGAGAGAGTATAAAAGCGTCTCCGACTGAGCGCTGAGAAAGAGGTCCTTCCCCGCTGAAAGACCGGGGAATGAATAGATTGCTGAGCTCGAACTCTAACTCTCCAGAGAGAGAGAGAGAGAGTATAAAGGACGGGAAGACAACGTCCTCTGAGGCATGAAGGTGCACCCAGACAAGGGACCGCCTCAGTAAGAACTCTAACTTGAATATAAGACAGGAGAGTATAAAAGAAATGCCAGAAAAAACGACAGGCACTGACGACACAGGAAATGCTATTCCGTCAGAAAATCGGGAGCATTCAGATTGCTTGATTACGCATTAAATAGTTTGTGAGAATTGACTGGGGGCATATATGTATACACATATTTACTCCCTCCGTAACTTCATTTCATAACTATAGTAAGACATGCATTTTTACATAAGTGCAGAACTATTGACAAACAGACATTGCAGAAAATGAATTATTTTTTATTTACGAATGAATTTGTACAGGAAAATAGCTAAAAAAGAAGGTGCAGGAGCCACTCTGGTAGCAGCAATTGTTGGTTCACTAAATGCTAAAACGACACAAGACAACCCACTATTTAGATTTCGAGTGAGCCTTGGACTTCTTGGCGGCTTTCTACGCATCCTTTGCCTCTTTCTCGGCCTCTGTCAAGATTCGTTTTGATTTCTTCTTTCCTGAAGATGCGGTGCTGGAACTGTTGACTTCTTCCTTGAGGGTGGAGCGCTGGAATCAAGAGAAGATTTTTTAGTGAGTTCCTCTGTAATAGATCTAGTTGAGAGCTTAACAACTAACCTTGATCCCGCATCCACAACTGGGAGGGGCTTGAGGGCTTCAGGGTCTAGTTCTTCGGCTTTTAATTGCAAGAGTTTGTCTTGATCGGCTTTCATTGTAGCCAAAGTAACATCATCAGCATTTTTTGACTCCCCGACTATTGCAACTTCTGGTTCCTCCTCATGACCTCCGTCACCGCCATCATCCTTTAAAGCTGCTATCATTTCTTCATCATGGGGAGTGTTGGCCTTAGTCGGCTCACTTCCTTCTCCCAAGTCTATAGGAGCAGCCTTGTCCTCCCCTCCTTTTGCCTTTTCCGTAGGCTCTACCCCAGTGGTGGCTCCCTGAGTCACATCTGTCTTTCTGGATGGCTCAATACCTACAGAATGAGAAGCAACAGTTATCAACTCAGGCGAAAACAATGGGTTTTTTATCGATTACTCAATCACGTGGCGAAAGGTAGAAATAGCCTTGACAAATTGAGGAGAAAAGGTAGGGATACCTTCCGAAGACTTCTCAGCGGGGGTAACTGCTGTCTCTGATGCCATTTCAGGGATTGGGGATAGCAGAGTTGTTCGGGGGATTCCCGGATTTTCAGGGTCATACCCCTCTACTTCCGAAGTCGTGGGGGCAGCAGAAGAGGAACCAGTCTCGGGAATGTTTTTCTGTTTAACCCTCCGTCTCTCTTCTTCCATAGCCTCAGCAATGAGGCAGCGCCCTTCAGCTAGGCGTTCTGGCTCATCATCCCTCAAGTATTTTTCCATTAGCTTATCCTCATCGATGGAATCGACTTTGAGCTCCTCTTTTTCCCACTCAACGATCTGATTCCATACTTGAACTAGTGTGGATGGGTAATCTTCGATCCAAGAAATGTTTCGGCGACGGATGATATGTGCGAAGAATTCAATCATTAATTCACCAAAACCCTGAATATCAGCCTCCGCCTCTGACAATTGTTTGTGGGCTTCCTCCGAAGATTTGATAGCACACTCAACATTGCCCTCCGCCAGGGCAGCTCTGTTCTCTGCCTCCAATAGCTTTGAAGCCAAGTCATCATTCTTCTTTTCTAGCTCAGCATTCCTCTTTGCTAACTCGGCATTTTTCCGTTCGAGGTCAGTATAAGCAAGGCGCATCTTAGCAGCTTCTGACTTAGCATCATCAGCTTGCTTTTTTAACTCAGAACGCTCTTGAGTGTGAGATTCAAGCAAGTCATGATAGCGTTTTTGCATATCCTCAAATTGTTGTTTGAAGTTGGTAGCGTCCCTCTGAGCAATAGCAAGCTGGGCCTGTGTGTCCTCCAAATCTTTGCCTCGGTTCTTTAAGGCCTTAGCATCTTCTTCCGCGGTTTTTTGCATTGAATCAACATTCGTGATTAGAGTACGGATAATTCTGGAAAGATTGCGTGAATATTTAAACATCTCAGAATACTGTTTTTCAACCGCGTCTATCTTTGCTTTGGCCTCATCTGCCCACTTAGAGGAAATAGGTTCAAGGGCAGGTAAAAAAGTCAAAGTCTCGAAGTAGTGTTCGGGAAATTGCTCCTTCAAATACGCCCGCTTGATTGCAGTTTCCTCATCTAGTGGTGGTGGAGCAGGGATCATCAATTCAGTATCCCTGTGTGTGGAGGATTCAAAAGTTTCTTTATCTGTCCTAGGCCGTTTAGTAGCAGGGACCTTGTGTTTACTTCGAGACCCAGTATCTTTTGGAGGACTTCTCTCTCTGCTGCGCTTTTCGAGGGAAGAGGTGGAGTCTTTCGATTTTGGCCTATCCTCTTCCCTACGACTTTGATAACCCTTATGTTTCTCTTGGTCCGACCGAACGGGAGAGCGAGAGCGTGAGGGTCGAGAGCGATAGGTTTCATAAGGCCTTCTCTCCTCCCTACCGCGATCATCGCGGCGATCATACTTGATATCCTGAGGTGGATTAGACATGCTGCGGCGAAGCTTCCTGATATCATAGTAAGATCGAGACATCGTACCTGCACAATAAGATAAACGAAATTCAGAATCAATGGATTCACAGAGAAAGAGGTGCAATGAATGCTAATGCTGTTGTATAAAGTGTGTCCTAAGTGGTGTGTTTCCCCCCAACCAACCCGAGTCTGAAGCTAGACTAGTACAGGCAGGCTCTTTGGCCTTAGCAGGAGTGGTCTCCTCAGAAGAGGTGAAGATTAAAGGATCCTTCCTAAAATCCTCTGAGGTGTATATAGTTTCAGGTAAGGGGAGATCCCCCAACCCCTGAAATATTGGGTCATCAGTACTAGGGACATCTCCCTCGGAAGCATTAAGTGGCGACTCTTGGGAGGATGTTGAGTTTTCCAGAGAAGTAGCCTCTTCGGGGACAGAATATCCTTCACGATACTTTTCAGCCAGGTTAGCCAATTCGTCATCTTGAGTAGAAGATGGAGAAGGTGAAGTTTGAAGAGGCACTGCAGGAACTCCAGAACCTTCTCCCATCTCTGGAACTACATCCACTGGAGGAATATATACGTATGGAGTCGTCCCATGACCGATACTACGAAAAACGGATAACAGCCCATGAAAGTGAAGATATTCATCCTTAAGGACTTCATCAATAGTCAGGAATTTCTGGTCGCCATTAAGAAGCTGGTGCATCCGGTCAAAGAACACATGATCTGATATTTGTTTCGGGTTGTCGACTGCAAGCAAAAAGAAAAACAAGATAAGGCGATGACTCGAGTGTAAAAAGCCCGGATTTAGAAAATCAGTGCTTTACTTGATTTCGTCCACCTCCTGGCACATCCAGTCTGTCGCTTCTCATAGAACCATTCCAGTCTGGAATCTCCAGCTTTACTGCTGAATGGCGCCGAGATTATCTTCCTCTTAGGAACAGACTCAAAATAGCAGAAAGATGGAGTCTCTCGAGTCCGATGCTTGAAGTTATAGAAGAAATGAACGTCATTGAAAGTGAGCTCTATGCCTAAGATCTCACGGTATGCTATGTACAAAGTGTGCAAGTAGGCATAAGAATTGGGATGCAGCTGCATGGGGACAATCCGCATTTGTCTTAGAAAATCTACGATGAAGGGAGAAAATGGAGGGATAGCACCGACCATGCACATCAACCGGGTGATTGCCATATATCCTTCCGGAGGATTGTGGGGACGATCAGATCTCGAAGGCACTAGAGTGTCCTTTTTCATTATCCCGTACTTTAAGCAAATTCAGATAAGTCGGTCGTTGTCGATTGTTGATTCAACGGAATCTGGAGGTGATTCCAATATGACAGCCGATTCAAACTCATCAGGAGCCTGGTCGTCACCAATCCCTCCTTCCTCCTCAAAACCTAGAGAAACTTCATTCTCTGAAGACATCTTGTCACTTTCACGATTTCCAACCCCGTAGTCTGAACCCTCATTATTCCATTCTGGATCCGACGGAGAAGATATGTCCTCGAGAGTAATTTTGTTAGAGGTTTCCGGGGCTTCTTTCCTCTCAGCTAGTCTGGAAGAGCGTCTGGGTCTCATGGTCATAAAACTATTGAAGAAGCAATAGCACAAATTAGAGCAAATTAGCCCGTATCCCCCCGTGTGTGTGTGCAAACTAAAGTGTAAACAGTGTATACGGAAAGTGCAAAGTAAATGTTTAAAAGTGCGACGAAAAAGTTTGGCAAGATAAAAAGAGTTGAAGTAATTCTTGATGTCCAGTTACGTTCGCAAGGCACTATCCTAACTGTCCATTAAATTGAAGACCATGCCAAAAGTTGATTGAGCCAGTTAGACGAGTTTTTATGCGTTAAGGTAGACTGTGCTTCGGTTCGGTTCGGGTCCATTCATTGGGATCGGATCGGGGGCATGGCCTTAGGCTTGAATATCACAGTGAAACTCAGAAATCAAAGTCGGATCGGATCGGAGGTAAAGTCCCCTAACGGTTCGGATCGGATCACGTAGATATACTTCTCCTCCGTCATCTTACGGTCCGACCCGATCCGGTTAGGTAGGCTCCTTTTCCCCTTCTTTAAATACTTGCTCCGACCCGATCCGATCTCCTGGATTTCTTTTCTTTTTTCTTTCTTTACTTGCCCCGACCCGGTCCGATTTCCTGAACTCCCTTCCTCTTTCCCTCATTTTTTCAACCTCCATGTCCCTCCGAACTGAACCGATTCTCTATCATCTTCTTCTTCTTCTTCACCCTCTTTCTTCCCTAACCGACACCGAGGCCAATTCCGTGCCAGTCACTCAAATCAAAACCAAGCAATTGTATGCTGGTGCACTCAACTACGGATTCTCATCCCCTCCGTTCCAACCTCAAGACGACGACGAGTCTACTGGCGACGATGACGAGGGGGGGTCACGGTGGCAAGGTCATCAGAGTTTCATACTCAAATCATCCTAATCGCTCACGAATCCGAATCGAAATCAATTAAAAAAGGGATTGTTCAAAGTTTTATAACCTACCGGTGTAATTAATTCGAGAATTAAGGTGAATTTTGATGTTTCACAAATTGAGTTTTTTCTCTCGTTTTACAGAACTTCGGGAATAAAACAGTAAAAACGAAAGGAGGAAGAAAGCAGTGTTTATATAGGAGAGAAGAGTGTCTATTCGTCTTCCCATTCGGATCGGCAGCCCAGTAGAAGAATTCTCGATCGGATCGGATGGACAGTCCAGAAGTAAAGCTTGGCCCAATAGTCCAGTGGAAAATAGAAAGGAGAAAGGGTCTGTTCGGATCGGAATCCGAACCGAATCGAGTTCTTTAGCTCAGCAACGAACTGAATTGAAATTTGAAGAAAAAGATGAAAACACAAGGAAAATCAAAAGAAAAATCACCTCGAAGAGCGCTGTGCAATGATAGTCAAAGCATGCTCCATCTCCAACAGAAGCATCCTTTGAGGGGGCAAAATGTTAGCCCACTTTGTGAACTGGGCAACACAAAGTCAAGATTGAAATATTGAAGAGCTTGAAAAACACTGAAGCGGGTCGGATCGGAGCAGCGTATCGATTCGGATCGGATAAAGTTTTCTGTTCGGATCGGTGAACCCTTACTATTGGAATCAGGGAGGCACAGCTGTTCGGATCGGAGAGGAATCTACTTCTAGTTGGATCGGAAAGCCACATAATCGCTACAGAGATAGATCGTAGCGGAGCAGAGTAAGAAGAAGGGAGAATCAGTCCTAAATTAATCCGGGTCGGATCGGAGTCGCCGATCCGAACCCCTTGAGCATACTCTTCCGATCCGAACCCATTTTCCACGTCACTCCCCTGCATAGGCGCCTGGTTATTCGGATCGGCTGTGACCAGTTCCTACCCTCAACGTCCACTACTCTGATGCGTTGTCAACACAGAAATCCATCCGAACCCGAGGCTAATGGGATGGATGACACGTGGCTCCGATCTGGATCGGCTTCTAAGCAAATTCTCACCTATAAATACCCAGTCTGGAGACAAAGAAAAGGATCTTTTTTCTGGCACTTTGAGAGTTCAACCACCTTCATAACCCGAATTCCAGCACTCCCGGAAAATCCAAATCTTCTTTCATTATTTGTTTTTAGACAATTGAGTGATTGTAAGTGAGTTGTGAGAGAAATCAAGTGAATATTTCATTGTATTTGCAACTAAATCATTGAAAATAGTGAAAGACAAGTGGACGTAGGCATTTCTTCGCCGAACCACTATAAATCCTGTGTGTTCATTCTTATTTTTTTTCTCATTTTATTTTGCTTTTAATCAATTTGGGTGTTAGAACCACTTTTTGGTCTAACAGACATTCCCCAAGAAAGCATGAGCCAGCCATAGCAATGGAAAAGAGAGTCCAAAGAAATACATCGCCTATCTTCGAGCTTGGAAAGAAAACTGAGCTGAGTGGTGATATTCCCTCCCCTGTGAACCTGGGGGGAGGGGGGAACGGAAGAAAAGAAGGCGAAAGAAAATGGGTCAGACATAAGTCTGGTAAGTCCAGTGACTATTCAGCATGTAAACAGGTAAAAGGATCATAACATGAATAAACTGAATACTAGACATAACCATGATAATACGCATAGCAAGACAACAAATGATGATCGTTAGATATGACAAGGTAGGATACACTGAATGTGCTTCGGTTCTTTCTCTGATTTCCTAATTTCTCTGCACCACCCAACTAGCATCCCAACTAGTGTCTTTTAAAGAACGATTTGTATTCCCTACTAGTGTACCAACTAGTATCCTGTGAAAAAGGATCCGTATCCCCTACTAGTGTCCCACCTAGTATCCTATGTTATAAATTAAGGTTATCCCAACCCCACAATTATGGTAGCCTTCAGGTGTACATCTAGTATAAGGATCTTACCTCTATCAGCCTAATTACCATGAAGATGTTAGGTGTACCCTTACTACCCTATCGATCGGCTCCCTACTTGTATTAATTTTTCCTTGTGTCTGTGTCAATCGTCCCTCTCTTGCATGTAGATACACTGTGCTGGTCCCACCATAAGGTGTATCAATCCCTATGATAGCTACCCGACATGATTCAAGATGCACAGTGCATACTACTGATGCCCAGTGCCTTCTTTTCCACTCCGGAGCACATGCACGCCCATACTCCGTCAGAACTACACTTTTGCACCCCCTGACTCTATTTTGACCTCTTATAATCAGCCCAACAATCTTGCCCCACCTTGCCTAGTTCAGGGTATCATGATACATCTATGTGGGTTACTGCTGAAATAGGTCCCCGTTACTAGGGTTTTCTAGGGTCTGTTCGTATACCCCCTAAATTGGTTAAGTGTTATCCATCCATTCAAGTTAACTTAACCCATCCACATGTCATGTCATGTTGGTTAAGTGTTTCTTATTAACTTAACCCTTCTCATTCAATCATGTTGTAATTGGTTAAGTGTTTCCCCTTAGCTTAACCCCATTCGTTCGTCATGTAATATTGGTTAAGTGTTTCCCATTTACTTAACCCCACCCGTTCATCATGTTATATTAGTTAAGTGTTTCCCATTAACTTAAACCTACTCGTTCATCATGTTATATTCGTTAAGTGTGATCAATCCAATCGAGTTAACTTAACCCACCCACTTGTCATGTTACATTGGTTAAGTGTTGCCATCTTGTGTTACTTAACCCTATCACACATCATGTTGTATTGGTTAAGTGTTGCCTTCTTGTGTTACTTAACCCTATCACACATCATGTTATATTAGTTAGTTGTTGCCCTCTTGTGTTAACTTAACCCTACCACTTGTCATGTTACGTTGGTTAAGTGTTTCCCTCTTGTGTTAACTTAACCCTACCACCTGTCATGTTACATTGGTTAAGTGTTGCCCTGTTGTGTTAACTTAACCCTACCATTCTTAGCCTGTCTGTTTCTTAGCTTTAATTCACTCATTAAAGCACCAACCTTTCACATTAGATCTATACTATTGCGATCGCTGGATGTGCCGGGCGGTTCCGGGCAGTCTTACACCGCAACTCAATCTAACCTCTGGTTTTTGGGCTTAATGCGCTAACCTCTCACATTAGATCTATATTGTTATGGTTGCTGGATATGTCGGGCGGTTCCGGGAAGTCTTACACTGTAACTCAATCTAGCCTCGGGTTAGGCATATTCATTTTTTAATTAATTTACATATTTACAATTTATGTTCATACGTAAATTATCCACAGGTGTTGTCAATTCAAGTCATGCCCATTTACCCTCTAAATTATGTCCATAATTCTAGGTATACAAATTCTACCATTTCATGCTACTAATTATTTACATGATTATGAGCCAATCTATGCCAATAGCATGTAGTTTAATATTTTTTCCCAACGTCTCCCCCATTATTCATTTGCATTATTCACATAGAACGCTTGGCTCGCAAATTAGCCTAACTTATAAACAAAAGGGAAAAGAAAGGGACATGTAACATTCCAACAGGCCTAAACAATATAGATCAACATGCGTAGTATGAATTTGGGATAGAACGACATAAACTTAATTAAGCACATGAACGTGATCTTACATTTAAATTAGATCCAATTAACATGCGAACTAGCACAGATATAATTGTATAAGTATGAACTTATATAGATCTTAAACATGGGTACTAGCTTGGATCTAAACATGTAAGCATGTATGAACATAACTTATCATGAAATTTGCATATACAGCATGGTAGCTTCAATTGTGTCAGTCCAATAGTCTCATAGGCATAGGATGTACAACATGATAAATTAATCACAATAGTTCAACTGGCATGATAGGTTCCATTTTGTCAATCCAACAGTCTCATAGGCATGTTAGTTTTCATTATGTCAATCACAATTGTCTCAAAGGCACGATAGGTGTCATTACATCAATCACAATAGTCTCATAGGCATAGGCAATTCAGAATTGACAAAAGGATAGGGACGAATAGAATTAGGCATAGTTCTAGATCCAGTTATTACTGTCATGATTTCTTATTAGGAGTTCACATCTAAACAATAACTATACTTACAGTAAAAGGATGGATCTTGATTTTTGGGATCTGATTTCTGAATTTGAAAAGATATCCTTTGATGTAGACGTTTGATTCTCAAGTTCTTCTAATTAATTCCTAGTTTGAATTTGATTCTCTTGTTTGGGGTAGATGAATGGAGGCTAGGCTAGTTTGTAGACGAAAAGCATGATGGCTTTATAGAATGGGTTCTAGGGTTGAGGTTTGGGTGATTATATAGAAGTCTAGGTTCAATTCTAGCCTTTAGATTAGTCTAGGAGAAATTAGAGCCATCCAACCAAAGAGATGTGTCATCCAGCCTACCATAGCCTGACACATAAGCCCTAATACCTTTGAAATTAGTCATAGGCCAATCAAAGAAGGCCACATCAGCTCAGGGCTTCAAAAATTCGTCACTGGAAGAGGATCTCGAAGGGGTTGACTCCCTATAGGGTGGTCGACACCTATGTCAACACCCCTATAGGGGGGTCGACACCTATGTCGACTCCCCCTTGGGGGGGTCGACACCTCTGAGCGGGAAATTTCCCGCTCAGCCCGCTCTGACCGAATTTTGAAATTTGAGCAGTTTTGACCTTTGATTATTGTTTTATTTTAATTTCTGTTTAAACTTGAAATCTTCTGGACTCCATAACTTCTTCATACGGAGCCCGATTTACGCAAACTCAGACTCTATCTCCAACAGAATTCCGAGATGAATGCAATGGCGCAACCCGTTTCACTTAATTCTTCTTCTAAAAATTAAGTGTTCTTAAATTTGTTAATTTTAATCTTTAAAATTATGGGATGTTACAGTTTCCCCTCCTTAAAGGATTTCGTCCCCAAAATCTCAAAGTCAAGAAGAATGTATGTCCTACCATCCAACATCCATCTACTCAACCATTCAATCACAGGCATCCATTGTCCTTAAAAATATTCCTAATGCTTTCATGATCACATGCATAGTGTGTGTATATGTCCTTATCTAATGCAAAATCAGGCGGTCTACTGATTCTGTTGACCTCCTTAATGCGAATTATGTCAGTGCCATAAGTCCGTTATGTATGCAATTATTCCTAATCGTACCTTATAACCTCTACATGAGTGCACAATCAATTATACAAATGCAACATCCATATGATAACACATCAAGTTTCAATCCATATACAAATACATATATGCATATGCAATATGAAAGTGACTGAGCCGATCTAGTGCCTAATGTGTGTGTATGCATCCACGAGCAACCACTAGCAAACACTTACACCCACTTGCATCCACCAAATATGACATGTCTCAAACACATGTTTACATCCATTGGCTTCTACCAAAGGATCGAGAGGATATACTTAAAAGATAAAGACTAACATGCAAATAAACTTTACAGAAAAAGAGAGATCAAGGTTATACCCTCAAAAAGGGTATGATGCGCGTGTCTAGTCTTCAGCCTTCTAAGTCGCATCTTCTTGAGCTTCACCCCATTGTGCTCTGACTTTCTTAACTTCACGATTGCGTAGCTTCTTAATTTTTGTTTCCAAAGTATGATTTGGAACTCATTTCACTGTCGCTTCTTGTTCCACCCTTTCTCCTTCTAGTATACTCGGGACTACAACTTCTACTGTGTCATGCTAACATTTCCTCAAAGGGTCTTCAAAATTCACTAGAGGGTATTCCATGTAGAAGAACTATCTCTTGAAAATAAACAGATGCTAACCATGTTACCAAGTGCATTTATTACGGTGATTAGAGGTATCTTCTCAACTTAACTTATCCATTGCGTCAACTATATGAGAGTCTTTTCATTGTGAAGTCCCTATTTGATCCAAAAGCATAGGTTTTACTCCTAGCGATGCCAATTGCTAACTTAACCGAAGGTTTTAAATTCAAGGGTTGATATGTATTCTGAATTTTTCCGTTCCACCAAAAGAGGACTTGAAGTCAACCTTTTTCTTCTTAAGGCATCCGCTACGACCTTACCCTTCCTTTTCACATCAAAATGGCGCCTAGTCTCGTGCCGCAGGCATCCGTGTATACCGTAAACCTTTTACTACCATAAGGTAAAAGTCAAAAATGGGGTCGTTGTAAGAGCCCTCCTCGATCGTTGGAAAGCGACATCACAATCAATATCCTGAGCAAAGGTTAGATTCTTCTTCGTTAATCCAATAAGTGGGGCTAATACCTTCGCATAGTTCTTAATGAACTTCCTATATTAAACCGCTAGTCCAAGAAAGCTCCTTACTTCTGTTGCATTCCTTAGGGCCTTTCAGTCTTGTACCGCAACTACTTTTGCGGGATCTACTGCTAACCCTTCTTTGGACGCCACATGTCCTAGAAACCTTACTTCTTTTCTCCAAAATTGGCATTTGGATAATTTTGTTTTCAGCTGATGTGCACGAAGAGTATCCATAACTTCCCTTAGATACAAAGCATGTTCTTCTCCACTCTTAGAGAAAACCAAAATATCATCTATGCACAAGCTATGTGAACCTTCCGCCTTTGTAGCGAAAACAACTAGAGCACCCCATTCAGAAATACTTCGCCTCATGTACCTTTTCTCAAGTAACTCTTTTACTTGTTTACTGATCTCTTTCCTTTCCCTTGGAGCCATATGTCTAACGGGTAAGGCAACAGGTTTTGTGTTATCAACAAGGTATATGCGGAAGTCTATCTCTCGCTTTGGAGGTAAGCCTTTAACCTCTTCAAAGACATCCACGTATTCACGGACTACTCTAATAGATTGCAAGCTTTCAACAGACGCATCAAGAGTTTCTAGGTAACTAAGCATAACAGAATTCATGGGATTACAAGAGATTTCGAGAGTGTTGCTGAGGCGAGTCATAAGTCTAACCACCCTCCTTTCAAAATCGACGATGGCACCATTACTGGATAACCAATCCATCCCTAGAATCAACCCATAGCCCATGAAACCAAAAACATAAGCATTACATCTAAACTCAACGCTTAGTATAGATATTTCCAAATCCAAACAAATAATAGATAAATGAGCCGAACCACCAATTGGATTTGAGACAATAATGGGATCTTCTACTATACAAGTACTAAGGTGCAGAGACTCAACTATGGAAGCAGATAGAAAAGAATGTGAAGCGCCAGAATCAAACAAAGTTCTAACAGGATGATTGAAAAGAAAAACTAAACTCTCAATAGAAACGTTCCTACCTCTCTTAGGTACACTAGCAGTGAGAGCATGCAATTTCCCTCTAGAAGAGTATGTCCTTTTCCCTTGTCCTTGTCCTTCGGCAATCCTTGATAAAATGTCCTGCATCACCATAATGAAAACAACCACCTATCTTCTTCTTCCTACAATTAAGTGACTCACTATACCACAGAAAAGACACTCCCTCTTGTTGCAGAATCTATTATTTCTTCCACCCTTCATATATTCCAATTCCTTGCTTGTGATTCTTCCACCTTGGCCTCTTTCTTTTCACCTTACTCCTTCTACGTGGATTTAGCCATATCAACAAGCTTCTTATCCTTGGGCTTGTGCTCCTTAGCCCAAACTCCCTTATTCTTATCCTCACTATCCTTGTGTAGCTTGTTGACAAGTTTCTCGAGACTACCTCCATCGCACGGTAACCTACAGAGCTTGAAATAAGATTAGCCGCAGGTGAAACTACTGTGGCCACAGATGGAGGTTGGGCACTGCTTCGCCCTCGACATGTGCCGTGTGCCTACGAAACTATGGCGGAAAGAAAGGAAGAAGAGATTCAAATAGAGAATCGAAAGGTAGGCATATGGCTTAGGGGAATATGCCTTTTAAAAACAATACTTTTCTCTTGGAAAACGCTACTTTAAAACATGTTTCTGAAAATACTTCTTTACAAAAATGCTTTTAAAAATGGGTTTCAAAATCCTTTATCTGTTCTGGTAACCTTCAGCTCTGATACCACGTGTAACACCCCACCTCCTTTAAGGTCACTCACAAAGGGAATGCATTAACTTTAGTGGAGTGTCATAAATGTATAGAATAGATAAATTACAAAACAGACAAAATTTTTAAACAGTGGAAAATATATAAAACTTTTTTCATTGATAAAACAGCAACTTGGTAAAACAGCTTGTACAAACATTGTTTTCCAACACCAGAACACCCTTACCCATTACAACAAGCATTTGTCTTGTTTAACAAAGTAAAGAAGCATAAAACGACAATGATATTCCCCAATAAAGCATGATCCAGCCATAGCAGTGGAAAAGAGAGTCTAAAGCAATACATCGTTTATCTTCGAGCTTGGAAAGAAAACCGAGATAAGTGGTGATATTCCCTCCCTATGAACCTAGAGGGGGGACGGAAGAAAAGAAGGCGAAAGAAAACGGGTCAGACATAAGTCTGGTAAGTCCATTGATTATTCAGCATGTAAACAGGTAAAAGGATCATGACATGAATAAATTGAATACCAAACATAACCACGATAATAAGCATAGCAAGACAACAAATGATGATCGTCAGATATGACAAGGTAGGATACACTGAATGAACTTCCGTTCTTTCTCTGATTTCCTAATTTCTCTGCACCACCCAACTAGCATCCCAACTAGTGTCTTTTATAGAACTATTTGTATTCCCTACTAGTGTCCCAACTAGTATCCTGTGAAAAAGGATCTATATCCCCTACTAGTGTCCCAACTAGTATCCTATGTTATAAATTAAGGTGATCCCAACCCCGCAATTGTGGTAGCCTTCAGGTGTACATCTAGTATGAGGATCTTACCTCTATCAGCCTAATTGTCATGAAGATGTTAGATGTACCCTTACTACCCTATCGATCGGCTCCCTACTTGTATTAATTTTTCCTTGTGTCTATGTCAATCGGCCCTCTCTTGCGTATAGACACCCTATGCTGGTCCCACCATAAGATGTATCAATCCCTATGATAGCAACCCGACATGATATAAGATGCACAATGTATACTACTGGTGCCCAGTGCCTGCTTTTCCACTCCGGAGCACGTGCATGCCCATACTCCGTCGGAACTACACTGTTGCACCCCATGTCACTAGTTTGACAGCTTATAATCAGCCCAGTAATCGTACCCCACCCTGCCTAGTTCAGGGTACCGTGATACATCTATGTGGGTTACTGCTGAAATGGGTCCCCGTTACTAGGGTTTTCTAGGGTCTATTCGTATACCCCCCAAATTGGTTAAGTATAATCCATCCATTCAAGTTAACTTAACCCATCCACACGTCAAGTCATGTTGTTTAAGTGTTTCTTATTAACTTAACCCTTCTCATTCAATCATGTTGTAATTGGTTAAGTGTTTCCCCTTAGCTTAACCCCATTCGTTCGTCATGTAATATTGGTTAAGTGTTTCCCATTTACTTAACCCCACCCGTTCATCATGTTATATTAGTTAAGTGTTTCCCATTAACTTAAACCTACTCGTTCATCATGTTATATTCGTTAAGTGTGATCAATCCAATCGAGTTAACTTAACCCACCCACTTGTCATGTTACATTGGTTAAGTGTTGCCCTCTTGTGTTACTTAACGTTATCACAAATCATGTTGTATTGGTTAAGTGTAGCCTTCTTGTATTACTTAACCCTATCGCACGTCAAGTTCAATTGGTTAAGCGTTTCCCTCTTGTGTTAACTTAACCCTGCCACTTGTCATGTTACACTGGTTACGTATTGCCCTCTTGTGTTAACTTAACCCTACCACTTGTCATGTTACATTGGTTAAGTGTTGCCCTATTGTGTTAACTTAACCCTACCATTCTTAGCTTGTCTGTTTCTTAGCTTTAATTCAATCATTAAAGCACCAACCTCTCATATTAGATCTATATTGTTGTGGTCGCTGGATGTGCCGGGTAGTTCCGGGCAGTCTTACACCGCAACTCAATCTAACCTCGGGTTTTTGGGCTTAATGCGCTAACCTCTTACATTAGATCTATATTGTTACGGTTGTTGGATGAGCTGGGCGGCTCCGGGCAGTCTTACACCGTAACTCAATCTAACCTCGGGTTAGGCATATTCATTTTTTAATTAACATACATATTTACAATTTATGTTCATATGTAAATTATCCACAAGTGTTGTCAATTCAAGTCATGCCCCATTTACCCTCTAAATTTTGTCTATAATTCTAGGTATAAAATTCTACCATTACATGTTACTAATTATTTACATGATTATGAGTCAATCTATGCCAATAGCATGTAGTTTAATATTTTTTCTCAACGTCTCCCCCGTTATTCGTTTGCATTATTCACATAGAACGTTTGGCTCGCAAATTAGCCTAACTTATAAACAAAAGGGAAAAGAAAGGGACATGCAACATTCCAACAGGCCTAAACAATATAGATCAACATGCGTAGTATGAATTTGGGATAGAACGACATAAACTTAATTAAGCACATGAACGTGATCTTACATTTAAGTTAGATCCAATTAACATGCGAACTAGCACAGATCTAATTGTATAAGTATGAACTTATATAGATCTTAAACATGGGTACTAGCTTGGATCTGAACATGTAAGCATGTATGAACATAACTTATCATGAAATTTGCATATACAGCATGGTAGGTTTAATTGTGTCAGTCCAATAGTCTCATAGGCATAGGATGTACAACATGATTAATCAATCACAACAGTTCAATTGGCATGATAGGTTCCATTTTGTCAATCCAACAGTCTCATAGGCATGTTAGTTTTCATTATGTCAATCACAATAGTCTCATAGGTACGATAGGTGTCATTACCTCAATCACAATAGTCTCATAGGCATAGGCAATTCAGAATTGACAAAAGGATAGGGACGAATAGAATTAGGCATAGTTCTAGATCCAGTTATTACTGTCATGATTTCTTATTAGGCGTTCACATATAAACAATAACTATACTTACAGAAAAGGATGGATCTTGATTTCTGGGATCTGATTTCTGAATTTGAAAAGCGATCCTTTGATTCTCTATTTCTTCTAATTGATTCCTAGTTTGAATTTGATTCTCTAGTTTGGGGTAGATGAATGGAGGCTAGGCCAGTTTGTAGACGAACAACATGACGACTTCAAAGAATGGGTTATAGGTTTGGGGTGATTATATAGAAGTCTAGGTTCAATTCTAGCCTTTAGATTAGTCTAGGACAAATCAGAGACATACAACCAAAGAGATGTGTCATCCAGCCAACCATAGCCCGACACATAAGCCCTTATACCTCAGAAATTAGTCATAGGCCAATCAGAGAAGGCCACATCAGCTCAGGGCTTCAAAAATTCGTTATTGGAAGAGGATCTCGATGGGGTCTACTCCCTACAGGGGGGTCGACACTTATGTCGACACCCCTATAGGGGGGCGACACCTATGTCGATTCCCCCGGGGGGGTCGACACCTCTGAGCGGGAAATTTACCGCTCTGTCCACTCTGGCCGAATTTCGAATTTTGAACAATTTTGATCTTTTATTATTATTTTAATTTAATTTCTGTTTAAACTTGAAATCTTCTAAACTCCATAACTTCTTCATACGGAGCCCGATTTACGCATACTCAGACTCTATCTCAAGCAAAATTCCGAGACGAATGCAATGGAATAACCCGTTTCACTTAATTCTTCTTATAAAAATTAAGTGTTCTTAAATTTATTAATTTTAATATTTAAAATTATGGGGTGTTACATATCCCTATTAAATGTCAATACAGTAACCAGAAAATGAGAAACGGCCAATACATGAGTCTTAAATGAGTCTGAATCCAAGCATAACAGAAAAGTAAAGAATCACTGATGAGACCATCCAACTTGCGAACTTGGGGGAAAAGGAAAAGAGAAGGAGAAAACAAACTAGGTCAGACATCATAGTCTAGTGAGTTCTGGTAATTTCTAGCATGAGCATAAAGTATGGAATCATTAGACAGATGAACAGTTTTAAAGACATACAACATAAAGATATAAAGACAGTAAGCAAAGTTAAGCACGAACAAGGATTGGCTTCTCGTTCATATCTAAGATTTATGCACCAACTTACTCTAATTTCTACCCATCTATCGGCTCCTATAACCACAATGCGATAACATATGCCAACTATGGAACTCGAGATTATCAATCCCGAAACCATCAACTAAAAGGACATATACATTCATCATTGGCGTTGCAGTGGCTTATTTTCCCCAATCGACACAATGCATGCTCATCGTTCTATCATAACGCTCTAGTACCCACCTCGTTTGGATCTCTTACTATCCAACGCAGTAAAGCATGCCCAGAACTCTACCTAATGTGAGACCTACCTAGATGATAATAGGGATACTGCTAGAAACGGGTCCCCAATCAAATATGTAATTGACATAAGTCGCCCCTAGACTTGGTCCCCATTTATTATTCTACTAGGCCACTTATTTTCCCAATTAGCCCTATGCAGTCAGAACGGACCTAAACTACGATCCACTTATTTTCCGCAATCAGCTTCGCGTTGTTGGGACGGACTCCCCTACAATTTTATTAATTTATTAGGCCTCTTATTTTCCCCAATCAGCCCCAGGCTACCAAAACGGACCTAATCTACGAGCCATTTATTTTCCCCAATTAGGCCCACGCTGCCAAAACAGACTCTAACTTACATTGTATTAATTTATTAGGCCTCTTATTTTCCCCAATCAGCCTCATGCTATTGGAACAAACCTACGAGCCACTATCTTCCCTAATCATCCCCCACTCTTGATGCTGCCAGAGCAGACTCCACTATCTTAGCTTATTAATTTCATCTTAAATTTAACATAACATAATTTAGTTTATTAAGAAGCCCCAAAATATCCTCATGTTATAATCCTAGGTTGTATTAAACATTACTAATGATGTTCATCTTTTATACAACCCAACCCCACGTTACTTAGCGTCCAACTAAGTTACCTATTCCAGTTTGCATGTTCTCCAATTTCATGTTAAGTTTTATCCCCAGTCCAATACTGATTATAATATTCAATCAGTCCTAATATGTCTGATTATCCTTTTTTTAATCATTTAACATTATTCCCATTTTTAACGCAATTTAACGATAAAGGCTCTCTTTTAGGCCTAGGCTCAGCGCAAAAAGAAAAAGGGAAATGGTCTAGGCTACTCGCAAGGCCTAGACACAAAAAGAAACAAAACAAATAAAATATGCATAGCCTGACTGTAAATAAAACCACAACAGAGAAGAGGATAAGAAGAAGGAGAATTACGTATGAGCTGTAAATAACTGGAAAAAATTGGCATAGACAGTAAATTAGTTACAGTAACTTTATAGAAAAACTAAATGTATAAACACTATAAACATTAAACTTGCAAACTTAAAATTATTTAACTGTCTAACTTTTCCTACATAAATTACTAATCTAGAAATCACGTAAAAACTCACAAACTGATGATAAGAGATTCCCTCGTGGCCTTTCTCTATTCTAGCAGAACCTCCGCCTCCAGAAGTATTTATAAAAATAAATATTTAAAATTATAGAACTTCTTTACCCCTGTAAAAAGTTTAATTATTTGGCCCTTCCTAATTTTGAGGATATGCTTAGGGAAGAAGAAGAGAGAAAGAATGGATGTGAAGAAATGAGAGAGGCTCTACTAGTCTATTTATAGGGTATACTGGATGTCCTTAACCGGCAAAATTTTAAAATAAATCTGGGCCAACCATATCACTGCACCAATCAGAAAGCACCACGCCAGCCTTTGGTTTAAAGTAAACCAATAAATTAAAGCCACATCATCAAAATAACATTCGGACAAAATAAAACATTCGCCCCTGATATGTGCGCATAATGAAAGCTCTTACAACACTTTTGGTCGACCCAACAACGTCTTGGGTCGACACTGCGTCGACCCAATGATTTTGGTCAACACTGCATCAACCTAATCGATGGTGGGTTGGCCCACTTGGTCGTTAACCCAATATTGTTATATTTTTAATTTTTTATTTTCCGGTTAAACTTCTTTCATTCATAACTTATTCATTTTAAGTTCGATTTCAGCAACCCAAGTATCCATTTTAATCAGAAAATTACAACGGACCCATGGTGCTAGTTTCATTGTCTAATTCTGCAGTTTATTCTGATTACTATTTAATTTATTATCCTTTTCTATTTAATTTTTGTCTAAAATTAGGGTATTACATGACTATGTTATCTCATTAATTTATTTTTAATTTAAATTAACACAATTTAGTTTATTAATAATCCCAATATAACCTCATGTTATATTCCTAGATTGTATTAAACATTCTTAAATAATGTTTATCTTTTATACAACCCAACCCTACGTTACTTAACATCCAACTAAGTTATGTATTCCAGTTTATATGTTTGTATGTTCTCCGATTACATATTAATTTTTATCCCTAATTTACAGCCCAATACTGATTATAATATTAATCAATTCTAACAAGCCCAACAATCCCTTTTTATTCAGTCCTAATATTGTTCTAATTAAAACAAAAAATAATAAAGGCCTTGACTATCTTTAGGCCTAGATTCGGCGCAAAAAGAAAAAAGGAAAATGGTTTAGGCTACTCGCAAGGCCTGGACTCAAATCTAAACAAAACAAATAAAATATGGCATGACCTAAATTGTAAATAAAACCACAACAATGAAAGGGATAGGAGAAGGAGAATTACTTATAAATAGTAAATAACTGAAAAGAAATAGGCATAGACAGTAATTAAATTACGGTAACTTTATAGAAAAACCAAACACATAAATACTGTAAATAACTGTAAACATTAAGCTTGTAAATTAAAAACTATTTAACTCTCTAAATATTCCTACATAAATTACTAATCTAGTAATCACATAAAAACTCATAGATCTAATGAAGAGAGCTTCCGCCGTGGATTTTTCTTATTCCAATAGAACCTCCGCCTCCAGAAGTACCTATAAAAATAAATATTTGAAAGTATATAACTTCTTTATCCTCGTAAAAATTTAATTATTTGTCCCTTCTTAATTTTAAGGATATGCCTAGGAAAGAAGAAGAAGACGGAGAGAAAGAATGGATGCGAAGAAATAAGAGAGGCTCTACTGGTTTATTTATAGGGTTTACTGGGCATCCTCAACCGTCCAAATTTATGGTTAAATCTGGCCAACCATGTCACTGGACTAACTTGGAAGTGACAAGTCAGCCTCAGGTTCAAAATTAAACCAATAAAACTAAGCTACATCAGAAAATAACGATGGAATAATATAAATATTCATCGAAAATTACGTGCGCACCAAGTCACATGCCTATAGGCGCATTGGGCCGATCAACCCAAGGACCTATGGGTCGACACTAAGTTGACCCAAGTGGGAATGGGTCATCCCACTTGACCGTGCCATTGTATATATATTATAATACATAAATTCTGATTTTTGGCTTATCTTCTTTACTTCATAACTTATTCATTCTAACTCTGTTTTCAGTAAACCAAATGTTTATTTTCATTAGAAAATTACAGCGGACCCAATGTTGCTAGTCCCGTTGTCCAGTTTTGAAGTGTATTCTGATTAATAAATAGTTTATTACTTTTTATATTTAATTAATGTTTATAAAAATTCAGGGTGTTACATTCTCCCCTCCTTAAAGGATTTCATCCCTGAAATCTCTAAGGCTAGAAGAATGATATAAATAACCACTGACATTCACTGCCCTTATTTATTTTAATGCTTTTCATGAACATATGTGAAAGGTGTAGTGTGTATGTCCCTAAGCTAATGCAAAAATCAGGCGGTCAACAGATTTAGTTGACCTCCTTAATGCAATTTCATGTCTGTGTCATGCATCCAACATATATGCAAAGGAATCCTAATAATACATATAATTTTATATGTGTGCAACAACAAATGCAACATCCAAGTGATGATTCAACCATTTTTTATCTATAACTTATACTGGAAAATAGAAACCAAAATGTTTCTGTAACGACAGATGTCCTTTCTCAACACCATTTCCTTTTTCAGATTAATTAAAACCAATTTGTATCGTTTCTGAAATACCAATTTCTCACGTCACATTTGATAACTATTCAATTTTTTCCCCAAACTCACTCATCTCTCTCTAAAACAATACCTGCTATGGTAACCGAAAGGTTGATAAAGAAATGCCGGATCTGGAAATCACGGTGGCTTAATTTTTTTTGGTTTTGATGATTGCCCTCAATTCCGCAGTACATTTTTTCATGTGAATTGGATTAATCACCCTAAATAAACTCTTATAACAATGAATGACTTTTTACTAGTGTGTGCAGAGGCTAATCTAAAACAAGGGCAGGTATCATAAGGGATACTGGACGTCTATGAGCAAACAGTAACAGCTAACAGATACGATTGCTATATCTTGGACTAGTCTAATTTCAAATTTGCCACAGTCTGTGATAAATTTCACTTTATTTTTTCTTATTTCTCCTTGCATTTATCTTATTTCTGACAATGGGTTATGTATAATAGCTATGTTCTTTTGTAAATGAATAGATTACAATTTTACTTAGATTTACTTGAGAATTGCTGATAAACCCACAACTATATTCTCTTTTATGTTTTTTTAATTTAGATGCATCTAATTATAAAATAATATAATTTTCTTTGAAATATTAAGGCTTCCCATTAACAGTAATAAACTACGACTATACTACTTTGTCTAAATCATTTAATATTTTCTTAGTTCTTTGAAAGTCTTCAACCAAAGTAATTGATTACATGATGTTGGGAATGGGGGATATCCTCCAACCGACTGCAGTTCCCTACCATCCCATTGTTGCCTGCTCTATCGTCCAATTTTTTTATAACGTAGTGGATGTCTATTTTGTTCCTCCACCTTCATCAACAACACCAATCTTTTGACACAGTTGAGGATGTTGATTTTGTTCACCTACCGTCATTAGGAAAATTAAGTGTTGATTTGTTCACCCACCATCGTCATGAAGAGTTTCAAAAAAAATCTTCTAGGTTTGTAATTTCTCCTTCTATAAATCATCTTGGTTTATCGTAGTTCATTACCTCTGAACATCTTCTTCCGATAGTTTACATCCAACGACTATCAAATGTGATAATTCATAAAGTTAGGTTTTTCTGTCTGTTTTTTAGGTTTGAAAAATCCATCATGCAATTTGTTATATCTTCCTCTTTGCAGTCAAATCATGTTAATTATCGGTGATTAATGAGCCAGTGGTATTTTTGGCCAAACAATATATAAAAAGCATGGTTTTACAAATTAATGAGCCAGTGTGTTTTCAAAGCTTTCAACCATGTAGGTGAAAGAAAATGGAGGAGAAAGAGGTAAAAAGCATAGTTCTACAAACTAAAAATCAAAAACCATAAGTAGTAGCAAGACCATTGATAAAGTTGATTTCTGTTCATGGCGTTATAGCTGTTAATTCATCTTTTTGTATCAATGTAAAAATAGAAGTATAAAATTATTGTACCTACTGATACTATATGTCTTATTCGATTTGTTTCTTTGAATCAATTATTGCAAATATTTTTCAATTTGCATTCCAATGCAACAATTATTGTTATACTTGATTTAAAAAATAAATAACCAGATAAACTTCAACCGTTAGAACGCCATTCATGTTTCAAGATGAGATGTACAAATACTAAAGTCTGTAAATAAAATAGGATAAGCATATTTTTGTGTAACAAAGAAAAGGGAAAAACATTCATGTTTCCGGTTGAGATGTACAAATACTAACGTACGTAAGTAAAATGGGATAAGCATATTTTTGTGTAGCAAAGAAAAGGAAAAACCTTTCGTGTTTCAGGTTGAGATGTACAAATACTACCCTACATTGATATTATCTCCTTCACGTTTTATACAAAACATTTTCGTTCATCAACATGCTCCTTTAATTGTGAAATGCATAGGACCCTCACTATACAACAGGTAAAAATATTAACATTAGCGACGTCTTAATAAATTAGTGAACGTATTCACTCAGTTAGCTACCTAAGCCTCAACAATATCCTAAGATGATATCCATTTGTTATTCCATAACTCAAAGTAGAAGCTTGAACGTATCCCAAAGACTATACCAACTCAAGTACCCGTGTGCATAGCACGAGCCACACATATGTTTAAAATAAATTAAAAACGCACCCACATCCATATGCAATTATGTAAGTTCTATAGTTTGTCGGTCGCTAAATAGTGCCTGGTGTGTGCGTATGCATCCACTGTGTCCACTAGCAAACACATGCATCCACGTGAAACCATTCAACTATAACACTATTAACATATTTTAAACCATTTCCCACCATCCATAGGTTTCTACCTAAGACTTATAATTCAAACGATAAAGAAAATATTCAAATTCAAATCTTAGGAAAGGATTAAGAGCGCACTATCAAAGACAAACGGAAAAGAAGCACGAATCCTATCCTCTGGTTCCCAAGTTGCGTCATCTTTGTCCTCTTACCACTGAATAATCTTAACAATCCCAATCTATTTATTTCGCAACTTCTTCACCTCAGGTCCTAGTATCTGTGTAGGAGCACGTCTGACCGATGCCTCCTTCTCTACCTCAATCTCCTCCAGGGTACTCGGCTCCACCACTACCACAGAATCATGTACGCACATTCGTAAGTGTGAAACATGGAATGCATCATGAACTCATGCCAATCTCTCCGATAGTTTAACCCTATAGGCCTTCTGATCTATCCTCTCTACTATAGGGAATGGCCCTATGTACGTCGGTGCCAACTTCCCTACTGAGCCGAATCGAACAACGCTCCTCAAAGGTGACACCTTAATGAATATCACGTCCCCTACCTTGAACTCTAGGTTTCTCCTCCGCTGATCTACATACGACTTCCGTTTGTTCTGAGCTGCCTTCATTAGCCTTCGAGTCAAATTTACCTTATCAGAGGTCTCCCTAACCATCTTAGGCCCAAGTATAAGTCTATCTGTGGACTCCCAGCAACAAGCAGGAGATCTGCAGGGCTGCCCATACAATGCCTCGAAGGGAGCCATACTTATATTCGTCTGGTAGTTGTGATTATACGCGATTTCTACCAACAAAAGATGCTCCTCCCAAATCCCTTCGAAGTCCAAGATGTGCAGCCGTAATAAATCCTAAAGAATCATATTAACCCTCTCTTTCTGTCCATCTGTCTGAGGGTGATAGGAAGTGCTAAGTCATAGCTATGTCCCCAATGCCTCCTGCCGATTTCTGCATAACTCACTGGTAAAGATGATGTCTCTATCACTAACAATGCTAGAGGAAACTCCATGAAGTCGAACGATCTCTCTAAGATACACTGATGCCAACCAAGCTGTCGTCTGCTTACTCTGAACTAGGATAAAAGGAGCGTTCTTAATTAACCTATCGACTATAACCCAAGTACTGGTGTTTCCCTTCCTCGATTTGGGAAAACCATCTATGAACCCGATCGAGACGCTCTGCCACTTCCACTGTGGCACATCAAGAGGATTATGTAATCCACCAGGCTTCCTTTGCTCAGCCTTCACTCTCTGACAAGTTATACATCTAGCCACCTTCTCTACCATGTCCTTCTTTATCCTTATCCAACAAAAGACCCTCTTCATGTCTCTATATATCTTATCGCCCCTGGATAGATGGTCATCCGAGAGTGATGAACCTCTTCTAAAACCGATCTCAAATAATCATCAACTTGAGGAACACATAATCTTCCATCATGATGTAGCCACCCTCTCTCATCCATAGAATACCTAAAAAAGGTGACTATAGGTCTCTCCTCTACCGTGTTGATCCATGATATCTGCTAAATGTTGATCCTCGCGTTGACTGGACCCAATGCACTCTAAGAGAGTACATTGCACCTCCGATGATGCCACTAATCTTGGTGCATAATCTGTAGATGGTCTAAAATCAAATGATGAGACAAAATCCAAACTCTACCACTCTATGAACAATGGACTCCAGTAATCCTCTGCCTACTTAGTACATCCGCAACTACATTTCCCTTCTGCAGGGTGCATAATATCTCAAAGTCATGGGATGCAAGAAACTCCCTCAAGTGGTGTTATCGCAAATTAAGATCCTTTTGCAAAAACAAGTACTTGAGAGACTTACGGTCGGTGTATAGCTCAAACCTCTTACTTAATAAACAATGCCTCCAAAACTTAAGCTCAAACGCTATCACCGCTAGCCCCAAATTTTGGGTAGGGTAATTCTTCTCATGTACCCTCAGTTATTTACTCGCGTAGCAGACAACCCTACCTTCCTGCATATGCACCACATCTAAACCTGAGCCGCAAGCATCCATATACACAGTGAACATCTTTGTACCATACGAAAGAGTTAATACTGGAGATGATGTGAGAGCCTTCTTTAACCTCAAGAATGCAACCTTGTAATCCACATCCCAAGAAAATACTAGGTTTTTCTTCGTAAGGCGGGTAAGCGGAGCTGAGATTCGCACAAAATCCTTAATGAACTTCCGATAGTATTTTTGCCGAAACTAGAAAGCTCTTCACCTCTGTCACATCCTTGGGAGAATTCCAATGTTGTACCGCGACAACCTTAGCGAGATCCACCGCTATACCATCTCTAGAAACAACATGCCCCGAGAACCTTACCTCCTTCCGCCAAAAGTGGCACTTAGAGAACTTCGGCTTCAGCTGATGTGTAGGGACAGTACGGAGGACCTCTCCCAAGTGCAAGGCATGTTCACCCTAGCTAATCAAGAACACCAAGATATAATTAACAAAAACTACCACGAACTTATATAGGAACTCCCTAAATACTTGACTCATAAAATCAACAAAATACGCCAGTGCATTGGTTTTCCCAAAAGGCAAAACTAGCCACTCAAAGAATCCGTCTAGAGTCCTAAAAGCAGTCTTATCTGCGCTATCATCAACCACCCACAGCTGGTGAAATCCTGTAGCCAAATTCAACTGCGAGAAAATTGAAGCGCCTACCAACTGATCGAATAAGTCATCTATCCGAGGTAGTGGGTGTCTATTCTTTTTCGTAAGCTTGTTCAATTCTCTATAATCCAAAAATAGATGAAGAGAGTTGCCAGCATTAGTCACGAAGATGACTGGTGCTCCCCACTTAGAAATATACCGTTTGATAAACCATTTCTCGAATAACTTGCCTACCTTCTTACTAAGCTCCATCCTCACCCTCGGAGCCATGTGCTCACTGGCAATGCAACAGGCTTAGTATTCTCCATCAAGCATATTCGGAAATCAATCTCACACCTAGGAGGTAGCCCTCTCATCTCTTCGAATACGTTTAGTAAGACTCAAACTATGGGCACCAAACCGAGATCATCTACAGAAGAATCAAGGGAATCCAATAAGTTGAGAATGATTGATCTACGTTGGTCGTAAGAAATCTCAAGAGTCCTACAATTGCACATCAAAAGCCTCATAACCCTCCTCTCAAAGTCAAGGATAGAGCCTACATGGCCAGCTAATCCATCCCTAAAATAACCCTATAACCCATGAAACCGAGTATATATGTGTCACAATCAAACTCGACACAAAGAATTGAAATCCTCAAACACCTACACATCATAGATAGGTGAGTTGTACCACCTTTGGGGTTTGAGACAACTATTGGATCAGAAAATATAGAAGTATCTTGGTGCAAACAATCAATAACAGAACTAGATGTGAAAGAATGAGAAGCACTGAAATTGAACATGGTCCTAACAGGGAAGTCAAAAAGAGAAATCAAACCTTCTACAGTGACCTTCCTACCTCTGTCTTGACTGCTACCACCAATCTGAGCCACCTCAACCGAATGAACATGTGCTCCAGATGATGAACCTGCTCCTTACCCCAGCCTCCGAGGGCACTGCCTAATATAGTGTCTTATCCATCCACACTGAAAGAAAGCTCCCTTCTTAGCTGTCTTCTTGTAATCTTTGACGAAGTGCCCCATCATGCCATACCCATGAAACTTCGCTTCCTTTCTGATTTGTGTTTTATCTGGCTTATCTCCCTTTTTCTTACCACCTTTCTTGGTCCACCACTTTTTCTTTTCAAAACCCATTTTGGCCACATTAGTCTTAGCCTCATGTGTAATCTCCATTCCAACTTCTTGCATAAGAGCCATCTCCATTTGAGCCTTAAAAGTCGCACCTATAGGAATGTGTGTCAGTGCTAGTCCTTGGAGGGGTTGGTTCCTCCCCTTCGTAAACCTCAGTGCCTTCTTATGCGCAGTATTAACCATATCTAAGCCAAATCTCGCCAACTCATTAAAGATATTCACATACTCCTTAGCTGACTTATCACCTTATCTTAGACTAAAGAATCTCTCCAACTGCATCCCTTCCTCAGCTTGTGATAAAAAATTTCTCGAGCTTATTCTTGAACTCTTCATATGTCCTCACGGCCTGCTCCACCTTGGCCACTTCCCACTAGTATGACGCCTCTCCTTTCAGTTTCCAAGTGGCTAATTGAATCCTCCTCTTGTCGTCCGACTCTAATATTCCAAATACATGATCGGTCTCTCTAAGCCAATTATGAGCATCAACAAAACTCTTTGATCCAAGAAATGACTTGCTTCCTATATAAAAAAATCCTTACAGAGCTAAGAAAATTTTTCTACTGGATTCGGTGGAACTACAATGGCTACAGTTGGAGGTTGGGCATTTCCTTTCCTTTTGGCAGGTGCCATAGTTTTAACATACCTATGGAACCATACCCAGATGGGAACACCCTCTGGAAAGTTAGGAGCCTCAGACATTCTGAAAAATAAAAAAGACAAGGATTTGAAAAGGAATCAAGGGAATATTGTAGTTGATATTTATCAAAAACAAGTTTTGCTTGGAAATACTACTTCTGAAAACACTTTTACTAAAAAAAATCTCTAATTTTATAACCTTAGGCTCTGAAACCAAATGAAACACCCCCACGCCCTTTAACATCACTTATAAAAGGATGCGCTAAGGTTTATGAAGTGCTTAGGTTTAAAGTAATAACATAGAGGCTAACATTCACAAGACAGAAAAATAAAACATAGCGGAAATTTTTAAAACAACATTTAATAAACCAAGTCAAATTACAGTGGTTATTACATTTCTAAAGTACAAAATAGTTACCAACATAAAACCAAATAAACTATCTCGTGGAAAACCATAATATCAGAGTACATAAGTAAAAAACCAGCCCTCTCAATGTCAATACAATAATAAAAAAATGAGAATGTACCAATACATGAGTCTGAATCCAAGTCGAACTGAAAAATCAAGAATCACCATTGAGACTCTCCACCATGTGAACCAGGGGGAGGAGAGAAAGAGATAGTGGAAAACAAACTAGGTCAGACATACGATTGGTTAATTCTAATAATTTCTCACATGAACATATTATGGAAGCATTGGACAGATGAACAGTTCTAAGGACATAAAACATAAATGTATAAAAGCAGTAAACAAAGTTAAGCACAAATAAAGTTTGGCTTCTCATTCATATCCAAGATTGATGTACTAACTTACCAAAGATATAATAATTAGGCTTTACCTAATTTATAACCGTCAATCGGCTCCTATAACCACCATGTGATAACCTATGTCAGCTATAGAACTCGGGGTTATCAATCCCGAGCCCATAAACTAAAAGGACATAGTCGTTAATCACAGATGTTATAGTGAATTATTTTCCCCAATTGGCATAATGTATGCTCATCGTCCCATCGAAATGCACCCGTACCCACCTAGTTGGGACCTCTTATTATCCAATGTAGTAAAGCTTCCCCTCGCCTTTACCTAGTGTGAGACCTCTGTAGATGATAATAGAGATACTTCCTGATATGAGTCCTCAACCATATATTCAATTGACACAAGTCACCTATAGACTTGGTCCCTATTTATTTTTCTATTATGCCACTTTGTTTCCCTAGTCAGCCCCACGCTGCCTAAACGGACCTAAACTACGAGCCGCTTATTTTTTTCCAATCATCCCTACGTCGCCGAAATGGACTACCACTACAATTTAATTATCTTATTTGGCCTCTTATTTTCCCCAATCATCCGTACGCTGTCGGACCGGATCTGACCTACGAGCCACTATTTTCCCCCAATCAGCCCCATGCTGCCGAAACGGACTCCACTATCTTAGTTTATTAATTTAACTTAACACAATTTAAGTTTATTAATAAGCTCAATATAACGAGAATAAATCAAAATTAATTAATATTTACTTCTAAGAAAATTAATAAAGAAAATGGCATGGAGTAGAATCTTGAAAGAAACTCCGGAAAATGCGGTCATCGATTCTACTCCCTCTCAAAAGCGACTCAGGTCTGCCTCCGATCAAGATTCAACTCCAGTCAAGAATTGAACTCCGACTAAGTGGACTTCGCCTCGCAAATTGCATAAGTTGAATGAAAAGTTGTTGGCTACGACATCGCCAAAGAAATCACCAAAAAAAAACTTTCGAATCAGTTCTCACAGAAACTTAAATGGGATCCATGAGATCCCACGCAGATGGAAACAGTGAAAGAAGCACTACATATTGCTACTTCACCAAGTAATATCGTATGTCAGGAAGATGAACAAAAACAAGTTTTAGATTTCTACAAGGCATGCATAGATGAAGACAAACCTGGTAGCACGTATGTATGTGGGTGTCCAGGGGCTAGTAAAACTATGTCTCTTACGAGAGTGAATGAGCTTCTAATTGAATGGTCAAAAGCTGTTGGCCATCAAACACCAGAGATGATGTCAATAAATTGTACCTCTCTTACTAGAGCATCAGAAATCTTTAGAAAGATTCTAGAAAAGGTCTTCCCACTATGAAGATGACTGGTTCTTGCTCACCTCTTCTGCAACTTTAGAAATATTTACTCAACAAAAGCAACCCAAATATCGGAAGATGATATTGCTTATCGTTGATGAGATGGACTACTTAATAAATAGTGATCGTGAAGTGCTTCATAATCTTTTCATGCTTACAACTTTCCCATTTTCAAGATGTATATTAGTAGGAATTGCAAATGAGATTGATCTTGCTTACCGTTTTCTCCCTAAACTTCAATCATTGAATTGTGCGCCGTCCATTGTAACTTTTCATCCTTATTCCAATGACCAAATATTTAAAATTATTCAGCAAATAAGCTCAATATAACCTCGTTTTATACTACAAGGTTGTATAAACATTCTAATTAATGTTTACCTTTTTTATACAACCCAACCCACGTTACTTAGCTTCTAACTAAGTTACCAATTCCAGTTTATTGTTTGCATGTTCTCCGATTACATATTAAATTTTATCCCCAATTTACAATCCAGTACTGATTATAATATTAATCAGTTCTAACATGCCCAACAATCCCTTTTTATTCAACCCCAATATTGTTCTAATTTTAATGCAAAATAACGATAAAGGCCTAAGCACTCTTTAGGCCTAGACTCTACGCTAAAAGAAAAAGGGAAATGGTCCAAGCTACTCGCAAGGCATAAAGTTAAATCTAAACAAAATAAACAAAATAGGGCATGGTCCGAACTGTAAATAAAACCACAACAAAAAAGGGGACATGATAAGGAGAATTGCTTATAAATAGTGAATAACTGGAGAGAAATAGACATAGACAGTAATTAAATTGCAATAATTTTACAAAAAAAGTAAACACATAAATACTGTAAATAATTATAAACATTAAACTTGCAAATTAAACTATTTAACTGTCTAAATTTTCCTTCCTAAACTACTGATATAGAAATCACATAAAAACTCAAAGATCTGATGATGAGAGCTTCCCCCATGGCCTTTTCTTATTCCAGCAGAACCTTCGCCCCTAGAAGTATTTATAAAAATAAATATTTAAAAGTATAGAATTTCTGTATCCCCATAAAAATTTGATTATTTGGCCCTTTCTAATTTTGGGGATAGGCCCGAAGAAGAAGAATAAGATAAAGAGAAAGAGTGGATGTGAAGAAATGAGAGAGGCTCTGTTGGTTTATTTATAAGGTTTACTATGCATCCTCAACTATCCAAATTTAGGATTAAATTCGGCCAAGCCACGTCAATAAACCAATCAGAAAGTGCCATGTCAGCCTTCGGTTCAAAATTGAACCAATAAACTAAGCCACATCAGAAAATAATGATGGAATAATATAAACGTTCACCGAAAATTACAGGCACATCTAGCCATATGCCTACATGTGCGTTGGGTCGACCGACCCATGCCTTAGGTCAACACAGGTTTGACCCAAGGACCTATGGGTTGACACTAGGTCGACCCAAGTGGGAATAGGTCATCCCACTTGACCGTGCCACTGTACACATATATATTTTGATATATAAATTTTGATTTTTGGCTTATCTTCTTTAATTCATAACTTATTCATTCTAACTCCGTTTTCAGCAAATCAAGTGTCTATTTTCATCAGAAAACTACAACGGACCTTATAGTGTTAGTTTTTGTCCAATTCTGAAGTTTATTCTGATTAATAATTAGTTTATTACTTTTTTATGTTTAATTATTGTTTATAAAAAATCGGGGTGTTATAATTTTCGCTAGTTTTGCAATTATTTTTTTGGTTGTCAAGTTTACATATTCTTCTTTGTGTATGGTGAAAATTGTGACTGAATCTACTTAGGAACTTCACTTGAATGCTTCAGAAGTTGAACATGAATAAGGATTATAGTGCTTGGAAATTGCTTGTTCAAAGCTTAACCCTTTCCCCTCTTGGTTCGACCTAAGGGTCGACCCAAGCTGTAGAGATGTCGACCCCAAGGTCGGCTCAGGATATATATGAGGTCAACCAATGTATTTCGTTTTGCCGCAACTTATCTCCTACGTTCGAGCTGGTTGTCTGCCCCTTTTCCAACTTATTATCCTAGTCAATGTTGCAATATTTGGTGCATTTCTTGATGACATTAAACCATGTATTCATGTCCGGTACAAGTTGCTTTTTAAAATGCTTAAATAAAATCTTACACTATGGCAAATCTGTGTTTCAAATTAAAGAAGTATTCAAGAAAATTTGTGTGTTGATTGCAAGTTGGATTTCCCTGTTGACCCATGAATTTATTGTCAATTTGTTGGCATGATACATGCAATATAAAATTAAATTCTCAAGGATTTTTGACTTATATGTATATAATCATCTTGTCAAAACTATTTTAATATTTATTTATTTATTACAAATTGTTTTTTAATGATTTCTAAATAGTTTTAATAGCTCGTTTTCTCAAATAATATTTTCTTTATAAATATACATTTTTGCACCCTTCGAGGGGATAGGAAGGTATATTATATTGGTTAATTCTCGATTTATTCGATTGAAGCTCTTTTGTGGAATTGACTGACTTAGAGTAAACTGGTAAGTGAGAGCATATGGCATAAGACTTATTGTTACCATTATTCGGGTTACTATTAGGAAGTCTATGACACATGTTAAGGAACTGTTTGGGAGCTTTAGGTCACCTCATGTTACTTGTTTTCTACCAGTACTAAGTTGTGACGAGCCAACTATGTAGACCAGAGAGTCTACTTGTATGAGGTGACTGTGTGGGGGCTTACAAGCCAAATATACTTATATGGAAAACTATGTGAGGCGTCAAAATTGTTTGGTTAGTACCGGTTGGCTTTGGCCACTGTGTGGAGCACGTGCGGGCATAACCGAGACTTGACTTTCTCTTGGAACCAAAATAGTGTCGTTTGATGCTTCTTGATTCCCCGAGAGACCGTGTGGCATGTTGATTGGGTGCATGATGTATTTCTAAATTTCACTTGTCTTTGATTTCTAGAATTCTATATCTTTTTATGATGTTTCACCACCTTATGCATATTGAGTTTTATACATAACTGTGTGCCGTTTTATGATTATTCTGTGGTGATTATACCACTATGTAGCAAACTTTTAGTCCAGTTCGACATGTTGTATTTATATGATTTCCATCGTATTTTCTAATGATTGAAATTTCTTTAGACCATTATAGCCTTAGGATTTAGTCTATTAGACGACAGAAATAGTTGTTGCGTGTTGTGTACTCTGCCTTACATGAGATCCTTGATTATGAGCTAGTGATCCTATCTCATGTATTTTACGACGCTTGTGTATTTGTCGTATCCCTCCTTATGTGATACTATCTTCTATTATACTGTATTATCCGATATGCTTAGGCTAGACTGACCTATGTATTTTATACTTGGGTCAGACTATGTTTATTTGGTTTATAGCTTGTTGTTGATTCACCTTTAATTGTTTCAGCTTGGACTATCTCTTTTACTTATGACATGTAGTTGTGTATTCATGTCATTGTATATTTATTCTTTTGGGACATGATGTATATGTATATGGTTCATATGAAATCATTTGATTATGTAGCACATATATATTTGTATTTTATTGTTGCTTTTATATGTGTCATGCTCTGTTATCTGCTAGTTGTGATGTATTGTGATTTATTCTAAGCGCGATCCTTAGGTATAATAATTTTATATTTGATGAATTGAGTATGTCGGTCCACTTGAGGTAAGGAGGAAAAAATAATACATACCTAATTGATGTATTTGATACTCGTCTAGTACCAGATTATGGATGGTTACTCCTAAGAAACCTTAATCTCCACTATAATATATGACATTACTCGCTAATGCTCTTTATCAAGGAGGATCTCGGGGAAGGGCATTGCAAATTTGGTATCAAAGTAAAAATACAGAACAACGTATAATAAACACATAACATAACCTGAATGGTACATGTATTACAACACGAAAGGACAACATTTATGTCTGTTTTTATCACTTCCATAACTATCCTTAATCCATGTCCTTTATCATTTGAGTCTGAGTAACTCTTATCTTTGGCAGTACATCTAGGAACGTATTTCATTCCATAGTATCCCATGAGTTGTATCTTATTGTAACACCCCACATTTTTGGTCACTAAATTAAAGAAATTTAATTAAGATAAGAAACCACGAAAAAAACATTTTTGCAAGTGTTAGAATTCAGCCATGAAACTTATTTCATTTTGTTTGTGACAATTTTCTAATCAGTTTTCATATGTAATATTTTCTAAACAAAGTTCAAATGGAGAAGTTATAGCCATTTTAATTTTTACTATTAGAAACATTTATACATATAAAATGAGGAAAGTTGGTTAAGTTGCGAACATTTAGGATTAATTGAAATAATGCTTGAAAATGAGACGTTAAATTAATAGAGGTTTGAACACAGATATATATATATTTGTGTGTGTGTGTTTGTCTGTGTGTATGTGTTTGTGTATATGTTCAAGTAATATAATAATGTTTGCAAACAGTTAGTTAACATTTACTGTCAATTAACGGGCATGGAAAGCATATAGTGATTTATTCATAATTAATAAGGAATTTGAAACTAAAATAAATGGGTGCATGCTTGCAAAGGAATAGAAAGCAAAAGAAAACAACAAGCATATATATATATATATATATATATATATATATATATATATATATATGGCCAATTAATAAGTATGGTAATGTTTATAGTTATGATTGTAATTCAAAATTCAAACGTGGAATGTATGCACGCAATAAATAAAATAAGGAAGGAAATAAATATGAATAAAGATGGCAATTAATATGGTGATTGATTGACATATTAATTTGGTAATGAATTACAAAACATGCAGGGATTAATAGGATAGTAAATAAATACTAGCCATACATGTAATCTATTAAGTGGATTCAAAATTCAAATGTAAATTGCAAGTGTGTAATTAATATAATAAATATAGATAACACACATTGTTACAACAATTAAAGGCAGCATTAATTAACTTGTTTAAAGGTAACGTGAAATATAGTCATATATAAAACAAATGGAAGTGCAAATAAATTGTTTTTGTTCATATGCAAAATCTATAAATTTGGCGATTAATTATTTAATTAGGTGCGCCAATCAATATCTAATGATTTGAGCCAACGATTGAGTTCATTCTGTGACATATCCGCATTGTTTTGAGCCAATGAATGAAAATTCAGTGGTTGTAGGAAGCTGCGTGACGTGGAAATGGGAGTGCATGCTCAAGATATTAAGAGTTTATATCCAATGGGTAATGCTGATTTGAACACTATTGTCATTCTTTTTCTTTAGGGAAGCGGAAAATTCACGGAAAATTCGCAATTTTTCTGCCTCCTCTATTTTTCCAAAATTTATATTATTTTTAGATCTAATCTATTTTGGGTTTAGATCTAAAATAAAAAGGAGTAGAAATAATAGGATTTCAAGTATGCTGAAATTAGAAAGATATAATTATGACCCAATGGGTTTATGTGTGTACGTTTAATATAAACCCAAAAGGGTATTACCAGAAAGATGAGCACAAATAGGGAAACGGTTTGGATCTAAAACATAAAGATTTAGCAAGCATTGCAAGGTGAGTGGATTTAAATTATATTTTTCTTATAACAACGTATGATATCGTTTGATTCCTATAAAAATTTATAATATGTTCTCTTCTTCCTATTTTCCTTTTTTCAGCGTTGGTGTATATATATATATATATATATATATATATGTATAGTTTGTGTTGAATTTTGGATTATGTGCAAAAAATATGCATAAACCTGAAATGTTGACATATATAATTGAATTGTGCGCATAATTCATACAAATAATTGTAATCCTTTTTGTTTGTGCGCATTGGACAATATAATCTAATGGAAAGTATGAAAAAAAGATTTGATAATTGTGTGCATGGCATAATTAATATTGCGAACAGTAAATTTGTAACAAAGTGGTAAATCTGAGAAATTCTATGTTAAATGAAAAGATTACCTTTTAGGTTTGGAATGGAATAAATATAGAAATTGTTGGGATTGACAAAGGGATGTAAACCAGTTGTATTCAAATTTACTGTAATTATGTAAAAAAGAAGGGAAAATAAATTAGAAACAGGAATTAATGTATATTAATTAAACCAGGAAGTCAGAAATAGCCTAGCTTGATTTGCTAGGAAAAAGAAAATATATTTCCATAGTTTAGTTTGAAAAGAAGTAGAAAACATAATTTCAAGTTTAAAAATAAATAAAGGCATGAATTAGTGCGAAATAGGGATTTAGCCATATTGTGCACTATTCAACAGTCTAAAAATAATTGAAAGAGATGTCTTACAATTATGGATTTCTAGGCAGTAATTACTATAAGCTATGGAAATAGATTTTTTGTATAGTTTTAATAACCAGTCAATTAGGAGTAGATCTAGTTTCCTAAAAAGTAAATTGTAAAGACGGAAAGAAGAAAAGGTAACGTAACTGGAAGTGGTTATAAAAAGATAAAGGCTTGATGTAAACTTGTAAATGGAATATAACAAGCACGGTTCAGTGGAAATAATGTATAAGAAAGATAACAACATAAGTGTTATAATTTCGAGAGTGAAAAAGAAAGGAACAAAGATTATTATAAATAAATAATAAATTGGCAATTAAGTTTAATATGCCTAAAGATGTTATATATGGCCCTGCGACGAGGCGATTTCATGGTAATCTGTAAAGTTGATTTATGAGTAAATAATAATAGATTAAATAGACTAATGAATATTGTAAATCAACGAAAAGGAAAGTAAGTGGAACGCATACTAATAAATTACACGTGGAGTCTAATTAATTTAATGACATGTGTTCGCACCAGTCAGTAGGGATGAAGAGCCCAACTGCGCAAATCATCACAGGCATTCAAAGAGGTGGTGGGAGCACGTCCAACTTATTCGATAGGATTTGAAAGAAAGTGCAAGTCTTCTACGGCACATGAGGATACTCCGTGATGGTCCTCTGAGGTAGGCCCTGGGCTGTACCTACAGAGGCATGACCTGTACAGTACCATCCAGTAAGTATGCCTTGGCTGCTTTTGTCATTGTATGTAGCCTAAAGACTGATTGGGTTGATTTATGGGATGATCCGGCGGCTGCCTCAAGGTGGGAGGCTTCGTGGTCAGGACCCAACAAAGGATAGTAAGTCTTCGAACACCTGTCATCGTCAGTCGGAGCGAGTATGGTAAAGACTTAAGCTAAACCAAGAGGCCAATGTTCTTCACTATCGGGTCATTGGATGGGGGACCACATATTTTTTTAGATTTTTTTTTAGGGTCTATCACTTAGCTCTTTTGGATAGTCTTTCATTAGCTAGGAGGAGGCTGATGGGGCGTAGAAGAGCCATAGAAAGTGACGAACCAAATTTTGATATCTGTATTGTGGGGCTAACGAGGCCATTATCGTGGGCAGAGCGAATCCATTCTTGACAGGTATTAAAAAGCCCATGACTGAGTTCCATAGAAGAAACTAGGTTTTGGTCACCTTTATGGCGCAACGATAGAGTTGATTCACTTCCATAGCGCAACTTAGTATGCTTTGGTGGCACAGTGATTGAGATGTAGTGCACATTCGAAGCATGGTCTAATACGCTTTCGTAGCGTGGCGATGGAGCTCTCGTATATTTTCGCAGTACAACAAAAGAAACCACTCAAGGAGGGTACTATGGGAAGTACCTCGATATATCGGGAATTAAGCTACATGTATGATTTATTAGGTAAATCTGCTTAGGAGTAGATGGGTACAATTTATGCGTGAAATCAGAAGTGTAATGTGTAATAAACCCAAAATGACTTAATAAAGACAAACCAGTGATAAAATGGTATATGTAGTTGAATTTATATAAAGTATAATTTGTCCATTCACTAGAACTTTTGTTCTGACCCCCTCCTCATAACAAATTCACGGGTTGGACAGGTGATAGAGACCATTTGTTAACTGGTTTTTGGTCTGGTTCCCAAAAGTACACAAGACATGCTCGACTCAACATATCGTGTGATGCTAAAGTCTGAAGTGTCTCCAAAGGACTAAGGAAGCATTCTTGGAAGAGGTCATGCTAGCACAAACCTCATAAATCCTCAAAACTGGGAAAAATTCACATTTCCGTACCCCTCTCTTCTCGAATCCCTCAGTTCGGCCCCCTTCCTTTACATAAGCTCGTGCCCCAAGATTTTGTATCCCATAAATGATACCAATACATTAACATACCTCACACCTTACAAATTTCATACCCTATAGGGTACAAAATTCGTATCCTACAGGGTATTAAATTTGTATCCCATATACGAATCTCCTACCCCTAGAATGGGGTACGAGTTGTCTAGGCATGAGGAGAGGGGTTCAAAATTCTAGAGGCTTGCACTCTAGGATTCGAAATGTATTATTGTGGTCCCCAAATCCTACCTACTCCCACCTAAATACTTCATTAAAAACACCCCAACCTTGCACTTCAAAGGGGATGGAAATTGGCTGATTTAACACCTCTTGAGAGCTCCAAGTGATCTCTTTAATGGCATCCTTGCTTTGAGGAAGAAGAAGGACAAAAATGACTTTTTTTAAAACATTCACATATGATGATTATGACACCGAAATACTTAGAAATGTTTGTAAAAGGATGTAATGAGATAGTCTCAAGCTTGTAACTCTTTATTGTCAATAAAATATTAGCGACTCTTCCAAAGTGGATGTAGGCCCCTCACAGGATCGAACCGCTATAAATCCATTGTGTTATTTACTACTTTCTGCACTTATATTTCCACGTGAGTCTATATTCATAAGTAATTAAGAATCTTGGGTATTTACGATATATTTTTGCCGTCAACATTTCGGTGCTTTCACTGAGAGAACTCGGATTCGCATCTTTGTTGCACATCTCCATCTCGACTTCAATGCGCTTCAGGTTTCGTTCACAACCTACCATTTTGTCCGCTTACGATGGTTAAGAGAACAAAGAATCAGATGATCGGTTGTTCTGCTGCAGCCGAAGCTGGAACATTAAAGCAACCTCAGCTGGTGGATATCCGGACCAAAGCTGATGCCCTACATATTGTGTAACACCCCACCTCCGTTAAGGTCACTCACAAAGGGAATGCCTTAACTTTGGTGGAGCATTTTAGTAAACAGAACAGAAACTTACAAGACAGATAAAACAGTACTTGAAAATTTTTAACTTTATTACAGCGGAAACAGAAATTAATATGGTTACATCCTTTCAAATTTCATAATTCAAGTACAAAATATCGGTCTTGTACAAAAGCCTTCAAAATGCATGGTTTAAAATCATAATCCCCATGGAACGGAAGCTATACAGAGCCAAGCCATACTTTTAGCACTTCAAGCAAAGAGAAATCCGGATCAAGCTAAAGTATTCCCTCCTTGGATAACCTGGGGGGAAACGGAAGAAAGGAGGCGAAACAACAAGGGTCAGACAAAAAGTCTGGCAAGTCCAGTGACTTTCAGCATATGAACAGATAATAATAATATGATATGAACATAAAACTGGATGTGAGATAACTGTATCAGGTGTAGCAGATATAACAGAAAAACAAAATGATATAAACTATTGTTTTACACTTCTCTGCACTAATACTAGTATAGCAGAATTAGGTGTCACCCTAATGTCTAAAGTGAAGCAGGAACGGGTACAAAATACTTTAACAGAAACAGAATGCTAATAATGGGCCTTTACTACCCGATCAGAAACTGACAAAAGCAGAAACAGATTTATCCCTACGGAAACAGAATGTAGAATTAGGTGTACACTAGTAATGGGCCTTTACCACCCAAACAGACGGTACCACACAGAAACAGACATGTGTTACCACCCAACAGAAACAGGCGTTACCACAGAAACAGACAGAACTAAGCGTACCCTAAAACCCTACCCCAAGCGATCGGCTCCCTAATACATAAATATCCTGTGTCGGCCCCACAGTAGGGTGTATCACTCCCTAAAGTGACAACCAATTGGCACAGACCTATTTACAGATGTCACGGCGTCTTACATCCTCAGAGGCAGACCGGGATCCATGCACGCACATGACCCGGTTGGAACGCACCATCAACACCCCTCGCCATTATCAGAATGAACCCCTTATAATTAGTTCAGTAAGCGTGCCCGGACCCTACCTACTGTTGGGTCAAAGTTTTGATACCAGAAAGGGTTACTGACTAATATGGGTCCCAAACAACATATGACACAAGTAATTCCCCTCCTAACCTTGTGTCCCCAGACTAACAGATCTCAGATTAACTTGTTTACAAGTTCAGACATACAGAATTCAGATTTACTAGTTCACAGATTAAGTTAACAAGTTTTCAGACTAACAGATCAGATGTACAGATTTTTCAGATTTGTCTAACTTTGTATTGGGCCTACAGATTCATGAACGGGTTTACTACACCTATTAATCCAGTTGGTTTAACCCTATTTTCCCCCAATACGTTTTAGACGTCATTCTTATCTTAGATTTGCATTAATTAATTATTAATGCCCAGACCTCTCACATTAGGTCGCTAGCTTGTGGCCGCTGGATGGGCCGGGCGGTTCCGGGCAAACTTCTGCCACAAGCCAGACCTAACCTCGTGTCTTAAGCAGGTTATGACTAACTTCTCACATTAGAACCTATTGTTTGCGGCCACTGGATGTGCCGGGCGGTTCCGGGCAGAATTACGCCGCAAACTCATTCTAACCTCGAGTTAGTCACGTTTATCTTTGCGGCCAATTAATTAATAATTTACCGTTTATGCGCACGCCCAATATATATGCCAATTCAGATTATATCAATAACAGGATGATTATATCAACACAGCAGATAACAGATTTTAGCAGATAACAGATTTTATATGACTTAACGGATTTAACAGATTTAGCAACTTAGCAGATTTTGGCATATAACAGGTTAGGCATTTCAACCGACAAATTTAACAGATTAGGCATTTCAATCTAATTAGCAGTCTAGGCAATATAACAAAACTAGCAGTTTAGGCAACTTGGCAAATTAGCAGATTTAGCAAATTTAATATTTCTAAAGGTTCTATTTACATGTCTTGCCTAATCATAAATTGGCCTAAATTAATATGCCTACATAATTGTCATGATTCACAACATATACTCCATGTTTGCATAAGCGCAGAATATGGACATAATTTGCCATATAACATATGTTCCAATTTTTGTTAAACTAGCATTTTACAGCAGATTCACATATAAATTATACCAAATATAACCATTAATTTCAATGCATGCCATATATCCAAAAATCCCTATTTAGGCGTAATCACAATAATAGATATCCTAATTAATGTAAATCTTTACACCTAAGTTTCCATATCTTCTTCTTTTTAAGTCATGAATCATTATGCAAACTATACCCAACAATCTAAATCATTAAATCATATCTTCTAAAAATCAGATCTTGACTTTTATATGCATTTTGTCCAAAGTCTCAAATCATATGTAATCTTACAGTGGTTCCTCTTCTTCTTTTATCACAGAATATGCATAGGTCTAAAACTAGTTTATAACATATGCTTATTTTTCTAATTAATTACAGATCTAAATAACATATGTTCATTTCTCTAATTAGTTACAGATCTAGATTACAACGTACACTATGCATACAACATATATAAATTATATGTTTACAGTCAAATTCATGCATCCAATCCCAAGTCATATGTCAATATATTTTATGCCTCAGATCTAAAGTCATATGTTCAATTCAGTCTCGTCAAATTTCGCATCATTCATTATTTATCCCAAAATTGGCGTTCATAAGTTAATCTCTTATGAGATTAGGCACAAGCTCGTGGTAGCCTGGCTATAGAAACAGAAAGGAAGCAGAAAGGGATACAGAACAGTCACAGAAAAAAAGATCTGACAGATATACAATCTCAGATTCAGATTTAAAAGCATATCAGAATTATAATTAATGTTTATAGCAGAAAATAACTGTACTTGCCTTGATTGGATTAAAGAAAGAACTTTAGTTGTTACAGAATTGTTGCAGAAGCTTTTATCTCAAATTTGAATTTAGGATGATGTTGATTGACTTCTAGTTTTGATTCTAGCAGAGTAGCGACGCCATTTATATTTTTAATTAGAAGAAGAGAGCAATGGAGGCTAGAGAATTGTGTAAGAGACTTAGGTTTAGGTTAGGGATGTATTTATAGGAGGATAGGGCGATTTAGAGCCTTCAGATCAGTCCAGAAGTCATCAGAATCGCACAGCTCGAATACACATCATCCAGCCACTCAAAAAAAGACACGTCACCTCAGAACACTCCAGAATTCGGTGCTGGATTTGTATGGGCGCACTTGGCAGGTGCGCCAGTGTATTTTTGTACTGGCGCACTTCACAAGTGCGCCAGTGTATTCTGGCCTGTTTCCGGTTTTTCTGCCTAACTTCGTTCGTCCATATCTTCTTCATACGGACTCCGATTTACGCAAATTCGGACCCTATTTCGCGTATTTTTCCGAGACGAACACAATGGCACAACCCGTTTCCCTTATTTCTTCTCCTAAAAATTAATTATACCTTGTTTTTTTAACTCTTATGTTTACAGAAAATACGGGGTGTTACATTCTCCCCTCCTTAGAGGATTTCGTCCCCGAAATCTTCAAGTTAAGAAGAATGTGTCCTACTATCCAATCACCCATCTACTCAACCATCATCCACAAGCATCCATTGTCCTTAGAAACTTCTAATGTTGTATGAACATATGCAAAAGTGTGTGTATATGTTCCTTATATAATGCAAAGATCAGGCGGTCTACTGATTCAGTTGACCTCCTTAATGCGAATTATGTCAGTGCCATGAGTCCAACATGTATGCAATAGAATTCTAATGATATATATTATTTCTATATGAGTGCACAATCATTCACTCAAATGCAAAATCCATGTGCTGAATCAATCATTTTGCATCCACAAGAATTGAAAAATGCTCACCCATCCATATGCAGTATGAGAGTGTTTTCGAGCCGATCTAGTGCCTAGTGTGTGTATATGCATCCACGGGCAACCACTAGCAACCACTTGCATCCACTTGCAACCATCAAACATAACATGTCTCAAACACATGTTTACACTCATTAGTTTCTACATAAAGTTCGAAGATTCGATCGATAGGATACAGTCGAATGATGGAAGCGAGTACAGATAGAACGAAGATTTGGTTCCCATTAGACATGGGTCCTAAGTATCGGCCCCAAAGACCGAAACCAACATCAAATTTACACCCAGAGGATTACCTTCTTTAGACAATGTCAAAACTGGAAATCCTATCAAAAGTATTTAGATATTTACAGACTACTGGTACAGATCAGGTTCCCTAATGATTCTAAGGAAGCTAAGCATGATAAAATCATACCCCACGAAAACTCAGAATGTATGCGTCATACTTGACGCCTAACACAGATATCCCTCAAACCCCAATCTCAAACAGATGATCCATAACCCTTATGGGTCTGAGTCTACAGTGGAATTCAGAAATAATACTAGTATTAAAGTGCAGAGTATCGATTACAAAATCAAAATACCAGAATCAGAAAAAGTCTTAACTCCATAATCAGATAAAGAAATTAAACCTACTATAGAAATTTTCCTATTTCTATCCTAGCCACTAGCCTCAAGAGTGTTCGCCTGCCCTCCTTGTCCTCGTCTCTTCGGGCAGTCCCTAGTGAAGTGTCCCATCTCCCCACAGTTGAAGCAAGCGCCCTTCCTTTTTCTGCAATCCTTGTTCAGATGAGTCAAGCTCCCACAAGTAAAGCACTTTTTCCCCTTCTTATCTTCAGACTTCTCATCCTTCTTTTGTGTTTCCTTTTTGGGCCCCGCTTTCTTATTCTGTGGTTCTTCCTTCTTTGTCTCTTTCGGGCCCTTGTCTTCCTCGTGCAGTAGTGCCATATCCACCAATTTCTCGTAAGTAGCTCCCATGGGTACATGGGTCATGGCTAGGCTGTGCAGTGGCTCATTCAATCCTTTAACAAAGCGGAGAGCCTTTTTATGCTGAGTGTTGACTAAATCCAATCCGAATCTTGCTAGTTGGTTGAACTGGTTGACGTATTCCTTGACCGTCATACTTCCTTGCTTAAGAGATAAGAACTTTTCCAATTGTAAACTTCGTTCAGCTTGCGAGAGGAATTTTGTCTCAAACCTTGTTCTGAAATCCATCCATGTCTCAACCGGCCTCTCGGCGTTAGTGACTTCCCACCAGTAGGAAGCTTCGTCTTTGAGCAGCCATACTGCAAACTGTACCTTCTGCCTATCGTCCACCTCGAAGATAACGAATAGATCCTCAGTTTCTTTGAGCCAATTCCTTGCTTCTACGAATGATTCAGTTCCTTTGAAATCCTTCCCACCCATGGCCCTAAAATCTCTACAGATCTTTGAGAAAGCAATTGCACGAGGAGGGGGTGGAGGAGGGGGATCATTTGCTGGACCTGCAGCGGCGGCCCTAGCCTCAAGATATTGATGAAACCAACCGGGTACATGAACACCCTCTGGTATCTCAGATGTTTCAGACATGCTGGAACGAAAAAGGAAAGGTTCAATACAAAAAGGACTGAAAGAAAGATATATGGCTCTTGGGGATCATGTTTTTCAAAATAAGCTTTATTTTTGAAAATACTTCCTTCCAAAACCTTTTTGAAAATAGTTTTCAAAAACTTTACCCAATCTGGTAACCTTCAGTTCTGATACCAAGTGTAACACCCCACCTCCGTTAAGGTCACTCAAAAAGGGAATGCCTTAACTTTGGTGGAGCATTTTAGTAAACATAACAGAAACTTACAAGACAGATAAAACAGTACTTGAAAAATTTTAACTTTATTACAGTGGAAACAGAAATTAATATGGTTACATCCTTTCAAATTTCATAATTCAAGTACAAAATATCGGTCTTGTACAAAAGCCTTCAAAATGCATGGTTTAAAATCATAATCCCCATGGAACGGAAGCTATACAGAGCCAAGCCATACTTTTAGCACTTCAAGCAAAGAGAAATCCGGATCAAGCTAAAGTATTCCCTCCTTGGATAACCTGGGGGGAAACGGAAGAAAGGAGGCGAAACAACAAGGGGCAGACAAAAAGTCTGGCAAGTCCAGTGACTTTCAGCATATGAACAGATAATAATAATATGATATGAACATAAAACTGGATGTGAGATAACTGTATCAGGTGTAGCAGATATAACAGAAAAACAAAATGATATAAACTATTGTTTTACACTTCTCTGCACTAATACTAGTATAGCAGAATTAGGTGTCACCCTAATGTCTAAAGTGAAGCAGGAACGGGTACAAAATACTTTAACAGAAACATAATGCTAATAATGGGCCTTTACTACCCGATCAGAAACTGACAGAAGCAGAAACAGATTTATCCCTACGGAAACAGAATGTAGAATTAGGTGTACACTAGTAATGGGCCTTTACCACCCGAACAGACGGTACCACACAGAAACAGACAGGTGTTACCACTCAACAGAAACAGACGGTACCAACAGAAACAGACAGAACTAAGCGTACCCTAAAACCCTACCCCAAGCGATCGGCTCCCTAATACATAAATATCCTGTGTCGGCCCCACAATATGGTGTATCACTCCCTAAAGTGACAACCAATTGGCACAGACCTATTTACAGATGTCACGGCGTCTTACATCCTCAGAGGCAGACCGGGATCCATGCACGCACATGACCCGGTTGGAACGCACCATCAACACCCCTCGCCATTATCAGAATGAACCCCTTATAATTAGTTCAGTAAGCGTGCCCGGACCCTACCTACTGTTGGGTCAAAGTTTTGATACCAGAAAGGGTTACTGACTAATATGGGTCCCAAACAACATATGACACAAGTAATTCCCCTCCTAACCTTGTGTCCCCAGACTAACAGATCTCAGATTAACTTGTTTACAAGTTCAGACATACAGAATTCAGATTTACTAGTTCACAGATTAAGTTAACAAGTTTTCAGACTAACAGATCAGATGTACAGATTTTTCAGATTTGTCTAACTTTGTATTGGGCCTACAGATTCATGGACGGGTTTACTACACCTATTAATCCAGTTGGTTTAACCCTATTTTCCCCTAATACGTTTTAGACGTCATTCTTATCTTAGATTTGCATTAATTAATTATTAATGCCCAGACCTCTCACATTAGGTCGCTAGCTTGTGGCCGCTGGATGGGCCGGGCGGTTCCGGGCAGACTTCTGCCACAAGCCAGACCTAACCTCGTGTCTTAAGCAGGTTATGACTAACTTCTCACATTAGAACCTATTGTTTGCGGCCACTGGATGTGCCGGGCGGTTCCGGGCAGAATTACGCCGCAAACTCATTCTAACCTCGAGTTAGTCACGTTTATCTTTGCGGCCAATTAATTAATAATTTACCGTTTATGCGCACGCCCAATATATATGCCAATTCAGATTATATCAATAACAGGATGATTATATCAACACAGCAGATAACAGATTTTAGCAGATAACAGATTTTATATGACTTAACGGATTTAACAGATTTAGCAACTTAGCAGATTTTGGCATATAACAGGTTAGGCATTTCAACCGACAAATTTAACAGATTAGGCATTTCAATCTAATTAGCAGTCTAGGCAATATAACAAAACTAGCAGTTTAGGCAACTTGGCAAATTAGCAGATTTAGCAAATTTAATATTTCTAAAGGTTCTATTTACATGCCTTGCCTAATCATAAATTGGCCTAAATTCATATGCCTACATAATTGTCATGATTCACAACATATACTCCATGTTTGCATAAGTGCAGAATATGGACATAATTTGCCATATAACATATGTTCCAATTTTTGTTAAACTAGCATTTTACAGCAGATTCACATATAAATTATACCAAATATAACCATTAATTTCAATGCATGCCATATATCCAAAAATCCCTATTTAGGCGTAATCACAATAATAGATATCCTAATTAATGTAAATCTTTACACCTAAGTTTCCATATCTTCTTCTTTTTAAGTCATGAATCATTATGCAAACTATACCCAACAATCTAAATCTTTAAATCATATCTTCTAAAAATCAGATCTTGACTTTTATATGCATTTTGTCCAAAGTCTCAAATCATATGTAATCTTACAGTGGTTCCTCTTCTTCTTTTATCACAGAATATGCATAGGTCTAAAACTAGTTTATAACATATGCTTATTTTTCTAATTAATTACAGATCTAAATAACATATGTTCATTTCTCTAATTAGTTACAGATCTAGATTACAACGTACACTATGCATACAACATATATAAATTATATGTTTACAGTCAAATTCATGCATCCAATCCCAAGTCATATGTCAATATATTTTATGCCTCAGATCTAAAGTCATATGTTCAATTCAGTCTCGTCAAATTTCGCATCATTCATTATTTATCCCAAAATTTGCGTTCATAAGTTAATCTCTTATGAGATTAGGCACAGGCTCGTGGTAGCCTGGCTATAGAAACAGAAAGGAAGCAGAAAGGGATACAGAACAGTCACAGAAAAAAAGATCTGACAGATATACAATCTCAGATTCAGATTTAAAAGCATATCAGAATTATAATTAATGTTTATAGCAGAAAATAACTGTACTTGCCTTGATTGGATTAAAGAAAGAACTTTAGTTGTTACAGAATTGTTGCAGAAGCTTTTATCTCAAATTTGAATTTAGGATGATGTTGATTGACTTCTAGTTTTGATTCTAGCAGAGTAGCGACGCCATTTATATTTTTAATTAGAAGAAGAGAGCAATGGAGGCTAGAGAATTGTGTAAGAGACTTAGGTTTAGGTTAGGGATGTATTTATAGGAGGATAGGGTGATTTAGAGCCTTCAGATCAGTCCAGAAGTCATCAGAATCGCACAGCTCGAATACACATCATCCAGCCACTCAAAAGAAGACACGTCACCTCAGAACACTCCAGAATTCGGTGCTGGATTTGTATGGGCGCACTTGGCAGGTGCGCCAGTGTATTTTTGTACTGGCGCACTTCACAAGTGCGCCAGTGTATTCTGGCTTGTTTCCGGTTTTTCTGCCTAACTTCGTTCGTCCATATCTTCTTCATACGGACTCCGATTTACGCAAATTCGGACCCTATTTCGCGTATTTTTCCGAGACGAACACAATGGTGCAACCCGTTTCCCTTATTTCTTCTCCTAAAAATTAATTAAACCTTGATTTTTAACTCTTATGTTTACAGAAAATACGGGGTGTTACATATTGTGGACCCCGAAGCCCCCGTAACCCAAGCGCAGTTTCACGTATTTAACAAGAAGTATGAAAATACATCTCTTGAACTCAACCAACCATCGAAGAACAATATCGACCTTATGCACCAACTTTAAGAAAGTCAACGCAGCATCGCTCGACTTCAGCTCGTTCAGAACAACACCCAACCACAGTGTGCTATATTGGAAACTTCTTCTTTCGAGTCAAGGAGCCCACATCAAAGAAGGAGGTTCACTCATCAATAATGTCACGTCCACTCCAACACTCACACTAACGGAAACGGCAACAAAAACGGAAATGGTGATCGAACCACTGTTACTTACAACGGGGGGACACAATACCACGACCTCTCCTGGTTGATTATCTATGACGAACCAGGCCCGAGTAACCACCCTCTCCTCGACATAAACCAACTACCACCGCTCAAAACCTGGGGACTATGCTTCCAGCAACCTAATAGGCCTAGGTCTCCCCGGATCAGGATGCACACCAACTTGCTCAACCTCGCCATCCATAACAAAACCAAACCATCGATATCAATCATATGGAAGAGGATGAGCTTGACGTGCATCATATAAGGCGCCCATGGAATAGAACTCCCGAAGTTCGCCAAAACCAATGTTTTACTCCGGAAAACCCCCATCCAGCATATCCCCCCGACATGGTCCGAAGGATCATGAGAGATATGTGAGGAACCACCAACGACTCATGGGAAAAAACACTTGAGGCATAATCCCTTCATTAGGATCGTACACGAATCCGATTGGCCCTAGCGCTTCAACATGCCACAGATGGCGTTCTCTAATGGCACAACTAATCCTTGTGCCTTCCTAAACTGCTATGAATGACAGATGGACTCCAGCCAGGCTACTGATGCAGTCAAATGCAAGTTCTTCCCAGTCTTCTTGTTAGGCACAGCTCTGTTTTGGTTCTCTCGCCTTCCTCTCCATTCTATCAACAACTTCGGCCAGCTGACCACGGAATTGGTTAAGCAATTAGAAACGCACATTCCAACTCTGAAGAACGCCCTCACCCAATCCAATCTTCACCAAGGGGCCACGGAATCCCTAAAAGCTATCTTGCGCGATTCAATATCGCCCTCGCCGAGGTCGATGATCCGGAGCCTCGCACCGTACACTTCCAGCTTACGAAAGGTGTACTCCCTACCTTTGAATTTGGAGTCGGGGTCGATAGAAAACAACTTAAGAACCTTGAGGCTTTTTACAAAAAGGCTGGACAGTTCCTATGCTAAGAAGAAGCAAGGCGTATTCTCGGACCAGTCACTCCAACAATCTACACGCTGACACCATTGATGACGGCATCAAAGGGAAATGGGTTGAAGATCCTTCAACAAGGGTAAAGAAGCAGTACCTTACAAATCGAAGTCGAACAATGGTAAGCAAGGCAGTCGCAACCGTAACCAGTCTCCGATAGATATGAAGAAACACGATCGCTACCTGAATTACGGGACCTACACTGCACAATCAAGATATGGAGACGATCTACTTAGAAACTTGTAACATGCTCCGGTATAAGAAGCCCAACACTAGAGAATCCACCGACCGTGAGAAGAACTCCACAAATACTGCAGATTCCACGGCATGTATAGGCACAAAACTAATGATTGTTGTCATCTTAAGGATGCAATCGAGAAAATCATCCGCCAATTATGCCTAGAACAGCACGTTCAGGATCCCGCTCGTCCAAAACCAATTACGGGTCCTCTGATGCCCGCACTCCCAGCACATGTCAATGCCTTGCCTCCGCCTTCTTAAAACAAGACCATCTTCACGTAGCAATCAAAGGCGTCTGAGCCTCGGCTCAGGCGCCACTACCGTCTTTCCGACGATCTCGATCCAAGGGAAGACGAAGAACCCGATTCTGAAAGGGCTACCCCAGTCGAACCTACAGTAGATGTTCTGGTCAGCCCCGAAGACCCGACAAAGGTCTTAAAAGTTGGATCGCAACTCCACCCTGCAATAAAAGAGGATCTTGTGAAATTCTTAAGGGCCAATCTCGACATGTTCGCTTGGACCCAAGCTAGCACGCGCGGCGTTGACCTTATAGTTGCTTACCACAGGCTAGCTCTCAATCAGTTGCAACATCCGTTCAAATAGAATCGTCGATTATTGGGAACCGAAAGATCGAACACACTTAAGGAAGAGGTAGATATGCTACTCAACAATGACTTACATCATGAATCCCACTACCATGAATGGATTCCAATCCAGACTTGGTCAAGACAGCAAACGACAAGTGGTGAACGTGTGTCGATTTCTCCCACTTGAACAAGGCATGTCCTAAAGACAGCTTCCCACTTATGAAGATCAACCAGCTTGTTGATTCAACCACTGGATACCATCTCTTATCCTTCACAGATTCCTACTCAGGATACAATCAGATTCCGATGTACCTCCCCGACCAGGATCACACTTCTTTCGTAACCGACCTCGGGTTCTACTGTTATCGTATCATGTCCTTCGGTCTTAAGAATGCAGGAGCCACTTATCAACGACTGGCCAACTTCATTTTCAAGGATCAGATCGGAAGATCCATGGAGGTATACATGGGCAATATGCTTGTAAAATAAAAAATATCGAATGACCACGTCCATGGCCTCTCCGAAATGTTTGATGTCCTCCTCGAATATGACATGAAACTCAATCCCTTGAAATGCTTTTTTGGCGTTGTACCGGAATTTTTTTTGGGTTTCATTGTCAATTACCGTGGTATCAAAGCCAACCCAGATAAGACCAAAGAAATCTGAGATATTCAGGCCCCTCAAAGCATCAAGAATGTTCATAGTTTAGATGGGAAGGTTGCCGCTTTAAGTTTATTTATCTCTAAATCCATTGAAATATGCATTCCCTTTTTCGACTTACTTCGAAAGGGGAAGCGCAACTTCGCATGGACCTCAGAATGCATCGCCGCATTCAAGGACCATTTGAATCACTTAGAGTGACCACCTATCTTATCCAAACCTGTGGACCACGAGGACTTATATGTTTATTTGGTTGTTTCCATGCAGGCAATTAGCTCAGCGCCCGTACGCACTGAAGATTGTGTCTAACGACCCGTTTACTACATCAGCAAGAGATTAACGGGGGCAGAAAAGAACTACCCAAAGCTCAAGAAGCTAGCCCACTGCTTATTGATCTCCTCTCGGAAGCTACGACCATACTTTCAGTCTCACCCAATCAAAGACCACACTGGCCAGCCCTACGACAGGTCTTGCAGCGACCTGAAGCATCTGGACGATTATTAAAGTGGAATATAGAGCTGAGTCAGTTCGAGATCACATTCATCCCTCGTCGAGCTATCCTCGGACAAGCACTCGCCGATTTCATAGTGGAATTCACTCTCTCGGAAGAGCCTTCTTCGAATGATATCGAGATTCTAGACATTCAATAGAAGTTGTTTGTGGATGAGTCTTCCAATATTAAGTACTCTAGAGCCGAAGTAGTGCTCATCACTCCAGAGGAATGCCCGATATGCTATGCTTTAAGACTCAACTTCCCTACTACCAACAATGATGAGAATACGAGGCCTTGATCGTTGGACTTAGAATCGCAATCGAACTTAACATCAAGGCCATCTGGATCTACTATGACTCAGTGCTCATAACGTGTCAGGTACAGGGAGAATACCAAGCCAAGGGGCATGACTCGCTCCCTACCTCGCTTAGGTTCATGAATTTTTCGCATATACCTCGAGAACAAAACGAAAAGGTTGACTCGTCAACTAAACTGGCGAGCCCAAGGGATGCGCAAATTATAGGACTCGCCCCAGTCGAAGTGCTTGATTCTTCAAGCATTGATCAGATGGAGAATGATTTGGTAAGGGCAACAAAGACCAAACCCGAGCCTGAGTCTTGGATGACACCGATAAAGAACTACTTGCAACATGGAACTCTCCCGGGCGCTACAAAGAAAGACGAGAACTCACCTGCCAATCGTCTTATTATATCATTCCAGATGGAGTGCTCCACCGAAGAGGTTTCTCCATCCCATTACTTCGGTGTGCGGCACACAACATGCCAACCGTATGTATTAGAAGTGCATGAAGGCGAGTGCGGCAACCAAACTGGCGGCAAACTCTAGCAAGAAAAATTATCGAATATGACTATTTTTGGCCCACACTCAATCAAGTCGCCGCGAACTATGCCCGCAAGTATACAAAATGACAGTGGTTCTCAAAGATCCCAAGAGCCCCGCTCACGAGCTAACGCAAATGGTCATTCCTTGGCCGTTTTCCATGTGGAGGATAGATATCATTGGGACTCTTCCAATGGTCAGTGGTGGAGCATGTTACACCATCATCGCGGTTGGTTATTTCACCAAATGAGCGGAAACCGAAGCTCTCTCCACAATCACCACCAAAAAATTGATCAACCTCGTCGTCCGTAATATCATCACCCGTTATGGGTCCTCCAGGCCATCATCTCAAATAATGGAACCAGTTCGAGAGCGTGGAGTTCAAAACTTTCTATCAGCAGCATAATATCGAAAAGAGATTCTCGGTAGTGGCTCACCCTCGGGCCAATGGGAAAGTTGAGGTTGTCAACAAGTGATCAAATCCATTATCAAGAAGCATCGGGAAAAAGCTAGAGGCTTATGGGCAAACGAGCTCTCTCTGGCCCTATGGGCCTACTGGACCACCCATAAGTCAGAGACTGGCCATACTCCATTCGCCCTTGCCTATGGATCTGAAGCCATCATTCCTATTAAGATAAAACTTCAGTCTCATCGAGTTACCTATTATGATCCAAAAACTAACCAAGACTTGCTTTTGGAATCACTTGACTTACTCGAAGAGAAAAGGAATGAGGCCGAACTCAGAGCTGCTGCTCAGCGCCAATGAGTAGCCCGGTACTTCAATTCCAAAGTCCTCCATAAGGACCTCAATGTAGGCGACCTCGTCCAGAATTGGATCTTTCCCACATCGACTGTTTTTAGTCCTCGCTGGGAAGGTCCGTATGTCATACAGCAAAGGCTCGGAGACAGAACGTTCAGATTAGCAACTGTCGACGGAGCCGAGCTCCCAAGGGCATGCAGCAGTGAAAACATTCGTCGCTACTTCACATAACTTAGTGTATAGTTTTTTCGCTTTCCGGCATTGTTTTGTTTTCCTTGAGTTCAAGGCATTGTAATGGTTTTTACTTCCAAAGTTACCAGTAAAGATGATGTTCAATTTCTCTGTGTCTTCGATATGTTTACTTTCTACATAATATGATTGATTAACCATCACACCTAGCTTGCATACACAAAAACATGAACACCAGATCGGCACCCCAAGCACGGGAGCTGGTGCCACCGCTTAAACCTCGAAACAATGATGAGGCCGAGCACAAAAAACGTCGGACCGACACCCCAAGCACGGGAGCCAATGCCAGCACTTGAGCCTTGAACCAACGACGAGACCGAGTATAAATAACACCACTGGAGTCCCGAGCTCGCGACGTGACTAAGTCTAAATAACACTACTTGAATCTCAAACCAAAGACGAGACCGAATATAAACTCCCAAGTCCTTGAACTTGGGGGAAGACCACCAGCCAAGCTAGTAGGATACCGACCACTCCCGTGGCTCAATCCGACCCATTGGGTTAGGACCCTAGAACCTCTCGGACCTCGAACCAACAACGAGGCTAAGGATAAATCGTTTCGCTCCTTAGTCTCCGGACTAGGGGCAGCCTATCAGCCAAGCTAGTGTGATACTGACCACTCCCAAGCCCCATCCGACCCACCGAGTCAGGATTCGGGTACCATTTGGTGAATAAACGATGCCCTCGTGCTATAAACCCGAAGGAATAATGGGAGAACCAAAATGGACGAATCCATGACATCCATGCTGTCTCACGATTTAGGACTGCGAACTCTTGGAGGTCCAAGAGAGCGGGAACCTGACCAGGATTCCACCCCACTCGGGACTCCTGAACAAAGGAAAACCTGAGAGTGGAACCAGCCTATGACCTACACACGACTGGGGACACCCCTAGGGCGGGGTCCCCGATCACATTTTGTAAGTGTAACAACAAGTACGCTTGTGCAAGTACAGGATGCTGGAAAACATAAGACCAACATTCAAACACTTAACATGAAAGGCAATTTAAATAAAGTTAATTAATACTTTCATTTCACATAACATAAGCAAACTGCGTATCTAATATATTTCTTTCTAACGATAGTGTGTACCTGAAAACCACACCGTGCCTCCAAAGTCCAAAAGCAAGGGCCGTACTCGCGTATACTATCAGCCTACATAACTAAAATATCGGTAACATCTATGACAGTTACTGATACTACTCATATTTCTTCTTTCTTTTCTTTTTATGTACAGATTCAGCACTAGATAGGTCACCACCAGTGATGGACCTCTTCCTTCCAGAGCCGCTTCCACCTTTTCCTCCTCTGCCCTTCGTACGAATAACTGACTCATGAGAAAATGAGGTGCGCTATCCATAATCATCTTCGCCACTTATAATCTCTATAACATCCCCTGGAGCAATACGTTGCAATGGCTTAAGGGAAATGTCAGAAGTAAGGGCTAGCACGGCGTCACCTTCTCCCAGGGCTATCTTGTCCTATAGTTCCGCCTTCATCTTAGCACCTCTAGTGGCCTTCCGACTAGCTAACATCTTGGATTTGAGTTTCACAGCGTCATCTGCTTTGATCTTCTCATAAGTAACCATGACTATCTGTTTGGCATCAATGTCGACTTTTTTCTTCCTGACCTCTTTGGCGACCCTTTCTTTTTCTACCTCGGCATCGGCTTTCTTCTTCGCTACTATAGCAGCAGCTTTCTCATCGGCATCCCGCCTGGCCTTTGCCTGCACCTCCTACGTGGTAGCCTCATCTTGCCTCATCTTCTTTTCCTGCTCCTCATACTTTTCCACTATCTGAGCTTTCTGGTCTTTCACCATTTCCTGCATCATCGGTAAGTTTGCCTCCAGTGGGCCTGTCACATGGATACTTTGGTCGTCCGCCCCCTCTTCTTCCCCCAGAAGATCCTTATAAATATGGGACCCTAGCTCAACATCTGAGAATGTATCCACATGACCACTTTCCTCTCCAAATTGTATTCCTTGTAGTCGCAATCCAGACTCTGTCGTTTGGGGAAGCATGTTGGTGAGACCTAGTGTCACATCAGCTCCAGGAGGGGCAGCACAGTAAAAAATACAATCATTTAGTCCACGAATTCGGTAATCATATCATCTTTGGGTATTCGTGGTAACAAAATTTTACCTCTAGAAAGGAATGGTGCAGGTGTGATAAGAAGGGCGCTCGCTATAGCAGTAAAAGCGGATCCCGTCACTCCCAATCCTGGGTGTTCGGGGATGTACTCAACAAAGACCTAAACTGGGATAGTTGGACCACTTGTTGTGGCGGAGGCTGGAGTTGGCGGCCGATAGGAGCTTCCCTCTACCAATGTCTGAGCGACTACCATGCTCTTAGTAGTTATAAACTTTCCTACTTCGGCAGCGTGCTTCGCCCATCTCTCCCTCTCAGCATCCTCTTGCAACAATCTCCTCCCTTTCTATAGTTTCTTACGCTTATCCTCCGTCAGGAGATCGATCATCAGTTGGTTCTCGTTCAAAGATCCCATATCCACCTGACGCAGCCAAGCCTCATATAACACCAACCTTTCCCACGTTTGAGCCATCACCCGCGGGTAGTCTCTGACCCACGAGATTCCACAAAATCTTAAGCCCTTGACATGCATAATTTGGACATGTTCCTTTAGGGATGCCTTCATCCTGACCTCTGCATCCTTGATCTCCTCTCTCAATTTGTCCACTTCCCTTTGGAGCTCGGCCTTCAACCCATCCACAAAGCTCAATACATCCTTATTGCTGGACTCAGCTTTCTTCTTCTCCTTCTTAGCCATCTCCAGTTGCCTCCTCAGCTCAGAAACCTCCTCCTGAAGCTTCTGAGTCTCCTTGTTCTCAACTTTCAACCTCTTGTTCTCCTTCCTCAAAGCCCCATTATTCATTTGAAGTTGGGATGCCCTTTCATTGTCCTTCTTTAGTTGGGCGTTTACCTCTACCAGCTCAGCTTTATCCCTCTTTAAGATCGTGTTCTTAGTTGTTAGTGAGGCCACCATATCCTTGAAAGTTGAATTTGCATGCTCTGCCTCCCTTTTCAACTTCGTGTGCTCCTCTTTCAGCTCCTCTGTTTCAATGACAAATGATTAGCATTTAGGTAAACTGCTATAAATGGAGAAAAAGTCACTCCACAGGGATCTGCCTTACCTATCTCTTTCTCTAAATTGCGGACGTTGGTCTGCCTAGCATTGATAATCAACCCTTGACTCTAGATTTCTACATTCTTCTTTCTAATTAAGTCCAAAAGATTCGAAAAAATACTTTATCAACTCTTTAGCTTGAAAATACGCAGCCTGGACCTGCATCCATACCTCCTCGGTATCTTCACGGAAAATCAGCCTGATGTAAGGAAGGAACGCTGGGTCATTAAAATAGTAATGGGGGAATTTCTGCTTCAACAAGACCTTCCTCTCCTTAATGAATAGCTCTTGGGTCTCGAGCACCAATCGATCCTACTTCTTCTTCTTCGTAGACTTCTTTCTCGAATAGATAAGCATCGACTCTTTCCCCTTAGTGACTTGGGTAGGAGCCAAAGGTGCGACATGAGGAGGAGCTGTTGATGAGGAATGTCTGGTACCCCCCACATCGAATTGGGAATCTGTCCTAGATGTCCGAGTAGGAGGTGGAGGAGTCGGAGACCGTCGGGGTCGTTTATTTGACGATGTCCGTTGCTATGATCATGCGAATGCGGAGGTTCATCAAATAAGCTAGTCTCTCTTCTGAAGCTATCGAGAAAAGCACTTCTCAAGGTTTGGCGACTCCCATACCTATAGCCTCGGCCTCCTCGTCCTCTAGCCATATCACCAGCCAAAGAAACAGTTTAAGGTTTAGACTCAAGCACCCTACACATACAAATAAATGTTGTGTCACGTAGTGTTTATGAATGTGCATCCTAAGTGTTCTATAAACAGACCAGATAATGGTCCGCCCGAAGAATTGATATCCACCGCAGCTAAAGCTAGTTGCGTTAGGCTAGGAACATGTTTCTAGCTGAAGTTTGTTAAGCTCGTCAAAATTGACGCTCTTCCTCGAGCGAGTGGCAGTCTCAGAGGGAGTTACAAGAGACTGCGACCAGGTCGATGCTCCTACCCTTGCCTCATTTGTCGTCGGCAGAATAAGAGCACTCAATGGGCCCTCGCCCCTGGCAACTACCTCCTCATCGCCAATCTCGCCTCCTCCAATTCCCTTCTGAATCTTTGCTACTTTGTGCGGCTTAGGCCCGACATGGGGCAGTTTCCTTTTCCGACTTGGAGAACCCGCTTCTTTTCTAGTCTCCACCTTTCTCCCGCTTCCGGCGACAGGCAATCTAATTATCGCTTGATCGTCAGGAAGCAATCCTACACGGCGAAGCCAGTCCTATTTTAGAATGCTCTCAAGGGAATGTGACTCGGCCGGAATTGCCAATAAAGATTCAAGGTGTTGTTGATACTCAATGTTTGTAGGCACATCAGGATTTCCTATCAAAAAAAAATGAAGTTAAACTTGAGTTGCCAAACCCGTAAGTTTCACAATAAAAGTAAAGCAGAATCCTTACTTCCTTCCAACCATCTCCTCGCAAATCCAGGGGTACAACGCACAAAGAACCAGTCATGTTTGTACACAGTTTTCTTAGGCCATTTTCCATTAAAGAACTTGGTACTGGGCGAAGCTTCCATGAAATATTGAGATGGCGAGACGTTAGCTCTCCTCTTCTACTGAAACAAATGATGAACGTCCTCTTTGATAGGTTCCAACTGCAGGTACTCCCTGTAGAAAATGTAGGTAACTAAAAGGAAAGCATACACGTTCAGATGAAGCTGCAACGACGCAATGCGAAAGTGGTATAGCATATCCTGAATAAAGTTGTCGGTCGAGGGTACGCACCTAGTAACGAATACCTGCCTATTCCAGGCAGTGTATCCCTCTGGTGGTGTGTGAACCCTATCGTCCCATCCGGGCGCCAGAACATCTCTTTTGGGAATATGAAACCGCAATGCCATGCACCTTACCACCATTGCATCCATATGCGATGGCACTGAATCCAGCGGATTTTCAAGTATAACCGCGCCAGCCAACATATCTAGCGCCACCAACGCGCTGCCCCCAATGATATCTACGTGCTCTACCTCCTCATGCTCAAACGGAGAGTGTTGTCTTTTCGGGTGCACCTCATGATCAGACACTTCCAACGGACTTGTCGCTTGATAAGGAGTGGACCCTCCGAAAGTCTCAAGCTCGCTTCGCTTCGAGCTAGTATCGCTAGTTGAATCATATGTGTGCGATGAATGCAAAAGCCTCGGCTTCCAAAGTCTGCTCTGTCATAGACCTTGTCTTCATTGCTAACTATACTTTCAACATACTAGTGTTAGACATTGTAGTTATATAACCTGTACCCCTCGTGTTGTTACGCAAAAAATATGTGCGTGAAGTGTTGTGCAGTGCCATGCTAATACAAGTCGTAATTTAAAAACTTAGGACACAACAACAATCACGAGTCCCTGAGACAATGACCATCATCGTCGTCAACCAACATTATCGGATTCGCATTGAATGGCGACTACATTACAATTATAATCGACAAAACGTTTTCAGTAGTTCAATAGTTTAGTCATAGTCCGTTTATGTGCTCTAATCTATGTGCCAACCTGAGTCATCTACCGAGTTATGGTTACAGTAAATTCCGACCCAATCGGATAGTGTTGCAAATGCAATGCAGACCCAGAGACAAGTTGTACGAAGTTCGAATCTCAAACAAGGAAGGTGAAGTACGGCTAAGGTGAACATGAAATGTCTAGGCCATCATGAACCTCGTACCCCTTTAGAGATACGAAATCTTGTATCCCCCATAGGGGGTAGGAAATTTTGTATGCCCTCTAAGCGGTTCAAAGTCTCGTACCCCCTATAGGGGTATGAAATTTTGTACCCCCATAAGGGGCATGAAAACTCATACCTCTCTAAGGGGTACGAAAACTCGTACCCCCCCTCGAAGGGTACGAATTCCACCACTTCGGCCAATACTTCGTCTCCCATTTCCTCTTTCTTCTACAACTCCAAACCCAACTCTTTTTCCCTATTTTTCACATCCAATCCCATTTCTCACAGACTTCTCTTCTTCACCAATCACGAAGTCGAACTCATGACCTGGGTCAACCTTGAGGCTCGACCATATTCTCAACCCAAAAAACCGCTCATGACTTCCTCAAGGTCCAAATTTCATTCAAACACGTGAACAATCTCGAATTGCATTGAGGTCTACACCATGGCCGAACCGATAGTCAGAGTCGACCTCGTGAGAAAACACCACCACCAACATTCAGATCTAAAACCACTTGTGTCACATTCGAGTTCTTTTGAAGGGTCGGGTTCGAATTACAGGCAAGAAAGAAGAAGAAGAAGAAAAGAAGGGGAGGTGGTTAGATTTTATAGGTGAAGGGGGCTTTTCGGGCCTTAGTCCAATAGATGTTTCGTATCCCACATTGGGGTACGAATTCTATCCCACTAGAACATGAAATTCATTATCCCACACTTCACCTAAGGGGTATGAGCCCCTATATATAAGATATATATATATATGTATATATATATGTATATATAAATATGTAAGCACACGTGCATACTTTGAACGCATGTGAGACTGTGTATACGTATGCTTTTCATAACGTGAGTCCTTGTGTTCTAAGAAATCAAAAACTTGCGGATGTGTACTCATATGTAGCAGCGCCTACACAAGTACATGCATCTCTTTTCATTTCTTACTCCCAGCGATGTTGCGCCAAATTCCGCTAAAAACGGGTAAGCCCATGAGCGACGTCACATCGATAACAACTCGTTTACGTTACAGTGTGAACGAGAGTCGACGACTAACGTTTACTTTCATAAGTCCACAAGAATCAGGTAACCCAACGAATATTTTTATATCAACTCAAAGCACATCATGTCAAGACAAGACGAACTTTAGGGGGCAGATATTAATCGGTCTTTTGATCTGGTTCCCAAAAGTACACAAGACATGCTCGACTCAACATATCGTGTGACGCTAAAGTCCGAAGTGTCGCTAAAGGACTAAGGAAACACACTTGGAAGAGGACATGCTGGCACAAACCTGACAAATCCTCAAAACTGGGCCATATTCACATTTTCATACCCCACTCTTCTCGAATCCCTTGGTTCAGACCCCCTTGCCTTCACATAACCTCGTGCCCGAAGATTTCGTATCCCATAAATGATACCAATACATTTAACGTACCCCACGCAGTACGAATTTCATACCCTACAAGATACGAAATACGTATCCCACAGGGTACAAATTTTGTACCCCAAAGGGTACGAAATTCGTATCTTATGGGTATGAATCTCGTACCCCATGGGTACAAAATTCGTACCCCTAGAGTGAGGTATGAGCAGTCTAGGCGCGAGGGGAGGGGTTCGAAATTCTAGAGGCATGCACTCTGGGTACCAAAATGTACTATTATGGTCCCCAAATCCTATCTGCTCCCACCTAACCACCCCTCTATAAATGCCCTCAAGCTTACACTTCAAAGGGGTTGAAAATTGGTTGATTTGACGCCTCTTGAGAGCTCCAGGTGACCTCTTTAATGGCATTCTTGCTTTGAGAAGAAGGACAAAAGTGACTTTTTCATAATATTCATATATGATAATTATGACGTCGAAATAAGTAGAAATGTTTGTAAAAGGATTTCATGAGGTAGTCTCAAGCTTATAACTCTTTATTGTCAATAAAACATTAGCGACTCTTCCAATGTGGACGTAGGGCCCTCATGGGACCGAACCACAATAAATACATTGTGTTATTTACTACTTTCTGCACTCATATTTCCACGCGAAAATATATTGTTAAGTAATTAAGAATCTTGGGTGTTTACGACATATTTTTCCATCAAACACTTCAGCTTAGAGACAATTATTAGACAGCGTCATTATCAGGGTAAGTATTTACTTATTATTATATTTTATTAGTTCCACCATGAGGTATTTTATTATGAGCACTGATGTATTTTATCTTTTCCTTTCCACAGGATACTGGACAAAACAACTCAGGTTTCTGTAGAATTGGATTTTTAGTATTTTATGAAAAAATCGGTCCTGCTGAAATTTGGATTGTTACACTAATTATCTATGGTATAACTTTATAGGAATTTTCATCCTTTTAAACTCTTTCGGTGTTTAAATCTTGGGTATAAATTCGGTGAAACTTGAATCTCTTGAGTATGGTTTATGGTTGAGTTAAATAAAATAAATCGAGATGGGTAATTAAATTAAATCCAACATTAAATAAGTGAGATTACTCACATTGGTCATTTATCGTTAAGTAACGATAACCGTTCAATAGATCCGATTAAGCATTTTATTCCACCATAAATTGAGATGAACTCCGAACTGCTCCAAACCAGTTCCATTGTGTAGTCGTCATTCATACGATCCCAACGGATTCTATTTTGTTGAATTTGGATAACATATGTGAGAGATATTAAATTAACAGGTTAATACGAAATTTTATCTAGTTTAAAATTATAATTATTTTAATTATGGGCTTACCATTTTACTCGAGTCGGCCCATTAGCTCCTTTTTAAACCCGTTCTTCATGCTACAGGAGCCGCGTTCCCCTATTCACGAAACATAACCACTCCTCGTTTGTAATGACCCGGATTTTCGGCGACTTTGGTTATCGACATAAGCTCGATGTCGATAACCAAAACATCGAAAAATCCTAGTAATTAATGAAAGAAATTAGAGGGTGAGGATAGATAAGATAGAAACTTAGAATAGAAGAAGAAGAAGAACACAACATCAGAGTAACACGAACCTCACAGCGGAACGAATAACATATAATATATAACATAACTTTGAAATATAACCGTTATGTATACAATAGCACTTATCAGAGTATAGCACTTACAACACAGCGGAAATAAACTATAGCTATATGATCCAGAAGCCTCCTGCTCCAGCTCTTCAAGTATCTGTAAATTCCTGACTACTTGACTGCCCATACAAAATTGGGCACCCAAGAGTTTAGGGAAAACAAAACAAAATAAACTCTGGGCCAGTCATGGGACTGATATGAATAAAACAGTTTAAAAACAGTTGAACAAGTAAACGATATCTCATAAAACCAAGCCGTATAACGGAATAGGTTTTTCCCTTGTGAGAATCCAAAATATCTTTATATCAAAAACCTTTTGATATTATAATAATGTCTATCAACCACAATATAATAATCATCTAGCAGAAACGCTTTCATCTCACATTCTGCATATATAGTATACAATCAAAAACGCAAGCACGTATTGGGTAATGGATTTCCAACTATGACAAGGTATGGAACCACCTTCCGATCAGTGTACTCTAGGAATGATACACTGGAGTTCAACAAGAACATCTTGTAACTCAGCCACACATGACCGACCACTCATTTCGCTTGAGTGTATTGAATGTACATCACCAACGGTTGGGATCAGCAACCGTTCCCGTATATATATGGGACAACATTTAGATTTAAGAAACAAATGAATATTCTCTAGATAGGTGATTATACACCCTACTTCGGTGCGACCGACTTAGCCATGCTGCCTGCCCGATTTCTGTCATTTACCGGTTGATGAGGCTAGAAGCTAGCTTTATCATCACATCAGATTCACTTCGAATGCCACATTGTCAGATCCATCGAAAATCACTAATTGACGTCTACAACAGTACGTTACGTGTTAGCTAAAGAAGTTTCCTTCTCCGCTTCCACTCTTGGTATAGTTGAAGAAATCAAAGTACGTGACCTTTCTGGAAATACTCTGTCAGACATTCATCAACACAAGTCATCCTCATTCACTTAGAATGTCACATCGTCATACCCGCCAAATCACAAATTGATTTATCCAAAAGTAACATGGGTATACAGCTTAGAGAAACGAATTCCTCCGCCACCAAACGTGAATACGTTTGAACAGATCAACTTACGCGATCCATTGGATATACTCTGTCAGACCTTCGTCCATACAAGTTGTCCTGGGACTGGACAAACCGAAGGCACTATTCAGGATATCCATCTTAGTCACTGTTATCTAAGACTTATACAACAGCCCTTGCATTTTACTCCGTCTTCAATTATCTTTGGCATATATGATTCGCAACGCTTATGCCAAAACAGAGTGGTTCTTCGGATAATAATCCAACCGGTCTCTCCATATTAACAACGTTAAAATGGTCAAAACTTCGATAGTCTGTGATTTAACCATTAAAGAAAAACAAGTGTGCAAACAACAATATTATTTCCAGATGGAAATTATATCGGTAAATCATCAACATATATCTATATATATATTCACATTGCCTTATTTTCTATGTTTAGAAAATATATGTTATTAACACTGGAAAAGGTTTCCATCTGCTTATTTACAAATCACTACTCTTCCACAACTATCAGACTCTAACTATAAACTAACAAGAGAACAACTTCCTAAGTATAAACCCCGAAGGCCGAAACCAACATCAGATCGATACTCAGGAAACCATTCAACTTATTAATCTCTAGTCAGTTTCTAATTTTGCTTAACTCTATACTCTTTAACTTCATTCGCTCAACTCTAGATCGCAGCGATCACAATGGTTACGCCTGATTCCCTCAGGAAACATCCGACCGTCGTAGGCTATTTACAGCCCTGCGAATTACGCTAGCAGTCGTGCTAAATGGCAACTCATCTTGAATAACTATGTTTGTTTTAACTTTAACTGCTTAACTCTAACTATTTAAACTATTCATTTATAAAGATTTACTTTTAGTAACGGTTCTTCACTTTACAAATGATTTCCTTTTTAAATAACGTTTTCCTTTTTATAACGTCCTATTCAGTTATAAACAAATTTCCTTTTTTAGAACTCTATTTATTTTCACAAGCATTTCCTTTATATTTGGTTTCCACAAATATTCCCCTTTTATTAGGTTTTCCCGTTTTATTCTATAAATTTATTCTAACTCCTTAAATTTCTGGGAAAATTCACCATAACCTCCTTTGTATCGGGAGCATCGGGAAAAATCCCCAAACCCGCCACACAGGCCTTTCCATTCAAAAAGAAAATGGTTTGAAATTATTTCCTTTTTGAATATCCCCTATTTATAAATATTTCAATCTATAAATATTTCTTATTTATAAATATTCCAAATTATAAATATTCTATTTTCAATATCACTTTGAAAATCTCCTTTTCCCATTCCGATGTTTTATGGTACTTAACACATCAAATCACGATGACCAAATCTCATCCAATACGTATAATCAACCACATATTATAACTACATTATATATCACAATATATGAAAAACAATAAAATAACTGTTGAGGAATCCAGTCGAATTCCTCCAACCTATCTCCCTGCATCCACAGATGTTACACAATATGATTATCATCACTTTCAGTTCAATATAAATTATTCTGATAGCAGAATCAATATATAAATATTTAACGGATTTTATATATATATATAATTACATATATATATATATATATTTCACTAACTGACTAGCAGTTCAATCAAACAATCAACACACAGTCAATCAGCCAATTTCTAACAGTTCTAAAAATACAACATGAAATTATAAACTGTTCAGAGTTGGTGAGATTTACTCACATTTGCAGTTCATCGCTAAAGAACGATAAACTGTTGTTTGATTTGAATCAAATAGTTTAATTCGCCGTAAATTCATACGAGCTCGAATCCACTTCCAGTCAGTCCCAGTGCGTAGCCACCGTCCAAACGATCCCAACGCAACTTACGGTTCGAAATTCTGATCATGTATGTAGAAGATATACGATTCATAAGTTGGTACTATTTTAAACCAAACAAAAACAAATGGAATTTCCTTTTAAAATCACTTGGGCTTTACCCTTTCAAGATTCCAGCCCATCACATAACTCAAAGGCCCATCACCGAATACCCTTCTTCCCCCTTCTCCTTTAATCCATCCACGCTCCAGTATGCTGCTCCACATGACATGACCGAACTTCCATCCTTCCTACACTCCAATATACATCACGATATTTCAAACGAAAACCATCATTGATCTTCTCTTCCCGAGCTTCACACCTTTAGCACCATCGAACCCCACTCGCACGCCAGAACAGAATTCCATCGATGGCACTTCCTGTAGATCCGCGACATCTTTTTTTTTTTAATAATTCACTAAACACTCCCAACGTGTAGCATTCCCCACCACAAAACCACAACCAGTACTCGATTTAAGAATCAATACCCCAGTCAACGACAACTTCAAACCCTAGGTCTCGCTGTGTAAACCCATCGAGCACCAAACGTTGAATGCACACTACAAAAATGGTATGGAAAGGAAGGAAATCACTCAAGGGAAATATATATACAAGCTATAGGATTTATAACTTTTTGTTTTGATTTTGATTTGCTCAAAATGTTTTGCTTTGGAAGGATGAATTCGGTTGCCGCTTTATCTCACTGAACAGGGAAATTATTTAGGTCTTAAGGAGGGAAGTTAGTCTGTTATTTATAGGCAAAACCTTAGGATATTTTCATTAGATATTTGTTGAGATATTTTCCTTTAATATCCAATTTTTTCCTTTTTAAAAATTTGTGTGATCACACACGATATCCAAAAATCACGAAAATTGACATGCAGCTAGAGTTCGACATTACGGTCCCAACGAAACAGGTTTCGTCGAATTCCGACTCCGTTTGCTCATACAGTGTATTTTTAACTGTCAAAATACTGAATGTTTTTCACTCTAAAAATCCGTACGACCACACAGTGACTCTAAAAATCACGAAACTTGACATCTAGCAATAATTTGATGTTGCGGATCCAACAAAACTGGTTTCGTCGAAAACGGAGGTCGTATGCAAAACTGGCTATTTTTCAAGCGCTGAACAGACCGTTTAAATATATAAATATATTCAAATATAATTAAATAAAATATAAATAAATTTATATTCTCGTATATATTCACCGTGGAATACCATACAGCTTCAGAAAAATTATATACTTGATATTCCAAGTCCAGGTTGAATCGAATTTCAATTTATATTGAAATTCCCTTTTATAACGTATATAAAGCGTTGCAAATTATAAAGGAATTTCACAGTGACTTTTCTGAAATTTGATTTGGACGTAAATCAAAATCTACACGACGAAATCCCGATTTTTCTCTTCCACTAGAAAGATATACTCCACCAGCTCCACACGTTTCTTGTTTCACTGAAATCCGGCTTAAAACGAATCTTGTACATTCAGTTGAAGTTGGAATTGCCAAATAGCGAACTGCCGCGTCGTTTCAAGCTCTATTTTAATTATATTATAATTTTACGTTCAAACTGTCGTCGATTGAATATCTTCGTCAATATGATTCAACTCTAAGCTGAATTAAATCTTGGGGATGACCCTGTTCACAGAATATTGTGATTTCCAATATTTTTGATTATTTCTGAATTAAATATATTATTTTATTTATTATTTAAATTAAATATTCCCAGTTATTAAATTCCACGACCATTTAATTCCCTAAATATAATTAAATAAATTAATTATAATACCTCTGACAGTGCGGGTCATTACATCGTTTTTCTTCAATCCATTGTTTCTAGTTTCCATTTTTCCTATTCATTGATGGGCCTTTTTAATTCTTTTTAATCTAATTTATTGAAAATGGGCTTATCTCATACAAGTCGGCCTACCCATGTAACACAACCCACATCCGCATCCGCATCTTTCCCCAATACCCGCCCAACCACGTACTACGCCTTCCTTCAAAATAAAACATCATACTTGCTACTATAAACATTACCGCGGATAACACCTATCTCCCTCCTCATTCCGAATTTCCGGAGAAAGCAGCATCATGTCTTTTCATGTCAAAATCTCTAACACTAAGTCACCTTCCTTACCAACTCGGTCCCTCCTTCCAAAATTTCAAACCGGTGTGCTCTATTATAATCTTCAACGCCATTGCCGAAAGTTTGACTCACTCACCGGCCTCATCTCTCCATTTTTCTTTGATCTGATATTACCATTGTCCTTTCCTACACGAAAAACAAGTACAAGATCTCCTTTGTCTTTCTCTTCCTCTCCTCCTCCAAACTCACCCCTTAACACAACACTCGAACAAGCATCCCATCTCGGGACTTCGGCCAGTCTTCCATCGTAACCGCGTGAACTAGCGACAAAAGTTTTCACCACCTACCATGAAATCATACCCACCATTGATGAACGCATTCACATAAATCCACTTTTTCAAAGCCACGCAATCTCCTTCAATGGCTTTCTCCTTAGAGCTCGAAAAAACGAAGGGCTTCGATGATGTATTTATAACAAATGATGCTTAGTACCCAAGTATTAGGGTGTAGCAGTCTGCCACTAAACATAGGGTAGGACGGTGAAGGATTTTCACTTCAAACAGTTGTATAACGTACCTTATAGACTAAATAAATATATATACATACGTTAGTTACTTCGTTGCTAAGATAGAGGGAACATGCAACACTTAACATTCAGATGTACAGTGTACGGATCCTTGTGCATTGCCTTATGAGGGAGAGAAAAAAATGGCAAAAGTAAATTTTGCTTGAGAAAAAGAAAAAGGACTCGTCTCCCTTTCTATTTCCAGCGTTTATATTATTGAGCATATCAAGTTTCCAAAACCCTTTCTTTTTTGTTTTCAAAAACTACAGAAAACTTTCATATATATATATATATATATATATATGTATGTATGTATACACACTGGTGGCGTTCCCTTATAAGTAGCCTTGCTATGGCATTTAAAATAGTTTAGTTCATATGTAAAAATAATTAGATGCATCAACATGTTACGGTTTGCATTATTTACGCCCTACCACACAATTGTAAAGATCCATTCCCATACAAGCTGCTATAGACAAAAATAAAAATATAATCATGTCGAGTGAGGTTCCATGATTCCAAAACTATAATAATATAGACAAGTTAGCTTATTCTGTGAAATCCCAAAACACTGATTTAGGGTGCAAAATACTTCAAAATAAAATTTGTTTATTTTCCAAAATAAAAATTATAGGAAAAATCTAAAAATTAAATTATACCTACGTCTCAAAGATCCTGTCTAAATTCGAAGCCAATATTTAATTAAAATTAAATATATCGTTATGGTTTATAAACGATTCCGTAGCAAGTATTTGGAAATTTGATTTGGGCATAACTTACAATCCGTAAGCCAAATCTCGATTTTTCACTTCCATTAGAAAAATATAGCATAAAGATTCTAACGTTTCTTGTTTCGAAGAAATTCGACTAGTAACGGATCCTATACACCCAGTTGAAGTTCACATCGTAATATTACGAATTGCCGCGATGTTATGGGCTCGATTATAATTTATATTATAATTAATATGTTCAACTGTCATTTAAATAATATATTTGTTATTATAACTGAATATGAACTCAGTTAAATGCCTTATGTTAACTAATTCACATTATACTGCATTTTAACCATTTCTGAACGTTCTGGAAAGTAAATCTATTATCCCAATATTTTATATTAATTTAAATATTCGAATATTCGAATTCGAACCATTCTGAATTATCAAGCCAATATATATATATATATATATATATATATATTAAATGAATTAATTATTAAATCGCTATAAATTACGGGATGTTACATTCTTTCCCCTTAAAAGAATTTCATCCCCGAAATTATTGAGGTAGAAAAATCGCTAAAAACTTTTATTAACCAGGTTTAAATAATTCATTTTATCTCTTTAACTTCAGTTTCAACTGAACCAATCAATTAAAATATTAATTTATCCTTATCAGCGAAAATTTTCTAACACTCTATATCTCAAAAAAAATCGTCAACGTCTCCTTTGCACGGCTCAATCGATACAACCACAACTTGCCTCTCTAGCCCTTCTCCAATTAAAAAAAAATCAAACAGCCAAGCGGCTTGTCAAACTGGCTCATAAATCTCATATCCAATTAAAGCATAAACTCATACCTTTTTTGTCGGACATTCAAATCAATCTCTTCTATTTATTATCACTTCAGCATATATAAGTACATTCCCAATCAATCCCCACTTAATTCATTCTCGAACCGAACCACTCACTTATAACCAAGCCAAATTCCATTTCAAATTTCAGTTCCAAATTCTTAACTCACTATCCAATATCATTCTAGACTCTTATCTCACCATCCAATATACTTGACCTCGTTACGTTCTATTCCCAAATTAGTTTCTCTAACCAGTTTCCTTCAACTTCAAAATCTGATTTTTTTTATTTGGCATCATTGTATTCCAATTTAATTTCCTCTTAACTGGTTTCGATTCAATTCCAATTTGCTTTTACAAATTTCTATTTAATTTGTTTTTAATTCAAATAATCTTTACCTAGGAGCTTCAAATAGCTTAGCTTTTACAAAAATCAAATATCCTTTTTTGGAATTCTAAAACAACTTGTTTCCTTAAAATAATTCAAAAACAAAAATTTTGGTAGTAATCCGTCACTTAGAAACTCGAAAATGCACACTGTTGATGTGGCCGTCATCATCAGAATTATTTTCCAGCAAACGAAGTGAGTTCAATACTATTCCAGAATTATAATTCCAATTATGTTTATTTAATTCATCTGAATTTGTACATTATATTTATATTAATTCTGATTGGTTATTTATAACTATTCCAATTATAATCTTATTCGATTATAAAAATAACCAACACATCCAATATATTATAATAATTCTAAAATATAAAATATAATTTAGGTAAATTATTTCATTACCTCTTGTCAAAACGTACTATGTCGGTTTATCATATTCGAGTGTTTAGAAACCTTGTCGATCTTGTGGTGCCACACTATCGACTAGAATTCATAAGCCACTCAACATAATAAATATCCACAATATAAAACTATTTTATACAATCTACAAATACGTTCTCTCGTATATATACACTCTACTCAATCTAGGATATTACTAATCCCATCTCTATCGAGTTACGCCATAGAGCCAAGGTAATCACTTAACCTTCAGCTCTGATATCACTGTAACGAACGCAGATTTTCAAATCTGAAAATCGACATAAACACCATGTCGACTATTCAAACATCGAGAATACCAGATCATTTACAGAAAGAAGTTAGAGGTTAAGAAATAGAAAGAAAGAAAATTAAAATAGAAGAAGAACACAACAAAACGAAATCAGAGTAAATACGAATCTCACAGCGGAACGAATAAAATATATTATATTACAACTTTTGAAATACAAAATTGTAACTTGTAATACATACCATTACCATAGTACCATATATAACATCACAGCGGAAATAAACTCTACATATATCTAACATTGAAGCCGCCTGCTCCAAGCTCCTCCCAGTATATGTGAAAAGTCCTGACTACTTGAGTGCCCATACAAAATTAGGCACCCAAGATAAACTCTGGGTCAGTCATGTGACTGGTGTGAGTAAACACTAATCATTTCGGTTTAACTTTTCCAAAATCCTTTTCAAGGAAATGATAATCGTAAGACCGATCCACACATAAACATGGATGGTTTTCACCTTACGATACCCAAAACATCCTTTTAAAACAATACTTTTTGTTATTATAATAATGTCTAAATCAAATAATTAATAAACTAGCAGAACGCTTTCATCTCACGTTCTACAGATAATATACAATCAAAAACCGCGGGATCTTATTAGATAATAGATTTCCAACTATGACAAGGTATGGAATCATCTTCCGATCAGTGTACTCTAGAAGCAATACACTGGAGTTCAACAAGAACATCTTGTAACTCGGCCACGCATGACCGGCTATTTATTTCGCTTGAATGTTCTGAATATATTATCACCTTACGGTTGGTATACCAACATAACCATTCCCAGGAGATACAAAAGCGAAAGAATTAACAAATATGAATAATCTCAAGATGGTGACAAAATACCCTAATTGGGTGTGACCCACTTAGCCATACTGCCTGCTCGATTTATGTTATTTCCCAATTGATGAGGCTTTAGGTCATAACATACTATTATAAGATCACATCTATATTTATTTTGAATGCCACATCTTCATACCCACCAAATCACAAATTAATTTCCTCAAAAATACCACGGGTATAAGCTAGGAGAAACGAATTCCTCCGCGACCAATGTAAATACGTTTGAAATGATCAACTTACACGATCTACCAAATATACTCTATCAGACAATGTTCCATTCAAGTTGTCCAGGGACTGGACGACTAGAAGGAATTTTTCTGTAAATCCATCTTAGGCGATTTTCTACCTAGGATCTCCAGAATAACCCTTTTATAAACTCTGTCTTTGATTGTCTTCGATCTATTTGATTCGAAATGATAGTGCCCATATGGAGTGGTTTTCAGATAATAAATCTGATCCCGGTCTCTCCGTATTGACAACGGAAATGGTCAAAATTTTGATAGTTGGTGATTTAACTATCAAAGGAAAATATGTGTTCAAACAACAGTCGTATTCCCAAATGGAAATCTTAATGATCAATCATCATTTCATTTCCCAATTTCCCTTTTTATTTCTTAAAACCCGTTTTACTTGTCACAAATTTCTTGGAAAACATTTCCATATATTCAAAACTCTTTATTTCCCCTATTTCAAAAATATATGTTATTATCATTGGAAAACATTTCCATCTCTTATTCATGCATCACTATTCTTCTACATTCATCAGTCCTTAACCGTAAACTAGTAAGAGAACAACTCCCTAGGTATTAACCTCGAAGGCCAAAACCAACATCAGATCAATACTCATAAAGCCATTCAACTTGACAAGTCTTCAATTAGTTTCTAATTTTCTTAACTCCATTTAAATCTGCAAAACGTTTGCTTTTAAACTATTATTCACTTTAAAATGTGAATATTATTCCTTTACAAAAAAAAACTTGTTTTATTAAATCAAATCTTGATTTAAATAAATATTTCCATTACAGTTTAAAATCTCATCTATTTAGTTCTTTTATAAATTCATATTCGTATCTCACTCCATATACTCCATTTATAAATCAACTTCCTGTAAATAATATCAAATTTATAACTTAATCTGGATTGCCTATTTAATTACTAATTATTTGTTTTAAAGAAAACATTAACTATCTTGCCAATTACTGCATTATATAATATATGATTTACATGAATAAATCAATTTAATAACATTCGGCATCGTCGAATTTAAATTACAAATCCTTATTATTTGTTTCAATTCTATTCCCATTTCAAATATCAAAATAATTTCATCGTTTTCTTTCTAAACGATTTTCATTTTTCTTTTTAAATAAATTCTTTTCTTGAATTTATATTTTTAAAACTATTTAATAATAATCATTTTGATACATTTATAAATATCGTTTATAAATCAAATTACTTGTAACGACCCGGATTTTCAAACAGTTTATTTTAAATATTTAACATGGTTTTATATATTGAATAGATAATGTAAATGGATATTTATATAGAATTTATCGATTTATAATCAAATATAATTTAATTCGTGTATATCGAATTATCATAAACCGTAAATAATTGAAACCGAAGTTAAAAATTGAATCGAAACAATTCAGATCATCAATATTAATTGTATTTGAATATAGACGATAATAAAAATAATTTATTACTAGCGAATTGATTAGTTCTGAATTTAAAATGGTATATAGGTTAAAATTAAATTTCAGAATATATACTGTTCAGTTCAGAGTTGCTTTATAACATTTAAATGACAGTGGTTACGTTGAAATAGCAGTTCACGTGTGAACCCTGAGATATTTCAATGGATAAGATCAAAATCGAATCGAAGATCATATCAGAATCTGTTTAAAAGAAATAAAAAACTTTTATATCAAATCAAATTAAATTATATTATATTTAAAACCAAAATCAAAATCTTTTTACTTCCTTTAAAAAGATAGTGTCATGTACTTTGGTCGACCACACATTAAAAACTTTTCGCCTTCTCCTCTTTAAATACGCAATCCCCCTTTCACTAATATATTGCCATAGAAAAACTAAAAGCGATCGTTTCCTTCCTAAAAAAATTTGAAATTAAAATCGAACTTCACAGTAAATGGTCGCACCGTTATAAATCGTGGTAACCATATTTCCATTTCAAAACAAAATTTGCGATAGGGGATCTTAGAATACCCTGAAGTTCGAGCCAAGCTTAGTTGATTCCCAGAAGCGATTTTGTTAAGGATTTGTGGTATTCGGTGATGGAGTGGTCATGCGAGTTAACAGGAGAGAATCGCGGTCTAGTCTATGTCATAAGGGTTGTGTTCGATATCAGGCGGAAGTATGATGACATACAGAGGGGTTTTGGGTCAAATAATGAATCGCGAGTTAAGGGATCATGAGTTTCGAAGTCGCGATGTGAGACAGAAGGTGAATAGGTTTCTAGAAGTGCTCGATGATAGGGTATCGCAGTATTGGGTAATACGCTATAGCAAGAGAGAAGTCACGATGCATTTTGATTGCAATCTGGTTTCAATTCAGGAGAAATTGGTGAACTTTGTTTGTGGATTTTTGTTTACAGAGGAGAATGGCACTGCGTAACGTTTTGGGGAAGGTCAACGATGTCACCTTCTTATTGTTCAGTGTTGAGGAAGTCTGTTAGTGGCGATTTGTGAAAGAAGAGAAAGTAAGTAATTAATTTAATTTAAAAAGTAAAATTTTAAATCCTATTCAAACTGTCCAGTTGCTTATGAAATCCATATTTGTCTACATATGAGGTCAAAAAATCACACAAATAGGCTGAATTGATCCGTAGCTGTGAAATACCTATTCTGAAAGTAGTTTGGAATTTTTAGAAGTCAAAGCTGAGAATTTAGAAAATTCAAACTTTGGATATTTGGCGAAATAAAATCACGGTGAGTAAATCTCACTCTTATTTCTTTTTAGAATTTATTTTTATTGTTTAAAAATAATCATTTGCTGGTTGTTTGAATGCATTTAAACATTTTGTGGCTATTATATATTAGTTATTTAGGTTTGGCTATTATATATATATATATATTAGGTGGTTGGATAGTTCCCATAGTACCTTTAGCGAATGCCCGCAGTATCATTAGCGAATGACTCTATATGCACCATGCTATGATAGTGGATGACCTTCTATACCGCGATATCCTGCTTCGAAGCAGGATGGGTATTATTTATGTTGGCTAACGTCTGTGGATGCAGGAAAACAGGTTGGAGGGATCCAACTGGATTCCTCAAAAATATTATTATTTGTTTGTTCTCATATATATTATGATATATGATGTGTTAGAAAATCTATGGTTGATAATTGGTATTTTGATTGGTTAAAATATCATTGGACCTGAAATGTTGATATATAAAAATATTAAGGAAAAGGATATTTTGAAATTTAAAGGGGAAAATATATTTATCTAAAATAGAATTTGAATTTCAAATTGGGCTATAAATATATTAACTTGTTTTGAATATATAAAACAAGTAGTGAATTTATAAATGTGTTTGTAAATTAATATTGCAGAGAATTGAAATGTATTTACAAACAGTATTTATAAATAAAGTGGAAAAATTATCATTTGATAATTTGAATATTTAAATTCAAATATGAATTTATAAATGGAAATGGGAAATTGTTTTAAAGAAGTAAAAGATGAAGTTTATTCTGATGTTTAGAATACAAACTGAACTGAAATAAATCCGTTCAAATGGCCCCAGTAAATTAAAATGTGCGTTCAAAATTCAATATATAGATTTATATTTTGATTTTGACGGAAACTGGTCGAAACGATGGAATTGGCTGACGAAACATATCCCATTGTGTTCGGAATGGGGGTAATTAGCTAGGGCGACAGTCGGTGGGTTCAATTCTGAGTTCGAATGAAAAAGTTACTTCATGGAATTAACTAATTAAATAAAATAATATAAAATTAAAACCTTTCTCCCCCCCCCCCTTGAACGTGAAATGGTAATTGAATTTACTGATAACACCGTGGTGTTAGATATGAAGTATTACCAGTTTTACATCATGGGATGAATTGGTTGGGATTGGGAAATTAAAATAAATGATTATTTCGGTGTGGTTCGCTAATCCCGACTAGTTTGAATTGATATTCAAAGAAGATTAAAGAATAAATTTAAAGAATTTATCTTTGATAAAATTAATGGGAACCTTTCCCAAAGTGTAAGAATATTCTGAATTGGAATGAGGCGTATGTTGTGTTTATGTAACACTTGTTTATTATATACGCGAGTTATTCAGAAAGACCGGGTTTATCCCATTCTGAATAACTGATTCGACGTAGTGTCGAGGATGAAGACGGTGGGTGAAGACCTGAGATCTTCACATCGTTTAGGTGATTACTGATGATCTTGATTGGGCTGTACACCCAAGAGGAGGGAATCAGTTGGTGATCGTCCAGACGTACTTGGAGATCGATGGATATGCGAGGTACAAGGTGCCTCCGGTTTCGTTCAGACCCAGAACGAACTTGTAAATGGACTGTGTGTCTGACATTGGATTTTATTTTGTGTTATTGATTTCTATTAAATATATATCTGTTTCGCGACGGAGAATTTATTCTCTTGTTTAACGCCCTTCTTTGAGACGTACGAGCTCAGGGGTTATATATTGATGGATATCAAACGCATGGAGTGAATTGCCTGTATGGCATGCCTAAGTGGCAAATGATCAAGACTCTTGTTGAAAAGTAAAGTCTTGTGGTTGATGATCAAAGCACTGCCTGTGTGGCATAGCTTTGTGTAACGTGAATTCGCGAGCCTCACACCCCGGTTGTGAACCAGAAATGGGAGTGGACATCAGGGAGGGCATGTGTTTCCTTCTAGCTAGGGTGGTGTCAGTGCTTAAACTGGCTGACATTTATATACTTTTCACCTATGTGGTTGTTGCTATTGCAAGGCGCCTCGGATATATCGGTGACTGTATGGAGCCGATGGAGTCATTTGGCTCATTTACACCCCAAAGGGCGGGGAAACGTAGTGTTCAAGTATGGTAATCCATTTCGGTGGACCGGCCCTGATGATCCAAGGGGCAGTTGCGGCTGTTCCTAAGGGGCAGGCTGGAGTGTCTCGAATTGTTAGAAGACTATCTTTTTCCTTGGTTCACAGACGAAAATGCAATTTCCAAATACGTGATTTTGCGGTTTTAATGTAGAACTAGTATGGCGACATGATATATGGTACCCATGCCGCCTATGATTGAAATTGTTTTGACACTATACACTTATAATAATAATAAAATATGAAATTTAGCGTATCAAGCATTCTTTGGCTATTATAAGGTAAAACCCTGTCCTCCGGCTTGTGTTGCATTGTGTGATGGGACATGGGTCTTATAATAGCTTCATTGTTCTTTATTTAGCATTGCGCTGTTGTTTTATGCACTGGTATTCTTGGGAGGAAACCCGTTCCGTGTTATACGGCGTGGACCCTTGATTTACCTGACTTTAAAATAAATATTAATAACCGTTTTAGTTCTCATACCAGTCACATGACTGACCTGGAGTTTATTGTTTTAACCTAAACTCTGGGTGCCCTTATTTTGACATGGGCAGCTAGTAGTTTTGGTTTTGCAGATTTATATTCACAGGATCTTGATTTACAGCTGGAATTATACTCGGAAAGCTCTGTATCCGCGTATTCCTTTCAGCTGTGTGTTGTATTATTTTCCGCTGCTATGTAATGTATTGTAATCTCTGATATTTTCTATGTAATATTTATTCGTACTCTGTATATTCTTGTATTCTGGTGGAATTGTTGTAATATACAATGAAATGTTCTTCTGTTTCCGTTCGAATTTGTCGTGTTCTCAAAACAATCAAGTGTTTCGAACGGTCTTGGTTGGTTTAGCGATCGATTCGGATCGAGCGAAATTCCGGTTCGTTATATTATATGAAGATAATCAAAGACGGAATAAAATGCAAGGACTTTTTCTATTAATAGAAATTGTGCCTTCGGTTTCGTTCAGTCCCAGAACGAGGGGTATGGACGAATGTCTAACAGAGTATTTCCAATGATCGCATATGTTGGTCTGTATAGATATATATATGGTGGCGGAGAATTTATTCTCTTAGCATAATATCCAGAATATATTTGTGCAAATTAATTAATGATTTACGGTTCTGAAAATGTGGCATTCAAAGTGATTATGCTATCAATAAATGATAAGAAATCATAGCATCAGGCCTCAACAACCGGGAAATGACAAAAATCGGGCAGGCAACATGCCTATGTGGGTTGCTCCCATTAGGGTGTATAATCACCTATCTAGAGAAATTCCATTTACTTCTTTAATCTGTCGATACTATTCTTCTCGAGAAACGGTTGCTAATCCCAACCGTTGGTGATATACATTCGATACACTCAAGCGAAATGAGTGGTCAGTCATGTGTGGGCCGGATTGCAAGATGTTCTTGTTGAACCCAGTGTATTCCCCTCTAGAGATACACTATCGGCAGGTGGTTCCATAACTTGTCATAGTTAGAACCCATGCTCGAATAAGTGCCTGCGGTTTTGACTGTATACCTTATATGTAGAGCGCGAGATGCAAGCATTCCGCTAGATTGCTATTTATTTGTATTTAGACACTATTATAATATCAGAATATATATTTGATTCCAAAATGTTTTGGGTTATCATAAGGTAAAAACCATCCGTGTTTATGTATGGATCGGTCTTATGATTATCTTTCTTTCCAACCATTTTTGAAAGTTAAACCGAGTACTTGTGATTCTCATAAGAGAAAAACCCATTCGGTTTTAAGGGCGTGGTCTTATGAGATATCCTTCGTTAATCAAGTTGTTTTAAAATAATTTACTCACACCAGTCCCATGACTGACCCAGAGTTTATTTTTCTATGTTTTCCCTAAACTCTTGGGTGCCCAAATTTTTACGGGCAGTCCAATAGTTCAGGATTTTACAGATCCATCTGAAGGAGCTTGGAGTAGGAGGCTTCAGTGTTAGACATATAGGGTTTTTTTGCTGTGTTGTAAGTGTTGTACTCTGATAAGTGTATGTGATACAGTTAAAAAAAAATTATTTCAAAGGTTATGATATATTATATTTTGTTCCGCTACGATGTGAGATTCTATGTTGTTATTTCTATTCTTCTTCTACCTTTTTCTTCTAAAAAGAAGATTCGTATTTCTGTGATATTTGGGTTGGATGTATGATGTATGTAGTCAACTCAGATAGTACGGATTTGCAGGCCATTACAGTTGGTATCAGAGCTTAGGTTGAGCGAATACCTAGGCTTTGGTGGGGTTCTGCTCATAAGAGATAGGGTCAGTAGTACCCTAGAATGAGAGTGTATATATACGAGAGAGCGTATTTGTTAATTGATATAAAAATTATTTTATATTATGTTGGCTAGTCTGTTAAGTGGTTTATGAATTCTGTTCGAATCGTGGGATGCCACGGAGTCGATAGGAATTTATGAACACTGGAACAGAGAAATTTTGACACAATACGGTTTTAAGTGGGTAAATGAAATAATTTTACCCAAAATTATATTTTGATATAAAAGAAATAATTTTTTGAAATTATTATAATATATGGATGCGTTGGTTGTTATTATCATAATCAAATGAGATAATAAAATTGAAATGGTTATATATAACCAAATAGATTTGTATATGAATAATATATACAAATGAGATGAATTGGAGTTAAATTCAAATCGTAAATTGGAATTAAAATCCTGGGAAGTTTGAAAATATTTTCGAAGTATATTAAAAGAATATAGCTTTTTTTTGAAAAGACTATTTGAATAAAAATCATATTTGAATGGATTTTGAAATAGATAAAGCACTGAACTCACTTCAGTGGCTAGAAAATAATTCTGATGATGACTGCAGCATCATCAGTGTTCTTTTTCGAGTTTCTAAGTGATGAATTGCTACCTTACAAAAGCTTTTGATGAGAATTTGTTTGAAAGAAAACAAGTTGGTTGAAAAATTCAAATGTTTTGAATTTGAGATATAAATAAATACGTATATATTCATGTGATTCTAAAAGGATTTGAAATGAAAACCCAGGTATTTGGATTTTGGAATTTAAATTTAAGTTAAGCATGTTAAATGGATCAAAGTGAATAAATTGATTAAAGTCAGTTTGAATACATATGAATTACATATATATGAATTGGATGTGACTATCTTGATTGTAAATCATTCGAATAAAATTTTCGAAATATGAAATATTGAGTTTCAGTATAAATGGATTTTGAAAAGATAATGGGTTTTGTAGCATTTTCCTACCTTAGTAATTTCGGGGACAAAATTCTTTTAAGGGGGGAAGAATGTAGCGACCCGGATTTTCGCACAGTTTTTTTTAAATATTTAATATAATTTTAAATATTGGATTGATAATATCAATGGATATTTATATAGAATTTATCGATTTATAATCAAATATAATTTAATTCGTGTATATTGAATTATCATAAACCGTAAATAATTAAAACCGTAGTTAAAAACTGAATCGAAACAATTCAGATGATCAATATTGATTGCATATGAATATAGATGATAATAAAAATAAATTATTACTAGCGAATTGATTAGTTCTGAATTTAAAATGGTATATAGGTTAAAATTAAAATTCAGAATATATACTATTCAGTTCAGAATTGCGTTATAACATTTAAAACGACAGTGGTTACATTAAAATAGCGGTTCTTGTGTGAACCCTGAGATATTTTAATGGATAAGATCAAAATCTAATCGAAGATCAAATCAGAATCTGTTTAAAAGAAATAAAAATCTTTTATATCAAATTAAATTAAATTATATTATATTTAAAATCAATATCAAAATCTTTTTAATTCCTTTGAATAGATATGGTTATGTACTTTGGCCGACCACACATTAAAAACTTGTCTCCTTCTCCTCTTTAAATACGCAATCCCCCTTTCACTAATTTATTTCAATAGAAAAACTAAAAGTGATCGTTTCCTTCCCAAAATAATTCTGAAATCAATATCGAACTTCACAGTAAATGGCCGCACCGTTATAAATCATGGTAACCATATTTCCATTTCAAATCAAAATTTGCGATAGGAGATCTTAGAATACCCTGAAGTTCGAGCCAAGATCAGTTGATTCCTAGAAGAGATTTTGTTAAGGATTTGTGGTATTCAGTGATGGAGTGGTCACGTGAGTTAACAGGGGAGAATCGCGATCTAGTCTATGTCATAAGGGTTGTGTTCGATATCAGGCGAAAGTACGATGACATACGGAAGGGTTTTGGGTCAAATAATGGATCGCGAGTTGAGGGCTCATAAGTTTCGAAGTCGCGATGTGAGAGGGAAGGCAAACAGGTTTTTGGAAGTGCTCGATGATAGGTTATCGCAATTTTGGGTAATACGTTGTAGCAAGAGAGAAGTCACGATGCATTTTGGTTGCAATCTGGTTTCAATTCAGGAGAAATTGGTGAACTTTGTTTGTGGATTATTGTTCACAGAGGAGAATGGCACAGTGTAACGTTTTGGGGAAGGTCAATGATGTCACCTTCTTATTGTTTAGTGTCGAGGAAGTCTGCTAGTGGCGATTTGGGAAAGAAGAGAAAGTAGGTAATTAATTTAATTTAATTTAATAAGTAAAATTTTAAATCCTATTTAAACTGTCCAGTTGCTTATGAAATCCATATTTGTCTACATATGAGGTCTAAAAATCACACAAATAGGCTGAATTGATCCGTAGCTGTGAAATACCTATTCTGAAAGTAGTTTGGAATTTTTTTGAAGTCAGCTGAGAATTTAGAAAATTCAAACTCTAGATATTTGGCGAAATAAAATCACAGGGAGTAAACCTCGCTCTTATTATTTTTTGAATTTATTTTTATTAGCTAAAAATAATTGTTTGCTGGTTGTTTGAATGCATTTAAATATTTTGTGGCTATTATATATTAGTTATTTAGGTTTGGCTATTATATATATATATATATATATTGGGTGGTTGGATAGTTCCCGCAGTACTATTAGCGGATGCCCGCAGTATCATTAGCGGATGTCCCTATACGCCCCACGCTATGATAGTGGATGACCTTCTATACCGCGATATCCTGCCTCAAAGTAGGATGGGTATTATTTATGTTGTCTAACGTCTGTGGATGTAGGAAAATAGGTTGGAGGGATCCAACTGGATTCCTCAAAAATATTATTATTTGTTTGTTCTCATATATATTATCATATATGATGTGTTAGAAAATCTATGGTTGATAATTGGTATTTTTAATTGGTTAAAATATCACTGGACCTGAAATGTTGATATATAAAAATATCAAGAAAAAGGATATTTTGAAATTTAAAGGGGAAAATCTATTTAACTAAAACAGAATTTGAATTTCAAATTGGGCTATAAATATATTAAACTTGCTTTGAATATATAAAACAAGTAGTGAATTTATAAATGTGTTTATAAATTAATAATACAGAGAATTGAAATTAATTTATAAATAGTGTTTATAAATAAAGTAAAAAAATTATCATTTGATAATTTGAATATTTAAATTCAAATATGAATTTATAAATGGAAATGGGAAATTGTTTTAAAGAAGTAAAAGATGAAGTTTATTCAGATGTTCAGAATTTAAACTGAACAGAAATAAATCGCAAGGATTTATGATGTGAATTCGATTAGTTCGAATTTATTTAACTAAACATGTCTAGAAAATATTAGGATTTTATTAAATAGAAGTTAAATTTAAATTTGAAAATATATTCTATATATATATATTTATATAGGTAAGTTATAATATATAGAATATCCCAAAATAAGATTTTGGTTTTAAATAGATTTCGAAATAGACTTGTTCAAAAATAGAACAAGTAAATTTATAGACGATTTTTATAAATATAGTGAATAAATTATCAAGAGATAATTAGTAACTTTGAATTCAAGCATGAATTTAAAAATATAATTTGAAATCATTTCGAAAAAGGAACGATGGGTTTATTTCTGGTATTCGGAATATAAACTGAGATGAGATAAATCAGAAGGATTTATAATTTGAAATTCGATTATATCGAATTTTATAAATAATTTATTTATAAAGGGAGTTCGAATTTAATATAGCAAATTGAGTTATAAATAAATTTACAACCGAGTAATGAAAAATCGATAATTAGAGAAAATCAGAAATGTTAAGTTGGATTTGAAACTGATGGAATATATACTAAGATATATATTAGAAGGAGATTGAAATTTATTTATAAACGAAGTTCACATTTAAATATAATTAAAATGTGCTCGCCGCAGTGCGGCAATTCGTAAATTGTCGTTTCGAACTTCAATTAAGTGTAAAGAACTCACCCGACACTCCTAGCTCAGTTGGTTAGAGGTGGGCGAATTGGGATGAGACATAGGTCTCAGGTTCGAGGGCCACCTCTGCCAATTTCTAAGGGTGACAACCTAGGTAGTGTGAAGGCGTTGAAAAATCGGGGTATATCACTACCCGTGGGGTTTACTAAGACCGACAAGCAATGGCTTGAGTGAAGTCTTAGGTTCCACACGTAAATCAAAAAATTAAGTGTATAGAACTCAATTTAAGTCGGAGTTCTTTAAAACAAGAATCGTCAGTACCGATTTGATAATTGTTTTCAAATGGAAGAGAAAAATATGGATTTCGTCTTATAGATTTTGAGTTATGTAAAAATCAAATTTTCAGAAAAATGGCGCCATAACCATTATAAAACCATAATGGTTTATTTAAATTTATAAAAGGATTTTGAGCAAATAGAAATCTGAATCTTCATTAGAAAAATCCAGATTTGAGATATAAAATATATCTGAACTCAAGTAGAGTAATTAAAATGATTGTTGAAACAAAAATCAGATTTTTAATTATTGAATAGAATTAACTAATTTGAATCATAATTAGTTAATCGAAATTTTATAATTTAGGAATTTGGATAAGTAAATGCTTTGTAAATTCATATTCGAAATCGAATATGAAACTTGAATTAAAAATGGAATTCGATTTGTTATGATCAAGTTAAAAATATATTTGAACGTGGTATGTTCAAATAAAAAGTGAAATAGGCAAAAGAGCAAATTAACGAATAAATTAGTGAACTGAGTTAAAATGATTAGATTGGGTTGAAACAAATTAGGAATGGACGTATATGGGTTAGACATATATGGAATGAAGTGTATGAAGATTATAATTCGAGTGCCCGACATAAAGATACACGTTTAAATTCCATATGAGATTTTATGCGCCGAATCGGCAAGCCACTTGGCTTTTTGATTTTCTTTTTGAATGGAAAGGGCCTAGAGAGGCGAGTTGAGGTTTGAACTATCGACCAGTACAAAGGAGGTTATGGCGAAATTTCCCGAAAATTTAAGGAGTTAGAATATTTTTAAGATAATTTGATAATTAGAAATCTATATATCAATATATATAGGATCCGGTAAGTAAACGAACTTAAAAATAGAATATTATAAAGAAAAAGGAAATTGAAAATCTGGTAATAGAAAGAGAAATATATATATATATACGTTTTAAAATGAATAAGTGGTTTTTATGGCGTTGATGATTTGAGATAAGTGGTCTTGTCTATTTTGAAGTTAATGATGTTATTTAGTCAAGGTCTGAGAGGTAATTATACCCCAACTTGATTGATATCATTACTAACTGATAAACAGAAAGATCCAGCCTCAGAAAGAAATGTTTGAATAAGAGTTAGTTGAATGCAGTGTTTTGGGTTGTTGTAACGATGTTTTACACAACATTCGTTTTAACCCAAGTAAGTGGAAATTTAGAAATATAATAATAAATATTTCCTGAGTATAGAAATAAATGAATGGTCGTGGAAGAGATAAGTAATTGGAACGTTTTTCAATTATAAATAGAATATATTTTATACATATAGAAGATAAAGAAGACAATATATGGAAATGTTTTTTCCAAATAGCATAAGAGGCCAAGATGATTATTGAAAATATTTGGTTAACAAATATTGACAAGGAAATGGAGAAATGATTTAATTAATGAAATATTTATTAAGGGGTCTAGTGATTGTTTGATGTTTTGAATGGATGTTTTTTTCTTCGATAGTTAAATAACCGACTATCAAAGTGTTTGCCAATATCGTTGTCAATGTGGAGAAACCGGTTGGATTATTTTCGGAGAACCACTCCATATTGGCAGTAGCGTTGCAAATCAGATTATATGAAGATAATCAAAGATAGAGTAAAGTACAAGAACTTTTTCTATTAATAGAAATTGTGCCTTCGGTTTCGTTCAGTCCCAGAACGAAGTGTATGGACGAATGTTTGACAGAGTATTTCCAATGATTGTATATGTTGGTCTGTATAGATATATATAGTGGCGGAGAATTTATTCTCTTAGCATAATTTCCAGAATATATTTGTGCGAATCAATTAATGATTTACGGATCTGACAATGTGGCATTCAAAGTGATTATGCTATCAATGAATGATAAGAAATCGTAGCCTAGGGCCTCAACAACCGGGAAATGACAAAAATCGGGCAGGCAGCATGCCTATGTGGGTCGCTCCCATTAGGGTGTACAATCACCTATCTAGAGAAATTCCATTTGCTTCTTTAATCTACCGATAGTGCCCTTTTCAGGAAACGGTTGCTGATCCCATCCGTTGGTGATATACATTCGATACACTCAAGCAAAATGAGTGGTCGGTCATGTGTGGGCCGGGTTGCAAGATGTTCTTGTTGAACCCAGTGTATTCCCCTCTAGAGATACACTATCGGCAGGTGGTTCCATACCTTGTCATAGTTAGTACCCAATCTCCAATGAGTGCCTGCGGTTTTGATTGTATACTATATATGTGGAGCGTGAGATGCAAGCGTTCCGCTAGATTGTTACTTATTTGTATTTAGACACTACTATAATATCTGAATATATATATTTGATTCCAAAATGCTTTGGGTTATCGTAAGGTAAAAACCATCCGTGTTTATATGTGGATCAGTCTTACGGTTATCTTTTCTTTCCAACCATTTTTGAAAGTTAAACCGAGTACTTCTGATTCTCATAAGAGAAAAACCCGTTCCGTTTTCACGGCGTGGTCTTATGAGATATCCTTCGTTAATCCAGTTGTTTTAAAATCATTTACTCACACCAGTCCAATGACTGACCCAAAATTTATTTTTCTATGTTTTCCCTAAACTCTTGGGTGCTCAAATTTGTACGGACAGTCTAATAGTTCAGGATTTTACAGATCCATCTGAAGGAGCTTGGAGCAGGAGGCTTCAGTGTTAGATATATAGTATTTATTTTTCGCTATGTTGTAAGTGTTATACTCTGATAAGTGTATGTTATGCAGTTAAAAATTTTGTATTTCAAAGGTTATGATATATTATATTTTTTTCTACTACGATGTGAGATTCTGTGTTGTTATTTCTATTCTTCTTCTACCTTTTTCTTCTAAAAAAATGATCTGTATTTCTGTTATATTTGGGTTGGATGTATGATGTATGTAGTCAACTCAGATAGTACGAATTTGCGGGCCATTACATTACTTGTTTTTATATATTCAAAAACAAGTTATTATATTCCAGCTAATCAAAATTCCATTTCTATTTAAAAATAGAAATTCCTTTTTAAAACCCCTATTACTTTTCCAATATGTTTGAATATATTTTAGGGTATTTATATATCAATTGTTTTAGGTCAATGTTGTTCAACCACCCCAAACACACAATAATCAATCACAGATTATTTATCACATCATATAAAGCAATATGTGAAAATCAACTATAAATTTTTTGAGAAATCCAATTGGTTCCCTCCAACACGTTTCCCTGCATCTACAGATGTTAATCAACATAAACAATATCAGTTTTGATCAATCTGAAACATAATAATAACTATAATCAGTATTAAGTTAACACTTATATATGTATAACTATATATTATTTTCCACTAAATAAATTAGCAAATCATCCAAACAACAATCACACACAGCATTTAATCATTTTTATCAATATTAAATAACGTTTATAATATTATAAAACTGGACAGAGTTAGTGAGATTACTCACATTAGTCGTTTATCGTTAAATAACGATAACCGTTCAATAGATCCGATCAGGTGTTTTATTCCACCATAAATTGAGACGAACTCCGAACTGCTCCAAACCAGTTCCATTGTGTAGTCGTCATTCATACGATCCCAAGGGTCATATTTTGTTGAATTTGGATAACGTATTGAGAGATATTAAATTAACAAGTTAATACGATATCTTATTTAATTTAAAATTATAATTATTTAAATTATGGGCCTTACCATTTTACTCAAATCGACCCATTAGCTCCTTTTTAAACCCATTCTTCATGCTACAGGCCTCAACTTCTCCTATTCACGAAACATAACCACTCCCCGTTTTTCTTCAATCCATTATTTCTGGTTTCCAATTTTTTTTGTTTCTATTCATAAATGGGCCATTTCCCTTTCTTTTTAATTTAATTTATTAAAACTGGGCTTATCTCATACAAGTCGGCCCACCCATGTAACACAACCCACATCCGCATCTTTCCCAATACCTACCCAACCACATACTCCTCTATCCTCCAAAATAAAACACCATACATGCTACTGTAAACATTACTGCAGATAACACCTATCTCCCTCCTCGTTTTGCCATTTCCGGAGCCGACAGCACCATGTCTTTTCACATCAAAATCTCCAATACTAAGTCACCTTCCTTCCCAACTCGGTCCCTCCTTCCAAAATTTCAAACCTGCGTGCTCCATTATAATCTCCAACACCATTGTTGAAAGTTTGACTCACTCAAGGACCTCATCTCTCCATTTTTCTTTGATCTTATATTACCATTGTCCTTTCCTGCGCGAAAAACTAGACAAAGACCCCTTTTGTCTTACTCTTCCTCTCCTCCTCCAAACTCACCCCTTAACAAAACACTCGAACAAGCATCCTGTCTTTGGACTTCAGCTAGTCTTCCATCGTAACCGTGTGAACTAGCGACAAAAGTTGTCACCATCTACCATGAAATCATACTCGCCATACACGAATGCATTCACATGAATCCACTTTTTCGAATCCACATAAGCTCCTGCAATGAACACACTCTGTCGGCCCCTCATCCCATTCCCCCAACTTTCACGTTTTATGTAACGTCCCGCATTTTTATCGATTTATATTTGAATATTTAAATCAGTTTAAATATTGAATTTGTAATATAAGTGGATTTATATATTAATTAAAATGAAGTTGAACGTATAAAAATATATATTAAATATAATCGAGCCCGTAATATCGCGGTAGTTCGTAATTTAATGTTCTGAACTTCAACTGAGTGTACAAGACCAGTGATAAATGGATTTCTTCGAAACAAGAAACGTTCGAATCTGTTGAACTATATTTTTCTAACGGAAGTAAGAAATGGAGATTTCGTCGTATAGATTGCAAGATATGTTCAAATCAAATTTCCAAATAGTCGCTATAAAATCGTTTATCAACCATAACAGTTTATTTGAAATAACTGCATACTGAATTCGAATTTAGACAAGGTTCTTTTGAGACGTAGCGTTAATTTAATTTTTAGAATTTTACTGTAATTTTTAATTAATTAAATATGCAATTTTTTATTTGGAGTATTTTGTACTCTATATCAATATTTCGGGGTTTCAAAATATGAGTCAACCTATCGATATTATTATATTTTTGGAATCGTGACACTTCGCTCGACACAATGGTATTTTTATTTGTGTCTATAGCGGTCCATAAGTGAATGAAATTATGGGTAACAGGGTACACTAAAACTTAAACATTTCAAATACATGTTAAAAGCCTGCGTGCCTATTCCTTACTGTTGAAGCAAAGTCTGCATGCCTAATACTGTCTCATTTATCACCACCAATGTCTGTGTAAGTTTGCCTAGCCTATTTTCAAAAATGTACAAATTCACATGCCTAAGAATCCAAGCTTCCTCCCTAATAACATCCCTTCGCACAAGCCTAAATAAATTTTCAGCACCTTACCTTTATGAGATACAAACCTATTTCCCGTTCAGTTAAATCACAATGTAGACTTGTGATTGAGAATTGCTCGCCCCTTCTTTTCATACGTTGCCCAATGTCTCTTCCTTTTATCTGAATGGTTGTCAAAATTTACCTTCTCCTCTGAACGTGTCTGTGTACCCATTCCTCTTAACAGCTAATCTATGTTACTATCGCAGGCTGTATATGTACCCTCGCCCTAGATTGAAGACTTACAAGTAAAGTAAAATGATAATTGAAAATAGTTATTCCCCTTTCATAAAATGAATTTGGTTAGGTCACAAATAGAACGTTCATTTACTAGTTAGTAAAGTGCAGCTCAAATAATAGTTCCATGCTAACCATTTTTATTTATTATTATTGGGAAATTGTATTATCTGGTAGTAGTAAGTAGTAACATAAGTACCAAAAGTTTTATGTAGCGCATTAAATATTGCATGTGAAAACCATATATACTAACTATCCATCACGTATACACATGTATACTAAAATATTATGTACATTGAGTAATTCCATCAAAAATCAAAGAATACAAGTACTGCCTCCTATCTTTCCCACGTGCCTCTTTTGAGCTATCAAGTCCTATGAGCTAAAACTTGCAGACAAAGGGAGCAGTTTGTATTTTCAAATCGCGCACAGCTACTCTGGTGAGTTTTCAACGCCTACAGGATCTACGTTGTACCTTGTTTTACTTGGCAGCCAAGGAGTTATGCTCTGTAGATACTGGCGCCCTTCACTTTCTTTTAGTTCAGGATATTCATGACGACTATCCATTCTCTTCTTCATGGCTTAAATTTTCTCTTTCGAATTCAATACTACTTAAAAAATAAAAAAATAAAAAAAAGGTAGGAAAGAAAGTGTTGGTGTGCATTCATGAATACAGTGGAGGCCGAGGCTGGTTGTAGTTAGGCAAATGGTGCTAAGAAAGGAATGGGGTATGGGTTGTAAAGCCATGGGGGAATTGGCGGAAGGAAATACAGTGGGTTTGGTTGTTTGTTTCATGATGAAACGAGAGGGAGGCGTGATGCTTCTGGAAACCCACAGTATTGGAAGAAGGTTTTTTTTTTTAGAAAAAAAAATTAAGATAAAAGAAGCAGGCTTGTGTTTTTAGTCATTGGGGAAGTTGAATAAAATATGGAGCATGCGGCTTCATATTGGAGGAGAAGGAAGGAGTTGAAGCGGTTGGGCTTGGATGGGTGTATATGGGCCGACGGTGGAGAATATTGGTAAGCCCAATTATATATATAAAAAAAAGGAAGAAAGCCCATAAGCCAGGCGTGAATTAGCAAAGGGGAATTTGGTGTGTACGGGTAGAAGGGGAGTGCAAGCATGGGAGGCACCTGGCATGAGAAATATGAAGTGATCATGGGAGGCGCGCATGCAGAAGACATGTTTTGGTGAGGTTAACCATTAGTAAGTAATATAGTTATTCAATAATTAACTGTACAAGATAATTTAGAATGTTAACTTAGTAACAAAATAATATTCCAATACCAAATCTGTTTTATTCGCGGTCACTGAAAATTTTAGTCATATCAACAAATGAAGTACGTTGGTTTAACACATTTGATTTAACATAAATCATCAGTGAAATATTACCGGTCAAATTTAATTACGGTTAATGTAGTTAAATTACAACATTTATTTATAATTACATCTGTTAGCAGAATTGAGCATCGTCTGTCACGTTGGGTTCCTATGGATGCAGACTACAATATGAAGCTGGTCTGGAGCGATGTGAAGCTCGGTTGAAATTATGGCAGGATTAAACGACTGATGTAATCAACCGACGTTGACCGTTATTTAACGATTAACGACCAAGGTGAGTAATCTCGCTAAACTTTGCTCAGTTTATATTTTTATAAAATATTTTTTAGAATTTATAAATAATGGTTGTTTGCTGTGGGTTGGCTGTTTGGTTGAACTGCTAGTCAGTTGATTGAAAATATAGATAACGATATAGATATACATCGTGAATCAAATATTGATTATGTTTAGCAGAATATTTCATAATGAAATGAAATTGATGTTAATTTTATTGTTTAACATCTGTGGATGCAGGGAAACAGGTCGGAGGGACCCAACTGGGTTCCTCAACATTTATTTTACTGTTTTTGTCATATATTTTGTTATATGATGTGATATGAAATCTGTTGTTGATTTTATATGTTGGAATGATACCGATTATTGTTATATGGTATGTTAAATACCATAAAGAATACTGGAATGTTAAAAAGGAAATTTTCAATGTTATATTGAAAAAGAAATATTTATAAAATCAAAAGTTTTTATAAAAAGAAAACTATTTATTTAGAAAATAAATAGATATAAAAGGAATATTTATTTGTTAATCAAATAAATAGAATTGAAATGAGATATTTGTAAACCATTACAAATAGAATTGAAAAGAAATATTTGTAAACTACTTACAAATAGAATTGAAAAGGGATATTTATTTGAAAATAAATAGAATAGAAAGGGGAAGTATGTGTAAAGGGAATAGTTAGAATATAAAAGGAATAACTTATAAAATTAATAGATTTTATAAAAATGAAATATTTTATAAATAAATAGAATTATAAAAGGGAATTTATTTGTAAATAAATAGGTTATAAAAGGAAGTACTTGCAGAGTGACTAGGATTGTATAAAAGGGAAATTTTACATTTGAAAGATTTAAACCCGTGCTTCGCACATGGGTATAACATGACATGGTTTTAAAGCAAAGTTTTTAAATAGAATCTATTCTAACCAATAGATTGAGGAGATAAATTTATAAATAATATTTTATAAATTAAATGAAATATTTATCATTTTATAAATAGAATATATAAGTCAGGACCTATATAGAGAAGTAAGAATCGATTTCAACATCGATATTTGAAACTGAATAAACGTAGAGTGAATCAAAGGAGTTAATCAGTTAGAGTTAATTAGATAGAGTTAATCGAACTAGAATTAATTGAATATTAGTTACTCAATTAGAGTTGATCGAATATAGTTATTTGAGATAGAGTTAGTCAAACATAGTTATTTAGAATGTGTTGCCATTTCGTAAGACTGCTAGCGTAATTCGCATGGCTGTAGATAGCCTATGGCGGTCGGATGTTTCCTGAGGGACTCAGGCGTAACCATTGTGATCGCTGCGATCAAGAGTCAAGTGAATGGTGTTAAATTGAATATTAGCCATTCGAAATAAAGTTAAAACAGACATAGTTATTCGAATATAAATTAATCGAATATTAGTTATCAGATAGGAGTTAAATAATTTGAGTAATCAAGTAAGTTAATCAAGTTGAGATATTGAGTTAAGTATTCAGGATGAGTTAATCAAACCGAGTTAATCCAAATGAGTTAATCCAAAGGAGCTATCCAAGATAGTTTATTCGAATAGAATTAAAGGAGTTATTCGAAATAGTATTCGAACAGAATTAAGAGAGTTAATCGAAGGTAAATCATTTGAAGAGAGTTAATCGAATGTAAATTACTCAAAGAAATGTAGATCATTCGAAGAGAGTTAATCGAATGTAAATCATTCGTAGAAAATTAATCGAATGTGAATCATTCGAAGAGAGATTATCGAATGTAGTAATTCGAAGAAAGAGTTATCGAATATAGTTTATTCGAAAGGAGATATCGAATAGAGATTATTCGAAAAGAGAATTATACACTGAATTCGATTATATCGAATTAGGGAAAGTTCTATTTACTTTCCGTCCTTAAATCAAGATGTATATTATTATTATTAAATTAGTTATTGGTTATTTACTCAAAATAAGGAATAAGAATTTTATTTAAGTTATTTTATTTCGAAAGCATGGGATTATAACACCATCGTTATAATCAACTGATTTGATAAAAGAAGTAGATTCATAAATAGAATCCGAGTTATGTAAGAAAGTGTTAAAATTTTAAAAGGTAAACTTTGTCTATTTCGAGGTTAGAAATGTTGTTCACTTAAGGTCTGAGAGGTAATTATACCCCAACTTGATTTACTTCGTTTTTAACTAAGGGATGGGTAAGGTTCGATAGTGAAGATTGATTTAGTGAATTTAATTAATGAGTGAAATGGTTTAAATTGGCTTAGTGATGTTTTATTTAAACATATGTTGAATAAATTTTGGAAACATTTTCCAAATATAATCAGAGATATTTTCTAATCATAGAAAATGAAATGTTAATGAGAAAGAATACTGAAATGACAGTGATACGTGAAACAGAGATGGAAATATTTTCCAATGATTGATGATGTATATTTTCTAAATTTAGAAAATAAAAATTTACAAATATATAGAAATATGGAAATGGATAAATTAAAGATAATTTTATAGAAAGAGATAAAGGTGGATTGATGATTGATCGATAGAGTTTCCACCTGGAAATAATATCGTTGGTTGTACACCTGTTTTTCTTTGATAGTTAAATCACCGACTATTGAAGTTTTTGACTATTTTTACGTCGTCAATACAGAGAGACCGGGATCAGATATATTATCTGAAAACCACTCTGTATGGACGTTAGCGTTGCGATCGAATATTGAAGATGGAGTTATGCAGGGACTATCCTGTTACAGAATAGTGCCTTCAGTTTATCCAATCCCAGGACAACGTGAATGGACGAATGTCTGACAAAGTATATCTAACGGATCGCGTAAGTTGATCTCTTCAAACGTGCTTACGTTTGGTGGCGGAGGAATTCGTTTCTCTTAGCTTTATACCCATGGTATTTTTTAGGAAATCAATTTGTGATTTGACGGGTATGACGATGTGGCATTCAAAGTGAATGATGGTCAAGTGTTTCAAAAGATACGTATTGACCTCAAGCCTCATCAACCGGGAAATGACAGAAATCGGGCAGGCAGCATGGCTAAGTGGGTCTCTCCCATTAGGGTGTATATCACCTATCTAGAGAAAGTCTATTTCATTCTTTTATCTGTTATCGATGCTGTCCCTTTTCGGGAAATGGTAGGTAGCTCCCAACTATTGGTGATATACATTCGATACACTCAAGCGAAATGAGTGGTCGGTCACGTGTGGGTCGGGTTGCAAGACGTTCTTGTTGAACCCAGTGTATTCGTCTCTAGAGATACACAATCGGCAGGTGGTCCCATACCTTGTCATAGTCGGAATTCAATCTCCAATAAGCGCCCGCAGTTTTGTTTGTATACTATATATGTAGAACGTGAGATGCAAGCGTTCTGCTAGATTCTAATTACTTGTGATTAGACATTATTATAATATCAGAGAAGTATTGATTTCAAAAATTATTTTGGTTTATCGTAAGGTAAAAAGCCGTCCATGTTTATGTGTGGATCGATCTTACGATTATCATTTATTTCGAAAAGGATTTTGAAAAGTTAAACCAAATGATTTGAGTTTACTCACGCCAGTCCCGTGACTGACCCAGAGTTTATTTTGTTTTGTTTTTTTCCCTAAACTCTTGGGTGCCCAAATTTGTACGGGCAGTCAAGTAGTTCAGGTCTTTACAGATATACTTGGAGGAGCTTAAAGCAGGAGGCTTCAGGACTATATAGCTATTGATATTTCCGCTGTGTGTAAGTGTTGTACTCTGATAATGTTATTGTATACATGTACTGTTTTATTTCAAAGTTATGTTATTATATATTTTATTCGTTCCGCTGTGAGATTCATGTTTACTCTGATTGTGTTCTTCTTCTTCTATTCTAATTTTCTATCTTATCTATTCTCATCCTCTAATTTCTTTCTAATAATGATCAGGAACTTCCGATGTCTAAATAGTCAACATGGTAGTTTGGTGTTGATTTTCGGAGTCGAAAATCCCAGTTCGTTACATTTTGCCACACAGCAAGCATTCTCATCTTTCATTCGCATACCCCCTCCAGCTTACTCCGAACACCCTGAAATGACCAAAACCCATACTGCATTTTGCGTTTTTTCTCCCAAGCCTGCTGCCATGTGGCAATTATTATATAATATATATATATATATAATATATTCATTTCTAACTATGATGTTTGCATGAGCAGTTTAAGCACGAGGTTGGTATAATTAAATAGGAGGGACGGGAGTCGTTTTCGGTACAATGCAGAGGTGATTTATTTTTATTATTATTTCCATGGCTTTCTCTCTGGAGCTCAAAAAACGAAGGTCTTCGATGATGTATTTATAATGAACGATTCTTAGTGTAACATCCCAGATTTTCGAACGTTGTTTACGAATATTTAAATTTGTTTAAATATTGATTTGGCAATATTAGCAGATTTTATATCGAATTTACTTTATAAAATCGAGTTCAAAAATATATATATTTATAATATAATTAAAACGAGCTCGAAAACGATGCGGTAGTTCGTAATTTTCGATCTGAACTTTAATTGAGTATACAGAATCCATTTTAAGTCGGAATTCTGTTAAACAAAAATCGTCCGGATCAGTTTGATTATATTTTTCTAATAAAAGAGAAAAATCATGATTTCATCGTGTAAATTGTAAGATATGTTCAGATTAAAATTTCCGATGGTCGCTATAGAATCGTTCATCGACCGTAACAATTTATTTGAAATAACTGCATACTGATTTAGAATCTGGACAAGGTTCTTTTGAGGCGTAGTTATAATTTAATTTTTAGAATTTTACTATAATTTTTAATTAATTAAATAAGCAACTTTTTATTTGGAGTATTTTGCACCCTGTAATCAACATTTTAGGATTTCACAATATAAGTTAAACTACCGGTATTATTATATTTTTGGGATCGCGACACCTCACTGAACACGACTGTATTTTTATTTCAGTCTACAACGCTCATACATGAATACATAGTGGTGTAGGTAACTTTATCTGAGTGGTTAACTGGTCAAACGAACCCCAAATTCAACGAAACAAGTTTCATACGAAACCTTAGGAAGAGGTCTAGTGAAACGTCAAGGCCTCATATTTTTAGGATTTTTTCTGTAATTTTAAGGAATTAATGCTCGGTGTTTTTCATCGATATTTTCTAAAGGATTTTCGCAAACGGTGTCGGAATTCGACGAAACTTGTCCCATTGGATCCGGAATATTTTTTTATGTTAGGAATAGGTGTCTTTATCTCAATTGAAGATCGTATGTGATGGTTTTTAACCGGATTTCTCACAACAATGTTTAGTTTTAATATATTATTAATAAAACCATCCAACCTTCCTTTATCTTTACTGTAGCACTTTTTACTTTAGCGTTCAAATTCCTTGCGTGCCAAAGCAAGGTTACTTGCGCTCCAAACCATATGCGAGCACCGTGTTATCCAAGTAATTCTAGGCAACAGCTACCCTAAAAATTTCTGCAAACCTACGCTCTAATGCCTTGACATCCACGGTACCCCCCATATAAATAAACACTACTGCTCCTTCCTTTCGCTACAGCAATCAACAATGGAAACAACACATTACGACCAAAAAAAAAAAAAAAGAAGTGGGATCGAAATACTGATGGGAGCAAAGAAAGCAAAGCAGCTTTCTTGTTTTGGCGCGGGGGACAATTTTGTGTTCTTTGGCTTTGGAAGCATTCGGCTCTTAGAACCTGAGAAGAAGAAAAAAACGGTGGAAACAAAACGAAGTGGACAGTAAGAGAGGAGCGGCGCAGGTGGTTTGTTTTTACATACAATAAAAATATATTTGTGCAATCATAAGAAAAAGGGTAGGCATAGTAGGAAAGGAAATAAAGGATTGCGTTAGTCTGTAGGGAAGAAAAAGGAAGTAATGAAAGGGGGGGTGGACGTGAAACATGGCGTAAGGGGGAAGAAGGTGACTGTTCTTTGGAGAGGACTGTCGGATTTCAAAAAAAAAAAAAAAATGCTGGCGTAAGGAATTAGAGGGGTCAAGGAAGTAGCAGGTGGTTACTTTCGTATATGCATGGCGTTTGGAGTGATGATGTAAAGTTGGGGTACTGTAGTGGCCATGGAGAAGCGGGCGCTAATAAGGGAAGTGAAGTCACGTAGTGAAGCTTCTGTTTGGAGAAGAAAGGAGGACTGGTAGACGGGGATCCAAAAGTTGATGGTATTGTGAGACGACCCGAACTTCCCCGTGAAGGAAAGCACGGATAGAATTGAGTACAAGACAAAATAGAACGCAGACGGAAGAACATTTCATTGTTATTACAACAATTCCATCAGATACAAGAATATACAGAGTATAAATGAATAAATTACATTAAACAAATATCAGAGATTACAATAAATTACATAGCAGCGGAAAAATATACAAAACGCAACTAGAAGTGATACACGGATACAGAGCTTTCCGAGCATCGTTCCAGCTGTAAATCAGGACCCTGTGAATATAAATCTGCAAAACCAAAACTACTAGCTGCCCGTGCGGAAAATAGGGGCACCCAGAGTTTAGGTTAAAACAATAAACTCCAGGTCAGTCATGTGACTGGTGTGAGAACTAAAACAGTTATAATTCTTTATTTTAAAGTTCGGTAAATCAAGGGACCACGCCGTATAACACGGAACGGGTTTCCTCCCAAGAATACCAGTGCATAAAACAAACAGCGCAATGCTAAATAAAGAAGAATGAAGCTGTTATAAGACCCAGGTCCCATCACACAATGCAACGCAAGCCGGAGGATAGGGTTTTTACCTTATAACAGCCAAAGCATGCTTGATACGTTTAAAACACATTATTTGATACTATTATAAGTGTATAGTGTCAAAACAATTTCAATCATAAGTATCAATCATAGGCGGCATTAATGACCCATACCACTATGTCGCCATACTAGGTTCTACAAATAAAACCGCACTATCACGTATTGGAAATTGGATTTCCGTCATGAGCCGAGGCAAGGGGCAAGCTCCTCTCCGCGTTCGAGACACTCTAGCAAATGCCTCAGGACCCCACTATGATCCTTGGAATCGGCTGGGCCGGTCCTCTCTTACTTTTGAGGATTGGCAATTCCTGAACACACGTTTCCCGGTCCTTACAGACCTATATCCGAGGCGCCTCGTATCCAACAACCACACAGGTGAAAAGTATATAAATGTCAGGGCTGGTAGGTCACTGACACCACCCTAGCTAGAAAGAAACGTCGTGCTCTCCCAGCGGTCCGTCTCCCGTTTTTGACTCATACCGAGGTGTGAGGCTCGCGAATTCACGTTATACACAAAGCTACGCCACACAGGCCGTGCTTTGATCATCAACCACAAGACTTTGCTTTTCAACAGAAGCCCTGATCAATTGCCACTTACGCATGCCACACAGGCAACTCACTCCATGCGTTTGATATCCATCAATATATAACCCCTGAGCTCGTACGTCTCAGAGAAGGGCGTTAAGCAAGAGAATAAATTCTCCGCCGCCAAACAGATATATATTTAATAGAGATCAATCACACGGACTAAAATCCAATGTCAGACACACAGTCCATTTACAAGTCCGTTCTGGGTCTGAACGAAACCGGAGGCACTTTCCTCGCATATCCATCGATCTCCAAGTACGTCTGGACGATCACCGACTGTTTCCCTCATCTTGGGTGTACAGCCCAATCAAGATCATCAGTAATCACCCAAACGATGTGAAGACTTCCGGTCTTTAACCACCGTCTTCATCTTCGACATCTCGTCGAATCGGTTATTCAGAATGGATATAAACCCGGTCTTTCTGAATAACCACCGTATATAATAAACGAATGTTACACAAACACAACAAACGCCTCATTCCAATTCAGAATATTCTTTTATTCACAAAATCACATTCTTAGGGAAAGGTTCCCATTAATTTTATCCAAGATAAATTCTTCTAAATTTATTCTTTAATCCTCCTTTGGATACCATTTCGACTAGTCGGGATTAACGAGCCACACCGAAGTAATTATTTAGTTTATTTCCCAATCCCAACCTATATCCCATGGAGAAAACTGGTAATACTCCACATCTAACACCACTGTGTTATCGGTAAAATTAATTACCATTTCACGTTCAAATCTAATTAAAGATTTAACTATCGCTTTGGAGCAAAACTGGTGGTACTCCACTCTCGATCACTTTTCAAATTTGATAATTAAAATTATCAATTCACATTTTAATCTAATTAAAGATTCATTAAAACTCCACTTAGTTTTAATCTTCACAAAAAAAATCAATATTCTGCCTTTAACTGGGTTAAAGAACCAATGTCATCAAAAACACGATTCACGACAAACCAACTCACATTTGATATTAAATACAAGGCTCTGAATAGAAAATATATCGGCTTATATTCAATATCAAATTCTGAAACCAACAAATATCGTATTGGAAATAACGATATAAAATATCTTTCAAATCCCCATAACAATATTTGTATAGTCACGAAATCCAACATCGAAATATCCCGAAGATAATTTCGATTCAGCTCCAGTCCAATCCACGTATTGGAAATTATCGATTATTTTCAAAATCACTTTCAAATTCAATTTATTTGTTTTAAAAATAAATTGATTTCAATTCTAGTTCAAAACTAGTTCATTTCGATAAAAATCTATTTTTATCTTTTCAAATGTGGAATTTTCCAGCCCAAATCTTTCCAATTCACATATTATAATTTTACACAAATTATAGATATTTTTAATAATTTTATCAAGGCCCGTACGGTCGATTTCCAACAACGGCCATCGAACTGCACTTACAGCGACCTTTTTCGAATTTGATTTGGACATAATTCCAAATCCAACCGTTAGATTTCAAATTTCTAATATTCAATGGAAAGCTCTTTTCGATACGAACCCAACGGTTCCGGTTTTAGGAGAATCCGACGGTCGGATCTCCCGCAATGTCCGTTTGAAATAAATGGTCGAAATTCACGAACTGCCGCGGCGCGGCGCGTTCTATTCAGGCCATTATATTATATATATAATATATATAATATATATTTCGTCGATTTCCTTTTAAAACGAATTTTAAAAAAAATAGTTTTGAATTCGTTTCAAAAGCGATTTCAACTTCCATTTCAATTCAAATCAAAATTGAATTCTTCTCTATAAATTCGTTTTAAAATTCATTTCTATTCAATTCAAATTTCAATTCAATTTGAATTCATTTCAATTCACTTTCAATTCAATTTGAATTCGTTTTCAATTCCATTCATTTCGAAATCGTTTTCAATTCAATTCATTTCGAAATCGTTTTCAATTCAATTCATTTCGAAATCGTTTTCAATTCAATTCATTTCTATTTTATTCAAATTCAAATTCACTTCCTATTCAATTCGAATTTTAATCTAATTCAATTGAATTTCATTTCAAAATATTTAGTTTTAAAATCACTTTTCAATATTCGTTGTAAAACGAATAAAATCGATATAAATATCGTTCACGTCAAAATAGCGCATCTCTAATCCACACGGCTTTATATATTTCAAAAACTTCTATTCAATTCAACACATGAACCTATATTTCTTTCAACACACGACTAATCTCAACACATGAGTACTGTCAACACATCACTATTTTTATTATGTGAAATATTTTATAAAACTATGATATCTATCGTTTGATTTTCAATTAGACTTCTACTGGGAAGTAGTTCTAATTTTAAATGTGATAAAGATGTAATTTTGATTATATAAAATATTTCACTCAACACATGAGTACTGTCAACACATCACTATTTTTATTATGTGAAATATTTTATAAAACTATGGTATCTATCGTTTGATTTTCAATTAGACTTCTACTGGGAAGTAGTTCTAATTTTAAATGTGATAAAGATGTAATTTTGATTATATAAAATATTTCACTCAACACATGCACATCGTCAACACATGACTATTTTTATATTCAACACATGAATTTTCTTTTATAATATTCCTTATTTTCCCAATTGGAATGAGGCCCAATCAATCACCATATAACGTTAATTATATGAATTCCATACAACACATGTATATAATAGCGTCGAAAAATAATCAACCATCAACCAAAGTGCACTACACTGTATAAGCATCAAATATCGATATCTAACGCTTATAACAGCCTGTCAATCAACCGATCGACATATTTGATCAATCAGGATGAGTGAACTTCAAATTTCATCCCAACACCCGTGTGGGGTTTCAAACAATCAAACACAGATTTTATTTGTGCAGTTGGGCGATGTGTAAAATTTATCGACCCAATCAATATCAGTCAAATCAGTGTATATAAACAAATCGGCCGATTTGTTTATAAATATTTATTTATTCACTTTCACGTTAAAAATTATATTTTTAACGATAAAATATTTATTCCAACACATGAATTTTCTTTTCAGTTCATTTATTCAATAAATGACATTTTTATTTTTCTAACATATTTTTTTTTTTAGAAAATTTCGGCGGCATAACGGCACGATACTAGAAACGGGACAAGGCCTAGCCTTATCCCCGGTCTAGTGAAGGCCCACGCCATTCACACATCAATCAAATCACTTTCGTTATGCAAACCACAAAATTTGGAGTAAGAGTCTAACCTAGTCTTACTCCTTCGCCTTATAACGGCGCACGTCTAATCCTAACCAATTTATCGATTCGATTTTTCACACCACAAACCACATTCAAACCAATTTCTCAATCAATCACCAAACATCCAAACAAACAAGTCCATGGTATGTGGACGGGTGTCGGGTGCTCCTAATAAGCACCGTCTGCATCCTAGTATATATATATATCTAGAAAAAAAAAGAATTAAGAGTGAGAAGTTCTCACCGATAGCTATCCACTTCACGACTCTTCTTTTGCAGAATTCTTCGTCGACCTCGCCTTTTTGTCGCTTTCGCATCTTCGTCAGCTTCGTCGTCCGTAGCCACTATATATATAAAAATCGAATTTTTATTCCGCTATTCAATATATAAAGATTTCGCCTTTTTAAATTTAAAGATTTCACCTTTTTAAATTTAAAGTTTCACCTTTTTAAATTAAAGTTTTCGCCTTTATGAAAATTACCACTTTATCTCAACGTATATAAAATAAAAATCAGATTTTTATTTCGCTACATATACAAAGATGATATTTTTATATTCTCTATCATGTAAAAATTATACTTTTAATACTTTTAAAAATATAAAAATCATATTTTTAATATTCCTATATAGTAAAGATTATATTTTTAATACTTTAAAAATATAAAAATCATATTTTTAATACTTTAAAAATATAAAAATCATATTTTTAATACTTTAAAAATATAAAAATCATATTTTTACTTCTTCTACTCAATAAAAATTCCGCCTTTTCTACTTTAAAAATACCTAATCTCTTTCAGTTTTTAAACACAATAAAAATCAGTTTTTATTTAGATATCGTATATAGGACTGAAAATAAACTCAACATTAAAATAATTTAAAACAAAACAAAAATGAATAAATAACTTACATTGATTTTTAGAAAAGGGGAGGCTTGCGTGTAGATCGAAGAGGAGGGGAGGGTTCTGACGGGGGTTGTGTTGTGGCGCCGCGTCGGAGTCGAGGGGGGGGGGTCGGAGCGGTGAGGGGAGGTGCGGCAGTGGCTGCAGGCGGTGGATGGTGCAGCGACGAGTGAAGAAGGGGCTAGGGTTCACGGTGGCGCTAGGGGGGGGTTCGCGGCTCGAATCGGAAGAAGGGGGAGGGGGAAGAGGCGATGGGGAGGAGATGGGGAAAGAAGAAGAGGGGGCGACGGATGGAGGGGGGCGGCGCCAGGAACGGTGGCGTGCGGCGGGATCGAGGGGGTTTTTTTATTTTATTTTTCCCTTTTTTTTCTGGTAAATGATTCGGGGGGGGCCTGGGTTAAAAGGGGGGAGATAGAAATTTTTTATTAATTTAATTATTTAATTATTTTATTTTAATTCAAAAAGTCAACTTTTTCAAACGACCTCTAAACGAGGTCCACCGCCTGTCGCCCATAGCGTTTTACCCCCATTCCGAACACAATGGGATATGTACCGCAAGTTGATTTGATCGTTTGAATCAGTTTCCGTTTAATTTACCTTTAAATCATTATATTGAATTTTAAACGTACATTTCAAATTACTGGGGTCACATACTAACTAGAAAAATTCCAGAAAAATATTTTCTAGCTTCGTATTGACAATACGGTCCTAACAAAACTAGTTTCGTCGAATTCTGAGACCGTTGGAAAAATGGCCAATTTCCAGTCGATTAAAATCAACTGAAATGGGCAAAACGCGTTTTCCTTTGCCACGCTCACATATTGATTCAGAAAATCATGAAATTTGAAACCTAGCAATAATTCGACATCACGGACCCAACAAAACTGGTTTCGTCGAAATCCGAGGTCATTTGCAAAATGTCCATTTTTAAGGGCCTGAATTTCCATAGCGACTATTCAGAATTTTCAACTGGACATATCTCTCAATTTTTAAAGTGAAATCTCAGTTTCTTACATCCGTTAGAAAGATATTATCAATTAGATCCTAATGTTTTTGGTTTCACTAAAATCCAGATTGTTTTGCTCCCGGTACATTCAATTGAAGTTTGAAATCGAATTATCGAACTACCGCGCCATTTTCAATTCTATTTATAATTATATATAAATATTTATATTCTAACGACGACGTATATAATATATACGTTCGAATTATATTCAAAATAAATTTCACGTCGATTTTATTTAAAATAATCCATTTTAAATATTCAAAATTCGCTAAAATTGCCAAAATAAAAAATTTTAAACTGGCTCGCATTTTGCGGGTTATTACAATCTCCCCCACTTAAAACTTTTCGTCCCCGAAAAGGAACAAAGTCGAAAGTGGTTTGATTAATCAACTCTACGTTCGATCTGGCTTCCATTCTCTAACTTTTTAGTTTCTGAGAATTTTCAAAATTTCAAAATTTTGGCTAACACCCTAAATTTTTGAAAAATTTCGCCATAACCTCCCCTGCACCGGGAGCATCGGGGAATTTCAAATAGCTTCCCCGGTCCTTCAGATCTCAAAAAGAAAAAGAAAAAGCCAAGCGGCTAGCCAATAGGCTCACAAAATCATCATCACCCAAACGAAACAGGAAATTATGTAGTAAACATGTACCTATTTGTCGGGCAAACAAATTTTATTCTCTGGCTCTAGCCTCCTTGCTATGACCTGTTCAATATAAGTATATGTATATGCAAGCAAATGCGACCAATTTTCAATATAAGCCAATATGTGATTCAATTAGGCATAAATGGTTAAAATTAGCAAACAAATAAACAAACAACACAAACATCAATCAATTAGTGAATTAGAATTCAAATTCATAACTTTGATACATATATACAAAAATCATGTTTTTGATGCCAATTCACAACAATGTGTTCTAACTATATAAGCTTTGGTTCTCACACCAGTCTAATGGAAATATATAGAAATCACACCTTCGAAACTCGAATATGAATACTGATGATGATGCACCATCATCAGAATCATCCCCGGATGTCTAGAATGTGATTCTATATCTACCCAGTATATTAAAACTTCGAATATACGTTCATGACGCGTATACGCGAAATCTATATATACTCGATTGTCCATATTCAAAATAAATAAATAATCAAATACGTTTAAAATGGTTTAAATTTTCAAAACAAAAATTGTTTTCAATTGAAAAATATACTCTTCACACTCGTTCTAGGATACTACTGATCCTATCTCTAACGAGTAATTCTAATTGGATATTACTAATCCAATATCTGATGAATTCTTTCGTATGGTTCTAATGTGTCTTGTTCTCGAGCTCTGTAAACCAAAGCTCTGATACCAAACTGAGAAGACCCGAACTTCCCCGTGAAGGAAAGCACGGATAGAATTGAGTACAAGACAAAATAGAACGCAGACGGAAGAACATTTCATTGTTATTACAACAATTCCATCAGATACAAGAATATACAGAGTATAAATGAATAAATTACATTAAATAAATATCAGAGATTACAATAAATTACATAGCAGCGGAAAAATATACAAAACGCAACTAGAAGTGATACACGGATACAGAGCTTTCCGAGCATCGTTCCAGCTGTAAATCAGGACCCTGTGAATATAAATCTGCAAAACCAAAACTACTAGCTGCCCGTGCGGAAAATAGGGGCACCCAGAGTTTAGGTTAAAACAATAAACTCCAGGTCAGTCATGTGACTGGTGTGAGAACTAAAACAGTTATAATTCTTTATTTTAAAGTTCGGTAAATCAAGGGACCACGCCGTATAACACGGAACGGGTTTCCTCCCAAGAATACCAGTGCATAAAACAAACAGCGCAATGCTAAATAAAGAAGAATGAAGCTGTTATAAGACCCAGGTCCCATCACACAATGCAACGCAAGCCGGAGGATAGGGTTTTTACCTTATAACAGCCAAAGCATGCTTGATACGTTTAAAACACATTATTTGATACTATTATAAGTGTATAGTGTCAAAACAATTTCAATCATAAGTATCAATCATAGGCGGCATTAATGACCCATACCACTATGTCGCCATACTAGGTTCTACAAATAAAACCGCACTATCACGTATTGGAAATTGGATTTCCGTCATGAGCCGAGGCAAGGGGCAAGCTCCTCTCCGCGTTCGAGACACTCTAGCAAATGCCTCAGGACCCCACTATGATCCTTGGAATCGGCTGGGCCGGTCCTCTCTTACTTTTGAGGATTGGCAATTCCTGAACACACGTTTCCCGGTCCTTACAGACCTATATCCGAGGCGCCTCGTATCCAACAACCACACAGGTGAAAAGTATATAAATGTCAGGGCTGGTAGGTCACTGACACCACCCTAGCTAGAAAGAAACGTCGTGCTCTCCCAGCGGTCCGTCTCCCGTTTTTGACTCATACCGAGGTGTGAGGCTCGCGAATTCACGTTATACACAAAGCTACGCCACACAGGCCGTGCTTTGATCATCAACCACAAGACTTTGCTTTTCAACAGAAGCCCTGATCAATTGCCACTTACGCATGCCACACAGGCAACTCACTCCATGCGTTTGATATCCATCAATATATAACCCCTGAGCTCGTACGTCTCAGAGAAGGGCGTTAAGCAAGAGAATAAATTCTCCGCCGCCAAACAGATATATATTTAATAGAGATCAATCACACGGACTAAAATCCAATGTCAGACACACAGTCCATTTACAAGTCCGTTCTGGGTCTGAACGAAACCGGAGGCACTTTCCTCGCATATCCATCGATCTCCAAGTACGTCTGGACGATCACCGACTGTTTCCCTCATCTTGGGTGTACAGCCCAATCAAGATCATCAGTAATCACCCAAACGATGTGAAGACTTCCGGTCTTTAACCACCGTCTTCATCTTCGACATCTCGTCGAATCGGTTATTCAGAATGGATATAAACCCGGTCTTTCTGAATAACCACCGTATATAATAAACGAATGTTACACAAACACAACAAACGCCTCATTCCAATTCAGAATATTCTTTTATTCACAAAATCACATTCTTAGGGAAAGGTTCCCATTAATTTTATCCAAGATAAATTCTTCTAAATTTATTCTTTAATCCTCCTTTGGATACCATTTCGACTAGTCGGGATTAACGAGCCACACCGAAGTAATTATTTAGTTTATTTCCCAATCCCAACCTATATCCCATGGAGAAAACTGGTAATACTCCACATCTAACACCACTGTGTTATCGGTAAAATTAATTACCATTTCACGTTCAAATCTAATTAAAGATTTAACTATCGCTTTGGAGCAAAACTGGTGGTACTCCACTCTCGATCACTTTTCAAATTTGATAATTAAAATTATCAATTCACATTTTAATCTAATTAAAGATTCATTAAAACTCCACTTAGTTTTAATCTTCACAAAAAAAATCAATATTCTGCCTTTAACTGGGTTAAAGAACCAATGTCATCAAAAACACGATTCACGACAAACCAACTCACATTTGATATTAAATACAAGGCTCTGAATAGAAAATATATCGGCTTATATTCAATATCAAATTCTGAAACCAACAAATATCGTATTGGAAATAACGATATAAAATATCTTTCAAATCCCCATAACAATATTTGTATAGTCACGAAATCCAACATCGAAATATCCCGAAGATAATTTCGATTCAGCTCCAGTCCAATCCACGTATTGGAAATTATCGATTATTTTCAAAATCACTTTCAAATTCAATTTATTTGTTTTAAAAATAAATTGATTTCAATTCTAGTTCAAAACTAGTTCATTTCGATAAAAATCTATTTTTATCTTTTCAAATGTGGAATTTTCCAGCCCAAATCTTTCCAATTCACATATTATAATTTTACACAAATTATAGATATTTTTAATAATTTTATCAAGGCCCGTACGGTCGATTTCCAACAACGGCCATCGAACTGCACTTACAGCGACCTTTTTCGAATTTGATTTGGACATAATTCCAAATCCAACCGTTAGATTTCAAATTTCTAATATTCAATGGAAAGCTCTTTTCGATACGAACCCAACGGTTCCGGTTTTAGGAGAATCCGACGGTCGGATCTCCCGCAATGTCCGTTTGAAATAAATGGTCGAAATTCACGAACTGCCGCGGCGCGGCGCGTTCTATTCAGGCCATTATATTATATATATAATATATATAATATATATTTCGTCGATTTCCTTTTAAAACGAATTTTAAAAAAAATAGTTTTGAATTCGTTTCAAAAGCGATTTCAACTTCCATTTCAATTCAAATCAAAATTGAATTCTTCTCTATAAATTCGTTTTAAAATTCATTTCTATTCAATTCAAATTTCAATTCAATTTGAATTCATTTCAATTCACTTTCAATTCAATTTGAATTCGTTTTCAATTCCATTCATTTCGAAATCGTTTTCAATTCAATTCATTTCGAAATCGTTTTCAATTCAATTCATTTCGAAATCGTTTTCAATTCAATTCATTTCTATTTTATTCAAATTCAAATTCACTTCCTATTCAATTCGAATTTTAATCTAATTCAATTGAATTTCATTTCAAAATATTTAGTTTTAAAATCACTTTTCAATATTCGTTGTAAAACGAATAAAATCGATATAAATATCGTTCACGTCAAAATAGCGCATCTCTAATCCACACGGCTTTATATATTTCAAAAACTTCTATTCAATTCAACACATGAACCTATATTTCTTTCAACACACGACTAATCTCAACACATGAGTACTGTCAACACATCACTATTTTTATTATGTGAAATATTTTATAAAACTATGATATCTATCGTTTGATTTTCAATTAGACTTCTACTGGGAAGTAGTTCTAATTTTAAATGTGATAAAGATGTAATTTTGATTATATAAAATATTTCACTCAACACATGAGTACTGTCAACACATCACTATTTTTATTATGTGAAATATTTTATAAAACTATGGTATCTATCGTTTGATTTTCAATTAGACTTCTACTGGGAAGTAGTTCTAATTTTAAATGTGATAAAGATGTAATTTTGATTATATAAAATATTTCACTCAACACATGCACATCGTCAACACATGACTATTTTTATATTCAACACATGAATTTTCTTTTATAATATTCCTTATTTTCCCAATTGGAATGAGGCCCAATCAATCACCATATAACGTTAATTATATGAATTCCATACAACACATGTATATAATAGCGTCGAAAAATAATCAACCATCAACCAAAGTGCACTACACTGTATAAGCATCAAATATCGATATCTAACGCTTATAACAGCCTGTCAATCAACCGATCGACATATTTGATCAATCAGGATGAGTGAACTTCAAATTTCATCCCAACACCCGTGTGGGGTTTCAAACAATCAAACACAGATTTTATTTGTGCAGTTGGGCGATGTGTAAAATTTATCGACCCAATCAATATCAGTCAAATCAGTGTATATAAACAAATCGGCCGATTTGTTTATAAATATTTATTTATTCACTTTCACGTTAAAAATTATATTTTTAACGATAAAATATTTATTCCAACACATGAATTTTCTTTTCAGTTCATTTATTCAATAAATGACATTTTTATTTTTCTAACATATTTTTTTTTTAGAAAATTTCGGCGGCATAACGGCACGATACTAGAAACGGGACAAGGCCTAGCCTTATCCCCGGTCTAGTGAAGGCCCACGCCATTCACACATCAATCAAATCACTTTCGTTATGCAAACCACAAAATTTGGAGTAAGAGTCTAACCTAGTCTTACTCCTACGCCTTATAACGGCGCACGTCTAATCGTAACCAATTTACCGATTCGATTTTTCACACCACAAACCACATTCAAACCAATATCTCAATCAATCACCAAACATCCAAACAAACAAGTCCATGGTATGTGGACGGGTGTCGGGTGCTCCTAATAAGCACCGTCTGCATCCTAGTATATATATATATCTAGAAAAAAAAAGAATTAAGAGTGAGAAGTTCTCACCGATAGCTATCCACTTCACGACTCTTCTTTTGCAGAATTCTTCGTCGACCTCGCCTTTTTGTCGCTTTCGCATCTTCGTCAGCTTCGTCGTCCGTAGCCACTATATATATAAAAATCGAATTTTTATTTCGCTATTCAATATATAAAGATTTCGCCTTTTTAAATTTAAAGATTTCACCTTTTTAAATTTAAAGTTTCACCTTTTTAAATTAAAGTTTTCGCCTTTATGAAAATTACCACTTTATCTCAACGTATATAAAATAAAAATCAGATTTTTATTTCGCTACATATACAAAGATGATATTTTTATATTCTCTATCATGTAAAAATTATACTTTTAATACTTTTAAAAATATAAAAATCATATTTTTAATATTCCTATATAGTAAAGATTATATTTTTAATACTTTAAAAATATAAAAATCATATTTTTAATACTTTAAAAATATAAAAATCATATTTTTAATACTTTAAAAATATAAAAATCATATTTTTACTTCTTCTACTCAATAAAAATTCCGCCTTTTCTACTTTAAAAATACCTAATCTCTTTCAGTTTTTAAACACAATAAAAATCAGTTTTTATTTAGATATCGTATATAGGACTGAAAATAAACTCAACATTAAAATAATTTAAAACAAAACAAAAATGAATAAATAACTTACATTGATTTTTAGAAAAGGGGAGGCTTGCGTGTAGATCGAAGAGGAGGGGAGGGTTCTGACGGGGGTTGTGTTGTGGCGCCGCGTCGGAGTCGAGGGGGGGGGTCGGAGCGGTGAGGGGAGGTGCGGCAGTGGCTGCAGGCGGTGGATGGTGCAGCGACGAGTGAAGAAGGGGCTAGGGTTCACGGTGGCGCTAGGGGGGGGTTCGCGGCTCGAATCGGAAGAAAGGGGAGGGGGAAGAGGCGATGGGGAGGAGATGGGGAAAGAAGAAGAGGGGGCGACGGATGGAGGGGGGCGGCGCCAGGAACGGTGGCGTGCGGCGGGATCGAGGGGGTTTTTTTATTTTTATTTTTCCCTTTTTTTTCTGGTAAATGATTCGGGGGGGCCTGGGTTAAAAGGGGGGAGATAGAAATTTTTTATTAATTTAATTATTTAATTATTTTATTTTAATTCAAAAAGTCAACTTTTTCAAACGACCTCTAAACGAGGTCCACCGCCTGTCGCCCATAGCGTTTTACCCCCATTCCGAACACAATGGGATATGTACCGCAAGTTGATTTGATCGTTTGAATCAGTTTCCGTTTAATTTACCTTTAAATCATTATATTGAATTTTAAACGTACATTTCAAATTACTGGGGTCACATACTAACTAGAAAAATTCCAGAAAAATATTTTCTAGCTTCGTATTGACAATACGGTCCTAACAAAACTAGTTTCGTCGAATTCTGAGACCGTTGGAAAAATGGCCAATTTCCAGTCGATTAAAATCAACTGAAATGGGCAAAACGCGTTTTCCTTTGCCACGCTCACATATTGATTCAGAAAATCATGAAATTTGAAACCTAGCAATAATTCGACATCACGGACCCAACAAAACTGGTTTCGTCGAAATCCGAGGTCATTTGCAAAATGTCCATTTTTAAGGGCCTGAATTTCCATAGCGACTATTCAGAATTTTCAACTGGACATATCTCTCAATTTTTAAAGTGAAATCTCAGTTTCTTACATCCGTTAGAAAGATATTATCAATTAGATCCTAATGTTTTTGGTTTCACTAAAATCCAGATTGTTTTGCTCCCGGTACATTCAATTGAAGTTTGAAATCGAATTATCGAACTACCGCGCCATTTTCAATTCTATTTATAATTATATATAAATATTTATATTCTAACGACGATGTATATAATATATACGTTCGAATTATATTCAAAATAAATTTCACGTCGATTTTATTTAAAATAATCCATTTTAAATATTCAAAATTCGCTAAAATTGCCAAAATAAAAAATTTTAAACTGGCTCGCATTTTGCGGGTTATTACATATTGCGAGGTCAGAGAGTGTCAGGCATGAGCTGACCGCGGAGCTCAGCTGGTCGAGACGACACTATGAACGAAAGCAACGGATTTGAGATGTCAGATCCATACCAACGGACGTAACAATGTGGAATCAGTTTGGACAAAATTGGGCGAAACTGCAAGTTATTAAAACAGAATATTTCAACATCGAACGGAATCAAGGTGAGTTAAACTCACTCAGTTCTCCCCTCTTATATTTTATATAAGTATATAAAAGTCGGGGTTTATAATTGTGTGCTATGGTTGTTTTGTTTGTTTGTTCGTTGTTGGTTTTATATTCATATATTGACTGGAACAGTTAAATTAAACGTTCGTTTAATTTAATTAATCGTTATTTATAACGATTGAATCCAAGTGAGGTAACTTACCTCAGTGGTTACGTTTATAACACTATAAACGTTATAATCAAATAGTTGAATGCTTGAACTGTTGTTATTACCCCGGTATTGACTGTTACTGTTATTATTGACCGTTATTATTAAACCGTTCATGTCATCTATTTAGATGGAAACCGAATATTGATTAGCCATTTTGAACTGAATAACATTATCAATATGGTTATATTGTTGTTATTGAATGTGAAATTAGTGTATATTTCACGGTTTGGTACTACAGTAGCCATTTGCCTCTTTAGTACCGTAAATCAAAAGAAATGATTTGTCGAAATCAATGTTAAATGGGTTTCGAATGGTTTCAAAGATATGAATACATTTTTATATGAATTCAAACTACAATTTTTATGGTAAATTCGCCAATTTTATAATTGTATAATATAGAACAAAGGGAGATGCAAGATATTATTGAATAAATGGTTAAACGATATAATTTATCGTGTTGGTTATTTAAATATTGAAACGGTTTTATAAGGGTCTTACGGTCGTAAAAGAAGTTTGAATGGATTTCAAAACATCGGAATGGAATAATTAAATTATGGATATACGAGAATTTATAAAAGAGTTAAAGAGTAATATTTTTGTAATAAATGATCGTTTTAACAAACGGTGTTTTTAAACTATACGAAATGTGATTAAATAACATTTCGTGAATAAGATTTACAAATCGGCGGATTTGGGAATAAGTAGTGATTTAAACGAGATCTGTTTTTATAAATGAGATTTGGGTTTATAAATGAGATTTGAATATATAAAGGGGGGATATGAGTTTTTAAATAGAATCGAGGCTGGGAACATAAGCTAAGTTAAAGATCTGAAAAACGACAACGAAAACTAATTGTAGATAAAGAATTGAAAATGAGATTTTCAAAATGAAGTTAAAGAGGTGCAAATGAAAATGATTGATAAGTTTTCGTAATTAATTTACAAAAGATTTTGTAAATGGATATTTAAAGTTGGAAATGAAATCGAGTTAGTAAATGAAGTTAGTGGTCTGTAAATGTAACATTTATTGCAAATAAGATGAACTATTTTTAGATAAAAGTTTTTTTAAAGGAATATTGTATGTTTTAGGCAACGAATAAATGGTCGAGTATGAGTAAAGAGAACTAGATAAGTAAAAATGGTTTTTGAAATGAAATCTGTAGCATTAATGGTTACAGATAATAAGTTGGATTGTTTGATAAATATCAACATGCGAATTTGGAAAGATAACGATATGATAACGATATGAGACATTAATATAAGATTTATAAAGGGTTTGTTTTAAACAAATGAATTTGAATTGTTGAAATAATTTGTAATATCATAATAAAGAGATATTAAGGAATTTTCATAAGGATTCTATTTCTAATAGAATCGAAGCTTTGTCGAGATTTAAATCGGATTTTTTCAAGAAGAAACGTGTGGTTAATAAACTTCTATTTATTCTGTAGATATGAATGTTGTTGGTCAAGGTTTGAGAGGTAAATGAAATACCCCAACTTGAACGACTCCATGATTATCCCAGAATGATATTAGTTTATAAACGAGAGTGGTTGAGGGAAACATAAGCTATGATTTCCGCAAATGATATTATAAACTTTTTTTGAAAGTTTATAAGTTGAATGAAATAAATTTGGAGAATATTCTTATTTTACTAAGAAGAAAAGGCGATGTTCCAAATATTGGAAAAGTTAAAGAATATAACTAACGGACGGTTCGTTAAAGAGGCTAAATGATACTGAGTATTGAATCAGTGAATCCATTTTCTTTATGGATGAATGGTTGTTTTATTTGATAGTTAAATAACCAACTATCAAAAATTTCCCATACGATTGTTGGTACGGAAAGACCGGGATCGAATATATATTCGAAAACCATTCCGTCCAGCAAATACGAATACGTTAAAGATGCTGATTCGAGATAGAGCTATTGAAGGCCGTGGATCATCCTAAACGGAAGGATTACTTAAAATCTCTGATTTGCAATAAGAGATATACTGTGATTCTGTCGTGGTTGGAATCTACGGATTGCAAGGACTTCTTGCTATTGATTCTCAGGGTGATTCCTAGAATGCAGTAGGAGGGTACCTTCGGTTCATCCTGTTCCTAGGTGACTTGTATGGATGAATGTCTGACAGAGTATTTCCAGAAAAGGTCACGTACATTGATTTCTTCAACCATACCAAGAGTGGAAGCGGAGAAGGAAACTTCTTTCAGCTAACACATAATGTATTGTTGTGGACGTCAATTAGTGATTGTTGATGGATCTGACGATGTGACATTCGAAGTGAATGTGATGTGCTGATAAAGCGTAGCCTCAAGCCTCATCAACCGGAAATGACAAAAATCGGGCAGGCAGCATGGCTATGTGGGTCGCTCCCATTAGGGTGTATAATCACCTATCTAGAGAAATTCCTTTTGCTTCTTTGATCTATCGATGTTGTCCCTTTTCGGGAAACGGTGGTTTGAGTCCAACCGTTGGTGATATACATTCGATACGCTCAAGAGAAATGAGTGGTCGGTCATGTGAGGGCCGGGTTGCAAGACGTTCTTGTTGAACCCAGTGTATTCGCCTCTAGAGATACACTATCGGCAGGTGGTCCCATACCTTGTCAAGGTCGGAATCCAATCTCCAATAAGCGCCTGCGGTTTTGATTGTATACTATATATGTGGAGCGTGAGATGCAAGCGTTCCGCTAGATTTATATTTACTTGTGTTTAGACACTATTATAATATCAGACAAGTTATTGATTTCAAACTGTTTTGGGTTATCGTAAGGTAAAAACCGTCCGTATTTATGTGTGGATTCGGTCTTACGATTATCCTTTTCTTTCGAAAAGATTTTTACTTTAAAATCAAGTTGTGTGATACCTTAATACTGTGCGAGTTTATCTCACTCTGGTTCACCAGACTGACCCGGTGTTTTGTAAATGCTCGGGTTAGGCCGGGATGTACAGGTCCAGGTTACCGGATGCTGCGAAGTCCAGAGACAAGCTGGAAGAGTTCAAACGTATGGATATATATATAGCTACTGTTCCGTTGTGTGATTGTATATGAGGACAGGGTATATAACTGTCCAGATATGTTGATGTACTCTGATACTGTAAGTAATTTTGAAAGCTCTCAACGAAGATTTATTTCCATATTATATTTTGGTCCGCTGCGATGTGAGACTCTGATTCTGTGTTGTGGTATTGGTTCTTCTTCTTCTTCTATTCTTATATTTCTTTCTTCCTTATCTCACCCTCTAAATTCTTTCTAATAACTATCCAGTGGTTTTGGTGTTGGAGGATCGGCATGAGTTACGGTGAAGGTATTTATGTCGATTTTCTGGGCCGAAAATCCCCTGGGTCGTTACAGTGGTATCAGAGCTATTGGTTGAGTAGTAACCTTGGCTCTGTGGCGTAACTCGATAGAGATAGGGTTAGTAACACCCTAGGTTGAGTTTGAGTGTATATACGAGAGAGCGTATTTGTATATTTTATAAAAATGTTTTATATTGTGTTATTTTATCGGTTCAAGTGTTGGAAAATCGTACTGAATTAGGAAGTGACACAATATTGTTTTTTTTTGAAGAGGGTAAATGAAATAATTTTGCCCAAATTATATTTTTATAGAAAAAGGAAATAATTTTCTATAATATGGTTATACTGGTTGTTTGGTTATTTTGATTGGTTTGATTGAAATAGAAATCAATTGGATATAAATTGATTGACCTTAATACTTGTTAAATTAAAAGCAGACCAGTATGTATCAATGTTGAATGATTTGGTTGTCTATTATTTGGATGTTGGGTTGGCTGAATAAAAATTCATCAAACAGGGCAATAAAGGAGCTGAATGAATTGTGATTTAATATTTGTATAACCAGTTAGAAATTAAATCGGTTATGAAATGCAAGTGAATTATTCGCATTATAAGTTGAGTTAAGTGCAGATAGCAGAAGGCTATGAAAATTGGCTTGGTTATAGAGATTGAATTACGAGTTGGAAGATGAAGGAATGCTAGTTGATTTGCTTCGAAATTGAAGTTAAGTTGCCCGACAAAAAGGTAAGCCTTAAAATATTGATTGGAGTTATTGATTTATACCCCTGAGTTGGGTAGCCCTTTGGCTTTTGGTTTTCTTTTGGGAAAGTTGAGGCCTTAGTGGCATTTGTAGTAGTTGTGATCGAGCCATGCAGTGGAGATGCTGGCAATTTCTTTTTTTTGGAATATTTAAAGAGTTTGAATTTGACTTGGTAATAATTATTTTAAAATAATCGTGTTCGGAACATCCTTCTTACCTTGCAATTTCGGGGACGAAATTATTTAAAGGGGGGAAGAATGTAACATCCCAGATTTTCGAACGTTGTTTACGAATATTTAAATTTGTTTAAATATTGATTTGGCAATATTAGCAGATTTTATATCGAATTTACTTTATAAAATCGAGTTCAAAAATATATATATTTATAATATAATTAAAACGAGCTCGAAAACGACGCGGTAGTTCGTAATTTTCGATCTGAACTTTAATTGAGTATATAGAATCCATTTTAAGTCGGAATTCTGTGAAACAAAAATCGTCCGGATCAGTTTGATTATATTTTTCTAATAAAAGAGAAAAATCATGATTTCATCGTGTAAATTGTAAGATATGTTCAGATTAAAATTTCCGATGGTCGCTATAGAATCGTTCATCGACCGTAACAGTTAATTTGAAATAACTGCATACTGATTTAGAATCTGGACAAGGTTCTTTTGAGGCGTAGTTATAATTTAATTTTTAGAATTTTACTGTAATTTTTAATTAATTAAATAAGCAACTTTTTATTTGGAGTATTTTGCACCCTGTAATCAACATTTTAGGATTTCACAATATAAGTTAAACTACCGGTATTATTATACTTTTGGGATCGCGACACCTCACTGAACACGACTGTATTTTTATTTCAGTCTGCAACGCTCATACATGAATACATAGTGGTGTAGGTAACTTTATCTGAATGGTTAACTGGTCAAACGAACCCCAAATTCAACGAAACAAGTTTCATACGAAACCTTAGGAAGAAGTCTAGTGAAACGTCAAGGCCTCATAGTTTTAGGATTTTTTCTGTAATTTTAAGGAATTAATGCTCGGTGTTTTTCATCGATATTTTCTAAAGGATTTTCGCAAACGGTGTCGGAATTCGACGAAACTTGTCCCATTGGATCCGGAATATTTTTTTATGTTAGGAATAGGTGTCTTCATCTCAATTGAAGATTGTATGTGATGGTTTTTAACCGGATTTCTCACAACAATGTTTAGTTATAATATATTATTAATAAAACCATCCAACCTTCCTTTATCTTTACTGTAGCACTTTTTACTTTAGCGTTCAAATTCCTTGCGTACCAAAGCAAGGTTACTTGCGCTCCAAACCATATGCGAGCACCGTGTTATCCAAGTAATTCTAGGCAACAGCTACCCTAAAAATTTCTGCAAACCTACGCTCTAATGCCTTGACGTCCACGGTACCCCCCATATAAATAAACACTACTGCTCCTTCCTTTCGCTATAGCAATCAACAATGGAAACAACACATTACGACCAAAAAAAAAGAAAAAAAAAGAAAGAAGTGGGATCGAAATACTGATGGGAGGAAAGAAAGCAAAGCAGCATTCTTGTTTTGGCGCGGGGGACAATTTTGTGTTCTTTGGCTTTGGAAGCATTCGGCTCTTAGAACCTGAGAAGAAGAAAAAAATGGTGGAAACAAAACGAAGTGGACAGTAAGAGAGGAGCGGCGCAGGTGGTTTGTTTTTACATACAATAAAAATATATTTGTGCAATCATAAGAAAAAGGGTAGGCATAGTAGGAAAGGAAATAAAGGATGGCGTTAATCTGTAGGGAAGAAAAAGGAAGTAATGAAAGGGGGGGTGGACGTGAAACATGGCGTAAGGGGGAAGAAGGTGACTGTTCTTTGGAGAGGACTGTCGGATTTCAAAAAAAAAAAAAATGCTGGCGTAAGGAATTAGAGGGGTCAAGGAAGTAGCAGGTGGTTACTTTCGTATATGCATGGCGTTTGAAGTGATGATGTAAAGTTGGGGTACTGTAGTGGCCATGGAGAAGCGGGCGCTAATAAGGGAAGTGAAGTCACGAAGTGAAGCTTCTGTTTGGAGAAGAAAGGAGGACTGGTAGACGGGGATCCAAAAGTTGATGGTATTGCGAGGTCAGAGAGTGTCAGGCGTGAGCTGACCGCGGAGCTCAGCTGGTCGAGACGACACTATGAACGAAAGCAACGGATTTGAGATGTCAGATCCATACCAACGGACGTAACAATGTGGAATCAGTTTGGACAAAATTGGGCGAAACTGCAAGTTATTAAAACAGAATATTTCAACATCGAACGGAATCAAGGTGATTTAAACTCACTCGGTTCTCCCCTCTTATATTTTATATAAGTGTATAAAAGTCGGGGTTTATAATTGTGTGCTATGGTTGTTTTGTTTGTTTGTTCGTTGTTGGTTTTATATTCATATATTGACTGGAACAGTTAAATTAAACGTTCGTTTAATTTAATTAATCGTTATTTATAACGATTGAATCCAAGTGAGGTAACTTACCTCAGTGGTTACGTTTATAACACTATAAACGTTATAATCAAATAGTTGAATGCTTGAACTGTTGTTATTACCCCGGTATTGACTGTTACTGTTATTATTGACCGTTATTATTAAACCGTTCATGTCATCTATTTAGATGGAAACCGAATATTGATTAGCCATTTTGAACTGAATAACATTATCAATTTGGTTATATTGTTGTTATTGAATGTGAAATTAGTGTATATTTCACGGTTTGGTACTACAGTAGCCATTTGCCTCTTTAGTACCGTAAATCAAAAGAAATGATTTGTCGAAATCAATGTTAAATGGGTTTCGAATGGTTTCAAAGATATGAATACATTTTTATATGAATTCAAACTACAATTTTTATGGTAAATTCGCCAATTTTATAATTGTATAATATAGAACAAAGGGAGATGCAAGATATTATTGAATAAATGGTTAAACGATATAATTTATCGTGTTGGTTATTTAAATATTGAAACGGTTTTATAAGGGTCTTACGGTCGTAAAAGAAGTTTGAATGGATTTCAAAACATTGGAATGGAATAATTAAATTATGGATATACGAGAATTTATAAAAGAGTTAAAGAGTAATATTTTTGTAATAAATGATCGTTTTAACAAACGGTGTTTTTAAACTATACGAAATGTGATTAAATAACATTTCGTGAATAAGATTTACAAATCGGCGGATTTGGGAATAAGTAGTGATTTAAACGAGATCTGTTTTTATAAATGAGATTTGGGTTTATAAATGAGATTTGAATATATAAAGGGGGGATATGAGTTTTTAAATAGAATCGAGGCTGGGAACATAAGCTAAGTTAAAGATCTGAAAAACGACAACGAAAACTAATTGTCGATAAAGAATTGAAAATGAGATTTTCAAAATGAAGTTAAAGAGGTGCAAATGAAAATGATTGATAAGTTGTCGTAATTAATTTACAAAAGATTTTGTAAATGGATATTTAAAGTTGGAAATGAAATCGAGTTAGTAAATGAAGTTAGTGGTCTGTAAATGTAACATTTATTGCAAATAAGATGAACTATTTTTAGATAAAAGTTTTTTTTAAAGGATTATTGTATGTTTTAGGCAACGAATAAATGGTCGAGTATGAGTAAAGAGAACTAGATAAGTAAAAATGGTTTTTGAAATGAAATCTGTAGCATTAATGGTTATAGATAATAAGTTGGATTGTTTGATAAATATCAACATGCGAATTTGGAAAGATAACGATATGATAACGATATGAGACATTAATATAAGATTTATAAAGGGTTTGTTTTAAACAAATGAATTTGAATTGTTGAAATAATTTATAATATCATAATAAAGAGATATTAAGGAATTTTCATAAGGATTCTATTTCTAATAGAATCGAAGCTTTGTCGAGATTTAAATCGGATTTTTTCAAGAAGAAACGTGTGGTTAATAAACTTCTATTTATTCTGAAGATATGAATGTTGTTGGTCAAGGTCTGAGAGGTAAATGAAATACCCCAACTTGAACGACTCCATGATTATCCCAGAATGATATTAGTTTATAAACGAGAGTGGTTGAGGGAAACATAAGCTATGATTTCCGCAAATGATATTATAAACTTTTTTTGAAAGTTTATAAGTTGAATGAAATAAATTTGGAGAATATTCTTATTTTACTAAGAAGAAAAGGCGATGTTCCAAATATTGGAAAAGTTAAAGAATATAACTAACGGACGGTTCGTTAAAGAGGCTAAATGATACTGAGTATTGAATCAGTGAATCCATTTTCTTTATGGATGAATGGTTGTTTTATTTGATAGTTAAATAACCAACTATCAAAAATTTCCCATACGATTGTTGGTACGGAAAGATCGGGATCGAATATATATTCGAAAACCATTCCGTCCAGCAAATACGAATACGTTAAAGATGCTGATTCGAGATAGAGCTATTGAAGGCCGTGGATCTTCCTAAACGGAAGGATTACTTAAAATCTCTGATTTGCATTAAGAGATATACTGTGATTCTGTCATGGTTGGAATCTACGGATTGCAAGGACTTCTCGCTATTGATTCTCAGGGTGATTCCTAGAATGCAGTAGGAGGGTACCTTTGGTTCATCCTGTTCCTGGGTGACTTGTATGGATGAATGTCTGACAGAGTATTTCCAGAAAAGGTCACGTACATTGATTTCTTCAACCATACCAAGAGTGGAAGCGGAGAAGGAAACTTCTTTCAGCTAACACATATTGTATTGTTGTGGACGTCAATTAGTGATTGTTGATGGATCTGACGATGTGACATTCGAAGTGAATGTGATGTGCTGATAAAGCGTAGCCTCAAGCCTCATCAACCGGAAATGACAAAAATCGGGCAGGCAGCATGGCTATGTGGGTCGCTCCCATTAGGGTGTATAATCACCTATCTAGAGAAATTCCTTTTGCTTCTTTGATCTATCGATGCTGTCCCTTTTCGGGAAACGGTGGTTTGAGTCCAACCGTTGGTGATATACATTCGATACGCTCAAGAGAAATGAGTGGTCGGTCATGTGAGGGCCGGGTTGCAAGACGTTCTTGTTGAACCCAGTGTATTCGCCTCTAGAGATACACTATCGGCAGGTGGTCCCATACCTTGTCAAGGTCGGAATCCAATCTCCAATAAGCGCCTGCGGTTTTGATTGTATACTATATATGTGGAGCGTGAGATGCAAGCGTTCCGCTAGATTTATATTTACTTGTGTTTAGACACTATTATAATATCAGACAAGTTATTGATTTCAAACTGTTTTGGGTTATCGTAAGGTAAAAACCGTCCGTATTTATGTGTGGATTCGGTCTTACGATTATCCTTTTCTTTCGAAAAGATTTTTACTTTAAAATCAAGTTGTGTGATACCTTAATACTGTGCGAGTTTATCTCACTCTGGTTCACCAGACTGACCCGGTGTTTTGTAAATGCTCGGGTTAGGCCGGGATGTACAGGTCCAGGTTACCGGATGCTGCGAAGTCCAGAGACAAGCTGGAAGAGTTCAAACGTATGGATATATATATAGCTACTGTTCCGCTGTGTGATTCTATATGAGGACAGGGTATATAACTGTCCAGATATGTTGATGTACTCTGATACTGTAAGTAATTTTGAAAGCTCTCAACGAAGATTTATTTCCATATTATATTTTGGTCCGCTGCGATGTGAGACTCTGATTCTGTGTTGTGGTATTGGTTCTTCTTCTTCTTCTATTCTTATATTTCTTTCTTCCTTATCTCACCCTCTAAATTCTTTCTAATAACTATCCAGTGGTTTTGGTGTTGGAGGATCGGCATGAGTTACGGTGAAGGTATTTATGTCGATTTTCTGGGCCGAAAATCCCCTGGGTCGTTACACTTAGTAGCCAAGTATTAGGGTGCAGTAGTCTGCCACTAAACATAAGGTAGGACGGTGATGGAATTTCACTTCAAACAACTGTATAACATGCCTTATAGAGTAAATATATATATACACACACACGTTTGTTACTTCATTGCTAAGATAGAGGGAACATGCAACACTTAACGTTCGGATGTACGTTGTATGGTTCCTTGTGCATTGCCTTGCGAGAGAGAGAAACAACATGGAAAAAGTAAATTTTGCCTGAGAAAAAGAAAAAGGAAACGTCTCCCTTTCTATTTCTAGCGTTTATATTATTGAGCATATCAAGTTTCCAAAACCTTTCTTTTTTCTATTTACAAAAACTATAGAAAACTTTCATATATATATATACACACACACTTGTGGCATTCCCTTATAAATAGCCTTGCTATGGCATTTAAAATAGTTTAATTCAAATGTAAATATAATCAGATGCATCAATATGTTATGGTTAGAATTATTCACACCCTACCATACAATTGTAAAGCTATGTTCTCATACAAGCTGCTATGGACAAAAATAAAAATAGAATCATGTCGAGTGAGCTGCCATGATTCCAAAACTAAAATAATATAGACAAGTTAGCTTATTTTGTGAAATCCCAAAACACTGATTTAGGGTGCAAAATACTTCAAAATAAAAATTGTTTATTTTTCAAAATAAAAATTACAGAAAAATTCTAAAAATTAAATTGTACCTACATCTCAAAGATCCTATCTAAATTCGAAGCCAATATTTAATTAAAATTAAATATATCGTTATGGTTTATAAATGATTCCATAGCGACTATTAGAAAATTTGATTTGGACATAACTTATGATCCATAAGCCGAAATCTCAATTTTTCACTTCCATTAGAAAAATATTGCTTAACAGATTCTAACGTTTCTTGTTTCTAAGAAATCCGACTAATAACGGATCCTACACACTCAGTTGAAGTTCAAATCGTAATATTACAAACTGTCGCGACGTTATGGGCTCGATTATAATTTATATTATAGTTAATACGTTCAATTGTCGTTTAAATAATATATTCATTATTATAACTGAATATAAACTCAATTAAATGCCTTATATTATCTAATTCACATGATGCTGCATTTTAACCATTTCTAAACATTCTAGAAATTAAATCTATTATCCCAATATTTCATATTAATTTAAATATTCGAATTCGAACCATTCTGAATTATCAAACCGATATATATATACATAATAATTAAATGAATTAATTATTAAATCGCTATAAATTACGGGACGTTACAGTCGACCCAGGAGGTCGACCACTGGTTCGACCCTTAGTCGATTTCAATAGTTGCGGCTAGGGTTTTATATTTTTTAAATATTGCATCGATGGACTGATTTTTCTGAAATTCATTCTAACCGTTCAGGGTCATTTCTATGCCTATAAATAAAGGTCTAGACCCTTACTCTTTTCTCAGAATTTTCGGAGGAAACAACAAAGCTCTGATATTCCAAATCCTCCAACCTCTTCTAAAATTCAAAATATAAACATACACAAATCTAATTAACAAGAATTGGATAGGTTGGATTCTGATTTATAAAAAAGGGCTGATTCTTTGAATAGGTAATTTAATTTTCCTCTTTCTTTTCCTATTTCTCTTTCAGATCTACAAATCTAAATAGGTATATGTATATCCTTTTGTATACAAATTATAGATCTGTAGGACATGGAAATTGTAAGCCTAAAAGATGTGTTCAGATTCAGATTTGAATATATTTTAGGTGAATGGGAAATATATTTATTGTTTATAATATCTTATATAATTTTTTGTGTTAAAGCTGGATTATATGCCTATAATTTAACTAGTTTGTTTTGTTATTGTCAAATCTGAAATAATATGTACGAAGTTTAAATTTGAATTTGTAGTCCTTTCAATTTAATAATATCAAGTTGCCTACAATTTATCTAGGATTGGTTGTGGTTATAGTAAACACCCTGAATATGGAAATAAATCCCAAAATATTAATTAGATATGTAGTGTTATTATTCCAGATTCACAGCATTTGGTGTAAACATATGAATTGTGCAGTATTGGTTTTAGAATTAGAAGCCTATTTGTGTTTGATATTGTTTGGGGTTTTATTCGATTATTGTAAATTTTTCCTTTTTTGATCTTTTTATACAAAAAGGTATGATTTGAAATCTATAAGGAATATAAACAAATCAAATAAGAATATGTGCGCAAATTCACGTATTTCTATATGTAGTTTGCAACATCTATTCTAGATAAAATATTACCTTATCTTCTTTTGATTTGAAATATGCTAATTTTCCTCCTTTAAATAGTTTGGGCAAAAATTACAACAACTACAATAAATAACCTTTCATGAGATCCTCCTTTAAATAGTTTAGACTATAATATAAAGGAATAATAATGATAATAAAATATAATTAGCAAATATGTCAACGCCGCTCTTAAAATATAAATATATATAGTTATTATAATCTTATTCGTCCAAACCTAAGTAAATAACGCTATTAAATAAATGTTTGTTGTTGTGAGTTTGGAATTAATAATATCCATTTTATGGGAGTAAATATATGTTAATAATTCCCATAATAAGCGGAAATAAATATTTGTGACCGTCATAGTAATAAATGTGCAATTGATAGCTGTAATTGAAAGGTCATGAATAAGGTAATAAACATTGTAACTATGTACATTTTTGGGGAGTCAATTGAATATGGAATAAATGCCAAATTGGTTACAATTCAAATTGTGACTAGGATTTAAGAGTTGTAGCTCCAAATAGGGAAATAAATGAATAATAAACTTATATATATGCAAATAAGAATTAAATGGAATTAATTAATATGGTAATGTTTGCGAGTTACAATAGTTAGACTAGAATTTATATGGAACTAATGGAAATGACACTTAAAAGATTGTATATGCCTTAGAAAACATGACCATTAGGTTCATCAATGGCAAGAGACAATTAGGGAATTAAATTGATTGAGTGTCCATTGCCTTAGGAGATATGACTGTTAGGGTCATTTATGGCATGTGACCATTATAATTATAGATGGGATTAAAGGGGATTAATGGTAATTGATTGCCATAGTGAATACTAGTTCCAATAAGGAAATAAATAAATATATGTCATAGTAGAGAATTTATTCTAGTTTAAATCTAAAATTAATATCCTTAATAAGATTTAAGGATTGGACTTAATAGGTTAATAATGCGAGGTCGGTTGCCTTATTCGAGAAAAGTCTGCACTTTCCAACAGTCAGGTATATGAAAACTGATGTGAGATATCATTAACCACAGGATCCCGTAACTAAAGTTAACTGCATAACAAGAATTTATTCCAAAAAGACATGAACTCATAGCATAGCCTGTTTCGGAATTAGATGTATTAAGTAATGGGATCCTCCTTTTGGGTATTAAGTGGTTGGAATCACCCTTCCCCATAAGGGTAGAGTCATAAGGTCCACACTTATAGGTATTAAGTAATCGAATAGCTCTCCTCCCCATAAATAAGAAGTATTAAATGACTAATTGGGTGCAAGATCAGTAATCTCCATGATGGTCTGCTTCCTCTAGATAATAAGTGATTGAGGTTGGAGTCCGCCTTGGGATACGGTATTAAATGACCGCTACTGACATACCATAGGTCTTCAAATCCTACGAGAACAATTAAGTGACTAGAGGATTATCTAATAAGGCCAGCTATTGTAACACCCCATAAAATAAACCTAAATTGGACAAAATGGTAATTTAATTTAAAATAAACAATAATGATCAATAATAAACTAACGACTGAAAATGGAAATTTGGATAATTACGAAAGTATTGTAGTTGCATTCGTGGCAAGATTCTGATCCATTTTCATATTTTATTTACTGAAAACGGAGTCTGTATGCAAAAGATAGTAATAAAACAAGTTGTGCGTATATATTAACACACAAGGTTTGAATTTAAAATAAATAAATATACAAATTTGGAATATATTAATCGGATTAACATGAAAAAGAATATTCCTATGGAATTCAAATATGTATGTATATATTCATATACAATGGGGACAAGAGTAATCAATATAAGGTAAGCAATCAATCCATTAATACAATAATTAATTAAAAAACATATAGGAGAAATAATCTCCTGGGCTCGACCCTGAAAGGTGGGTCGACCGCCCTTCTATAGGAGCGGTGAACCACCCTCTTGTATGGTGCCCAGTGAAGGTCTTTTAAAAGGAGGACTTATTTATATTTTTCATCAAACAGACTGTTTAGATTAAACTGATTGAATCTAATGGCCCATATACACGACGTCAACTATAAATAAGACCCCAAACCCTCACTCAAAACCTTACATTTATTTTCTCCACGCCTTCATAATGCTTTCTTACATTGCTAATTCTGAAAAAGAAAAGGATTTAGGTTTTTCTTCTATCTTCCTAACCTTTTCAATCTTTTTTATTATATTCTAATATAGACTTAAATTTATTCTAGAATTTATATGTATATAAGTTTCTAATATGTGACTCTAATATATATATATATATATATATATATATATGTATATATATATATGAAAGGTTGGAGGAAGATTGTTTACAAGGCCAAAACTTATTCTACTCAATTATGTTGTTGCTCATTCTTATAGCACTGTGAGTGGAGTACATTTAAGATACTATTTTCTATGATTTGCTAGTTTGAATTTGAATTATTGTGCCTAGGAAGATTTGAGTTATTATGAAAAGAAAACTATATCAAATCCCTTAAATCTTCCATATGTTCTATGTTTGTATGAAGTAATGGTCAATCTATTTGTATATGTGGTTTTGGATCATTGAGATAATAGTAGAGAATTGTAAATTCATATGTATGGTTTTGTGCAAAAAGATTAAGATTTGGATGGAATTGTAAATTTGAATAGGTTTAAATCTCTGTTTTCTAAATAAAGTATTTGAACGTATTGTTTACAAGATAGTATTAAGGTTTTGCGTGTAAACATACATAAAAGTGAATCCATTCAAAATAGGAATTATATATGTATATATTAGATATATGGCACTTTGTTTATCTTTTATTATTGAGATAATCAAGTCAAAACTAGGTTATAAGTTCTATGTTGCTATTGTTGTTTTTCCATTTTTATTTTTACATGTTAATAGGTATATTGATGCCATGATTGAAGGGAATATGGGAAATAACTTGTACACCTTTAATTTCAAATAAGGATTAACATTTCAAACATGGTTAGGCGTTAAATTCGTTCTCTTAATTCATGCATATATATAGCATAAATAACGTAATATTAACACGTATTAAGTGCGATATAAATACGGTTAAATTAGGCGTTTGAATTCGAGTGTCGCCATAGGAATTTATATGTTTGTGTGTGTTAATGGCTTTAGATATATTAGCGACACTTAGAAACGAGGTTAACCATTACTTGTAGAAGAAGCCTTCCCGGAACTGATCGGCATATCCAACATCTACAACTAGGCCCAGTTAATATGTGGTATCTAAGTGTCATAGGCCATTATAATTAGTGCACTATGATACGAGGTTGGACCCAACTTGTAGTTGAAGCCTGCCCGGAACTACCCGGCAAATCCGGCATCTACAGTGATTGATCTAATGTAAGATGTCTAGTGTGTATTGTGTGAAGTAAGCCTACCTTGGGTAAAAGGTATTAAGTGACTGACCTACCTCTTGTTGGGTATTAAGTGGTTAAGATTAGGTCCGTTCTTAAGTTTCACTCCTTGGTTCAGGACCCAAGTCTTGGGACCCATCCCTTGAGGATTTAAATGGTTATTGGGTCTGCCTTTCTCCTATAAGGTATTAAATGGTCTTAATAGATGATAATGTGAATATGGTAGTTCTCCAATAATGTCTGCTTCTTTTCTAAGGGATAGCGAGGGCTAACCTAGGGACAAATTATATATATGGCCTAAAGGAACCACTATTTAAGGAAAGTATTAGGTGGCTAGGACTTCACCCGTAGGGACAACTAGATAGTAACAAGGGGTCTGCCGGGAGGGTTCACTTAAAATGAAGTTGAGTTCCTGACCCAAAACTAGTAGTAAGTGGTTGTTGTTACTTCTTAATCTATAAGAAAAATTATTTATGACATTGACGTTAGAGACGAGGTCTTGAGTGGTTGGGGGTCTGCCACAGGGGATTTAAGTGACTATAGGGATGTCCACCTTTAATAAATTAGTAAATGGCCTTAAGCGACTAAGGATTAGCCCGCCTCGTAGGGTATTAAGTGATTGTAAGAATATCCACCCTTAAAATTACCTTGTGAGGGTATTAACTAACTGTAAGCACGTCCTCCCTTAGATTTACATATAGACCTTAAGTGACTGTTAGGGTATCCGCCCTATATGTTTAATTTTGTGTATGTTTATTATATAGGCATAACATGAAAAGTTTATACTGCCAAATATAGGAAATAGTTATTCCTAAATTTATATGTATTTCATTCACCAGAATTTTATGTTCTGACCTCCCTCCTCTTAACATTAACAGATTAGTGGGTGAGATTGTTGATTGAGGATGCGGAACGCTTGTTTGGAGGAGGAACCTTCCGAAGATTTAATAATTGTGGCAGTAGCCTTATTATTGTTGTTTTTATGTACTTGGGATATTGAATGATGTACCTGTTATCATCTGTGAGACTTATTATATCATAATTTATGGTACTCAATAATGGTACATCTATTTTATGCTATTATATTTTATCCCTTCTGCTGTGAAAGATTCTGAATTTTCATTTAGATTGCTCTGTATATCTATTTTAGTAACTCCTTATAGGAACGAACGATCCGTTTAGAGTGGCTCTATGTTCCAATGGGCCTTTCCTGCTCGGAATTTAGGACCACTCCGAGTGGGTTGTTACATCTGGTATCAAAGCATAGATCACCCGATTATGGGGAAATATATGTATGAGAGTAATATTTGTTATTTCAAAAGGTTCTCAAAAATATATATACATGTATTATACCCCCAAAACTTATGCAACCATACCAGGTAACCTTATCTTTCTTTCTTTTGGGCCTTGATACTATTGTAGGAAGTTGATTGAAGGATTTTTTAGATAGTAGAAATGGCTGACAACTAACCGAGCAGGGGAACCCAATAACACCTCATTACTTGTTAGAATGGTTCCAACAGTATCTTAGGACCATGGAACAGGTCCCTACTGCCAATCCTACCCCAGCGGAACCAGTAACTCAGTCTGCTGAAGGGGCCCTCAACTTCCTTTGTCTTTTCAAAGATTTCGTGAGTTTAGGAGGAGATTCATTTTCAGGAACTGAGAACTTTGTTGAAGCTAAGGCGTGGATCTCCGAGTGCGAAAGAATATTTGAAGTTGCCTGGTAGGAAGATCAATTTAAGCGTAGGGTAACGGCTTGGAATTTGAAGGAAGAGGCCCTTGAGTGGTGGAACCTGATTTCACAAGAGAATGTGGGTAGAGTTTTTGCTTGGGAAAATTTAAGAAGGAGGCCAAGACATGTTCTTGATGCCACAAGAAAGGGCGTGAGGCGAAGGACTGCAGAATGAACTTAGCAAAGTCAGAATTCAAAGGAAAATGCTTTAACAGTCATTAAGATGGGCACTTGGCAAGGAACTACCCTAAGCCGAGGGTAATGAAGGGTGGTCAAAATTATGCCTTGGAGGCATCGCCGATTCGTAGTAAGCTAAGGGTTTAAATGGGTCGGACCGAACCGGGCGGAGGTGTGACTTAGTCCTTTCCTATAAGGGATTCGGACAGAAGCGAAACATACACCATATAGTCTTGGACCGAGTCGGACAATGAACTGTCATGTCCGATATAGCCTTGGAAAACAGAAAAAAAATCGAACATTTCGGATCGGACTGAATACTAGTGTATCCTAGTCCTTTCCTATAAGAGAATTGTACGGACACAGACCGTACACCATATAGCCTCGAACTGAGATGGACAACGGACTGTCCTGTCCGATATACAGCCCATAGAGATCAAGAACAAACTGCGTTGGGACGTATAATTTCTATCCTGGGGATTTCTTTGTCTACCTTATTTGATTCGGGTGCCACCCACTCCTTCGTTGCTGGGAAGAATGTTGATTCTTTGAAATTTCCCTCATCCCTTGCTAGTCGTACGATAGACGTGTCTAGTCCTATCAGAGGGACTATGCAACTTTCGTTTGTGTGAGAGGATCCATGTTTACGTCTGTTTATGCCTCATCTCTTCTCATCTTACCCATTTTAACGCTTGCGTGAGAGGACCCTAAGCCTTGTTTCTTCTTCTCAGATCTAACCCTGTTTTCTCTAAACACCCACTGTTTTCCCTTCGCATCTCCTCAGATCTTACTATCCCTTCCATCCACTGGTGCTTTCTTGATTGGTTATAGTAAGGGATGTGGGTTTGGGAGAGTGTTTTTTTCCTGGGTGTATGGGAATGGCTTGGGTCAAGGTGCATGCTGCCTTGGCTCTTATGCTAGGCATCACAACTTAAGCTTCATGTCTTGTGTTGTTCAGCTGCTTGAACTGGTGTCTCGGCGATAGTTACGGCTATGGAGGTGCCTTATTTTTGGTCTACTGAACATTATCTTCCTGAATGTCTGCTCTGGAATTTGCCTATGCTACTTTGCTTTTGTTACTTACTAGTGGGTATTGGCTAAGCTATGCTTGGCCAAGCTATAGACAGTCAAATGTTTTCATGTCATAGTGGTTGGAGACTGGGCAGTCTTACCCGGATTCTGTTTTACTAGATGGTAATTTGATATCCCTTTGTACACATTATGAGGATAATTGATTGGACGGAAATATGGGTTCTTTGAAGTGAAGTGCTTCTAGCACACTATGCTGCCTAGTCATGTCTGCTTTCAACTATACCTTTTTGACATGGCAGTTTTAACGTACTCGTTGTAATGTTACAGCTTAGAATATCATAGAATGTATAGTCTGTTTTATTTGTTGATGTGTCATTATGTTAGCTCCCTACGTGAAGAATGAAATATTGTATTCTATTATGTATAGCTAGCTCCTATGCTGTAATCTAGTATAGAAAGTGGACGGGCCAATATAAAAACCGCATGTAGTGGACGGGCCACTATAAAAACCGCATGTAGTGGACGACCCACTTTAAAAACCGAACTAGTAGTCTGGCAATCTGCCACACTCTTATACTATTTGCAATTATTATTTATTATAATAATAAGTGTTATGGATCACTATAAAAACTGATCGACATTGCTAAAAAAAACTTTCATTTGTGTATAAAGACCAAGTATTGGACACCGGTGATGTCAACTTCTTTTGTAATGCATATGTACTTGAATTCGAAGGGTATGGTCTTAATTTGGGAATAGACTAGCTATCATTTTATGGGGTCGTCCTTAACTGTGATAGGAGAGTGTTTTGTTCGAGAAGCCGTGGAGGCCACAATTTAAAAATCCCTTATAGGACAGGGAATAAAGATTTGACCTTGTTTTCCATAGCTTCCAATTTAGAAGGACCATCTTCGATGCCGATTTTATGTGAGTTTCCCAATGTTTCGAGGAGGTCGTAGGACTCTAACCATACCGATAAATATCATTTAGGATAGACTTCAAAAAGGATGCGAGTCTTATTGTGATAATCCCAAACTTCTGTAGAAAGAAAGCAAGGATAATCATTGGAATATAACATATTTTCAACAACAGCAGATCTCAGATAAATGCATAACACATGAATCATAGCTGCGGAAATAGAAATGTCATCAACATTACAACATTAGAACATCAGAGTGGCACAGTTACATGATACCACTTAGCATATAGAAAGTCTCAGCAAATAGAAATAAGTCTAAAACTCCATCAAGTACAACATAGATCAATGATGTCTAAATGTCTCAAAGTAGAAATAAAAGATAAAAGAAAAGATCTTAGTCTTCCATCCACAAGCATACTCCAATACAACACATGTTCAAAATAATCTGAACCTGTCACTTGGCTGCCCGTGTGAAAAGAGGGCACCCGAGTTCGCAAAGTGAAACAAACTACGAGTCAGTCATGAGACTGGTATGAGAAATCTTTCCTAACTTATCCAATAATATGGCTAATCACAGGACCAAGACGCTAACGTGAAATGGGTTTACTCCATTGGATTGCCAGTGCATAAATTAAATAAATTTTTATTCAAATCAACGCAATGCTTTTTTAGAAAAATGAAATCATTATAAGACTCAAGTCCCATCACACAATGCAACGCAGACCGGAGGATAGAGTTTTACCTTATACTGATCAAACATGCTTGGTATGTAGAAAATAATATTTGAATTATTATTTGTGTCTAATCAGTTTTAAAATACTTCAAAGTAAATGTATCAATCCTAGACGGCATAGTACCCCATCCTACTATGTCGCCATATATATATATTACAATAAAAACCGTAATGTTGTATTGGAAATTGGGTTTCCATCACGAGTCAAGGCTAGGGATGATCTCCTTACTGATTCGAGGCACTCTAGCAAATGCCTCAGGAATCGGACGCTGGCGAACCCTTGGATCCTGCAAGGGGGCTCCACAAATACTTTAGTGGATTAGTTATGCCTGAACACACGCTTCCCGGTCCTATTAAACCTATCAATTGGTCACTATCAACCAATATAATCGAGGCCTCATAATCCATCATCCACATAAGTAAAAATGTCTGGGCTCCATATCATGACACCACTTCTAGCTAGAAAGAAATGTGTGCACTCCCTGCGTTCCCTTATCCCGTTTCTGACTCTTACCGGAATGTGAGGCTCACAAAGTAACGCTATGCACAAAGCTACGCCTAACAGACCATGCTTTGATCATCAACCACAAGCTCTGCTTTTCAACAAAAGCCTTGATCATTTACATCTTGGTATGCCACATTGACAATCCATGCCATGCGATCGATAACTACCAATATATAACATCTGAGCTCGTGCGTCTCAGAGAAGGGTGTTAAGCAAGAGAATAAATTCTCCGCAACCAAACAGATATATATATTAAATAGAAATCAATTTACATGGAATGAAATCCAATGTCAGACACACATCCATTTACAAGTCTGTTCTGGGTCTGAACGAAACCGAGGACACCTTATTCCTCGTCCCGTATGTCCAATAAGGAAGAGAGGTGCTCGCTTATCCGAACAATCAACAAGTACGTCCGGACAAATACCACTTTAACCCTTTACTCAGAGCTACCCAATGTCGGGCATTAGTAGTCATCCATTCGATGTGAAGATCACTGGTCTTCAATCATCATCTTCAATATCTTCGATTTAAATCGACGTATAATTATTTGAAATGAGATTGAACTCGGTCTTTTCTAATAATTCTCGCATATATATAATTAAAATCATTTCATATCGCTATTTTTATTTATAAAAAAATAGCTCAATTTAAATTAACGACGCTTCGGGTCAATAGGCGGCCCTGGTGTTGTTTTTAAGAAAATTTGATTTACACTTTTCTCGAAATCTAACCAATGGATTTTAATAAATTTTACATCATTGGAAAGATCTTCCCAAAGCGGTCCTAACAGTTCCAGTTTTGGGAAAATCCGAAGGTCAGATCTTTCAATATAATCGTTTAAAGTTACTATTCCGAAACGCGAACTACCGCATGCAATTCGTTTAATTTTAATTTATATTTCTGTGTATAAATATAAATCACTCGATGATTTCCCTAACGTGTTTAACATACCAAATAAAAGAACATTTTAATTTGCATAACCATTTCTACATGTTTATAATGTCAAATAAAATGTATTTTATTTACAAGACATTTTTGCTAATGACAAATAAAAGGATAATTTTTATTTTCATTATTTGTATGCAATTTCTATTTTTAACTTTAACAAATAAAAAGAAATATTTTATTTGTATATATATAATTTCAATGTATAACATAACATATAAAAATGTTTATTTTAATTTGCATACAAATTCAAATACATGACTTAATGATAAAAATGTATCTTTAATTTGTATGCAAATTCTAATGTATGTTTTGACAATAAAAATGATTCTTTAACTTGCATACAAATTCTAATGTATGTATTGACAATAAAAATGATTCTTTAACTTGTATACAAATTCTAACGTATGTATTGACAATTAAAATGATCCTTTAACTTGCATACAGATTCTAAGGTATGTATTGACAATTAAAATGATTCTTTAACTTGCATACAGATTCTAATGCATGTATTGATAATTAAAATGATTCTTTAACTTGCATACAAATTCTAATGTCTGTATTGACAATTAAAATGATTCTTTAACTTGTATACAAATTCTAATGTATGTATTGACCATTAAAATGATCCTTTAACTTGCATACAAATTCTAATGTATGTATTGACAATTAAAATGATTCTTTAACTTGCATACAAATTCTATCTCAACAAAATGCATAAAGAGTAATTCATTCATTTTTGTTGATAATTCTATTTCAACAAAATGATTAAAAATGATGATTTCATTTTGTTTACAATTCGAGTTTAACAAAATGATTAAAAGTGATAATTTCATTTTGTTAACAATTCTAGTTTAACAAAATGATTAAAAGCGATAATTTCATTTTGTTAACAGTTCTAGTTTAACAAAATGAATAAAACTGATAATTTCATTTTGTTAACAATTCTAGTTTTACAAAATGATTAAAAGTGATAATTTCAGTTTGTTAACAATTCTAGTTTAACAAAATGAATAAAAAGTGATAGTTTCATTTTGTTAACAGTTCTAGTTTAACAAAATAACAAAATGAATAAAAATGATAATTTCATTTTGATAACAATTCTAGTTTAACAAAATGAATAAAAAGTGATAGTTTCATTTTGTTAATAGTTCTAGTTTAACAAAATGAATAAAAATGGTCTTTTCATTTTGTTGACAATTCTATTTCGACAAAATTAATATTTTTTTCCTCAAACACAAATCTATTTAACAAAAATATTAATTTTGTTTTACCTCAAATCTATTTAACAAAAATGTAATTTTTGTTTAACTCAAACCTATTTCACAAAAATGTAATTTTTTGTTTAACTCTAATCTATTTGACAAAAATGTAATTTTTGTTTAACTCAAATCTATTTAACAAAAATGTAATTTTCGTTTAACTCAAATCTATTTAACAAAAATGTAATTTTTGTTTTCAACCATTATATTTTGACAAAATGTACATTTTTGTTTCAACTATTATATTTTGATAAAAATGTTCATTTTGTTTCAACTATTCTATTTTGACAAAAATGTTCATTTTGTTTCAACTATTCTATTTTGACAAAAATGTTGATTTTGTTTCAACTATTCTATTTTGACAAAAATGTTGATTTTGTTTCAACTATTCTATTTTGACAAAAATGTTGATTTTGTTTCAACTATTCTATTTTGACAAAAATGTATATTTTGTTTCAACTATTCTATTTTGACAAAAATGTTCATTTTTGTTTCAACTAATCTTTTTGACAAAAATGTATATTTTGATTCAGCTATAAAAAAAATGATAAATTTTGTTTCACTATTTTCTTACAACAAAATGTCCTTTTTATTTCAACTATTTTGTTACAACAAAAATGTCCTTTCTATTTCAACTATTTTGTTACAACAAAAATATCCTTTTTATTTCAACTATTTTGTTACAAGAAAAATGTCCTTTTTATTTCAACTATTTTGATTTGAAAAAAATGACAAAGTTAATTCAACAATTATATTTTGACAAAGATGTCAACTTTGATTCAACTATCCTACTTTGACAAAAATGACAATTTTAATCAATGATTATATTTTGACAAAAAATGATAAATTTAATTCAACTATTCTAATTTGTCAAAAATAACAAATTTAATTCAACAATTGTATTTTGACAAAAATGATAATTTTTATCCAATAATTATATTTTGACAAAAATGATAATTTTAATTCAACTATTCTAATTTGTCAAAAATGACAATTTTAATTCAATAATTCTAATTTGTCAACAATGACAATTTTAATTCAACAATTCTAATTGTCAAAAATGAAAATTTTAATCCAACAATTCAAATTTGTCAAAAATGACAATTTTAATTCAACAATTATATTTTATTCAACACAATAATCATCAAATCAATAGATCTACATAACATTATTAATTCCATATCAAACCACGTATGACAATCAATAGAATTTAACAGCGAATTGGAAAGAAATTTACAATCATAATTCATTATTATTTTTAAAAAAAAGAATACTCACAGTGCTTTAAATCTTGTATAATTCAGATTTGAATTTTGCCCAAAATATGATATGCTCCACATTCGTTCTAATTAGTCCAGAAATGTAGATCTCGGACTCACGATCGCAGCGATTCTGAAATCGTTCAATTCCGAATTTGTATGCATCAGTTATGAATTTATTTAGGTAAATAATATTTTTAAAATAATTAATTAAATAAATAAAAATAAAATACCCTTCTTCCCCAAATAAGATCGAGGCCGCGCTATTTCCCTTTTGTTCAGTTCTAGGGTTCAGGTTTTCAGTCGATTGGAAGCACTGGAGGACGATCGGGCAGTGGCACGTCGAAGGGGGTGGGTGGCGCACGCAATGGGACCCACGGCGGCAGGTGCGATTGCAGGTAGATGGTGCGGCGGTGGTGCAAACCCGCTGACTTCGGGGCTCCTGTTCGTCGCGAATACACTATGGTTTTTGATCAACCCTGTATGAAATCGAAGCTGATGAAATTCTCTTCAATAAAGTCAAAAGGGGGATGGAGTTTTATAGTACGGATTGAAGGAAATTTGTGGAGGAAGAAAGGAGCAATATCCACCATGAAAATATAGGGGCACGACTACAGTAGTGTGATCAGGGTTTAATTTGAGATATTTATAATAAACGAATATTAAATCTCTTAATTATTAGTTTTAAGCATGTTAACTCTTTACAGCTCCAAATTCAGCCCAACGAGAGTTGTTCCTACCCAAATGCCCCCGTTCCAGACACAATGGGCTAGGTTCCGTCATCCCAATCGATCGTTTTCGGCCTATTTTATTTGAATTAAAATTTAAATCATTTATTTATTTAATATGATCGTACATTTAGATTAACCGAGGCCACATACGGACTCCAAAAATTCCCAAGAAATAAATCTAGCTATATTTTGACGATACGGTCCTAACAAAATTAATTTCATCGAATTTGGAGACCGTTTGAAAAATGGCCTTTTAAACGGCCGATTAAATTCAACAAAAATTACCGAACACAGTTTAATTTACCACGCTCACATAATAATTTCAAAAATTATGGAAAATTAAAATTAGCAATAATTTGACATTTCGGATCCGAAATAAATGATTTTGTCGAAACAGAGGTCGTTTATAAAATGACTATTTTTAATAGCTTTAATATTATTTTGTCGAAAACGGAGGTCGTTTATAAAATGACTATTTTTAATAGCTTTAATAAAATGATTCTGGCACATTTTCTAACCAAATTTCTTAAAATAAAAATTTTAAATTGGTTCTGATTTCCCGGGTTGTTACAATCTCCCCCACTGAAAAACTTTTCGTCCCCGAAAAGGAAACAATAGTAAAGCTGGAAACAAAACGGAAAATGCAAAATGTTGTAAATGTACCTCAACACTAGAGTTACTCGGAGATGTCCACCTTGCACTTGGGATAAGCCTGTTTGATGCTATCCTCAGTCTCCCATGTACAGCCTCTAGGATCTCCGCTCTACTGCACTTTGACTAAGTGGATCCTCTTGTTCCTCCGAACTCGGGTTTCTCTGCCAACAATTTTCACTGGCTCCCTTCTTACTACTAAGCTCGGTGTAATATCCAAATCTTGTTGTGTTGCTTCCTCCACAATCAAGTCTGGATCATGTACATGCTTCCGGAGTTGAGCCACATGGAATACATCATGCACCCCTGGCAACCAGTCAGGCAACTACACCCTACAAGTGAGAGTTCCAATCCTTTCGAGAATAGGAAATGGACCAATGAATCTCGGCGCCAACTTCCCAGTCTTTCCAAAAACGAATTACACCTCTCATTGGGGAAACCCTTAAGTACACATAATCGCCAACAGATAATTCTTAATCCCTTCTTCGTGAGTCTGCATAGCTCTTCTGTCAGCTTTGAGCAGTCAATGGTTGCTTCTTAATAAAACCAACTTTATCTGATGCTTCACGAATCATGTCGGGACTCAATACTAACCAATTCCCTGGTTCCACCCAACATGCGAGAGATCTGCATGGCCTGCCATATAATGCTTCAAATGGTGACAACTGCAAGCTTGCTTAGTAACTGTTATTATAAGAGAACTCAACCAAGTGCAAGTGATCTTCCCATGACCCGCCAAAATCAAGAATGCATGCTCGCAACAAGTCTTCAAGTATACGGTTCACCCTCTGAGTCTGGCCATCTGTTTGAGGGTGATAAGCGGTGCTCAAATTCTTCTTTGTCCCCAGCTTCTCTTGGAATGCTTCCCAGAATTTACTAGCAAATATCGGATCACAATCACTGATAATGCTACTGGGAACTCCGTGTAGTCTGACAATCTCTCTGAAATAAAGTTGCGCCAGACTTCGAGCTGTTCTATTAGATCGGACAGGAATAAAATGGATGGTCCTTGTGAAATAATCTACAATCACCCGTATACTGTCATTGCCTTTTCTGGTTCAAGACAAGTCATCAATGAAATCCATAGAAATTTGGTCGCACTTCCAACTTGGAACCTCTAGCGGTTGCAACAATCTTGCAAGCTTCTGTTGATCGCTTTTGACTTGTTGACAAGTGGAACATCTTGCAACATATATAGAAATGTCCCTCTTCATCGCCTTCCACCAGAATGTGCACTTAAGATCGTGATACATCTTGCTTCCTCCTGGATGGATGCTAAGTTTAGATTTGTGACATTAATCCATAACTTCTCTTCAAGAATATCTGGCACATAGATTCTCCCTTGCAGTCTAAGAGTCCCCTTGCTGTCAATTTGGAAGCTTCAAGCTTCGCCCTTTCGAACTCGCTCGCTAATCATCTAAATAAACTTATCATCTTTCTAAAGAGCAAAGATCTTATCCATTAATGTAGGCGTAATGATAAGATTGGCAATGATAAGATTGGCGTTGTCCTCATTCTTCGTGCTGAGCGCATTGTTTACAACATTGGCTTTCCCTGAGTGTATAAGATGTCCAGATCATAGGGTGCAAGAAATTCTAACCAACGTTGTTGCCTCAAATTGAAGTCCCTTTGGTTGAACAGATACTTTAAGGACTTATGATCTGTATATAATTTGAACTTCTCACCCAAAAGACAGTGCCTCCATATCTTTAAAGCAAACACATTGGCCATCAACTCAAGATCATGAGTGGGGTATCTCTTCTCATGCGGTTTCAACTGACGGCTAGCATATGCGACTACTTTCCCCTTTGCATTAACACCGCACCAATACCCTCAATAGAAGCATCAGTATAGACTGTCAAATCTTGGTTGCCATCAATAATGGTTAACACGGGAGCAGTGGTCAACCTCAATTTCAGCTCTTGGAAAGCTGTCCCACATTCGGGTATCCAATTAAACTGTGTATGCTTCTTAGTCATCTTCGTCAGTGGACAAGATAGTTTTGAAAAATCTTTAACGAATTTCCAATAATAACCAGCCAATCCTAGGAAACTTCTGACTTCTGTAGGAGTGCTAGACTGCTTCCAATCTTGAATGGATGAGATCTTGCCCGGGTCTACTGAAATGCCTTTCTTCGATACAACATGACCGAGGAACTTCACTTCTTCTTGCCAAAATATGCATTTAGATAATTTGACTTTCAACACATTCTTTCCCAGAATTTCCAAAACTTCTTTCAGATGATTTTCATGCTCAGTAGTGGATTTAGAGAAGATTAAGATATCGTCTGTCACGACCCAAAATTCCCAGTAAAGGAAAGTCTAGATTTCTTTGAGAACAACACACATCAGAACACAAACTGGAGAAATTTTTTATTGTTGATTACAACAATTACATCAGAGTACAAGAATATAACAGAGTATGAATACTTATTACATAATAGAAATACAATAATATCATATATTTAAATTACATAAAATAGCAGCAGAAAAATATTACAAATATACAACTGAAAGGAATACAGAGCTTTCCGAATAACGCTTCAGCTGTAAACCAGGATCCTGTAAATATATCTGCAAAAAGCTACTCGACTACCCGTGTGGAAAATAAGGGCACCCGAGTTTGCCAGTGAAACAAACTACAGGTCAGTCATGGGACTGGTATGAGAAATCTTAACTTAACCAATCTAACAATAAGGCGAATCACAGGACCACGCCGCTAACGCGGAACAGGTTTACTCCATTGGATTGCCAGTGCATAAAATAAAGTAAAACGTTAAACAACGCAATGCTTTTTAGAAAAATGAAACCATTATAAGACTCAAGTCCCATCATACAATGCAACGCAAACCGGAGGATAGAGTTTTACCTTATAATGGTCAAAAATGCTTGTTACGATAAAATGGATTTAGTATTAGTGTGTATGTCTATGGGTATATATATATTTCAAAAGCAATTTCAATCATAATGTATTAATCATAGACGGCATAGTACCCCATCCTACTATGTCGTCATACTAGTTCTACAATCAAAACCGCGAGGTCGTATTGGAAATTGAATCTCCATCATGAGTCGAGGCTCGGGGCAAGCTCCTCTCAGATTCGAGACACTCTAGCAAATGCCTCAGGATCCCCCGCAGTGAACCCTTGGAGCGGTAGGGCCGGTCCCCGCTTATCGGTAGTGGATTGGTTTTGCCTGAACACACGTTTCCCGGTTCCTTTGAACCTATAGTATGACCACTAACGGCCTATAAAAATCCAAGGCGCCTCAAAATCCATCATCCACATAAGTAAAATGCCAGCCAGTTTAAGCACTGACACTACCACTAGCTAGAAAGAAACATGTGCACTCCCTACGGTCCATATCACGTTTTTGACTCATACCGGGGTGTGAGGATCGCGAAGTCACGATATACACAAAGCTATGCCGTAATAGGCTATACTTTGATCATCCCACAAGGCCCTGCTTTTCAACAAAAGCCTTGATCAATTGCATCTTGGCGTGCCACATTGACAATTCACGCCATGCGATCAATCACTATTAATATATACCAGGGTGTTAAGCAGAGAATAAATTCTCCACCACCAATCAGATATACATTAATAAAAATCAATTTAATTCACATGGAACGAAATCCAATGTCATACACGCATCCATTTACAAGCTTATGCTCTGGGTCTGAGCGAAAACCAAATCCGAACAATCAACAATGGTCCGGACGGCCACCACTGAAGCTCCTTCAAGGTAGCTACTCCCATCATGGGTCTCAGTAGCAACACATCCATTCGATGTGAAGATCGTCGGTCTTAAACCACTGTATTCATCTTCGACTCTTCATCGTCGTAGTAATTATTCGGAATGGATTAAACCCGGTCTTTCCGAATAACTCGCGTATTTTTATAATTAAAAATCAAGTACTATAAAAACACATCCAACGCCATATTCCAATTCAGAGTATTCTTTTAAATAAAATATTCATCTTATTTTATCAAAGATAAATTCTTCAAATTATCCTTAAATCTTTCTTTTAAAGATTTATTAAAACCCCAATTTGGTTTTAAATATCAAAAATCATTATTCAATGATTTTTCAAATTTAAGAAATTAATCTTATTCTTAACTGGGTTAAAGAACTAATGTAATTTAAAACATAGTTCGCGGTAAAACCAAATCGTCTCTCATTAAATATGGAATTTTCACAGAAATCAACTCAATATATATTCGATATAAATTTCTATATCCGACCAATAATATAAATGGAATAACGACAAAGCCTTTTAAATTCCATATATAGTAACGATCTTCTTTTACAGAAGCTTATCTTGGTTATTATTAAATCGAATTTCCACTCAATTCCAATTTAATATATTAAATTGGAAAACTTTACTTTGGAACATTTCCTTTTTAAATCTTAATAAAAAGATTTATAAACTCCAAATTATATTCTCACTGTTAATTGAGTTAAAGAACATATGTCGTTTAAAAACATTGTTCACGATAAACCCAATTCATAAATCATTTTATTCCAATTATTAAATATAATTTGAAACTATAATAACCTTAATTAAAAAATTTATTCTTTTCAATAGGGTTTAAGAACACTGTTATTCAAGACACCATTCACGACAAACCAAAATCCAATTTATTGAATTTCAAATAAATATGAATTAATTGGATACTCCATTAAATCTTGATTAAAGATTTATCCCATTTCTTTATTAAAATAATGTTTTCAAATTATTAGAATTTGGAAATTTCTACTTTTTGTGCACTTAGACCTCTCACATTAGGTTCAACATTAGTGGCTGTTGGACATGCCGGTCGGGTCCGGGCAGACTTCCACCACCAATATAACCTAACCTCGTGTCAAAAGCGCAATTATAATTTATAATTTTAATTATTACATTTGTAATACATTCATCATTTTAAACTATTATTTATCTAAAATATATATATATATATTTTTTAAATATTCTTTTTCCTAGAATATTCTTTTTCTAGGATATTCTTTATTGGAATGCGACTCAATCAATAACCATATAGTTTCAATTATATGGTTTCTATGTATTGCATGTATATAACAACTATGATAATGATACACAACCATTAAACAATCCATTTACATCCAGAGTGAAGTTTATAAATGTGTGAGTATTAAAATAAGTAAGTAACACTCATCACAGCCTGTCAATCCATCGATTAACAGATAATTAAATATTGGGATTTGTGTAAGTCCAATATCATCCCAACACCCGTGAGGGGTTTTCAGCCAACAAAACAAACAATAAATTATCTGTGCACTTGGGCGATGTGTAAAAATTATCGACCCAATCACATAAACAAGTCGGATAACTTGTAAATGGAAGTGTAATACCCAATATAACACAACGATAAAAATGACTCTTCTATATTGTATACAATTCTATTACAATGAACGAATGAAAATAATAACTTTGTCTTTGTTGACAATTTCTATTTGTCAATCCTAACTCAACAAAAGTGGTTATTTTGTTTTGGTAATATCAAAGGTGAAAAAATGATAATTTTTGTTTTGACAAATCTAATGCGACAACATGATAATTTTTGTTTTGTTTTATTCAAATGTCAAAAATGACTATTTTGGTTCCATTCTATTCAAATGACAAAAATGATGAGATAATTTATTTTCATGACATTTCTTACACTTCTAGTGTCAAATAAAAAGATCATTATGTTCGCATACAAAATTTCATATATTTAACAAAATAAAAATGGATATTTATTTGTACACGTATTTTTATCTTAAATAGGACAAATAAATGTGAACATTTACCGGTATACAAATTTCTAATTCAACTTGACAAATAAAAGGTGATGGTTTTATTTGTTTACAAATTCTAATCCAATCTTAACAAATAAAGATGATAATTTATTTGTTAACTGTTTCTATTTAACAAAAGTGACAAAATTTATATGTCAATACCAAAGTTGTCAAAGGTAACAACTTTGTTTGCTAATCTTTTCATTGTAACAAAATGACAAATAAAAATATAATCTTTTTATTTGAATCTTTTGAATGCAATCTAAACTACATTAGAAATGTAAATTTTAATGTATAATCTTTTTATTATCTCCAATTTAAAAGTAAAAATGATACTTTTAATCCTATTCTCTTATTTGTAACTAAATTGACAAATAAAATGTTACTTTTGTATCAATTCTTTTTATTGTAATTAACTTGGCAATAAAAATGAAATCTCTTATACTACACTTTTAATCGTAGTGAATATGACAATAAAGGCATATTCTCTAATTCTACACTTTTTATTCATATCTAAAATGACAGATAAAACTTATCTTAACATTCTATTATAATATAAATAAAAATGTAACTTCTAATTTGAAAGTAAAAATGCAACTTTTATTTTAATGTTTTATTTGCATTAGTGAAATAAAAGAACAAACTTATTTTCACTGTATATTTGCACTAGTGAATGCAAATAAAAGAAAAAACTTATTTTCAACGGATATTTGCATTTGTAAATGCAAATAAAAGGACAAGGTTTATTTTCATTCCTCATAGACGACAAAATATTCATTTCCAATTCATTCCTTTTAATGTGTAAAAGTATACATTTCAAGTTCATTCTTTTTAATGTATAAAAATATACATTTCAAGTTCATTCTTTTTAATGTATAAAAATATACATTTTTAGTAATCCTTTTTAACTAATCAAGTTTTGACACAAATGTTATTCTTTTTCACAAATCAAGGTTTTGACAAAAAATTTATTCTTTCTCACAAATCAAGTTTTTAACAAAATTGTGATTCTATGCATTAATCGAGTTTTAACAAAAAATGTGATTCTATGCATTAATCGAGTTTTAACAAAAATGTGATTCTATGCATTAATCGAGTTTTAACAAAAAATGTGATTTTATGCATTAATCGAGTTTTAAAAAAAAAATGTGATTCTACGCATTAATCGAGCTTTAACAAAAAATGTGATTCTATGCATTAATCGAGTTTTAACAAAAAAATGAAATGTTTTATTCACTAATCATAATTTGTATGTAATCCTTTTGAATAAAAAAAAATTCCTCCTTATGCAATGATCAAAAGGAATCTTTTATTTTTATTCTTATAAGATGACAAAAAAAAGAATGGTTTATTTTCATTTTTTTATGATAATTTGGTTTAATTCCATTTTAATTAACAAAAGGTTAATTCTGGTTTCAACAAAACAAATAAACAAAATGATAACTTTTGTTCTGATCCAATGTTCTAATTAACCCCAATGTTAATTTCTAATTCAACAATTCTAATAAATCGAGATAATAGCTTTGTTTAATCCAATTCTAATAAACACAAATGTTAATTCTAACAGATCTACAGAACACAACGCAATACAATTCAATACAATCCATCAGAACAATCAGCACAATACATCATAGCACATATCACACAGATAATTATTTGACGAAATAAAATAATTAATAAAATAAATAAAATTGTGAAAATTTGAGATTCTCACATCGATTTGGCTGAAAATTCAAAGTGCTCGGTTTCATCTCTAGTCAGCTTCATGGCGTAGATCTGAATTTTATGATTCCAACGCAACGAAAATCGTTCAATTCCGTCGCTGTTCGAACAAGATATGATTTATTTAAGATTTACAACATATTTAAATTAATTAAATAGAAAATTAAAGGGATAATACCCTTCTTCCACGTTATCACGTTCAGGCCGATAGAACCCATCCTCGTCCACTTCATCAAGCGCCGCTGCACCTCGCTACAGACCGCCGGCCAATCATCCGACACCGCCGCTCCTTCGCCCTACACCAGCTGCACCGCCGCCAGAATCACCACCCCACTCGGCGGGCCCCCTACCTCGAGAACCGAACCTGAACGCGTGACCTTCCAGCTATAAATCTGATCGCCTCGCTCCACTAAAACCGATCACACCCACACCGATTGAAAGCTCTCAGAAAACTCTTCGATTTGGTATATGGTTTGTTGATTTTCATTACCTAGATTGGAAGAATTTAGCATTTGAAATCGGGATGTTTCTGGCCTTAGATTTAGGTGGAGGCGGCGGCCATTAGACTTAGGTTTTTTTAATATTTTAATAATATAATTTCTCGAAAAACGTGTTTTAAAGGTGGATTTTCGGACTGTCTCCAAATCAGGCCCAGTTAGTGTCAAACTTAAGGTTTTGACATCTTCTGAACGCGATGGGCTATGCCCCGTGGCCCAATTCTGAAGCCTATTGCGTGTTTTATTAAAATCACAATATTAAATTAATAATTTAATTTCCACCGTACATTTAAATACGCCGGGGCCACATACGGACTCAGAAAACTCCAGAAAAATTATATTTGGCTTTGTTATGACGATACGGTCCTAACAAAACTAATTTCGTCGAATTCTGAGATTGTTTGCAAAATGGCTATTTTTAAGGCCAATATATTATATTAAAATATATATAAATTCTATAGCGACTTTTCTGAATTTTAAACTGGCCATAACTTTTGATTTATAAAGTGAAATTTCAATTTCTCAGATTCCTTAGAAAGATATTGTTAAATAGATTTAAATATTTTTGGTTTCGCTGAACTTCGATTTATTTTGAATCCTGTACATCTAGTTAAAGTTTGAAATCAAATTTTCGAACTACAGCGTTATTTCTAACTCCTTTTATATTTAAGTAAAATTTATTCGTTTTAACTAAATTTTTAGTCGTTATTATTTAAAATAGATTATTTTAAACATTAAAATCCACTAAAATTTCTAAAAGAAAAATTTTAAATCGGCCCCAAATTCTGGGTCGTTATAATCGCCCCCACTTAAAATCTTTTCGTCTTCGAAAAGGAACGTAGCAAAAAGTTGTTTAATTTAACTAACTCAACTTTATTGGTTTCAATAACTTCGTTAGTTAAATTAATTATCATTTCTATACTTAAATTAGTGAAACTAATTATCAAACATCACAACCAGCAATCAATTAGGTAATTAACTTTCCAAATATATATAACTTTTATATATAATCAAAAATCATAGTTTTAGTGCAAATCACAGCAATGTGTACTAACTAAGTTTTGGTTCTCACACCAGTCAACGGAAATATATAGAAATCTCACTTTCGAAACTCGAACATAAATATTGGTGATGGTATACATATCACCAGAATCATCTCCGGGCGACTAGAGTGTGATTCTATATCTATCCAGTATATTAAACTTCAAATATCCGTTAATTACTCGTATATTCGAAATCTTTATATACTCGATTGTCCACATTAAAATATAATATACTCAAATATGTATATTAGGATAAAATTTTCAAAACTAAATTTGTTTTCATTTTTTTTAAGAAAATAATACTCTTCACACTCGTTCTAGGATACTACCGATCCCATCTCTAACGAGTTATTCTCATTGGATATTTCTAATCCAACCTCTGATGAATTCTTTCGTTCGTTTCTAATGTGTCTTGTTCTCGAGATCTGTAAACCAAAGCTCTAATACCAAATGTGACAACCCAAACTTCCCAGTAAATGAAAGTCTGGATTGCTTTGAGAACAACACACATCAGAACACAAACTGGAGAACATTTTTATTGTTGATTACAACAATTACATCAGAGTACAAGAATATAATAGAGTATGAATACTTATTACATAATAGAAATACAATAATATCAGAGATTTATATTACATTAAATAGCAGCGGAAAAATATTACAAATATACAACTGAAAGGAATACAGAACTTTCCGAATACAGCTTCAGCTGTAAACCAGGATGCTGTAAATATATCTGCAAAAAGCTACTCGACTGCCCGTGTGGAAAATAAGGGCACCCGAGTTTGCCAGTGAAACAAACTACAGGTCAGTCATGGGACTGGTATGAGAAATCTTAACTTAACTAATCTAACAATAAGGCGAATCACAGGACCATGCCGCTAACGCGGAACGGGTTTACTCCATTGGATTGCCAGTGCATAAAATAAAGTAAAACGTTAAACAATGCAATGCTTTTTAGAAAAATGAAACCATTATAAGACTCAAGTCCCATCATACAACGCAACGCAAACCGGAGGATAGAGTTTTACCTTATAATGGTCAAAAATGCTTGTTACGATAAACGGATTTAGTATTAGTGTGTATGTCTATGGGTACATATATATTTCAAAAACAATTTCAATCATAATGTATTAATCATAGACGGCATAGTACCTCATCCTACTATGTCGCCATACTAGTTCTACAATCAAAACCGCGAGGTCGTATTGGAAATTGAATCTCCATCATGAGTCGAGGCTAGGGGCAAGCTCCTCTCCGATTCGAGACACTCTAGCAAATGCCTCAGGATCCCCCGCAGTGAACCCTTGGAGCGGTAGGGCCGGTCCCCGCTTATCAGCAGTGGATTGGTTTTGCCTGAACACACGTTTCCCGGTTCCTTTGAACCTATAGTATGACCACTAACGGCCTATAAAAATCCGAGGTGCCTCAAAATCCATCATCCACATAAGTAAAATGCCAGCCAGTTTAAGCACTGACACTACCACTAGCTAGAAAGAAACGTGTGCACTCCCTACGGTCCATATCACGTTTTTGACTCATACCGGGGTGTGAGGCTCGCGAAGTCACGATATACACAAAGCTATGCCGTAATAGGCTATACTTTGATCATCCCACAAGGCCCTGCTTTTCTACAAAAGCCTTGATCAATTGCATCTTGGCGTGCCACATTGACAATTCACAACATGCGATCAATCACTATTAATATATACCAGGGTGTTAAGCAGAGAATAAATTCTCCACCACCAATCAAATATACATTAATAAAAATCAATTTAATTCACATGGAACGGAATCCAATGTCAGACACGCATCCATTTACAAGCTTATGCTCTGGGTCTGAGCGAAAACCAAATCCGAACAATCAACAATAGTCCGGACGACCACCACTGCAGCCCCTTCAAGGTAGCTACTCCCATCATGGGTCTCAGTAGCAACACATCCATTCAATGTGAATATCGTCGGTCTTCAACCACCGTCTTCATCTTCGACTCTTCATCGTCGTAGTAATTATTCAAAATGGATTAAACCCGGTCTTTCCGAATAACTCGCGTATTTTTATAATTAAAAATCAAGTACTATAAAAACACATCCAACGCCACATTCCAATTCAGAGTATTCTTTTAAACAAAATATTCACCTTATTTTATCAAAGATAAATTCTTCAAATTATCCTTAAATCTTTCTTTTAAAGATTTATTAAAACCCAATTTGGTTTTAAATATCAAAAATCATTATTAAATGATTTTTCAAACTTAAGAAACTAATCTTATTCTTAACTGGGTTAAAGAATTAATGTCATTCAAAACAAAGTTCACGGTAAACCCAAAATCGTCTCTCATTAAATATGGAATTTTCACAGAAATCAACTCAATATATATTCGATATAAATTTCTATATCCGAACAATAATATAAATGGAATAATGGCAAAGCCTTTTAAATTCCATATATAGTAACGGTCTTCTTTTACAGAAGCTTATCTCAGTTATTATTAAATCGAATTTCCACTCAATTCCAATTTAATATATTAAATTGGAAAACTTTACTTTGGAACATTTCCTTTTTAAATCTTAATAAAAATATTTATAAACTCCAAATTATATTCTCATTGTTAATTGAGTTAAAGAACATATGTCGTTCAAAAACATTGTTCACGATAAACCCAATTCATAGATCATTTTATTCCAATTATTAAATATAATTTGAAACTCTAATAACCTTAATTAAAAATTTTATTCTCTTCAACTGGGTTTAAGAACAGTGTTATTCAAGACACCATTCACGACAAACCAAAATCCAATTTATTGAATTTCAAATAAATATGAATTAATTGGATACTCCATTAAATCTTGATTAAAGATTTATCCCATTTCTTTATTAAAATAATGTTTTCAAATTATTAGAATTTGGAAATTTCTACTTTTTGCGCACTTAGACCTCTCACATTAGGTTCAACAATAGTGGTTGCTGGATATGCCGGTCGGGTCCGGGCAGACTTCCACCACCAATATAACCTAACCTCTTGTCAAAAGCGCAATTATAATTTATAAATTTAATTATTACATTTGTAATACATTCATCGTTTTAAACTATTATTTATCTAAAATATATATATATATTTTTAAAATATTCTTTTTCCTAGAATATTCTTTTTCTAGGATATTCTTTATTGGAATGCGACTCAATCAATAACCATATAGTTTCAATTCTATGGTTTCTATGTATTGCATGTATATAACAGCTATGATAATGATACACAACCATTAAACAGTCCATTTACATCCAGGGTGAAGTTTATAACTGTGTTAGTATTAAAATAAGTAAGTAACACTCATCACAGCCTGTCAATCCATCGATTAACAGATAATTAAATATTGGGATTTGTGTAAGTCCAATATCATCCCAACACCCGTAAGGGGTTTTCAGCGAACAAAACAAACAATAAATTATCTGTGCACTTGGGTGATGTGTAAAAATTATCGACCCAATCACATAAACAAGTCGGATAACTTGTAAATGGAAGTGTAATACCCAATATAACACGACGATAAAAATGTCTCTTCTATATTGTATACAATTCTATTACAATGAACGAATGAAAATAATAACTTTGTCTTTGTTGACAATTTCTATTTGTCAATCCTAACTCAACAAAAGTGGTTATTTTGTTTTGGTAATTCAAAGGTGACAAAAATGATAATTTTTGTTTTGACAAATCTAATGCGACAAAATGATAATTTTTGTTTCGTTTTATTTAAATGTCAAAAATGACTATTTTGGTTCCATTCTATTCAAATGAAAAAATGTAGAGATAATTTATTTTCATGACATTTCTTACACTTCTAGTGTCAAATAAAAAGATCATTTTGTTCGCATACAAAATTTCATATATTTAACAAAATAAAAATGGATATTTATTTGTACACGTATTTTTATCTTAAATAGGACAAATAAAAGTGAACATTTACCGGTATACAAATTTCTAATTCAACTTGACAAATAAAAGGTGATTGTTTTATTTGTTTACAAATTCTAATCCAATCTTAACAAATAAAGATGATAATTTATTTGTTAACTGTTTCTATTTAACAAAAGTGACAAAATTTATATGTCAATACCAAATTTGTCAAAGGTAACAACTTTGTTTGCTAATCTTTTCATTGTAACAAAATGACAAATTAAAATATAATCTTTTTACTTGAATCTTTTGAATGCAATCTAAACTACATTAAAAATGTAAATTTTAATGTACAATCGTTTTATTGTCTCCAATTTAAAAGTAAAAATGATACTTTTAATCCTATTCTCTTATTTGTAACTAAATTTACAAATAAAATGTTACTTTTGTATCAACTCTTTTTATTGTAATTAACTTGACAATAAAAATGAAATCTCTTATACTACACTTTTAATCGTAGTGAATATGGCAATAAAGGCATATTCTCTAATTCTACACTTTTTATTCACATCTAAAATGACAAATAAAACTTATCTTAACATTCTACTATAATATAAATAAAAAGGTAACTTCTAATTTGAAAGTAAAAATGCAACTTTTATTTTAATGTTTTATTTGCATTAGTGAAATAAAAGAACAAACTTATTTTCACTGTATATTTGCACTAGTGAATGCAAATAAAAGAACAAACTTATTTTCAACGGATATTTGCATATGTAAATGCAAATAAAAGGACAAGGTTTATTTTCATTCCTCATAGACGACAAAATGTCCATTTCTAATTCATTCTTTTAATGTGACAAAATCTCTCTTCTTATCTCATTCTTTCCAAAGTACAAAAATATTCATTTTTGTATAATTCCTTTTAATGTACAAAAATATTCATTTCCAATTCATTCTTTTTAATGTATAAAAGTATACATTTCAAGTTCATTCTTTTTAATGTATAAAAATATACATTTTTAGTAATCCTTTTTAACTAATCAAGTTTTGACACAAATGTTATTCTTTTTCATAAATCAAGTTTTGACAAAAATGTTATTCTTTTTCACAAATCAAGTTTTTAACAAAAATGTGATTCTATGCATTAATCGAGTTTTAACAAAAAATGTGATTCTATGCATTAATCGAGTTTTAACAAAAATGTGATTCTATGCATTAATCGAGTTTTAACAAAAAATGTGATTCTATGCATTAATCGAGTTTTAACAAAAAAATGTGATTTTATGCATTAATCGAGTTTTAAAAAAAAAATGTGATTCTATGCATTAATCGAGTTTTAACAAAAAAATGAAATGTTTTATTCACTAATCATAATTTGTATGTAATCCTTTTCAGCAAATAAAAAAAATTCCTCCTTATGCAATGATCAAAATGAATCTTTTATTTTTATTCTTATAAAATGACAAAAAATGAATGGTTTATTTTCATTTTTTTATGATAATTTGTTTTAATTCCATTTTAATTAACAAAAGGTTAATTCTGGTTTCAACAAATCAAATAAACAAAATGATAACTTTTGTTCTGATCCAATGTTCTAATTAACCCCAATGTTAATTTCTAATTCAACAATTCTAATAAATCGAGATAATAGCTTTGTTTAATCCAATTCTAATAAACACAAATGTTAATTCTAACAGATCTACAGAACACAACGCAATACAATTCAATACAATCCATCAGAACAATCAGCACAATACATCACAGCACATATCACACAGATAATTATTTGACGAAATAAAATAATTAATAAAATAAATAAAATTGTGAAAATTTGAGATTCTCACATCGATTTGGCTGAAAATTCAAAGTGCTCGGTTTCATCTCTAATCAGCTTCATGGCGTAGATCTGAATTTTATGATTCCAACGCAACGAAAATCGTTCAATTCCGTCGCTGTTCGAACAAGATATGATTTATTTCAGATTTACAACATATTTAAATTAATTAAATAGAAAATAAAAGGGATAATACCCTTCTTCCACATTAACACGTTCAGGCCGATAGAACCCATCCTCGTCGACTTCATCAAGCGCCGCTGCACCTCGCCACAGGCCGCCGGCCGATCATCCGACACCGCAGCTCCGTCGCCCTACACCAGCCGCGCCGCCGCCAGAAGCACCACCCCACTCGGCGGCCCCCCTGCCTCGAGAACCGAACCCGAACGCGCGACCTTCCAGCTCTAAATCCGATCGCCTCGCTCCACTAAAACCGATCACACCCATACCGATTGAAAGCTCTCAGAAAACTCTTCGATTTGGTATATGGTTTGTTGATTTTCGTTGTCTAGATTGGAAGAATTTAGCATTTGAAATCGGGATGTTTCTGGCCTTAGATTTAGGTGGAGGCGGCGGCCATTAGACTTAGTTTTTTTTTAATATTTTAATAATATAATTTCTCGAAAAACGTGTTTTAAAGGTGGATTTTAGGGCGGTCTCCAAATCAGGCCCACTTAGTGTCAAACTTAAGATTTTGACGCCTTCTGAACGCGATGGGCTATGCCCCGTGGCCCAATTCTGAAGTCTATTGCGTGTTTTATTAAAATCACAATATTAAATTAATAATTTAATTTCCACCGTACATTTAAATACGCCAGGGCCACATATGGACTCAGAAAAATCCAGAAAAATTATATTTGGCTTTGTTATGACGATACGGTCCTAACAAAACTAATTTTGTCGAATTCTGAGATTGTTTACAAAATGGCTATTTTTAAGGCCAATATATTATATTAAAATATATAAAAATTCTATAGCGACTTTTCTGAATTTTAAACTGGCCATAACTTTTGATTTATAAAGTGAAATGTCAATTTCTCAGATTCCTTAGAAAGATATTGTTAAATAGATTTAAATATTTTTGGTTTCGCTGAACTTCGATTTATTTTGAATCATGTACATCCAGTTAAAGTTTGAAATCAAATTTTCGAACTGCAGCGCTATTTCTGACTCCTTTTATATTTAAATAAAATGTATTCGTTTTAACTAAATTTTTAGTCGTTATTATTTAAAATAGATTATTTTAAACATTAAAATCCACTAAAATTTCTAAAATAAAAATTTTAAATTGGCCCCAAATTCTGGGTCGTTACATCGTCGATGAAAACCAGCACGAATTTATTCAAGACATCCCGGAATACTCTGTTCATCAGATAGACAAAATAAGCAGGAGCGTTACATAGGCCGAACGACATTACTAGCCACTCGTAGAATAAGTCTGGTCCTCTGAAAGCTGTCAAAGGAACACATTCTTCGGCAATGCGCAATTGATGGAAACCTATATCTAGGTCCATTCTATAGAATACTTGCGCTCCATTTAAGTGGTCCAACAGATCATCAATACGTGGCAATGGATATTTGTTTTTCAGCTTTTTTTTATTAAGGTCACGGTAATCCACACATAGTCTGAGAGTACCATCTGACTTTGGGACAAACACCACTGCTACACCCTAATTTGAGAAGCTAGGCCTGATCAGGCCTTTCTACAAAAGCTGTTTAATTTGATTGCTCAGATCCTCTTTTTCTTTCAGTATCATTCTTCAAATAGGATGCACAACTAGCCTTGCATTCGGAACTAAGTCAATCCTGAAGTCGATTTCTCTGCGCGGAGGTAAGCTATCAACTTCTTCAAACACATCTGCATAATCTTTGACGACAGGAATATCCTCAATAGAAGCAAGAGTAACTTCTAGAGAAGACCATAATTCTTCCCTATCAGTTGCTGAGCCATGACAGGGTACAGCAATAATACCTCTGAATTTGATTTTAATTTTGACTATTCTTTCAGCGCATAGTACCTCAGCCTCATACTTTTTTAGTCGATCCAGTCCAAGTATGATATCATATCCGGAGAAATCCATGACGATCAAATTAAAAGAGAACTGGAAATAGGAATAAGAAACAGGCACTCTACAATACTGATTGAGAATAAGAGAACCTCCTATCGGACTATGGGCTCTAATCGATTCTTTAAGGTTTCTGGGTTTCAGTTTTAAATTTTTAATTGTGTCACTAGAAATGAAACTTCGCGATGCGCCAGTGTCAAACAATACTGTAATAGGAATGTTCTTAATAGTAAGGGTACCTCCTAAAACATCAGGTTTACCTGCTCCCTCGGAAGAAGCCGGTGCAGCCGCTCCATCGTATACATGAGCCATGTCAAATTTCTTCAGTTGTGGACAATTCTTTATAAGATGCCCTAGCTTGTGGCAATTAAAGCATTCCCTGGTGTCGCGAGAATTCCGGCTGGGCCCTAACTCATTTCTTCTTGGCCTTTTTGGAGCTCGGCATTTGTAATCAAAGTGTCCCATCTTCTGGCAGTCAAAGCATCTCACCTTGGCCTTTTTACTTCCTTTAGGCTTGGCGGCTGAAGAGTTGCTCGACTCCGGTTTCTTGTCAGACTGCTTTCTCTTGTTATTATTTTGATTCTTCTCCCAATCTTGCTAAGAATTCCTGTCATTTTCTTCATATCGACAAGCCATCTCGACCACCTCGTTAAACGGAAACTTAATATGTGCTGTCACTCTGCTAAGATACTTCCTTGAAAGGCCATTAATGAATCTCTTATTCTTCTGAAATGGGTCCTGAATTAATTCAGGAGCATAGCGTGAAAGCTCTTCAAACTTCTGCACATACCCAGAAACAGTCTTATCTCCTTGTTGCAAGTTAGCAAAATGATCGTGAAGACGCTCGACTTCTTGTGGAATAAATTTCTCGTTAAAGAGCTCTTTGAATTTTGTCCAAGACATGTCAGCATCAGTACCTCCAATTGTAACAGTCTCCCACCATTTCTGAGCCTCATCCTTCAACAGCCACGAAATGCATACGGTGGTCTTCAAGTTCTAAGCCTCCAAATATCTTCTCGCAATTTTTAAGCCATGCCCGAGCTTCTATACTGTCTCTCGGCTTGTGAACGACACGCCACCTAAATTCATGAACTTCTTAACTACTTTGTCCAAGTCAAAAGGCTGTGAGGGGTGAGGTGGTTGTAACAACCCAGAATTTGGGGCCAATTTAAAATTTTCATTTTAGAGATTTTAAAGGTGTTTAAATAGTTGAAATGAATTATTCTAAATAAAAATGACTAGAAATTTATTTTGATTGAATTTAATGCGAATATATTTAATTTACTTACAAAAGGAATTAGAAAAAGGACGGTAGTTTGAAAAGTCAAACCTAAACTTTGACTGACCACACAGAATGCAGAATAAATTGGATTTTGGTGAAACAAAAAATATTAAAATCTATTAATGAATATCTTTCTAAGAATCTGAAAAATCGAAGTTTCATAGTGGGAATCAAAAGTTATGGCCAAATGAATTTTCAGAAAGGTCGCTATAGAGAATATATCGCCCTTGAAAATAGACATTTTGCATATGACCTCGGAATTCGACGAAACCACTTTTGTTGGATCCGGAATGTAAAATTATTGCTAGATTTCAAATTTCATGATTTTTGAAGCTAGTATGTGAGCGTGGCAAAAGAAACTGTGTTTTGTCAATTTCGGTCAAAATTAATTGACTGGAAAATAGCCATTTTTCAAACAGTCTCAGAATTCGACGAACTAAATTTTGTTAGGACCGCATCGTCATAAGAAAGCCAAAAATAATTTTTCTGGATTTTTCTGAGTTAATTTGTAGCCCCGATAAATTTATTTGTACGGTTAAATTAAAATAAATGATTTATAATTCAAAAATGAGAAATGAGGGCCAAGACGATCATTTGGGCCTGCGAGACATAGCCAGATGAGTTCGGAATGGGGGTTAATAGGTAAGAAAGACAGTCGTTGGGCTGAAATTGGTGAAAGTTACTAAACGGGCCTTTATTGGGTAATTAAGAATTAAATAATAATTAGATAAACCTAATATTATATTATAAAGAGCGTACCTTCTTCTTCCCCGTCGATGATTTCAGCCACACAAAACCCATGGCACTTCAAATTTTCATTCTTTGATTTCTCCTTCGTTTCTCAACGAAATTCTTCGCCGTAAATCACGTTTCGAAGAGATTTTCGAGCTCTCCAAATACATACCAATCACATCCCGTCCCGTTGCCTGAAATCGCCGCACCATCCACCCAAAGCCACCGCCGTTCGGCCTCCCCCACCCCCTCCTCGGCGAACCGCACCCCACCCCCCTCTGGCCGAAGATCCCCCTCTCCTAGCACTCCAACCTCCAACAAACCGTTCTGCAAACCGTGGCATGTAGCTCTAGAAAATCTAAATCAAAGTTTTGAACATTTAAGGTATGAAATTCATTTCAGAATTTGCCACGCTTTTGGCTGTGGCAACTATAGTTGTTAAAAGTAAATTTTATTCAAAAACTGATAATTAACTCATATGAACTCCAAACTGAAAATTTTCAGATTTTGCGAGACCGTGACGACAAATAGAGGTTGCTGAAATCAAGTGCGACCATTTTCTGAATTTATTTGGATTTTTCATTCTGCTTTAATCAAGGTGAGATTCTATTTTAAATAATTAAATCTAATTCAGTTGAATGGCGGATATATTAGATCTATGACATGATAAAATTATTGACGTTGTTTTGTTTGATTGGTTATGTTTGCTTTAGATATGTGGTTGTGTATACGGATCTGTATAGATCCAATAATTCTCATCATGTTGTATTTATTTTATGATATCAAATTGCAAGTCCGAATCACATGGTTTTTTTTATGTGCAAATATGAAATGAAATTGTTAGCGGTATTAACAGATCAAATCTTTTTATTATAAATAAAAAGTGGAATATGGCGCATGATAAAAATTACATTTTTATATGTAATTGAAATGTGAATTCACTCCATATGATAAAAATTACATTTTTCTATGTAATTGAAATGTGAATTTACACCGTATGATAAAAATTACATTTTTCTATGTAATTGAAATGTGAATTTACACCGTATGATAAAAATTACATTTTTCTATGTAATTGAAATGTGAATTTACACCATATGATAAAAATTACATTTTTCTATGTAATTGAAATGTGAATTTACCCCGTAGGATAAAAATTACATTTTTCTATGTAATTAGAATGGAAGTTTGCATCGTATGATAAAAATCATACTTTTATAATGTAACATATGATGAGAGTTTGCATTGTAATTAAAAATGATATTTTTACAATGTAAATTAGGAGTAGAGTTTGCACTGTAATTAAAAATCATATTTTTACAATGTTAATAAGAAGTAGAGTTTGCATTGTAATTAAAAATCATATTTTTACAATGTAAATTAGGTGTAGAGTTTGCATTGTAATTAAAAATCATATTTTTACAATGTAAATAAGGAGTAGAGTTTGCATTGTAATTAAAAATCATATTTTTACAATGTAAATAAGGAGTAGAGTTTGCATTGTAATTAAAAATCATATTTTTACAATGTAAATAAGAAGTAGAGTTTGCATTGTAATTAAAAATCATATTTTCACAATGTAAATAAGGAGTAGAGTTTGCATTGTAATTAAAAATCATATTTTTACAATGTAAATAAGGACTAGAGTTTGCATTGTAATTAAAAATCATATTTTTACAATGTAAACTAGGAGTAGAGTTTGCATTGTAATTAAAAATCATATTTTTACAATGTAAATTAGAAGTAGAGTTTGCATTATAATTAAAAATCATATTTTTACAATGTAAATAAGGAGTAGAGTTTGCATTGTAATTAAAAATCATATTTTTACAATGTAAATAAGGAGTAGAGTTTGCATTGTAATTAAAAATCATATTTTTACAATGTAAATAAGAAGTAGAGTTTGCATTGTAATTAAAAATTATATTTTTACAATGTAAATAAGGAGTGGAGTTTGCATTGTAATTAAAAATCATTTTTTTACAATGTAAATTAGAAGTAGAGTTTGCATTGTTTAAAAATCATATTTTTACAATGTAAATAAGGAGTAGAGGTTTCATTGTAATTACAAATCATATTTTTACAATGTAAATTAGGAGTAGAGTTTGCATTGTAATTAAAAATCATATTTTTATAATGTAAATTAGGAGTAGAGTTTGCATTGTAATTAAAAATCATATTTTTACAATGTAAATAAGAAGTAGAGTTTGCATTGTAATTAAATTTACATTTTTAGATGTAATTTAGAATAGGATTCACACTGCAAATATAAGTTACATTTTTATTATGTAACTAAGATGAGAATGTACATTGAAGTTGAAATTTACATTTTTATATGTAATTTAAAAGTAGGATTTTGCAATGTATCCAAAATTTACATTTTTACATGTAAATAGAAAATAGGAATTTACATAGGAATTAAATTTACATTTTTACATGTAAATGAAAAGAATGGAAGTCACATTTTTAATGTAAGTAAAGAATGAATTTAGGATGCTGTAATATTATCTTCATTTTCAAATGAACTAAAATTTAATAAGGACCGGTAGTGGTTTAGAGCGTTGTTTAAATCAATCGATGTTATCACGATTAAACGATTATATATGTATATATATGTATATATATGTAACAACCCGAAAATCTGGGCCAGTTTAAAATTTTTATTTTGGCAATTTTAATGAATTTTGCACATTTAAAATGAATTATTTTAAATAATATCGACGAGAAAATTATTTTGAATATAATTCAAACGTATATATTTATACGCGTCGTCGTTAGAATATAAATAATTATATATAATTATAAATAGAATTGAAAATGGCGCGGTAGTTCGATAATTCGATTTCAAACTTCAAATGAATGTACCGGGTGCAAAACAAACCGGATTTTAGTGAAACGAAAAATATTAGGATCTATTTGGGAATATCTTTCCAACGAATCCGAAAAATTGAAATTTTATAGCGGGAATCAAAAGATATGTCCAGTTGAAAATTCTAAATAGTCGCTATGGAATTCAGGCCCTTAAAAATAGACATTTTGCAAACGACCTCGGATTTTGACGAAACCACTTTTGTTGGGTCCGTGATGTCAAATTATTGCTAGATTCCAATTTTCATAATTTCTCGAATCAATATGTGAGCGTGGCGCAATTAAACGTGTTTGACCAGTTTCAGTTGATTTTAATCGACTGGAAAATGGCCATTTTTCCAACGGTCTCGGAATTCGACGAAACTAGTTTTGTAAGGACCGTATCGTCAATACGAAGCTAGAAATAATTTTTCTGGAATTTTTAGAGATTGTATGTGGCCCCGGTAAATTAAAATGTGTGTTCAAATTCAATATACATTGATTTATATTTTAATTTGTACGGAAACTGATTGTAATAGCCGAATTGGCTTGGGAAACATATCCCATTGTGTTCAGAATGAGGGTATTATGCTAGAGGTGACAGTCGTTGAGTTTAATTTGGGGCTTGAACGAAAATGTATTAAATAGAAAATTAAAATATTATTTAATATTAATATATATGCTTCCATTAGGCAAAAGAAAACGGTCAAATCCCTAAAATGATTTTTCCGCGGTCAAACCCTTCTTCAGGCTGCCGTGATAACGATTGAAGGGCGGACTTCTTCAATTCTTCTTTCCCGATTTACTCATATCCGCACAATGAAATACCAAAAAACTCTGAAGCAATATTGTGGAGCTCGTCGAAATCTCCACATCCAACGGAAGTGATGGGCTGATTCGTGTCGAGGTGGCCAATTTCTCAGCCTAAAGACAGCCGCGTCGAGTTCAGTTCCTGGGCCATAGGGGTTTCGAGTTTCGCACGGTGGATGGAGGAGAGAGAAGGTGCTCCTGCGAACCACGTGACAGCTTCAGATCGACTTCCGGCGCCTCCATTCTGGTGCGAGGTCGAGCCCTAGTGGCGAAGCAAAATGGGGGTAGCGGCGTGGATTTTTCTGGGCGATGACATTGAGTAGGGATGTCGGCTGTTTCCAGTATTTTACTGAGGGGGAAGGTAGTTTCTTTTCTGTTTTTCTTTGGTTTTTAAAAAAATATAAATTCATTGTTTTAAAAATATATGTATTCATTGTTTTAAAAATATATGTATTCATTGTTTTAAAAATATATGTATTCATTGTTTTAAAAATATATATATTCACTGTATAAAAATATTATCTTTGTTTTGAAAAGAACTGTATAAAAATATTATCTTTGTTTTGAAAAGAACTGTATAAAAATATTATCTTTGTTTTGAAAAGAACTGTATAAAAATATTATCTTTGTTTTGAAAAGAACTGTATAAAAATATTATCTTTGTTTTGAAAAGAACTGTATAAAAATATTATCTTTGTTTTGAAAAGAACTGTATAAAAATATTATCTTTGTTTTGAAAAGGACTGTATAAAAATATAATCTTTGTTATGAAAAGAACTGTATGAAAATATGATTTTTATATATTGAATAGCGAAGTAAAAATATGATTTTTATATATTGAATAGCGAAGTAAAAATATGATTTTTATATATTGAATAGCAAAGTAAAAATATGATTTTTATATATTGAATAGCAAAGTAAAAATTCGATTTTTATATATTGAATAACGAAGAAAAAATTCGATTTTTATATATTGAATAACGAATTTAAAATTCGATTTTATATATGTAGTGGCTACGAGCAACGAAAGTGATAAAAGGCGAGAACAGTGAGGATTTCCTACATTAGAAGTGTCGAGGAGTTGGATTAGCTATTGGTGAGAACTTCTCACTCTAGATTTCTTTTTCTAGTCATATATATATATACTAGGATGCAGACGGTGTTTAGTAGCACCCGACACCCGTCATCAACAGACCATGGATGGCTTGTTTGTTTAATTGATGTGTTGTGAAATTTTTTTGTGTTGTTGATGTGAAATCGATAATAAATGTAGATGTGCTGAAATAAATTAATTATCGTTAACAATATAATTTTTAACGTGAAAGTGGATAAATAAATATTTATAAACAAATTAGCCGATTTGTTTATATACACTGATTTGACTGATATTGATTGGGACGATAAATTTTACACATCGCCCAACTGCACAAATAAAAATCTGTGTTTGTTGATTTGAAACCCCACACGGGTATTGGGATAATATATGACATACACTAATCCCAATAATTAGTTGTATGTCGATCGATTGATTGACAGGTTGTTATAAGCGCTAGATATCTATATTTGATGCTTATACAGTGTAGTGCACTTTGGATGATGGTTGATTATTTATCGTTGCTATTATATACATGTGTTGTATGGAATCCATATAATTAACTTTATATGGTAATTGATTGGGCCTCATTCCAATTTAGAAGATAAAGAATATTGTAATATAAAGGTTCATGTGTTGACAGTACTCATCCGTTGAGATTAGTCATGTGTTGAACGAAATATTTTAACGATAAAATTTACATCTTTATCATATAGAAAATTAGAAACTAACTGGAAAATAGATAAGATGAGTGGTCTCCTGGATGTTGATCTGATGTTGGTTTCGGCCTTCGGGGTTAATATTCAGGGAATCGTTCTCTTACTAGTTTACGGTTGGAGTCTGATTTGAAATCAAACGATAGATACCATAATTTTTATAAAATATATTAAATAACAAAAAGAGTCACACGTGGACAGTACTCATTCGTTGAGATTAGTCGTGTGTTGACAAAAATATAGATTCACGTATTGAATAGGATAAATATTCATTTGTTGAATAGAATAACAGAATTATTGAAATATATAAAGTCGTGTTGATTAGAGATGCGTTATTTTGACGCGAACGATATTTATATCGATTATATTCGTTTTTATAATTTGATTTGAATAGAAAATGAATTGAATTTGATTTGAATAGAAAATGAATTGAATTTGATTTGAATAGAAAACGAATTTGATTTGAATTAAATAGAAAACGAATTCGAATTGAATTGAAAAGAAAACGAATTCGAATTGAATTGAATTGAAAAGAAAATGAACTCGAATCGAATTAAAATCGATTTGAATTGAAATCAAATAGAAATGAAAGTAAAAAAGGATTTACAATAGAAAATTCAATTTTGATTTGAATTTGAAATAAAGGTTGAAATTGTTTTTGAAACGAATTCAAAACTATTTATAAAATTCGTTTTAAATAGTAATCGACAAAATATATATTATATATATACAATATAATGGCCTGAATAGAACGCGCCGCGGCAGTTCGCGAATTTCGACCATTGACTTCGAACGGACATTACGGGAGATCCGACCGTCGGATTCTCCTAGAACGAGAACCGTTGGGTTCGTATCGAAATGTGCTTTCTAACGAATATTAGAAATTTGAAATCTAACGGTTGGATTTAGAATTATGTCCAAATCAAATTTGGAAAAGGTCGTTGTAAGTGCAGTTCGATGGCCGTTGATGGAAATCGACTGTACGGGCCTTGATAAAATTATTAAAAATAGTAATAATTTGTGTAAAATCATAAGAAATGATTTTGGAAAAATTAGGAGGAAAAACTCCATATTTGAAAAGATAAAAATAGATTTTTATCGAAATGAACTAGTTTTGAACTAGAATTAAAATTCTATTTATTTTTAAATAAATAAATTTGATTTGAAAGGGTTTTAAAAGTAACCAGGATTTCCAATAATTGAATTGGAATGGATTTGAATCGAAATTGTCTTCGGAATATTTCGATGTGGGATTTTGTGATTATACAAGTATTGTTATGGGAAATTTGAAAGATATATTTATATCGTTATTTCCAATACGATATTTGTTGGTCATAGAATTTGATATTGAATATAAACCGATATATTTTCTATTCAGAGCCTTGTATTTAATATCGAATGTGATTTGGGTTTATCGTGAATGGCGTCTTCATTAACACTGTTCTTAAGCCTAGTGGAGGAAAAGATTAAATCTTTTTTTTTATTTAGATTTAATGAGGTGTACCAATTATATAATATTTAATTGGAATTAAATTGGTATTGATTTTTGGGTTTATCGTGAACAGTGTTTTAAATAACACTTATTCTTTAACCCGATAATTAATAGAATGTGATTTTGGGTTGTCGTGAACGGTATCTTCAATAATATTGTTCTTAGGTCCAAAGGAGTTAAGAAAATCAGAAACTAACTGGAGATTAGTTAAGTTGAATGGTTTCTGGGGTATTGATCTGATGTTGGTTTCGGCCTTCAGGGTTAATACTTATAGAATTGCTCACTTGCTAATTTATGGTTAGGGTCTGTTTGAAATGTAATGTGATTTTGGGTTTATAGTGAACCGTGTTTTAAATGACACTGATTCTTTAACCCAGTTAAAGATTAAAACTAAGTGGAGTTTTAATGAATCTTTAATTAGATTGAAAAGATCGAGAATGGAGTATCACCAGTTTTGCTCCAAAGCGATAGTTAAATCTTTAATTAGATTTGAACGTGAAATGGTAATTGAATTTACCGATAACACCGTGATGTTAGAAATGAAGTATTACCAGTTTTTCTTCATGGGATGAATAGGTTGGGATTGGGAAATAAAATAAATAATTACTTCGGTGTGGTTCGCTAATCCCGACTAGTTTGGAAAACCATACTTTGGTTTGAAATGATATCCAAAGGAAGATTAAAGAATAAATTTTAAAGAATTTATCTTTGATGAGGTTAATGGGAACCTTTCCCTAAGAACATGAAATTTAGAAACTAACTGTAGGTTAGCTAAGAAGGATGGTTTCCTGGGTATTGATCTGATGTTGGTTTCGGCCTTCGGGGTTAATATTTGGGGAATTGTTCTCTTGCTAATTTACGGTTAGTGACTGCTGAATAGAAATGAGGCGTATGTTGTGTTTGTGTAACATTTGTTTATAATATACGCGGGTTGTTCGGAAATGCCAGGTTTATACCCATTCTAAATAACCGATTCGACGATAAGTCGAAGATGATGACGGTGATCGAAGACCGGAAGTCTTCACATCGTTTGGGTGATTACTGATGATCTTGATTGGGCTGTACACCCAAGATGAGGGAATCAGTTGGTAGTCATCCAGACGTACTTGGAGATCGACGGATATGCGAGGAAAGTGCCTCCGGTTTCGTTCAGACCTAGAACGGACTTGTAAATGGATGGTGTGTCTGACATTGTATTCCTTTATATTGTATTCGTTGATCTCTGCTAAATATATATCTGTTTGGCGGCGGGGAATTTATTCTCTTGCTTAACGCCCTTCTCTGAGACATACGATCTCAGAGGTTATATATTGGCAGAAATCAATGGTACGATATGGATTGATAGTGTGGCATGCTGAGATGCAGTGATCCATACTTTTTTTGAAAAGCAAAGTTTGGTGGATGATGATCAAAGCGCAGCTTTGATATAGCATGGCTTTGTGTATAGCGTTGATTCGCGAGCCTCACACCCCGGTATGGTGGTAAAGTGATGGTTTGATCAGTATGCTTTTTAGTGGATGGACACCTTAGTGGTGTCGTGGATTCGGTCGACCGAGATGAGCTTAGTGCTCAGGGATATATAGAATAAGCGGTGTTTTCTCTCGCTGGGAAGTATGCCGCGGTGATACTCTGGTCCCAAAAGTGCGTATGTGCATTACGGTGTTTTCTCTTGCTGGGACGTAAGCCGTGGGGAATTGCACTACGCGATCGATCTTTTGAATCAGGAGCCACCATGATGGAAATCCAATTTCCAATACGTGTATTTCGGTTTTATTTGTAGATCCTAGTATGGCGACATAGTGGGATGGGGCGCTTATGATGTCTATGATTGATACTTATGATTTGAAGATTGTTTTATAACTATGCACTTACGATAGTATCAAATGATTTGTTTTAAACGTATCAAGCATTCTTGGCTATTATAAGGTAAAAACCCTATCCTCCGGCTTGCGTTGCATTGTGTGATGGGAACTGTGTCTTATAATAGCTTCATTTTTCCTTATTTAGCATTGCGTTGTTTGTTTTATGCACTGGTGTTCTTCGGAGGAAACCTGTTCTGTGTTATACGGCGTGGTCCCTTGATTTACCCAACTTTAAAATAAAGATTAATAGCTGTTTTAGTTCTCTCACCAGTCCCGTGACTGACCTGGAGTTTATTGTTTTGACCTAAACTCTGGGTGCCCTTATTTTGACACGGGCAGCTAGTAGTTTTGGTTTTGTAGATTTATATTCACAGGATCCTGGTTTACAGCTGGAATGATATTCAGAAAGCTTTGTATCTGTATATCTCTTCTAGTTGTGTATTGTATTATTTTCCGCTGCTATGTATTTAAATGTAATTTAAATCTCTGATATTTCTGTGTAATATTTATTCATTTATACTCTGTATATTCTTGTAATCTGATGCATTGCTGTAATATACAATGAAATGTTCTCCCGTCTGCGTCCTGTTGTGGCTTGTTCTCGAACTATCCGCACTTTCCTCACCGGGGAAGTTACGGGTTTTCACAGTTGGTATCAGAGCTTTGGTTTACAGAGCTCGCGAACAAGACACATTAGAACCATACGAAAGAATTCATCATATATTGGATTAGTAATATCCAATTAGAATTACTCGTTAGAGATAGGATCAGTAGTATCCTAGAACGAGTGTGAAGAGTATATTTTTCAAATGAAAACAATTTTGTTTTGAAATTTAAATCGTTTTATACGTATTTGAATATTTATCTACTTTGAATTTGGACAATCCGATATATAAAGATATTGCATATACGCGTCATGAACGTATATTCGAAGTTTTAATATACCGGATAGATATAGAACCACACTCTAGTAGCCCGGAGATGTTCTGATGGTGGTTCGAAACATCATCAGCATTTATTTTCGAGTGACGAAGGTGTGATATCTATATATTTCCATTAGACTGGTGTGAGAACCAAAACTTATATAGATAAATTTATTGTTGTGAATTGGCATCAAAAACATGATTTTTAGTATATGTATCAAAATTATGAATTTGAAACTCTAATTCACTAATTGATTGATGTTTGTGTTGCTTGTTTAGTTGTTTGATAAATTTTGAACCATTATGCCTAATTGTACCAAATATTGAACTGTATTGAAAATTGGTCGCATTTGCTTGCATATACATGTACTTACATTGAACAGGTCATAGCAAGGAGGCTAGAGCAGAGAATAAAATTTGTTTGCCCGACAAATAGGTACATATTTGCTATATAATCTACTGTTTTGTTTGGGTGATGATGATTTTATGAGCCTATTGGCTAGCCGCTTGGCTTTTTCTTTTTCTTTTTGAGATCAGAAGGCCTGTATAGCAATTTCCGGATTTTCCCGTGGCTCCCGGTGCAGGGGAGGTTATGGCGAAATTTTTCGAAAATTCCGGGTGTTAGCCAAATTTTTGAAGAATTTGAAAATTCTCAGAAACTGAAAAGTTGGAGAATGGAATTCAGATCGAACGTAGAGTTGATTAATCAAACCACTTTCAACTTCGTTCCTTTTCGGGGACGAAAAGTTTTAAGTGGGGGAGATTGTAACAACCCGAAATTCTGGGCCAGTTTAAAAATTTTATTTTGGCAATTTTAATGAATTTTGCACATTTAAAATGAATTATTTTAAATAATATCGACAAGAAATTTATTTTGAATATAATTCGAACGTATATATTTATACGCGTCGTCGTTAGAATATAAATAATTATATATAATTATAAATAGAATTGAAAATGGCGCGGTAGTTCGATAATTCGATTTCAAACTTCAAATGAATGTACCGGGTGCAAAACAAACTGGATTTTAGTGAAACGAAAAATATTAGGATCTAATTGGGAATATCTTTCCAACGAATCCGAAAAATTGAAATTTTATCGCGGGAATCAAAAGATATGTCCAGTTGAAAATTCTAAATAGTCGTTATGGAATTCAGGCCCTTAAAAGTAGACATTTTGCAAACGACCTCGGATTTCGACGAAACCACTTTTGTTGGATCCGTGATGTCAAATTATTGCTAGATTCCAATTTTCATAATTTTTCGAATCAATATGTGAGCATGGCGCAATTAAACGTGTTTGACCAGTTTTAGTTGATTTTAATCGACTGGAAAATGGCCATTTTTCCAACGGTCTCAGAATTCGACGAAACTAGTTTTGTAAGGACTGTATCGTCAATACGAAGCTAGAAATAATTTTTCTGGAATTTTTAGAGATTGTATGTGGCCCCGGTAAATTAAAATGTGCGTTCAAATTCAATATACATTGATTTATATTTTAATTTGAACGGAAACTGGTCGTAATAGCCGAATTGGCTTGCGAAACATATCCCATTGTGTTCAGAATGAGGGTATTACGCTAGAGGCGACAGTCGTTGAGTTTGATTTGGGGTTTGAACGAAAATGAATTAAATAGAAAATTAAAATATTATTTAATATTAATATATATGCTTCCATTGGCCAGAAGAAAATGGTCAAATCCCTAAAATGATTTTTCCGCGGTCAAACCCTTCTTCATGCCGCCGTGATAACGATTGAAGGGCGGACTTCTTCAATTCTTCTTTCCCGATTTACTCATATCCGCACATTGAAATACCAAAAAACTCTGAAGCAATATTGTGGAGCTCGTCGAAATCTCCACATCCAACGGAAGTGATGGGCTGATTCGTGTCGAGGTGGCCAATTTCTCAGCCTAAAGACAGCCGCGTCGAGTTCAGTTCCTGGGCCATAGGGGGTTTCGAGTTTCGCACGGTGGATGGAGGAGAGAGAAGGTGCTCCGGCGAACCACATGACAGCTTCAGATCGACTTCCGGTGCCTCCGTTCTGGTGCGAGGTCGAGCCCTAGTGGCGAAGCAAAATGGGGGTAGCGGCGTGGATTTTTCTGGGTGACGACATTGAGTAGGGATGTCGGCTGTTTCCAGTATTTTACTGAGGGGGAAGGTAGTTTCTTTTCTGTTTTTCTTTGGTTTTTAAAAAAATATAAATTCATTGTTTTAAAAATATATGTATTCATTGTTTTAAAAAAATATGTATTCATTGTTTTAAAAATATATGTATTCATTGTTTTAAAAATATATATATTCACTGTATAAAAATATTATCTTTGTTTTGAAAAGAACTGTATAAAAATATTATCTTTGTTTTGAAAAGAACTGTATAAAAATATTATCTTTGTTTTAAAAAGAACTGTATAAAAATATTATCTTTGTTTTGAAAAGAACTGTATAAAAATATTATCTTTGTTTTGAAAAGAACTGTATAAAAATATTATCTTTGTTTTGAATAGAACTGTATAAAAATATTATCTTTGTTTTGAAAAGAACTATATAAAAATATTATCTTTGTTTTGAAAAGAACTGTATAAAAATATTATCTTTGTTTTGAAAAGAACTGTATAAAAATATTATCTTTGTTTTGAAAAGAACTGTATAAAAATATTATCTTTGTTTTGAAAAGGACTGTATAAAAATATAATCTTTGTTATGAAAAGAACTGTATGAAAATATGATTTTTATATATTGAATAGCGAAGTAAAAATATGATTTTTATATATTGAATAGCGAAGTAAAAATATGATTTTTATATATTGAATAGCAAAGTAAAAATATGATTTTTATATATTGAATAGCAAAGTAAAAATTCGATTTTTATATATTGAATAATGAAGAAAAAATTCGATTTTTATATATTGAATAACGAATTTAAAATTCGATTTTATATATGTAGTGGCTACGAGCAACGAAAGTGATAAAAGGCGAGAACAGTGAGGATTTCCTACATTAGAAGTGTCGAGGAGTTGGATTAGCTATTGGTGAGAACTTCTCACTCTAAATTTCTTTTTCTAGTTATATATATATATATATATATACTAGGATGCAGACGGTGTTTAATAGCACCCGACACCCGTCATCCACAGACCATGGATGGCTTGTTTGTTTAATTGACAGTACTCATCCGTTGAGATTAGTCATGTGTTGAACGAAATATTTTAACGATAAAATTTACATCTTTATCATATAGAAAATTAGAAACTAACTGGAAAATAGATAAGATGATTGGTCTCCTGGATGTTGATCTGATGTTGGTTTCGGCCTTCGGGGTTAATATTCAGGGAATCGTTCTCTTACTAGTTTACGGTTGGAGTCTGATTTGAAATCAAACGATAGATACCATAATTTTTATAAAATATATTAAATAACAAAAAGAGTCATACGTGGACAGTACTCATTCGTTGAGATTAGTCGTGTGTTGACAAAAATATAGATTCACGTATTGAATAGGATAAATATTCATTTGTTGAATAGAATAACAGAATTATTGAAATATATAAAGTCGTGTTGATTAGAGATGCGCTATTTTGACGCGAACGATATTTATATCGATTATATTTGTTTTTATAATTTGATTTGAATAGAAAATGAATTGAATTTGATTTGAATAGAAAATGAATTGAATTTGATTTGAATAGAAAACGAATTTGATTTGAATTAAATAGAAAACGAATTCGAATTGAATTGAAAAGAAAACGAATTCGAATTGAACTGAATTGAAAAGAAAATGAATTCGAATCGAATTAAAATCGATTTGAATTGAAATCAAATAGAAATGAAAGTAAAAAAGGATTTATAATAGAAAATTCAATTTTGATTTGAATTTGAAATAAAGGTTGAAATTGTTTTTGAAACGAATTCAAAACTCTTTATAAAATTCGTTTTAAATAGTAATCGACGAAATATATATTATATATATAATATATATAATATAATGGCCTGAATAGAACGCGCCGCGGCAGTTCGCGAATTTCGACCATTGACTTTGAACGGACGTTACGGGAGATCTGACCGTCGGATTCTCCTAAAACCAGAACCGTTGGGTTCATATCGAAAAGAGATTTCTAACGAATATTAGAAATTTGAAATCTAACGGTTGGATTTAGAATTATGTCCAAATCAAATTTGGAAAAGGTCGTTGTAAGTGCAGTTCGATGGCCGTTGATGGAAATCGACTGTACGGGCCTTGATAAAATTATTAAAAATAGTAATAATTTATGTAAAATCATAAGAAATGATTTGGGAAAAATTAGGAGGAAAAACTCCATATTTGAAAAGATAAAAATAGATTTTTATCGAAATGAACTAGTTTTGAACTAGAATTAAAATTCTATTTATTTTTAAATAAATAAATTTGATTTGAAAGGGTTTTAAAAGTAACCAGGATTTCCAATAATTGAATTGGAATGGATTTGAATCGAAATTGTCTTCGGAATATTTTGATGTGGGATTTTGTGATTATACAAGTATTGTTATGGGAAATTTGAAAGATATATTTATATCGTTATTTCCAATACGATATTTGTTGGTCATAGAATTTGATATTGAATATAAGCCGATATATTTTCTATTCAGAGCCTTGTATTTAATATCGAATGTGATTTGGGTTTGTCATGAATGGCGTCTTCATTAACACTGTTCTTAAGCCCAGTGGAGGAAAAGATCAAATCTTTTTTTTTTAGATTTAATGAAGTGCACCAATTAAATAATATTTAATTGGAATTAAATTGGTATTGATTTTTGGGTTTATCATGAACAGTGTTTTAAATAACACTTATTCTTTAACCCGATAATTAATAGAATGTGATTTTGGGTTGTCGTGAACGGTATCTTCAATAATACTGTTCTTAGATCCGAAGGAGTTAAGAAAATCAGAAACTAACTGGAGATTAGTTAAGTTGAATGGTTTCTAGGGTATTGATCTGATGTTGGTTTCGGCCTTCAGGGTTAATACTTAAGGAATTGCTCACTTGCTAATTTACGGTTAGGGTCTGATTGAAATGTAATGTGATTTTTGGTTTATAGTGAACCGTGTTTTAAATGACACTGATTCTTTAACCCAGTTAAAGATTAAAACTAAGTGGAGTTTTAATGAATCTTTAATTAGATTGAAAAGATCGAGAATGGAGTATCACCAGTTTTGCTCCAAAGCGATAGTTAAATCTTTAATTAGATTTGAACGTGAAATGGTAATTGAATTTACCGATAACATCGTGGTGTTAGATATGAAGTATTACCAGTTTTGCTTCATGGTATGAATAGGTTGGGATTGGGAAATAAAATAAATAATTACTTCGGTGTGGTTCGCTAATCCCGACTAGTTTGGAAAACCATACTTTGGTTTGAAATGATATCCAAAGGAAGATTAAAGAAATTTTTTTAAAGAATTTATCTTTGATGAAATTAATGGGAACCTTTCCCTAAGAACATGAAATTTAGAAACTAACTGTAGGTTAGCTAAGAAGGATGGTTTCCTGGGTATTGATCTGATGTTGGTTTCGGCCTTCGGGATTAATATTTGGGGAATTGTTCTCTTGCTAATTTATGGTTAGTGACTGCTGAATAGGAATGAGGCGTATGTTGTGTTTGTGTAACATTTGTTTATAATATACGCGGGTTGTTCGGAAAGGTCGAGTTTATACCCATTCTGAATAACCGATTCGACGATAAGTCGAAGATGATGACGGTGGTCGAAGACCGGAAGTCTTCACATCGTTTGGGTGATTACTGATGATCTTGATTGGGCTGTACACCCAAGACGAGGGAATCAGTTGGTGGTCGTCCAGACGTACTTGGAGATCGACGGATATGCGAGGAAAGTGCCTCTGGTTTCATTCAGACCTAGAACGGACTTGTAAATGGATGGTGTTTCTGACATTGTATTCCTTTATATTGTATTCGTTGATCTCTGCTAAATATATATCTGTTTGGCGGCGGGGAATTTATTCTCTTGCTTAACGCCCTTCTCTGAGACATACGAGCTCAGAGGTTATATATTGGTAGAAATCAATGGTACGATATGGATTGATAGTGTGGCATGCTGAGATGCAGTGATCCAGACTTTTTTTGAAAAGCAAAGTTTGGTGGATGATGATCAAAGCGCAGCTTTGATATAGCATGGCTTTGTGTATAGCGTTGATACGCGAGCCTCACACCCCGGTATGGTGGTAAACTGATGGTTTGATCAGTATGCTTTTTAGTGGATGGACACCTTAGTGGTGTCGTGGATTCGATCGACCGAGATGAGCTTAGTGCTCAGGGATATATAGAGGAAGCGGTGTTTTCTCTCGTTGGGACGTAAGCCGCGGTGATACTCTGGTCCCAAAAGTGCGGATGTGCATTACGGTGTTTTCTCTTGCTGGGACATAAGCCGTGGGGAATTGCACTACGCGATCGATCTTTCGAATCAGGAGCCACCATGATGGAAATTCAATTTCCAATACGTGTATTTTTGTTTTATTTGTAGAGCCTAGTATGGCGACATAGTGGGATGGGGCGCTTATGCCGTCTATGATTGATACTTATGATTTGAAGATTGTTTTATACACTATGCACTTATGATAGTATCAAATGATTTGTTTTAAACGTATCAAGCATTCTTGGCTATTATAAGGTAAAAACCATATCCTCCGGCTTGCGTTGCATTGTGTGATGGGAACTGGGTCTTATAATAGCTTCATTTTTCCTTATTTAGCATTGCGCTGTTTGTTTTATGCACTGGTGTTCTTGGGAGGAAACCGGTTCCGTGTTATACGGCGTGGTCCCTTGATTTACCCAACTTTAAAATAAAGATTAATAACTGTTTTAGTTCTCACACCAGTCCCATGACTGACCTGAAGTTTATTGTTTTGACCTAAACTCTGGGTGCCCTTATTTTGACACGGGCAGCTAGTAGTTTTGGTTTTGCAGATTTATATTCACAGGATCCTGGTTTACAGCTGGAATGATATTCGGAAAGCTTTGTATCCGTATATCTCTTCTAGTTGGGTATTGTATTATTTTCCGCTGCTATGTATTTAAATGTAATTTAAATCTCTGATATTTCTGTGTAATATTTATTCATTTATACTCTGTATATTCTTGTAATCTGATGCATTGTTGTAATATACAATGAAATGTTCTCCCGTCTGCGTCCTGTTGTGGCTTGTTCTCGAACTATCCGCACTTTCCTCACCGGGGAAGTTACGGGTTTTCACAATATATATATATATATATATATATATATGTATATATATATATGTATATATGTATATAATTAAAAGTAAACGAATGGAGCGCGGTAGTTCGCGTTTTGAAATCGTACCTTTAAACGACTATACAAGAAGATCTGACCATCGGATTTCCTTGAAACTGAAACCGTTAGGACCGTCTTGGAAAAATCTTTCCAACAATATATATTACGTTAAGATCCAATGGTTAGATTCTGATAAATCTAAAAATCAAAATTGGTTGAATGCAGCGCCATAGTCGCCCATTGACTCAAGGCGTCGTTATATAAAATTTAATTATTTTAAATAATTAAAATAGGAAGTAATCATTATAAAATGATACCATTAAGTACGAAGGATTTTAAATATATATATATATATATACGAGGATTATTTGGAAAGTCCGAGTTCTCTCATTCCAAATAATCAAACGACGTTAATGGAAGTATTAAGATAGCGTATGAAGACCGTAAATCTTCCCTCGAATGGACAATGATCGAGGCCCTGATTTGACTTGCTCCCAATTCAAGGGTCATGGTCATTGCCCAAACGTACGTGTTGATTTCGCGGGTTTGGTTTTCGCTCAGACCCAGAGCATAAGCTAATAAATGGACTATGTGTCTGACATCGTACTCTATTAAATATCATGTTATTGATCTTCTGTCGAATGTATGAATGTTTGGTGGCGGAGAATTTATTCTCTTGCTTAACACCCTTTCATATATTTCGGCAAAGGATTGGTAGTGCAATATGGAGTGACGATGTGGCATGCTAAGATGCATATGATCAAGGCTTTGTTGAAAAGCAGGCCTTGTGGGACGAACAAAGCATAGCCTGTTTAGGCATAGCTTTGTGTATAGCGTGACTTCGCGAGCCTCACACACCGACGGAGTCTAAAATGGGAGAAGGGAACGCAGAGAGAGCAGCACGTTTCTTTCTAGCTAGAAGTGGTGATTGGGCTTTAACACGACCCGACATTTTACTTATGTGGATGATGGAATGAGGCGCCTCGGATGATAGGTCCTATAGGATCGGGAAACGTGTGTTCAGGAATTGCCAATCCACGAAGCTGTATGTGTGGACCGGCCCTGCAGCTATCCAAGGGTTCACTGCGGGGGATCCTGAGACATTAGCTAGAGTGACTCGAATCGGTAAGGAGCTCCTCCCTAGCCTTGACTCATGATGGAAATCCAAACTTCCAATACGAACCTACGGATTTGATTGTATTACTAGTATGGAAGCATAGTATTATGGTATCTATGTGTCCTAAGATTGACACATTTATTTTGAAGTGTTTTCCATATATACTAATAATAATATTAAACTCGTGTTTGCCATATTTAGCATGTTTAATCACCATAAGGTAAAACTCTATCCTCTGGTTTGTGTTGCATTGTGTGATGGGACTTGGGTCTTATGGTGATTCCATTTTTCTCAAAAGCATAGCGTTGTTTTACGATTCACTTATTATTTATTCTGTCACTTTAAATTATGCACGGCAACCCATTGGAGTAAACCCGTTCCGCGTTAGCGGCGTGGTCCTTGGATTTGCCTTATTACTAGTAGTTAAATTAGTTAAGAATTCTCACACATGTCCCACGACTGACCCGTTGTTTGTTTTCACCTTTTTGCAAACTCGGGTGCCCTCCTTTCTACATGGGCAGCCAAGTAAACAGGTTCATTCTTTGCTTGAAGTCTTTTCTTTGGAGCTGCTTATTATCTTTCTTGGATTTGCTTTCGTGGAGAGGTGATCACTTGGAGCTTGAAGACATCTATCATTTGCTATTATTGCATTTTTCTCTTTTTAATTCCAGACATCAAACTTGTTTCATTTCACGTTGTTTAAGTTGGGGTTGGAACTTATTTCATTTTCTGCAAACTTGATGTAATAATTTAGAATTCTGTGACTGTGGACTTTCTGTGGTTAATGACATTGTATTTCCGCTGCTATGATGTTGTTACTCTATGAATTTCCTATGCTATGTTGTATTTGTGATCTGTATTATTGTATTTATGTTGTATTCCAAATGATTATTCCTAACTTTCATTCTATGGAAGTTTGGGGTCATCATAGTTGGTATCAGAGCTTTGGTTAAACTTAGCTTTGGAATATAACATATTTATGATAATTCGTTTACATAGAATCACAATATTCTATGGTGAACATTTCATGTGAATACATAATAGTCAGTCATTCCATCATCATCTTTTCATCCGTCCTTTTATCTTTAGAATTTCTTCAAATCACCATTATAGTTGTTTTGACTCTTTCCTGGATCGTACAGAACTAACTAGAAATGAGTACCACTGCCGCTAGAGCCACTAGAGCTAGAGCAAGGAGACAAAATATTGTTGAAACTGAGGAGGCCACAGTTCAACAGCCACCACCACCACCGCAGCCCTTTGATTTGGATAAGGTGGCGAAGAAGTTCAAAAACCTGGGAGGAGTATCATTCAAGGGTACTGAAACTGTGACATAAGCTCAAGCTTGGCTGAGGAACTGCGAAAAGATTTTTGGAGGATTGGAGCTGGGGGATCATAGGAAAAGATTAGTGGCTTCATGGCTACTACAGGAGGAAGCTCAAAACTGGTGGGACACAGTCACGGTTGGAGGGACTGCAGACAATATGACTTGGACAAGGTTTAAGGAGCTTTTCAATGACAAATACTTTCCAAGGCAGGAGGTAGAAAGACTAAATGACGAGTTCGCCAATCTGAAGCAAGGCGACAAGACCATCTCAGAATATGTATGAAGATTTGAAGGCCTCTCCCTCTATGCCCCTGAATTGATTCAGGATGACTTTCAGAAGAACAAGAGGTTCATAAATGGGCTTGCAGGAAAATATATTGATAGAGCCACTGCCCACATCGACCTTTCTTTCAATAGGTTGGTGGAGTTTGCTTGTCGATATGAGGAGAATGATAAGAAGAATTCCCAACAAGACAGAGAAAGGAGCTTGGCCAACAATAAAAGGAAGCAAACAGAGAAGAAGACAGAAGGAAGCAGTTCTGGAGCTGCTAAGACTCATGATAAGTCTAAGGTGCAATGCTACAACTGCCAAAAGTTTGGACACTACAGCAAGGACTGCAGAAATCCAAAGAAGGCCCGAAGCGACGACACCAAGGAATGCTATAACTGCCACAAGAAGGGTCATATCAAGCCTAATTGTCCGCTGTTGAAAGGAGCGCAGATTGCACATGTGTATGAGGGGGCAAGTGCGACATCTTCTTCCACTCCAACTTTTTCCGAAGGAGCAGGTAAGCCTGATGTTTTAGATGCTACCATTTTTGTTAAAAACATTCCTGTTACTGCCTTGTTTGATACGGGTGCATCAAGAAGTTTTATTTCTAGCAACACGGTCCAGAAATTGAAACTAAAACAAAGAATTCTTAAAGAGCCGATTAATGTTCATAATCCTGTAGGAGGTTCTATTGCCCTTGATTTGTACTATCGGGTGCCTATTTCCTACTCTTACTTTCAGTTTCCTTTTGATTTGACCATTATGAATTTTTCCGAATTTGATATCATCCTCGGTCTTGATTGGCTAACCAAATATGACGCTGAAGTGCTATGCTCAGAAAGAGTGGTTAAGGTGAAAACAGGATTCCGGAACACTGTTACTATACCTTGCCATGGGCCAAAATCTGATAGAAAGGCATTTTGGTCTTCTCTGGAGATCACTCCTATTTATTTAGAAAACATTCCCGTGATCAATAATTACGCGGATGTATTTGAAGAAGTAGACAGCCTACCCCCGCGAAGGGAAATTGATTTCAGGATTGATCTCGTTCCAAATGCAAGACCTGTAGTTCATGCTACCAGAAGAATGACCCCTAAAGAAATGGAAGAATTGCAAACCCAAACTAAGCAGCTCTTATGGAAAGGACTCATCCGACCTAGCTTTTCTAATTGCGGTGCAACTGTGGTGTTTGTCCCCAAATCCGATGGTACTCTAAGACTCTGTGTTGATTACCGCGATTTTAACAAGCAAACATTGAAGAAAAAATATCCCTTGCCCCGCATAGATGATTTAATGGACCAATTAAATGGAGCCAAGGTGTTTTCAAAGATGGACTTGGCCACAGGTTTCCACCAACACCGCATAGCCGAAGAATGCATACCTTTGACCGCCTTCAGAGGTCCTGACATATTCTACGAATGGTTAGTGATGCCGTTCGGTCTATGCAATGCTCCAGCCTACTTTGTTGACTTGATGAATAGGGTCTTCCGTGAGGTCCTAAATAAATTCATCCTAGTCTTCATTGATGATATTCTAATCTATTCTAAAACTAAGGAGGAGCATGAAGGGCATTTAAGGGAAGTGTTGGAAATTCTACGAAGAAATGTTTTAAAAGCAAAGTTTTCCAAATGCACATTTTGGCAAGAGGAAGTAAAATTCTTGGGCCATGTTGTGTCAAAAGAAGGAATTGCTGTAGACACAAGTAAAATTGCCGCCATTCGAGATTGGAAGCAGCCCAGTACACCCATTGAAGTTAGAAGCTTCCTTGGATTGGCCGGATATTACAGGAAATTTGTCAAAGACTTCGCCAAGCTGTCTAGCCCATTAACGAAGCAAACCAAGAAGCATACCAAGTTCAATTGGACATCGGATTGTGAGGAGGCATTCCAAAAGCTAAAAGTGAGGTTGACCACTGCTCCCGTGCTTACCATCATCGATGGCAACCAAGATTTAAAGGTCTACACCGATGCTTCTCAAAGTGGTGGTCTTGGCGTAGTACTGATGCAAAGGGGCAAGGTTGTTGCCTATGCAAGTCGTCAATTAAAGCCGCATGAGATAAACTATCGTGTCCACGACTTAGAGTTGTTGGCCGTAGTCTTTGCTTTAAAATTTTAGAGACATTATCTTTTGGGCGAAAAATCTGAATTATTCACTGACCATCAATCTTTGAAATATCTCTTCGATCAAAAGGATCTGAATTTAAGGCAGCAACGATGGCTAGAATTTCTGGCGGCATATGATCACGACATCTTGTATACACCGGGGAAAGCCAATGTTGTGGCGGACGCGCTTAGTAGAAAGGACGTCATTGTCGCAAGCCTCATCATTACCCCTTCTTTGATTGATAAAATTTCTGCTCTTCAAAAGGATGATAAATTCATTCAAATAATGATTAAAAGAATTGAAGCAGGTGAAAACATGAACTTCCAAATAGATGGCAAGGGAATTCTTAGATTTCAAGGACGGATTTGTGTTCCATATATCAAAGACCTCATAAGGGAAGTTTTGGATGAGGGTCACAAATCAAAGCTTTGCATCCATCCAGGTGTGAGCAAGATGTATCAAGACTTAAAGCGCACATTTTGGTGGAGATCTATGAAGAGGGATATATCCATTTATGTGAGTAGATGTCCCACATGCCAACAAGTAAAAAGTGATCAACAAAAGCTTGCGGGGTTGTTGCAACCATTGGAAGTTCCAGATTAGAAGTGGGACCAAATCTCCATGGATTTTATAGAAGGTCTGCCTCGTACTAAGAAAGGAAATGACAGCATATGGGTGATCGTGGATCGCTTCACAAAATCCGCTCATTTCATACCTGTCAAGTCCACTAGAACTGCTCAAAATCTGGCGCAAATCTATTTCAAAGAAATCGTCAGGCTACATGGGTAATAAAACTAATTATTTCCTTTTCATCATAATTTGAATGAAAATTTTCATTTTCAAATTAAATAATAATCTTTTGTTTTAAACAGAGTTCCTAGTAGCATTGTTAGCGACCGTGATCCTATCTTTGCTAGCAAATTTTGGGAAGCATTCCAAAATGAGTTGGGAACGAAGTTAAATCTCAGTACCGCGTATCACCCTCAGACTGACGGCCAAACGGAGCAGGTGAATCGCGTTATTGAAGATCTAGTGCGAGCTTGCATACTCGATTTTGGAGGTTCTTGGGAGGATCACTTGCATTTAGTTGAATTCTCATATAACAATAGCCATCAAGCAAGTTTGAAAATGTCTCCATTTGAAGCCTTATATGGTAGGCCATGTAGATCGCCAGCATGTTGGGTTGAAAAAGGAAATCGACTTGTATTGGGTCCAAACATGGTCCAAGAAGCTTCAGACAAAGTTGATTTTATTAAGAAGCGATTATTGGCTGCCCAAAGTAGACAAAAGAGCTATGCAGATGTAAGAAGGAGAGAGTTGGCTTTTGAAGTGGGTGACTATGTCTATTTGAAAGTTACTCCAATGCGAGGTGTAATCCGTTTTGGAAAGACAGGAAAATTAGCACCTAAATTCATCGGCCCCTTCCCTATTCTTGAAAAGATTGGCACCCTAGCCTACAGAATTCAGATGCCCGATTGGTTGCCTGGAGTACACGATGTATTCCATGTTTCTCAACTTCGAAGGCATGTCCATGATCCAGATCTAGTTGTGGAGGAAGCTGCACAGCAAGATTTGGAGATTACCCCAAGCCTTGCAGTGAGAAGGGAACCATTGAAAATTATTGGCAAGGAGACTAGGAAGCTGAGAAATAAAAGTATCAACCAATCAAGGTGCAATGGAGCGGTGATCCTAGAGACTGCACTTGGGAAACCGAGGAGAGTATCAAACAAGCCTATCCCAAATGCAGAGTGGATATCTCCGATTAGATTTTATTTTGAGGTACGCTTAAAATATTTCCCATTCTCTATGTTGGTTCCTACCCTTCTATTCTCCCCTTTTTCCTTTTCGAGAACGAAAAGTTCTTAAGCGGGGGAGATTGTAACAACCCGGAATTTGGGGCCAATTTAAAATTTTCATTTTAGAGATTTCAAAGGTGTTTAAATAGTTGAAATGAATTATTTTAAATAAAAATGACTAGAAATTCATTTTGATTGAATTTAATGCGAATATATTTAATTTAATTACAAAAGGAATTAGAAAAAGGACGGTAGTTTGAAAAGTCAAACCTGAACTTTGACTGACCACACAGGATGCAGAATAAACCGGATTTTGGTGAAACGAAAAATATTAAAATATGTTAATGAATATCTTTCTAAGGAATCTGAAAAATCGAAGTTTCATAGCGGGAATCAAAAGTTATGGCCAAATGAATTTTCAGAAAGGTCGCTATAGAGAATATATCGCCCTTGAAAATAGACTTTTTGCATACGACCTCGGAATTCGACGAAACCACTTTTTTTGGATCCGGAATGTAAAATTATTGCTAGGTTTCAAATTTCATGTTTTTTGAAGCTAGTATGTGAGCGTGGCAAAAGAAACTGTGTTTTGTCAATTTTGGTCAAAATTAATTGACTGAAAAATAGCCATTTTTCAAACAGTCTCAAAATTCGACGAAATAAATTTTGTTAGAACTGTATCGTCATAAGAAAGCCAAAAATAATTTTTCTGGAATTTTTTGAGTTAATTTGTAGCCCCAGTAAATTTATTTGTACGTTAAATTAAAATAAATGATTTGTAATTTAAAACTGAGAAACGGGGGCCAAGACGATCTTTTGGGCCTGCGAGACATAGCCAGATGAGTTCGGAATGAGGGTTAATAGGTAAGAAAGACAGTCGTTGGGCTGAAATTGGTGAAAGTTACTAAACGGGCCTTTATTGGGTAATTAAGAATTAAATAATAATTAGATAAACCTAATATTATATTATAAATAGTGTACCTTCTTCTTCCCCGTCAATGATTTCAGCCGCACAAAGCCCATGACACTTCAAATTTTCATTCTTTGATTTCTCCTTCGTTTCTCAACGAAATTCTTCGCCGTAAATCACATTTCGAAGAGATTTTCGAGCTCTCCGAATACATGCCGATCACATCCCGTCCCGTTGCCTGAAATCGCCGCACCATCCACCCAAAGCCACCGTCGTTCGGCCTCCCCCACCCCCTCCTCGGCAAACCGCACCCTACCCCCCTCTGGCCGAAGATCCCCCTCTCCTAGCACTCCAACCTCCAACAAACCGTTCTGCAAACCGTGGCCTGTAGCTCTAGAAAATCAAAATCAAAGTTTTGAACATTTAAGGTATGAAATTCATTTCAGAACTTGCCACACTTTTGGCTGTGGCAACTACAGTTGTTAAAAGTAAATTTTATTCAAAAATTGATAATTAACTCATACGAACTCCAAACGGAAAATTTTCAGATTTTGCGAGACCGTGACGACAAATAGAGGTTGCTGAAATCAAGTGCGACCATTTTCTGAATTTATTTGGATTTTTCATTCCGCTTTAATCAAGGTGAGATTCTATTTTAAATAATTAAATCTAATTCAGTTGAATAGCGGATATATTAGATCTATGACATGATAAAATTATTGACGTTGTTTTGTTTGATTGGTCATGTTTGCTTTAGATCTGTGGTTGTGTATACGGATCTGTATAGATCCAAAAATTCTCATCATGTTGTATTTATTTTATGATATCAAATTGCAAGTCCGAATCACATGTTTTTTTTTATGTGCAAATATGAAATGAAATTGTTAGCGGTATGAAAAGATCAAATCTTTTTATTATAAATAAAAAGTGGAATATGGCGTATGATAAAAATTACATTTTTCTATGTAATTGAAATGTGAATTTACACTGTATGATAAAAATTACATTTTTCTATGTAATTGAAATGTGAATTTAAATCATAAAAATTACATTTTTCTATGTAATTGAAATGTGAATTTACATCGTATGATAAAAATTACATTTTTCTATGTAATTGAAATGTGAATTTACACCGTATGATAAAAATTACATTTTTCTATGTAATTGAAATGTGAATTTACCCCGTAGGATAAAAATTACATTTTTTTATGTAATTAGAATGGAAGTTTGCATCGTATGATAAAAATCATATTTTTATAATGTAACATATGATGAGAGTTTGTATTGTAATTAAAAATCATATTTTTACAATGTAAATTAGGAGTGGAGTTTGCATTGTAATTAAAAATCATATTTTAACAATGTAAATAAGGAGTAGAGTTTGCATTTTAATTAAAAATCATGTTTTTACAATGTAAATAAGGAGTAGAGTTTGCATTGTAATTAAAAATCATGTTTTTACAATGTAAATAAGGAGTAGAGTTTGCATTGTAATTAAAAATCATATTTTTACAATGTAAATAAGGAGTAGAGTTTGCATTGTAATTAAAAATCATATTTTTACAATGTAAATAAGGAGTAGAGTTTGCATTGTAATTAAAATCATATTTTTACAATGTAAATAAGGAGTAGAGTTTGCATTGTAATTAAAAATCATATTTTTACAATGTAAATAAGGAGTAGAGTTTGCATTGTAATTAAAAATCATATTTTTACAATGTAAATTAGGAGTAGAGTTTGCATTGTAATTAAAAATCATATTTTTACAATGTAAATACGGATTAGAGTTTGCATTGTAATTAAAAAACATATTTTTACAATGTAAATTAGGAGTAGATTTTGCATTGTAATTAAAAATCATATTTTTACAATGTAAATTAGGAGTAGAGTTTGCATTGTAATTAAAATCATATTTTTACAATGTAAATAAGGAGTAGAGTTTGCATTGTAATTAAAAATCATATTTTTACAATGTAAATTAGAAGTAGAGTTTGCATTGTAATTAAAAATCATATTTTTACAATGTAAATTAGAAGTAGAGTTTGCATTGTAATTAAAAATCATATTTTTACAATGTAAATAAGGAGTAGAGTTTGCATTGTAATCAAAAATTGTATTTTTACAATGTAAATAAGGAGTAGAGTTTGCATTGTAATCAAAAATTGTATTTTTATAATGTAAATAAGGAGTAGAGTTTGCATTGTAATTAAAAATCATTTTTTACAATGTAAATAAGAAGTAGAGTTTGCATTGTAATTAAAAATCATATTTTTACAATGTAAATTAGGAGTAGAGTTTGCATTGTAATTAAAAATCATATTTTTACAATGTAAATAAGAAGTAGAGTTTGCATTGTAATTAAATTTACATTTTTAGATGTAATTTAGAATAGGATTCACACTGCAAATATAAGTTACATTTTTATTATGTAACTAAGATGAGAATGTACATTGAAGTTGAAATTTACATTTTTATATGTAATTTAAAAGTAGGATTTTGCAATGTATCCAAAATTTACATTTTTACATGTAAATAGAAATAGGAATTTACATAGGAATTAAATTTACATTTTTACATGTAAATGAAAAGAATGGAATTTACATTTTTAATGTAAGTAAAGAATGAATTTAGGATGCGGTAATATTATCTTCATTTTCAAATGAACTAAAATTTAATAAGGACCGGTAGTGGTTTAGAGCGTTGTTCAAATCAAATGACGTTATCACGATTAAATGATTATATATATATAATCATTTTAAGATTAAACGAATGGAGCGCTGTAGTTCGCGTTTTGAAATCGTACCTTTAAACGACTATACAAGAAGATTCGACCGTCGGATTTCCTTGAAACTGAAACCGTTAGGATCGTCTTGGAAAAATCTTTCCAACGATATATATTACGTTAAGATCCAACTGTTAGATTCTGAGAAATGTAAAAATCAAAATTGGTTGAATGCAGCGCCATAGTCGCCCATTGACTCAAGGCGTCGTTATATAAAATTTAATTATTTTAAATAATTAAAATAGGAAGTAATCATTATAAAATGATATCAGCAAGTACGAAGGATTTTAAATATATATATATATATGTATACGAGGATTATTTGGAAAGTCCAAGTTCTCTCATTCCAAATAATCAAACGACGTTAATGGAAGTATGAAGATGGCGTATGAAGACCGTAAATCTTCCCTCGAATGGACAACGATCGAGGCCCTAATTTGACTTGCTCCCAATTCAAGGGTCATGGTCATTGCCCAAACGTACGTGTTGATTTCACGGGTTTGGTTTTCGCTCAGACCCAGAGCATAAGCTAATAAATGGATTGTGTGTCTAACATCGTACTCTATTAAATATCATGTTATTGATCTTCTGTCGAATGTATGGATGTTTGGTGGCGGAGAATTTATTCTCTTGCTTAACACCCTTTCGTATATTTCGGCAAAGGATTGGTAGTGCGATATGGAGTGACGATGTGGCATGCTAAGATGCATATGATCAAGGCTTTGTTGAAAAGCAGGCCTTGTGGGACGATCAAAGCATAGCCTGTTTAGGCATAGCTTTGTGTATAGCGTGACTTCGCGAGCCTCACACACCGGCGGAGTCTAAAATGGGAGAAGGGAACGCTGGGAGAGCAGCACGTTTCTTTCTAGCTAGAAGTGGTGATTGGGCTTTAACACGGCCCGACATTTTACTTATGTGGATGATGGAATGAGGCGCCTCGGATGATAGGTCCTATAGGATCGGGAAACGTGTGTTTAGGAATTGCCAATCCACGAAGCTGTATGTATGGACTGGCCCTGCAGCTATCCAAGGGTTCACTGCGGGGGATCCTGAGACATTAGCTAGAGTGTCTCGAATCGGTAAGGAGCTCCTCCCTAGCCTTGACTCATGATGGAAATCCAAACTTCCAATACGAACCTACGGATTTGATTGTATTACTAGTATGGAAGCATAGTATTATGGTATCTATGTGTCCTAAGATTGATACATTTATTTTGAAGTGTTTTCCATATATACTAATAATAATATTAAACTCGTGTTTGCCATATTTAGCATGTTTAATCACCATAAGGTAGAACCCTATCCTCTGGTTTGTGTTGCATTGTGTGATGGGACTTGGGTCTTATGGTGATTCCATTTTTCTCGAAAGCATAGCGTTGTTTTACAATTCACTTATTATTTATTATGTCGCTTTAAATTATGCACGGCAATCCATTGGAGTAAACCCGTTCCGCGTTAGCGGCGTGGTCCTTGGATTTGCCTTATTACTAGTAGTTAAATTAGTTAAGAATTCTCACACCAGTCCCACGACTAACCCATTGTTTGTTTTCCACCTTTTTGCAAACTCGGGTGCCCTCCTTTCTACACGGGCAGCCAAGTAAACAGGTTCATTCTTTGCTTGAAGTCTTTTCTTTGGAGCTGCTTATTATCTTTCTTGGATTTGCTTTCGTGGAGAGGTGATGACTTGGAGCTTGAAGACATCTATCATTTGCTATTATTGCATTTTTCTCTTTTTAATTCCAGACATCAAACTTGTTTCATTTCACGTTGTTTAAGTTGGGGTTGGAACTTATTTCATTTTCTACAAACTTGATGTAATAATTTAGAATTCTGTGACTGTGGACTTTCTGTGGTTGATGACATTATATTTCCGCTGTTATGATGTTGTTACTCTATGAATTTCCTATGCTATGTTGTATCTGTGATCTGTATTATTGTATTTATGTTGTATTCCAAATGATTATTCCTAACTTTCATTCTATGGAAGTTTGGGGTCATCACAGTGGTGGTGGTGCTACAGCCTCGGATTGGGCTGATCCTGACCAATAGGGGTTTCACCCATTTTCGGTCCTCTAGATCCTCCTCTGGCTCTGGCTGTCGATCTTATGCTCATTTTCAGTCAGTTCTGTACCATCAAGGAAAGAGTCAGATCAACAGAAATGATAAATTTTAAAGGAAAGGTAAAAGTAAGGACATATGAAAAGTAAAGACATATGGAAAGATGATGATGAAATGACTGATTAATATGTGCTATTCTGATGTGCTCATTCTAGGACATTACTAATCCTATTTCTAATGAGTTACTCGCCTTAGAATATTGTTGATTCTATCTAGACGAATTGTTTTAAATATGTTATACTCCGAAGCTAAGGTTAACCTTTAGCTCTGATACCAACTGTGATAACCCCAAACTTTCGCAGAACGAAAGCAAGGATAATCATTGGAATATAACATATTTTCAACAACAGCAAATCTCAGATAACAACATAACACATAAATCATAGCAGCAGAAATAGAAATATCATCAACATCACAACATCAGAGTGGCACAGTTACAGGATACCACTTAGCATATAGAAAGTCTCAGCAAACAGAATTAAGTCTAAAACTGTGACGAAAAGGAATTTCGCTCGGTCTGAACCAGTCGCTAAACCGATCCAGGCCGTTCGAAACGCCCTATCGTTTGAGAACAGGACAAAACAGAACGCATACAGAAGAACATTTCATTGTATATTACAACAATGCATCAGATTACAAGAATATACAGAGTATAAATGAATATTACACAGAAATATCAGAGATTTAAATTACATTTAAATACATAGCAGCGGAAAATAATACAATACACAACTAGAAGTAGATATACGGATACAAAGCTTTCCGGATATCGTTCCAGCTGTAAACCAGGATCCTGTGAATATAAATCTGCAAAACCAAAACTACTAGCTGCCCGTGTCAAAATTAGGGGCACCCAGAGTTTAGGTTAAAACAATAAACTCCAGGTCAGTCATGGGACTGGTGTGAGAACTAAAACAGTTATTAATCTTTATTTTAAAAGTTAGGTAAATCAAGGGACCACGCCGTATAACACGGAACGGGTTTCCTCCCAAGAATACCAGTGCATAAAACAAACAGCGCAATGCTAAATAAAGAAAAGTGAAGCTGTTATAAGATCCAGGTCCCATCACACAATGCAACACAGCCGAGGATAGGGTTTTCCCTTATAACAGCCAAAGAATGCTTGATACGGGTAAAACAAATCGTTTGATACTATTATAAGTGCATAGTGCATAAAACAACTTCAAATCATAAGTATCAATCATAGGCGGCATGAGCGTCCCATGCCACTATGTCGCCATATATAGGTTTACAAATAAAACCGCAAAGTCACGTATTTGGAAATTGGATTTCCGTCTATGCACCGAGGCAAAAGATAGTCCTCAACCGATTCGAGACTGCCTAGCCCGAGTCTCAGGATCAGAGCTCGAGTGACCCTTGGATCGTCAGGGCCGGTCCACCGATGTGGATTAAAATGCCTGAACACTGCGTTTCCCCGCCCTTTGGGGCGTAAATGAGCCAACGAATGACTCCATCGGACCCGGATCGTCCGATCAAACCGAGGCGCCTCGCAACAGCAACAACCACATAAGTCAAACTCGTCAGGGCGTGTAAAACCACTGACGCCACTTCTAGCTAGGAGGAAACGCATGCCCTCCCTGAGGTCCTCTCCCGTTTTTGGTTCATACCGGGTGTGAAACACGCGAGGTAAACGTTACACAAAGCTACGCCACAAAGGTCGTGCTTCGATCATCACCACAAGACTTTGCTTTTCAACAGAAGCCTCGATCAATTGCCACTTAGGCATGCCACACAGGCAATTCACTCTATGCGTTTGATATCCATCAGTATATAACCCCTGAGCTCGTACGTCTCAGAGAAGGGCGTTAAGCAAGAGAATAAATTCTCCGCCGCCAAACAGATATATATTTAATAGAGATCATTCACACGGACTAAAATCCAATGTCAGACACACAGTCCATTTACAAGTCCGTTCTGGGTCTGAACGAAACCGGAGGCACCTAGTACCCCGCATATCCATCGATCTCCAAGTACGTCTGGACGATCACCAACTGTTTCCATCTTCTTGGGTGTACAGCCCAATCAAGATCATCAGTAATCACCCAAACGGCGTGAAGACTTCCGGTCTTCGACCACCGTCTTCATCTTCGACACCACGTCGAATCAGTTATTCAGAATGGGATCAACTCGGTCTTTCTGAATAACTCGCGTATATATTATAAAAGTGTTACACAAACACGACATACGCCTCATTCCAATTCAGAATATTCTTTTATTCAAATATTCCTATACTTTGGGAAAAGTTCCCATTAATTTTATCCAAGATAAATTCTTTAAATTTATTCTTTAATCTCCTTTGAATATCAATTCAAACTAGTCGGGATTAGCGAACCACACCGAAGTAATCATTTATTTTATTTCCCAATCCCAACCTATTCATCCCATGAAGTAAAACTGATTATACTTCATATCTAACACCACAGTGTTATCGGTAATTCAATTACCATTTCACGTTCAAATCTAATTAAAGATTTAACTATCGCCTGGAGTAAAACTGGTGATACTCCATTCTCGATCTTTTCAATCTAATTAAAGATTCATTAAAACTCCACTTAGTTTTAATCGTTAACTGGGTTAAAGAATCAGTGTCATTTAAAACACGGTTCACGATAAACCCAAAATCACATTCCATTAATTATCGGGTTAAAGAACGAGTGCTATTTAAAACACTGTTCACGATAAACCCAAATCACATTTGATATTCAATACAAGGCTCTGAATAGAAAATATATCGGCTTATATTCAATATCAAATTCTACGACTAACAAATATCGCATTGGAAATAACGATATATATATATATCTTTCAAATTTCCATAACAACACCTGTATAATCACGAATTCCAACATCGAAATATTCCAAAGACAATTTCGATTCAAATCCACTCCAATGCAATCATTGGAAATTCTGGTTATTTTTAAAACCTTTTTCAAATTCAATTTATATATTTAAAAATAAATAGAATTATAGTTCTAGTTCAAAACCAGTTCATTTCGATAAAAATCTATTTTTATCTTTTCAAATATGGAGTTTTTCATCCCAAATCTTCACAAATCATTTCTTATGATTTTACACAAATTATTATTATTTTTAATAATTTTATCAAGGCCCGTACAGTCGATTTCCATCAATGGCCATCGAACTGCACTTACAGCGACCTTTTTCAAATTTGATTTGGACATAATTCCAAATCCAACCGTTAGATTTCAAATTTCTAACATTCGCTAGAAAGCTCTTTTCGATACGAACCCAACGGTTCCGGTTATAGGAGAATCCGATGGTCGGATCTCCCGTAATGTCCATTTGAAATCAATGGTCGAAATTCGCGAACTGCCGCGGCGCGGCGCGTTCTATTCAGGCCTTTATATTATATATATATATATAATATATATAATATATACTTCGTCGATTTCTATTTAAAACGAATTATATAAATAGTTTTAAATTCGTTTCAACAGCAATTTCAACTTCCTTTTCGATTCAAATCAAAATTGAATTCTTCTTTATAAATTCGTTTTAAAATTCATTTCTATTAAATTCAAATTTCAATTCAATTCAAATTCATTTCAATTCGCTTTCAATTCAATTCGAATTCGTTTTCAATTCAATTCACTTCGAAATCGTTTTCAATTCAATTCACTTCGAAATCGTTTTCAATTCAATTCATTTCGAAATCGTTTTCAATTCAATTCATTTCGAAATCGTTTTCAATTCAATTCATTTCGAAATCGTTTTCAATTCAATTCACTTCGAAATCGTTTTCAATTCAATTCATTTCGAAATCGTTTTCAATTCAATTCATTTCGAAATCGTTTTCAATTCAATTCATTTCGAAATCGTTTTCAATTCAATTCATTTCGAAATCGTTTTCAATTCAATTCACTTCGAAATCGTTTTCAATTCAATTCATTTCGAAATCGTTTTCAATTCAATTCACTTCGAAATCGTTTTCAATTCAATTCATTTCGAAATCGTTTTCAATTCAATTCATTTCGAAATCGTTTTCAATTCAATTCATTTCGAAATCGTTTTCAATTCAATTCATTTCGAAATCGTTTTCAATTCAATTCACTTCGAAATCGTTTTCAATTCAATTCATTTCGAAATTGTTTTCAATTCAATTCATATCGAAATCGTTTTCAATTCAATTCATTTCGAAATCGTTTTCAAATCGATATAAATATCGTTCACGTCAAAATGGCGTCAATCTAATCAACACGGCTTCATATATTCCTTTATTTTCAAATATTCTATTTCAAATATTTCTTTTTCAAATATTTCCTTTTCAAAACTGGAATGAGGCCCAATCAATTACCATATAATGTTAATTATATGGATTTTCTACAACACATGTATATAATGGCATTGAAAAAAAATCAACCTTCAACCAAAGTGCACTACACTGTATAAGCATCAAATATAAATATCTAACGCTTATAACAGCCTGTCAATCAATCGATCGACATATTTAATCAATCAGGATGAGTGAACTTCAAATTTCATCCCAACACCCGTGTGGGGTTTCAAACAATCAAACAAATATTTTATTCGTGCAGTTGGGCGATGTGTAAAATTTATCGTCCCAATCAATGTCCTTCAAATAGGTGTACATAAACAAACCGTCTGGTTTGTAAATGAATATTTATTTGTTCACATTCACGTTAAAAATTATATTTTTAACGATAAAAAATTTTATTCCAACATATGAATTTCTATTCAGTTCATTCTTTAAATAAAATGATATTTTTATTTTTCTAACATATTTTAGAAAATTTCGGCGGCATAACGGCATGATACTAGAAACGGGACAAGGTCTAGCCTTATCCCCGGTCTAGTGAAGGCCCACGCCATTCACACATCAATCAAACCATTCAATTCACCAAACAATTCAATTTCAAATCAAATCATATAACTAACCTATGCAACCAAACAAACAAGTCCATGGTCTGTGGACGATTGTGTCGGGTGCTACTAAGCACCGTCTGCATCCTAGTATATATATATAAATAGAAATGAAATTGAAAGGTGAGAAGTTCTCACATTTAGCTATCCAAACACCCTGACTCTTCTTTGATATAAATCTTCTTCGTTCCCGCCTTTTTGTTACCTTCGTTGTCCGCTTTCACTACCTACGTAAAAATCGAATTTTTACGTCGCTATTCCATATATAAAAATCATATTTTTATTTCGAAGTTCAATATATAAAAATCATATTTTTATTTCGAAGTTCAATATATAAAAATCATATTTCTATTTCGCTATTCAATATATAAAAATCACATTTTTAGTTCGCTATTCAATATATAAAAATCGAATTTTTAGTTCGCTATTCAATATATAAAAATCGAATTTTTAGTTCGCTATTCAATATATAAAAATCGAATTTTTAGTTCGCTATTCAATATATAAAAATCTGATTTTTAGTTCTAAAAGTTCAAATCCTTTCCTTTTTAAAGTTTAAATCTTTTCACTTTTAAAATATAAATCTTTTCCCCTTTTTTTTTTTAAATCTTAAAATAAAAAATCAGTTTTTAAAACCTATAAAAAAAACAGTTTTATCTTAATATAATTTTCAGTTTTCAAAACCTATAAAAAAACAGTTTTATCTTCCTAAAAAAAATCAGTTTTAACTTTTAAAACAAAATCAGTTTTATCTTTTTATTAAAAATCAGATTTAACTTTATATAAAAATCAGTTTTAACTTTATATAAAAATCAGTTTTAACTTTATAAAAATCAATTTTAACTTTATAAAAATCAATTTTTATACTTTATAAATTCCAATTTTTATACTCTGTTTAAAAACGAAATTTTTAGATTAAAAATAAAAATGAAAATAAAATAAAATAACGTACCTTTACCTGCGAAGGGGGGGGGGGTGCTGAGCCGCGGTCGGGATCTGGACGAGGTGGTGGCGGGGAGACCGTCGTTGGCGGTGGAGGCTGAATCGAGGGGCATCGGGCTAGGGTTACGGGGTCTGAGCGATGGCTTGGGGAGGCTGAGGGGATCGATGGAGTGACAGATGTGGAGGTTGGCGACGCCGCTGGGGCGTAAGGTGGAGCATCGACGATCGAGGGGCGGCGCGGTTTACAGGGGGCATCAGGGTTTTTTTTTCTTTTTTTTTCTTTTTCTTTTTGATTTCGTTTCGATTATGAAAAGAGGGGGGCCTGGTAAGATAAAGGAGATGTTTAATTTTTTTAATTAATTAATTTATTTTATTTTTCAAAAAGTTGACTTTTTCTATCGACCTCGAAACGAAGCCCACCGCCTGTCGCCTATAGCGTTTCACCCCCATTCCGAACACAATGGGATATGTACCGCAAGCTGAATCGACCGTTTCGATCAGTTTCCGTTGCATTTACATTTAAATCATTATATTGAATTTTAAACGTACATTTTATATTACCGGGGTCATATACTAACTCTAAAAAATTTCGAAAAATATTTTCTAGCTTCGTATTGACGATACGGTCTTAACAAAACTAGTTTCATCGAATTCTGAGACCGTTTGAAAAATGACCAATTTCCAGTCGATTAAAATCAACTGAAACTAGTCAAACGCGTTTTCCTTTGCCACGCTCACATATTGATTCGAAAAATCATAAAATTTGAAATCTAGCAATAACTTTACATCGCGGACCAAACAAAACTGGTTTCGTCGAAATCCGAGGTCGTTTGCAAAATTGCTATTTTTAAGGGCCTGAATTCCATAGCGACTATTCAGAATTTTCAACTGGACATATCTTATCATTTCCGATATGAAATCTTGATTTTTCGGATTCATTGGAAAGATATTCACAATTAGATCCTAATGTTTTTGGTTTCACTAAAATCCGGATTGTTTTGCAACCGGTACATTCAATTGAAGTTTGAAATCGAATTATCGAACTACCGCGCCATTTTCAATTCTATTTATATATATAAATAATTATTATATATTCTAACGACGACGTATATAATATATACGTCGATTTATATTCAAAATAAATTTCTCGTCGATATTATTTAAAATAATTCATTTTAAATAATCAAAATTCGCTAAAATGGCCAAAATAAAAATTTTAAACTGGCCCAGATTTTGCGGGTTATTACAATCTCCCCCACTTAAAACTTTTCGTCCCCGAAAAGGAACAAAGTCGAAAGTGGTTTGATTATTCAACTCTACATTCGATCTGGCTTTCATTCCCCAACTTTTTAGTTTCTGAGAATTTTCAAATTTTCAAAATTTTTGCTAACACCCTAAATTTTTGAAAAATTTCGCCATAACCTTCCCTGCACCGGGAGCATCGGGGAATTTCAAATAGCTTCCCCGGTCCTTCAGATCTCAAAAAGAAAAAGAAAAAGCCAAGCGGCTAGCCAATAGGCTCACAAAATCATCATCACCCAAACAAAACAGTAAATTATGTAGTAAACATGTACCTATTGGTCGGGCAAACAAATTTTATTCTCTGCTCTAGCCTCCTTGCTATGACCTGTTCAATGATATACACGTATATGCAAGAAAATGCGACCAATTTTCAATACAATTCAATATCTGTTTCAAATAGGCTAAATGATTCAAAATTTATCAAACAACTAAACAAGCAACACAAACATCAATCAATTAGTGAATTAGAGTTTCAAATTCATAATTTTGATACATATACAAAAATCAGATTTTTGATGCCAAATCACAACAATAAGCCCTATCAAATTTTGGTTCTCACACCAGTCAATAGGAAGTATATAGAAAGCCCACTTTCGTCACTCGAACATAAATTCTAATGATGGAGCTCCATCACCAAAATCATCTCCGGGCGATTAGAGTGTAATTCTATATCTATCCAGTATATTAAAATTTCGAATACACGCGGATCAGACGTATACGCAAAATCTATATATACTGGATTGTCCACCTCAATATAAATAGATAATCAAATACGAATAATTGATTTAAATTTTCAAAACAAAAATTTGTTTTCACTTTCAAAAATATACTCTTCACACTCGTCCTAGGATACTACTGATCCCATCTCTAACGAGTCATTCCCATTGGATTTTACTAATCCAATATCTGATGAATTCTTTCGTATGGTTCTAATGTGCCTTATTCTCTGAGCTTTGTAAACCAAAGCTCTGATACCAAATGTGACGAAAAGGAATTTCGCTCGGTCCGAACCAGTCGCTAAACCGATCCAGGCCGTTCGAAACGCCCTATCGTTTGAGAACAGGACAAAACAGAACGCATACAGAAGAACATTTCATTGTATATTACAACAATGCATCAGATTACAAGAATATACAGAGTATAAATGAATATTACACAGAAATATCAGAGATTTAAATTACATTTAAATACATAGCAGCGGAAAATAATACAATACACAACTAGAAGTAGATATACGGATACAAAGCTTTCCGGATATCGTTCCAGCTGTAAACCAGGATCCTGTGAATATAAATCTGCAAAACCAAAACTACTAGCTGCCCGTGTCAAAAATAGGGGCACCCAGAGTTTAGGTTAAAACAATAAACTCCAGGTCAGTCATGGGACTGGTGTGAGAACTAAAACAGTTATTAATCTTTATTTTAAAAGTTAGGTAAATCAAGGGACCACGCCGTATAACACGGAACGGGTTTCCTCCCAAGAATACCAGTGCATAAAACAAACAGCGCAATGCTAAATAAAGAAAAGTGAAGCTGTTATAAGATCCAGGTCCCATCACACAATGCAACACAGCCGAGGATAGGGTTTTCCCTTATAACAGCCAAAGAATGCTTGATACGGGTAAAACAAATCGTTTGATACTATTATAAGTGCATAGTGCATAAAACAACTTCAAATCATAAGTATCAATCATAGGCGGCATGAGCGTCCCATGCCACTATGTCGCCATATATAGGTTTACAAATAAAACCGCAAAGTCACGTATTTGGAAATTGGATTTCCGTCTATGCACCGAGGCAAAAGATAGTCCTCAACCGATTCGAGACTGCCTAGCCCGAGTCTCAGGATCAGAGCTCGAGTGACCCTTGGATCGTCAGGGCCGGTCCACCGATGTGGATTAAAATGCCTGAACACTGCGTTTCCCCGCCCTTTGGGGCGTAAATGAGCCAACGAATGACTCCATCGGACCCGGATCGTCCGATCAAACCGAGGCGCCTCGCAACAGCAACAACCACATAAGTCAAACTCGTCAGGGCGTGTAAAACCACTGACGCCACTTCTAGCTAGGAGGAAACGCATGCCCTCCCTGAGGTCCTCTCCCGTTTTTGGTTCATACCGGGTGTGAAACACGCGAGGTAAACGTTACACAAAGCTACGCCACAAAGGCCGTGCTTCGATCATCACCACAAGACTTTGATTTTCAACAGAAGCCTCGATCAATTGCCACTTAGGCATGCCACACAGGCAATTCACTCTATGCGTTTGATATCCATCAGTATATAACCCCTGAGCTCGTACGTCTCAGAGAAGGGCGTTAAGCAAGAGAATAAATTCTCCGCCGCCAAACAGATATATATATTTAATAGAAATCAATCACACAGACTAAAATCCAATGTCAGACACACAGTCCATTTACAAGTCCGTTCTGGGTCTGAACGAAACCGGAGGCACCTAGTACCCCGCATACCCATCGATCTCCAAGTACGTCTGGACGATCACTAACTGTTTCCATCTTCTTGGGTGTACAGCCCAATCAAGATCATCAGTAATCACCCAAACGGCGTGAAGACTTCCGGTCTTCGACCACCGTCTTCATCTTCGACACCACGTCGAATCAGTTATTCAGAATGGGATCAACCCGGTCTTTCTGAATAACTCGCGTATATATTATAAAAGTGTTACACAAACACGACATACGCCTCATTCCAATTCAGAATATTCTTTTATTCAAATATTCCTATACTTTGGGAAAAGTTCCCATTAATTTTATCCAAGATAAATTCTTTAAATTTATTCTTTAATCTCCTTTGAATATCAATTCAAACTAGTCGGGATTAGCGAACCACACCGAAGTAATCATTTATTTTATTTCCCAATCCCAACCTATTCATCCCATGAAGTAAAACTGATTATACTTCATATCTAACACCACAGTGTTATCGGTAATTCAATTACCATTTCACGTTCAAATCTAATTAAAGATTTAACTATCGCCTGGAGTAAAACTGGTGATACTCCATTCTCGATCTTTTCAATCTAATTAAAGATTCATTAAAACTCCACTTAGTTTTAATCGTTAACTGGGTTAAAGAATCAGTGTCATTTAAAACACGGTTCACGATAAACCCAAAATCACATTCCATTAATTATCGGGTTAAAGAACGAGTGCTATTTAAAACACTGTTCACGATAAACCCAAATCACATTTGATATTCAATACAAGGCTCTGAATAGAAAATATATCGGCTTATATTCAATATCAAATTCTACGACTAACAAATATCGCATTGGAAATAACGATATATATATATATATCTTTCAAATTTCCATAACAACACCTGTATAATCACGAATTCCAACATCGAAATATTCCAAAGACAATTTCGATTCAAATCCACTCCAATGCAATCATTGGAAATTCTGGTTATTTTTAAAACCTTTTTCAAATTCAATTTATATATTTAAAAATAAATAGAATTATAGTTCTAGTTCAAAACCAGCTCATTTCGATAAAAATCTATTTTTATCTTTTCAAATATGGAGTTTTTCATCCCAAATCTTCACAAATCATTTCTTATGATTTTACACAAATTATTATTATTTTTAATAATTTTATCAAGGCCCGTACAGTCGATTTCCATCAATGGCCATCGAACTGCACTTACAGCGACCTTTTTCAAATTTGATTTGGACATAATTCCAAATCCAACCGTTAGATTTCAAATTTCTAACATTCGCTAGAAAGCTCTTTTCGATATGAACCCAACGGTTCCGGTTATAGGAGAATCCGACGGTCGGATCTCCCGTAATGTCCATTTGAAATCAATGGTCGAAATTCGCGAACTGCCGCGGCGCGGCGCGTTCTATTCAGGCCTTTATATTATATATATAATATATATAATATATACTTCGTCGATTTCTATTTAAAACGAATTATATAAATAGTTTTAAATTCGTTTCAACAGCAATTTCAACTTCCTTTTCGATTCAAATCAAAATTGAATTCTTCTTTATAAATTCGTTTTAAAATTCATTTCTATTAAATTCAAATTTCAATTCAATTTGAATTCATTTCAATTCGCTTTCAATTCAATTCGAATTCGTTTTCAATTCAATTCACTTCGAAATCGTTTTCAATTCAATTCACTTCGAAATCGTTTTCAATTCAATTCATTTCGAAATCGTTTTCAATTCAATTCATTTCGAAATCGTTTTCAATTCAATTCATTTCGAAATCGTTTTCAATTCAATTCACTTCGAAATCGTTTTCAATTCAATTCATTTCGAAATCGTTTTCAATTCAATTCATTTCGAAATCGTTTTCAATTCAATTCATTTCGAAATCGTTTTCAATTCAATTCATTTCGAAATCGTTTTCAATTCAATTCACTTCGAAATCGTTTTCAATTCAATTCATTTCGAAATCGTTTTCAATTCAATTCACTTCGAAATCGTTTTCAACTCAATTCATTTCGAAATCGTTTTCAATTCAATTCATTTCGAAATCGTTTTCAATTCAATTCATTTCGAAATCGTTTTCAATTCAATTCATTTCGAAATCGTTTTCAATTCAATTCACTTCGAAATCGTTTTCAATTCAATTCATTTCGAAATCGTTTTCAATTCAATTCATTTCGAAATCGTTTTCAATTCAATTCATTTCGAAATCGTTTTCAATTCAATTCATTTCGAAATCGTTTTCAAATCGATATAAATATCGTTCACGTCAAAATGGCGTCAATCTAATCAACACGGCTTCATATATTCCTTTATTTTCAAATATTCTATTTCAAATATTTCCTTTTCAAAACTGGAATGAGGCCCAATCAATTACCATATAATGTTAATTATATGGATTTTCTACAACACATGTATATAATAGCATTGAAAAAAAATCAACCATCAACCAAAGTGCACTGCACTGTATAAGCATCAAATATAAATATCTAACGCTTATAACAGCCTGTCAATCAATCGATCGACATATTTAATCAATCAGGATGAGTGAACTTCAAATTTCATCCCAACACCCGTGTGGGGTTTCAAACAATCAAACAAATATTTTATTCGTGCAGTTGGGCGATGTGTAAAATTTATCGTCCCAATCAATGTCCTTCAAATAGGTGTACATAAACAAACCGTCTGGTTTGTAAATGAATATTTATTTGTTCACATTCACGTTAAAAATTATATTTTTAACGATAAAACATTTTATTCCAACATATGAATTTCTATTCAGTTCATTCTTTAAATAAAATGATATTTTTATTTTTCTAACATATTTTAGAAAATTTCGGCGGCATAACGGCACGATACTAGAAACGGGACAAGGCCTAGCCTTATCCCCGGTCTAGTGAAGGCCCACGCCATTCACACATCAATCAAACCATTCAATTCACCAAACAATTCAATTTCAAATCAAATCATATAACTAACCTATGCAACCAAACAAACAAGTCCATGGTCTGTGGACGATTGTGTCGGGTGCTACTAAGCACCGTCTGCATCCTAGTATATATATATAAATAGAAATGAAATTGAAAGGTGAGAAGTTCTCACATTTAGCTATCCAAACACCCTGACTCTTCTTTGATATAAATCTTCTTCGTTCCCGCCTTTTTGTTACCTTCGTTGTCCGCTTTCACTACCTATGTAAAAATCGAATTTTTACTTCGCTATTCCATATATAAAAATCATATTTTTATTTCGAAGTTCAATATATAAAAATCATATTTTTATTTCGAAGTTCAATATATAAAAATCATATTTCTATTTCGCTATTCAATATATAAAAATCACATTTTTAGTTCGCTATTCAATATATAAAAATCGAATTTTTAGTTCGCTATTCAATATATAAAAATCGAATTTTTAGTTCGCTATTCAATATATAAAAATCGAATTTTTAGTTCGCTATTCAATATATAAAAATCTGATTTTTAGTTCTAAAAGTTCAAATCCTTTCCTTTTTAAAGTTTAAATCTTTTCACTTTTAAAATCGAAATCTTTTCCCCTTTTTTTTTAAAAAAAAAAATCTTAAAATAAAAAATCAGTTTTTAAAACCTATAAAAAAAACAGTTTTATCTTTATATAATTTTCAGTTTTCAAAACCTATGAAAAAACAGTTTTATCTTCCTAAAAAAAATCAGTTTTAACTTTTAAAACAAAATCAGTTTTATCTTTTTATTAAAAATCAGATTTAACTTTATATAAAAATCAGTTTTAACTTTATATAAAAATCAGTTTTAACTTTATAAAAATCAATTTTAACTTTATAAAAATCAATTTTTATACTTTATAAATTCCAATTTTTATACTCTGTTTAAAAACGAAATTTTTAGATTAAAAATAAAAATGAAAATAAAATAAAATAACGTACCTTTACCTGCGAAGGGGGGGGTGCTGAGCCGCGGTCGGGATCTGGACGAGGTGGTGGCGGGGAGACCGTCGCTGGCGGTGGAGGCTGAATCGAGGGGCGTCGGGCTAGGGTTACGGGGTCTGAGCGATGGCTTGGGGAGGTTGAGGGGATCGATGGAGTGACAGATGTGGAGGTTGGCGACGCCGCTGGGGCGTAAGGTGGAGCATCGACGATCGAGGGGCGGCGCGGTTTACAGGGGGCATCGGGGTTTTTTTTTCTTTTTCTTTTTGATTTCGTTTCGATTATGAAAAGAGGGGGGGCCTGGTAAGATAAAGGAGAGGTTTAATTTTTTTAATTAATTTATTTATTTTATTTTTCAAAAAGTTGACTTTTTCTATCGACCTCGAAACGAAGCCCACCGCCTGTCGCCTATAGCGTTTCACCCCCATTCCGAACACAATGGGATATGTACCGCAAGCTGAATCGACCGTTTCGATCAGTTTCCGTTGCATTTACATTTAAATCATTATATTGAATTTTAAACGTACATTTTATATTACCGGGGTCATATACTAACTCTAAAAATTTTCGAAAAATATTTTCTAGCTTCGTATTGACGATACGGTCTTAACAAAACTAGTTTCGTCGAATTCTGAGACCGTTTGAAAAATGACCAATTTCCAGTCGATTAAAATCAACTGAAACTGGTCAAACGCGTTTTCCTTTGCCACGCTCACATATTGATTCGAAAAATCATGAAATTTGAAATCTAGCAATAACTTTACATCGCGGACCCAACAAAACTGGTTTCGTCGAAATCCGAGGTCGTTTGCAAAATTGCTATTTTTAAGGGCCTGAATTCCATAGCGACTATTCAGAATTTTCAACTGGACATATCTTATCATTTCCGATATGAAATCTTGATTTTTCGGATTCGTTGGAAAGATATTCACAATTAGATCCTAATGTTTTTGGTTTCACTAAAATCCGGATTGTTTTGCAACCGGTACATTCAATTGAAGTTTGAAATCGAATTATCGAACTACCGCGCCATTTTCAATTCTATTTATATATATAAATAATTATTATATATTCTAACGACGACGTATATAATATATACGTCGATTTATATTCAAAATAAATTTCTCGTCGATATTATTTAAAATAATTCATTTTAAATAATCAAAATTCGCTAAAATGGCCAAAATAAAAATTTTAAACTGGCCCAGATTTTGCGGGTTATTACAAAAACTCAATCAAGTACAACATAGATCAATGATGTCTAAATGTCTCAAAGTAGAAATAAAAGATCTTCGTCTTCCATTCATAAGCACACTCCAATCCAGCACATGTCCAAAATAACCTGAACCTGTTACTTGGCTGGCCGTGTGAAAAGAGGGCACCCGAGTTTGCAAAGTGAAACAAACTACGAGTCAGTCATGGGACTGGTATGAGAAATCTTTCCAACTTATCCAACAATATGGCTAATCACAGGACCACGCCGCTAATGCGGAACAGGTTTACTCCATTGGATTGCCAGTGCATAAATTAAATAAATTTTTACTTAAAACAACGCGATTCTTTTTAGAAAAATGAAATCATTATAAGACTCAAGTCCCATCACACAATGCAATGCAAACCGGAGGATAGAGTTTCACCTTATAATGATCAAACATGCTTGATATGTAGAAAATAATATCTAATATTATTATTAGCGTTTAATCAGTTTTAAAATACTTCAAAGTAAATGTATCAATCCTAGACGACAAAGTACCCCATCCTACTATGTCGCCATATATATAGGTTTACGATCAAAACCGTAATGTCGTATTGGAAATTGGGTTTCCATCATGAGTCAAGGCTCGGAATAATCTCCTTACCGATTCGAGACACTCTAGCAAATGTCTCAGAACTCGGACGCTGGCGAACCCTTGGATCCTGCAAGGTCGGTCCACAAATACTTAAGTGGATTAGTTATGCCTGAACACACGCCTCCCGGTCCTATTAAAACTATCAATTGGTCACTATCGACCAATATAATCGAGGCCTTGTAATCCATCATCTACATAAGTAAAAATGTCCGGGCTCCATACCATGACACCACTTCAAACTAGAAAGAAACATATGCACTCACTACGTTCCCTTATCCCGTTTCTGACTCTTACTGGGGTGTGAGGCTCGCGAAGTAACGCTATACACAAAGCTACGTCTAAACAGGCCATGCTTTGATCATCAACCACATGGCTCTACTTTTCAACAAAAGCCTTGATCAATTGCATCTTGGCATGCCACATTGACAATCCACGCCATGCGATCAATAACCACCAATATATAACCTCTGAGCTCGTGCGTCTCAGAGAAGGGTGTAAAGAAAGAGAATAAATTATCCACCACCAAACAGATATATATTAAAAAGAAATCAATTTACATGGAATGAAATTCAACGTCAAACACACATCTATTTCCAAGTCCGTTCTGGGTATGAACGAAATCGGAGACACCTTATTCCTTATCCCGTATGTCCAATACGGAAGAGAGGTGCTCGCCTATCCGGACAATCAACAAGAACGTCCGAAAAACTACCACTTTAACCCTTTACGGGTAGCTACCCAATGCCGGGCATCAGTAATCATCCGTTCGATGTGAAGATCACCGGTCTTCAATTTTCGTCTTCAATATCTTCGATTTAAATCATCGTATAATTATTTGAAATAAGATTGAACTTGGTCTTTTCAAATAGTTCTCGCATATATATAATTTAAATCATTTCATATCGCTAATATTATTTTATAATGATTTATCGCTATTTTTATTCATATAAAAATAGCTCAATTTAATTTAACGACACTTCGGGTCAATAGGCGGCCCTAGCGCTATTTTTACAAAAAATTGATTTACACTTTTCTCGAAATCTAACCGATGGATTTTAATAAATTTTACACCGTTGGAAAGATCTTCTCAAAGCGGTCCTAATAGTTCCAGTTTTGGGAAAACCCGACGGTCGGATCTTTCGGTATAATCGTTTAAAGTTACAATTCCGAAACACGAACTACCGCACGTGATTCGTTTAATTTTAATTTATATTTATATATATTTATTTATATATATATAATTATATATAAATATAAATTACTCGACGATTTCCCTAATGTGTTTAACATACCAAATAAAAGAACGTTTTAATTTGCACAACCATTTCTACGTGTTTATAATGTCAAATAATATGTATTTTATTTACATGACATTTTTGCTAATAGCAAATAAAAAGATAATTTTATTTTCATTATTTGTATGCAATTTCTATTTTTAACTTTAACAAATAAAAGGAAATATTTTATTTGTGTATATATAATTTCAATGTATAACATAACATATAAAAATGTTTATTTTAATTTGCATACAAATTCTAATGCATGACTTAACGATAAAAATGTATCTTTAATTTGTATACAAATTCTAATGTATGTTTTGACAATAAAAATGATTCTTTAACTTGCATACAAATTCTAATGTATGTATTGACAATAAAAATGATTTTTTAACTTGCATACAAATTCTAATGTATGTATTGACAATTAAAATGATCCTTTAACTTGCATACAGATTCTAATGTATGTATTGACAATTAAAATGATTCTTTAACTTGCATACAAATTCTAAAGTATGTACTGACAAATAAATGATTCTTTAACTTGCATAAAATTCTAATGTATGTATTGACAATTAAAATGATTCTTTAACTTGCATACAAATTCTAATGTATGTATTGACAATTAAAATCTTGCATACAAATTCTAATGTATGTACTGACAATTAAAATGATTCTTTAACTTGCATACAAATTTTATTGTATGTATTGACAATTAAAATAATTCTTTGAACTGCATACAAATTCTATCTCAACAAAATGCATAAAGAGCAATTCATTCATTTTTGTTGACAATTCTATTTCAACAAAACGATTAACAATGATAATTTCATTTTGTTAACAATTCTACTTTAACAAAATGATTAAAAGTGATAATTTCATTTTGTTAACAGTTCTAGTTTAACAAAACGAATAAAAATGATAATTTCATTTTGTTAACAATTCTAGTTTAGCAAAATGATTAAAAGTGATAATTTCATTTTGTTAACAATTCTAGTATAACAAAATGAATAAAAAGTGATAGTTTCATTTTGTTAACAGTTCTAATTTTACAAAATAACAAAATGAATAAAAATGATAATTTCATTTTGTTAACAAATATAGTTTAACAAAATGAATAAAAAGTAATGGTTTCATTCTATTAACAGTTCTAGTTTAACAAAATGAATAAAAATGGTCTTTTCATTTTGTTGAAATTCTATTTCAACATAATATTTTTGCTCAAACACAAATCTGTTTAACAAAAATGTTATTTTTGTTTTACCTCAAATCTATTTAACAAAAATGTAATTTTTATTTAACTCAAACCTATTTAACAATAATGTAATTTTTGTTTAACTCAAATCTATTTAACAAAAATGTAATTTTTGTTTAACTCAAATCTATTTAACAAAATTGTAATTTTTGTTTTCAACCATCATATTTTGACAAAATGTACATTTTTGTTTTAACTATTTTATTTTGACAAAAATGTTCATTTTGTTTCAACTTATCTATTTTGACAAAAATGTATATTTTTGTTTCAATTAATCTATTTTGACAAAAAGTTCATTTTATTTCAACTATTCTATTTTGACCAAAATGTTCATTTTGTTTCAACTATTCTACTTTGAAAAAATTGTTCATTTTGTTTCAACTATTCTATTCTGAAAAAATGTATATTTTGATTCAACTATAAAAAAAATGATAAATTTTGTTTCACTATTTTCTTACAACAAAATGTCCTTTTTATTTCAACTATTTTGTTACAACAAAAATGTCCTTTCTATTTCAACTATTTTGTTACAACAAAAATGTCCTTTTTATTTTAACTATTTTGTTACAACGAAAAAGTCCTTTTTATTTCAACTATTTTGATTTGACAAAAATGAAAAATTTAATTCAACAATTATATTTTGACAAAGATGTCAATTTTGATTCAACTATCCTACTTTGACAAAAATGACAATTTTAATCCAATAATTATATTTTGACAAAAAATGTTAAATTTAATTCAACTATTATAATTTGCCAAAAATGACAAATTTAATTCAACAATTGTATTTTGACAAAAATGATAATTTTAATTCAAATATTCTAATTTGTCAAAAATGACAATTTTAATTCAACAATTCTAATTTGTCAACAATGACAATTTTAATTCAGCAATTCTAATTGTCAAAAATGACTATTTTAATCCAACAATTCTAATATGTCAAAAATGATAATTTTAATTCAACAATTATATTTTATTCAACACAACTATCATCAAATCAATAGATCTACATAACATTATCAATTCCAGATCAAATCAGGTATGGCAATCAATAGAATTTAACAACGGATTGGAAAGAAAATCACAATCATAATTCATTATTTCTAATTATAAAAAAAAAATAGAATTCTCATAGTGCTTTAAATCCTGTATAATTCAGATTTGAATTTTGCCCAAAATCTGATCTGCTCCAAATTCGTTCTAATCAGTCCAGAAATGTAGATCTCGGACTCACGATCACACCGGTTCTGAATCGTTCAATTCCAAATTCGTATGCATCAGTTATGAATTTATTTAGGTAAATAAAATTTTTAAAATACTTCATTAAATAATTAAAAAAATAAAATATCCTTCTTCCCCAAATTAGATCGAGGCCGCGCTATTTCCCTTTTGTTCAATTCTAGGGTTCAGGTTTTCAGTCGACTAGAAGCGCCGGAGGATGATCGGGCAGTGGCACATCGAAGGGGGGTGGGCGGCGCACGCAATGGGACCCACGGCGGCAGGTGCGATCGCACATAGGTGGTGCAGCAGCGGTGCAAACCCGCTGACTTCGGGGCTCCTGTTCGTCGCGAATACACCACGGTTTTTTATCAACCCCGTATGAAATCGAAGCTGATGAAATTCTCTTCAATAAAGTCAAAAGGAGGATGGAGTTTTATAATACGGATTGAAGAAAATTAGTGGGGGAAGAAAGGGACGATATCATCCATGAAAATATAGGGGTGGCGGCTATAGTAGTGTTATAAGGGTTTAGTTTTGAGATGTTTATAATAAAATAATAATAAATCTCTTAATTATTAGTTTTAAGCCCGTTAAATCTTTACAGCTCCAAATTCAGCCCAACGAGAGTTGTTCCTACACAAATGCCCCCGTTACGGACACAATGAGCTAGGTCCCGTCAGCCTAATCGATCATTTTCAGTCTGTTTTCTTTAAATTAAAATTTAAATCATTTATTTTTTTAATTCGATCGTACATTTAAATTTACTGGGGCCACATAAGGACTCCAAAAATTCCCGAAAAAAAAATCTAGCTATGTTTTGATGATACATTCCTAACAAAATTAATTTCATCGAATTTGAAGACAGTTTGAAAAATGGCCTTTTTAACGGTCGATTAAATTCAACAAAAATTATCGAACATAGTTTAATTTACCACGCTCACATATTAATTCCAAAAATTATGGAAAATTAAACTTAGCAATAATTTGACATTCTGGATCCGACAAAAATGGTTTTGTCGAAAACGGAGGTCGTTTATAGAATTAATATTTTTTAATAGCTTTAATATTATCTAAAAATGGAATTTTTAAATTCTAGCACATTTTCTAACCAAATTTCTTTAAAAAAAATTAAATTGGTTCTGATTTTCCGGGTTGTTACACTTGTACCATTTCCTTTAAGGCACATGGCTCCTAAGGAAAGGAGAGAGCTTGATAGAAAAATCTTAGAATTATTACAAAAAGGGTTTATTTGTAGGAGTACATCTGAATGGGGTGCGCCAATAGTGTTTGCCACAAAGTCTGATGGGTCTCTAAGATTATGTGTGGATTATATGGGACTTAACAAGTTGACTAAGAAGAATAAATACCCCTTACCAAGGACTGATGACTTGTTTGACCATTTGGGAGGAGCCCAATTGTTTTCCAATTAGACTTGGCTACTGGATTTCACCAATTAAGGATTTTGGATAAGAATAAGCTCAAGACAACATCTAGGATGCCAGATGGACTGTTTGAATGGAAGGTTATGCCTTTTGGTTTGATGAATGTCCCCGCTTTCTTTGTAGACCTTATGAGTATGGTATTTAGAGGCATGCTTAATAAGATTGTGGTAGTATTCGTAGATGATATTCTTATCTTTTCCGAGGACCATGTGGATCATGAGAATCATTAAAGAAGAGTCCTAGGAATTTTAAGAGAGAACCAACTTAGAGAAAAATTCTCGAAATGCCACTTTTGGAAGAAAGAAGTCAAGTTTCTAGGGGATATTGTTTTGTGAAAAGGATTAACGATAGACCCTGCTATGGTAGAAGTTGTTAAAGAATGGAAAATACCCCGCAATGCGGTGGAGGTTTGGAGTTTCCTTGGGTGTGCATGCTACTATCGAAAATTTATCAAGTACTTCGCGAAGATAGTAACCCCTCTAATCCAATCAAAGAAAAAGGGTGATTAGTTTGTGTGGACTAAGAAATGTGGAAGTGCCTTTGAAAAGTTGAAGGAGTCTCTCATAAGTGCACCTATCCTTATTACCTCGGATGGAACCAAGATGTTTACAGTTTTTACAGATGCATGTAGGATTGGTATGGGAATGGTACTCTAGTAGGAGGGTACACTTGAGAAACTGAGGAGAGATCAGACTAACTCATCCAGAGCTTTTATCGGGTAATTAATTTTTCTTAAATTCTCGTTTTGATTACATTGTGGTTTCTAAATTGGATGGTAGGAGATGGATGCAACCCTTATGCACCGTGCACTCATATAGAATTATATGCATATTAGGATGTTTGCATACATATTGCATCACTTATTACATGTACATGTTAGGACTGAGCTCATAATTAGCATGTCAATTGTTCATAGTCACTATAAGTTATGGATGTTTATAAAAATAACATAGGTGCACAAATAGTTGTTTAGAGCCAGTTGTGTACTTCATCCCTTCAAAAGATTTTGGTATAAATCTCTATTAAGGGGGGAGAATGTAACACCCCATAAAATAAACCTAAATTGGACAAAAAGGTAATTTAATTTAAAATAAACAGTAATAATCTATAATAAACTAATGGGCTGAAAATGGAAATTTGGATAATTAGGAATTGAGCCACGAAAATAATAAGTTGCATTTGTGGCGAGATTCTAACTCGTTTTCATATTTTATTTACCGAAAGCGAAGTACATATGCAAAATATATTAATAAAACAAGTTGCATGTACATATTAACACACAGGGTTTGAATTTCAAATAAATAAATATACAAATCTAAAATATATTAATTGGATTAGCATGAAAAAGAATATTCCTTTTGAATTCAAATGTGTATGTATATGTTTATATACAATGGGGACAAGAATAATCAATATAAGATAAGAAATCAACAAATTAATTCAGTAATTAACTATTAAGAAACGTACAGGAGAAATAATTTCATGGCTCGACTCGAGAAGGGGGTCGACCGACTCTCTAGGAAAGGTGTTGATTGTAGGGGTCGACCGCCCTTCTATAGGGTATCCAATAAAGGTGTTTTTTTAAAGGACTTATTTATGTTTTTCATCAAATGGACTGTTTAGATTAAACCTATTTAATCCAACGCCCCATATACACGATGTCAATTATAAATAAGACCCCAAATCCTCACTTAAAATTCTACATATATTCTTCTCCACGCCTCCATGATGCCTTTCTGCCATTGCTAATTCCAGAAAAGAAAAGGGTTTACGTTTTTCTTCTACCTTCCTAACATATTCTATCTCTTTTGTTCTATTCTAATATAGATTTAGATTTATTCTAGAATTTAGGTTTTTTATATATAAGGTTCTAATATGTGACTCTCACATATATAAATTTGAAAGGTTGGAGCATGATTGTTTACCAAGGCCAAATCCAAAACTTATTCTATTCAATTTTATTATTGCTCATTCTTATAGACTGTGAGTGAATTCTTTAAGTTATTATTTTCTATAATTTGCTAGTTTAAAGTTGGATTATTATGCCTAGGAAAATTTGAGTTATTACGAAAAGAAAACAATATCAAATCCCTAAAATCTTCCATTTGTTTTATGTTTGTATGAAGAAATGATCAATATATTTGTATAAGTGGTTTCAGATCATTAAGATAATAATAGAGAAGCATGTTTAGTGTTGTATAATTCTTAATATTGGTTGGATTCGTCTTATTTTAATTTGTGTAATTTCATCTGTATGGATTTGTGCAAAAAGGTTAAGATTTGGATAGAATAGTAAATTTGAATAGGTTTACATCTCTATTTTCCAAATAGAGTTTTTGAACATATTGTTTACAAGATGTCCAAATATTGAGGTTTTGCATGTAAACTTACATATAAGTGAATCCATTCAAAATAGGAATTATATATGTGTATATTAGATATATGGCACTTTGTTTATCTTTTATTATTGAGATAATCAAGGCAAAACTAGGTTACAAGTTCTGTGTTGCTATTATTGTTTTGCCATTTTTATTTTTGCATGTTAATAGGCATGTTTATGCCATAATTGAAGGGAGTATGAGAAATAATTTGTACACCTTTAATTTAAAATTGACACAACTTGCTCGGAAAGCTCCCTCCAACTTCTAATGAGGACCAGGTAACCCTTATTTTCTTCGCCGCTTTCTCTTTTTTCCTTATTCTTTCAATTTTTTTCCTTTCGTTCTCTTCTTCTCTCATTTTGCTAGCCTATCTTTTCCTGTTAAGGGTAGGATCGGCTTCGTTCTTCTACTGCCTTAATTTTCGCGTTTCCCTTTCCAAATCTATATTTCTACTACTTCATTTACCTTGTTTCCTTTCACTCCTCCGTTCCACTTCTTACGGAGGATCCCACATAACTCTACCCCCTTGTGTCCTCAATATCTTGAGTTACTTTCTGCGATTTCTCCTAATACTCTTCCCAAATCTATCTGTTTGTTGAGGTATTTTTGTTATTACTGAAAGGCAGGTTATTCTTAGATGTGGAACGTGATTGCATCATGCTGGTCAGTGACTCTTGTTCCCCTTTTAGTTTGATAGTGTCTGTGTTGTTATTCATTTGGTGTATGATGGGAGCTCTCTGAGCTGTTGTGCTGGTCTGCGGTTGGTGTTAGGCTATGTGTGATTTCATCTATAGTCTTGTGGAAGTGGGGTGTTGTTATTTGTTATTGTCTAAGGGTTTACGGTGCTCTGGTAGATGCAGGTTTCTGATGGGCTATATTAGGGCTTCGGCAGAGTAGTGAGATAATTTTGCACGTGTGAGGTAAGTCTTCTTACACTAAGAAATATTGTGATAGTTGTTTGCTGCTTCTCAAGACGCTGAGTTGAATGCTTTTGCTGTGAATTTGTCACTTGCTTCAGAAATTTAGTGAACTCCCAGTTGTGGTTATTGGAAGTTGTTTTTGTGTGACTGCCCATAACCGACCGACATATCCAGGATCTACAAGTAAGCCTAGTTAATGTGAGGGGTTTAAGTGACATGGGCCATTATAATTAGTACACTATGATACGAGGTTAAGCCCGATTTGTAGTAAAAGCTTGTCCGGAACCACCCGACAAATCCAACATCTACAAGTGGTCAGTCTAGTGTGAGATGTCTAGTGTGTGTTGTATGTGTTATATATATATTGTGTATGAAGTAAGACTGCCTTGGGAAAAAGGTATGAAGTGGCAGACCTTCCTCTTGTTAAGTATTAAGTGGTTAGGACAAGGTCTGTTCCTACTATTCACTCATTGGTTCAAGATCCAAGTCATAGAACCCTTCCCTTGAAGATTTAGATGGTTATTGGGACCGCCTTTCTCCTATGAGGTATTAAAAGGTCTTAATATACGATAACATGTGTAGTGTGGTTCTTCAAGTAATGTCCTCTTATTATCTAGGGGCTAGTGAGGGCTGACCTAGGGATGGATTATATATATGACCTAAAGGAACCACCATCTAAAGGAAGTATTAAGTGGCTAGGAGTTCATCCGTAAGGACAGCTAGATAGTGACAAGGGGGTCCACCAGGAGGGTTCACTTAAAATGAAGTTGAGTTTCTGGCTCAAACCTGGTAGTAAGTGGTCGTTACTATTTCTCGATTTATAAGAAGAATTATTTATGACGTTGACGTTAGAGGCGAGGTTTTAAGTGGCTGGAGGTCCACCATAGGGTATTAAGGAACTATAGGGATGTCCACCTTTATAAATGGCCATAAGTGACTAGGAATAGCCCGCCTCGTGGGGTATTAAGTGACCGTAAGAATATCTACCCTTAATATTACCTTGTGGGGTTATTAAGTGACTGTAAGCACATCCTCTCTTAGATTTGCATATAGGCCTTAAGTGACTGTTAGGGTGTCCACCTCATATGTGTAATATTTTGTGTGTTTGTTGCGTAGGCATAAAATGAAAATTTTATACTGCCAAATATAGGAAATAGTTATTCCTAAACTTATCGGTATTTCATTCACCAGAACTTTATGTTTGACCTCCCTCCTTGTAGCATTAACAGGTTAGTAGGTGAGATTGTTGATTGAGGATGATGAACGATTGTTTGGAGGAAGAGCCTCTCGAAGATTTAGCTAATGTGGCAATAGACTATTGTTGTTATGTACTTGGAATAATGAATCTGTACATGTTATCATCTGTGAGACTTATTGTATTAGAATTTGTGGTTTTTAATAATGGCACATTTATTTAACTCTATAATATTTTATCCCTTCCGTCATGTGAGATTCTTATTTTTCATTTAGACTGCTCTATATATCTATTTTAGTAATTCCTTATAGGAACCAAGATCTGTTTAGAGTGGCTCTAAGTTTCGATGGGCCTTTTAAAGGTCGGAATTTAGGCCCATTCCGAGAGAGTTGTTACCGCTATATAGTAACACAAGGGTCCACCAGTGGAATACCATAAATGACGTTAGTCTTCTACCAATCCTGTAAGTCATAAGTGACTCCTTACTATCCACTACCTTAGGCGATGTTTGGGAATATGCGTGAATGACATAAGCCTTAAATTAGTAGGGCGTGTTGGATCTAGATTAACCCTAGAGGGGGTGTGAAACACCCCACCTCCGTTAGGGTCACTCTCAAAGGGAATGCCCTAATTTTGGTGGAGGTTTATAAGTACAAGTCACAGATATACAAGACAGATATAAGAACACATATTTGTAAACAGCGGAAGAACAACAAACTTTATTTCATAAAGTCAAATACGTGTTACAACAACATCCTTTCCCAAAAACATAACATAACACTTTCATAATCTGTCTTGAGTACATTTTTAAAGAAGCATAAATAAAACATAGATAAACTGCAAAAGCCCCATAGTGGATTGTCCAAAGCCATAGTTCAAAACAGGAAAGTCCAAGCAATACATTTCTCTTCTTCAAGCTGGATGTTGAGGTTGGTCAAGCTGCTGTGTTCCCTCCCTGAGGACCTGGGGGGGGGGGGGGGAAACGGAAGAAAGAAGACGAAAGAAAAGTAGAGTCAGACATAAAGCCTGAGTAAGTCTAGTACTATTTTGTCTATGAATAAAGAACTGGGTATGATAAGTATAAACAGGAAGTGGGCATGCATTATAACTTGGTTAAGTTGTCTAGGGTTGAATATACTATCGTACCCCATGTTAATCTCTGAACCCATATAAACTAGTTCCCAACTGGCACCCCATAATTAGGGTGATGTGATCCATTCTATGATGATCGGCTCCTACTCGCATAATTACGTGTGTCTTACGGCCCCCGATGTCTGTAGTTACCTATGCTGGTCCCACCATGGGGTGTATCAAGTCCCATAGTGGCAACCCGACACAACCTTAGAGTGCACAGGTATGCTACTGGTGTCCAGTGCCTTATTTTTCTGCGCCGGAGTGTGTGCACGCCCGCACTCCGTTAGAACCTACACTGCTACACCACCACCGTCGATTTGACCTCTTACAATCAGCCCAGTAATCGTGCCCCACCCTGCCTAGTTTCAGGGTATCCTGATACACCTTCTAGGGTTACTGCTGAAAAGGGTCCCCCGTTACTAGGTTTTCTATCTCTAGCCAACATGCTAAGTTGGTTAAGTGTTTTCTAACCTAACCCCCACCAGTCCGTTTAGTTTAGCATGTTCCATTTTGATTAAGTCTTTAGTTCACTTAATCCTAACAATCCTGACTCAGCCTTAATTGTCTTATTAAGGCCCTGACCTCTCACATTAGACAGGTATTGTTGTGGCTGCCTGTTGCCGGTTGGTTCCGGGCAGTCTTACGCCACAACTCAGTCTAACCTCGGGTCCTTATTGGGCTCCATGTTTAACCTCCCACATTGGATAGGTATTGTTGTGACTACTGGACAGCCGGGCGGTTCCGGGCAGATTTACATCACAACTCAATCCAACCTCGGGTTAAACACATCGTATTTTCTACATTTACATATTTTGTCATTCTTCTTTATTTCTTATATGTAAATATTTGCGGCCCATTATTAAGTTAATGGTGTAAAGGTTACACCAATCATGGGCCCAACCCATACTTGAACTTGGGCCCTTCTATTTTATATTTTCATTCATTAGTAATTTTAACCCAACGTTATTTTCCCCCGTTTAACACGTCCGTTTATATATTTTGGGCTTAGCCTTTTAAAGCCCAAATTAGCCATGCGAAAAGGGGAGGCTTAAAGCGTAATTACATACACAAAGAGGGGAATGTGAGCGCATGAACTTGCAATACGACGTTGGAAATACAAAATAGAAACTGGTGTACTTGCATAGTGGTAACATAGGTGACATGAATCAAAGCATGTGAACTTGTAATTGAGATATCATTATTGTCACATGAACCCATATTTTTATTTAGGCATAATGTCAAACATAAGCATGGCATAAATATTTCTAGCATAAGCATGACATAATGTCAAACATAAGCATGGCATAATATCAAACGTAAGCATGGCATAAGTATAGTTAAATTTGTTCACATAACCATGGCATAAATATTTCTAACATGAAATCATGATTCTTACTTTAGTCATGTAAACTTACAAAAAGGGACCTTTTGAACCTAACCTAGCCATGTACCACATATGTCATCATATAATTCTTGTAAACAAGATAGACCTAATCATGGTTTTCAATTATGCCAAATATCATTCATAGCCTAGCCATATTCATAAATTTGCAAATAGGTTTTCTAGTACAAAAGCATGGCTTAATACATGATGCCAAATTCTCAACATAATTTCATATGGATTATAATAACCAAACTTGTTCTAATTACTTACAAAATGATTTATGCACAAAAATATACATCATGATGGCATAGTAGCAAAACCCCAAACTTGCATAAATTTAAATCAACTACATACATGTAGCTTCAACATGGATTACATAATTTGCGAAATATTCCAAACGTATACTTGCATAGAACTACCGCATGTAGTTCTTTATAATGAATAACATAATTCAAGAATATCCAAACGTATATAATATTTCAAATTGACAAGAACGCACAAATATGAATAACTTTATTGCCACAATTCAAGCATACAAACCAACACAATTGTTTATTCATACCAAAGTAATACTCTACTTACAATGGTGTGATGAATTCTCTAATTTAGGGATTGAAGACGCAAATTCCTTTGTTGAATTGATTTGTTTAGGTTGCTTTAAGCTTTAGAATCTTCCTCCTAATCCTCTCTCCAATTTGGTGGCTACTCCTAGTCGTTCCTCAGCAACATGGCGGCTATGTTCTTATTTTTGAATGAATAGATTAGGGTTTAGTCTAGGGTTGTTTATATAGAGGTTAGGAACTAATTAGGACCATTGATGTTGCCTGGATTGATCGTAGCCATTCATTCGATAGAGAGACCAATTAGAGCCTGCCACCTAGCCCTAATGACAAAGCAGACCACAGAAAATCGGCCAAACACAGACCTGGCCAGCCAGGTTGGCTGGGCTCGACCAGGTCGACACCCCTGTCGACAGGGCTGTCGACAGCCCTGTCGACATGGGTAGCCCAGGTCGACAGCCCAGTCGACCTGGGTGGCCTAGGCGGGTGTTTATCCGCCCTGGCCCATTGGGCCCGATTTTTAATTATTTTATTCTGTTTGAATTTTAAATTTAATTTAGAAACTTCCGAAGGCCATATCTTCTTCATACGGACTCCGTTTTTCGAAAACTCAGACTCTATTTCGTGTATTTTTCCGAGACGAACGCAATGGCGTATCCAGTTTCCCTTAGTTCTTTGATTTCAGATTAATTATACTTTAATTTGTTAATTTCACAGTTATAGAATTTGCGGGGTGTTACAGGGTGAATAAGGTTTGTTGAAGTTTTACGAGATATTAAATAGCACAGATTTCATCAGAGAAAATAAATGACACAGATTTTTACCCAGCTTCAGCAAACCCATGCCTACTGCTGCACTCCTAAGATTTCTACTAGGTATTTGTGACGGCCCACCCCGAACCACCCGACATTTCCCCGAAATGCACTGTACCAATGCCCGACTAGCACGGGACAGTTGTCAAAGGAAAAGGGTTTTGAAACGATGAATCAGCAAGAACCTATAGTATATCTCACAGCGCATGGAATAAATTATAATAGTAACATAACTTGACATAAAACAGGCGAGATAGTGCATAAGCTGGAAACTAAATCATCGTAGCAGCGGAATCCAAAATACATCTTATGATCCAAACCATCATTATTACAACTTTAAAATACTGTCTCTAAAGCAAAATAGAAAAGTACACCACTAATGCCCAAAGTAGGGACCTGCAACAACACATGGAGAATATGTAAATAGTACGTGAAAGCCTCCTGCTCGTTTCCGGACAGCTATTCGTGCATAACCACCTGACCTGTCTCTAGTCTGCTCATTTAGGAGTACCCAGAGTAATAAGAAGAGACATAAAACTCTGGGTCAAACAAAAGTGTAGTGTGAGCGATAGCAACAAAGTAAAACAATAACAGGTATAAATAATCATACCTGGACCTGCAACCAAAGAGTTAGCACAGCAAGATGTACAATACTCTAAGGTAAGACTAACATAAAGTGTAAAATGGAAGAGTGCATGTCATGGTGATAGCAAACATCAAACATAACAATCATCCTCACATCACTTACTCGGTGCGTAAAGTATATAATGTACACCACTTTGATCACCAAATCCATTGGGGCCATGATGGAAACTCCGTACAACTATTGCTATGTCCATACTTCTGTGGTCTATAGTCAATAACCCTACCCAATCCGCGCATCCTTGGCTCTAGGTTAAGGGCCAACCAGTCCACACTTCCCTGGCTCTGATTCGTCTACATACACCTCTCTTTAACGGTGAACCAAAGTTTTTGGATATCGATAACCCCTTTGCACACGTCCCACAGCAAAGTCCAACTCTAGAAGTTAACTCCTTGGTTCCCATCTAGATCCTGAGTGATAACTTCCCACTTGGACTTCCTTTGCATCTTGGGTTTTGGTTGAATTGGTGTTCGGTTCGGATCTCCTCCTTCTATCCGGTTCGGGTCTCCTCCTTCTTTTCGGTTTGGTTCGGGTCTCCTTCTCCTATCCGGTTCGGTTCGGGTCACCTTCTCTCCTTCACCTATTCCATTCGGTTCGGGTCTCCTTCTCCTATCTGGTTCGGTTCGGGTGTCCTTCTCCTATCCGGTTCGGTTCGGGTCTCTTTCTCCTATCCGGATCAATTCAGGTCTCTTTATCCTATCCGGATCGGTTTGGGTCTCTTTCTCCTATCTGGATTGGTTCGGGTCTCTTTCTCCTATCCATATCGGTTCGGGTCTCTTTCTCATATCCGGATCAGTTCGGGTCTCCCTCCTAACCAGACCTGAAAATCCACGACTTTTTCCAGCAAGCGATTTTAGCCAAATGATGGCGTTTTCAACCATTCTAACCTTCCTATGACATCACAAAACATTCCAAATAGCAGTAACAACATATAGAATCAATCAAAAACATTAAAACATCATTCACATGAAGTATTTTAGATCAAATATACCCAAAAAGCATGATTTTCCCCTTAATCCCCTTAACCATGTTTTAAGTATATGATTAACAAACTTAATCCAAATTAACTCAAATTTTCACCAGTGACATAAAATAGTATTTAAGAATTTCTACATATTTTTCTAGATTTTTATGATGCACAATTTCGCTAATTATCACTAATCACCCCTAATTAGCCGCAATTAGTGAATAAAAGTGCAAATCACTCACCTTAGCCACAAATGAATTATAGATCTGGAAACTCCAATGATTTGAGTTGAATTCCTATGTATTCCAGCATCTCTTTCTCAATTTTGATGCTAATCCGCCTTAATTTGATGTAAATTTGCTTAATATATGATTAGAAAGTGATTAGGGATGAATTTAGAAGGTGGAGGCCATTACTAGGTCTAGAGGAAGGTAAGTGGTGGCTAAAAACTGAAATGAAATGTTTTCCCAAACCCTTTTAGCCCTCCAATAACCATAATCCCAAAATGGTTATGGGCTTAGCTGCTAATCACCCCGTAAGGCTCAATTATGCTTTTTTCATCTTACAAACCTTATTTCATCCATATCTCCCAAAAGGTAAGTCCGTTTGATTAATGTGACCACTCAACGGAAAGGTAAACCATCATCCGAATCTAACGAAAGTGGTTTCAGGTCAAAACTCCTTACCAATCAAAAGTTATAGGCGAAACAAAATTCGCTAGGGGCAAAATGGTCATTTAAAATTCGACAAAAATTGAGAATGTGGGAAATGACCCCAATAGTCGTTTCCCAAAGTTACATGACCATACGACTTCGTAAGAAGATAAAATAAATATTCTACGATCCTTCAATACGTAGATTGCGGGTCATTACAGTATTAAGACAAATTCCTGCTTATAAAACCTTGTAAACTCGCAAACCCTGCTACTGCTCTAATCTACGCTCAAAACCCTGGATTGATCTTTATACCCAGGATCAATTTTTCTCGAATTACAAACCCCTAACTCGTAAACCCTAACTATAAATCATATAGCCAGTATACCCTAGTTTTAGAGAAAACTAGGAAACTGATGGATCAATTACAGATGAAAAATAAAAACAAAACAATAAATTAAAACAAAAAAACTAAAATATAATATGTCGGGCCTTCCTTTGTCTCTTTATTAATCGGGTTCCCTCTTTATAATGGCAGCCAAAACAAATCTAGGTTTTTTTGCCCGCTTGCTCCAAATCGTGATTCTCGAATTCTGGAAAATGATAATGGCTTGGATGTCTTCGTTATGCACTTTGTCAAATCAATTTGGATTAGGATTACGATCGAAACTCATGATTAATTTTGATTTTGATTTCTTTGCTCTTGAATTTTATTGCTTGGTTTCGAAAGATTGCCTATGATGAATTGTGTGAATTATGTAGGGTATAGAAACCCATATTCATCTCTGATTTCTTGGGTGTGACTTCGCATTGATATTGCGTTGATTGCTTGGTTTGTTTTCATGTATGCTTTATTGATTTCTGGAAATAATCGAAATGATCCTTGCCCAAAATTGATTGCGAAGCACTAATGTAATCTTGCATGGTTTGAAAAAAAAACATTTCTAAAAATCTATTTGCCCAAAAGTGATATTACAATTCAACTCTCGTGGCATGCAACTCGACTTGACGTGTACGCTCTGCACTGATAATGAAGAGAGTCTTAGCCACCTCTTCTTCGAATGTATTATCACCTTCAGCATTTGGTCGGACTTTATGCACATTATCAGGAGATGTGGCGCAAGTAGGAATAGTAGAACCAAATGGAGAAATATGGAGAGACAGACAAGCAGGAAAAGAAACGGAGGTAGACTACTATGTTTTATTCTTAAAAAGTTTCTAACTTCAATCCGGAGGGAAAGAAACTGCCGAGTTTTCTGTAGGCCAAGAGCAACGAGCAACTGTGTAGAAGTGTGAAGATTGAAGTCCGTAATGGTCTGAAACTGCTGAACTTTACTTTTAATCTTGGAATCATGCAAAGACTTCTTTAACTGTTCTGTGTATAAGTGTTTTCTTTGTTTTCCTTTATTTTAGTGTACCATGTCTCTATGTAATCTTGTTTGTGTTGTACTTCTCCTCTACCCCGGTACATTAATAAAAGTGGTAGGGTTCCACTCAACCTCGTCGGTCTTGCTAAAAAATATCTGGAAACATTTAAATTGCATGTCAATTTCACTCATACGAAATCTAGAAATATTAGGTCGAGATTATCATGCTGTGTAAATTTAGACACAATTTAATGGCATTCCAGATATGAATTTAAATTGCAATATCCACTTGCCAAATATATACTATTCTGGAAATAAAAACTTGGTGATTTCTGGAACATTGATTCTCGTTTCTTTTGGCATTTTCAACATGACTTTAACTGATGGTTTGTACATAATTTTCTGGACTTCTCCTATCACGAACATGAATGTGATCTATTGCAATACTCCACTGCATCATTGGTTTAATGAGAACAGTTGCTTCAATTGAAAATATGTTGTGCATTAGTGCATAAACATATTTCAACATGATGCTCCTCTTTCACTTGTCGGTGTGTGTCCACTATGTACGCTAGCTTAATCATGTCATTTTGAGTACTTGTATTTGCAACTGTGATGAGTTCCATATGTGTGTGTGTGTATGTCTCTCTCTCTCTTTCTCTCTCTGTGTGTGTGTCTTGTACATGCAGCTTTCAATATCCATGCTACTGCGCTTCACATGTTCCTCTTGCTACACCATATTAAAATTGTCTTAAGCATTGTCTTGGGTCTTTTTGCTTGTATTATTGCACATATTTCACTATGTTATTCTTGTTGCCCTGTGCACTGAGTCTGTGCTTCACACGTATTGTCATGACTGTTTCGCTCATTACTATGTATATACATGCCATGTTGCACATGTTTGTGCAATGTGTACGTGTGTGTGTCATTTATGAACACATATATATGTTGTACAACTTGGATTTGTACTTGTTTTCCTATACAAGTGGCTTGACCATTTGATTTCTCGGCTGTGTATACACTTGTATATTTGCTGGCTACTTGTAGATTGGAATGCCAATTTTTTGGCATGCTCATGAACCATACACTATTGCTCGAGCATGATTTACCTTTGAAACTGACTTGTTAACTTCTGCACTTGTATGCTTCCTGATACTGCTGTCGTACTGAACATGTCATGTACATTTCACTGTAGCGCATGTATTTGCATAGTGTCTTGCCTTGTACATGTTGTGTCACTTGAATTTGACCCTGGCTCATACTTTAAGAGTTGTTGTGGTTCCTGAATGTTGCATGTAATTTGAAATTCTTGAGTTGTCGCACATGTTGATGAATTATTCATGTACCATATTGTACATGACCATTTTGATTCATGTTGTTGTGTTCATGGGTATTATCTGGGATGTTGCATTCTTATGCTTGTCCCTTTTGTTGTTGCCTTGATCATATCTTGTTCACTTGAAATGTTGACCTCATGTGTGTAGCTTTGACCATGTGTGTTTAATATATTTGCACACATACATATGTGCTCTTTGTAGCCATTTTGATCTTGCTGAACCATTGTTGCTTCTATGTGTGTGTGTGTGTGTGTATATATGCATATATGTATGTATATATATATGTGTGTGTGTGTGTGTATGTGTTTGTATGCGCACTTGCATTGAATTTTTTGATTCATGTCCACTCATTGATGTTTGGCTATTCTCCCTGCACAAAATATATGCGTAAAGACATACACATGTATATGTATACATGTATTGTGTATGTGCAGTTCGTATATGTGAGCACCAGAGGTACAGTCAACCTTGTGGTATTTGCAGTGAATCACTGTGAATATCACAAGCATCTAAACACAAATGGGTATACATATATATCAGACCAAGTCAAGAAATATGATGAGAAACACACCAAAATTCCGAGGCAAATAAAATTTTAAAATAAAATTATATTTGCTAGAATTTGAATCTATTTTGTTCCAGTTTACTAATTGTGCTTTTGTGATAGGTATGCAGGTGACTTGACTGACAATGAAGCATACTGAAGACAAGTGAGTGTGCATGAGAATCTGAGTGTGAGTTTGTATGTATATACAACTGAGTGACTGAGTGTTGTTGTGAGGAACAGATGTAAAAAAATTGTATAACAAAACGTATTAAATTACAGAGAGATGTACAATAGTGGAGTTAAGAAATTTGTGCTATTTAAATGTTGAAATAAAATATTATATTTAAATAAAATACTGTTTGAATATTTAAATTCTTATGCAGTAGTATTATATTCAAATATAAATATTTATTTCTGTATGGGATGTGGTAGAATAGTACAATTGCAAACACATTTATAATATTATATATATGTGTTTGTTATCATCAAACAAAAATCATATTGTTATATACAACAGAACGTAGTAGCTAGTGTCCTCTAATTTATATTAGGGTTTAGTAAACCACCGAGCAAGGTATTAAGTGATCAATGGATCCTCCTTGGGCCTTAAGTGATCGTAGGATTCCACCCTTATATTATATTATGAGTGAGGCCTTTAGTGGCTCTATAGAATAACCTACCTCCTTAATAGGGTATTGAGTAGTTGGAGAGCCCGTCTCTTAGTTTTGGTATTTGTCTGAATGGTGGTTTAAAGACTTCATACTTATGCGTAAAAGTTCTATCTAAGTATATTTGCGTTAGCGCTATCTTTGGGGAGTGCTACCTTAGGTAAGTAATTAGTCATTATGTGCAAATTCTTACAAAGTTAGGTTCGAATTACTAGCTTTGTTAGACATATGATTCTAGATGAAACCAAACGGGATACATTTGTGTACAATGGATAATGTTATAATTTTCTACTCACGGGACTTGTTGTTTTAACCCCTTTCTCATAATAACTCTCGGGTTTATCTCGAGGAAGGGTATTTGTTGGTGTTCAGGTTTAGTTTTCTGTTCTTATTATCTCATGCTCGGTATTGATGTAGCGACTCACTTTAAAGGTAGCTGCCTAAGTCGGTATTAGTTATTCTATCTTGTTTCTGCTGTGAGTTAATTTTAGTGAAAATTAGGGTCACATCCTTAAAACTAAACTTAATTAGGCTCACATCCTCCCCTTTTGAAAAGTATAAATTTCATCCCTATTTTTGAATTGCGTCTCTCTTATTTCCAGAACTGCCCTTCTTCCTTAATTAACACCTTATTAATCTAATACGTAACACGTATTAGGATTTACGTATTACAGGTCCCATTTATTCCAGAATTTTTTTTTTACGATCAATGGCGGCGGCGGCTCCAAACCAAAACTCCACCGTTTACAAAAAATCCCATTAAATTCTCTAAAACCAAAACGCAATCGACCACGATGAGCGATTTCATCTAGGGTTTTCTTTCGACATCTGATCACTAGGAAAGATGGCGGCGGCGAATTGCAAACTCCAGACTCAGCAATCGAATGGTTCATCTGATCTACCTAGGGCACATAGACTGCAGCGACTCAATAGATCTATGTTAGATTGACTATCTGTGTTTCGCATTGAGGTGGTTGAATTGAAACTTGCTACTTCCAGGTAATATATACGTTTTAATAGTTTTTTTTTCGGTTATCAATTTTTACTCCATCTTTGTTGATTGATTAATCCGATCATCTATAATTTTATAGTTTTTTCGATTGATTAATTATTGTATCAAGTTTTAATTTTGTTGTAGATCGTACAGTTTATTTAGAACAAAATACTTGCAGACTGGTACGATATTTTTATGAACGATTGTAAGATATTGTTATGAATATTTGGAAACATGTTTGAATGTGGTCAGAATGCTCAAACACATGTGGAAAACAGTTCATAACAGATGAGCACTAGTGTGCATTTATTCCAAATAGTTGCACTATTCTGTGCAATTTTTATGTTTTTTTGCATAATTATGTGATGTTAAGTAAATATGTTCTTAATTTTAGAATATGTGTGCATTTATTCCGAATAGTTGCACTATTCTGTGCAATTTTTATATATTTTTGCACAATTATGTGATGTTATTACGAATTTATTACAATTGTGAGCTTATGTTCTATTCAGTTGTGATGTTTTTCCGAATAGTTGCACTATTCTGTGCAATTTTTATGTTTTTTTGCACAATTATGTGATGTTAAGTAAATATGTTCTTAATTTTAGAATATGTGTGCATTTATTCCGAATAGTTGCACTATTCTGTGCAATTTTTATGTTTTTTATATTTTATAGCCTGCAACCATCAACAAATATGTTCTTAATTTTGTGCAGTAAATCAAAATTTTAGAATGCAAGTGTGCATCTATATAATGATTGTTGCATGATTTTGTTGGCGCAGTAATAACTGCTGCATACAAATGTGTATATATCCAATATTTGTTTCATAGTTATATGCATTTAAACATGGTTATTTAAAAATGTTTTTCTTGTTATGCAGACACCTATTAAAGAAGAAAATAATGCAGGCGACAATGAGCAGGAGAAAGCCTTAGTTACAAATGACCAACCGACGACATCTCGACATGTTTGAAAAAAGAAAGAAAGTTGAAGAGTACCCACAGATTTCCAGAAAAAGAAGCATACAGAAACAACCTGAAATCATGTGTAGATATGGTCAAGAAAGTGAAATCTTAAATGCTGAACTACTATGACATGATTATGAAGTTTCTTTGTTGAATTAAGGTTGAACTTTATGTACTGATATTAATTCTTCTGATATTAAATGATATTACGAATTGTTGCTACCTTGTATGCAGTTATTTGTAATACTGGCATACTTAAATGCAAATATTGCTTAATGTTAAGCGTATTTGTATTGTCAAAATAAGCAAGATAATTTCATAGTTATCTGAAAGTATTGTTAATGGTGGCAAGCGTAAATGGAAGTTCTTTAAATTTTTTGTATTACAAACATAGTTTGAATACTTGCATACATTTATGCATTATTTCCGTATAATTGTTTACAAAAATTTATTCATATATGTATGCATATATGTAAAATACTTGCATATACTTATGTAGAAATATTATTATTTTCCTGAATTGTAAGCATGTATATACTTATGCAGAAACAATTATGTGATGTAATAATATCAGTTCAATATTTTGTTGTAAATTTGTTTTTGATTGCCAGTTTTTGTTTTAAGCTGAAATGTATTCAAATATTCGTTATATTTGAATAAATGTATGCAGTATTTTTGAACATTCCTTTACCTCATTTGTACAAAAAAAAAATTGGTATGTTTATACTGTAAAAAAGAAGAAGTAGTACCTTCAAACAACTAAACTGCAAATCCACTTACTAGCATACTACTGTTGATCATTTGTTGCATATAAGTATGCAGTTATATAGAAAAAATACATAGAAGTATGGACTTATTGCGTTGCCTACGACTTTCAACGTATTTTTGTGTACAAGTATGCAGTTATTCTGAGTACCTGCATACTTGTATGCAATTATTCAGTATGCACGCACATATTTTTTGCATGCGTATGCAGATAGTTGCATACATGTACGCAACAATTGGCAAAACTTGCATACATGTATGCAAAAAATTGCACCGCCGTGACGAAATCTCTGAATTCAATTTTGAAGTGTTAATTGAAAGTTTGCAAATGCCAGCAGATAGTTGCATATTTATATGCAGATAATCAGAGTTGTTGTTTACTAGTATGCAATTTTTTGTTCATAAAATTTTTAATTCTTGCATAAACAAATAAATTTAGTAATAACAGTTGCATGTTTATGTGCATTTATTACATGATTTTTTTTGAATATTCGTACTGGTATTTTGATTTCAAACAATGGTCTGTTGTTTATTAATTGCAATAATGACTCGCTGAGGTTTATTTTGTACGGTTTCAAGTTAGTTTGGTTCTAGATAATAACCTGGAATTTTAACATCCTGGTGTGCAGTTGTTCTAAATATTAGCATCATTGTATGCAATTATTTTGAAAATTTGCAAATTGGAATTGCAGAAGTTAAATACTAGCATACTTTTATGAAAATGTTATTATTACTTGCATACGAATATGCAGACAATACAAATAATAATTGCGTACATATAACTAATGTACAACAAAATACATATTTAAATTGCATAACTACAATAATAGTATAATACTGAACTGATTTCCAACAAAATACTTGCATAAATATATGCACATTTACTTTAAACCTGCACAAAATTGTGCAAAAATCACTCAAATAAACAATCAAGCATTTTTTTGGTTAAAACTACAACTGTGCGATATCTTTTAAACTACATCTACACAAATTTGCATATCTGCATGTTTCTCTGTATCAAGCAATCAAAAAAACATAATATATAACATATGCATATATGTATGCATATATCTAGAATATATGCATATAAATATGCATATTTTACTGAAATTTTGCTGAATAGCATATAAATGCATTCAAATATTTAATTCTTAAACGTTCTCGCTTACAATCATACAGAACGAAACAAACAATTATATTAATAACTTTTTTCGCTAATTTTTGTACTTTAATATGTCGACATCACAGCAACACAGGACGAATTTGGTTTTTATTGCTCCAGAGTCTTTCAAAACCGTGGAATTTGGTTTTTGCGCGAGATTAAAGAAGCGATCGGACTAAGTACTATCGAGGAATCGATGTAGGATTGATCGACGGTTTTGTAGATTTTTAGGTTTACGGTTTTGAGCGATTTGATAGGAGCGATATACTGAGTACTTTTGATTTTTTGAGCGAGATGATTTCAGCAAGATGATAGGAGCGATAGATGCGTAAGGGTACAGCAGTAATTTTTTTAATGGAAATTCGAAAACAGGGATGTATTCTTTATTTTTTTTATCACCGGGTTTTTTTTATATTTTGAAACTTAATAGGGACCTGTAAAAAACGCACCCTTAATTTTATTGTAATCTGATTATGCTTATGTTCATTATTTGTAGGTACCAGATTTATACTCCTTATGGTTGGATGGGTTTGAGTTTCTATTTTTGTCGAAATTCAAATTTAGAAAAGTGTAGGGTGTTACAGATGGTAAATACCGACGATTAAATGTTCATTGAGAGTTAGTGAGTAGTGAATATAAATCAAGTGAATAACTAGTGAAACTTAGTGTTAGGTTCTTTTTATTTGAAGTGGAGTAAGAGTATTTGTGATAATAAATAATAGAGACAAGAATGTGTGAACCAAAAATCTATGACTATCCATTGTCCGTCTGGTATTTTAAGAGTTCTGGTCGGTACATTTGGTCAACGGTATCGTTAAGAATTTCTTAAACACTTATACGAGATGATCGAGAACAATATTTTGTGTAATAAAATAAATTTTGAGAAAGAATAGTGTAAAATGTTCATATGAGAGTAGTGTTAAACCACTATATAAGACGAGAATTGTAGAAAAGCTAGCAAGGTAATAACGATATTATGTCGACTTTGCAGCCAAATAATGAGGAATATCGTTTTAAATTTTGAAGGTTTAATGTTATTCGAAATGAATTAAAGAATTGTTAAGTGAAAATTGTGTTCTGAGAAAATTAAGAGAATTGATATAAAATGTTTTTGAGAAAAAGAAGTTGTTTAAATAAGAAACTACTTTGAACATGAGCAATATTTTTGAAATACACTCTCATATTTGAGTTTAAAAAACGATTGCAACCATCAAGATGTGAATAATAATCAGTAAATAGCAAGGCTGTTTGATTTTATAATCAAAGCAACATCTATTATTTGGATAATTAGCACAAATTTGATGGCGAGACAATGTCAAGTATTGATGGGAAATTTAGGAAAATATGATTGTGTATTTTAATTATATTCTATGTGAAAGATAAGTTAAAATAACTTAAATCTTATGTGTATATTATTTGAAATGAAGATTAAAACTTTTGTAAATTAAGTATATGAATATTCAAACTTTATTTTTCTAAGTGTGATAAATTAGTAAAAGAGGTTGAAGTCTTAAGTATTATGTATTTGGTTGCTTAAACTAAATCTTACCAACTAAATAAATTTGTAATGAGTTATTAGAAATTGGAGGTTTAAATATATTATTTTAAGTAAATTGTGAGGATATGGTTTCTTTAATAGGAAAGTTTGTAATAACCTGGGCTTTTGGGTACCCGAGGTAAACGGATTAGAGCGTGTTTTGTAATATTGAAACCATGAAGTATAAAATACGAGTTCAAGAGCCCAACTCATACAATAATTTTAGATGAAAAAGTAAAGAATTTGTGCTTTGTAGAAAATTGTGTACTAGAATAAATTAAATCCATTTGGTGTAATAAGAAAATTTATTCCAAATGATGTTTGTTAAATAAATATAATGATGAAGTTAAACAAGTTGGGAAAATCTTACAAATTTTATTTAACAAATTATTTTCCCAAAATCCAATATTTTGTGAAAATATTGCTAGATAATATTTTGATGGTTCAAATGAATATTGAAAATATATAATATTGATTAGTAATAATTTTTTGGGTGGAAATATATTTTCAATATGAAGTGTTAAGTTATTTTAACAAAATAATTAATAACTTGTAAATTTGTGTATGAAAAATGTGAGTTGTAAAAATTGTAGAATAAGAGAAAAATTGTATTTAATTGGAGACCATGTTTGAAATTGGTTAAATAAGTTTGTAGCATGATTACATAATATTTTGTTGAGTTGAGAAGTTAATAAGTGTAAATAATAAGTGACGGTGAATTTTGATAATAAAATCGTGTTTGTAAATTTATGTGGGTTGCAATTAAAATGTAAAGGTTTAAATATTGATTGTAAATCAATATTTGAATGTTAGAGATATTTCATAAGTAAATTCATTTTTGTTTAAAACTACGAAGTTGTATAAATTCTATTGTTGGAAACATAGTTTTTAAGAAAATGTAAAATAAATAAAAATGTGTTTATAATTGGAAATTTATGTTAAGCAAGTGTAAATTTACGCCAAAAAAACATTTTGAATAAATATGTAGATATCAATGTATTTGCATTAAATTAGTGTTAAAAGGTCTACAAAGATTTGTATGCATGTTATAATTTGGTGAAGCTACATAATGTTAATATATATAGAATTTGTGTTGGAATAGCTAAGAATTATTCATGTATGTGTTAAATTAATTAATTTAGGCCTAACTTGTGCAGTTAAAGCGCTCGGCGGATCCAATGCAGTGGAGAAGCAAGAAGTTGTAGCGGGGATAAAGCGAGGAAATAGCAGCATATAGCAGATGAGTCTAAAATAGCATAACGCTTTTACATATATATAAATGATAAATAAATGGAAAATTAACATTCAACTTAATTATAATTAGTACATTCTTAATTTTAAATAAAAGCATAAGCAATTATATGTAAATAAGTGTAAACTTTTATTTAGTTTGACTAAATTTAATAGAATATTATATTATTTTATATTCTATAAAATATATGTTAAAAAATTATATTTAAAAATAATTTTATAATGCATGAATGTCATTTTTAATTCATTTATATTATAGAAGAGATAGCGGAAATATAGCAAAAATGATGGGATATATCGGGAATATCAGAATATAGCGGGGCTTAAAGCGGAAAGGCTATTTCAGAGGCTATTTGAAATACCATAGCATTAGAAACCTGCTACACGATATAGCGGGGATGCGGCGGGTTAATAACGGGGAATAAACTACATAGGGCCTAATAAGCCTAAATATATGAAATTCTTGAGTTAACAAGGGTGATTTATGCAGATTGGGCCGTTAACTAAATTAATTAAGTAGAGAAAAATCTAGATGGGGAGACAAGTACTTCTCATTTTTTTGAATTATCTTCTTCCTGAGATCTTTTTTCTCTCTAACAAAAGAAAAAAACAGAAAATGGGAAAAGAACAAGTTCCTCTGCAATCCCTAATAAAATCTTAGATTCAAAAATAAATAAAGGAAAAGCTTCTAAATCCTTATCTCTGCAACAAGTCAAGCTTCAGCAGAAATCTATTAATCAATTTCTGGAAATTAAAAGAGGAAGTTACTGTAAGTTTCCTACCAGCCTTACATGTCAACTCTTAGCCATTTGCAAACATTAGGAAGGCTTAAGCTTCTTGTTTGATGCCAAATTGAGATAAAATCATTGCCAATCAAGGTGAGTTTGTAAAACTTGCACATCCAAGCTTGTACGTTGTTTATTTTGTGTTTGAATGAGTTTTGGATGAAATTTGTTCTCTATAATCTAAAACAATGTTTCGGATTTTCTCTTTGCCAAAAACTGATCTAGGTTGATCTTTGAGCCATTAGTTCTCCTTTGATTTTTGCTAGCTTTGCAGATTATTTCTTTTGGTTTTGTATATGGATGTGATTGAATTTACTTATAAAATTCACCTGAATTGCTCCAGAAGTAGAAATCGCGTGTACATGGGTCGACCTTGGCTCCTCTTAGGTTGACCCAAGCCATAGAGAAGTTGACCCCACAGTCGACCTAGGCTATGTATGGGGTTGATCCATTTACTACATTTTGGCATAACCCATCCTCTGCATTCGAGCCGGTTGTTTTTCCCCTTTCCAACTTGTTTTCCTAGCCAATTTTGAACTGTTTGGTGCACTTTTTGATGACATTAAGCCATGCATTTATGGCTAGTACAAATTTCTTTTTAAAATGCTTAAATAAAAGACTATGGGAAATCCATGTTTCGAATTGAAGAAGTATTCGTGAAATTTTTTGTGTTGATTGGACGTTGGATTTCCTTGTTGATTCATGAATTTATTGTGAATTTGTTGGCACGATACATGCTTTATAAAATTAATTTCTAAAGGATTTTTGACTTATGCATATATAATTATTTTCTAAAAGTTGTTTGAATATATATACACACATATATCTATTTTTATTGTAAGTGTTTTTATATGGTTTCCAAATAATTTTAATAACCCGTTTTCTCAAATAGTATTTTCTATATAAATACATGTTTTTTCAATCTTCGAGAGTAAGAGGAAGTGAATTGAACAATTTAGTACACTTGTGGTGTCGGACACAAAGGTATATTATATCAGTTAATTCCCAACTTGTTCGAATGAAGCTCTTTTTGTGGAATCGACTGATTTGGAACAAACCGATAAATGAGAACGTACAATATAGGGCGTATTGTTACCACTATTTGGGTTATTATTGGAAAGTTTGTGACACGTACCCAGGAAGCTGTGTGGGACCTTCAGGTCACCTCTTGTCGTTTATTGTTTACCAGTACTAGGCCATGACAGACCAATTATATAGACCTGAGAGTTTACCTATATGGGGTGACTTTGTGGGGAATTACAAGCCATATGTATATATATATATATATATATATGGAGAACTACGTGGAGGCTCAAAACTATGTAGCTAGTACTAGTTGGCTTTTGTCGCTGTGTGGAGCTTATGCGGACAAAGTTAATCCTCACCTTTCTCTTGGATCCCAAACTATGTAGCTTGATGTTTCTCAATTTACAAAGAGACCATGTAGCATGTTGACTAGATGGCATCATGTATTTCTATATTTCAAGTGTCTTTGATTTCTAGAATTCTATGTTATTTTACGATGTTTCACCATCTAATGCATATTGAGTTTTATACACAACTGTGTGTTATTCGATGTTTATTTCGTAGTGATTATACCACTGTGTGGCAGACTCCTAGTCGAGTTCGACATGTTATATTTATATGATTTTCATTATATTTTCTATTAACTGAGATTTCTTTAGACCGTTATAGCCTTCGGCTTTGATTATTAAAACAATGGAAATAGTTGTTGTGTGTTGTGTACATTACCTTACATGAGATTCTTAATTATGAGTTAGTGATCCTATCTCATGTATTTTATGATGCTTGTGTATTTTTGTATCCCTCTTTATGTGATATTATCTTCTATTATCCGGTGTTAACTAATATGTTTAAGCTGGATTGGCCCGTGTATTTTGTACTCGAGTCAGACGGATTTGTCTCAGGATTATAGCTTGTTGTTGATTCATGTTTAGTTGTTTCGTTATGGACTATCTCTTGAAGCTTTTACCTAAGATGTGTAGTTGTGTATTCATGTCACTGTATATTTATTCTTTGGGGACATGATGTATATGTATATGATCCATATGAAACCATTTGAGCATGCTGCGCATGTATATGTTATATTCTATTGTTGTATCTATATGTATTTTGTTCTGTGTTCTGCTATCTGTGGTATGTTGTGATTTGTTCTAAATATGATCCATAGCCATTGTATTTTTATATTTGATGAATTTAGTACATTGATCCACTTGAGGTAATAAAGAAAAAATACACACCCAATCGACGTATTTGATGCTCGTCTAATACCAGATTATAGATGGTCGCTCCTAATTAGCCCTATTCTACATTCTAATAGACGACATTACACGCTTATGCTCTTTATTAGGGTGGGTCTCGAGGTAGGGCATTATATGTGACTTTTAGTTTATACTAATTGTTTTTGTCAAAACTATATCACTTTATATTTTTGGAATTTTGTAGTGGTCAAAGTTCCAACATCATCTATATTTAACTTTATAATATAAATATTTTGTTTAATAATAATAATAATCATTATTAACTAAAATCCTTTAGCCAGAAACTTTGGCTTTGAGTAGACTATGAAACTAACCTCGTGTAATTGAGGAGACAAAATATTTATTGAATAATGCTTCATATCTAGTACTTTCACTCGACCTAACTATAATCACGCGATGGTCCATGATTTGAATGTAATCAAAACGAAGCTTTCATATTGAAGATTCATAGTATTCTCAAGTTGAGAGAAGTGGGTAAATTAGTCGCATTAATATTATTATTTTTATTTGACCATATTTATATTAACAAACAGAAAACTACAAAGTGAGTCATTCCATGGTTATTTAATAATTATTAGTATGTAACCTCTAAGTGCCTTCAACAACTATGAGAAAAACACTACCAAACATTTTGAGAGCATTACATACTCTTTTCTCAATGGATACATTAGTATTTAGCCTCGATGCATCTTGACTAAGAACATTTAAAATGGCATATTTATATATGATATATTCATTATGATAAATTACTCATGATTAAAATGCTTTGTAATAACTATCATAAAATATATCACTTATGGATTTTCTATTAAATAAACTTTTAATTGAATCGATTAATTAATATAACATATATATCAAGTATATTATATAAATAATATAACATTTATTTTGAACAAGATTGGTCAGTGAGTTAGATATATGTAACAAAGTACATAATTTTCATTAGAGCATACCCTTTGCTCTATCAGTGTTAGCATTCTAGTTGAGATATTTTAAATGTAGCCTCAAGCCTTATACCCATAATGACTTAAAAAAGGGATATTCTTTAAGGTTAGGTGATCCACTGCAATTAGGGTATCACCATAGCTTATATCTTGATTGATATTTATGGATTATGTATAATGGGTCATAGAAATGGTTTTTCCAAGTTAGAAGTCAGGTGACGATCATATTAGGTACTATCCTTAAAGGGATAGATCGTTCCTAATCCGTTGAGTTGTAATTCTTGTGGTCTCTATACATTTCTTTAAGATATATACTATGATATGTAGTACCCTAATTGCTTGTCATTGTACGTAGTTCATTTTATGATATGTGCCTTACAAACTTATTTGTACTAAATATGTTTTTGAATGTAACTAATGTAACCATTTCAACTATGATTAAATATTTATATTAAACCCTAGATGTTATTTATAGTATTGGATTTTCTAATAGAAATAGTTTGGTTATCATAAGGTAAGAACATGTCTATGTTTATGTGTTGCTTGTTCTTATGAGATACCTTTGTTATTGAAGGGATTTAAGACATAAAATCCATTGAGTTTCTCATGTTGGTTTTATCAGACAGGTCTGAGTGTTATTTTTTTTAATACTCGGGTTAGACTGGTTATATTTCCATATTTAACCGGGCTTTGCAGCTTTTGGAGGCAAGATGGATGCCTCATAAACCTATTCATATATTTTTTACATTTCTTGTTTTGTATTTATTGATATTTGTGAAGATATATTGTTGTAACGTTATGGTCCAGACCGATGATAAGTTAGCTTACTATTAGGGAAGTTTGTATACAAGGAATTCCTTTCAAAAAAATCTATTGTATTTTATATATTTCTGATCATGAGGTGAGATTATGTTCTATCTACTCTTTTCTTTCACTAGACATATGTCTTTTCGACACTCAAATGTTTGGCATGCGAATACCATAATTGTATTAGAATCAACTTTTGAGGGTTAAAAAGGTCGGTCGTTATAGCTTGGCATCAAAGCTTAGTTTGAGCAAAAACCTAAGCCTTAATTGGGTAAACTCGTTAGGGATACGATAACGCTTATCTGTTAATGCTATATGGTTATATTATGTTACATTAATTGGCCTATCGAGTTGTTTATAAAAGACGCAAGACGTCGCGCTATTAGTAGAGGATTCTAAAAACTTGGATAAGGTAAACCAACATAGTACTATTTTTTAAAATGGGTGAGTTAAATAATTTTTACCAAGGATATATTATATATATAAGAATAATTTTTAAATGTTGATATATTTATTTATGTTGTGTTTGGTTGTTAGGAAATAATAATATTCAATTATTATCATTTGTTTTTTTATTATACAAGCTCATCCAGTTTTGGAGCATTGACTATTGTTTGTTATTGTTGAATTTCAATATTAACCAAAATATGTAAGGTAAGCAAATCCAGCTAGTAAAGAGGGACTGACCAGTCTTATATTAATCCAAAAGAAGTATGTAATTCCAAGGCAAAGCATGCATGCTCATGTTTCTAGCCTTTGATGAGAGAAGTAATATGCATGTCAAAAAGATCAAGTACAAGTACACGAGGGATAGAGGGAGTCACATATATGTCATAATCCTCATAGTGGTCAAAAATATTATTCCATTGTAGTAAGCTATGGAAGTTTGTTAATCAAATCCCTATCTACAAAAGTCAACAAGGTACAATCGATTCTGTAAATTCTCTTGAATTTAAAGTTTACAACTTTGAAAATGTAAGAATTGGATGAGAATAATTCGCTCCCTCTATGTAGCAATGGAGTCTATATTTATTAGAGTTACATTAAATGAATCAGCCACCACTCGTCTATTCGCATACTTTATGTTGATTTTCAACAGTCTCCATATAAATTGATATACGACATCCTTCAACATGGCGTTCATTTGATATCACTTGTGATGGTAGCCATTAAATATGGTCCAACATTCCTTAATTCATGTAACGACTTAAGACCTCTTGTTAAGCTCTTTATTCCCTAAGGATTTGATATCATTGGCATGTTTGTTAATGTTATACAATAGTTGATGTTGTAAAGTCTTGGCAACTCTTGAGTTACAGATGGTCAATACCACTATTCTTCTAAGTATGCTACAGTTCGATGCATATAAGTATCTACTAATTAGATTCCTCCAGAACTTGATAAGTTAATCAATGGTAACATCGACGACCGCTTGTTGAATCACTTAATAATCCTTCATGTTACATAAGTTTAATATCTATTAAAGGTTTGGTATTTTCATTCTTTAATTAGATGTGGCTTCCTCATGTTCCAAAATATTTCAGACTGTAGGGTTTTAGTAACTCTTTCTGTTTTCTTTAGTTTCGATAGCCTTTGGATCATAGAAACTCGATATTTGTTGACATTTGATACTACTTTGGCTTCTCATATGCTAAGTACTTTTAGAAATAGGTTTAGCCAAAATACATATTCCAAAAACATATTTGACAATACATATGGTTCTTAAGGATCAACACCTTCTTTTTTCTTTATTTATGCTCGGTAACCTTTATGTTCATAATACAGTTGTGGCTTGACATATTTAGAGATTTGATAATCTGATGTTATAACTTTGCCACCGTTGAGGTTCGATAACCCTTACGTTTTATATGCTCAAAACCTTAGGCCCCTGTGAGCTTGCTCTAATTTGGAACCTTCTTACTATGTCCATGTTTGATATCCTTTATATTTACAGGTTGCTTGGAATTGGATACCTTTAGAGACTCTTCGTCTCTTATTAAATGTTTGACACCTTTGATTATACAGGTTTGGCATATTTTTTGAAGTTCGCTACACCTTAATGAATATTTGCTTTCTTTACCTTCTTCACGCTTGACATTACCTATTTTCCTTGAATTTAATGTATTCTCACTAGGTGTATGATGTAACACCCCGTAATTCTGTAACACTAGGATTCACAAATCAAGGCAGAATTAAAAAGATAAAATCAAAATCAAGGGAAACGGGCTGCGCCATTGCGTTCGTCTCGGAATTCTACATGAAAACGAGTCCGAGTTTGCGTAAATCGGAGTCCGTATGAGGGAGATATGGCATCCGAAGTTTCAGAATTCAGTTTAAAATTCGAACAGACAGAAAACAAATTCAAATTTCAAAATCGGGCCGGATTGGCCAGAGCGGGAATTTTCCCGCCCAAGACACCCAGGTCGACTGGGTAGTCGACCTGGGCTACCCAGGTCGACTGGGTAGTCGACCTGGGGCACCCAGGTCGACTACATAGTCGACCTGGGGGTCGACCCCCCCTGTTTTTCCAGCCTTCTGCACCCTGTTCGTTCTGATGTATCTGGACGCCATTCTGACCAGGTTCGTCCGCCTAACACTATATAAATAGCCTAGTCTTCTCCTCTATTCACAGTACTTTTCTATCCTTATGCTGCCTCTGAGAAAATATATAAATAAATATAAAAAAGAAGATAATACGAAAATCCAAGACAAGGTTATGCTGCTCAAGTTGTCTAGAAGAGATTCAAAGCTTCAAGATAAAGATCAAAGGCTAAACGTCGCACGAATCATAGCAACGCCTCCTTTCTATTCTAATCTAATCTCTGTAAGTCGGTTACTTTTTAGATTTGAACGTTTCTCTCTGTTCGTGACATGAATTAAAGGAATAAAATAATGTGCCAAATCTTTCTATTCGAATCTGTGCCTACATCTTTGGACTTAATTAAGAACTGTTATGATTCGATGACCGATAAGACTGTGACTATGAAACTATGGACCTTAGAACCATATGCCTCTTTGACTATGAACATTTCCTATGACTATGAACATTGCCTATGACTATGGACATTGCCTATGACTGTGACTATGAGAATTATTTCCATGACTATGAACATAAGCCTATACCTTTGATTAGGAAGCAAAACTATTGTCTATGACATAAATGGGACAACTGTGATTAAGCACCTATGGTTCATGACTAGGAAAGTGTTTAAGTTTTGTGATTGTGAAATTGGGTCTAAACCCGATTATCTATCCTGTTTGTTCTTTGTTTTCTTTGGTTTCAGACCTTGGGAATTTACCTATTAAGTTAGGTCTACCCATGTTCTTGAACTTACGCCTTTATTCTGTCCATTCTTGGTTTTAGACCTTCGGAATTTACCTATTAAGTTAGGTTTACCCATGTTCTTGAACCGACATCGTTATTCAACCCTTTTTATGCCAGTTAGTATGTCTATCTTTTGCATAGCATCTTTGGTTCATTCCCTAGTTTCTACGAACCTAGCTTTATTTATAATCTAGAATGAATCACGATTATACGAACGGTGGGAATGCGGTTTGGGCAAAATATGAAATTTACTAAAAAAACGTAGTTTAACTTGGAAATTGGCATAAATTGGGAACATGTATTATGGCATGTTCATAGAAATGCAAATTGGATAAATTTGACACGAATTATAAAATGTGTAATTTGAATCTGGTATTGACATGTAAATCTAGCATTTACATGAATAGTGAACTAGAGTAATAAGTCTAGTTTGACGTGAATTAGAATGTTGAATCGGAATTGGATTAGCTAATTTGGCACGGTAAGTATATTGGCATAAAGGTGAAATTGGCCATAATTGAGAATAACTGTTAGGTTTAGAAAAATCATGGTTAGTGACACTTAATTTGGTATAGTTTACATACCAAAAAGCATAAATATGATTTAGGAAGGGGAATGGGCCATAGAAAAAAATGTAGACAATTTACATTAAAAGAGTAATTGGGAAATAAGTAAATTAGGAATAATTTACCTATAGAATCTGGCCTAAATGAGGAAATGTGAATTTAGACAAATTAAAGGTTTATTAACGACATCTCTTTTAATAATAAGCCAGAAAGTTCTAGGGTGACAGAGAGGATACTGTCTAGGCTTGAGTTTGGAAAATACAAGTTTCCTGCTCTCCCTGGCTATCCCTAACTGATCCGACGGACTGGATGGTTACTTTCAAAACCTGATTAGAAAACTAATCAAAACCCCTTTGAACTTAGAAAACACGAATATGCCTAACCCGAGGTTAGACTAAGTTGCGATGTAAACCTTCCCGGAACCAACCGGCACATCCAATATTCGCAACAATATCTGTCTAATGTGAGTGGTAGCGGCTTTAATTTATTTAGTTAAAGCTAGAACAAGAATGGTAGGGTTAAGTTAACTAAGACAATTAACCAGTTCAACATGATAACTAGACTGATGGGTGGGGTTAGGTTCAGACTGACACTTAACACAGTTAAGCTAGAATGGGAGGGTTAAGTCCATAGGAACACTTAACCAACTTAACACAGTTAAGCTAGAATGGGAGGGCTAAGTCCATAGAGACACTTAACCAAACTCAAGGTAGCAAAACGAGACTTGTAGGGGTTAAGTAGAGTTAATACACTTAGCCAAATTAATATGTTAACTAGACTAGAGGTTGGGGTTAAGTAAAATCTAATACACTTAACCAATTTTGATATGTTAGCTGGGCTAGACTGTAGGGTTAAGTAAACCTGAACACATAACCATCAGGTTGTGATAAAGAAATGCGGTTAAGTCTAAAACATGAAGGGATAATACTTAACCATTAATAACATGTTAGTTAAGACAGACGGGCAAGGTTAAGTTAAAAAGGAACACTTAACCAATACAGGGTGAATGGGTAGGGTTAAGTAATAAGAAATACTTAACCAATATAACATGGTTTGTGGTGGGGTTAAGTCAACATGAATTACTGATAACACTTAACCAGTTTGACAGGATGAATGAAGAGGGTTAAGAATTGACTAATGACACTTAACCAATCCAAATTGACGGGAAAGGGAACTAAGTAGTAAACCTTAGTTAAGAAAACAACGATTCTGGAAACTAAGTGGTAAATCTTAGTCAGTAAAACTAAGTAGTAATTCTTAGTATAACACGGGAAGGAGCGAATGTCCGTCTGAGTAGAAAGAAGGCTCCAACGAATTGGGTTACGAAGCCCGAGGCTTCGAGGGGACGTGAGGGTACTCTTGGTATCCCTCTGTGAGGCTGCAGATGATCTGTCTGGGCCCATAGAGGTTAAGTACTGCGTAGAAGAACCAGGGGTATGCCTTGGTTGCAATACATGGCAACCTAAAGACTAGGATGGACCGGCGTGATTCGGCGAGCAAACGGTAGCCCTGTGATAGCGATTCGTCGTCTACCATCCATCTTGAATCAATCGAGATACGTGAAGCGGAAAGGCGGAGAACTCCAAAAGACCATATACTTGCTATCTAGTTATGGGTGAGGATGGCCATAGGATAGTGGGACACCGGGGGCCGGCGTATAGTTCTCATTTTTCAAGGTGTGCCTTTCATTAGTTGAGGGAGGGGTCAAGTGGGACCATAGCCACTGGAACAAAAACAGACCTTAGTATCTGCATCGGCAAATATCTGAAAGCTCCCGACCGAGTTCTGTATTCCTTGATTTGCCCTGACACAAGACTCGGACTGCACATTATGGGACATGTGCATCTAGACAAGCGATAACGATTCGCGATACATGCGTGGGGAAGTATAGGAACATATACCGCTCTAGGTAGTGTGTCCTAGACTTGGGGGCATCTTTCGACAAGTAGCATAATTCCTTGTTGAACTAGGTGGCATAAATCCTGAATCCGAGAAGCATTCAGCAGATAGCATAAACTTTAGAGGAATCTAGAAAGTACTTGGTAGGAAACCCTAGATTAAATCTAGGTAACAATAAAAAAATGGATGCCTGAAGGCGATGGAAAATACAGGGATTGGGATCACGTTATCGTTACTAGTTGGGACATTAGTTAGGTGGTGCAGAGATAATAGAAATCCGTATAACAAGGAAATGGCGAAGCGGCGAAAGTATTAGAGCATATCCAGTTTATCTTATCTTAGCATATCTTGTGTTGATTTTGTCTAATCTTGCTGACCCTGTCATCATGGTGTTATCTCGTATTCAGTTAATTCATGTTGTTTTGTTTTCCATGTTCACATGCTATAAGTTACTGAACTTACTCAGGCTTTATGTCCGACTCTGTTTTTCTTTCGTCTTCTTTTCTTCCGTTCCCCCCCCCCAGGTAGTAAAGGAGGGAATAGTTTAGCTCAGGTTAAGTTGGACTGCCACTCTTTCCCAGCTTGAAGATTTGTCGAAGTTTGCTTGGATTCTCTTTTCAGATGCTATGGCTGGCTCTTGCTAAAATCGGAGAATATAAATGTTGTTTTTATGCTTCTTTATTTTGTAAGACAGATGATACTCTGATATTGTAAAGAAACCATTGTACAAACTATTTTATCAATAAAGCAAAGTTTTATTTTCTGCTGTTTAATTTATGTCTGTCTTGTAATTTATCTGCATCTTTTACCCTAAATGCTCCACAGAACTTAGTGCATTCCCTTTGTGAGTGACACTAACGGATGTGGGGTGTTACACGTGGCATCAGAGCTGAAGGTTACCGGATCAGATAAAAGATTTGAAAAATTATTTTCAAAACGGTTTTTAAAGAAGCATTTTCAAGAGAAAAGATTTGTTTTAAAGACATGTTCCCCAAAGCCATACGCACTATCTTCACTTCCTCTGTTTAAATTCTTGTCTCCTTCTTTCTTGAGTCTCTGGGGCTCCTGGCTTTCTGGGAGGTTACCTCATCGAAGGGCAAAGTAGTGCCCGGCTTCCATCCATAGCCGTAGTTGTTTCATCTACGGGCAGTTTTCTTTCGAAGCTTATATGGTTTTCTGGACGATGAAGGCAGTTTTCGAGAGATTTGTCAACATGACTACACACGGAAGGAGATGAGGAGTTTGGCTAAGGAGCATAACCCTAGGATGAGGAATTCATGGATGTATACTTAGCACACGAAGGAGGAAGAAATTATAAAACCTAAGACAAGAGGAAGTATCTTTACTAGGGTATGATAGGGCATATACTTAAAGACAAGGGCAAGAACGAGGACGAGATTTTCAGAAGGACAGGTACATGCTTTCGCCGCCAAGCGTACCTAGGAGAAAGGTAGTCCGGTTGGAAGAGTCTAGTTTTCTGTTCGTACTATTTCCTTAGGTTCTAGCGCTTCTCATTTGTTCATATCCATTTCCATAGTTGGGTCTCTACACCATAGTACTTGTATAGTAGAAAGATCCCACTAGAGTCTATAATCCAATTGGTGGTCCGACCAGTTTATTTTTGGTTGGTAGGGATTTGAGAATAGCTATCGAGTTTGCTTATATCATCTCATGTAGATCGTCTAAATTCGGAGGAGATATTCCTTGGGTGCTTGTCTGATATTGGTTTAGGCCTTTGGGGCTTGTACTTGAGGAATGTCGAGTTCGGTTTGGATGGTTTGCGTGAGAGATGAATAGTTGTGGCAGGCATTCTAAAATTCACGTAGTAACCTTTCAGTTATGGCATGGTGGATAAGAGGGAAACCTCTAATCATCTTAGTACATATACTTGGCACCGTGATTGACATCTGTTTATTTTGGAAAAGGGAGGTCAGAAACTTCACAATCGTGAAGTTAAATTAGTTAAGATACAGTGGAGTAAAGCTCAAGAGGGCTAGATACTAGTGTCATACCTTTTTTCTTAAGGGTGCATCCTTGATTTCTTTGTGTAGGAGCTTTACGCATAATTGTTTCTCTCTTTCCGAAGTATACCACCTAGGTCGTATCTTCGATCTTTAGGTAGAAGCCAATGGATGTAAACGTGTGTTTGAAACATGTTTTGGTTGATGGTTGCAAGTGGTTGCTAATGGTTGCTCGTGAATGCATATGCATACGTATTAGGCACTAAGATCAGTTCGGACGCTTTCATATTGCATTTACAGATATGTATTTATTTGTAAGTTGAACTTGATATGTTAACATATGGATGTTGCATATGGATGAATGGCTGTGCACACATGTAGTATTTACATAACTAGGGATGCTTGCATACATGGTTGGACGCATGGCACTGACATGACTTGCATTAAGGAGGTCAACTGAATCAGTAGACCGCCTGATTTTGCATTAGATAAAGACATATACACACACTATGCACATGAACATGAAAGCATTAGGAATCTTTTAAGGACAATGAATGCCTATGGTTGAATGGTTGAGTAGATGGGTGACTGGATGGTAGGACACATTCTTCCTAACTTGAAGATTTCGGGGACAAAATCCTTTTAAGTGGGGGAGAATGTAACACCCCGTAATTCTGTAACACTAGGATTCACAAATCAAGGCAGAATTAAAAAGTTAAAATCAAAATCAAGGGAAACGGGCTGCGCCATTGCGTTCGTCTCAGAATTCTGCATGAAAACGAGTCCGAGTTTGCGTAAATCGGAGTCCGTATGAGGGAGATATGGCCTCCGGAAGTTTCAGAATTCAGTTTAAAATTCGAACAGACAGAAAACAAATTCAAATTTCAAAATCGGGCCGGATTGGCCAGGGCGGGAATTTTCCCGCCCAAGACACCCAGGTCGACTGGGTAGTCGACCTGGGCTACCCAGGTCGATTGGGTAGTCGACCTGGGGCACCCAGGTCGACTACATAGTCGACCTGGGGGTCGACCCCCCTGTTTTTCCAGCCTTATGCACCCTGTTCGTTCTGATGTATCTGGACGCCATTCTGACCAGGTTCATCCGCCTAAAACTATATAAACAACCCTAGTCTTCTCCTCTATTCACAATACTTTTCTATCCTTATGCTGCCTTTGAGAAAATATATAAATAAATAAAAATAAGAAGATAATACGAAAATCCAAGACAAGGTTATGCTGCTCAAGTTGTCTAGAAGAGATTCAAAGCTTCAAGATAAAGATTAAAGGCTAAACGTCGCACGAATCATAGCAACGCCTCCTTTCTATTCTAATCTAATCTCTGTAAGTCGGTTACTTTTTAGATTTGAACGTTTCTCTCTATTCGTGACATGAATTAAAGGAATAAAAGAATGTGCCAAATCTTTCTATTCGAATCTGTGCCTACATCTTTGGACTTAATTAAGAACTGTTATGATTCGATGACCGATAAGACTGTGACTATGAAACTATGGACCTTAGAACCATATACCTCTTTGACTATGAACATTTCCTATGACTATGAACATTGCCTATGACTATGGACATTGCCTATGACTGTGACTATGAGAATTATTTCCATGACTATGAACATAAGCCTATACCTTTGATTAGGAAGCAAAACTATTGTCTATGACATAAATGGGACAACTGTGATTAAGCACCTATGGTTCATGACTAGGAAAGTGTTTAAATTTTGTGATTGTGAAATTGGGTCTAAACCCGATTATCTATCTTGTCTGTTCTTTGTTTTCTTTGGTTTCAGACCTTGGGAATTTACCTATTAAGTTAGGTCTACCCATGTTCTTGAACCTACGCCTTTATTCTGTCCATTCTTGGTTTTAGACCTTGGGAATTTACCTATTAAGTTAGGTCTACCCATGTTCTTGAACCGACGTCATTATTCAACCCTTTTTATGCCAGTTAGTATGTCTATCTTTTGCATAGCATCTTTGGTTCATTCCCTAGTTTCTACGAACCTAGCTTTATTTATAATCTAGAATGAATCACGATTATACGAACGGTGGGAATGCGGTTTGGGCAAAATATGAAATTTACTAAAAAACGTAGTTTAACTTGGAAATTGGCATAAATTGGGAACATGTATTATGGCATGTTCATAGAAATGCAAATTGGATAAATTTGACACGAATTATAAAATGTGTAATTTGAATCTAGTATTGACATGTAAATCTAGCATTTACATGAATAGTGAACTAGAGTAATAAGTCTAGTTTGACGTGAATTAGAATGTTGAATCGGAATTGGATTAGCTAATTTGGCACGGTAAGTATATTGGCATAAAGGTGAAATTGGCCATAATTGAGAATAACTGTCAGGTTTAGAAAAGTCATGGTTAGTGACACTTAATTTGGTATAGTTTACATACCAAAAAGCATAAATATGATTTAGGAAGGGGAATGGGCCATAGAAAAAAATGTAGACAATTTACATTAAAAGAGTAATTAGGAAATAAGTAAATTAGGAATAATTTACCTATAGAATCTGGCCTAAATGAGGAAATGTGAATTTAGACAAATTAAAGGTTTATTAACGACATCTCTTTTAATAATAATCCAGAAAGTTCTAGGGTGACAGAGAGGATACTGTCTAGGCTTGAGTTTGGAAAATACAAGTTTCCTGCTCTCCTTGGCTATCCCTAACTGATCCGACGGACGGGATGGTTACTTTCAAAACCTGATTTGAAAACTAATCAAAACCCTTTGAACTTAGAAAACACGAATATGCCTAACCCGAGGTTAGACTGAGTTGCGATGTAAACCTGCCCGGAACCAACCGGCACATCCAGTATTCGCAACAATATCTGTCTAATGTGAGTGGTAGCGGCTTTAATTTATTTAGTTAAAGTTAGAACAAGAATGGTAGGGTTAAGTTAACTAAGACACTTAACCAGTTCAACATGATAACTAGAATGATGGGTGGGGTTAGGTTCAGACTGACACTTAACATAGTTAAGCTAGAATGGGAGGGTTAAGTCCATAGGAACACTTAACCAACTTAACATAGTTAAGCTAGAATGGGAGGGCTAAGTCCATAGAGACACTTAACCAAACTCAAGGTAGCAAAACGAGACTTGTAGGGGTTAAGTAGAGTTAATACACTTAGCCAAATTAATATGTTAACTAGACTAGAGGTTGGGGTTAAGTAAAATCTAATACACTTAGCCAATTTTGATATGTTAGTTGGGCTAGATTGTAGGGTTAAGTAAACCCGAACACTTAACCATCAGGTTGTGATAAAGGAATGAGGTTAAGTCTAAAACATGAAGGGATAATACTTAACCATTAATAACATGTTAGTTAAGACAGACGGGCAAAGTTAAGTTAAAAAGGAACACTTAACCAATACAGGGTGAATGGGTAGGGTTAAGTAATAAGAAATACTTAACAAATATAACATGGTTTGTGGTGGGGTTAAGTCAACATGAATTACTGATAACACTTAACCAGTTTGACAGGATGAATGAAGAGGGTTAAGAATTGACTAATGACACTTAACCAATCCAAATTGACGGGAAAGGGAACTAAGTAGTAAACCTTAGTTAAGAAAACAACGATTCTGGAAACTAAGTGGTAAGTCTTAGTCAGTAAAACTAAGTAGTAATTCTTAGTATAACACGGGAAGGAGTGAATGTCCGTCTAAGTAGAAAGAAGGCTCCAACGAATTGGGTTACGAATCTCGAGGCTTCGAGGGGACGTGAGGGTACTCTTGGTATCCCTCTGTGAGGCTGCAGATGATCCGCCTGGGCCCATAGAGGTTAAGGTCTGCGTAGAAGAACCAGGGGTATGCCTTGGTTGCAATACATGGCTACCTAAAGACTAGGATGGACTGGCGTGATTCGGCGAGCAAACGGTAGCCCTGTGATAGCGACTCATCGTCTACCATCCATCTTGAGTCAATCGAGATACATGAAGCGGAAAGGCGAAGAACTCCAAAAGACCATATACTTGCTATCTAGTTATGGGTGAGGATGGCCATAGGATAGTGGGGCACCGGGGGCCGGCGTATAGTTCTCATTTTTCAAGGTGTGCCTTTCATTAGTTGAGGGAGGGGTCAAGTGGGACCATAGCCACTGGAACAAAAACAGACCTTAGTATCTGCATCGGCAGATATCTGAAAGCTCCCGACCGAGTTCTGTATTCCTTGATTTGCCCGGACACAGGACTCGGACCGCACATTATGGGACATGTGCATCTAGACAAGCGATAACGATTCGCGATACATGCGTGGGGAAGTATAGGAACATATACCACTCTAGGTAGTGTGTCCTGACTTGGGGGCATCTTTCGACAGGTAGCATAATTCCTTGTTGAACTAGGTGGCATAAATCCTGAATCCGAGAAGCATTCAGCAGATAGCGTAAACTTTAGAGGAATCTAGAAAGTACTTGGTAGGAAACCCTAGATTAAATCTAGGTAACAAATAAATAAATGGATGCCTGAAGGCGATGGAAAATACAGGGATTGGGATCACGTTATCGTTACTAGTTGGGACATTAGTTAGGTGGTGCAGAGATAATAGAAATCCGTATAACAAGGATATGGCGAAGCGGCGAAAGTATTAGAGCATATCCAGTTTATCTTATCTTAGCATATCTTGTGTTGATCTTGTCTAATCTTGCTGACCCTATCATCATGGTGTTGTCTTGTATTCAGTTAATTCATGTTGTTTTGTTTTCCATGTTCACATGCTAGAAGTTACTGAACTTACGCAGGCTTTATGTCCGACTCTATTTTTCTTTCGTCTTCTTTTCTTCCGTTCCCCCCTCCCCCCAGGTAGTAAAGGAGGGAATAGTTTAGCTCAGGTTAAGTTGGACTGCCACTCTTTCCCAGCTTGAAGATTTGTCGAAGTTTGCTTGGATTCTCTTTTCAGATGCTATGGCTGGCTCTTGCTAAAATCGGGGAATATAAATGTTATTTTTATGCTTCTTTATTTTGTAAGACAGATGATACTCTGATATTGTAAAGAAACCATTGTACAAACTATTTTATTAATAAAGCAAAGTTTTATTTTCCGCTGTTTAATTTCTGTCTGTCTTGTAATTTATCTGCATCTTTTACCCTAAATGCTCCACAGAACTTAGTGCATTCCCTTTGTGAGTGACACTAACGGATGTGGGGTGTTACATACAATGTCTTTGTTTGCAATAACATTCATTCCTTCCCTTATGCAGGAGAAAATTACTATATTTTTTATTATACTATGAATTTTCAAGTTACTGCCTCTATTTTAACAATAGTTGCCTTTGGTATTTTTCTTAGATCTCATCCATTCATATAAATAAAAAATCAGTGCTCCACCTTGCTTCTCTGTCCCCTTATAAATATTTGTATCTCCTTCTTTCTCCAAGATTTTACCTACAAGTTAATCACAAAACACCAATTTTAATTTCCCATTTTATTTAAAAAACTGATCTTCGTAGAACTCGAACTTGATTCCGAGGTTTGACTTTTATTTCTATGATTTAGATGAAAGATTAAAAAGGAGTTTTTTTAGTTATGAAATTTAGGTTTAACTGAATTAGCTTTTTATAAGATTTTTGGGATTGGGTTAGTGACTACATAGGTGTACATATTATAATTCCTTTAAGCTTATTGTTTGAATTCCAATGTCGACTATGGTATATTTCTTTACTAATCGATTGAATTTTGATAATTGTTGTTGTGCATTCGATAATTTTAACTTTCTAGAGTTTTGATAACAATCCAATCAATGTCCTTTTATGATGTTGACAATATATTGTTAAAAATTCAATATTCTCTTTAAAATTTATATTTTTTCATTAAGAAGTTTCTAATTTTCGAATTTCATTATTCTTTTTGAAATTTGATATCTAATTTGAAATTTGATTCCTTTTTAAGGTTCGATTTACTTGTTATAGGTTCAATGGTTATTTAGAAACTTCATAATCAGTTGGAAAACTTCTAGATAAACCAGACACAGTGATTATCCATGAATTTGATACTTTATTATGGATTCGACACTGAGTTACATGTTCAATATTTTATAATAATTTCAATATGTTGCTTTAAGCGTGGTACATTGATTAGACCCAATAACTAGTCATGGATTCGACATCTAGCTATGAAGTTGATAATTATGAATGATTTTTTAGTTGGTTATCAATATCTTAGACACCAACGAACTTGACATCGTTCTATAGCTTAAAATATCCAAAATGGATTGCTTAATGAATTATTTAGCTATTAAAAAGTATGTAACTATTTACAAATTCAACATTCTACCATTATGAACTAAATACTTTTCAGTTAATTAAGTACTCGTTGGTTGGACATTCAATTGTTCATTTTGGCATTTATATTTACGAGCATTTCAAACTTTGGTAAAATTTGCTACACATAGTTGATTTTGTGTAATATCACCTGACATAAAAATGGATTTAAAGAAATCTAACAAAAGACCTAAACCTTCTCTTACTTTAGAGAAGGGAGATTTAAAGCTTAACCAATCCTTTATAGCTACGCGACAAGAAGAGAGTACTATTCTTTAATAGTTTGGGATTACAACAATAAAATCCATAGTTGCTAATCCAACTAGAAGAATAAATAATCTTATAGAAGGATTTTCACTTCTACCCCTATTTATATCTGACATTCAAGTCCAATTTTATACTTTCTTATCCATTTCTTAAAACACTTGGGCATTGCTCCAATTTAATCACATCTCACCTCACATACCTATTTAAGTTACTTATAAATTCTTGCCGAAGAAACCAACCTCCCTCTACTTAGTGTAACATCCTATAATTTTCCGCATATTTAAAACTTGAATTTAATTAAATAAATTGAATAACATGGGTTAAAAATCAAATTAGTTGATTTACAATGATGAGGACTGTTGAATTGAAAATAAACGGTTCTTTTTATTGAGTTATAATTAGAAAATGTATTAATTTGGGTATTATATTTAAATGACTGAATAAAACTTAAGTGTTTAATTTATAAATAAGAATCTCAAATTTAAATAGGTAAATGGTGAAATTTTAGATTTGATATTGAATAACTCATTTATTTGAAATTTGCAGTTCAAATTTAATTTGAGAAATAATCAAAATCTGGGAACTTAAAATTTGTGAATCGATTTATAAATTTTATTTAAATTGCAATTGGATTAAAATGGAATTTTATGAATAGTTAAATTGAATTAAACTAGTTAAATGATTTAATTGAATATTTTATTTATTATTTAACTATGGAATTTAACTGTTTTGGCGACTATCTCGGAGCTCAACGAAGCTGGCGCCATTAGGTCTGGAACGATGAATTATTGTAGGATTTAAATTTGCGTTACAATCTGACTTGTAATTTGATCGTATGAGAGAAAGTGTGAAAGAGAATCATCGTAAATGGATAATTGGGTGTTTTAACATTGGGCCTTCTCTAATTATATAAATAAAACCTATTCAACACCACATCAGCCCATTCTAACTACACGTATGACTTACTTCGTCAAATTTTATCTCTAATGGATGAAACCATTCTTACAAAATCTAGCTGAGATAAAAATACAAGCTTGAATTTCAAATCTCTTCAAACCTCAATGATTTATATATCAAACTGAAGCTCTCAACGATACGAAGCTTCTGGTGTAATTCATTTTGACATGTAGTGGGTAGTTTTGCTGGAATTTGCGGCCAAAGCTGATGAAATTCGAAAAAAAAAACTAAGGCAAATTTTGGGGGTTTCCAATTCTCGCATCAATTGAAGATTTTGGCTTCTGGGTTTGGTAGAGAGGATCCATACGAGTTCATTGAGTATGATCGGAGGTTTTATTGCTCAGGGAATCATCGGAATTTCTTGTTTTAGGGTTTAAAACCCGTTTTTTTCTTCACGTCGGTGGCAGGGCTAGGCACCACCGAAGGTGATGGCGCCACCTGAGTTGGGTGCGTCGGTCAGGTGGCTTCCTAACGGCGGTGGTCTTGCATTGTATCGTGGTCAGAGCTTCTGGAAATTGACGGTCAAACTTTGGTTGGAATGGGTTTTTTCTACGCCTTCGATTACTGTAGCGAGAAAGAGAGAGGGGCGGGAACGTAGCTGACGTGGCAACACTCTATTGGTGAGGATATTATTTTAATAATTTATACATATTTCAAGATTCAAACGCTAAAACGCTGGTAACTTTACATGCGGACTCGGATTTGGACGCGGTTGGGTGCGTTGGGATCGTGGCGATATTGCGGACGATCTGAGACTGGTTTCGCTGCATTTAGAGACTGTGAAATTTTGAGCTTTGGTTAGACGTTCGATCCACTAAAGACTCAAAGGTGAGTGATTCTTCGCTCAAGAATAACTAAATTTTTCCCATGTTTATCAAATTAAATTGTGAAGTAAGTTTGGTTGCATGGTTGTGTTTGATTGGTGAATGGTTGCTTAAATTTGACATGCAAAGTGTAACATGCAAGGAAAACCGATAATTACTTATTTAAATTTAATTTAAATTTCTAGTTAGAAAATCTCAACTCTTGAAATCAGTGGAATGATTTAACACTGACCATGGAATAAAATGTTGTGTGATGGATGCCTTGGTTAATTTGAATTACTGAATGAATACTGCTTGAAATGTCCCTTTATTCAGTATATGAAAATTGTGTGCTCATGTTGACGATTAATCCCATTTTCACCTTAGATGTTACGGGCATCGAATAAACCCGGGATTTATCGATAGAAATCAATTAAGAACATAGAGTGAAATGATAAATCTCTGTGACCCTGATTTGGATTGAAATGATAGATCCATCCCTAAATATCAAGAATTAAATTTAAATCACTTGGCTATAGGGTAGAAATTTATACATGGACATCGGTTGGTTAAATAATTTTTATTATTCGAATGTTATTCGATGGGAATTTTGGTTAAGGGAAATGTGTCGATTTTGGGTTAGATTTCATTTTCCTTGAATCTTGAATTTTGAAGGACTATGAATGGGTTAAAGAAAATGTTCCTACGACAAATTTGGAATTTTGAATTTGGAAATTGAATATGATTTGAAATTTTCCAATAATTGAGGTAGACTCGAAATTTAAATAAATTCTTATTTGAATCTGCTTTTTGGGTAAAGGAAATCGAGGTTACTTGGAGTTGATTTAACTAAAGATGAATATGGTTTGAATTCTCTAAATTTAAAGATGAGCTGAAATGGTGTTAGAATTATGTAGTTCCATTGAGACTGGGTATGGGTTCATGTACTTGGAATTCGGAAGAAAGGGAATGATTATGATTAAAGAAATTTAATATATATATTTTTCATTGTTGATTTCAAATAAATTTTTCTTTCCTAAAATTTATTATTTAACCTTTACCTATAAACAAATTCATTTTAAATAAATTTTCCTTATATTTTATTTTTCAGACTATCTAGTAAATCTTTAATTTATGTTTATACATAATGTTTTAAATTGTTTTATTTACCTTTAATTATCATATTATATATGTATTTATATAATATTTTCCTATAAACTTTTATTTTCATAAGTATTTTTTAAATTTTGAATTCCTTCTGAATGAAAAGTGTTTGGATTTAAACCGTTGGTTCAAAAGGAGTTGAGATTTAAGTTATATCCTCTTCGTGTATGAATCGATTTTAAACCAATTTTATATGGAAATATGAATAATATTCTACTTAAATATAAATTTATCCCCTAAGGGATTAAAATTACTTGTTATGAAATATATATTCTATTTGAATATAAATGGATTTCGAACATAAATCGATTTGGAATAATTTGAAATCTTTGAGATGAAATATATTCTATTTGAATATAAGTCGATTTTGAAATATTATATGATGATTATGATATAAGAATATGTAAATATATTCAAATTTAAAATATAATCGGTTTGGTATGATTATGATATTTTGATATGAAATTATATTCTATTTTAATATAAATTTGGTCCGAAACAGAATATGATATTTTGATATGAAAGCGAACCTTTATGAAATATAAAAGAACCAACCGATGTGAAATAAGCGTTGGTTGTTAAGGAGACCGGAGTCGACATAAGGCATACTCTCTGTCAGTGTCGATACCACTTTGACAACTGTGAACGTTTTGACGTATCCAGAATGAGTATGATGACTTGGAGGCGATTATTGAATCGAAGAAGATGAACGATAACGAAATAGCCCTGACCTTCGGGTCAGAATTGAAATGACTAAAACAGGAGCTATACCGTGACTAATTGAGGTAGCACCTTTGATCGGACATACTTCTTCGATACTATTTCTATGACTATGATGATGATGATGATGATTTGGGCCTATTTGAATTGGGAGTGTGATCCGAGGTGGGCGGTAGTGGCTGCTATGCATTACCACCGGTCCGGGATTGCAATTGGTAGAATCCTACCCTGGGCATTGCCTCGAGTGCCTTGTCATATTTATCTATATCGAGCCCCATACGATTTTGATTTAGCATTGCCTTCTATGGAGTGCCCACTGATAACACCAGTACGGTGAATTTACGGTACTGTATAGACTGTTGGTGCCTGTAAACGGCGTAAGGGTATTATATTTACTTTACTGGATAGACACTATCATAATAGCGTATTATACTATGATGTATTAGTTTAACGGATCCTCGAGAGATGGAAAAATCCTGTAACATCTCTTGAGTTACTGCACCCATGACTCTGAAGTTTCGTATTTTAATTTGACTAATATGAGAATGATTTAGTGATGATCCAAGTGTTTGTTGTGTTTTCTTTTATGAAATGCGCTTGGGTTAGTAGAAGTTTGCAGTTAGCGAAGTTCCTTTGCCTTGGAGATCAAAGACGAAGATTTGGTATATATCTAGTATACATGTATTTCCGCTGCCATGTTATGTATATTTGTTTATGTGTAACTCTGATTTATCATTTGTACGATATAGTCAAATGTATATATTCCAACCATCTTAACTATTATTTGTTTATTATACGTTGTCCTTCCGCTGTGAGATTCTGTGATTGGTTTTTCTCTTCTTTCTTCTTTTTCTTCTTTTCCCAATAACTACATGTATTTGTGATTTGTTTGGGTCGACATGTGTGATTTATTGTCGATTTAAACGGTCAAAAAATGTGGGTCGTTACATTTTGGTATCAGAGCAATGGTTAGCGATAACCTAGGCTCTGTAGGGAATTAACTCATTAGAGATGGGGTTAGAAACGCCCTAGAATGGATTTGAGTGATATAAGAGAGCGTACTTGTATTTTTGATATAATGGGTTTTCATTGTGTTGATCTGTTCTGTTGAATATTTATGGATTCTAGGCGATATATGGGACGCCATAGAATCGACAGGAATTTCTAAATAATCGAACAGAATGATCGACATAATATGGCTTTCGATTATATTTTATATATATTATATATACTATTAGTGGTTTTAAGTGTATAAGCATTAGTCGTTGGTAGGTAATAATTATAAGTTATTACCTATTATGGTTGATTCGATAATAAATTTGATAAGGAAAATTTAATAGTTTTAGAAAATATTTGAAATGAAATACCTGTAGGTATAATTGGGCGTAAAAGGTTTGTGATTGAAATAGAAATGAACTTGAAACTTGATCCTGGGGTATCTTTGGAAATAGTTTTGCCAAAGTTTTAAGTGATATCATATTATAGGTATGATCGAAAAGAAATGGTTTTAAAGATTTTACAAAGTGGGTATAATCCCTTCTTGGACCTTAGAAACAACATCGGTAATGAGTGCGCACATTATCGATGTTTATTTTGAAAGGTTTAAGTGGGGGAGAGACCCCTCAGTAATTATTATAATTGTTTTTGACAAAGGATTTTGGATTCAAATTTCATATGGTATAAAAATTTTATATGAACTATTAGTATATGCTATAAAAAAATTGAATTTAAATTAAACCAGAATTTAAAATTTTATGTTCTTAGTGAATTAAGAATTTAGATTTAAATTTATGGTAGGGTTTTCTATAAGTCTTATGAGCACACGTGTATTTTTTTAAACTTGGTTTATAAATCGAAATCAGGCAACTTGAGTTCATCTTAATTAATGACATTGATTTAGTATTAATTTGCTCGATTCATTAGAGTTTTAAGCTTTGAAATCATGAAATGGACTTAGGTATTAAGATGAATCGTCACGTAAATGCTTAGATATGGATGGTAATAATGTTAGACAAATTCGAAGTTTAGTCAATATAAGTGATTAGAGAAGATTCAAATGAATCGCGAAGTAAGATTCAATCGAAGTCGGCAAATTTGAATTGGAAAGTTTGTTGTATAAATGAGTTGGGTATAGCATATGCCTTGGCTAATTGATAGGTAAGTAAAGTAGTCGAGAAGAAGTTGAGAGAGGTTTACATTAGTTAATAAAACGTGATTTTCCAATTAATATAAATAAAGAAATAAAATAGCAAATTTGTATATATGTGAAATTAAGGCATATGAGATCTAAATGGGATAAATCTCATTTGAACAATATATCGAATATAAATTCTAAGTATAAGTAATGATTGGAATGGAATGTGAACTATTTAGACGAATGAAATATAACTTAAATTAGAGTAGAGGAATCGAGTTAAGTAAAGTTTAACATAAGAAATCAAATTATAATGGTTGAGAATTGAGTATAAAAATATGAGCCTTAATTCAAACTAGGATTTGTGAGTCGAATAAATAAATTCAGTTAATGGAATAAGGTTCAATTTAAAATGTTAACGGGGATAAGGGAATAAGGAAAGGGTTAAGTGAATGAATGGAGATACCAAAACAAGAAAAAAGGGGTAAAAGTAAATATAGAATTGGCTTATTCGAAAATAGGATAATGGAGTAAAACGAATTATGATTCGAGAACTAGAAATATCGAAATGAGTTATAAGAATAAAGTAAATCTGAGTTGGATAAATTTAATATAAGGAAACCAACTTAGGAAGATGAAATAAGTCGATATAGAATTATATGTATTGTTGGATTTAGTAAGTGAAATGAAAATTTCAAAAAAAAAAGAGAGAGAGAGAGAGAGATAATGGTTGATATGAAAGAAACCATCACAGATCTTAACCCTTGATTTTGGATTGGAAGTTGACTTTATGGAACGACATTCATCTAATATAGATGGAGTAATAAGAATTAGAAATGAAATTTGGTGAGTTGACCCATATTAATGAATTAATGATTCAATATAATCGAGATAGTGGAAGAGTAAAATGAGTTCGAGTTAACTAAAATGATGTCGATATGAAATGAGAAATTGGATAGAAAGAATAACAGAATAAAGTAAGCAATTGAATGTGGATCCAATTCTTGAATAATGAAGTGATAACAAAGTTAAGTGTTAAGGATTTACAAAAGTATTGGAATCGAAAATGTTGAAATTTCGAATAGAAATAAACCAATGTTTATGTAAATCTAAAATGGTCAATAAGCTGAAGCTAAAATGACCATAACTTTTGAATGGATGATCGGAATTTGACGATTCCGGACTTTTGGAAACTTTAGAATCTGGACTAAAACTTTTGTTAATAGTGCCTTGCCTATTTTTAAAGTTTGTTAGGTTGAGATGAAAGAAATTTGTCTTACTAGTATATGCAGAAATTTAAACCTTGAAGCGTATGTTGATATTGTTTTGACCATAACTTCCTAACGGAGCGTCAGAATTCGATGTGCGAGTACAATTCGGAAAGCCCAGGATCTAAACTTGAACTTTTCCTTAATTTGATAGGTAAAATTTTGCTGTTTAAAGGGTTAAAACTGGATTGAACAACTCAGACCTGCATTTTTAATTTTGGGGGCTGGAGCGTTCGTTCCCGCTAAAATGGCCATAAATTTTGAATGATTTATGCGAATGCGATGAATCCGGACAATTCGGAAACCCTGAAATAAAAGCTACAACTCTTGCCTAGTATGTTTTAGTCAAATTCCTTCATTAATAAGGTGATACTAGACGGTTTGTTCGCTGGCCTGTCATGTGTATTGTGGTTTTGTAGTTGAAATGTTCGATATATGTTGTGTAAGTTGCATACCTTTGCTATGTACTGTATATATGTTCAATCCTCATGCATATGTGAGTATGTAGCAGGTGTAGGGAAGCCGCGCTACGCTTCGGAGCTCGCTTGCGCAAAATGCTAAATGCTAAGCTAAATAAATTCACAAATAAACGCTAAAGAAGGTACGTATTTGTGTTATGTAGTTTTAGGTTTATATATATGTGTTTTCCCCATTTTTGGGATGCCTCATCGAATGATGAGATGTATATTTGAATTTTATATATGTTGTGATTTTCTGGACCTCTCCGTACAAAGGAGATGCTGCCGAAATTTTTCGTGATTTTTAGGAGTTAGAAAATTTATGAGGTTTTACACTTATCTTATAAATGCAATTGATAAGCATGAATTTGAAAGTATGATCTATTTAATGCCTTATTTCATTCTCTTTTCGAGGACGAAAAGATTTTAAGTGGGGGAGAATGTAACATCCTATAATTTTCCGCATACTTAAAACTTGAATTTAATTAAATAAATTGAATAACATGGGTTAAAAATCAAATTAGTTGATTTACAATGATGAGGATTGTTGAATTGAAAATAAACGGTACTTTTTATTGAGTTATAATTAGAAAATGTTTTTGTGATAACCCTAAACTTCCGTTGACCGAAAGTAAGGATAATCATTTGGAATACAACATATTTACAACAATAACAGATCTCAGATAATATCATAACACATAATTATTGCAGCGGAAAGATAAATGTCATAAACATATCAACTGAACCACATAGTACGCAGTTTACAGGATACAACTTAGCAAAAATAGAAAATCTGAATAAAAGGACATAAGTCTCAACTCCAAACGTACATCAAAATACAAGATGGAATAAAGTCTCTAAAACAAAAGCAAAGATAAAAGAGAAGTCTTAGTCTTCCTCCTCAGCAGTCTTCAATCCAGACACTCCTCAAAACCTATAACTCGGCTGCCCGTGTAAAGAGAGGGCACCCGAGTTTGCAAAGTGAAACAAACTTCGAGTCAGTCATGGAACTAGTATGAGAAATCTTTCTATACTAACTAACAATATGGTGAACCACAGGACCACGTCGCTAACGCAGAACGGGTTTACTCCATCGGGTTGCCAGTGCATAATTAAATAAAGTTGATACAAAATAATGCAATGACTTTTGAAAAATGAAATCATTATAAGACTCAAGTCCCATCACACAATGCAACGCAAACCAGAGGATAGAGTTTTACCATATAATGATCAAATATGCTTAATACGTATAAAATAATATTTTAATATTATTATTAGTGTCTAAGTAGTTTAAAATACTTCAAAGTAAATGTATCAATCCTAGACGACATAGCTACCATATACTATGTCGCCACATATAGGTTTACAATCAAGACCGAAATGTCGTATTGGAGATTTGGTTTCCATCATGAAATCGAGGCTAGGGATCGTCCTCTTCGATTCGAGACACTCTAGCAAATGCCTCAGGATCCCCCGCAATGAACCCTTGGAGCGGTAGGGCCGGTCCACACCAGTCGAAAGTGGATTGGCAATTCCTGAACACACGTTTCTTTGAACCTCCATATGGCCACTAACAACCTATAAATCCGAGGTAGCTCAAAATCCATCATCCACATAAGTAAAATGTCAGCGCTGGTAGGTCCCTGACATCACTATAGCTAGAAAGAAACGTGTGCACTCCCTACGGTCCATATCCCGTTTTTGACTCATACCGGGGTGTGAGGTTCGTGAAGTCACGCTGTACACAAAGCTATACCTATATAGGCATGCTTTGATCATCTGCCACAAGGCCCTGCTTTTCAACAAAAGCCTTGATCATCTGCATCTTGGCGTGCCACATTGACAATCCACGCCATGCTATCGATAACTATTAATATATACCAGGGTGTTAAGCAGAGAATAAATTCTCCACCACCAATCAGATATACATTAATAAAAATCGATTTAATTACATGAAACGAATTCCAACGTCAAACACGCAAGTCCGTTCTGGGTCTGAACGAAACCGGAGACACCTGAGAGGTTCTCGCCTATCCGGACAAACAACACGTACGTCCAGACGATTACCACGGTTTAACTCTTTCCTGGGAGCAAGTCAGTCGAGGGCATCAGTCGCCATCCATTCGCTGTGAAGATTTCCGGTCTTCAATCGCCATCTTCTATATCTTCGACTTAATCGTCGTGTAATTATTTGAAATGAATTAAACTCGGTCTTTTCAAATAATTATTCGCATAATTATCTTTTAAATCATTTCATATCGCTAACATCTATTTATAACGATTTATCGCTATTTTTATTTATTTGAAAATAGCTCAAAACAAATAAACGACGCTTCGGGTCAGTGGGTGGCCCTGGCGCTATTTTCACCAAATTTTAATTTACACATATATTCAAATCTAACCTTCGGATTTTGACGAATTTCATATCGTTGGAAATTTCTTCCCAAAGCGGTCCTAACGGTTCCAGTTTTGGGAAAATCCGACGGTCGGATCTTTCGGTATAATCGTTTAAAGGTACGATTGTCGAAACACGAACTACCGCGAACGTTTCGTTGAATTATATATATATATATATATATATATATATATATATATATATATATATATATATATATATCGCTTGGCGATTTCAACTATAAAAATCCATTCTTTTTATCGCATCTAAAATGACGATAAAAATATCACCTATATTTCTCTGTTTTTATTTATATCTAAATTATAAATAAATACACTTTTTAAAATTCATGTTATTATTCACATCTAAAATGTGAATAAAATACTCCTTTTAATCTCATATTTTTATTCACATCTAAAATGCGAATAAAAATATATTTTCAATGTCATATCTTTATTCGTAACTGAATTACAAATAAAAATGTACTTTCTAAATTTCATGTTTTATTTGCAACTAGTTTTCAAATAAAAATTCACTTTTTAAAAACGGTGTTTTTATTTACATATGAAATGCAAACAAAAATGTACTTTTTCTTTTCATATTTTATTCACATCTAAAAAGTGAATAAAAATGTGCCTTACATATTCACGTATTTTATTTGCAACTAATTTGCAAATAAAAAGTATAATTCCTTTCTATGGATTATTTACATCTAAAAATGCAAATAAAAAGTATAATTCCTTTTTCTATGGTTTGTTTTCATATAACAATGCAGCAAAATATGTAATCCCTTTTTCCTATGTTTTGTTTACCAAAAAAAAATATAAACAAAAATGTTAATCTTTTTCTATAGTTTGTTTGCATCTAAAAATGCAAACAAAATATGTAATCTTTTCTATGTCATATTTTTATTTACACTAAATGTACATAAATGTATCTTTTACTTTTTCTTATTTATTTACACTAAATGTAAATAAATGTATCTTTTACTTTTTCTTATTTATTTACACTAAATGTAAATAAATATATCTTTTTCTTATTTATTTACACTATGTAAACAAGTTTACTTTTTCTATATATATATATGTTTTGCACTTTTTATTTGCAAAGAAATGTAAACAAGGGTGTTCACTATAAATATGTTCAATTTATTTACATAGAAAATGTAAATAAAGTTTTACTACAAATATGTTCATTTTATTTACATAAGTAAACGTAAATAAAATTTCACTACAAATATGTTCATTTTATTTACATAAGTAAACGTAAATAAAATTTCACTACAAATATGTTCATTTTATTTACATATGTAAACGTAAATAAATTTTCACTACAAATATATTCATTTTATTTACATAATTAAACGTAAATAAAATTTCACTACAAATATGGTTCTTTTTCTAATGACCAAAATTTTGTTCTTTTTTCTAATGACCATTTTTTTTTTGACCTAATGATCAAATTTTTTATTACAACTATATTGTAAATAAAAAAGAATGTACTTTTGTTTATTTCCTATAATCATTGTTTCATTTACAACTGAATGTAAATAAAAAAGAAATGGCCTTTTGTTTATTTTCTATAATCACAACTAATTAAATAAGAAGTGTCACTTTGTTTTCTATATGCGATTCACCAAAATATGTGATTCAACAACTGATCTATCATTAACATACATATCTAAATTAACAGAATAATAAACAACCAGATAAAAACATCACACATCAGCATATGAATATTCAACAATTTCATAACATCGCGGATCTGGTTTATTAACAACAATTATTTAAATAGCGAGGAAATTAATTAAATAATTTAATTATTAAAATTCAGAGATATCACCTCAATCCAAATTCAGATAAAAAATTCAAAAGGTCCAGAATCAGTCCTAGTCAGTTCTGAAGCGTAGTATTATGTATCACGATCGCACAACTTTAGAAATCGTCGAATTCCGAGCTAGAACGAATGAGTTATGAATTAATTAAGATTGGAAACATTTAATATTAATTAATTAGTTAGTTAGAAAATTAAAACCTTTCTTCCACTCAGAACAAGGGCCGCCTATTTTCACAATTGGTTCGATCCTAGAGCTGCAAATTGCGATCAAACCGGGAAGGATTAGCACGATCGGATTACCCCGTGGCGGTGAGCACGGCAAGGCGCACATGCGCCTGAGAGTGGGGGCAACTCGGTGGACCCTATTGGCGGCGGCGGCGGTGCTAAAACCACGGGTTTGGTGGCCTGGTTCTCGGGCTGTAGTGAATTAGAAGATGATCAGCTCGTATGGAATGAAAGAGGGGAGGAAGAGCTTCGAAGTGGTGTATGGCTTGGGGTCTGGTTTGTGGTGACGGATGAGAATTTAGAGGAGGAAGTTTCGAGCGTTGGTGGCCATGGAAACGATGGCGGCTGAGTTAAACGATGAATAGTGTTAGGGTTTTCTAATTTCCAATATTTATATTATTTTAATGTTATTTTTACAAAAAAATCCGTAACTTTTAAACCATTCAGATTCCAGTCCAGCAGAAGGTGTCCCTAGCCAATGGCCCATATTACGGATCCAACGGGCCAGGTTCCATCAGCCCAAACGGCTATCTGTGGCCTGAATTATTTAGTTTAATAATTAAATCCTTTATTAAATTAATTCGTTCGCATAAATAAATTCATCGAGGCCACATACGGACTCAGAAAAATCCAGAAAAAATATATTTGGCTTTGTTATGACGATACGGTCCTAACAAAATTAATTTCGTCGAATTCTGAGACCGTTTGAAAAATGGCTATTTTTCAGTCGATTAAATTTGACAGGATTGAACAAAACACATTTTCCCTCGCCACGCTCACATACTAATTCGGAAAATTCTAAAAATTGAAACCTAGCAATAATTTGACATTCCGGTTCCAACAAAAGTTGTTTCGTCGAAAACAGAGGTCGTTTGAAAATTGACTATTTTCACTGGCTTTAGTATTATTTAAAAATGAAAAATTTTAATTTCTAGCACATTTTTCAACCAAATTATTTAAAATAAAAATTTTAAATTGGTTCGGATTTTCCACGTTGTTACAATCTCCCCCATTTAAAAGCTTTTCATCTCCGAAAAGGAAACAAAGTAAAGTAGGAAACAAGATGGAAAATGTAATTTATTGTAAATGTACCTTTACACAGGAGTTATTCGGAGATGTCCACTCTGCACTTTGGGTAAGCCTTTGTGGTGCTATCCTCCGTCTCCCAAGTACAGTCTTTAAGATCCCCGCTCCACTGCACCTTGACTAGGTGGATCCTCTTGTTCCTCAGCAGTCGGGTTTCTTTGCCAACAATTTTCACTAGCTCCCTCCTTGCTGCTAAGCTCGGTGTAATCTCCAAATCTTGTTGTGTTTCTTCCTCCACAACTAAATCTGGATCATGAACATGTTTGCGGAGTTGAGACACATGAAATACATCATGCACCCCTGGCAACCAGTCAGATAGCTGCACTCTATAAGCGAGAGTACCGATCCTTTCGAGAATAGGAAATAGACCAATGAATCTCGGTGCCAACTTTCCAGTCTTCCCAAAACGAACTACGCCTCTTAACAGAGAAACCCTCAAGTAAACATAGTCGCCAACAGAGAATTCTAAATCTCTTCTTCGCTGGTCTGCATAGCGCTTCTGTCGACTCTGAGCAATCAATAGGCGCTTCTTAATCAAATCAACCTTATCCGATGCTTCACGAACCATGTCGGGGCCCAAGACTAATCGATTTCCTGTCTCTACCCAACATGTCGGAGATCTGCATGGTCTGCCATACAATAGTTCAAACGGTGACATCTTCAATCTTGCTTGGTAGCTGTTATTATAAGAGAATTCTACCAAGTGCAAGTGGTCCTCCCATGAACCGCCATAATCAAGAATGCATGCTTGCAACAGGTCTTCTAAAATACGGTTCACCCTCTCAGTCTGGCCATCTGTCTGAGGGTGATAAGCAGTGCTCAGATTCAACTTGGTCCCAAGCTCTTCTTGAAAAGCTTCCCATAATTGGCTAGTAAATATAGGATCCCGATCACTAACGATGCTTTTGGGAACCCCATGCAGTCTGACTATCTCTTTAAAATAAAGCTGCGCCAAACTTCGAGCTGTTCTATTAGACCTGACGGGGATGAAATGGGCGGTTTTTGTTAAGTGATCTACAATCATCCATATACTGTCATTCCCTTTTCTGGCTCGAGGCAAGCCATCAATGAAGTCCATAGAGATTTCCTCCCGCTTCCAACCTGGAACACCTAGCGGTTGCAACAAACCTGTCAGCTTCTGTTGATCACTTTTAACTTGCTGACAAGTGGGACATCTAGCAACATAAATAGAAATATCCCTCTTCATGGACCTCCACCAAAATGTGCGCTTGAGGTCGTGATACATCTTGCTCACCCCAGGATGAATGCTAAGCTTAGATTTATGACATTCATCCATGATCTCCCTTCTGAGCTCAGAAATGTTTGGGACACAAATTCGGCCTAATAGCCTCAAAACTCCTTTGTCGTCAATTTGGAAACTCGTGGTTTCGCCATCCCGAATTCTTTGGCTAATTCTCTGGATAAACTCATCATCCTTCTGCAGAGCAGAAATTTTATCAATCAGAGTAGGAGTGATAATGAGATTGGCGAGGATGAGATTGACGCTGTTCGCATTCTTTCTACTGAGCGCATCGGCTACAACGTTGGCTTTCTCTGCAGTATATAGGATATCCAGGTCATAGGCTGCAAGAAGTTCAACCCAGCGTTGCTGCCTCATATTCAAATATCTTTGGGTAAATAGATGCTTCAAGGATTTGTGATCCGTGTATATTTCAAACTTCTCACCCAAGAGATAGTGCCTCTAGATCTCTAGAGAAAATACAATGGCCATTAGCTCAAGATCATGAGCGGCGTAATTCTTCTCATGCAGTTTCAATTGGCGGCTAGCATGTGCAATTACTTTGTCTCTTTGCATCGGCACCGCACCAATACCTTAAATAGATAAGGGATAACATGTTAAAATGAGATTTGACATTAAAAGAAAATGTTATCTCTGACATGTTGATTTATATAAAAGAAATAACCTTGTTTAGAAGCGTCGGTCCAGACTTTCAAATCCCGATTGCCATCTATAATGGTCAAAACAGGAGCATTGGTCAACCTCCTTTTTAGATCTTGGAAAGCTGCCTCACATTCGGGTGTCCAAATGAATTTTGTATGCTTCTTGGTTTGGTTTGTCAATGGACAAACTATCCTCGAAAAACCTTTGACAAATTTCCGATAATAGCCAGCCAACCCTAAGAAACTTCTGACCTCTGTGGGAGTCCTAGGTTGCTTCCAATCTGGGATGGCTGAGATCTTCCCTGGATCCACTGAGATGCCTTCTTTTGATACAATATGGCCGAGGAATTTCACCTCTTCTTTCCAGAATATGCATTTGGAGAATTTGGCTTTCATCACATTTCTTCGCAAAATCTCCAAGACTTCTCTCATATGTTGTTCGTGCTCTGTAGTGGATTTGAAAAGATGAGGATGTCATCGATGAATACCAGCACGAATTTATTTAAAACATCTCGGAATACTTTATTCATCAAATCAACAAAGTATGTGGGGGCATTACATAGACCGAAGGGCATTGCTAGCCATTCATAAAATATATCCGGCCCTCTGAAAGCAGTTAAAGGCACACACTCCTCTGCGATGCGCAGTTGATGGAATCCCGTGGCCAGGTCCATCCTAGAAAATACTCGTGCTCCATGCAATCAGTCTAATAGATCATTAATTCATGGCAGTGGATATTTGTTTTTCAGCGTTTGCTTATTGAGGTCGCGGTAGTCCACACATAGCCTGAGGGTACCGTCTGACTTTGGGACTAATACCACTGCTGCGCACCATTTTGAGAAGCTAGGCCTGATCAGACCGTTCCACAAAAGCTTCTTTGTTTGATTTCTCAGCTCCTCTTTTTCTTTTGGCGACATTCTCCTAATGGGATGTTGTAACAACCCGAAAATCTAGGCCAGTTTAAAATTTTCATTTTGGCAATTTTAGCGAATTTTGATTATTTAAAATGAATTAGTTTAAATAATATCGACGAAAAATTTATTTTGAATATAATTCGAACGTATATATTATATACGTCGTCGTTAGAATATAAATAATTTATTTATATATAAAAAAAAGGAATTGAAAATGGCGCGGTAGTTCGATAATTCGATTTCAAACTTCAATTGAATGTACCGGGTGCAAAACAATCCGGATTTTAGTGAAACCAAAAACAATAGGATCTCATTGATGATATATTTCCAACGAATCCGAAAAATCGAAATTTCATAGCGGGAATCAAAAGATATGTCCAGTTGAAAATTATGAATAGTCGCTATGGAATTCAGGCCCTTAAAAATGGAAATTTTGCAAACGACCTCGGATTTCGACGAAACCAGTTTTGTTGGATCCGCAGTGTCAAGTTATTGCTAGATTCCAAATTTCATAATTTTTCGATTCAATATGAGGGCGTGGCAAAGGAAAACGCGTTTGACCAGTTTCAGTTGATTTTAATCGACTGGAAAATGGCCATTTTTCAAACGGTCTCAGAATTCGACGAAACTAGTTTTGTTAGGACCGTATCGTCAATACGAAGCTAGAAAATATTTTTCTGGAATTTTTCTAGTTAGTATGTGACCCTAGTAAATTGAAAAGCGCGTTCAAATTCAATATATAGAGTTATATGTTGATTTTGACAAAAACTGATCGAAATAGTCGAATCAGCTTACGATACATATCCCATTGTGTTCGGAATGGGGGTAATTAGCTAGGGACGACAGTCGTTGGGTTCGATTTGAAGTCCGAACGAAATGGTTACTTTATGGGGATTGAAATAATTAAATAATTATATATTTATTTATAAAACCACCTCTACTCTCCGTATCTCTTTCCCGATTCAGAAAATAAAAAAAATAAAAAAAGAGAGAAAACGCAAGACCTGGCCGTCATCGCCATCATTCAGCGCCGCCACCGCGGTTTTCCACCACCGCCGCCTCACCTCAGGGCGCCGCTCTCCCTTCCCCGATTCCTCCTCTGGCCAACGAGAACCCATCACGTACACCCGAAACCCAAAACCCCCTTTTTCCAAGCGATGCAGCCATCCCTCCCCCTGAGCCCCACCGCACCGCCACGGATCCCCTGCCACCACCACAGCCGTGCCTCCACTGCCACCAGCCTCGCTCTCCTCCCCGTTCAACATTAATACAGTAAGTTTTTATATTTTAATTTAATTTGTTTATTTTATATAGGATTAGCTTATTAAAAATAGGGTTTTAGTTTATAAAAATAATAATATTTTTATATATAGGGGAAGCTAAGATGTTTATATGAATAAAAAAAGAATAGATTTTTATTTAATCAAATCAGTTTTAAGTAAAATAAAAATTAGTTCTCGAGTAGAACATCATGGGTAAGATCTGAAATTGTTAACATAGAAAAGTTATAATCTTTATAATAGGAAAGTTATAATCTTTATAATAAGAAAGTTATAGTCTTTATATTAGAAAAGTTATAATCTTTATATAGGAAAATATGATTTTCCTTTATGTATAGTAAGTAAAAATATGATTTTTATATATTGAACATCGAAGTAAAAATTCGATTTTTATATATTGAACATCGAAGTAAAAATATGATTTTTATATATTGAACATCGAAGTAAAAATATGATTTTTATATATTGAACGTCGAAGTAAAAATATGATTTTTATATATTGAACATCGAAGTAAAAATATGATTTTTATATATTGAACATCGAAGTAAAAATTCGATTTTTATATATTGAACATCGAAGTAAAAATATGATTTTTATATATTGAACATCGAAGTAAAAATATGATTTTTATATATTGAACGTCGAAGTAAAAATATGATTTTTATATATTGAACATCGAAATAAAAATACGATTTTTATATATTGAATAGCGAAGTAAAAATTCGATTTTTACATATGTAGTGGCTACGGGCGAAGAAAGTGATAAGAGACGAGAACAGTGAAGATTTCCTGCATTGGAAGTGCCGTGGAGTTAGGATAGCTATTGGTGAGAACTTCTCACCTTCTAATTTAATTTTTCTAGTTATAAATATATACTAGGATGCAGACGGTGTTTAATAGCACCCGACACCCGTCATCCACAGACCATGGATGGCTTGTTTGTTAAATTGTTTGGTTGTGTAGTTGATTAGATTATTCGGTTTGAATTGAATTGTTTGGTGAAAAGAATTGATTTAATTGATGTGTGAATGGCGTGGGCCTTCACTAGACCGGGGATAAGGCTAGGCCTTGTCCCGTTTCTAGTATCGTGCCGTTATGCCGCCGAAATTTTCTAAAATATGTTAGAAAAATAAAAATATCATTTTTATTGTGTAAATGAACTGAATAAAAATTCATGTGTTAAAATAAAATATTTCATCGTTAAAATATAATTTTTAACGTGGAAGTGAATAAAATAAAATATTCATTTACAAACCGGACGGTTTGTTTATGTACACCTATTTGAAGGACATTGATTGGGTCGATAAATTTTACACATCGCCCAACTGCACAACTAAAATCTGTGTTTGATTGTTTGAAACCCCACACGGGTGTTGGGATGAAATTTGAAGTTCACTCATCCTGGTTGATTAAATATGTCGATCGATTGATTGACAGGCTGTTATAAGCGTTAGATATCTATATTTGATGCTTATACAGTGTAGTGCACTTTGGTTGATGGTTGATTATTTTTCAATGCTATTATATACGTGTGATGTATGAAAATCCATATAATTAACATTATATGATAATTGATTGGGCCTCATTCCAATTTAGAAAATAAAGGATATTATAATATAAATGTTCATGTGTTGACTGTACTCACCCGTTGATATTTGTCATGTGTTGAACGAAATATTTTAATAATAAAATTTACATCTTTATCAATATAAAATAAAGGTTCATGTGTTGACTGTATTCATCCGTTGAGATAAGTCATGTGTTGAACGAAATATTTTAATATAGAAATATTTGAATAGGAAATATTTGAAAAAGAAATATTTGAAATAGAATATTTGAAAATAGAATGATATGAAGCCGTGTTGATTAGAGATGCGCCATTTTGACGTGAACGATGTTTATATCGATTTTAGTCGTTTTAAAATGAATATTGAAAAGTGATTTCGAAATCGCATATTTTGAAATGAAATTTGAATTGAATTGAATATAAAACGAATGTGATTTCAATTGAATATACAACGAATTTGATTCGAATAGAAAACCAATTTGAATTGAATCAAATAGAAAACCAATTTGAATTGAATCAAATAGAAAACCAATTTGAATTGAATCGAATAGAAAACGACTTTGGAATTGAATTAAATTGAAAACGAATTCAAATTGAATTGAAAGCGAATTGAAATGAATTCAAATTGAATTGAAATTTGAATTGAATAGAAATGAATTTTAAAACGAATTTAAAAAGAAGAATTCAATTTTGATTTGAATTGAAATGGAAGTTGAAATTGCTTTTGAAACGAATTTAAAACTATTTATATAATTCGTTTTAAATAGAAATCGACGAAATATATATTATATATAATATAATGGCCTGAATAGAACGCGCCGCGCCGCGGCAGTTCGTGAATTTCGACCATTTATTTCAAACGGACATTACGGGAGATCCGACCGTCGGATTCTCCTAAAACCGGAACCGTTGGGTTCGTATCGAAAAGATCTTTCTAACGAAAGTTAGAAATTTGAAATCTAACAGTTGGATTTGGAGATACGTCCAAATCAAATTCGAAAAAGGTCGATGTAAGTGCAGTTCTATGGCCATTGATGGAAATCGACTGTACGGGCCTTGATAAAATCATTAAAAATATCAATAATTTGTGTAAAATCATAAGAAATGATTTAGAAAGAATTGGGATGAAAAACTCCATATTTGAAAAGATAAAAATAGATTTTTATCGAAATGAACTAGTTTTGAACTAGAATTATAATTCTATTTATTTTTAAATAAATAAATTGAATTTGAAAAAGGGTTTTAAAAATGACCAGAATTTCCAATGATTGCGTTGGAATAGATTTGAATCGAAATTGTCTTCGGAACATTTCGATGTTGGAATTCGTGATTATACAGATGTTGTTATGGAAATTTGAAAGATATATTTATATCGTTATCTCCAATACGACATTTGTTAATCGTAGAATTTGATATTGAATATAAGCCGATATATTTTCTATTCGGAGCCTTGTATTGAATATCAAATGTGATTTGGGTTTGTCGTGAATGGTGTCTTCATTAACACTGTTCTTGAACCCAGTTGAGAAAAGATTAAATCTTTTTATTTAGATTTAATGAAGTGTACCAATTAAATGATATTTAATTGGAATTGAATTGGTATTGATTTTTAGGCTATCGTGAACAGTGTTTTAAATAACACTTGTTATTTAACCCGATAATTAATGGAATGTGATTTTGGGTTTATCGTGAACCGTGTTTTAAATAACACTGATTCTTTAACCTAGTCGAAGATTAAAACTAAGTGGAGTTTTAATGAATCTTTAATTAGATTGAAATGATCGAAAATGGAGTATCACCAGTTTTGCTCCAGGCGATAGATAAATCTTTAATTAGATTTGAACGTGAAATGGTAATTGAATTTACCGATAACACTGTGGTGTTAGATATGAAGTATTACCAGTTTTACTTCATGGGATGAATAGGTTGGGATTGGGAAATTAAAATAAATGATTACTTCGGTAAGGTTCGCTAATCCCGACTAGTTTGAATTGAGATTCAAAAAAAAATAGAATAAAGAATAGATTCAAGGAATTTATCTTGGATAAAATTAATGGGAACCTTTCCCTATGAATGTGAAATTTAGAAACTAACTGTCGGTTAGCCAAGCAGAATGGTTTTCTGGATATTGATCTGATGTTGGTTTCGGCCTTCGGGGTTAATATTTGGGGAATTATTCTCTTGATTAATTTACGGTTAGTGACTGATGAATTGGAACGAGGCGTATGTTGCGTTTGTGTAACACTTTTATAATATATGCGTGAGTTATTCAGAAAGGCCGGGTTTATCCCATTCTGAATAACTGATACGACGATAAGTCGAAGATGAAGACGGTGGTCGAAGACCGGAAGTCTTCACATCGTTTGGGTGATCACTGATGATCTTGATTGGGCTGTACACCCAAGAAGATGGAAACAGTTGGTGATCGTCCAGACGTACTTGGAGATCGATGGATATGCGGGGTACTAGGTGCCTCCTGTTTCGTTCAGACCCAGAACGGACTTGTAAATGGACTGTGTGTCTGACATTGGATTTTAGTCTGTGTGATTGATTTCTATTAAATATATATCTGTTTGGCGGCGGAGAATTTATTCTCTTGCTTAACGCCCTTCTCTGAGACGTACGAGCTCAGGGGTTATATACTGATGGATATCAAACGCATAGAGTGAATTGCCTGTGTGGCATGCCTAAGTGGCAAATGATCGAGGCTTCTGTTGAAAAGCAAAGTCTCGTGGTTGATGATCGAAGCACGACCTTTGTGGCGTAGCTTTGTGTAACGTTTGATTCGCGAGTTTCACACCCGGTATGAACCAAAAACGGGAGAGGACGTCAGGGAGGGCATGCGTTTCTTTCTAGCTAGAAGTGGCGTCAGTGGTTTTACACGCCCTGACGAGTTTGACTTATGTGGTTGTTGCTGTTGCGAGGTGCCTCGGTTTGATCGGACGATCCGGGTCCGATGGAGTCATTTAGTTGGCTCACCGACGCCCCATAGGGTGGGGAAACGCATGTTCAGGCATTTTAATCCACATCGGTGGACCGACCCTGAGGATCCAAGGGCCCACCTGAGTCTGGGTCCTGAGGCTCGGGCTAGACAGTCTCGAATTGGTTGAGGACTATCTTTTGCCTCGGTTCATAGATGGAAATCCAACTTCCAAATACGTGACATTTGCGGTTTTATTTGTAGAGCCTAGTATGGCGACATAGTGGGATGGGGCGCTTATGCCGTCTATGATTGATACTTATGATTTGAAGTTGTTTTATACACTATGCACTTATGATAGTATTAGATGATTTGTTTTAAAACGTATCAAGCATTCTTTGGCTGTTATAAGGGAAAACCCTATCCCCCGGCTTGCGTTGCATTGTGTGATAGGACCTGGGTCTTATAACAGCTTCATTTTTCTTTATTTAGCATTGCGTCGTTTGTTTTATGCACTGGTATTCTCGGGAGGAAACCCGTTCCGTGTTATACGGCGTGGTCCCTTGATTTACCTAACTTTAAAAACAAAGATTAATAACTGTTTTAGTTCTCACACCAGTCACATGACTGACCTGGAGTTTATTGTTTTAACCTAAACTCTGGGTGCCCTTATTTTGACACGGGCAGCTAGTAGTTTTGGTTTTGCAGATTTATATTCACAGGATCCTGGTTTACAGCTGGAACGATATCCGGAAAGCTTTGTATCCGTATATCCCTTCTAGTTGTGTATTGTATTATTTTCCGCTGCTATGTATTTAAATGTAATTTAAATCTCTGATATTTCTGTGTTATATTCATTTATGCTCTGTATATTCTTGTATTCTGGTGCATTGTTGTTATATACAATGAAATGTTCTTCTGTATGCGTTCTATTTTGTCATGTTCTCAAACGATAGGGCGTTTCGAACGGTCTGGGTCGGTTTAGCGGCTGGTTCGGACCGAGCGAAATTCCTTTTCGTCACAGATGTACGACAGGCCTTGCATTCGGAGCTAAGTCAATTCTGAAGTTGATTTCTCTACGTGGAGGTAAGCCTTCAACTTCCTTGAATACATCAGCGTAATCTTTGACTATAGGGATATCCTCAATAGAAGTAGGGGTGACTTCTAAAGAAAACCTGAATTCTTTTCTGTCAGTGGCTGAGCCGTGGCATGGTACAAATATAGTACCTCCAAATTTGGGTTTGATTTTAACTATTCTTTCAGCGCATAGTAACCCAGCCTCATACTTTGCTAGCCAGTCCATCCCAAGAATAACATCATAACCAGAAAAACTCATAACGATCAAGTCAAAGGGAAACTAGTAGCGAGAATAAGAAACAGGTACTCTACAATATTAGTCAAGAATAAGAGAACCTCCTATCGGACTATGGGCTCTAATCAACTCTTTAAGTTTTCTTGGTTTTAGTTCTAACTTTTGAATTGTGTCATTAGAGATAAAACTCCGTGATTCACCAGTGTCAAACAATGCAGTAATAGGAATGTTCTTAATATTAAGAGTACCTCCTAAGACATCGGGTTTACCTGCTCCCTCGGCAGAAGCTGGTGTAGCCGCTCCTTCATAGACATGTGCCACCTGAGCATTCTTCAGCAATGGGAAATTTGGCTTGATGTGCCCCTTCTAATGACAATTGTAGCATTCCTTGTTGTTATGATAATTCTGGCCACGGTTCTGAGAGTTCTGGCCACGATATTTGCTAGGTCCCGATTCGTTCCTTTTGACCCTTTTAGGAGCTTTGCACTCGGATTCAAAATGCCTAATCTTGCCGCAATTAAAGCATGTCAACTTGCTCATGTCCCTCTTCTTCCATTGGGGATTAGCAGCAGAAGAATTACTTGCCTCGGGTTTCTTTTCCACCTGCTCCTTCTTGTTGTTGCTCTGATTTTTCACTTTTTCTCGTTGTGCAGCCTCTTCGTTCTCTTCGTAGCGGCAGGCCATCTCTATTACTTCATTGAATGGGAGCCTGATATGAGCGGTGATTCTGTTCAAATATTTCTGTGAAAGGCCCTTGATGAATCTATTATTCTTCTCGACTGGATCTTGAATCAATCCAGGAGCATAACGTGAGAGCTCATCAAACTTCCTCACATACTCAGAAACAGACATACTCCCTTGCTGTAAGTTGACGAACTGCTCGCGAAGACGCTCTCTTGCTTGTGGAGGAACATACTTGTCATTGAAAAGTTCTTTAAATTTGGCCCAAGACATATTGGCCACATCATTGCAAATCTTGACTGTGTCCCACCAATGTCCAGCCTCATCTTTTAATTGCCATACTGCTAGAAAACGCTTTCGCTAATCCTCTAATTCTAAGCCCTCCAAGTTCTTTTCACAGTCCCTTAGCCATGAGTCTGCCTGAATCGCAGACTCTCGCCCAATGAAAGGTACAACTCCTAGATTTCTGAATTTCTTTGAAATTCTCTCCAAGTCGAAGGGCTGTGGGGGTGGAGGTGGTTGTGCTACGACATCAAAAGTAGGCTGTTTCTGAGTAATGAGGGTCTCGTCTCTAGCTGGCCCTCTAGATCCCCCTCGGGCTCCGCCTCGAGCTCCACCTCAGGATCCACCCCGGGTTGTTCTTGCTCTGGTGTCCATTTTAAATCAGTTTGTACCATCAAGGAAAGAGTCAGACCAACCGAAAAGAAAGATTTTTAAGGAAAGATAAGATAAGGACAAAATTAAAAGATGACGATGTAATGACTGATAAGTATGTGTTATTCTGCTGTGCTCATTCTAGGACATTACTAGTCCTATCTCTAGTAAGCGACTCGCCTTAGAATAATGTGGATTCTATTTAGACGAACTATACTAAATATGTTATATTTCGAGGCTAAGGTTAACCTTAGGCTTTGGTACCAACTGTGATAACCCCAAACTTCCGTTGACCGAAATTAAGGATAATCATTTGGGATACAACAGATTTACAACAATAAAAGATCTCAGGTAATATCATAACACATAATTATTGCAGTGGAAAGATAAATGTCATAAACATCATATCAACTGAACCACAGAGTACGCATTTTACAGGATACAACTTAGCAAAAATAGAAAATCTGAATAAAAGGTCATAAGTCTCAACTCCAAACGTATATCAAAATACAAGATGGAATAAAGTCTCTAAAACAAAAGCAAAGATAAAAGAGAAGTCTTCGTCTTCCTCCTCAGCAGTCTTCAATCCAGACACTCCTCAAAACCTATCACTCGGCTGCCCGTGTAAAGAGAGGGCACTTGAGTTTGCAAAGTGAAACAAACTTCGAGTCAGTCATGGGACTGGTATGAGAAATCTTTTTATATTAACTAACAATATGGCGAACCACATGACCACGTCGCTAACACGGAACGGGATTACTCCATCGGCTTGCCAGTGCATAATTAAATAAAGTTGATACAAAATAATGCAATGACTTTTGAAAAATGAAATCATTATAAGACAAGTCCCATCACATAATGCAACGCAAACTGGAGGATAGAGTTTTACCTTATAATGATCAAATATGCTTAATACGTATAAAATAATATTTTAATATTATTATTAGTGTCTAAGTAGTTTAAAATACTTCAAAGTAAATGTATCAATCCTAGACGGCATAGCTACTATATACTATGTTGCCACATATAGGTTTACAATAAAGACCGAAATGTCATATTGGAGATTTGGTTTCTATCATGAAATCGAGGCTAGGGATCGTCCTCTCCGATTCGAGACACTCTAGCAAATGCCTCAGGATCCCCCGTAGTGAACCCTTGGAGCGATAGGGCCGGTCCACACCTGTCAAAAGTGGATTGGCAATTCCTGAACACACGTTTCCTGATTCCTTTGAACCTCCATATGGCCACTAACAACCTATAAATCCGAGGTACCTCAAAATCCATCATCCACATAAGTAAAATGTCAGCGTTGGTAGGTCCCTGACATCACTATAGCTAGAAAGAAACGTGTGCACTCCCTACGGTCCATATCCCATTTTTGACTCATACCGAGGTGTGAGGCTCGCGAAGTCATGCTGTACACAAAGCTATACCTATATAGGCTATGCTTTGATCATCTACCACAAGGCCCTACTTTTCAACAAAAGCCTTGATCATCTGCATCTTGGCATGCCACATTGACAATCCACGCCATGCTATCGATAACTATTAATATATACCAGGGTGTTAAGAAGAGAATAAATTCTCCACCACCAATCAGATATACATTAATAAAAATCGATTTAATTACATGAAACGAATTCCAATGCCAGACACGCATCCATTTGCAAGTCCGTTCTGGGTCTGAATGAAATCGGAGACACTTGAGAGGTTCTCGCATATCCGGACAATCAACACGTATGTCCGGATGATTACCACAGTTTAACCCTTTCCTGGGAGCAAGTCAGTCGAGGGCATCAGTCGCCATCCATTCACCGTTAAGATTTCCGGTCCTCAATCGCCGTCTTCTATATCTTCGACTTAATCGTCGTGTAATTATTTAAAATGAGTTGAACTCGGTCTTTTCAAATAATTATTCGCATAATTATCTTTTAAATCATTTCATATCGTTAACATCTATTTATAACGATTTATGGCTATTTTTATTTATTTGAAAATAGCTCAAACCAAATAAACGACACTTCTGGTCAGTGGGTGGCCCTGGCGCTTTTTTTACCAAATTTAAATTTACACATATTTTGAAATCTAACCTTCGGATTTTGATGAATTTCATATCGTTGGAAAGCTCTTCCCAAAGTGGTCCTGATAGTTCCAGGTTTGGAAAAATCCGACGGTCGGATCTTTCGGTATAATCATTTAAAGGTATGATTGTCGAAACACGAACTGCCGCGCATGTTTCGTTAAATTTTATATTTATATAAATAAATATAAATCGTTTGGCGATTTCAACTATAAAAATCCATTCTTTTTATCGCATATAAAATGACAATAAAAATATCACCTTTATTTCTCTGTTTTTATTTATATCTAAATTATAAATAAATACACTTTTTAAAATTCATGGTATTATTCACATCTAAAATGTGAATAAAATACTCCTTTTAATCTCATGTTTTTATTCACATCTAAAATGTGTGTAACAACCCGGAAAATGCGAGCCAGTTTGAAATTTTTGTTTTGGCAATTTTAGCGAATTTTGAATATTTAAAATAAATTATTTTAAATAATATCGACGAGAAATTTATTTTGAACAGAATTCGAACGTATATACTATATAGATCGTCGTTAGAATATAAATATTTATTTATAAATATAAAAGGAATTGAAAATGGCGCGGTAGTTCGATAATTCGATTTCAAACTTCAATTGAATGTACCGGGTGCAAAACAATCCGGATTTTAGTGAAACCAAAAACAATAGGATCTAATTGGGAATATCTTTCCAATGAATCCGAAAAATCAAAATTTCATAGCGGGGGTCAAAAGATATGTCCAGTTGAAAATTCTGAATAGTCGCTATGGAATTTCAGCCCTTAAAAGTAGCCATTTTGCAAACGACCTCGGATTTCGAGGAAACCACTTTTGTTGGATCCGTGATATAAAGTTATTGCTAGGTTTCGAATTTCATAATTTTTTCGAATCAATATGTGAGCGTGGTAAGGGAAAACGCGTTTGACCAGTTTCAGTTGATTTTAATCGACTGGAAATTGGCCATTTTTCAAACGGTCTCAGAATTCGACGAAATTAGTTTTGTTAGGACCGTATCGTCAATAAGAAGCTAGGAATAATTTTTCAGTAATTTTCGGGATCAGTATGTGACCCCGGTAAATAGAAATGTACGTTCAAATTCAATATATACTGATTTATATTTTGATTTGAACGGAAACTGATCGAAATGATAGAATTGGCCTACGATACATATCTCATTGTGTTCGGAATGGGAGTAATCAGCTAGAGGCGACAGTCGTTGGGCTCGATTTGGGGTTCAGACGAAAAGTCAACTTTTAAAGGGAGAAAAAAACTTAATTAATTAAATAATATAATTATATATTAGCTCACACCTCTCCCTCTCTCTCTTCCGATAACCGAACGGGAAAAAAGAAAAAAAAGGGGGGGAAAAACCCCAAATTAAAAAGCCCGTCGCCCAGTCTTCTACCCCGCCACCACGTCGGAGCTTTCCCCCTCCATCTCCGACACTTCTCCGCCATCTCCTTCCTCCACCCGCTTCTCCTCTAGACCGGAGCGCACCCCCCCTTAGCCTCGGAATCCCTAAATCGAACCCCTCCGATTCTCAGCAACCGCCACCGCCTGAAGACCCACAACCTGCCTCCGTCAACCGCCGGTGATCCCCCAACCACCTCTAGCGCGCCCCTCTCTCCTTCTAGCGACGCTGTGAGTTTTAAATTCCTTTATATATAATTCCTTAGCTTTAGTAAATCAGTTTTAAATCAGATTTATAAAAAGGAAAGTTTGATTTTTAGTTATACGAAGATTGATTTTTGAAAACGGGTAGTTCAGATTTTTATAAAGTAAAAAGGCGAGATTTTTATCGGTATAAAGTTTAGATTCTTGTTCATATGAAGTTGAAGTTTTAAAAAAATAAAAATGTGGTTTTTATATAAGTAGTGAGGTAAAAATATAATTTTTATATAGTGTAGATAATAAAAATTCGATCTTTATTATGTGGGAGATGTAAAAATATGATTTCTATATTTTTAAAGTATTAAAAATATAGTCTTTACTATATAAATGATGTAAAAATATGATTTTTGTTTATATAGAGAAGTAAAAATATAACTTTTACATGATAGGAATATTAGAAATATCATCTTTATATGAGTAGTAGAATAAAGATGTGATTTTTATAAAGATATTTTTAAAGGCGAAATCTATATTTTTGAAATGGAATTTTTATCTATATGACATCGAGGTAAAAATTCGATTTTTATATATTGAATAGCATAGTAAAAATTCGATTTTTATATATTGAATAGCATAGTAAAAATTTGATTTTTATATATTGAATAGCATAGTAAAAATTCGATTTTTATATATTGAATAGCATAATAAAAACTCGATTTTTATATATTGAATAGCGAAGTAAAAAATTCGATTTTTACATATGTAGTGGCTACAGCAACGAAGGTGACAAAAAGGCGAGAACAACGAAGATTTCTATAAAAGAAGATCCGTGGAGTTAGGATAGCTATCGGTGAGAACTTCTCACTCTTCAATTTCTTTTCTAGTTATATATATATATATACTAGGATGCAGACGGTGTTTAGTAGCACCCGACACCCGTCATCCACCGACCATGGATGGCTTGTTTGTTTAATTGTTTGGTTGTGTAGTTGGTTAGATTATTTGGTTTGAATTGAATTGTTTGGTGAAATGAAATTGATTTGATTGATGTGTGAATGGCGTGGGCCTTCACTAGACCGGGGATAAGGTTAGGCCTCGTCCCGTTTCTAGTATCGTGCCGTTATGCCGCCGAAATTTTCTAAAATGAGTTAGAAAAATAAAAATATCATTTCTATTTTGTAAATGAACTGAATAAAAATCCATGTGTTAAAATAAAATATTTTATCGTTAAAGATATAATTTTTAACGTGAAAGTGAATAAATAAATTTTTATAAACAAATCGGCCGATTTGTTTATATACACTGATTTGACTGATATTGATTGGGCTGATAAATTTTACACATCGCCCAACTGCACAAATAAAATATGTGTTTGATTGTTTGAAACCCCACACGGGAAATGGGATGAAATTTGAAGTTCACTCATCCTGATTGATTAAATATGTCGATCGATTGATTGACAGGCTGTTATAAGCGTTAGATATCTATATTTGATGCTTATACAGTGTAGTGCACTTTGGTTGATGGTTGATTATTTTTCAATGCTATTATATACGTGTGATGTATGAAAATCCATATAATTAACATTATATGGTGATTGATTGGGCCTCATTTCAATTTAGAAAATAAAGAATAATATAAAACCAATGTTCATGTGTTGACTGTACTCATCCGTTGAGATTAGTCATGTGTTGAACGAAATATTTTTGATAATAACAAATATTTTGATAATAGGAAATATTTGAAATATAATATTTGAAAATAGAAATATATGAAGCCGTATTGATTAGATTGACGCCATTTTGACGTGAACGATATTTATATCTATTTTAAAACGATTTCGAAATGAATTGAATTGAAAACGATTTCGAAATGAATTTAATTGAAAACGATTTCGAAATGAATTGAATTGAAAACGATTTCGAAATGAAATTGAATTCGAATAGAATAGAATTGAAATTGAATTCGAATAGAATAGAATTGAAATTGAATTCGAATAGAATAGAAATGAAATTGAATTCGAATAGAATTGAATTGAAATCGAATTGAAATTGATTTGAATTAAAAAGGAAGTTGAAACTGTTTCTGAAACGAATTTAAAACGATTTATAAATTTCGTTTTAAATAGAAATTGACAAAATATATATTATATATAATATAATGGCCTGAATAGAACGCGCCGCGCCGCGGCAGTTCGCGAATTTCGACCATTGACTTCGAACGGACATTACGGGAGATCCGACCGTCGGATTCTCCTAAAACCGGAACCCTTGGGTTCGTATCGAAAAGAGCTTTCCAATGAATATTAGAAATTCGAAATCTAATGGTTGGATTTGGAATTATGTCCAAATCAAATATGGAAAAGGTCGCTGTAAGTGCAGTTCGGTGGCAGTTATTGAAAACCGACTGTACGGGCCTTGATAAAATAATTAAAAATATCTATAATTTGCGTAAAATCAAAAGAAATGATTTGGGGAAAATTGGGATCAAAAACTCCATATTTGAAAAGATAAAAATAGATTTTTATCGAAATGAACTAGTTTTGAACTAGAATTAAAACCAATTTATTTTTGAAATAAATAAATTGAATTTGAAATGGGTTTTAAATAACCAGAATTTCTAATATATTTTATTGGAATTGAAATAGAATGTGATTTGGGTTTATCATGAACTGTGTTTTAAATGACATCAGTTCTTTAACCCAATAAAAGGAGTTTTAATGAATCTTTAAATAGATTGAAATGAGAATTGGTAATTTAAATCATCAAAATTTGGAAATGATCGAAAGGGGAGTATCACCAGTTTTACTCCTAGCGATAGTTAAATCTTTAATTAGATTTGAACGTGAAATGGTAATTAAATTTACCGATAACACCGTGGTGTTAGTTATGGGGTAATAACAGTTTTGCTCCATGGGATAAATAGGTTGGGATTGGGAAATAAAATAAATAATTACTTCGGTGTGGTTCGCTTATCCCGACTAGTTTGGAAAACCATAATATGGTTTGAAATGATATCCAAAGGAAGATTAAAGAATAAATTTAAAAGAATTTATCTTTGATAAAATTAATGGGAACCTTTCCCTAGGAGTGTGAATATCTGAATAAAAGAATGTTCTGAATTGGAATGAGGCGTATATTGTGTTTTATAGCACTTGTTGATTAAGATACGTGGGTTATTCAGAAAGTCCGGGTATAACCCATTCTGAATAACTGATTCGACGATGAGTCGAAGAGAATGAAGACGGTGCAAGACCGACGATCTTCACATCGAATGGGTGGGTGCTACTGATGCTCACGATGGGAGTAGCTACCTTGAAGGGGGCTAAAGTGGTAGCCGTCCGGACGTGCTTGGAGGTCGACGGATATGCGAGGAAAGTGCCTCCGGTTTCGTTCAGGTCCAGAACGGACTTGTAAATGGATGGTGTGTCTGACATTGTATTCCTTTATATTGTATTCGTTGATCTCTGCTAAATATATATCTATTTGGTGGCGGAGAATTTATTCTCTTGCTTAACGCCCTTCTCTGAGACATACGAGCTTAGAGGTTATATATTGGCAGAAATCAGTGGTACGATATGGATTGATAGTGTGGCATGCTGAGATGCAGTGATCCATACTTTTGTTGAAAAGCAAAGTTTGGTGGATGATGATCAAAGCGCAGCTTTAATATAGCATGGCTTTGTGTATAGCGTTGATTCGCGAGCCTCACACCCCGGTATGGTGGTAAACTGATGGTTTGATCAGTATGCTTTTTTCGTGGATGGGCAACTTCGTGGTGTCGTGGATTCGGTCGACCGAGAGTGAGCTTAGTGCTCGGAGGGATAGGGTAAGCGGTGTTTTTCTCTCGCCGGGACGTAAGCCGCAGTGATACTCGATTTCCCAAAAGTGCGGATGTGCATTACGGTGTTTTCTCTAGCCGAGACGTAAGCCGTTGAGATGGCACTACGCGATCGATCTTTCGAATCAGGAGCCACCATGATGGAAATCCAATTTCCAAATATGACATTTTGCGGTTTTGATTGTAGAGCCTAGTATTGGCGATATGATATATGGTACCCATGTCGTCTATGATTGATACATTTATATTTGAAGTTGTTTTCTTCACTTATAGTAATAATATAAGATGAAATTTCGCGTATCAAGCATATTTGGCTATTATAAGGGAAAACCCTATCCTCCGGCTTGCGTTGCATTGTGTGATGGGACCTGGGTCTTATAATAGCTTCATTGTTCTTTATTTAGCATTGCACTGTTTGTTTTCTGCACTGGTATTCTTGGGAGGAAACCCGTTCCGTGTTATACGGCGTGGTCCCTTGATTTACCTAACTTTAAAAACAAAGATCAATAACTGTTTTAGTTCTCACACCAGTCACATGACTGACCTGGAGTTTATTGTTTTAACCTAAACTCTGGGTGCCCCTATTTTCCACACGGGCAGCTAGTAGTTTTGGTTTTGCAGATTTATATTCACAAGATCCTGATTTATAGCTGGAACGATGTTCGAAAAGCTCTGTATCCGTGCATTATTTTCAGTTGTGTTTTATATTGTTTTTCCGCTGCTATGTAATTTATTGTAATCTCTGATATTTTCTGTGTAATATTAATTCATACTCTGTATATTCTTGTATTCTGATGGAATTGTTGTAATATACAATGAAATGTTCTTCTGTTTGTGTTCTATTTTGTCGTGTTCTCAAAACAATTAGGCGTTTCGAAAGGTCTAGATCAGTTTAGCGACTGATTCGGATCGAGCGAAATTCCTTGTTGTCACAGTTGGTATCAGAGCTCTGGTTTACAGAGCTAGAGAACATGACACATTAGAACCAAACGAAAGAATTCATCAGAAATTGGATTAGTAATATCCAATGAGAATGACTCGTTAGAGATAGGATCAGTAGTATCCTAGAACGAGTGTGAAGAGTATATTTTTAAAATGAAAACCATTTTTGTTTTGAAATTTAAATCATATCATACGTGTTTGACTATTTATTTTAAATTGATTTGGACAATCCAATATATAAAGATTTTGCATATACGCCTTACAAGCGTGTATTCGAGGTTTTAATATACTGGATAGATATAGAATCATACTCTAGTTGCCCGGGAATAATTCTGGTGATGGGGCCCCATCGCCAGTACTTGTTTTCGAGTTTCGAAAGTGAGATTTCTATATATTTCCAATCGACTGGTGTGATAACAAAACTTAACTGAAATTTACTGTTTGTGACTTGACACTTAAATCTGATTTTTGAGTATATAAAAATCATATATATTTGACAATCTAATCAACAAATTGATTGATGGCTGTGATGTTTGTTTATTGATTCAACTAAAAAAAAATATACTAGAATGATAAATGAAGTATAATCAAGATGATTGTTAAGTGAAAAATAATGCAAACTCTCTTGACAAAAATCCTAAAAATATTATATAGGATATGGACGACTATGGCTTATCTCATACTGAATTCTGGATGACCCCGAAACAAGCGAGGAGAGCTCACCAGAAAGCAGAAAAAGAACGTGAGTTGAACTTAGGAACGTACGTGGGTATTTATTGCCGCATATGCAGAAAAGAAGGACATTATGCCGTTCGGTGCCCTGAGCGAAAGAAAAGCAGGGAGAAAATGATGAGAATGGACATAGTGTGTTTCAAATGCAAAGAGACAGGGCATTTCGTACATAAGTGTCTGAAGATGAAGAAGAAACCCAAAAATTTAGGAAAGGAAAAGAAGTGCTTTCAATGCAAAGAAGTAGGGCATCTAGCCCGAGATTGCCCGTTAAAGAAGGGTGATAAGAAATCCAAGGGAAAGGAGCTATCAACTTTGGAAATCATGCAAGAAGAAGGCACGACTTCCTAGAAAGTTGGGTTTTAATGTAATGAACTAGCGTTTTGGATATATGTATGATGCTTGTATGAACGTAATTATGCTTTTTGTTTTAAAATGTGTTGGTATTGTATAATATAACTAAGGTAAGAAAAATGTTGAACCAAGTTGAATTTAGCACCAAACATCGAACTGTATTGAAAATTTATCGCATTTGCTTGCATATACATGTACTTACATTGAACAGGTTATAGCAAGGAGGCTAGAGCAGAAGAATAAAATATGTTTGCCCGACAAATAGGTACATGTTTACTATAATTTACTGTTTTGTTTGGGTGATGATGATTTTATGAGCCTATTGGCTAGCCGCTTGGCTTTTTCTTTTTCTTTTTGAGATCAGAAGGCCTATATGGCAATTTCGGGATTTTCCCGTGGCTCCCGGTGCAGGTGAGGTTATGGCGAAATTTTTCGAAAATTTAGGGTGTTAGCCAAATTTTTGAAGAATTTGAAAATTCTCAGAAACTGAAAAGTTGGAGAATGGAAGCCAGATCGAATGTAGAGTTGATTAATCAAACCACTTTCGACTTTGTTCCTTTTCGGGGACGAAAAGTTTTAAGTGGGGGAGATTGTAACAACCCAGAAAATGCGAGCCAGTTTGAAATTTTTATTTTGGCAATTTTAGCGAATTTTGAATATTTAAAATAAATTATTTTAAATAATATCGACGAGAAATTTATTTTGAACAGAATTCGAACGTATATACTATATAGATCGTCGTTAGAATATAAATATTTATTTATAAATATAAAAGGAATTGAAAATGGCGCGGTAGTTCGATAATTCGATTTCAAACTTCAATTGAATGTACCGAGTGCAAAACAATCCGGATTTTAGTGAAACCAAAAACAATAGGATCTAATTGGGAATATCTTTCCAATGAATCTGAAAAATCAAAATTTCATAGCGGGGGTCAAAAGATATGTCTAGTTGAAAATTCTGAATAGTCGCTATGGAATTTCAGCCCTTAAAAGTAGCCATTTTGCAAACGACCTCGGATTTCGACGAAACCACTTTTGTTGGATCCCAGATGTAAAGTTATTGCTAGGTTTCGAATTTCATAATTTTTTCGAATCAATATGTGAGCGTGGTAAGGGAAAATGCGTTTGACCAGTTTCAGTTGATTTTAATCGACTGGAAATTGGCCATTTTTCAAACGGTCTCAGATTTCGACGAAATTAGTTTTGTTAGGACCGTATCGTCAATATGAAGCTAGGAATAATTTTTCAGTAATTTTCGGGATCAGTATGTGACCCCGGTAAATAGAAATGTACGTTCAAATTCAATATATACTGATTTATATTTTGATTTGAACGGAAACTGATCGAAATGATAGAACTGGCCTACGATACATATCCCATTGTGTTCGGAATGGGAGTAATCAGCTAGAGGCGACAGTCGTTGGGCTCGATTTGGGGTTCAGACGAAAAGTCAACTTTTAAAGGGAGAAAAAAACTTAATTAATTAAATAATATAATTATATATTAGCTCACACCTCTCCCTCTCTCTCTTCAGATAACCGAACGGGAAAAAAGAAAAAAAAAAGGGGGGGGGAAACCCCAAATTAAAAAGCCCGTCGCCCAGTCTTCTACCCCGCCACCACGTCGGAGCTTTCCCCCTCCATCTCCGACACTGCTCCGCCATCTCCTTCCTCCACCCACTTCTCCTCTAGACTGGAGCGCACCCCCCCTTAGCCTCGGAATCCCTAAATCGAACCCCTCCGATTCTCAGCAACCGCCACCGCCTGAAGACCCACAACCTGCCTCCGTCAACCGCCGGTGATCCCCCAACCACCTCTAGCGCGCCCCTCTCTCCTTCTAGCGACGCTGTGAGTTTTAAATTCCTTTATATATAATTCCTTAGCTTTAGTAAATCAGTTTTAAATCAGATTTATAAAAAGGAAAGTTTGATTTTTAGTTATACGAAGATTGATTTTTGAAAACGGGTAGTTCAGATTTTTATAAAGTAAAAAGGCGAGATTTTTATCGGTATAAAGTTTAGATTCTTATTCATATGAAGTTGAAGTTTTAAAAAAAATAAAAATGTGGTTTTTATATAAGTAGTGAGGTAAAAATATAATTTTTATATAGTGTAGATAATAAAAATTCGATCTTTATTATGTGGGAGATGTAAAAATATGATTTCTATATTTTTAAAGTATTAAAAATATAGTCTTTACTATATAAATGATGTAAAAATATGATTTTTGTTTATATAGAGAAGTAAAAATATAACTTTTACATGATAGGAATATTAGAAATATCATCTTTATATGAGTAGTAGAATAAAGATGTGATTTTTATAAAGATATTTTTAAAGGCGAAATCTATATTTTTGAAATGGAATTTTTATCTATATGACATCGAGGTAAAAATTCGATTTTTATATATTGAATAGCATAGTAAAAATTCGATTTTTATATATTGAATAGCATAGTAAAAATTCGATTTTTATATATTGAATAGCATAGTAAAAATTCGATTTTTATATATTGAATAGCATAGTAAAAATTCGATTTTTATATATTGAATAGCATAATAAAAACTCGATTTTTATATATTGAATAGCGAAGTAAAAATTCGATTTTTACATAAGTAGTGGCTACAGCAACGAAGGTGACAAAAAGGCGAGAACAACGAAGATTTCTATAAAAGAAGAGCCGTGGAGTTAGGATAGCTATCGGTGAGAACTTCTCACTCTTCAATTTCTTTTCTAGTTATATATATATATACTAGGATGCAGACGGTGTTTAGTAGCACCCGGCACCCGTCATCCACAGACCATGGGTGGCTTGTTTGTTTAATTGTTTGGTTGTGTAGTTGGTTAGATTATTTGGTTTGAATTGAATTGTTTGGTGAAATGAAATTGATTTGATTGATGTGTGAATGGCGTGGGCCTTCACTAGACCGGGGATAAGGCTAGGCCTCGTCCCGTTTCTAGTATCGTGCCGTTATGCTGCCGAAATTTTCTAAAATGAGTTAGAAAAATAAAAATATCATTTCTATTTTGTAAATGAACTGAATAAAAATCCATGTGTTAAAATAAAATATTTTATCGTTAAAGATATAATTTTTAACGTGAAAGTGAATAAATAAATTTTTATAAACAAATCGGCCGATTTGTTTATATACACTGATTTGACTGATATTGATTGGGCCGATAAATTTTACACATCGCCCAACTGCACAAATAAAATATGTGTTTGATTGTTTGAAACCCCACACGGGAATTGGGATGAAATTTGAAGTTCACTCATCCTGATTGATTAAATATGTCGATCGATTGATTGACAGGCTGTTATAAGCGTTAGATATCTATATTTGATGCTTATACAGTGTAGTGCACTTTGGTTGATGGTTGATTATTTTTCAATGCTATTATATACGTGTGATGTATGAAAATCCATATAATTAACATTATATGGTGATTGATTGGGCCTCATTTCAATTTAGAAAATAAAGAATAATATAAAACCAATGTGCATGTGTTGACTGTACTCATCCGTTGAGATTAGTCATGTGTTGAACGAAATATTTTTGATAATAACAAATATTTTGATAATAGGAAATATTTGAAATATAATATTTGAAAATAGAAATATATGAAGCCGTATTGATTAGATTGACGCCATTTTGACGTGAACGATATTTATATCTATTTTAAAACGATTTCGAAATGAATTGAATTGAAAACGATTTCGAAATGAATTGAATTGAAAACGATTTCGAAATGAATTGAATTGAAAACGATTTCGAAATGAATTGAATTGAAAACGATTTCGAAATGAATTGAATTGAAAACGATTTCGAAATGAAATTGAATTCGAATAGAATAGAATTGAAATTGAATTCGAATAGAATAGAATTGAAATTGAATTCGAATAGAATAGAAATGAAATTGAATTCGAATAGAATTGAATTGAAATCGAATTGAAATTGATTTGAATTGAAAAGGAAGTTGAAACTGTTTTTGAAACGAATTTAAAACGATTTATAAAATTCATTTTAAATAGAAATCGACAAAATATATATTATATATAATATAATGGCCTGAATAGAACGCGCCGCGCCGCGGCAGTTCGCGAATTTCGACCATTGACTTCGAACGGACATTACGGGAGATCCGACCGTCGGATTCTCCTAAAACCGGAACCCTTGGGTTCGTATCGAAAAGAGCTTTCCAATGAATATTAGAAATTCAAAATCTAACGGTTGGATTTGGAATTATGTCCAAATCAAATATGGAAAAGGTCGCTGTAAGTGCAGTTCGGTGGCAGTTATTGAAAACCGATTGTACGGGCCTTGATAAAATAATTAAAAATATCTATAATTTGCGTAAAATCAAAAGAAATGATTTGGGGAAAATTGGGATCAAAAACTCCATATTTGAAAAGATAAAAATAGATTTTTATCGAAATGAACTAGTTTTGAACTAGAATTAAAACCAATTTATTTTTGAAATAAATAAATTGAATTTGAAATGGGTTTTAAATAACCAGAATTTCTAATATATTTTATTGGAATTGAAATAGAATGTGATTTGGGTATATCATGAACTGTGTTTTAAATGACATCAGTTCTTTAACCCAATAAAAGGAGTTTTAATGAATCTTTAAATAGATTGAAATGAGAATTGGTAATTTAAATCATCAAAATTTGGAAATGATCGAAAGGGGAGTATCACCAGTTTTACTCCTAGCGATAGTTAAATCTTTAATTAGATTTGAACGTGAAATGGTAATTAAATTTACCGATAACACCGTGGTGTTAGTTATGTGGTACTAACAGTTTTGCTCCATGGGATAAATAGGTTGGGATTGGGAAATAAAATAAATAATTACTTCGGTGTGGTTCGCTTATCCCGACTAGTTTGGAAAACCATAATATGGTTTGAAATGATATCCAAAGGAAGATTAAAGAATAAATTTAAAAGAATTTATCTTTGATAAAATTAATGGGAACCTTTCCCTAGGAGTGTGAATATCTAAATAAAAGAATGTTCTGAATTGGAATGAGGCGTATATTGTGTTTTATAGCACTTGTTGATTAAGATACGTGAGTTATTCAGAAAGTCCGGGTATAACCCATTCTGAATAACTGATTCGACGATGATTCGAAGAGATTGAAGACGGTGCAAGACCGACGATCTTCACATCGAATGGGTGGGTGCTACTGATGCTCACGATGGGAGTAGCTACCTTGAAGGGGGCTAAAGTGGTAGCCGTCCGGACGTGCTTGGAGGTCGACGGATATGCGAGGAAAGTGCCTCCGGTTTCGTTCAGACCCAGAACGGACTTGTAAATGGATGGTGTGTCTGACATTGTATTCCTTTATATTGTATTCGTTGATCTCTGCTAAATATATATCTGTTTGGCGGCGGAGAATTTATTCTCTTGCTTAACGCCCTTCTCTGAGACATACGAGCTTAGAGGTTATATATTGGCAGAAATCAGTGGTACGATATGGATTGATAGTGTGGCATGCTGAGATGCAGTGATCCAGACTTTTGTTGAAAAGCAAAGTTTGGTGGATGATGATCAAAGCGCAGCTTTAATATAGCATGGCTTTGTGTATAGCGTTGATTCGCGAGCCTCACCCCCCGGTATGGTGGTAAACTGATGGTTTGATCAGTATGCTTTTTTCGTGGATGGGCACCTTCGTGGTGTCGTGGATTCGGTCGACCGAGAGTGAGCTTAGTGCTCGGAGGGATAGGGTAAGCGGTGTTTTTCTCTCGCCGGGACGTAAGCCGCAGTGATACTCGATTTCCCAAAAGTGCGGATGTGCATTACAGTGTTTTCTCTAGCCGAGACGTAAGCCGTTGAGATGGCACTACGCGGTCGATCTTTCGAATCAGGAGCCACCATGATGGAAATCCAATTTCCAAATATGACATTTTGCGGTTTTGATTGTAGAGCCTAGTATTGGCGACATGATATATGGTACCCATGTCGTCTATGATTGATACATTTATATTTGAAGTTGTTTTCTTCACTTATAGTAATAATATAAGATGAAATTTCGCGTATCAAGCATATTTGGCTATTACAAGGGAAAACCCTATCCTCCGGCTTGCGTTGCATTGTGTGATGGGACCTGGGTCTTATAATAGCTTCATTGTTCTTTATTTAGCATTGCGCTGTTTGTTTTCTGCACTGGTATTCTTGGGAGGAAACCCGTTCCGTGTTATACGGCGTGGTCCCTTGATTTACCTAACTTTAAAAACAAAGATCAATAACTGTTTTAGTTCTAACACCAGTCACATGACTGACCTGGAGTTTATTGTTTTAACCTAAACTCTGGGTGCCCCTATTTTCCACATGGGCAGCTAGTAGTTTTGGTTTTGCAGATTTATATTCACAGGATCCTGATTTACAGGTGGAACGATGTTCGGAAAGCTTTGTATCCGTGCATTATTTTCAGTTGTGTTTTATATTGTTTTTCCGCTGCTATGTAATTTATTGTAATCTCTGATATTTTCTGTGTAATATTAATTCATACTCTGTATATTCTTGTATTCTGATGGTATTGTTGTAATATACAATGAAATGTTCTTCTGTTTGTGTTCTATTTTGTCGTGTTCTCAAAACAATTAGGCGTTTCGAAAGGTCTAGATCAGTTTAGCGACTGATTCGGATCGAGCGAAATTCCTTGTTGTCACAATGTGAATAAAAATATATTTTCAATGTCATATCTTTATTCGTAACTGAATTACAAATAAAAATGTACTTTCTAAATTTCATGTTTTATTTGCAACTAGTTTGCAAATAAAAATTCACTTTTTAAAACAGTGTTTTTATTTACATATGAAATGCAAACAAAAATGTACTTTTTCTTTTCATATTTTATTCACATCTAAAAAGTGAATAAAAATGTGCCTTACATATTCACGTATTTTATTTGCAACTAATTTGCAAATAAAAAGTATAATTCCTTTCTATGGATTATTTACATCTAAAAATGCAAATAAAAAGTATAATTCCTTTTTCTATGGTTTGTTTGCATATAACAATGTAGCAAAATATGTAATCCCTTTTTCCTATGTTTTGTTTACAAAAAAAAATATAAACAAAAATGTTAATCTTTTTCTATAGTTTGTTTACATCTAAAAATGCAAACAAAATATGTAATCTTTTCTATGTCATATTTTTATTTACACTAAATGTAAATAAATGTATCTTTTACTTTTTCTTATTTATTTACACTAAATGTAAATAAATGTATCTTTTACTTTTTCTTATTTATTTACGCTAAATGTAAATAAATGTATCTTTTACTTTTTCTTATTTATTTACACTAAATGTAAATAAGTTTACTTTTTCTATATATGTTTTGCTCTTTTTATTTACAAAGAAATGCAAACAAGGGTGTTCACTATAAATATGCTCATTTTATTTACATAAGTAAACGTAAATAAAATTTCACTACAAATATGTTCATTTTATTTACATAAGTAAATGTAAATAAAATTTCACTACAAATATGGTCATTTTATTTACATAAGTAAACGTAAATAAAATTTCACTACAAATATGTTCATATTATTTACATAAGTAAACGTAAATAAAATTTCACTACAAATATTGTTCTTTTTCTAATGACCAAATTTTGTTCTTTTTCTAATGACCAAAATTTTGTTCTTTTTTCTAATGACCAAAGTTTTGTTCTTTTTTTTTTGACCTAATGATCAAATTTTTTATTACAACTTATTGTAAATAAAAAAGAATGCACTTTTGTTTATTTCCTATAATCAATGTTTCATTTACAACTAAATGTAAATAAAAAAGAAATGGCCTTTTGTTTATTTTCTATAATCACAACTAAATGTAAATAAGAAGTGTCACTTTGTTTTCTATATGCGATTCACCAAAATATGTGATTCAACAACTGATCTATCATTAACATACAGATCTGAATTAACAGAATAATAAACAACCAGATAAAAACATCACACATCAGCATATGAACATTCAACAATTTCATAACATCGCGGATCTGGTGTATTAACAACAATTATTTAAATAGTGTGGAAATTATTTAAATAATTTAATTATTAAAATTTAGAGATCTCACCTCAATCCAAATTCAGATCAAAAATTCAAAAGGTCTAGAATCAGTCCTAGTCAGTTCTGAAGCGTAGTATTCCGTATCACGATCGCACAGCTTTAGAAATCGTCGAATTCCGAGCTAGAACGAATGAGTTATGAATTAATTAAGATTGGAAACATTTAGTATTAATTAATTAATTGATAAATTAGAAAATTAAAACCATTCTTCAACTCAGAAAAAGGGCCGCCTGTTTTCACAATTGGTTCGATCCTAGGGCTAAAAATTGCGATCAAACTGGGAAGGATTAACACGATCGTATTACCCCGCGGCGGAGAGCACGACAAGGCGCACGTGCGCCTGAGAGTGGGGGCAACTCGGTGGACCCTACTGGCGGTGGCGGTGCTAAACCCGTGGGATTGGTGGCCTGGTTCTCGGGCTTTGGTGAATTAGAAGATGATCAGCTCGTTTGGAATGAAAGAGGGGAGGAAGAGCTTCGAAGTGGTGTATGGCTTGGGGTCTGGTTTGTGGAGACGGACGAGAATTTAGAGGAGGAAGTTTCGAGCGTTGGTGGCCACGGAAATGATGGCGGCTGAGTTAAACGATGAATAGTGTTAGGGTTTTCTAATTTCCAATATTTATATCATTTTAATGTTATTTTTACAAAAAAATCCGTAACTTTTAAACCGTTCAAATTCCAGTCCAGCAGAAGGTGTTAACAGCCAATAGCCCATATTCCGGATCCAATGGGCCAGGTTCCGTCAGCCAAACCGCTGTCTATGTCCTGAATTATTTAATTTAATAATTAAATCCTTTATTAAATTAATTAGTTTGCATAAATAAATTCACCGAGGCCACATACGGACTCAGAAAAATCCAGAAAAAATATATTTGGCTTTGTTATGACGATCCGGTCCTAACAAAATTAATTTCGTCGAATTCTGAGATCGTTTGAAAAATGGCTATTTTTCAGTCGATTAAATTTGACTGAATTGAACAAAACACATTTTTCCTCGCCACGCTCACATACTAATTTGGAAAATTCCAAAAATTGAAATCTAGCAATAATTTGACATTCCGGTTCCAACAAAAGTGGTTTCGTCAAAAATAGAGGTCGTTTGAAAATTGACTATTTTCACTGGCTTTAATATTATTTAAAAATGAAATTTTTTAATTTCTGGCACATTTTTCAACCAAATTATTTAAAATAAAATTTTTAAATTGGTTCGGATTTTCCGGGTTGTTGCAGTTTTAATTTGGGTTTTATATTTAAATGACTAAATAAAACTTAAGTGTTTAATTTATAAATAAGAATCTCAAATTTAAATAGGTAAATAGTGAAATTTTGGATTTGATATTGAATGTAACGACCCGTATTTTTGGCCGTTAAATATTTAATTTAATTTATTATTTTAAATATTATATTTGGAATATTTATGGATTTTAATATTTAATCCGTTATTAAAACGAAGTTTAAACGTTATATTTTATGTATAATATAAACGAGCTCGAAATCACGCGGTAGTTCGTAATATTTGGTTTTGAACTTCAATTGGGAATACAGGATCCGATATACGTCGGATTTCTGTGAAACAAGAAACGTTGGAACCGTATTGATTATAATTTTCATATGAAAGAGAAAATTCCAGATTTCGTATTGTAAATTGTAAGTTATGGCCAAATCAAATTTTAAAATAATCGCTGTGGAATTCGTTATTTAAAATATAAGCCTTTAAAATAGCCGTTTTGCAAACAGACTCAGATTTCGATAAAATCAGTTTCATTAGAACCGTATCGTTAAATTATTGTATGGTGTTGAATAGCGTGGCAAACAGATGTCGTATGTGACCACGGCAGCCACAAACGCCCATTCAATTTCTGTAGCGCGTAATTAATTTAATAAAGGGTTATTTGGGTATAACTTGAACAGACGATCTAATTAAGCCACAAAACGAGTTCCGTTGAGTTCGTATCGTCGATTAGACTCAGGATAGATATATAGTTTGTTATTTTTGGAAACCGTGTAATTTGGTGTCCAAAATGGCATTGCGGTGCGCGTAAAAATGGCCTACCGGAGAAACAGTCTCAGAATGCAATGAAACTGGTGCCGTTGGGTTCGTATTGAAAAATTATTATAGGATTTCAAAGTTTCAAGTTGATTTGATTTATCTAGTGATCGTGAAAAAATTAAAAGTGTGTTTATTTCTGGTTTTATAAAGGAATTTTTTTTCATACAACCTCGGATTTCAACGAAACTTGTCCCATTGGTTCCGGAGTATCTTTTTATACCAAGATTAGCCTTTTTATCAGTAAACAGAAATCATTTATAGTGATTTTATCGTGTTACTTGAGGATGAAGTATCGGGTGATATTATTTAATAAAAAAAACTGCAGCTACCCTGTTTTGCTCCAATACGAGTATCGAAATGGTTGCAGGCCTAAAGAGAAATAGACACAGTCCTATGTATATGCACATGCAAACTCATACTTTTCCAAACTATGAATGGAAATGATAATACACTAAAGCCTAAGCCTACTCTCTATTTTTCTCTCAGCACGCACCCTATCATTTCAATTCATTTTGTAACGTCTTTGTCTAAATTAATTCAGACTATTAGATTCACATGCCTAATGTAAAGGAAACGCAGTTGTTCTTAAGCATGTACAAGCCTACTATCCTACTTTATGTATTTTCTTTTCAATATGTGTAAGTCCTTGCCGACCAAAGTTGAAAAGAAAACTCTGTATTTTTCAACCCCTAATATGCACAGCTACCCATTTCTATCAGCACTGCCTTCACTTGTCTAAATCAAAATCCATCACACAGCTTTCGCTGGAAATGAAAACTCAGCGCAGACCTCCATCTTCGCCATCGCAGACCAATTCTATTGTTGCCAACCTACTTGTACAATGAGAGAAGACATCAAACCTATCCTTTTCTGCATGTGTGTATAAATATCCGCGGTTATCTCGTTATTTCCCACAAGCAGAAAACTGAGAGTTTTTCCATCCAAATACACCATGACGCAGATTCACGCATCCTCAAATGAAGTTTTACTTTGCTTCAAAAATAAAATAAAGTCAAACAACGCAAATCGATAGTCGCGTTGGTGACAGCGAGCAGAAGAAGGAGGGTATTGTTGTCAACGTGAAGAAGTAAAGTGCAGAAAGGAACTGAAGCGCAGGTGATGCGTTTTGTTGTGTGCATGGGGTAGGGGACTGCGGTATGGACTGGGGAGTTTAAATACATATAGTAAGGTGAAACGGTGAAGTCTGGGTGGGAAAATGGTAAGGAATGTGCGGTGAGTAACTGAAATGAAGAAGCGAGGTGAATAGTAACGTTATGAGGGAGAAACAGTACGAAGGAAGAGGGAGGGCGTTCGCTAGCCAATGAGGTAATGCTAGTTTTGGCGAGCAGTGCATTGGAACCAAATGGAATAAAAAGCACTAAGAAAAAAAACGTTTGAAGCAGTGGAGCATGCGGACGTGTACTGTGGTGAAGAAGTAGGTATGTTGGTGATAACGAAAAGGATGAGGGAAACAGAACGGTAGCGGGTGGGTTCGTATGCATCAGGTAAGAGATGAATTAAATATGCTAAATCATGGTGTTAAGTATCTTTAACCTTCCTAATGAATGAATTAACATGGCTCAGTTAGATTTTACCTAGGAAAATGCGGGTTTTGGCCCAATTATAATTAAAATAAAATTTGATAAATGAATACGTGGGCCTGGATTACTTCTATGCAGGTAGGACGTGATTAAAACCGTGCCTGGTCCCTTAATATAGTGATAACTGATATTTTTAAAGGGTTCTGAACGTATGATATCGTAGACCGATGATGAGTTGGTGACTTCTTGACTTGGCTGAACTTTGAATAGGTTATATGTAAAAACCCGTAACTTCCTCGGTGAGGAAAGCGCGGATAGTTCGAGAACAACACACAGAAAAACGCAGACGGGAGAACATTTCATTGTTAATTACAACAATTCATCAGATTACAGGAATTTACAAAGTATAAATGAATCAATATTACACAGAAATATCAGAGATTACATAGCAGCGGAAAATAATACAATACACAACTAGAAGAGATATACGGATACAAAGCTTTTCGGATATCATTCCAGCTGTAAACCAGGATCCTGTGAATATAAATCTGCAAAACCAAAACTACTAGCTACCCATGTCAAAATAAGGGCACCCAGAGTTTAGGTTAAAACAATAAACTCCAGGTCAGTCATGGGACTGGTGTGAGAACAAAAACAGTTATTAATCTTTATTTTAAAGTTAGGTAAATCAAGGGACCGCGCCGCTAACGCGGAACGGGTTTTCTCCCAAGAATACCAGTGCATAAAACAACAGCGCAATGCTAAATAAAGAAAAATGAAGCTATTATAAGACCCAGGTCCTATCACACAATGCAACGCAAGCCGGGGGATAGGGTTTTCCCTTATAATAGCCAAACATGTTTAGTACGTTTAAAACAAATCATTTGATGCTATTATAAGTGTATAGTGTATAAAACAACTTCAAATCATAAGTATCAATCATAGACGGCATGGGTACCATATATCATGTCGCCATACTAGGCTCTACAAATAAAACCGCAAATGTCACGTATTTGGAAATTGGATTTCCGTCTGTGAACCGAGGCAAAAGATAGTCCTCTACCGATTCGAGACTGTCTAGCCCGAGCCTCAGGACCCAGACTCAGGTGGGCCCTTGGATCGTCAGGACCGGTCCACCGATGTGGATTAAAATTCCTGAACAATGCGTTTCCCCGCCCTATGGGGCGTAAGTGAGCCAACGAATGACTCCATCGGACCCGGATCGTCCAATCAAACCGAGGCGCCTCGCAACAGCAACAACCACATAAGTCAAACTCGTCAGGGCGTGCAAAACCACTGATGCCACTTCTAACTAGAAAGAAACGCATGTCCTCCCTGAGGTCCTCTCCCGTTTTTGGTCCACTACCGGCGTGTGAGGCTCGCGAATTCACGCTACACAAAGCTACGCCACAAAGGCCGTGCTTTGATCATCAACCACAAGACTTTGCTTTTCAACAGAAGCCTTGATCATTTGCATCTTATCATGCCACACTGGCAAACCACTCCATGCAACCAATATCAATCACATAGAATGAAATCCAATGTCAGACACAGTCCATTTGCAAGTCCGTTCTGGGTCTGAACGAAACCGGAGGCACCTAGTACCCCGCATATCCATCGATCTCCAAGTACATCTGGACGATCACCAACTATTTCCATCTTCTTGGGTGTACATCCCAATCAAGATCGTCAGTAATCACCCAAACGACGTGAAGACCTCCGGTCTTCGACCACCGTCTTCATCTTTGACTTATCGTCGTATCAGTCATTCAGAATGGGATAAACCCGGTCTTTCCGAATAACTCGCGTATATTATAAGCAAGTGTTACACAAACACAACATACGCCTCATTCCAATTCATCAGTCACTAACTGTAAATTAATAAGAGAATAATTCCCCAAATATTAACCCCGAAGGCCGAAACCAATATCAGATCAAAATCCAGAAAATCATTTTGCTTAGCTAACCGACAGTTAGTTTCTAAATTTCACATTCATAGGGAAAGGTTCCCATTAATTTTATCAAAGATAAATTCCTTTAATTTATTCTTTAATCTGCTTTTGAATATCAATTTAAACTAGTCGGGATTAACGAACTTTACCGAAGTAATCGTTTGTTTTAATTTCCCAATCCCAACCTATTCATCCCATGAAGTAAAACAGGTCTTACTTCATATCTAACACCACAGTGTTATCGGTAAATTCAATTACCATTTCACGTTCAAATCTAATTAAAGATTTAACTATCGCCTGGAGCAAAACTGGTGATACTCCATTCTCGATTATTTCAATCTAATTAAAGATTCATTAAAACTCCACTTAGTTTTAATCTGTGACTGGGTTAAAGAATCAGTGTCATTTAAAACACGATTCGCGACAAACCCAAAATCACCTCACATTTCATTCAGTCCCTAACCATGAGTTAGCAAGTGAGCAGTTCCCTAAGTATTAACCCCGAAGGCCGAAACCAACATCAGATCAATACCCCAGAAACCATTCAACTCAACTAATCTCCAGTTAGTTTCTGAATTTTTCTTAACTCCTTTGGGTCTAAGAACAGTATTATTGAAGATACCGTTCACGACAACCCAAAATCACATTTCATTAATTATCGGGTTAAAGAACAAGTGTTATTTAAAACACGGTTCACGATAAACCCAAAAATCAATACCAATTCAATTCCAATTAAATATTATTTAATTGGTACACTTCATTAAATCTAAATAAAAAGATTTAATCTTTTTCTCAACTGGGCTTAAGAAAAGTGTTAATGAAGACACCCTTCACGACAAACCCCAAATCACATTTGATATTAAATGCAAGGCTCTGAATAGAAATTATATCGGCTTATATTCAATATCAAACTCTACGACTAACAAATATCGTATTGGAAATAACGATATAAATATATCTTTCAAATTCCCATAACAATATATGTATCATCACGAAATCCAACATCGAAATATTCCGAAGACAATTTCGATTCAAATCTATTCCAATTCAATTATTGGAAATTCTGGTTATTTTCAAAACCATTTCAAATCCAATTTATTTATTTAAAAATAAATAAATTACTATTCTAGTTCAAAACTAGTTCATTTCGATAAAAATCTAAATTTATCTTTTCAAATATGGAGTTTTTCATTCCGATTCTTCCCAAATCATTTCTTATGATTTTACAAAAATTATTGATATTTTTAATAATTTTATCAAGGCCCGTACAGTCGATTTCCATCAACGGCCATCGAACTGCACTTACAGCGACCTTTTCCAAATTTGATTTGGACATAATTCCAAATCCAACCATTAGATTTCTAATTTCCAATATTCGTTAGAAAGCTCTTTTCGATACGAACCCAATGGTTCTAGTTTTAGGAGAATCCGACGGTCGGATCTCCCGTAATATCCGTTCGAAGTCAATGGTCGAAATTCGCGAACTACCGTGGCACGGCGCGTTCTATTCAGGCCATTATATTATATATATAATATATATAATATATACTTCGTCGATTAACTTTTAAAACGTAATTTATAGATCGTTTTAAATTCGTTTTCGAAACGATTTCAGCTTCCTTTCAAATTCAAATGAAAATTGAATTTCTCCTTATAAATTTGTTTTAAATCCATTTCATATTGATTTCAATTCAAATCGATTTTTATTTCAATTTCAGTTCGTTTTCAATTCAATTCAATTTCAATTCGAATTCCTTTCTATTCAATTTCAATTCGAATTTCAATTCTTTTCAAAATATCAGATTTTGAAATCACTTTCGATATTCGTTATAAAATGAATAAAATCTATATAAATATCATTCACGTCAAAATGGCGTAAATCTAATCAACACGGCCTCATATATTTTTATTTTTAAAATATTCTATTTCAAATATTTCTATTCAAATATTTCTATTTCAAATATTTCTTTTTCAAATATTTCTTTTTCAAATATTTCTTTTTCAAATATGGAATGAGGCCCAATCAATTACCATATAATGTTAATTATATGGATTTTCTACAACACATGTATACAATAACAACGATGAATAATCAACCATCATCCAAAGTGCATTCTACACTGTATAAGCATCAATTATAAATATTCAATGCTTATAACAGTCTGTCAATCAATCGATCGACGTACAACTAAACAATCGGGATTAGTGTACGTCAAATATCATCCCAATACCCGTGTGGGGTTTCAAACAATCAAACACAGATTTTATTGGTGCAGTTGGGCGATGTGTAAAATTTATCGTCCCAATCAATATCGGTCAAATGTGTGTATATAAACAAATCGTCCGATTTGTTTATTTTATTTCATATACACGTTAAAAATTCTATTTTTAACTATAAAATATTTTATTTCATTTCACATCACATCACACAATCAACTACACATCAAAATCAAACAAACAAGCATACAAGCCGTCCATGGTCTGTGGACGACTAGTATCGGGTGCTACTAAACACCGTCTGCATCCTAGTATTTATTTTAACTAGAAAAATAAATTAAAAGTGAGAAGTTCTCACCAAGAGCTTAACCAAACGCCATAACTCTTCATATGTAGGAAAACTTTGCCGTGCTCGTCTTTTGTTATTTTCGTCGTCCGTGTTCACTACATATATAAAAATTCACTACATATATAAAAATCACATTTTTAAACTGTTATTCTTAAAATAAAAATCACATTTTTATTTGTTCACTTTCAATTCAAAAATCATATTTTTATTTCGCTACTCGTATAGCAAAGATTATATTTTTCTATCGCCATCTACATAGAAAAGATTATATTTTTCTATCGCTACTTATATAGAAAAGATTATATTTTTCTATCGCTGCTTATATAGAAAAGATTATATTTTTCTATCGCTACTTATATATTAAAAATCCCATTTTTATTTTGCTCTTCTTATAATAAAAATCGAATTTTTATCGCTATTAACATATAGGTAAAAATCTAATTTTTCCTCACTATATGAATATATAAAAATCCAATCTTTTATTTGGCTATTTTAAAAACAACGTTAAATTTAGTTTAAAGCCAATGATAATTTTCTATTTTACCAAGCAATGAAAATTCTATTTTTACAAACAATGAAAATTCTATTTTCTACATCTCAATGATTTTTATTCTACCATGATTTTTATTTTAGGAAAGATCATATTTTTAATCAAAGAAAGATCTAGTTTTTAAAGAAAGATCTAATTTTTTTTCTATATAAAAATCATATCTTTATCTTCACTATCTTATAAAAAATGACATTTTTATATCTATAAAAATCGAATATTTTTCCCACTAAAATCTAGTCTTTTCCTATCATATGAATCTAACCTTTCGTATAATCTAAGTCTAACTTTGATTATATAAAAAAATTCTTTCTTTTCTATAGTAAAGATCTAAACTTTTATAATATAAATAAAAATTAGTTTTATAACTATTCAAAAAAATCAGTTTTATATAAAAATAAATTCAAAACTTATAAAAACTCACCTTCAATTTGCTTTTGTGCTGAGGGGAGTGCTGCTCATCGCGGACATCGGAAGGGGGAGGTGTTCACTGTCGTCTCCGGTGGTTGGGGGTGTAGCGTCGGTCGTAGGGGGGCCTACTGGGGTGGCGACTGCTTAATTAGGACTAGGGCGTCGGGTGGTAAAGGGTCTTCATCGGTGGGAGCTTCGACCGGAGGGAAGGCGCAAGGTAGGAGAGGGTTGAACGGAGGGGGGCGCCGGTCTGAGGGGGGGCCGGCGGTTGGGGGTGGCTGGAGGATCGCGACGGCGTTTGTAATAACCCGGAAATCTGGGCCAATTTAAAATTTTTATTTTGGCAATTTTAGCGAATTTTAATTATTTAAAATGAATTATTTTAAATAATAACGACGAGAAATTTGTTTTGAATAGAATTCGAACGTATATATTTATTCGAATCGTCATTAGAATACAAATATTTATTTATATATATAAAAGGAATTGAAAATGGCGCGGTAGTTCGATAATTCGATTTCAAAATTCAAATGAATGTACCGGGTGCAAAATAAACCGGATTTTAGCGAAACCAAAAATAATAGGATCTATTTGAGAATATCTTTCCAACGAATCCGAAAAAATTGAAATTTCATTGCGGGAATCAAAAGATATATCCAATTGAAAATTCTGAATAGTCGCTGTGGAATTCAGGCCCTTAAAAATGGAAATTTTGCAAACGACCTCGGATTTCGACGAAACCACTTTTATTGGATCTTTGATGTCAAGTTATTGCTTGGTTTCAAATTTCATAATTTTTCGAATCAATAAGTGAGCGTGGCAAAGGAAAACGCGTTTGACCTGTTTTAGTTGATTTTAATCGACTAGAAAATGGCCATTTTTCCACCGGTCTTAGAATTCGACGAAACTAGTTTTGTTAGGACCGTATCGTCAATACGAAGCTAGAAAATATTTTTCTGGAATTTTTCAAGTTAGTATATGGCCCCAGTAAATTGAAATGCGCGTTCAAATTCAATATATAGAGTTATATGTTGATTTTGACGAAAACTGATCGAAACAGTCGAATCAGCTTACGATACATATCCCATTGTGTTCGGAATGGGGGTAATTGGCTATGGACGACAGGCGGTGAGTTCGATTTTGAGTTCGAATGTAAAAGTTACTTTTTGAAATAAATAAATAATTAATATATATATATTATATAATGAGGCCTCACCCCCTCCTTTCTCTCTCACTTCCAGCTCAGAAATCGATTAAAGAAAAAAAATCCTAAAACCTATCGTCGCCCCCCCCCCCCCGATTTGACCTCACCGCCGCCCATCGCACCCACCATCGCCACCCTCCCCAGCGCCGCCTCCTCCCCCAAGCCCCCTTAGCCTTGCGCCAGTCGCTCTCACTCTCTTCCCCAATTTGAAATAAATCGAAGACCGAACCCCAAACCCCCTGAGCACCTGAAATCCGTCGCAGAACCTCAGAGCGCCACCGTCGAAGGTCCAGGCGCCGCCGTGGGCCACCGCGCCGCAGTGAAGACCCCCCTTCCCCCTTCTTCTTCGACTGAAAACCCGCCTCCTTCGAATGAGAAAAACAGTAAGCCCATTTTCAATTTTATTTATTCATTCATTTTCTATGTAATTAGTTTTGAAGTTTTAAAATAAATCAGTTTATATATATAAATGGCATTATTATTATTTTTAGAACAGAAAAGCTTAGTTTTTATCGTAGGGGAAATATGAAGTTGAAGTCATAAAGAACTGATTTTTATATATTGAATAGCGAAGTAAAAATGTGATTTTTATATATTGAATAGCGAAGTAAAAATTCGATTTTTATATATTGAATAGCAAAGTAAAAATTCGATTTTTATATATTGAATAGCAAAGTAAAAAAATTCGATTTTTACATATGTAGAGAATGTGATTTTTATATATTGAATAGCGAAGTAAAAATGTGATTTTTATATATTGAATAGCGAAGTAAAAATTCGATTTTTATATATTGAATAGCAAAGTAAAAATTCGATTTTTATGTATTGAATAGCAAAGTAAAAAATTCGATTTTTATATATTGAATAGCAAAGTAAAAAAAATCGATTTTTACATATGTAGAGAATACGGGCAAAGAAAGTGACAAGAGGCAAGAACGGCGAAGATTCCTACATATGAAGGGTCGCGGCATTGGATTTAGCTTTCGGTGAGAACTTCTCACCTTTTAATCTAATTTTTCTAGTTATAAATATATACTAGGATGCAGACAGTGCTTAGTAGCACCCGACACCCGTCGTCCACAGACCATGGACGGCTTGTATGCTTGTTTGTTTGATTTTGATGTGTAGTTGATTGTGTGATGTGAAGTGAAATGGAATAAAATATTTATATAGTAAAAAATATTTTATAGTTGAAAATATAATTTTTTAACATGAAAATGAAATAGATTAATATGAACAAATCGAACGATTTGTTTATCTACACACATTTGACTGATATTGATTGGGACGATAAATTTTACACATTGCCCAACAGCACAAATAAAATCTGTGTTTGATTGTTTGAAATCCCACACGGGTATTGGGATGATATATGACATACACTAATCCCAACAGTTAGTTGTATGTCGATCGATTGATTGATAGACTGTTATAAGCGTTAAATATTTATATTCGATGCATATACAGTGTAGAATGCACTTTGGATGATGGTTGATTGTTCATCGTTGTTATTGTATACATGTGTTGTAGAAAATCCATATAATTAACACTATATGGTAACTGATTGGGCCTCATTCCAGTTTAGAAATAGAATATTTGAAATAGAATATTTGAAAGTAGAAATATTTAAAAAAAAGAATATTTGAAATAGAATATTTGAAAGTAGAAATATTTGAAAGCCGTGTTGGTTAGATTGACGCCATTTTGACGTGAACGATATTTATATCGATTTTATTCATTTTAAAACGAATATCAAAAGTGATTTCAAAATCTGATATTTTGAAAAGAATTGAATTCGAATTGAAATTGAAAAGAATTGAATTCGAATTGAAATTGAAAAGAATTGAATTCGAATTGAAATTGAATAGAAATGAATTCGAATTGAAATTGAATAGAAATGAATTCGAATTGAAATTTAATAGAAATGAATTCGAATTGAAATTGAATAGAAATGAATTCGAATTGAAATTGAATAGAAATGAATTCGAATTGAAATTGAATAGAAATGAATTCGAATTGAAATTGAATTGAATTGAATTAGAACTAAAATTGAATTAGAAATCAATTTGAATTGAAATCGATTTGAAATGAATTTAAAACGAATTTATATTAGAAAAATTCAATTTTGATTTGAATTTGAGAATGAAGTTGAAATCGTTTCGAAAACAAATTTAAAACGATTTATATAATACGTTTTAAAGGGAAATCGACGAAGTATATATTATATATATTATATATATAATATAATGGCCTGAATAGAACGCGCCACGCCGCGGCAGTTCGCGAATTTCGACCATTGACTTCGAACGGATATTACGGGAGATCCGACCGTCGGATTCTCCTGAAACCGGAAACGTTGGGTTCGTATCGAAAAGAGCTTTCTAACGAATATTAAAAATTTGAAATCTAACGGTTGGATTTGGAACTATGTCCAAATCAAATTTGGAAAAGGTCGCTGTAAGTGCAGTTCGATGGCCGTTGATGGAAATCGACTGTACGGACCTTGATAAAATTATTAAAAATAGTAATAATTTCTGTAAGATCATAAGAAATGATTTGGGAAGAATTGGGATGAAAAACTCCATATTTGAAAGGATAAAAATAGATTTTTATCGAAATGAACTAGTTTTGAACTAGAATTATAATTCTATTTATTTTTAAAATAAATAAAGTGGATTTGTAATGGTTTTGAAAATAACCAGAATTTCCAATAATTGAATTGGAATGGGTTTGAATCGAAATTGTCTTCGGAATATTTCGATGTTGGATTTCGTGATTATACAGGTGTTGTTATGGAAATTTGAAAGATATACATATTTATATCGTTATTTCCAATACGATATTTGTTGGTCGTAGAATTTGATATTGAATATAAGCCGATATATTTTCTATTCAGAGCCTCGTATTTAATATCAAATGTGATTTGGGTTGTCGTGAATGGTGTCTTCATTAACACTATTCTTAAGCCCAGTTGAGAAAAGATTAAATCTTTTTATTTAGATTTAATGAAGTGTACAAATTAAATAATATTTAATTGGAATTGAACTGGTATTGATTTTTGGGTTTATCGTGAACAGTGTTTTAAATAACACTTGTTCTTTAACCCGATAATTAATGAATGTGATTTTGGGTTTATTGTGGACCGTGTTTTAAATGACATTGGTTCTTTAACCCAGTTAAAGACAGGATATTGATTTCTGTGAAGATTAAAACTAAGTGGAGTTTTAATGAATCTTTAATTAGATTGAAATGATCGAGAATGGAGTATCACCAGTTTTGCTTCAGGCGATAGTTAAATCTTTAATTAGATTTGAACGTGAAATGGTAATTGAATTTACCGATAACACCGTGGTGTTAGATATGAAGTATTACCAGTTTTACTTCATGAGATGAATAGGATGGGGTTGGGAAATTAAAACAAATGATTACTTCGGTGTGGTTCGCTAATCCCGACTAGTTTGAATTGATATTCAAAGGAGATTAAAGAATAAATTTAAAGAATTTATCTTCTATAAAATTAATGGGAACCTTTCCCAAAATATAAGAATATTTGAATAAAAGAATATTCTGAATTGGAATGAGGCATATGTTGTGTTTGTGTAACACGTGTTTATTATATATATACGCGAGTTGTTCAGAAAGACCGGGTTTATCCCATTCTGAATAACTGATTCGACGTGGTGTCGAAGATGAAGACGGTGGTTGAAGACCGAAGGTCTTCACGTTGTTTGGGTAATTACTGATGATCTTGATTGGGCTGTACACCCAAGAAGATGGAAACAGTTGGTGATCGTCCAGACGTACTTGGAGATCGATGGATTTTCTGGGTACTAGGTGCATCCGGTTTCGTTCAGACCCAGAACGAACTTGTAAATGGACTGTGTGTCTGACATTGGATTTTAGTCTGTGTGATTGATTTCTATTAAATATATATCTGTTTGGCGACGGAGAATTTATTCTCTTGCTTAACGCCCTTCTCTGAGACGTACGAGCTCAGAGGTTATATATTGATGGATATCAAACACATGGAGTGAATTGCCTGTGTGGCATGCCTAAGTGGAAATTGATCAAGGCTTCTGTTGAAAACAAAGTCTTGTGGTGATGATCAAAGCACGGCCTGTGTGGCATAGCTTTGTGTAACGTGAATTCGTGAGCCCCGCACCCCGGTTGTGAACCAAAAACGGGAGAAGGACCTCAGGGAGGGCATGCGTTTCTTTCTAGTTAGAAGTGGCGTCAGTGGTTTTACATGCCCTGACGAGTTTGACTTATGTGGTTGTTGCTGTTGCGAGGCGCCTCGGTTAGATCGGACGATCCGGGTCCGATGGAGTCATTCGTTGGCTCATTTACGCCCCAAAGTGCGGGGAAACGCAGTGTTCAGGAATTTTAATCCACATCGGTGGACCGGCCCTGACGATCCAAGGGTCGATGCGCTCTGACCCTTAGGCTCGGGCTAGAGAGTCTCGAAGTCGGTGAGGACTATCTTTTGCCTCGGTTCACAGACGGAAATCCAATTACCAAATACGTGACATTTGCGGTTTTATTTGTAGAGCCTAGTATGGCGACATAGTGGGATGGGGCGCTTATGCCGTCTATGATTGATACTTATGATTTGAATTTGTTTTATACACTATGCACTTATAATAGTATCAAATGATTTGTTTTAAACGAAGTAAAAATGTGATTTTTATATGTTGAATAGCGAAGTAAAAATTAGATTTTTATATATTGAATAGCAAAGTAAAAATTCGATTCTTATATATTGAATAGCAAAGTAAAAAAATTCGATTTTTACATATGTAGATAATGTGATTTTTATATATTGAATAGCGAAGTAAAAATGTGATTTTTATATATATTTAATAGCGAAGTTAAAATTCGATTTTTATATATTGAATAGCAAAGTAAAAATTCGATTTTTATGTATTGAATAGAAAAGTAAAAAATTCGATTTTTATATATTGAATAGCAAAGTAAAAAAATTTGATTTTTACATATGTAGAGAATACGGGCAAAGAAAGTGACAAGAGGCAAGAACGGGGAAGATTCCTACATATGAAGAGTCGCGGCATTGGATTTAGCTTTCGGTGAGAACTTCTCACCTTTTAATCTAATTTTTCTAGTTATAAATATATACTAGGATGCAGACAGTGCTTAGTAGCACCCGACACCCGTCGTCCACAGACTATGGACGGCTTGTATGCTTGTTTGTTTGATTTTGATGTGTAGTTGATTGTGTGATGTGAAGTGAAATGGAATAAAATATTTATATAGTAAAAAATATTTTATAGTTGAAAATATAATTTTTTAACATGAAAATGAAATAGATTAATATGAACAAATCGAACGATTTGTTTATCTACACACATTTGACTGATATTGATTAGGACGATAAATTTTACACATCGCCCAACAGCACAAATAAAATCTGTGTTTGATTGTTTGAAACCCCACACGGGTATTGGGATGATATATGACATACACTAATCCCAACAGTTAGTTGTATGTCGATCGATTGATTGTCAGACTGTTATAAGCGTTAAATATTTATATTCGATGCTTATACAGTGTAGAATGCACTTTGGATGATGGTTGATTTTTCATCGTTGATATTGTATACATGTGTTGTAGAAAATCCATATAATTAACACTATATGGTAAGTGATTGGGCCTCATTCCAGTTTAGAAATAGAATATTTGAAATAGAATATTTGAAAGTAGAAATATTTATAAAAAAAAGGAATATTTGAAACAGAATATTTGAAAGTAGAAATATTTGAAAGCCGTGTTGGTTAGATTGACGATATTTTGACGTGAACGATATTTATATCGATTTTATCATTTTATAACGAATATCGAAAGTGATTTCAAAATCTGATATTTTGAAAAGAATTGAATTCGAATTGAAATTGAAAAGAATTGAATTCGAATTGAAATTGAATAGAAATGAATTGAAATTGAATAGAAATGAATTCGAATTGAAATTGAATAGAAATGAATTCGAATTGAAATTGAATAGAAATGAATTCGAATTGAAATTGAATTGAATTGAATTAGAACTAAAATTGAATTAGAAATCAATTTGAATTGAAATCGATTTGAAATGAATTTAAAACGAATTTATATTAGAAAAATTCAATTTTGATTTGAATTTGAGAATGAAGTTGAAATCGTTTCGAAAATGAATTTAAAACGATTTATATAATACGTTTTAAAGGGAAATCGACGAAGTATATATTATATATATTATATATATAATATAATGGCCTGAATAGAACGCGCCGCGCCGCGACAGTTCGCGAATTTCGACCATTGACTTCGAACGGATATTACGGGAGATCCGACCGTCGGATTCTCCTGAAACCGGAACCGTTGGGTTCGTATCGAAAAGTGCTTTCTAACAAATATTAGAAATTTGAAATCTAATGGTTGGATTTGGAACTATGTCCAACTCAAATTTGGAAAAGGTCACTGTAAGTGCAGTTCGATGGCCGTTGATGGAAATCGACTGTACGGGCCTTGATAAAATTATTAAAAATAGTAATAATTTGTGTAAAATCATAAGAAATGATTTGGGAAGAATTGGGATGAAAAACTCCATATTTGAAAGGATAAAAATAGATTTTTATCGAAATGAACTAGTTTTGAACTAGAATTATAATTCTATTTATTTTTAAAATAAATAAAGTGGATTTGTAATGGTTTTGAAAATAACCAGAATTTCCAATAATTGAATTGGAATGGGTTTGAATCGAAATTGTCTTCGGAATATTTCGATGTTGGATTTCGTGATTATACAAGTGTTGTTATGGAAATTTGAAAGATATACATATTTATATCGTTATTTCCAATACGATATTTGTTGGTCGTAGAATTTGATATTGAATATAAGCCGATATATTTTCTATTCAGAGCCTCGTATTTAATATCAAATGTGATTTGGGTTTGTCGTGAATGGTGTCTTCATTAACACTGTTCTTAAGCCCAGTTGAGAAAAGATTAAATCGTTTTATTTAGATTTAATGAAGTGTACCAATTAAATAATATTTAATTGGAATTGAACTGGTGTTGATTTTTGGGTTTATCGAGAACAGTGTTTTAAATAACACTTGTTCTTTAACCCGGTAATTAATGAATGTGATTTTGGGTTTATTGTGGACCGTGTTTTAAATGACATTGGTTCTTTAACCCAGTTAAAGACAGGATATTGATTTCTGTGAAGTTTAAACTAAGTGGAGTTTTAATGAATCTTTAATTAGATTGAAATGATCGAGAATGGAGTATCACCAGTTTTGCTTCAGGCGATAGTTAAATCTTTAATTAGATTTGAACGTGAAATGATAATTGAATTTACCGATAACACCGTGGTGTTAGATATGAAGTATTACCAGTTTTACTTAATGAGATGAATAGGATGGGATTGGGAAATTAAAACAAATGATTACTTCGGTGTGGTTCGCTAATCCCGACTAGTTTGAATTGATATTCAAAGGAGATTAAAGAATAAATTTAAAGAATTTATCTTTGATAAAATTAATGGGAACCTTTCCCAAAATATAAGAATATTTGAATAAAAGAATATTCTGAATTGGAATGAGGCGTATGTTGTGTTTGTGTAACACGTGTTTATTATATACATACGCGAGTTATTCAGAAAGACCGGGTTTATCCCATTCTGAATAACTGATTCGACGTGGTGTCGAAGATGAAGACGGTGGTTGAAGACCGGAGGTCTTCACGTCGTTTGGGTAATTACTGATGATCTTGATTGGGCTGTACACCCAAGAAGATGGAAACAGTTGGTGATCGTCCAAACGTACTTGGAGATCGATGGATATGCGGGGTACTAGGTGCCTCCGGTTTCGTTCAGACCCAGAACGAACTTGTAAATGGACTGTGTGTCTGACATTGGATTTTAGTCTGTGTGATTGATTTCTATTAAATATATATCTGTTTGGCGGCGGAGAATTTATTCTCTTGCTTAACGCCCTTCTCTGAGACGTACGAGCTTAGAGGTTATATATTGATGGATATCAAACGCATGGAGTGAATTGCCTGTGTGGCATGCCTAAGTGGCAATTGATCAAGGCTTCTGTTGAAAAGCAAAGTCTTGTGGTGATGATTAAAGCACGGCCTGTGTGGCATAGCTTTGTGTAACGTGAATTAGCGAGCCTCGCACCCCGGTTGTGAACCAAAAACGGGAGAAGGAACTCAGGGAGGGCATGCGTTTCTTTCTAGTTAGAAGTGGCGTCAGTGGTTTTACACGCCCTGACGAGTTTGACTTATGTGGTTGTTGCTGTTGCGAGGTGCCTCGGTCAGATCGGACGATCCGGGTCCGATGGAGTCATTCGTTGGCTCATTTACGCCCCAAAGGGCGGGGAAACGCAGTGTTCAGGAATTTTAATCCACATCGGTGGACCGGCCCTGACGATCCAAGGGTCGATGCGCTCTGACCCTGAGGCTCGGGCTAGAGAGTCTCGAAGTCGGTGAGGACTATCTTTTGCCTCGGTTCACAGACGGAAATCCAATTTCCAAATACGTGACATTTGTGGTTTTATTTGTAGAGCCTAGTATGGCGACATAGTGGGATGGGGCGCTTATGCCGTGTATGATTGATACTTATGATTTGAAGTTGTTTTATACACTATGCACTTATAATAGTATCAAATGATTTGTTTTAAACGTATCAAGCATTCTTGGCTATTATAAGGTAAAAACCCTATCCTCCGGCTTGCGTTGCATTGTATGATGGGAACTGGGTCTTATAATAGCTTCATTTTTCTTTATTTAGCATTGCGCTGTTGTTTTATGCACTGGTGTTCTTGGGAGGAAACCCGTTCCGTGTTATACGGCGTGGTCCCTTGATTTACCGAACTTTAAAAATAAAGATTAATAACAGTTTTAGTTCTCACACCAGTCCCATGACTGACCTGGAGTTTATTGTTTTAACCTAAACTCTGGGTGCCCTTATTTTTACATGGGCAGCTAGTAGTTTTGGTTTTGCAGATTTATATTCACAGGATCCTGGTTTACAGCTGGAACGATATCCGGAAAGCTTTGTATCCGTATATCTCTTCTAGTTGTGTATTGTATTATTTTCCGCTGCTATGTAATGTATTGTAATCTCTGATATTTTCTGTGTAATATTTATTCATTCATACTCTGCATATTCTTGTAATCTGATGGTATTGTTGTAATATACAATGAAATGTTCTTCCGTCTGCGTTCTATTTTGTCGTGTTCTCAAAACAATCAGGCGTTTCGAAAGGTCTAGATCGGTTTAGCGACTGATTCAGATCGAGCGAAATTCATTTTCGTTACAGCGTTGTTTTTTTTTTACTTTGTTTTCGATTTGGAAAGTCTGACCGGGGGTGGGTTGACTTAGAGAAAGGAGAGAAAGGGGTTTTTATTTATTTATTTAATTATTTAGTTTTTTATTTTCTAACTCGAAACGAAACCCATCAACTGTCGTCCCTAGCTAATTACCCCCATTCCGAACGCAATGGGATATGTATCACAGGCTGATTCGACTGTTTCGATTAGTTTTCGCCAAAATCGACATATAACTCTATATATTGAATTTGAACACACATTTCAATTTACCGGGGTCACATACTAACTCGAAAAATTTTAAAAAAATATTTTCTAGCCTCGTATTGACGATATGGTCCTAAAGAAAACTAGTTTCGTCAAATTCTGAGACAGTTTGAAAAATGGCCATTTTCTAGTCGATTAAAATCAACAAAAATTGGTCAAACGTGTTTTCCTTTGCCACGCTCACATATTGATTCGAAAAATTATGAAATTTGAAACCTAGCAATAACTTGACATCGCGGATCCAACAAAAGTGGTTTCTTCGAAATCCGAGGTCGTTTGCAAAATGGCCATTTTCAGGGGCTGAAATTCCATAGCGACTATTCAGAATTTTAAACTGGGCGTATCTTTTGATTCCCGCTATGAAATTTCAATTTTTCGGATTCGCTAGAAAGATATTCCCAATTAGATTCAGATATTTTTGGTTTCACTAAAATCCGGTTTATTTTGCACTCGGTACATTCATTTGAATTTTGAAATCGAATTATCGAACTACCGCGCCATTTTCAATTCCTTTTATAATTATATATAAATATTTATATTCTAACGACGATCTATATAATATATACGTTTGAATTCCATTCAAAATAAATTACTCGTCGATATTATTTAAAATAATTCATTTTAAATAATCAAAATTTGCTAAAATTGCCAAAATAAAAATTTTAAATTGGCTCGGATTTCCGGGTTATTACAATCTCCCCCACTTAAAACTTTTCGTCCCCGAAAAGGAACGAAGCCGAAAGTTGTTTCATTAATCAACTCAACTTTCACTATTTTCTTTACGGCTTAAGTTCTTCAACTTTTCGGTTTCTAAGAACTTTTCAAATTTTTCAAAAATTTGGCTAACACCCTAAATTTTCGAAAAATTTCGCCATAACCTCCCCTGCATCGGGAGCACCGGGAAAATCCCGAAATTGCCATACAGGCCCTCTAATCTCAAAAAGAAAAAGAAAAAGCCAAGCGGCTAGCCAAGCGGCTAGCCAATCGGCTCATAAAATCATCATCACCCAAACAAAATAGTAAATTATGGTAAACATGTACCTATTTGCCGGGCAAACAATTTTATTCTTCTGCTCTAGCCTCCTTGCTATGACCTGTTCAATGTAAGTACATGTATATGCAAGCAAATGCGACTAATTTTTAATACAATTCACTATTTGGCAAAATGGTTCTACATTTAATTAATCAAACAACACAATCAGCAATCAATTAGTGAATTATCATTTCAAATTCATAACTTTGATATATAGTCAAAAAATCACATTTTTGATGCCAATTCACAACAATAAGCCCTATCTAATTTTGGTTCTCACACCAGTCAATAGGAAATATATAAATATCACTCCTTTGAAACTCGAATACCAATTCTGATGATGTTCGATCTATCATCAGAATCATCTCCGGGCACCTAGAGTGTGATTCTATATCTATCCAGTATATTAAAACTTCGAATACACGCTAGCTAGGCGCATATGCAAAACCTTTATATATTGGATTGTCCAAATCAGTATAAAATAAATAATCAAATACGAATAATGGATTTAAATTTTCAAAACAAAACTTGTTTTCATTTTAAAAATATACTCTTCACACTCGTTCTAGGATACTACTGATCCCATCTCTAACGAGTCATTCCCATTGGATATTACTAATCCAATTATCTGATGAATTCTTTCATATGGTTCTAATGTGTCTTGTTCTCTGAGCTTTGTAAACCAAATCTCTGATACCAACTGTAAAAACCCGTAACTTCCCCGGTGAGGAAAGCGCGGATAGTTCGAGAACAACACATAGAAAAACGCAGACGGGAGAACATTTCATTGTTAATTACAACAATTCATCAGATTACAAGAATTTAAAAAGTATAGATGAATCAATATTACACAGAAATATCAGAGATTACATAGCAGCGGAAAATAATACAATACATAACTAGAAGAGATATACGGATACAAAGCTTTCCAGATATCATTCCAGCTGTAAACCAAGATCCTGTGAATATAAATCTGCAAAACCAAAACTACTAGCTGCCCATATCAAAATAAGGGCACCTTGAGTTTAGGTTAAAACAATAAACTTCAGGTCAGTCATGGGACTGGTGTGAGAACAAAAACAGTTATTAATCTTTATTTTAAAGTTAGGTAAATCAAGGGACCATGCCGCTAACGCGGAACGGGTTTCCTCCCAAGAATACCAGTGCATAAAACAACAGCGCAATGCTAAATAAAGAAAAATGAAGCTATTATAAGACCCAGGTCCTATCACACAATGCAACGCAAGCCGGGGGATAGGGTTTTCCCTTATAATAGCCAAACATGCTTAGTACGTTTAAAACAAATCATTTGATACTATTATAAGTGTATAGTGTATAAAACAACTTCAAATCATAAGTATCAATCATAGACGGCATGGGTACCATATATCATGTCGTCATACTAGGCTCTACAAATAAAACCGCAAATGTCACGTATTTGGAAATTGGATTCCCGTCTGTGGTGTTAGGTAACTGTAAAAACCCGTAACTTCCCCAGTGAGGAAAGCGCGGATAATTCGAGAACAACACACAGAAAAACACAGACGGAAGAACATTTCATTGTTAATTACAACAATTCATCAGATTACAAGAATTTACAGAGTATAAATGAATCAATATTACACAGAAATATCAGAGATTACATAGCAGCGGAAAATAATACAATACACAACTAGAAGAGATATACGGATACAAAGCTTTCCGGATATCATTCCAGCTGTAAACCAGGATCCTGTGAATATAAATCTACAAAACCAAAACTACTAGCTGCCCGTGTCAAAATAAGGGCACCCAGAGTTTAGGTTAAAACAATAAACTCCAGGTCAGTCATGGGACTGGTGTGAGAACAAAAACAGTTATTAATCTTTATTTTAAAGTCAGGTAAATCAAGGGACTACGCCGCTAACGTGGAACGGGTTTCCTCCCAAGAATACCAGTGCATAAAACAACAGCGCAATGCTAAATAAAGAAAAATGAAGCTATTATAAGACCCAGGTCCTATCACACAATGCAACGCAAGCCGGGGGATAGGGTTTTCCCTTATAATAGCCAAACATGCTTAGTACGTTTAAAACAAATCATTTGATACTATTATAAGTGTATAGTGTATAAAACAACTTCAAATCATAAGTATCAATCATAGACGGCATGGGTACCATATATCATGTCGCCATACTAGGCTCTACAAATAAAACCGCAAATGTCACGTATTTGGAAATTGGATTTCCGTCTGTGAACCGAGGCAAAAGATAGTCCTCTACCGATTCGAGACTGTCTAGCCCGAGCATCAGGACCCAAACTCAGGCGGGCCCTTGGATCGTCAGGGCCGGTCCACCGACGTGGATTAAAATTCCTGAACAATGCGTTTCCCCGCCCTATGGGGCGTAAGTGAGCCAACGAATGACTCCACTGGACCCGGATCGTCCGATCAAATCGAGGCGCCTCGCAACAGCAACAACCACATAAGTCAAACTCGTCAGGGCGTGTAAAACCACTGACGCACTTCTAACTAGAAAGAAACGCATGTCCTCCCTGAGGTCCTCTCCCGTTTTTGGTCCACTACCGGCGTGTGAGACTCGTGAATTCACGCTACACAAAGCCACGCCACAAAGGCCGTGCTTTGATCATCAACCACAAGACTTTGCTTTTCAACAGAAGCCTTGATCATTTGCATCTTAGCATGCCACACAGGCAAACCACTCCATGCAACCGATATCAATCACATAGAATGAAATCCAATGTCAGACACACAGTCCATTTGCAAGTCCGTTCTGGGTCTGAACGAAACCGGAGGCACCTAGTACCCCGCATATCCATCGATCTCCAAGTACGTCTGGACGATCACCAACTGTTTCCATCTTCTTGGGTGTACATCCCAATCAAGATCGTCAGTAATCACCCAAACGACGTGAAGACCTCCGTTCTTCGACCACCGTCTTCATCTTCGAATTATCGTCGTATCAGTCATTCAGAATGGGATAAACCCGGTCTTTCCGAATAACTCGCGTATATTATAAGCAAGTGTTACACAAACACAACATACGCCTCATTCCAATTCATCAGTCACTAACCGTAAATTAACAAGAGAATAATTCCCCAAATATTAACCCCGAAGGCCAAAACCAACATCAGATCAATATCCAGAAAATTATTCTGCTTAGCTAACCGACAGTTAGTTTCTAAATTTCACATTCATTGGGAAAGGTTCCCATTAATTTTATCAAAGATAAATTCCTTTAATTTATTCTTTAATCTACTTTTGAATATCAATTCAAACTAGTCAGGATTAACGAACTTTACCGAAGTAATCGTTTGTTTTAATTTCCCAATCCCAACCTATTCATCCCATGAAGTAAAACGGGTCTTACTTCATATCTAACACCACAGTGTTATCGGTAAATTCAATTACCATTTCACGTTCAAATCTAATTAAAGATTTAACTATCGCCTGGAGCAAAACTGGTGATACTCCATTCTCGATTATTTCAATCTAATTAAAGATTCATTAAAACTCCACTTAGTTTTAATCTGTGACTGGGTTAAAGAATCAGTGTCATTTAAAACACGATTCGCGATAAACCCAAAATCACCTCACATTTCATTCAGTCCCTAACCGTGAGTTAGCAAGTGAGCAGTTCCCTAAGTATTAACCCCGAAGGCCGAAACCAACATCAGATCTATACCCCAGAAACCATTCAACTCAACTAATCTCCAGTTAGTTTCTGAATTTTTCTTAACTCCTTCGGGGTCTAAGAACAGTATTATTGAAGATACCGTTCACGACAACCCAAAATCACATTTCATTAATTATCGGGTTAAAGAACAAGTGTTATTTAAAACACGGTTCACGATAAACCCAAAAATCAATACCAATTCAATTCCAATTAAATATTATTCAATTGTACACTTCATTAAATCTAAATAAAAAGATTTAATCTTTTTCTCAACTGGGCTTAAGAAAAGTGTTAATGAAGACACCATTCACGACAAACCCCAAATCACATTTGATATTAAATGCAAGACTCTGGATAGAAATTATATCGGCTTTTATTCAATATCAAACTCTACGACTAACAAATATCGTATTGGAAATAACGATATAAATATATCTTTCAAATTCCCATAACAATATCTGTATCATCATGAAATCCAACATCGAAATATTCCGAAGACAAATTCGATTCAAATCTATTCCAATTCAATTATTGGAAATTCTGGTTATTTTCAAAACCATTTCAAATCCAATTTATTTATTTAAAAATAAATAAATTACTATTCTAGTTCAAAACTAGTTCATTTCGATAATAATCTATTTTTATCTTTTCAAATATGGAGTTTTTCATCCCGATTCTTCCCAAATCGTTTCTTATGATTTTACACAAATTATTGATATTTTTAATAATTTTATCAAGGCCCGTACAGTCGATTTCCATCAACGGCCATCGAACTGCACTTACAACGACCTTTTCCAAATTTTATTTGGACATAATACCAAATCCAACCGTTAGATTTCTAATTTCCATTATTCATTAGAAAGCTCTTTTCGATACGAACCCAACGGTTCCGGATTTTGGAGAATCCGACGGTCGGATCTCCCGTAATATCCGTTCGAAGTCAATGGTCGAAGTTCGCGAACTACCGCGGTGCGGCGCGTTCTATTCAGGCCATTATATTATATATATAATATATACTTCGTCGATTTCCTTTTAAAACGTAATTTATACATCATTTTAAATTCGTTTTCGAAACGATTTCAACTTCCTTTCAAATTCAAATCAAAATTGAATTTCTCCTTATAAATTCGTTTTAAATCCATTTCAAATTGATTTCAATTCAAATTGATTTCAATTCAAATCGATTTTTATTTCAATTTCAGTTCGTTTTCAATTCAATTTCAATTCGAATTCCTTTCTATTCAATTTCAATTCGAATTTCAATTCTTTTCAAAATATCAGATTTTGAAATCACTTTCGATATTCGTTATAAAATGAATAAAATCGATATAAATATCGTTCACGTCAAAATGGCGTAAATCTAATCAACACGGCTTCATATATTTTTATTTTCAAATATTCTATTTCAAATATTTCTATTCAAATATTTCTATTTCAAATATTTCTTTTTCAAATATGGAATGAGGCCCAATCAATTACCATATAATGTTAATCATATGGATTTTCTACAACACATGTATACAATAACAACGATGAATAATCAACCATCATCCAAAGTGCATTCTACACTATATAAGCATCAAATATAAATATTCAATGCTTATAACAGTCTGTCAATCAATCGATCGACATACAACTAAACAATCGGGATTAGTGTACGTAAAATATCATCCCAATACCCGAGTGGGGTTTCAAACAGTCAAACACAAATTTTATTGGTGCAGTTGGGCGATGTGTAAAATTTATCGTCCCAATCAATATCAGTCAAATGTGTGTATATAAACAAATCGTCCGATTTGTTTATTTTATTTCATATACACGTTAAAAATTATATTTTTAACTATAAAATATTTTATTTCATTTCAAATCACATCACACAATCAACTACACATCAAAATCAAACAAACAAGCATACAAGCCGTCCATGGTCTGTGGACGACGGGTGTCGGGTGCTACTAAACACCGTCTGCATTCTAGTATATATTTTAACTAGAAAATTAAATTAAAAGTGAGAAGTTCTCACCAAGAGCTTAACCAAACGCCACGACTCTTCATATGTAGGAAAACTTTGTTGTGCTCGTCTTTTGTTATTTTCGTCGTCCGTGTTCACTACATATATAAAAATCACATTTTTAAACTGTTATCCTTAAAATAAAAATCACATTTTTATTTGTTCACTTCCAATTCAAAAATCATATTTTTATTTCGCTACTCGTATAGCAAAGATTATATTTTTCTATCGCCATCTACATAGAAAAGATTATATTTTTCTATCGCTACTTATATAGAAAAGATTATATTTTTCTATCGCTACTTATATAGAAAAGATTATATTTTTCTATCGCTACTTATATATTAAAAATCCCATTTTTATTTTGCTCTTCTTATAATAAAAATCGAATTTTTATCGCTATTAACATATAGGTAAAAATCTATTTTTTCCTCATAATATGAATATATAAAAATCCAATCTTTTATTTTGCTATTTTAAAAACAACGTTAATTTTAGTTTAAAGCCAATGATAATTTTCTATTTTACCAAGCAATGAAAATTCTATTTTTACAAACAATGAAAATTCTATTTTCTACATCTCAGTGATTTTTATTCTACCATGATTTTTATTTTAGGAAAGATCATATTTTTAATCAAAGAAAGATCTAGTTTCTAAAGAAAGATCTAATTTTTTTTCTATATAAAAATCATATCTTTATCTTCACTATCTTATAAAAAATCACATTTTTATATCTATAAAAATCGAATATTTTTCCCACTAAAAATCTAGTCTTTTCCTATCATATGAATCTAACCTTTCGTATAATCTAAGTCTAACTTTGATTATATAAAAAAAAATTCTTTCTTTTCTATAGTAAGGATCTAAACTTTTATAATATAAATAAAAATCAGTTTTATAACTATTCAAAAAAAATCAGTTTTATATAAAAATAAATTCAAAACTTATAAAAACTCACCTTCAATTTGCTTTTGTGCTGAGGGGAGTGCTGCTCATCGCAGACATCGGGAGGGGGTTGTTCACTGTCGTCGCCGGTGGTTGGGGGTGTAGCGTCGGTCGTAGGGGGGCCTACTGGGGTGGCGGCTGCTTAATTAGGGCTAGGGCGTCGGGTGGTAAAGGGTCTTCATCGGTGGGAGCTTCGACCGGAGGGAAGGCGCGAGGTAGGAGAGGGTTGAACGGAGGGGGGTATCGGTCTGAGGGATGGGAGGTGCGGGTCCGGCAATTGGGGTGGCTGGAGGATCGCGACGGCGTTGTTTTGTTTTTTTTTCTTTTTTTTTTACTTTGTTTTCAATTTGGAAAGTCTGACCGGGGGTGGGTTGACTTAGAGAAAGGAGAGAAAGGGGTTTTTATTTATTTATTTAATTATATAATTTCAAAAAGTAACTTTTATTTTCAAACTCGAAACGAAACCCACCGACTGTCGTCCCTAGCTAATTACCCCCATTCCGAACGCAATGGGATATGTATCACAGGCTGATTCGACTGTTTCGATTAGTTTTCGCCAAAATCGACATATAACTCTATATATTGAATTTGAACACACATTTCAATTTACCGGGGTCACATACTAACTCGAAAAATTCCAAAAAAATATTTTCTAGCCTCGTATTGACGATACGGTCCTAACAAAACTGTTTCATCAAATTCTGAGACCGTTTGAAAAATGGCCATTTTCCAGTCGATTAAAATCAACTAAAATTGGTCAAACGTGTTTTCCTTTTCCACGCTCACATATTGATTCGAAAAATTATGAAATTTGAAACCTAGCAATAACTTGACATCATGGATCCAACAAAAGTGGTTTCATCGAAATCCGAGGTCGTTTGCAAAATGGCCATTTTCAGAGGCTGAAATTCCATAGCTACTATTCAGAATTTTCAACTGGGCGTATCTTTTGATTCCCGCTATGAAATTTCAATTTTTCGGATTCGCTGGAAAGATATTCCCAATTCGATTCAGATATTTTTGGGTTTCACTAAAATCCGGTTTATTTTGCACTCGGTACATTAATTTGAATTTTGAAATCGAATTATCGAACTACCGCTCCATTTTCAATTCCTTTTATAATTATATATAAATATTTATATTCTAACAACGATCTATATAATATATACGTTTGAATTCCATTCAAAATAAATTACTCGTCGATATTATTTAAAATAATTCATTTTAAATAATCAAAATTCGCCAAAATTGCCAAAATAAAAAATTTAAATTGGCTCGGATTTCCGGGTTATTACATTATAGGATGATAGTAATCGATTCCAAACTTTATATTAAGCATATTGAACTGACATTGAACTTGAATTGGATGGCTAATTCGTTACGCAAATCGGATTGGCCCATTTGTTTTAGCCTAAATGTAATTAAAGTGTTAAGGTTTAATTAAGAGAATTTAATTTACTAATTAATATACTCAATAATTATGATATTCTGATAACTTTTATCCGTAAACAGAATTGAACAAAATAGGATACATTGGGACCGTATGATCGAACATCAAGTTTTGGAACTAATTCAGACAGTGCAAGAGACGACTGGAATTTACCGTTAAATTAAACGACTGTTTAGTTTAACTGTGACCGGATCGTTTTCAACAGCAAATCAACTCAAGGTGAGTTTTCAGTATTTTCCTCATTTATTTTTATATTAATTGGGTTTTTATTTTGTGTGCTCTGTTTGCTAATGGTTGACTGTTTGCTAGTTATATATTTATTTGCTTATTTAACTGATGAAATTAAACCGTCGTTTAATTTCAGTGAAATACCAAATCGTTACTATAACGAATTGGTTCCAATAAAGGTAACTTACCTTGTTGGTCATGCTTATAAAATTAACGTGTTTAATGGTTTGATCTCTTTGAACTGATTGAGTTGTTTGACGTTAAATGGTCGTTGTTTGTTATCAGTTAAGTACGACTGAATGATTTGATTTGTGATAACCATTTTGTATACAGGGAAGAATAAGGTGGAGGGATCCAACCGGATTCCTCAAACATATTATTTATTTTCATATATGAACAGTCATGATTGGGTTATGGATTTAGTAGTGATCATTGACTGAAAGGTCAACATGTGTTGTGTTTTAACCAATGGGCTATATTGGTTGAGTAATCAGAAGTAAATGGCCTAAAAGTAAATCATTTGGTTTATATTCATTCACAAAATGGTGAGTCGATAGAGATGAAGTTATAAATTTTATTTTATAACTGGAGATAGATTTCGAAATATATATTTTGAATAAAACTTTATTAAAAGGAAATAAACATTTATTTTTATAAATTGATTTTACAAAGTAAATTCTGAGATTAATCAGATTTATAAATATGGAAATAGAAATTTACCTTAACGGTTAAAATTTGGAAAATTGGTTATTCAGAATTAATTAAATGGAAGTAGATTTATTCTATAATAATAAGCATTGGTTATTGTTTTCAAGTAACAGGTAAAAGACACCTCGTAGCGTTGTTTTACGAGTATTGAGTTAAAATGATTTCCTAATATTATAATAACGTGGCTTATGTTGAAAGGGGAAAATAGAAACAAAATATGATATAGGATTTCCTAAGTATTAAAAGGGAATTTGTTAAATGATAACCTTATGTTAAATAAGAAAGCGAGAAAAACTATATTTATAATATCGAAAGATTTAAGAGTTTGAATTTACATTTGTTTAAATTAAAAGGCCAAGTGGTGCTGAATACCGAACCAGTGAACTCGTTGGGTTGTCATGATTGAAACACTGTTTATTTTGATAGTTAAAACACCGACTATCAAATCTGTCCAACACGATTGTTGGTACTGAAAGACCGGGATTGAGTTTATATTCGAAAACCATTCCGACCAACAAATACGTGAAGATATTAGAAGATGATCGAGATGGGGCATTGAAGACCATAGATTTTCGTAAATGGAAGAACTACTAATAATCTCTAGTCTGCAGCTAGAGATGTACTGTGGTTCTGTCGTGTTTGAAATCTACGGGTTGCAAGGACTTCTCGCTACTGATCCATGGTGATTCCTGTATTGGATGCAGTAGGAGAGTACCTTCGGTTCGTCCTGTTCCTGGATGACTTGTATGGACGAATGTTTGACAGAGTATTTCCTGAAACCACGTACGTTGATTTTTACAAATATACTGAGGGGTGGCAAAGAGGGGCACTTCTTTAAAACCCAGAATATATTTGTGGACGTCAATTAGTGACTTGACGGATCTGACGATGTGGCATTCAAAGTGAATGGTGGCCAAAAAGTTAATCTAAAACTCAAGCCTCATCAACCAGGAAATGACAGAAATCGGGCAGGCAGCATGGCTATGTTGGTCGCTCCCATTAAGGTGTATAATCACCTATCTAGAGAAAATCTATTTGCTTCTTAAATCTATTTCGATGTTGTCCCTTTTCGGGAAACGGTGGGTCGCACCCAACCGTTAGTGATATACATTCGATACACTCAAGCGAAATGAGTGGTCAGTCATGTGAGGGCTGGGTTGCAAGAAGTTCTTGTTGAACCCAGTTTATTCGCCTCTAGAGATACACTATCGGCATGTGGTCCCATACCTTGTCATAGTCGGAATCCAATTTCCAATAAGCGGTCGCGGTTTTGATTTTATACTATATATGTGGAGCGTGAGATGCAAGCGTTCTACTAGATTGCTATTTACTTGACATTATTATAATATCAGACAAGATATTGATTTCAAAATGTTTTGGGTTATCGTAAGGTAAAACCGTCCGTATTTATGTGTGGATTTGGTCTTACGATTATCCTTTACTTTGAAAGATTTTAACTTTAAAATAAGGTTGTGTGATATCCTTGTTACTATGCAAGTTTTTCTCACTCTGGTTCACCAGACTGACCCGGTGTTTTGTAAATGCTCGGGTTAGCCCGGGGTGTACAGGTTCAGGTTATCGAATGTTGTGAAGAGACGAGCTGGAAGAGTTCAAACGTATGATATTATATAGCTACTATCCTGTTGTGTGTTGTATATGGGAACAGGTTATTATAACTGTCCTATTGTATGATGTACTTTGATATTGTAAGTTTTTATTTAATGCTCTCAAAAGAGTTATTTCTGTATTTTATTTTGTTCCGCTGCGATGTGAGACTCTGTGTTGTGTTGGTTCTTCTTCTTCTTCTATTCTAATATTTCTTTCTTTCCTCATCCTCTAACTTCTTTCTTCTAGTAATCCATTTTCCATGCACTTTAGGTTAGACTGGTGTGGTTTGGTCAGCTCAAAAGGTACCGAAAACTTGGGTCGCTACATTTGGTATCAGAGCTATTGGTTTAGTGATAACCTTGGCTCTGTGGCGTAACTCGATAGAGATGGGGTTAGTAATACCCTAGATTGAGTTGGTTATATATATGAGAGCGCGTATTTGTAATCTGATATAAGATTATTTTTGAAATTATTTTTGCCCAATTTATTTTATAATAAAAGTAAGGATTTTCTCAATTTATTACAATATGGGAAATCGATTGATTTGTTAATGTTGATTTGAATGATATGTTTGGATTGTGTTGTTGATTGCTTAAATATAAATCTGAAATGATAGACTTGGTTTGAAACCATTATAAAATAAATAAGTTGGATAAATCAATCCAGATTAATAAACCTGAATGGATAATTAAAGAAATAAATGAAGTAATTATAAATAATTATGATCTCATGTGGATTGGATTTTGTGTAGAACTAGTTGGATCGTATGATATGGTATCTGAAACTAATTGATGTTGTTTTAGAGACTAATAGAATTTATTTGAGTTGAGAACAGGTGCAGAAGTGCCAATTCAGCTTTAAAATCCATCCAAGAGAAAAATTCTGGAGTTAATTGAATCTAGTTTGAATAGAGCTGCATAATAACTAAGCAAGCTCGAATATAAATTATGCTTACCGCATAATAACGCTCGCAAAAAGGTACGCCTATGCAGAATATGAAATTTTGGTTTTCACATGGGTTTTGAGTTTGGTTTTTGAATTTTTCCGACCATGTTGGTCGATGTATATATATTTCTTGACCCTGCGATATTGTAGATGTCGTCCGTACATGGGAGACTCTGCCAAAAAAATTTCAAATTTTAAGTTGTTAGAAAAATTTTAAAGATTTTTGGGAATTTTTTTATTTGGAATAAATTGGTTTTAAAATCAATTAGATTTATTTTGGAAATAAAAAGGAGTTTTGACTAAATATTGTTATAAAGATAATGGGTTTGCAACATTCTTTCTTACCTTAGCAATTTCGAGGACAAAATTATTTTAAGGGGGGAAGAATGTAACGACCCGTATTTTTTGCCATCAAATATTTAATTTAATTTATTATTTTAAATATTATATTTGGAATATTTATGGATTTTAATATTTAATTCATTATTAAAACGAAGTTTAAATGTTATATTTTATTTATATTACAAAATGAGCTCGAAATCGTGCGGCAATTCATAATATTTGGTTTTGAATTTCAACTGAGAATACAGGATCCGATATAAGTCGGATTTCTGTGAAACAAGAAATGTGACGATCCCAAAACCCCGTGACACGGCATTAAGGATAATCATTGGAATATAACACATTAGTCATCATTAGCAGATCACAGATAATAGAATAAAAAGAAATAGAATAATTTACACACATATGACAGCGGAATCATATAGATATCACCACATCAGAGAGCACAGTGCAGGATACTACTTAGTGCATAACAGTACATAATCAGTCTACATCGCCAGTGGCGGAATTATACATAGAGAATACATAAACTAAACATCAGTCTACATCGCCAGTGGCGGAATCATACATAGAGAATACATAAACTAAACATTAGTCTACGTCGCCAGTGGCGGAATCATAATACATATAAAAGAATGGCGGAAAAGTCACAATCATCACAATGTAGTCAAGCCTCGCCATGAGTCCAAAAGTGCACCTCTACTGCGGTGCCAAGCCAAACTGTACCAGCTACCTGTAGCTAGGTTGCCCGTGTGAAAATGAGGGCACCTGAGTTTGCAAGGTGAAACAAACTACGAGTCAGTCATGGGACTGGTATGAGAAATCTACTTAACTTATTAAACAACAATAATAAGGCAAATCAAAGGACCACGCCACTTTCTCGGAACGGGTTTACTCCAGTGAGTGCTATAAATCATCGCAATGCTTTTTATAAAAATGAAGCCATTATAAGACTCAGGTCCCATCACACAATGCAACGCAAGCCGGAGGATAGAGTTTTACCTTATAATGGCCAAAAATGCTTCATACGTATAAAACAAAAGTGTTTGATATAATTACTAGTGCATATATGTTTCAAAAGCAAATTCAATCATAAATATCAATCATAGACGGCATGAGTACCATATATCATGTCGCCATACTAGTAATACAATCACATCCGCATATTTATTATTGGAAATTGGATTCCATCATGATTCGAGGCAATGGGAAAGCTCCTCTCCGTTCGGGACACTCTAGCAAATGTCCCAGGACCGCACACAGCAATCCTTGGATCTTCAGGGCCGGTCCTCTCTTACTTTTGAGGATTAGTTATTCGTGAACACACGTTTTCCGGTCCGTAAGGACCTATAATCGAGGCGCCTTGCATTCCAACAACCACATAGGTGAAAAAAATATATAAATGTCAGGGCTGGTAAGTCACTGACACCACCATAGCTAGAAAGAAACGTCGTGTTCTCCCTGCAATCACTATCCCGTTTTTGACTCATACCGAGGTGTGAGGCTCGCGAATCCACGCTATACACAAAGCTACGCCACACAGGCCATGCTTTGATCATCAACCACAAGACTTTGCTTTGCAACAGAAGCCTTGATCATATGGCACTTAGGCGTGTCACACAGGAAATTCACTCCATGCGACTGATTTCTATCGATATATAACCTCTGAGCTCGTACGTCTCAGAGAAGGGCGTTAAGCAAGAAAAGAAATTCTCCGCCGCCAAACAGATATATATTTAATAGAGATCAATCAGCATAGAACAAAATCCAATGTCAGACACACAGTCCATTTACAAGTTTGTTCTGGGTTTGAACGAAACCGGAGGTACCAAATTCCTCACATATCCGCACAATCAACAATACGTCCGGACGGCTACTACTTCAGCTCCTTCAAGGTAGCTACTCCAATCATGAGCATCAGTAGCGCCCATCCATCCAATGCGAAGATCGTCGGTCTTCAATCGTCTTCATCTCTTCGACTTCTCACTGTCGATTGATTATTTGAAATGAGAATTAACTCGGCCTTTTCAAATAATCCACGTATATTTAGATTTTCAAACCAATTCTTCACATGGTTAAATTACTCAACATTCACATTTCAGTTCCTTAGTATAATTTTCAAGTCATCGCATATCAAGCAAACACAAAAAAATTGCTTTTTCCACTCTATATCGTCTATAATATTTTATAACGATATATCACCATTTTTATTTATTTAAAATGGCCATATTTAATTAAACGACGCTTCAGGTCGTGCCGAGGCACTGGAGCTGTTTTTCACTAAATTTGTTTTACACATATATGAAAATCTAACCGTTGGATCTTCACAATTTTTATTCCATTAGAAAGATCTTTTCAAAACGAACCCAACAGTTTCAGTTTTGGGGAAATCCAACGGTCGGATTTCCCACACTAGTCGTTTGAAGTTACGATTTCAAAATACGAACTACAGCGTCGTTATTCGATTTAATTTAATTATATTCATATTTATATATAAATATAATCGATTTTGGCGCTGTTTTTCTTCAGATTTGAATTAAACATTCCAGAGAATCCAACCATCGGATCTTTACAAAGTTGGTGCCGTTGGAAAGATATTTCCAAGGCGAACCCAACGGTTGCGATTTCGGGAAAATCCGATGGTCGGATTTCCCGCACTAATCGTTTGAAATCACGGTTTCAAAACACGAACTGCACGGCCACGATTCGTTTTAATTTTATTTATATTTATATATTCATATAAATATAGTTCATTCGAAAATCTCTAAATCGTTTTCACTTCAAATATTTCACTAACGCCTTTAAATTTTGGAAAATTTCGCCATAACTTCCTTTGTACGGGAGGGGCTGGGAAAATTCCCAAATAGCCACACGGGCCTCTCATCTCAAAAGAAAAAGAAAAGGCCAAGCGGCTAGCCAACAGGCTCATAAAATCATCACCCAAGCGTAACAGTAAACATGTACTTATTTGTCGGGCAAACAATTTTAATCCTCTTCTCTAGCCTCTTTGCTATAACCTGTTCAATAAATATGCATGTACATATGTGCAATACTAATCACTTATCATTTTCCATTCAACTTCATATTTGATTCAATTTGGTTTAAAGACACCATTCATTAACATGTTGCATACACAAGCAAAAATGTAACAACCCGGAAAATCTGGGCCAGTTTAAAATTTTTATTTTGGCAATTTTAGCGAATTTTGATTATTTAAAATGAATTATTTTAAATAATATCGACGAGAAACTTATTTTGAATAGAATTCGAACGTATATATTATACGCGTCGCCGTTAGAATATAAATATTTATATATAATTATAAATAGAATTAAAAATGGCGCGGTAGTTCGATAATTCGATTTCAAACTTCAATTGAATGTACCGGGTGCAAAACAATCCGGATTTTAGTGAAACCAAAAATAATGGAATCTAATAGTGAATATCTTTCCAACGAATCCGAAAAATCAAAAGTTAGTAGCGGGAATCAAAAGTTATGTCCAGTTGAAAATTCTGAATAGTCGCTATGGAATTCAGGCCCTTAAAAATGGACATTTTGCAAATGACCTCGGATTTCGACGAAACCACTTTTGTTGGATCCGCAGTGTCAAGTTATCGCTAGGTTTCAAATTTCATAATTTTTCGAGTCAATATGTGAGCGTGGCAAAGGAAAACGTGTTTTAACCATTTCAGTTGATTTTAATCGACTGGAAATTGGCCATTTTTCTAACGGTCTCAGAATTCGACGAAACTAGTTTTGTTAGGACCGTATCGTCAATACGAAGCTAGAAAATATTTTTATGGAATTTTTCTAGTTAGTATGTGACCCCGGTAATTTGAAACGTACGTTTAAAATTCAATAAAGTGATTTAAATGTAAATTCAAAGGAAACTGATCGAAACGGTCAAATCAGCTTGCGATACATATCCCATTGTGTTCGGAATGGGGGGGAAACGCTATGGGCGACAGGCGGTGGACCTCGTTTTGAGGTCGTATGTGAAAGTCAACCTTTAAATAATTAAATAAATAAAATAATACAAAAAAAAAAAAAAAAAAAATATTCCTTACTCTCCTTTATTTCTTCTGGCCCCCCCCGTTTCAATTTCAGTTCTTAAATAAAATAAAAAAAAAAAAAAGGGGGAAAGCCATCGCGCGATGGCGACAGCCTACCGCCGCCCGAACCCTCCACCGACCCACCTCCCTCCAGCCTCACCTTGGCCACCGCGACGACAGAAGACCCCTCCCCTCGACTGGCGCCTGGCGCGAAGGCCCCACCCCTGCCCTCCTCGACGAAGACGAGACGCCCCCCCCCCCCAAATCGTTCGACGCCTCCGCGACCCTGGCCAGCGAGCCTGTGCCGCCGCCTCGAAGCCAGGAGCCTCCGACGATCAGCAGAACCCCCCCCCCCCATCTGTAAGTTTTTGTTTTTGTTTTTGGCTTTGCTATTTTATTTTCAAGTTTTAGAAAACTGATTTTAATTAATTTTAAAAACTGTTTTTTTTTTTTTAGATTTAAAAACAGAAATGTTAAACTGATTTTAGATTTAAAAATGTTAAACTGATTTTAGATTTAAAAATGTTAAAACTGATTTTGATTTAAAAATGAAAAAAAACTGAATTTGTTTTATTTTTAAAACTGAGTTTTATCTACTTTAAAAGCTGAAGCTAGATTTTTATTTTATATAGTATATAGTTTAGATTTTTAATAGAAAAGAATTTTTATTTTTATATGTATAGGGCATTGAAGTAAAAATAGAAATTCATATGTCAAAAAGATTAGATTTTGAAAATGAAATAGATTAGATTTTTATCGATATGAATGTGAAGTAAAAATATGATTTTTATATTTTTTTAAAGTATTAAAAATATAATCTTTATAGGATAGAGAATATAAAGATATCATCTTTGTATATGTAGCGAAATAAAAATCTGATTTTTATTTTATATACATTGAAATAAAGTGGTGATTTTTATAAAAGCGAAAACTTTATTTTTATAAAGGTGAAATCTATATTTTAAAAATTTGATTTTTACATTGTTAAAAAGAAAAGAAACTGAAATGGTCATTGATTCAAAAATACAAGCAATCTTGATTTGAAAATAAAAAGACATCACTTTTGAAAATATAATGGAGAATATAAAAATTCGATTTTTATATATTGAACTTTGAACTAAAAATTCGATTTTTATATATTGAACTTTGAACTAAAAATTCGATTTTTATATATTGAACTTTGAACTAAAAATTCGATTTTTATATATTGAACTTTGAACTAAAAATTCGATTTTTATATATTGAACTTTGAACTAAAAATTCGATTTTTATATATTGAACTTTGAACTAAAAATTCGATTTTTATATATTGAACTTTGAACTAAAAATTCGATTTTTATATATTGAACTTTGAACTAAAAATTCGATTTTTATATATTGAACTTTGAACTAAAAATTCGATTTTTATATATTGAACTTTGAACTAAAAATTCGATTTTTATATATTGAACTTTGAACTAAAAATTCGATTTTTATATATGGAACTTTGAAATAAAAATTCGATTTTTTTTTTTTATATATATAGTGGCCTTGGGCAACGAAGGTGACAAAAAGGCGAAACGACGAAGACTTCTGCAAATGAAGTGCCGTGGAGCTAGGATAGCTATAAGTGAGAATTTCTCACCTTTCAATTTATATTTCTAGTTATATATATATATACTAGGATGCAGACGGTGCTTATTAGAAGCACCCGACACCCGTCCACATACCATGGACTTGTTTGTTTGGATTGTTTGGTGATTGATCGAGATATTGGTTTGAATGTGGTTTGTGGTGTGAAAAATCGAATCGATAAATTGGTTAGGATTAGACGTGCGCCGTTATAAGGCGAAGGAGTAAGACTAGGTTAGACTCTTACTCCAAATTTTGTGGTTTGCAAAATGAAATTGATTTGATTGATGAGTGAATGGCGTGGGCCTTCACTAGACCGGGGATTAGGCTAGGCCTTGTCCCGTTTCTAGTATCGTGCCGTTATGCCGCCGAAATTTTCTAAAATATGTTAGAAAATAAAAATATCATTTTATTGTGTAAATGAATAATAGAAATTCATATGATAGAATAAAATGTTTTATCGTTAAAAATACAATTTTTAACGTGAATATGAATATAGTGAAAGTGAATAAAATAAATATTCATTTACAAACCAGATGGTTTGTTTATGTACACTTATTTGAATGACATTGATTGGGTCGATAAATTTTACACATCGCCTAACTGCACAAATAAAATATGTGTTTGATTGTTTGAAACCCCACACGGGTGTTAGGATGAAATTTGAAGTTCACTCATCCTGATTGATTAAATATGTCGATCGATTGATTGACATGCTGTTGTAAGCGTTGAATATCTATATTTGATGCTTATACAGTGTAGTGCACTTTGGTTGATGGTTGATTATTTTCAATGCTATTATATACATGTGTTGTATGAAAATCCATATAATTAATTTTATATGGTAATTGATTGGGCCTCATTCCAGTTTTGAAAAAGAAATATTTGAAATAGAATATTTGAAAATAAAGGAATATATGAAGCCGTGTTGATTAGATTGACGCCATTTTGACGAGAACGATATTTATATCGATTTTATCGATTTCGAAATGAATTGAATTGAAAACGAATTCAAAATGAATTGAATTGAAAACGATTTCGAAATGAATTGAATTGAAAACGATTTCGAAATGAATTGAATTGAAAACGATTTCGAAATGAATTGAATTGAAAACGAATTCGAAATGAATTGAATTGAAAACGATTTCGAAATGAATTGAATTGAAAACGAATTCGAAATGAATTGAATTGAAAACGATTTCGAAATGAATTGAATTGAAAACGAATTCAAAATGAATTGAATTGAAAACGAATTCGAAATGAATTGAATTGAAAACGATTTCGAAATGAATTGAATTGAAAACGATTTCGAAATGAATTGAATTGAAAACGAATTCGAAATGAATTGAATTGAAAGCGATTTCGAACTGAATTGAATTGAAAACGATTTCGAAATGAATTGAATTGAATATGAATTCAAACTGAATTGAAATTTGAATTGAATAGAAATGAATTTTAAAACGAATTTATAAGGAAGAATTCAATTTTTCTTTGAATTGAAATGGAAGTTGAAATAGGTTTTGAAACGATTTTAAAACTATTTATATAATTCGTTTTGAATAGAAATCGACGAAATATATATTATATATATTATATATATAATATAATGGCCTGAATAGAACGCGCCGCGCCGCGGCAGTTCGCGAATTTCGACCATTTATTTCAAACGGACATTACGGGAGATCCGACCGTCGGATTCTCCTAAAACCAGAACCGTTGGGTTCGTATCGAAAAGAGCTTTCTAACGAATGTTAGAAATTTGAAATCTAACGGTTGGATTTGGAATTATGTCCAAATCAAATTTGAAAAAGGTCGCTGTAAGTGCAGTTCGATGGCCGTTGATGGAAATCGACTGTACGGGCCTTGATAAAATTATTAAAAATAGTAATAATTTATGTAAAATCATAAGAAATGATTTGTGAAGATTTGGGATGAAAAACTCCATATTTGAAAAGATAAAAATAGATTTTTATCGAAATGAACTAGTTTTGAACTAGAATTATAATTCTATTTATTTTTAAATAAATAAATTGAATTCGAAAAGGGTTTTGAAAATAACCAAAATTTCCAATGATTGCATTGGAGTGGATTTAAATCGAAATTGTCTTCGGAATATTTCGATATTGGAATTCGTGATATTACAGGTGTTGTTATGGAAATTTGAAAGATATATATTTGTATCGTTATTTCCAATACGACATTTGTTAGTCGTAGAATTCGATATTGAATATAAGCCGATGTATTTTCTATTCAGAGCCTTGTATTGAATATCGAATGTGATTTGGGTTTGTCGTGAATGGTGTCTTCACTAACACTGTTCTTGAACCCAGTTGAGAAAAGATTAAATCTTTTTATTTAGATTTAATGAAGTGTACCAATTAAATGATATTTAATTGGAATTGAATTGATATTGATTTTTGGGTTTATCGTGAACAGTGTTTTAAATAACACTCGTTCTTTAACCCGATAATTAATGGAATGATTTTTGGGTTTATCGTGAACAGTGTTTTAAATAACACTCGTTCTTTAACCCGATAATTAATGGAATGTGACTTTGGGTTTATCGCGAACCGTGTTTTTAGATGACACTGATTCTTTAACCCAGTCACAGATTAAAACTAAGTGGAGTTTTAATGAATCTTTAATTAGATTGAAAAGATCGAGAATGGAGTATCACCAGTTTTGCTCCAGGCGATAGTTAAATCTTTAATTAGATTTGAATGTGAAATTTAGAAACTAACTGTCGGTTAGCCAAGCAGAATGGTTTTCTGGATATTGATCTGATGTTGGTTTCGGCCTTCGGGGTTAATATTTGGGGAATTATTCTCTTGATTAATTTACGGTTAGTGACTAATGAATTGGAATGAGGCGTATGTTGTGTTTGTGTAACACTTTTATAATATATACGTGAGTTATTCGGAAAGACCGGGTTTATCCCATTCTGAATAACTGATACGACGATAAGTCGAAGATGAAGACGATGGTCGAAGACCGGAAGTCTTCACGTCGTTTGGGTGATAACTGATGATCTTGATTGGGCTGTACACCCAAGAAGATGGAAACAGTTGGTGATCGTCCAGACGTACTTGGAGATCGATGGATATGCGGGGTACTAGGTGCCTCCGGTTTCGTTCAGACCCAGAACGGACTTGTAAATGGACTGTGTGTCTGACATCGGATTTCATTCTGTGTGACTGATATCGGTTGCATAGGATGGTTTGCCTGTGTGGCATGCTAAGATGCAAATGATCAAGGCTTCTGTTGAAAAGCAAAGTCTTGTGGTGATGATCAAAGCACGGCCTTTGTGGCGTAGCTTTGTGTAACGTTTACCTCGCGTGTTTCACACCAGGTATGAACCAAAAACGGGAGACGGACCTCAGGGAGGACTTGCGTTTCTTTCTAGCTAGAAGTGGCGTCAGTGGTTTTACACGCCCTGACGAGTTTGACTTATGTGGTTGTTGCTGTTGCGAGGCGCCTCGGTTATATCGGTTTCGGCCGAATGCATTCTGGTCGGCTGACGGACCAGACTTACACCCCATAGGGTGGGGAGACGTATTGTTCAGGCATAATAATCCACTCCGTGTGGACCGGCCCTGACGATCCAAGGGGCAGTTGCGGCTGTTCCTGAGGGGCGGGCTAGAGCGTCTCGAATCGGTTGAGGACTATCTTTTGCCTCGGTTCATAGATGGAAATCCAATTTCCAAATACGTGACATTTGCGGTTTTATTTGTAAACCTATATATGGCGACATAGTGGCATGGGACGCTCATGCCGCCTATGATTGATACTTATGATTTGAAGTTGTTTTATACACTTATAATAGTATCAAATGATTTGTTTTAAAACGTATCAAGCATCCTTTGGCTGTTATAAGGGAAAACCCTATCCTCGACTGCGTTGCATTGTGTGATGGGACCTGGGTCTTATAACAGCTTCATTTTTCTTTATTTAGCATTGCGCTGTTTGTTTCATGCACTGGTATTCTTGGGAGGAAACCCGTTCCGTATTATACGGCGTGGTCCCTTGATTTACCTAATGATTTAAAATAAAGATTAATAACTGTTTTAGTTCTCACACCAGTCACATGACTGACCTGGAGTTTATTGTTTTAACCTAAACTCTGGGTGCCCTTATTTTGACATGGGCAGCTAGTAGTTTTGGGTTTTGCAGATTTATATTCACAGGATCCTGGTTTACAGCTGGAACGATATCCGGAAAGCTTTGTATCCGTATATCTCATTCTAGTTGTGTATTGTATTATTTTCCGCTGCTATGTATTTAAATGTAATTTAAATCTCTGATATTTCTGTGTAATATTCATTTATACTCTATATATTCTTGTAATCTGATGCATTGTTGTAATATACAATGAAATGTTCTTCTGTATGCGTTCTGCTGTGGTTTGTTCTCGAACTATCCGTCGCTTTCCTTTACGGGGAAGTTGCGGGTCTTCACAGTTGGTATCAGAGCTTTGGTTTACAAAGCTAGAGAACAAGACACATTAGAAACATACGAAAGGATTCATCAGATATTGGATTAGTAATATCCAATTAGAATGACTCGTTAGAGATAGGATCAGTAGTATCCTAGAACGAGTGTGAAGAGTATATTTTTCAAATAAAAACAATTTTTGTTTTGAAAATTTAAAGCAATTATTCGTATTTGATTATCTATTTATATTGAGTTGGACAGTCCAGTATATATAGATTTTGCGTATACGTCTGATCCGCGTGTATTCGAAGTTTTAATATACTGGATAGATATAGAGTCACACTCTAGTCGCCCGGAGACGATTCTGATGATAGTCTAGACATCATCAGAATTGGTATTCGAGTTTCGAAGGTGTGATTTTCTATATATTTCCATTAGACTGGTGTGAGAACCAAAACTTATATATAGCTAGAATACATTGTTGTGATTTGGCATCAAAACATGATTTTCTTTATATATATCAAAATTATGAATTTGAAAAGCTAATTCACTAATTGATTGATGGTTGTATTGTTTGATTATTGTTTGAATAATTAAAATTTGGACCACTTAGTTCATTTGAAACAAATATTGAATTGTATTGAAAATTGGTTGCATTTGCTTGCATATACATATATATCATTGAACAGGTCATAGCAAGGAGGCTAGAGCAGAGAATAAAATTTGTTTGCCCGACAAATAGGTACATGTTTACTACATAATTTCCTGTTTTGTTTGGGTGATGATGATTTTATGAGCCTATTGGCTAGCCGCTTGGCTTTTTCTTTTTCTTTTTGAGATCTGAAGGACCGGGGAAGCTATTTGAAATTTCCCGATGCTCCCATTGCAGGGGAGGTTATGGCGAAATTTTTCGAAAATTTAGGGTGTTAGCCAAATTTTTGAAACTTTGAAAATTCTCAGAAACTGAAAAGTTGGAGAACGGAAGCCAAATCGAATGTAGAGTTGAATTATCAAACCACTTTCGACTTTGTTCCTTTTCGGGGACGAAAAGTTTTAAGTGGGGGAGATTGTAACAACCCGGAAAATCTGGGCCAGTTTAAAATTTTTATTTTGGCAATTTTAGCGAATTTTGATTATTTAAAATGAATTATTTTAAATAATATCGACGAGAAACTTATTTTGAATAGAATTCGAACGTATATATTATACGCGTCGCCGTTAGAATATAAATATTTATATATAATTATAAATAGAATTAAAAATGGCGCGGTAGTTCGATAATTCGATTTCAAACTTCAATTGAATGTACCGGGTGCAAAACAATCCGGATTTTAGTGAAACCAAAAATAATGGAATCTAATAGTGAATATCTTTCCAACGAATCCGAAAAATCAAAAGTTAGTAGCGGGAATCAAAAGTTATGTCCAGTTGAAAATTCTGAATAGTCGCTATGGAATTCAGGCCCTTAAAAATGGACATTTTGCAAATGACCTCGGATTTCGACGAAACCACTTTTGTTGGATCCGCAGTGTCAAGTTATCGCTAGGTTTCAAATTTCATAATTTTTCGAGTCAATATGTGAGCGTGGCAAAGGAAAACGTGTTTTAACCATTTCAGTTGATTTTAATCGACTGGAAATTGGCCATTTTTCTAACGGTCTCAGAATTCGACGAAACTAGTTTTGTTAGGACCGTATCGTCAATACGAAGCTAGAAAATATTTTTATGGAATTTTTCTAGTTAGTATGTGACCCCGGTAATTTGAAACGTACGTTTAAAATTCAATAAAGTGATTTAAATGTAAATTCAAAGGAAACTGATCGAAACGGTCAAATCAGCTTGCGATACATATCCCATTGTGTTCGGAATGGGGGGGAAACGCTATGGGCGACAGGCGGTGGACCTCGTTTTGAGGTCGTATGTGAAAGTCAACCTTTAAATAATTAAATAAATAAAATAATACAAAAAAAAAAAAAAAAAAAATATTCCTTACTCTCCTTTATTTCTTCTGGCCCCCCCCGTTTCAATTTCAGTTCTTAAATAAAATAAAAAAAAAAAAAAGGGGGAAAGCCATCGCGCGATGGCGACAGCCTACCGCCGCCCGAACCCTCCACCGACCCACCTCCCTCCAGCCTCACCTTGGCCACCGCGACGACAGAAGACCCCTCCCCTCGACTGGCGCCTGGCGCGAAGGCCCCACCCCTGCCCTCCTCGACGAAGACGAGACGCCCCCCCCCCCCCCAAATCGTTCGACGCCTCCGCGACCCTGGCCAGCGAGCCTGTGCCGCCGCCTCGAAGCCAGGAGCCTCCGACGATCAGCAGAACCCCCCCCCCCCCATCTGTAAGTTTTTGTTTTTGTTTTTGGCTTTGCTATTTTATTTTCAAGTTTTAGAAAACTGATTTTAATTAATTTTAAAAACTGTTTTTTTTTTTTTAGATTTAAAAACAGAAATGTTAAACTGATTTTAGATTTAAAAATGTTAAACTGATTTTAGATTTAAAAATGTTAAAACTGATTTTGATTTAAAAATGAAAAAAAACTGAATTTGTTTTATTTTTAAAACTGAGTTTTATCTACTTTAAAAGCTGAAGCTAGATTTTTATTTTATATAGTATATAGTTTAGATTTTTAATAGAAAAGAATTTTTATTTTTATATGTATAGGGCATTGAAGTAAAAATAGAAATTCATATGTCAAAAAGATTAGATTTTGAAAATGAAATAGATTAGATTTTTATCGATATGAATGTGAAGTAAAAATATGATTTTTATATTTTTTTAAAGTATTAAAAATATAATCTTTATAGGATAGAGAATATAAAGATATCATCTTTGTATATGTAGCGAAATAAAAATCTGATTTTTATTTTATATACATTGAAATAAAGTGGTGATTTTTATAAAAGCGAAAACTTTATTTTTATAAAGGTGAAATCTATATTTTAAAAATTTGATTTTTACATTGTTAAAAAGAAAAGAAACTGAAATGGTCATTGATTCAAAAATACAAGCAATCTTGATTTGAAAATAAAAAGACATCACTTTTGAAAATATAATGGAGAATATAAAAATTCGATTTTTATATATTGAACTTTGAACTAAAAATTCGATTTTTATATATTGAACTTTGAACTAAAAATTCGATTTTTATATATTGAACTTTGAACTAAAAATTCGATTTTTATATATTGAACTTTGAACTAAAAATTCGATTTTTATATATTGAACTTTGAACTAAAAATTCGATTTTTATATATTGAACTTTGAACTAAAAATTCGATTTTTATATATTGAACTTTGAACTAAAAATTCGATTTTTATATATTGAACTTTGAACTAAAAATTCGATTTTTATATATTGAACTTTGAACTAAAAATTCGATTTTTATATATTGAACTTTGAACTAAAAATTCGATTTTTATATATTGAACTTTGAACTAAAAATTCGATTTTTATATATGGAACTTTGAAATAAAAATTCGATTTTTTTTTTTTATATATATAGTGGCCTTGGGCAACGAAGGTGACAAAAAGGCGAAACGACGAAGACTTCTGCAAATGAAGTGCCGTGGAGCTAGGATAGCTATAAGTGAGAATTTCTCACCTTTCAATTTATATTTCTAGTTATATATATATATACTAGGATGCAGACGGTGCTTATTAGAAGCACCCGACACCCGTCCACATACCATGGACTTGTTTGTTTGGATTGTTTGGTGATTGATCGAGATATTGGTTTGAATGTGGTTTGTGGTGTGAAAAATCGAATCGATAAATTGGTTAGGATTAGACGTGCGCCGTTATAAGGCGAAGGAGTAAGACTAGGTTAGACTCTTACTCCAAATTTTGTGGTTTGCAAAATGAAATTGATTTGATTGATGAGTGAATGGCGTGGGCCTTCACTAGACCGGGGATTAGGCTAGGCCTTGTCCCGTTTCTAGTATCGTGCCGTTATGCCGCCGAAATTTTCTAAAATATGTTAGAAAATAAAAATATCATTTTATTGTGTAAATGAATAATAGAAATTCATATGATAGAATAAAATGTTTTATCGTTAAAAATACAATTTTTAACGTGAATATGAATATAGTGAAAGTGAATAAAATAAATATTCATTTACAAACCAGATGGTTTGTTTATGTACACTTATTTGAATGACATTGATTGGGTCGATAAATTTTACACATCGCCTAACTGCACAAATAAAATATGTGTTTGATTGTTTGAAACCCCACACGGGTGTTAGGATGAAATTTGAAGTTCACTCATCCTGATTGATTAAATATGTCGATCGATTGATTGACATGCTGTTGTAAGCGTTGAATATCTATATTTGATGCTTATACAGTGTAGTGCACTTTGGTTGATGGTTGATTATTTTCAATGCTATTATATACATGTGTTGTATGAAAATCCATATAATTAATTTTATATGGTAATTGATTGGGCCTCATTCCAGTTTTGAAAAAGAAATATTTGAAATAGAATATTTGAAAATAAAGGAATATATGAAGCCGTGTTGATTAGATTGACGCCATTTTGACGAGAACGATATTTATATCGATTTTATCGATTTCGAAATGAATTGAATTGAAAACGAATTCAAAATGAATTGAATTGAAAACGATTTCGAAATGAATTGAATTGAAAACGATTTCGAAATGAATTGAATTGAAAACGATTTCGAAATGAATTGAATTGAAAACGAATTCGAAATGAATTGAATTGAAAACGATTTCGAAATGAATTGAATTGAAAACGAATTCGAAATGAATTGAATTGAAAACGATTTCGAAATGAATTGAATTGAAAACGAATTCAAAATGAATTGAATTGAAAACGAATTCGAAATGAATTGAATTGAAAACGATTTCGAAATGAATTGAATTGAAAACGATTTCGAAATGAATTGAATTGAAAACGAATTCGAAATGAATTGAATTGAAAGCGATTTCGAACTGAATTGAATTGAAAACGATTTCGAAATGAATTGAATTGAATATGAATTCAAACTGAATTGAAATTTGAATTGAATAGAAATGAATTTTAAAACGAATTTATAAGGAAGAATTCAATTTTTCTTTGAATTGAAATGGAAGTTGAAATAGGTTTTGAAACGATTTTAAAACTATTTATATAATTCGTTTTGAATAGAAATCGACGAAATATATATTATATATATTATATATATAATATAATGGCCTGAATAGAACGCGCCGCGCCGCGGCAGTTCGCGAATTTCGACCATTTATTTCAAACGGACATTACGGGAGATCCGACCGTCGGATTCTCCTAAAACCAGAACCGTTGGGTTCGTATCGAAAAGAGCTTTCTAACGAATGTTAGAAATTTGAAATCTAACGGTTGGATTTGGAATTATGTCCAAATCAAATTTGAAAAAGGTCGCTGTAAGTGCAGTTCGATGGCCGTTGATGGAAATCGACTGTACGGGCCTTGATAAAATTATTAAAAATAGTAATAATTTATGTAAAATCATAAGAAATGATTTGTGAAGATTTGGGATGAAAAACTCCATATTTGAAAAGATAAAAATAGATTTTTATCGAAATGAACTAGTTTTGAACTAGAATTATAATTCTATTTATTTTTAAATAAATAAATTGAATTCGAAAAGGGTTTTGAAAATAACCAAAATTTCCAATGATTGCATTGGAGTGGATTTAAATCGAAATTGTCTTCGGAATATTTCGATATTGGAATTCGTGATATTACAGGTGTTGTTATGGAAATTTGAAAGATATATATTTGTATCGTTATTTCCAATACGACATTTGTTAGTCGTAGAATTCGATATTGAATATAAGCCGATGTATTTTCTATTCAGAGCCTTGTATTGAATATCGAATGTGATTTGGGTTTGTCGTGAATGGTGTCTTCACTAACACTGTTCTTGAACCCAGTTGAGAAAAGATTAAATCTTTTTATTTAGATTTAATGAAGTGTACCAATTAAATGATATTTAATTGGAATTGAATTGATATTGATTTTTGGGTTTATCGTGAACAGTGTTTTAAATAACACTCGTTCTTTAACCCGATAATTAATGGAATGATTTTTGGGTTTATCGTGAACAGTGTTTTAAATAACACTCGTTCTTTAACCCGATAATTAATGGAATGTGACTTTGGGTTTATCGCGAACCGTGTTTTTAGATGACACTGATTCTTTAACCCAGTCACAGATTAAAACTAAGTGGAGTTTTAATGAATCTTTAATTAGATTGAAAAGATCGAGAATGGAGTATCACCAGTTTTGCTCCAGGCGATAGTTAAATCTTTAATTAGATTTGAATGTGAAATTTAGAAACTAACTGTCGGTTAGCCAAGCAGAATGGTTTTCTGGATATTGATCTGATGTTGGTTTCGGCCTTCGGGGTTAATATTTGGGGAATTATTCTCTTGATTAATTTACGGTTAGTGACTAATGAATTGGAATGAGGCGTATGTTGTGTTTGTGTAACACTTTTATAATATATACGTGAGTTATTCGGAAAGACCGGGTTTATCCCATTCTGAATAACTGATACGACGATAAGTCGAAGATGAAGACGATGGTCGAAGACCGGAAGTCTTCACGTCGTTTGGGTGATAACTGATGATCTTGATTGGGCTGTACACCCAAGAAGATGGAAACAGTTGGTGATCGTCCAGACGTACTTGGAGATCGATGGATATGCGGGGTACTAGGTGCCTCCGGTTTCGTTCAGACCCAGAACGGACTTGTAAATGGACTGTGTGTCTGACATCGGATTTCATTCTGTGTGACTGATATCGGTTGCATAGGATGGTTTGCCTGTGTGGCATGCTAAGATGCAAATGATCAAGGCTTCTGTTGAAAAGCAAAGTCTTGTGGTGATGATCAAAGCACGGCCTTTGTGGCGTAGCTTTGTGTAACGTTTACCTCGCGTGTTTCACACCAGGTATGAACCAAAAACGGGAGACGGACCTCAGGGAGGACTTGCGTTTCTTTCTAGCTAGAAGTGGCGTCAGTGGTTTTACACGCCCTGACGAGTTTGACTTATGTGGTTGTTGCTGTTGCGAGGCGCCTCGGTTATATCGGTTTCGGCCGAATGCATTCTGGTCGGCTGACGGACCAGACTTACACCCCATAGGGTGGGGAGACGTATTGTTCAGGCATAATAATCCACTCCGTGTGGACCGGCCCTGACGATCCAAGGGGCAGTTGCGGCTGTTCCTGAGGGGCGGGCTAGAGCGTCTCGAATCGGTTGAGGACTATCTTTTGCCTCGGTTCATAGATGGAAATCCAATTTCCAAATACGTGACATTTGCGGTTTTATTTGTAAACCTATATATGGCGACATAGTGGCATGGGACGCTCATGCCGCCTATGATTGATACTTATGATTTGAAGTTGTTTTATACACTTATAATAGTATCAAATGATTTGTTTTAAAACGTATCAAGCATCCTTTGGCTGTTATAAGGGAAAACCCTATCCTCGACTGCGTTGCATTGTGTGATGGGACCTGGGTCTTATAACAGCTTCATTTTTCTTTATTTAGCATTGCGCTGTTTGTTTCATGCACTGGTATTCTTGGGAGGAAACCCGTTCCGTATTATACGGCGTGGTCCCTTGATTTACCTAATGATTTAAAATAAAGATTAATAACTGTTTTAGTTCTCACACCAGTCACATGACTGACCTGGAGTTTATTGTTTTAACCTAAACTCTGGGTGCCCTTATTTTGACATGGGCAGCTAGTAGTTTTGGGTTTTGCAGATTTATATTCACAGGATCCTGGTTTACAGCTGGAACGATATCCGGAAAGCTTTGTATCCGTATATCTCATTCTAGTTGTGTATTGTATTATTTTCCGCTGCTATGTATTTAAATGTAATTTAAATCTCTGATATTTCTGTGTAATATTCATTTATACTCTATATATTCTTGTAATCTGATGCATTGTTGTAATATACAATGAAATGTTCTTCTGTATGCGTTCTGCTGTGGTTTGTTCTCGAACTATCCGTCGCTTTCCTTTACGGGGAAGTTGCGGGTCTTCACAAAAAATCATATCATTAGCCAATTAATGAATATTTCAACTCATGCATCTTTATTTGAACAAGTGGTTATTTTTAACCTTCATTTCAAAAATGAAAATTTTGGCGAACTAAAATATATTTCAACACATGACTATTTTATTTAGTTCCTATGCATGTTAAAAATAATATTCCTTTCACAAATATTTATTTCAACGCTCGCATATTTTTAGCAAATCACATATATGATAAAAATGGTATTTTTATCATCTAAAATATTTATTCAACACATGAATGTTTTTAACACATCATAATTTCAATAAAAATGTAATTTTTATTGTTCGATCTTTTATTCAACACATGAACCTTTCCAACCCACACACTTCTCACCACATGAGCATTTCCACACATGGATATTTTATATAATTTGTTCATATAAGAAAGATGAAATTTTTATTGTTGAAACTATTTATATATAAGGCGAATATTTTACATACTTCATATATATTTTAAAAATGTGATTTTTATTGTTTAAACACTTTATTCGTTCACACATGAATTTAATTTTCACACATCACTTCTCAACACAGGAGCATTTCCACACATGGATATAGTTTCAACACATGACTTTAGTTTCAACACATGAAAATAATTTCAACATATGAAAATAATTCTAACACATGAATATTATTCAAAATTTCGGCAGCATAACGGCAGGGTAGTTAAAACCGGCACCGTCCCGAGTACGGCTCCTCGCTCTACCTTAAAACCTCGCGGTTTTTGACAATGGGGATTTCATGCATCTAGTTCGCACGCAGGCGGCATGTTTTATTTTCATTTCCACAATTATTTCCAATTTGTTTCAATCACCAATGGGTATTTTTCAACCACAACCAATTAATATAAACCACAAACAATTATTCAACCATTTGAAATTTTCACCCAATTTTTCACACCAATTCACAACAATAAATATCGTCCATGGTTTGTGGACAAGGGGAGTATATATATATTATTTCTATATTTCACTTGCATTTCACACACATATCATTTATACAATGCATGTATAATTTATACTTCGCTCATATAATTTACACAACGCATGTACATGAGGTATACAACACGTGTATAATTTACATTTCGCTTATATAATTTATACATGACATTTCCATTCACATTTTCAATTAGAAATCTCACATTGGTTTTCGAAGTGCTAAAAATCGTAGATAGATCAGAAAAATCCGCGGTCTCTTCTATGTGGTAGAGAGCCTCCTTGCGGTCCCGATGTTTCTTGTTTCATCGAATTTCGTCAATACACTAAAAAGATATGATTTTTCAAAGTTTTGCAACACTTAAAAGTGTTAATTTTCAGTTCAGAGAATCAAAGCCATTACCTTCTTCGATTCTTCAAAACTTGGGTTCGAATTTAAATCAAATCCGTTGCACTTCGTCGAAATCCAACTGCACCACGTTGACGGGCCTCGAGAGGTGCCCCTATGTCGAGAAGATGGTGGAGCTCGATGGCCAGACACGGCGGTGGCGGGGGCGGGAAACGGCTGACTTCGGAGGAGCTGTTCTTCCCGATGGAGCAACAATAAAGGGAGTTTTTGGTATGGATTTGAAGAGGAGGGAGAGATGAACGGAAAACTCAACTGGAAGGGGCGTTGAAAGGGGCTGAGGCGGTCGGAAATCGCCTGGGAAGGGTGGAAGTCGCGTCGCCGTCGAAGTCGAGGGTTACGGGGGTTTTTTGGGAGAATTTTTTATTTTTAAATAATGAATGATATTTCCTTATTGGCCCATGGTTTTATTAAACTTTAAAATGGTATTTTTCCACACGGATCCCGATTCAAACCCAACGACTGTCGTCCCTAGCTAAATACCCCCATCCTGGACACAATAGGATATGTTTCGTTGGCCCATTCGACTATTACAGTAAGTTATTTCTCAAATTAAAGTATAAAACATTTTATATTCAATTTGAACGTACATTTCAATTTGCCAGGGCCACAAACTGATTCGAAAAAAATTCTAGAAAAATAAATCTAGCTATGTTTTGACACTACGGTCCCAACAAAACTAGTTTCATCGAATTCTGAGATCGTTTGAAAAATGGCCATTTTCTGGTCGATCCAATTTAACAGAAATTGACCAAACACATTTTCTTTTTCCACGCTCACATACTAGCTTCAAAAATTATGAAATTTAAAACCTAGCAATAATTTGACATCCCGGATCCAACAAAAGTGGTTTCGTCGAATTCCGAGGTCGTTTGCAAAATGTCTATTTTCAAAGGCTATATATATTCTCTATAGCGACCTTTCTAAAAATTCATTTGGCCATAACTTTTTATTCCCGCTATGAAACTTCGATTTTTCAAATTCGTTAGAAAGATATTCATAAACAGATTTAAATATTTTTGGTTTCACTAAAATCCGTTATATTTTGCACCCGATACAGTCAGTTAAAGTTTGAATTCAAATTTTCAAACTGCCACACTATTTCTAATTCACTATTTTATTGAAATCTTCTATTTCAATTGTTTAAATTTCTTTGAAATAACCAATTTAAAAAATTTTAATTAGCTCATATTTTCCGGGTTGTTACAATCTCCCCCACTTAAAACTTTTTGTCCCCGAAAAGGAAACAACAGTAAAGTAGGAAACAAAAATGTAAATGCAAAATATTGTGAAGGTACCTTGCACCGGAGTTAGTTAGAGAGGTCCACTCTGCAATTGGGGTAAGCTTGCTTAATGCTTTCCTCTGTCTCCTAAGTACAGTCTCTAGGATCACTACTCCACTGCACTTTAACTAAATGAACCTTCTTGCTCCTTAGCTCTTTAGTTTCTTTGCCAACAATCTTTAATGGCTCTCTTCTGACTGCTAATTCTGGAGTTATTTCCAAGTCCTGTTACGCTGCTTCTTCTACAACAAGATCTGGTTCATGCACATGTCTTCTAAGTTGTGATACGTGAAATACATCATGCACTCTGGGCAACCAATCAGGTAATTGAACCTTATAAGCAAGAGTTCCAATTCGTTCAAGTATAGAAAAGGGACCAATAAACCTGGGTGCTAACTTCCCAGTTTTACCGAATCGGATCACTCCTCTCATCGGAGAAACTTTTAAATAAACATGATCACCTACAGCAAACGTCAGATCTCTTCTTCTAGAATCCGCATAACTTTTCTGTCGGCTTTGTGCGGTTTTCAATCGCTTCTTGATGAAGTCGACTTTATCAGATGCTTCTCTAATCATATCCGGTCCTAACACAAGTCTGTTGCCAGGTTCTACCCAACATGCTGGAGATCTGCACGGTCTACCGTATAATGCTTCAAATGGCGACATCCCCAAACTTGCTTGATAGCTATTGTTATATGAGAATTCTGCCAAATGTAGGTGATCTTCCCATGACCCACCAAAATCAATTATACAAGCCCATAGTAAATCTTCTAGAATTCTATTCACACGCTCAGTTTGGCCATCTGTGTGAGGGTGATAAGCGGTGCTCATATTCAGTTTCGTTCCCAATTCTGTTTGGAATGCCTCCCAGAATTTGCTAGCAAATATTGGGTCTCTATCACTGGCTATGCTAATGGGAATTCCATGCAGCTTAACAATTTCTTTGAAATATATCTGTGCTAGACTTTGAGCGGTTCTATTGGATCTGACAGGTATGAAATGGGCGGTCTTCGTAAAGCGATCTACGATCACCCAAATACTATCATTACCCTTCTTGGTTCGAGGCAAACCATCTATGAAATCCATGGAAATTTGTTCCCATTTCCAACCTGGGACTTCCAACGGTTGCAACAATCCTGCTATTGTTGGTCGCTCTTGACTAACTGACAAGTAGGGCACCTGTTAACATACAAAGAAATGTCCCTCTTCATTGCCCTCCATCAGAAAGTGCGTTTGATATCGTTGTACATTTTACTTACTCCAGGATGAATGTAAAGCTTGGATTTATGGCATTCATCGAGCACCTCTCTTTTGAGCTCTGGGATGTTGGGAACACAGATTCTCCCTTTCAGTCTCAGAACTTCTTCTTTATCTATCTGAAAACTTGAGAGCTTGCCCTTTTGTATTCTCCCTCTGATCCTTTGAATGAAGTGATCATTCTTCTGGAGAGCAGATATCTTATCAATCAATCCAGGCGTAATTATAAGATTGGTAATGATTGCGGTTTTTCTACTAAGCGCATCCGCTACAACGTTAGCCTTTCCCGGCGTGTACAGGATATCTAGATCATATGCCGCAAGAAATTCTAGCCAACGCTGCTGCCTCAAGTTCAGATCTTTCTGGGTGAACAAATACTTCAATGATTGATGATCTGTATACAGTTCGAATTTCTCACCCAATAAATAATGCCTCCAGATTTTCAAAGCAAAAACGATAGCTAACAACTCAAGATCATGAGTTACATAATTCTTCTCATGCGGTTTCAGCTGGCGGCTTGCATAAGCGACTACTTGGCCTCTTTGCGTTAACACTGCACCAAGACCTCTAATTGAGGCATCTGTCCAAACCGTCAAATCCTGATTGCCATCGATAATGGTTAATACTGGAGCGGTCGTCAATTTCGATTTCAATTCCTGGAAAGCTTCCTCACAGTCGGAAGTCCACTTAAATTTCTCGTGTTTCTTCATAAGCTTTGTCAATGGACCAGATATCTTCGAAAAATCCTTAACGAACTTTCGATAATAACTAGCCAACCCCATAAAACTTCTGACCTCTGTGGGTGTAGTAGGCTGTTTCCAGTCTTGAATTGTTGTAATTTTGCTCGGATCTACAAAAATCCCTTCCTTTGACACGACGTGGCCAAGGAACTTCACTTCTTCTTGCCAGAAGACACATTTTGAGAATTTGGCTTTGAAGACGTTCTTTCTCAGAATCTCCAATACTTGTTCTAAATGTCTTTCATGCTCAGGTTTTGATTTGGAGTAGATTAAAATATCATCAATGAATACGAGTACAAATTTATTCAGAACTCCCCTGAACACTCTATTCATTAGATCAACGAAGTATGCTGGAGCGTTGCATAAGCCGAACGGCATTACTAACCATTCATAAAATATGTCTGGACCTCTGAAAGCTGTCAAGGGAACACACTCTTTGGCAATTCTCAATTGATGGGAACCTGTAGCTAGGTCCATTCTGGAAAATACTCTCGCCCCGTTTAATTGGTCTAACAAATCATTGATGCGGGGTAACGGGTATTTGTTTTTTAGCGTCTGTTTGTTGAGGTCTCGTAATCAACACACAATCGGAGAGTATCGTCTGACTTTGGGACAAACACTACAGCTGCACCCCAACTAGAAAAGCTAGGTCTGATCAGACCCTTCCATAGCAGTTGATGAGTTTGATCGCCTAATTCTTCTTTTTCCTTTGGAGTCATTCTTCTAATTGGATGTACCACTGGCCTTGCTTGGGAATTAGGTCGATTCTGGATTCTATTTCTCTTTGCGGAGGCAAGTTTTCAACCTCTTCAAACACATCCGCATAGTTTTTAACAACAGGAATCTTTTCTAAGGAAGTGGGGATAACTTCTAACGCAGACCAAAATTCCTCTCTATCTGGATTTGAACCATGGCATGGTACAGTAATGTATCCAAGCTTCGTTCGAATTTTTACTATTCTTTCCGCACACTTTACCTCGGCTTCGTATTTCGTTAACCAATCTAGCCCAAGAATAATATCGAATTCGGGAAAATCCATGGCGATCAAATTAAAAGAAAATCTGTAGGAAGAATAAGAGACTGGCACTCTACAATATGAACTGAGAATAAGAGATCCTCCTGTCGGATTATGAACTCTAACCAATTCTGTAAGCTTCCTTTGTTTTAACTTTAATTTGTGCACTGTGTTACTAGCAATAAAACTACGTGATGCACCCATGTCAAATAATACAGAAACAGGAATATTTTTAATTGTAAAGGTACCTCCTAAAACATCGGGCTTACCTGCTCCATCGGAAGCAGCTGGCGGGTTCATCCCGTCATATACGTGAGCTACTGCGGCCTTCTTAAGCAAAGGACAGCCTTTGACAAGATGATATGTCCTGCGGCAGTTAAAGCAGGAGCGAGGGTTCTGGGAGCCTTGGCTTGAACCTTGAGAATTTGTCTTCTGCTGTTTCGGGGCTGTGCAAACATTTGAGTAGTGCCCCACCTTGCCACAACTGTAGCAGCTTCCTTTTGGCGGCCTGCTAGTCTGTGGTTTCGAGGATGCCGCTTGGCTTGACTCCGCTTGATTCGCAGCGGGCTTGCGTTTATTCCCGGCTTGGCCTTTAGCACGATCCTGATCCAGGTGCCTTTGATCCAGGTCTTCATAGTTGCACGCCATTTCCACTAATTCATTAAAAGCCAACTTCATGTGGGCCATTGCCCTATCTTGGTACTGTCGCTTCAGCCCGAGGATGAACCTCTTATTCTTGGACTTTGCGGTGGCGACGAGCTCTGGAGCATAGCGGGATAATTGTGTAAACTTATTCAGATAATCTTGCACCGAGAGATCCCCCTGTTAGAGGTTTGCGAATTCGTCGTGCATGCGCTCGAGGGCTTGCTCTGGGACATACTTCTCTTTGAATTATTCTTTGAATTCGTCCCAGGTCCTACCAGCATTTCTGTTCCCGGCGGTGAGAGCTTCCCACCATAGTTCGGCTTCTTCTTGTAGGAGCCAAGTGCCCATGAAAGCTTTGTCTTGATCACCCAGCCTTAGGCCTCCAAGTATCTTCTCGCATGTTTTCAGCCATGCAAGGGCCTCAATTACAGTGCCCATTCCAGAGAAGGTTTTGCCTCCTAGGTTCTTGTACCTCTTAGCCACGCGATCCAGCTCGAATTGTTGAGCGGTCGGGGGTTGTATCAAGGGTCCTTCTTCAACTGGGACTTCTCCTCGTCCTCTGCCACGGCCAGCTCGGCCTCCTTTACCAGTGGCTGCTCGGGTAGCCATTGTTCAAGATCTGTATAAGCAAGAAAAGAGTCATCCTACAGAAATGATAATTTTATTGTATGGTAAAGCAGAAGAACTTAAAGGAAAGACAACGATGTATTGAACAAATTGTTTTTGCTATTCCGCTTAGCTCATTCTAGGACATTACTAGTCCTATTTCTAACGAGCTACTCGCCTTAGAATACTACTGATTCTATTCTGACGAAGTGTTTAATGTGTTAAATTCTAGAACTAAGGTTAACCAAAGCTCTGATACCAGCTGTGACGATCCCAAAACCCCGTGGCACGGCGTTAAGGGTAATCATTGGAATATAACACATTAATCATCATTAGAAGATCACAGATAATAGCATAAACAAGAAATAGAATAATTTACACACATATGACAGCGGAATCATATAGATATCACCACATCAGAGAGCACAGTGCAGGATACTACTTAGTGCATAACAGTACACAATCAGTCTACATCGCCAGTGGCGGAATCATACATAGAGAATACATAAACTAAACATCAGTCTACATCGCCAGTGGCGGAATCATACATAGAGAATACATAAACTAAACATCAGTCTACATCGCCAGTGGCGGAATCATAATACATATAAAATAATGGCAGAAAAGTCACAATCATCACAATGTAGTCGAGTCTTGCCATGAGTCCAAAAGTGCACCTCTACTGCGGTGCCAAGCCAAAATATACCAGCTACCTGTAACTAGGCTGCCCGTGTGAAAATGAGGGCACCCGAGTTTGCAAGGTGAAACAAACTACGAGTCAGTCATGAGACTGGTATGTGAAATCTACTTAACTTATTAAACAACAATAATAAGGAAAATCAAAGGACCATGCCACTTTCGCGGAACGGGTTTACTCCAGTGAGTGCTAGTGCATGAAATAAAGTAAATGATTAAATCGTCGCAATGCTTTTTATAAAAATGAAGCCATTATAAGACTCAGGTCCCATCACACAATGCAACGCAAGCCGGAGGATAGAGTTTTACCTTATAATGGCCAAAAATGCTTCATACGTATAAAACAAAAGTGTTTGATATAATTACTAGTGCATATATGTTTCAAAAGCAAATTCAATCATAAATATCAATCATAGACGGCATGGGTACCATATATCATGTCGCCATACTAGTAATACAATCACATCCGCATATTTCATATTGGAAATTGGATTCCATCATGAGTCGAGGAAAGGGGCAAGCTCCTCTCCGTTCGGGACACTCTAGCAAATGTCCCAGGACCGCACACAGCAATCCTTGGATCTTCAGGGCCGGTCCTCTCTTACTTTTGAGGATTAGTTATTCGTGAACACACGTTTTCCGGTCCGTAAGGACCTATAATCGAGGCGCCTTGCATTCCAAAAACCACACAGATGAAAAGTATATATAAATGTCAGGGATGGTAAGTCATTGACACCGCCATAGCTAGAAAGAAACGTCGTGTTCTCCCTATAGTCACTATCCCGTTTTTGACTCATACCGAGGTGTGAGGCTCGCGAATCCACGCTATACACAAAGCTATGCCACACCGGCCAAGCTTTGATCATCAACCACAAGACTTTGCTTTGCAACAGAAGCCTTGATCATATGCCACTTAGGCGTGCCACACAGGCAATTCACTCCATGCGACTGATTTCTATCGATATATAACCTCTGAGCTCGTACATCTCAAAGAAGGGCGTTAAGCAAGAGAATAAATTCTCCGCCGCCAAACAGATATATATTTAATAGAGATCAATCAGCACAGAACAAAATCCAATGTCAGACACACAGTCCATTTACAATTTCATTCTGGGTTTGAACGAAACCGGAGGCACCAAATTCCTCGCATATCCGCACATCAACAATACATCCGGACGGCTACTACTTCAGCTCCTTCAAGGTAGCTACTCCAATCATGAGCATCAGTAGTGCCCATCCATCCAATGTGAAGATCGTCGGTCTTCAACCGTCTTCATCTCTTCGACTTCTCACCGTTGATCGATTATTTGAAATGAGAATTAACTCGGCCTTTTCAAATAATCCACGTATATTTAGATTTTCAAACCAATTCTTCACATGGTTAAATTACTCAACATTCACATTTCAGTTCCTTAGTATAATTTTCATGTCAAATACATTCAACCATCACATATCAAGCAAACACAACAAAATTGCTTTTTCCACTCTATATTGTCTATAATATTTTATAACGATATATCGCCATTTTTATTTATTTAAAATGGCCATATTTAATTAAACGACGCTTCAGGTCGTGCCGAGGCACTGGCGCTATTTTTCACTAAAATTTTTTTACACATATATGAAAATCTAACCGTTGGATATTCACAATTTTTATTCCATTAGAAAGATCTTTTCAAAACGAACCCAACGGTTTCAGTTTTTGGAAAATCCGACGGTCGGATTTCCCACACTAGTCGTTTGAAGTTACGATTTCAAAATATGAACTGCAGCGTCGTTATTCGATTTAATTTAATTATATTTATATTTATATATAAATATAATCGATTCTGGCACTGTTTTTCTTTAGATTTGAATTAAACATTCCAAAGAATCCAACCGTCGGATCTTTACAAAGTTGGTGTCGTTGGAAAGATATTTCCAAGGCGAACCCAACGGTTGCGGTTTCAGAAAAATCCGATGGTCGAATTTCCCGCACTAATCGTTTGAAATCACGGTTTCAAAACAGGAACTGCCCGGCCACGATTCGTTTTAATTTTATTTATATTTATATATTCATATAAATATAGTTCATTCGAAAATTTCTATATCATTTTCACTTCAAATATTTCACTAATGCCTTTAAATTTTGGAAAATTTCGCCATAACTTCCTTTGTACGGGAGGGGCTGGGAAAATTCCCAAATAGCCACACGGGCGTCTCATCTCAAAAGAAAAAGAAAAAGCCAACAGGCTCATAAAATCATCATCCAAGCAAAACAGTAAACATGTACCTGTTTGTCGGGCAAACAATTTTAATCCTCTTCTCCAGCCTCTTTGCTATAACTTGTTCAATAAATATGCATGTACATATGTGCAATTCTTATCACTTATCATTTTCCATTCGAATTCATATTTGATTCAATTTGGTTTAAGACACCATTCATTCACATGTTGCATACACAAGCAAAAATCATATCATTAGCCAATTAATGAATATTTCAACTCATGCATATTTATTTGAACAAGTGGTTATTTTTAACCTTCATTTCAAAAATGAAAATTTTGGCGAACTAAAATATATTTCAACACATGACTATTTTATTTAGTTCCTATGCATGTTAAAAATAATATTCCTTTCACAAATATTTATTTCAACGCTCGCATATTTTTAGCAAATCATATATATGATAAAAATGGTATTTTTATCATCTAAAATATTTATTCAACACATGAATGTTTTTAACACATCATATTTTCAATAAAAATGTAATTTTTATTGTTCGATCTTTTATTCAACACATGAACCTTTCCAACGCACACACTTCTCAACACAGGAGCATTTCCACACATGGATATTTTATATAGTTTGTTCATATAAGAAAGATGAAATTTTTATTGTTGAAACTATTTATATATATAAGGCGAATATTTTACATACTTCATATATATTTTAAAAATGTGATTTTCATTGTTTAAGCACTTTATTCGTTCACACATGAATTTAATTTTCACACATCACTTCTCAACACAGGAGCATTTCCAGACATGGATATAGTTTCAACACATGACTTTAGTTTCAACACATGAAAATAATTTTAACATATGAAAATAATTCTAACACATGAATATTATTCAAAATTTCGGCAGCATAACGGCAGGGTAGTTAAAACCGGCACCGTCCCGAGTACGGCTCCTCGCTCTACCTTAAAACCTCGCGGTTTTTAACAATGGGGATTTCATGCATCTAGTTCGCACGCAGGCGGCATGTTTTATTTTCATTTCCACAATTATTTCCAATTTGTTTCAATCTCCAATGGGTATTTTTCAACCACAACCAATCAATATAAACCACAAACAATTATTCAACCATTTGAATTTTTCACCCAATTTTTCACACCAATTCCCAACAATTAATATCGCCCATGGTTTGTGGACGAGGGGAGTATATATATATATATATATATATATATATATATATATATATATATATATATATATATATATATATTATTTCTATATTTCACTTGCATTTCACACACATATCATTTATACAATGCATGTATAATTTATACTTCACTCATATAATTTACACAATGCATGTACATGAGGTATACAACACGTGTATAATTTACATTTCGCTTATATAATTTATACATGACATTTCCATTCACATTTTCAATTAGAAATCTCACAATGGTTTTCGAAGTGCTAAAAATCGTAGATAGATCAGAAAAATCCGCGGTCTCTTCTATGTGGTAGAAAGCCTCCTTGCGGTCCCGATGTTTCTTGTTTCATCGAATTTCCTCAATACACTAAAAAGATATGATTTTTCAAAGTTTTGCAACACTTAAAAGTGTTAATTTTCAGTTCAGGGAATCAAAGCCATTACCTTCTTTGATTCTTCAAAACTAGGGTTCGAATTTAAATCAAATCCGTTGCACTTCGTCGAAATCCAACTGCACCACGTTGACGGGCCTCGAGAGGCGCCCCTACGCCGAGAAGATGGTGGAGCTCGATGGCCAGACACGGCGGTGACGGCGGTGGGAAACGGCTGACTTCGGAGGAGCTGTTCTTCGCGATGGAGCAACGATAGAGGGAGTTTTTGGTATGGATTTGAAGAGGAGGGAGAGATGAACAGAAAACTCAACTGGAGGGGGCACTGAAAGGGGCTGAGGCGGTAGGAAATCGCCTGGGAAGGGTGGAAGTCGCGTCGCCGTCGAAGTCGAGGGTTACGGGGGTTTTTTGGGAGAATTTTTTTATTTTTAAATAACGAATGAAATTTCCTTATTGGCCCATGGTTTTATTAAACTTTAAAATGGTGTTTTTCCACACGGATCCCGATTCAAACCCAACGACTGTCGTCCTTAGCTAAATACCCCCATCTCGAACACAATGGGATATGTTTCGTTGGCCCATTCGACTATTACAGTCAGTTATTTCTCAAATTAAAGTATAAAACATTTTATATTCAATTTGAACGTACATTTCAATTTGCCAGGGCCACAAACTGATTCGAAAAAAATTCCAGAAAAATAAATCTAGCTATGTTTTGACGCTACGGTCCCGACAAAACTAGTTTCGTCGAATTCTAAGATCGTTTGAAAAATGGCCATTTTCTGGTCGATCCAATTTAACAGAAATTGACCAAACACATTTTCTTTTTCCACGCTTACATACTAACTTCAAAAATTATGTAATTTAAAACCTAGCAATAATTAGACATCCTGGATCCAACAAAAGTGGTTTCTTCGAATTCTGAGGTCGTTTGCAAAATGTCTATTTTCAAGGGCTATATATTCTCTATAGCGACCTTTCTAAAAATTCATTTGGCCATAACTTTTAATTCCCGCTATGAAACTTCGATTTTTCAAATTCATTAGAAAGATATTCATAAACAGATTTAAATATTTTTGGTTTCACTAAAATCCATTATATTTTGCACCCGGTATAGTCAGTTAAAGTTTGAATTCAAATTTTCAAACTGCCACACTATTTCTAATTCACTATTTTATTGAAATCTTCTATTTCAATTGTTTAAATTTCTTTGAAATAACCAATTTAAAAATTTTAAATTGGCTCGTATTTTCCGGGTTGTTACAAGAAACGTTGGAACCGTATTGATTATAATTTTCATATGAAAGAGAAAAATCCAGATTTCGTATTGTAAATTGTAAGTTATGGCCAAATCAAATTTTAAAATAATCTCTATGGAAATCGTTATTTAAAATATAGGCCTTTAAAATAGCCATTTTGCAAACGGACTCAGATTTCGACAAAATCAGTTTCATTAGAACCGTATCGTTAAATTATTGTATGGTGTTGAATGGCATGGCAAACACATAACGTATGTGACCACGGCAGCCACAAACGCCCGTTCAATTTCTATAGCACGTAATTAATTTAATAAAGGGTTATTTGGGTATAACTTGAATAGTCTATCGAATTAAGCTGCGAAACTAGTTCCGTTGAGTTCGTATCATCTATTAGAGTCAGGATTGATGTAACGACCCAGGGATTTTCGACTCCGAAAATCTACACACGACTGCCATGTTGACTATTCGAACATCGAAAATTCCTGATCATTAATAGAAAGAAGTTAGAGGGTGAGAATAGATAAGATAGAAAATTAGAATAAAAGAAGAAGAAGATCACCATAGAACAGAATCAGAGTAATACGAATCTCACAGCGGAATGAATAAAATATAATAGATAACATAACTTTGAAATAAAACGGTACATATATATGCAACAACACTATCAGAGTACAACACTTACGCACAGCGGAAAATAACAATAGCTATAAAATCCTGAATCCTCCTGCTTCAAGCTCCTCCAAGAATATCTGTAAAGACCTGAACTACTTGACTGCCCGTACAAATTTGGGCACCCAAGAGTTTAGGGAAAACAAAACAAAATAAACTCTGGGTCAGTCATGGGACTGGTGTGAGTAAACTCAAATCATCGGTTTAACTTTTCAAAATCCTTTTCAAAAGAAAAGATAATCGTAAGACCGATCCACACATAAACACGGATGGTTTTTACCTTACGATAACCCAAAACATTTTTGGAAAATCGATACTTTTCTAATATTATAATAATGTCTAATCACAAGTAAATAACAATCTAGCAGAACGCTTGCATCTCACGTTCCACATATATAGTATACAAACAAAAACCGTGGGCGCTTATTGGAAATTGGATTTCCAACCTTGACAAGGTATGGGACCACCTTCCGATAGTGTATCTCTAGAGGCAAATACACTGGGTTCAACAAGAACATCTTGCAAGCCGGCCCTCACATGACCGACCACTCATTTTGCTTGAGTGTATCGAATGTATACCACCAACGGTTGGGAGCTACCCACCGTCTTTCCCAAAAAGGGACAGCATCGATATAGACAATAGAATGAAATGGATTTTCTCTAGATAGGTGATATACACACTAATGGGTGTGACCCACATAGCCATGCTGCCTGCCCGATTTCTGTCATTTCCCGGTTGATGAGGCTTGAGGTCATTACATACCTTTGCAACTCTTGACCACCATCCACTTTGAATGCCACATCGTCATACCCGTCAAATCACAAATTGATTTCCTCAAAAATACCAGGGGTATAAAGTTAAGAGAAACGAATTCCTCCGCCACCAAACATAAGTACGTTTGAAGAGATCAACTTACGCGATCCGTTAGATATACTATGTCAGACATTCGTCCATTCACGTTGTCCTGGGACTGGACAAACTGAAGGCACTATTCTGTAAATAGGATAGCCCTTGCATAACTCTGTCTTCAATATTTGATCGCAACGCTAACGTCCACTAGTAAAGAACTTATCTTTTGTGTCTCCTCATTTGCATCAGTTGTATAAACAATAGATGCAAATAGTACAATTTGCATCTGGTTCTAAACCGTAGTAGACGTAAATAAGGGGAAATAAATAGCAGGTCGAGGGGACCCAACAGAGTGGTTTTCAGATAATGGACCTGATCCCGGTCTCTCTGTATTGACGACGTAAAATGATTAAAAACTTTGATAGTCGGTGATTCAACTATCAAAGAAAAATAGGTGTACAACCAACGATATCATTTCCAGATGGAATTCTATCGACCAACCATTATTCAACATTTTCCCTTTTTAAATTAATTTATTATTAATTTATTTCATTTCCCCTTTTATATTCACTATTCAATTCGCAATCTCAATTATCCACTGATAATTATATTTTAGTTCATTTAGACACTTTGTTTATAACTCACAACACTTGTTTCATTATTAAACAAGTTATCTCTCTCTACCCATTTGAAATCGCAATTCTGTATAACTTCTATTTCAAAAATCCACTTTCTTTTATAAAAGGGTTTATTTACAAAATATTTGTCTAAATTCATTATTCACACCAAATGTGAAAAAATATTCCTTTTATATAATCTATTCAGTTTGATTTCATATGGCAAACCAATATCACATTTCACCAAATCCCATCTACTTCTATTTATAGTTTTATTCGGACGAAACCTTCTTTTACATTTCTAATAGTTAATTCTCATTTATAAATCCTTTATGAATGTTGAGTTCACATTTTATTTAAAACACCGATGTTAACACCAATTTATATAATCTCTTTATATCTCTCCCATTCCCTTTATAATTCTATAAACTTTCTAAATAATTCTCTTTACAAAATCCATTGATTTTATAAAATCCTTAATTTCAATATTTACTTCAAAAACTCCTTTTCCCTTTTAAATTTCTTTGATTTCATATAAAAGTATTCTTTTTATGCAATACTTTGAATTTATACGAATATTTTTATTTCAATATACATTTTGAAATTTCCTTTTTATATAAAATCCTTTGATTTTATATAAATATTTTATTTCAAATTATAGTCTGAAATTTTCCTTTTTACACCCCAGTATTTCCTTTGGTATTCAAAAGTACCAAATAGCCACGATCAAACACACACCATCAATAACAGATCATAAATCACATCATATATCACAATATACGAAAAACAGTAAAATAATTGTTGAGGAACCCAGTTGGGTCCCCCCGACCTGCTTCCCTGCATCCACAGATGTTAATCAACATAAATATGAAATATTTCGATAACATAATCAATATTCGATTTACGATTTATATATATCGTTATCTATATTTTCAACCAATTCACTAGCGGTTCTGTAACGACCCGGATTTTCAGCGACTTTGGTTATCGACATAAACACGATGTCGATAACCAAAACACCGAAAAATCCTGGTAATTAGTGAAAGAAATTAGAGGGTGAGGAAAGATAAGATAGAAACTTAGAATAGAAGAAGAAGGAGAACACAACATCAGAGTAACACGAATCTCACAGCGGAACGAATAACATATAATATATATATCATAACTTGAAATAGACATCTGTACTTGAATATACATCAATATCAAAGTACATCACTTACAACACAGCGGAAATAACTATAGCTATATGATCCTGAAGCCTCCTGCTCCAGCTCTTCCAGTATATCTGTAAATCCTGACTACTTGACTGCCCATACAAATTTAGACACCCAAGAGTTTAAGGAAAACAACAAAGTAAACTCCGGGTCAGTCATGGGACTGGTGTGAGTAAAACAGTTCAAACAAGTACACGATATCTCATAAGACCACGCCGCATAACGGAACGGGTTTTTCCCTTATGAGAATCCAAAATATCTTTATATCAAAAACCTTTTTATATTATAATAATGTCTATCAACCACAGTATATATATCATCTAGAAGAAACGCTTTCATCTCACGTTCTACATATATAGTATACAATCAAAACCACAAGCACGTATTGGGGAATGGATTTCCAACTATGACAAGGTATGGAACCACCTTTCGCTCGTGTACCTCTAGAGAGGAATACACTGGGTTCAACAAGAACATCTTGCAACCCGGCCACACATGACCGACCACTCATTTCTCTTGAGCGTATCGAATGTATATCACCAACAGTTGGGATCAACAACCATTTCCCGAATGGGACAGCATCAACAATAGATTTTTGGAAGTAAATGAAACTCTAGATCAGGTGATTATACACCCTACTTTGGTGCGACCGACTTAGCCATGCTGCCTGCCCGATTTCTGTCATTTACCGGTTGATGAGGCTAGAAGCTACGCTTTATCATCATACCAGATTCATTTTGAATGTCACATCATCAAATCCATCAAATCACCGATTGACGTCCTCAACCATACTTTATGTGTTAGCTAAAAGAAGTTTCCTTCTCCGCTTTCACTCTTGGTACGGTTGGAGAAATCAATATACGTGATTGTCTGGAAATACTCTGTCAGACATCCGTCCATACAAGTCATCCAGGAACAGGATGAACCGAAGGCATTATTCTGTAAACAGGATAGCCCTTGCATAACTCCGTCTTCAATTTCCTTTGGCATATATGATTCACAACGCTTATGCCAATACAGAGTGGTTCTTTGGATAATAATCCAACCGGTCTCTCCATATTAACAACGTTAAAATGGTCAAAACTTCGATAGTCTGTGATTTAACTATCGAATAAAAATAGGTGTGCAAACAATGATATTATTTCCAAATGGAAATTTTATCGATCAACATCATTCAACATTCATCTCTTTAGTTCATTAATTTACTTATCTCATGTTTCCCTACGTTCAATATCCCTTATTTTCTAAATTGGGAAAATATACGTTATTAACAATGGAAAACATTTCCATTTCTTTGTTTCTTTATTAGAAAACATTTCTGGTTTCTTATTTGGAAAACATTTCCAAAGCTTCTTCATTGGACTTAGACAGATGTTTAAACAAACCATCGCGATGCCAACTCAAACAATTTTCTTTACTGCCGAACCTTAACTATTCCTTAGTTAAAAACGAAGCCAATCAAGTTGGGGTAGAACTACCTCTCAGACCTTAACTGAACAACATTTCTAACTTTGAAATTAGCAAAGTTCACTTTATTCCTTTTTCTAACTTCCTTGCTTAACCCTCCTTCTAATAAATCTCTATTCGATTAACCCTTATCAATTAACTCTATTGGACTAACACTATTGGATTAACTCTATTTGACTAACACTATTGATTTACTCATTTCACTTAACTCCTTTCGAATAAACTATATTCGATAACTCCTTTTACTTTCTTCGAATAAACTATATTCGATTAACTCATTCTACTTTCTATTCGAATAACCATATTCGATTACTCCTTTGCTTCTATTCGAATAACTATATTCGATTAACTCATTTGCTTCTATTCGAATAACCATATTCGATTAACTCATTTGCTTCTATTCGAATAACTATATTCGATTAACTCCTTTTTCTATTCGATTAACTCATTTGTTTTAACACTAATCGATTAAACTAACATTGATTAGCTCCTTTTAACTTTTACTCTAACCGATTAAACTAACATTGATTAGCTCCTTTTAACTTTCTCACTAATCGATTAAACTAAAATCGATTAGCTCCTTTTAACTTTTACTCTAATCGATTAACCAACATCGATTAACTCCTTTTAACTTTCTCACTAATCGATTAAACTAAAATCGATTAGCTCCTTTTAACTTTTACTCTAATCGATTAACCAACATCGATTAACTCCTTTTAACTTTCTCACTAATCGATTAAACTAAAATCGATTAGCTCCTTTTAACTTTTACTCTAATCGATTAACCAACATCGATTAACTCCTTTTAACTTTCTCACTAATCGATTAAACTAAAATCGATTAGCTCCTTTTAACTTTTCGAATAAACTATTCATTTATAAAGATTTACTTTCAGTAACAGTTCTTCACTTTACAAATGATTTTCCCTTTTTTAAAACTCCATTCGGTTTAAAAACATTTTTCCCTTTTATTTACTTTCGAAATATTTCCTTTTATAAAATCTGTTGATTTTATAAAATCCCTTTATTTCAATATACATTGAAATAATTATCTTTACATCCCAGGGTCTTTTATGATATTTAAAATATTGAATAACAATGATCAACATCATTCCAACCCACATAATCCATAACAGATTATATAACACATCATATATCACAATATATGAAAACAGTAAAATAAATGTTGAGGAATCCAGTTGGATTCCTCCAACCTGTTTCCCTGCATCACAGATGTTAAACAATATAGATAACATCACTTTCAGTTCTATATGATATATTCTGTTAAACAGAATCGATATAGAAAATTCAACTAACTAACTAATAGTTCAATCAAACAGTCAACATACAGTCAATCAGCCAATATCTAACAGTTCTAAAAATACAACATGAAATTATAAACTGTTCAGAGTTAGTGAGATTTACTCACATTTGCAGTTCATCGCTAAAGAACGATAAACTGTTTATTTGATCTGAATCAAACAGTTTATTTCGCCGTAAATTCATACGAGACCCAATCCACTTCCAGACAGCTTCAGTGTGAAGCTCTCGTTCAAACGGTCCCAACGCAACTTACGGTTCGTCAATCTGATATCGTATGTAGAAGATACGTATATAAGAAGTTAACATACGCTTTAATTAAAATAAAACATGGATTTTATTTGATTGGGCTTTAACCTTTCTTTCATTGGGCCTTTACTTTTTTTTTATATTCTTGGCCCGACACCCAACATACCAGACCCGTTCTTCATCTTCCCAATCGTGAAACCGAATTCCAGTATTTGCTCCCAATCCAATTTGATCCCATCATCTCCATTGCTTCTTCGTTCTTCCCAATAGATACCACCGTTCGCCTCTCATTCAAATTCTTGACACCCTGTACACCCTTACGCCTCACTCGAACCCGCCACAGCATTTCCGTCACTCAGCCTGGACCCGTGACCTCCAGGGAAACACCGAACACTTGTTGAATGGAAAACCCCAAAACTGTGTATACGAACTCCCTTTCCACTCCTCATTCCATAACCAAACTCAAAGATCGAGACTGGTGCCTCTATTTCTCGCGAAAGCTAACCCTAAGTTTACTGTTAAAAACCCAGCGCCACAAAACTAGCGTCGAACCCAAAATCAATGATACGAGGGTAAAGAGCAGCTAAAGAGGAGTACAAATATGTATACTTAGTGATTTTAGGATTTTGATTTCTATTTTCTTTGATTTGTTTTTTGGTCGAGATAAGTTTTCCTGGACAGAAAAACATACGGCGGAAAAAAAGACTGGTTGACCAAAAGTGAATTAGGTTTTTAGCAGAAAATGTTACGTATTTATAGAAAGAAATCATATCGTTGTATTTATCTGGGCCACGAACTATTTTAAAGAGAAAAATTGGCCACGCAGCCTTTAGAAATAGAAGGGTTTTGGATAATTTCCTTTTTCTTATTTATATTAGCGAACCCCGCTACATAGAATTCCTTTCACTCAGGGATTGCTACAGACAGAAATACAAATACCGGTGAGACGAGCAATGTCCCATGATTTCAAATTATAAAAATATCGGTAGATTAACTCATATTGTGAAACCCAAAAATGTTGATTACAGGGTGCAAAATACTCCCAATAAAAAGTTGCTTATTTTAATTAAATAAAAATTACTATAAAATTCTAAAAATTAAATTATCACTATTTCCCAAAAGAACCTTGTCTAAATTCAAACCCGATCTCTAGTTATATCCAATAAACCGTTATGGTTGATAAACGATTCTATAGCGACTATTTAAAATTTGATTTAGACATATCTCAAAATCTACACAACGAAATCCCGATTTTTCTCTTCCACTAGAAAGATATACTCCACCAGCTCCACACGTTTCTTGTTTCACATAAATCCGATTTAAAACGAACCCTGTACATTCAGTTGAAGTTCGAATCGCCAATTTACGAACTGCAATGCCATTTCGAGCTCGTTTATAATTATATTATAAACTATACGTTCAACTGTCGACGATTGAATATATTCGTTATTCAAATTCAATTCCAAGCTGAATTACATATCACAGATGATCCGGTTCATACCATATCGTCATTTCGGCCAATTCTGATTATTTCAGAATTAAATATATTATTAAATTAATTATTTTAATTAAATATTCACCATTATTAAATTCCACGACCATTAGATTCACTAAACCACCATTTATATAATAAAATAAATTAATCATAATACCTCTGCCAGTGCGGGTCATTACAATCTTCCCCACTTAAAATAATTTCGTCCTCGAAATTGCTAAGAGGTAGAGGACGACCCTATCGACTTAGTTAGAACATATTTGTTCACTTCTTAACTTCAGTTTCAACTGAACCAATTTAATTTCAATTAAATTATTTATTAATTCTTATCAATGAAAATTTTCAAAAATCTTGAAAATTTTCTAACGCCTTAACTCTTCGAAAAATTTCGCCAGCACCTCCTTTGTACTGGTCAATCGGTCAAACTCCAACTCGCCTCTCTGGGCCATCTCCATCCCAAAAGAAAATCAAACAGCCAAGCGGCTTGCCAATTCGGCTCATAAATCTTATATCCAATAGGAATATAAACTGGTGCCTTTTGTCGGGCATATCAACCCCATCACTTCCATATGCTATCAACTCAGCATATACTAATATTATTCAAACCAAACTCTGATCAATTTATCCTCAACACCACCATTCGCTTTTTACCAAGCCAAATTTTCATTTCAACTCAAGTTTTGTTCTTGATCCCCAACTCTTAACTTGATTATCACCTTACACTTCACATTTGAATCTCACAATCAATTTTGCCTTGATATCATTCTAATTCAAAACTCAGTTACCACTTTACTGGCTTTACTTTAATTCAAATTTTCTTTCACAAATTTCTGTTAAATTTGTTTTTAATTCAAACAGTCTTTCCCTGGGAGTTTTAAACAGTTTACATTTTTCAAAAATCAAATTTTTCTTTTTGAAATTCAACTGAGCCCATAATCAATATTCCATTAGTTAAATCACTTCTCTATTTCTTTATCAATATTTGTTAACCAAATATTTGCAATACCCATATTGGCCTTTTATGTTAATTGGAAAACATTTCCGAATATCGCCTTCCTTTATTTTCTAAACTAGAAAATATATATTATTTATAATTGGAAAATATTCCAATTACTTATCTCTTTTCCGATCTCGTTTATTTCTATACTTAGGAAATATTCTTTATTATATTTCCAAGCTTACACTTATTTGGGTTAAAACGGATGTTGTGTAAAACATCGTTACGACAACCCAATTACTATATTCAACTAACTCTTTTCAACATTGATCTTCGAGCCTGAAATCTTACTATTTATTTGTTAATAATGAAATCAATCAAGTTGGGGTATAACTACCTCTCAGACCTTGACTGAATAATCATTTATAACGTCAAAACAGATATGACTACTTACTCGAATAATCGATACCATACAACTACTTATTCACTTTTAAACACGTATATGCTTCCTCTTTCTATCCTGACTAGATTTTATTCTAGACTTCCTTTTTGATTTTACTATTCTATTTTTACGTTCGTTTTCTTATCGACTTCTATATATATCGATACGTTGATTTCTAACTATCAGATTATCTTAAAAATATTCTAACTTCTTAAATTCCCGGAAAAATTCGCCATAACCTCCTTTGTACTAGGAGCATTGGGATATTTCAAATAGCCTCCCATGGCCCTCACCAATCCAAAAGAAAAAGAAAAAGCCAAGCGGCTAGCCGATACGGCGCATAAAATCTCATATATGAATTAAATACATACCTTTCTCGTCGAGCATTCTATTAATATACCTTCATACCTTATCCATACCTATCTCATATATATTTATACATTTCTAATTCATTTCAACTTAATCCAATCATTTTAACTTAGTTCGTTAAGTGATTTTCAAATTACTGGTTTGCCCATTTCACCTTCATATTTGAGTATAACATGTTCAAATATATTTTAACTTGTTCATTAACTAATTGAATTCCTTTTCAATTCTATTTGAATTTCCTATATTCAAATTCCATTTCAATTCTCTTATTCAAATTCTATACTTGAATTTCATTTCAAATCTCTTATTCAAATTCTATACTTGAATTTCATTTCAAATCTCTTATTCAAATTCTATACTTGAATTTCATTTCAAATCTCTTATTCAAATTCTATACTTGAATTTCATTTCAGTTCTATTTGAATCTTCTATATTCAAATTTCATTTTCACATTCAATATTCAAATCTTATATTTGAATTCCTTTATATTTTCTATATTCAAATTCTATTATTTGAATTCCATTTGAATTTCTATATTCAAACTCTATTCCAATTCCATTGAATTTCATATATTCAAACTCCCTTTGAATTTCTATATTCAATTTCTATTTGAATTCTCTTTATTCAAATCCCCTTTGAATTTTCTATATTCAAATCCTATGTTTGAACTTCCTTTATTCAAATTCCTTTTCAAACTTTCTTTATTCATAAGTCTCGATTTCAATTCCTTTTGAAATCGATATTTCTACCTTTGGAAAATAGGTTTTTTCCTTTCAATTTCACACTTGTATTTTTATTTCTGAATTATCCAATGATAATTCTTTTCACTTCATTTATAAGCTTCATTTATAAAAGAACTATTTATAAATTTCGTTTATGACAGAACTTCTCGTTTTATTTCTTTTAAACAAGTTAATATTTCGAATCTGTTTCAAAATTCAAATTCTATATTTGAAACCCCATTTTGAAATTCAACACAACTTGTCTTTCCCAAAACAATTTCAAAACGGTATCTTTGGTAGTAATTCGTCACTTACAACTCGAAAATGAATACTGATGATGCAGCTGTCATCATCAGAATCTATTTTCCAGCGATCGAAGTGAGTTCAATACCATAAAACCATTTCTAAACATTTCCACTTTGAAATCCATTTTAAAATACAATTCACACTGCTTGTAAAACAATTTAAAATCTCCCAGGATCTTAAATTTTCCTTATTTCTAATCCCAATCCATTTACAAACACTTATCCAATTTTCTAGAATATTAATTCGATTTCTAGTATAAATTTCAGATTTAACTCATCTGATTTCACGTATTTTACTTATATGAATTCTGATTGGTTACTTACATAACCATTTAATTTATAATCTTACTCGATTATAATAACAACCAATATATCCACTATATTAAAATTTTGATATATATATCTTCTCTATATCAAGATATACCTTGGGTAAACTTATTTTAATTTACCCTCTTTTCAAAACATATCGTGTCGACCCATCGTATTCAAGTGTTTAGTAATTCCTACCGATACAGTGGATCAAACTGATCGACCAGAATCCATAAATAACTTAACCAATAAATCCCCACAATATAAAACAAATTTTTATATCAAATACAAATACGTTCACTCGTATATATACACTCAACTCATTCTAGGGTATTACTAACCCTATCTCTACCGAGTCACGCCACAGAGCCAAGTAATTCTTAACTTATGCTCTGATACCAACTGTAACGACCCGGATTTTCAGCGACTTTGGTTATCGACATAAACACGATGTCGATAACCTAAACACCGAAAAATCCTGGTAATTAGTGAAAGAAATTAGAGGGTGAGGAAAGATAAGATAGAAACTTAGAATACAAGAAGAAGGAGAACACAACATCAGAGTAACACGAATCTCACAGCGGAACGAATAACATATAATATATATATCATAACTTGAAATAGACATCTGTACTTGAATATACATCAATATCAAAGTACATCACTTACAACACAGCGGAAATAACTATAGCTATATGATCCTGAAGCCTCCTGCTCCAGCTCTTCCAGTATATCTGTAAATCCTGACTACTTGACTGCCCGTACAAATTTAGGCACCCAAGAGTTTAAGGAAAACAACAAAGTAAACTCCGGGTCAGTCATGGGACTGGTGTGAGTAAAACAGTTTAAAACAGTTCAAACAAGTACACGATATCTCATAAGACCACGCCGCATAACGGAACGGGTTTTTCCCTTATGAGAATCCAAAATATCTTTATATCAAAAACCTTTTTATATTATAATAATGTCTATCAACCACAGTATATATATCATCTAGCAGAAACGCTTTCATCTCACGTTCTACATATATAGTATACAATCAAAACCGCAAGCACGTATTGGGTAATGGATTTCCAACTATGACAAGGTATGGAACCACCTTTCGCTCGTGTACCTCTAGAGAGGAATACACTGGGTTCAACAAGAACATCTTGCAACCCGACCACACATGACCGACCACTCATTTCTCTTGAGCGTATCGAATGTATATCACCAACAGTTGGGATCAACAACCGTTTCTCGAATGGGACAGCATCAACAATAGATTTTTGGAAGTAAATGAAACTCTAGATCAGGTGATTATACACCCTACTTCGGTGCGACCGACTTAGCCATGTTGCCTGCCCAATTTCTGTCATTTACCGGTTGATGAGGCTAGAAGCTACGCTTTATCATCATACCATATTCATTTTGAATGTCACATCATCAAATCCATCAAATCACCGATTGACGTCCTCAACCATACTTTATGTGTTAGCTAAAAGAAGTTTCCTTCTCCGCTTTCACTCTTGGTACAGTTGGAGAAATCAATATACGTGATTGTCTGGAAATACTCTGTCAGACATCCGTCCATACAAGTCATCCAGGAACAGGATGAACCGAAGGCATTATTCTGTAAAAGGATAGCCCTTGCATAACTCCGTCTTCAATTTCCTTTGGCATATATGATTCACAACGCTTATGCCAATACAGAGTGGTTCTTTGGATAATAATCCAACCGGTCTCTCCATATTAACAACGTTAAAATGGTCAAAACTTCGATAGTCTGTGATTTAACTATCGAATAAAAATAGGTGTGCAAACAATGATATTATTTCCAAATGGAAATTTTATCGATCAACATCATTCAACATTCATCTCTTTAGTTCATTAATTTACTTATCTCATGTTTCCCTACGTTCAATATCCCTTATTTTCTAAATTGGGAAAATATACGTTATTAACAATGGAAAACATTTCCATTTCTTTGTTTCTTTATTAGAAAACATTTCTGGTTTCTTATTTGGAAAACATTTCCAAAGCTTCTTCATTGGACTTAGACAGATGTTTAAACAAACCATCGCGATGCCAACTCAAACAATTTTCTTTACTGCCGAACCTTAACTATTCCTTAGTTAAAAACGAAGCCAATCAAGTTGGGGTAGAACTACCTCTCAGACCTTAACTGAACAACATTTCTAACTTTGAAATTAGCAAAGTTCACTTTATTCCTTTTTCTAACTTCCTTGCTTAACCCTCCTTCTAATAAATCTCTATTCGATTAACCCTTATCAATTAACTCTATTGGACTAACACTATTGGATTAACTTTATTTGACTAACACTATTGATTTACTCATTTCACTTAACTCCTTTCGAATAAACTATATTCGATAACTCCTTTTACTTTCTTCGAATAAACTATATTCGATTAACTCATTCTACTTTCTATTCGAATAACCATATTCGATTACTCCTTTGCTTCTATTCGAATAACTATATTCGATTAACTTATTTGCTTCTATTCGAATAACTATATTCGATTAACTCATTTGCTTCTATTCGAATAACTATATTCGATTAACTCTTTTTTCTATTCGATTAACTCATTTGTTTTAACACTAATCGATTAAACTAACATTGATTAGCTCCTTTTAACTTTTACTCTAATCGATTAAACTAACATTGATTAGCTCCTTTTAACTTTCTCACTAATCGATTAAACTAAAATCGATTAGCTCCTTTTAACTTTTACTCTAATCGATTAACCAACATGATTAACTCCTTTTAACTTTCTCACTAATCGATTAAACTAAAATCGATTAGCTCCTTTTAACTTTTACTCTAATCGATTAACCAACATCGATTAACTCCTTTTAACTTTCTCACTAATCGATTAAACTAAAATCGATTAGCTCCTTTTAACTTTTACTCTAATCGATTAACCAACATCGATTAACTCCTTTTAACTTTCTCACTAATCGATTAAACTAAAATCGATTAGCTCCTTTTAACTTTTCGAATAAACTATTCATTTATAAAGATTTACTTTCAGTAACAGTTCTTCACTTTACAAATGATTTTCCCTTTTTTAAAACTCCATTCGGTTTAAAAACATTTTTCCCTTTTATTTACTTTCGAAATATTTCCTTTTATAAAATCTGTTGATTTTATAAAATCCCTTTATTTCAATATACATTGAAATAATTCTCTTTACATCCCAGGGTCTTTTATGATATTTAAAATATTGAATAACAATGATCAACATCATTCCAACCCACATAATCCATAACAGATTATATAACACATCATATATCACAATATATGAAAACAGTAAAATAAATGTTGAGGAATCCAGTTGGATTCCTCCAACCTGTTTCCCTGCATCACAGATGTTAAACAATATAGATAACATCACTTTCAGTTCTATATGATATATTCTGTTAAACAGAATCGATATAGAAAATTCAACTAACTGACTAATAGTTCAATCAAACAGTCAACATACAGTCAATCAGCCAATATCTAACAGTTCTAAAAATACAACATGAAATTATAAACTGTTCAGAGTTAGTGAGATTTACTCACATTTGCAGTTCATCGCTAAAGAACGATAAACTGTTTATTTGATCTGAATCAAACAGTTTATTTCGCCATAAATTCATACGAGACCCAATCCACTTCCAGTCAGCTTCAGTGTGAAGCTCTCGTTCATACGATCCCAACGCAACTTACGGTTCGTCAATCTGATATCGTATGTAGAAGATACGTATATAAGAAGTTAACATACACTTTAATTAAAATAAAACATGGATTTTATTTGATTGGGCTTTAACCTTTCTTTCATTGGGCCTTTACTTTTTTTTTATATTCTTGGCCCAACACCCAACATACCAGACCCGTTCTTCATCTTCCCAATCGTGAAACCGAACTCCAGTATTTGCTCCCAATCCAATTCGATCCCATATTCTCCATTGCTTCTTCGTTCTTCCCAATGGATACCACCGTTCGCCTCTCATTCAAATTCTTGACACCCTGTACACCCTTACGCCTCACTCGAACCCGCCACAGCATTTCCGTCACTCAGCCTGGACCCGTGACCTCCAGGGAAACACCGAACACTTGTTGAACGGAAAACCCCAAAACTGTGTATATGAACTCCCTTTCCACTCCTCATTCCATAACCAAACTCAAAGATCGAGACTGGTGCCTCTATTTCTCGCGAAAGTTAACCCTAAGTTTACTGTTAAAAACCCAGCGCCACAAAACTAGCGTCGAACCCAAAATCAATGATATGAGGGTAAAGAGCAGCTAAAGAGGAGTACAAATATGTATACTTAGTGATTTTAGGATTTTGATTTCTATTTTCTTTGATTTGTTTTTTGGTCGAGATAAGTTTTCCTGGAAAGAAAAACATACGGCGGAAAAAAAGACTGGTTGACCAAAAGTGAATTAGGTTTTTAGCAGAAAATGTTACGTATTTATAGAAAGAAATCATATCGTTGTATTTATCTGGGCCACGAACTATTTTAAAGAGAAAAATTGGCCACGCAGCCTTTAGAAATAGAAGGGTTTTGGATAATTTCCTTTTTCTTATTTATATTAGCGAACCCCGCTACATAGAATTCCTTTCACTCAGGGATTGCTACAGACAGAAATACAAATACCGGTGAGACGAGCAATGTCCCATGATTTCAAAAATATAAAAATATCGGTAGATTAACTCATATTGTGAAACCCAAAAATGTTGATTACAGGGTGCAAAATACTCCCAATAAAAAGTTGCTTATTTTAATTAATTAAAAATTACTATAAAATTCTAAAAATTAAATTATCACTATTTCCCAAAAGAACCTTGTCTAAATTCAAACCCGATCTCTGGTTATATCCAATAAACCGTTATGGTCGATAAATGATTCTATAGCGACTATTTAAAATTTGATTTAGACATATCTCAAAATCTACACAACGAAATCCCGATTTTTCTCTTCCACTAGAAAGATATACTCCACCAGCTCCACACGTTTCTTGTTTCACATAAATCCGATTTAAAACGAACCCTGTACATTCAGTTGAAGTTCGAATCGCCAATTTACGAACTGCAATGCCATTTCGAGCTCGTTTATAATTATATTATAAACTATACGTTCAACTGTCGACGATTGAATATATTCGTTATTCAAATTCAATTCCAAGCTGAATTACATATCACAGATGATCCGGTTCATACCATATCGTCATTTCGGCCAATTCTGATTATTTCAGAATTAAATATATTATTAAATTAATTGTTTTAATTAAATATTCACCATTATTAAATTCCACGACCATTAGATTCACTAAACCACCATTTATATAATAAAATAAATTAATCATAATACCTCTGCCAGTGCGGGTCATTACCGGTTCAACCAAACAGCCAACTCACAGCAAACAACCATCATTTATAGGTTCTAAAAATATTTTATAAAAATATAAATTGAGCAGAGTTAGTGAGATTTACTCACATTGGACGGTTATTGTTAAATAACGATAATTGGTCCTTGAATTGATTCAGGCGTTAAATTTCACCATAAATCCAAACGAGTTTCCATTCACTCTCGGTCAGTTCCTTGGTGTAGCCACCGTCCATACAATCCTAACGGGTCCAGTTTTGTCCAATTCTGATATCGTATGGAAGAGTTATCACGTTTATAAGTTTATATACTAATTATATAAAACTTAAATTTCCTTTTTATAAATACTTTGGGCTTACCCTTAATTCCTTGGCCCATCTCCATGTTCAAACCCCCATACCCAATTATCTTCCTTCCTCTGATAAAACACGATTTCCAGCATTCCTCATTCCATCATTTTCGAACTCAGATCCCCTTTTTATTATTATTATTTTCTTTTTTTTCACATAATCCTTCTTGATTAGTTCACACCAGATTCCGGTGATCTGGCCTCCGTTGTCTGTTGCCGTTGGCTTCGCCAGAGACTCGGTCACCTCCTCCGACCCATTTCAAAGATTCTGTCACCTTTCACTCCACTGGAAAACCGAACAACCGATCCTCCAGCCTGAAAGCATCATCGTTCTCCCTCTTCCGCCCTTCATACACCATACGAAAAGATTCTCACCATACCGTGAATACAAGAGCAGCTCGTTGCTGCCAATTCAAGTCACGAGTGTTTTGTTTTGATACGAGCATGTATTGTTTTTATTTTACTTTAAAGAACTTGTATTTGAATGATTTCTGTTTCTTATTCCTTTTTGGGTTTGAGCTGCTGATGTTGCGCGAAACAAATAGGAAAGCAAGTGGGTATAAATAGGAAGGAGTGAATAGATGAGAACAAGGTCATTTCACTTTGTATAGCGTAGAAGTTTTCCAACTTAACTGTGTATTTAGGGGTACTTTTTCCTCAACAGTATGTGTTCTAGAAAAGCTGTTTTCATGAATTTTCTTTTCATAGGTTTTGCTTTTCTTCTTTGTGGATTTGAAAGCTTACGTTGGTTGATAGTTGTATGTCTGCAGTTGATTAGAAAACACACGGTGAGTGAAACTTAAGAATGAAATAGCCTGATGTGTATAGGAAAGCATATGCTATTTTTCCATTTTCAGAATTAGGCAGAAGACAATAGGCTTTCGATGTGAACAGCAATGGATACACGAACCAAGTATGAAGTTATGGAAGCACATAGGTCTGCAGACTTTAAAAATTTTAGAATAGGCACAACAGAGAGGCCTGTTGATTCTAACATTGGGTGGTAGGCACAGCAATAGGGGAAAGCTACAGCTAACGTAGGTTTGTATTTTCAATTTACTCGCTCCCCACGGTTCAGGGTTAGGGTAGACCTTTCTTCTCACTTGTCATGATTATAAGAGATTTTTCAGTGAGTTATCCTTTCACAATCTATTCACTTGGATGTTGATACAGTGTACGTTTTTGAAAGAGGAAGACAGTCCAGCTCCTTCCCGGCCCAGGAAGTGATTTGTATGTGCTTATTGGTTACACAAATCAGTTTTGTTTAAATTTGTAACCATAATATGCTTGGGTCATTGCATGTATAAAATATGTTCATCATATGTTATGTTTGTCTTTTTGCAAGATGAATTTTATAATTTAAGGGGCAACCATTTGTTGTATTTAAGGATATATTGTATTTACTGCTTACAACATGTTATGAATGAATCTTTCATTTATTATTTTTTACTTAAATTATTGGAACCTCCTTACTGTTCTGCTTAATTTTTACATTGTGTGTGCATGCCATTATTGTTAATTAATTATTTCGTGAAGCAGTACATGTTTTACTATATATGTTAAGTTATACTAGTCTGGGACCATCTTACAAAGAGAGCATTACTTTCTACACTATTCATAAATGTTGTTGTTTTTATTTAATAAAATTTTCTCTTTGTCCTCATTTTTGTCCATAAAATCATGCCGCATTCTAATATGTGAATTTACACAAAACAATCCATGAAATAAGTATTACGCTTTTAAGTTTTAAGTTATACCGTTTAGCGTATCCCACTACGTAATATTCAATTCACGTACCAAACTGCTATGGACAGAAATAAAAATATAACTGTGACCAGCGAGGTGCCATGATCCTAAAAATATAATAATATCGGTAGGTTGACTCATATTTTGAAACCCAAGAATATTGATATAGGGTGCAAAATATTCCAAATTAAAAGTTGTGTATTTAATTAATTAAAAATTACAGCAAAATTCTAAAAATTAAATTAACACTACATCTCAAAAGAACCTTGTCTAAATTCGAATCCAGTATGCAGTTATTTCAAATAAACTGTTATTGTCGATGAACGATTCTATAGCGACTATTTGAAAATTTAATTTGGGCATTAATCAAAATCTACACAACGAAATCTCGATTTGTCTCTTCCATTAGAAAAATATACTCCACCAGCTCCGAACGTTTCTTGTTTCACAGAAATCCAACTTAAAACGAATTCTGTATATTCGTTTAAAGTTCGAATCACCAAATTATGAACTACCGCGCCATTTCGAGCTTGATTATAATTATATTATAATTTATACGTTCTAACGCTGTTTATTAAATAGATTCATTATAAAAATTCGAATCTAAACTTAAACAAATTTCTTATACTAACCAATTCACACAATATTGTGAATTTTACAAATTTCGACTATTTCAGAAATTTATAATCTTTTTATTCTATTATTTATTTTATTTAAATATAAATATTATTTAATTCAAGTTATCGATATCGCCAAATCTATTTTTAATAATTAAATAAATTAATTATTTTACCGTAAAAATACGGGATGTTACATTCTTCCCCCCTTAAAATAATTTCGTCCTCGAAATTGCTAAGGTAGGAAACAACCCTATTGACTGGGTAAAATCTATTCGTTTATTTCTTATTTTCAGTTCCAACTGAATTAATTGGTTTCAATTAAATTATTAATTTATTTCGATTAACAAAAATTCTAACACCTGAAATTTCAAAAAAATTCGCCAGCACCTTCTTTGTACCGGTCAATGGTTCAAACCCCAACTCGCCTCTCTAGGCCCTTTCCTTTCAAAAAGAAAATCAAAAAGCCAAGAGGCTTGCCGATTCGGCGCATAAAACCTCAGATGGAAATTTAAACATGTACCTTTTTGTCGGGAATATCATTTTATTCTTGCACTTGCTTCTACTAAATACCTGTTGATCATATATCCATCTATACCAATTGATTTCCAATCAATTTCAAGTAATCAAATCTCAAATCAAATCAAATCTCATTCCAAACCTTCAAATTCCATTACCAATTCCAACTCTAACTTACCAGTCCAATATACTTAACTAAATTCATAACTCACAATCCAATTTTATTCGATATCGTTCTATTTCAATTCAATTTCCGGTTAATTTGTTTCAATTCAATTCATATTTGCTTTCACAAATTTCTTTAAATTTGTTTTAATTCAATAATCTCTCCTGGGAGTCTTTAAACCGTTTAGCTCTTTCAAAAATCAAATATTCCTTTTCAGGATTCAAATCAACTCATTTTCCTCAAAACAATTCAAAAACAATTTCTTTGGTAGTAATCCGTCACTTAGAACTCGAAAACGAACACTGATGATGTGGCCAGCATCATCAGAGTTATTTTCCAGTTATCAAAGTGAGTTCAATACTATATCACTTTTCAAAACCATATTTAAACAAATTCTATTTTGAAATCTTTTTCAAAATATCATTCACGATACTTGTAAACAATTTAAAATCTCCCAGGATCTTTATTTTATTTTTTTATTTTTTTGTGAACACTTTTCCCAGTTTCAGAATTTTAATTCCAATTCTGATTTAATTCAGATTTAATTAATCTTCTTTTATATTATATGAACTCAAATTGGTTATTTATATAACCATTTCAATTATAATCAACCAACACATCCAATACATGATAATAATTCCAAGATATACATTTCTTTTATATCAAAATACACTTTGGGTAGTATTATCTTATTTACCCTCTTTCAAAACATACTGTGTCTGTTTATCGTATTCAAGTGTTTGGTAATCCCTATCGATACAGTGGATCAAACTGATCGACCAGAATTCACAAACAACTCAAACAATAAATCACCACAATATAAAATCATTTTTATAAAATCAACAAATACGTTCACTCGTATATATACACTCAGACTCAATCTAGGGTATTACTGACCCCATCTCTACTGAGTTACGCCACAGAGCCAAGGTAATCACTTAACCTTCAGCTCTGATACCACTGTAACGACCCGAGGATTTTCGACTCCGAAAATCAACACACGACTGCCATGTTGACTATTCGAACATCGAAAATTCTTGATCATTAATAGAAAGAAGTTAAAGGGTGAGAATAGATAAGATAGAAAATTAGAATAGAAGAAGAAGAAGATCACCATAAAACAAAATCAGAGTAATATGAATCTCACAACGGAACGAATAAAATATAATAGATAACATAACTTTGAAATAAAACGGTACATATATATGCAACAACACTATCAGAGTACAACACTTACGCACAGCGAAAAATAACAATAGCTATAAAATCCTGAAGCCTCCTGCTTCAAGCTCCTCCAAGAATATCTGTAAAGACCTGAACTACTTGACTGCCCGTACAAATTTGGGCACCCAAGAGTTTAGGGAAAACAAAACAAAATAAACTCTGGGTCAGTCATGGGACTGGTGTGAGTAAACTCAAATCATCGGTTTAACTTTTCAAAATCCTTTTCAAAAGAAAAGATAATCGTAAGACCGATCCACACATAAACACGGATGGTTTTTACCTTACGATAACCCAAAACATTTTTGGAAAATCGATACTTTTCTAATATTATAATAATGTCTAATCACAAGTAAATAACAATCTAGCAGAACGCTTGCATCTCAGTTCCACATATATAGTATACAAACAAAAACCGCGGGCGCTTATTGGAAATTGGATTTCCAACCTTGACAAGGCATGGGACCACCTGCCGATAGTGTATCTCTAGAGGCAAATACACTGGGTTCAACAAGAACATCTTGCAACCCGGCCCTCACATGACCGACCACTCATTTCGCTTGAGTGTATCGAATGTATACCACCAACGGTTGGGAGCTACCCACCGTCTTTCCCGAAAAGGGACAGAATCGAAATAGACAACAGAATGAAATGGATTTTCTCTAGATAGGTGATATACACACTAATGGGTGCGACCCACATAGCCATGCTGCCTGCCCGATTACTGTCATTTCCCGGTTGATGAGGCTTGAGGTCATTACGTACCTTTGCAACTCTTGACCACCATCCACTTTGAATGCCACATCGTCATACCCATCAAATCACAAATTGATTTCCTCAAAAATACCATGGGTATAAAGCTAAGAGAAACGAATTCCTCCGCCACCAAACATAAGTACGTTTGAAGAGATCAACTAACGTGATCCGTTAGATATACTCTGTCAGACATTCGTCCATTCACGTTGTCCTGGGACTAGACAAACCGAAGGCACTATTCTATAAATAGTATAGCCCTTGCATAACTCCGTCTTCAATATTTGATCGCAACGCTAACGTCCATACAGAGTGGTTTTCAGATAATGGACCTGATCCCGGTCTCTCCGTATTGACGACGTAAAATGATCAAAAACTTTGATAGTCGGTGATTTAACTATCAAAGAAAAATAGGTGTACAACCAACGATATCATTTCCAGATGGAAATTCTATCGACCAACCATTATTCAACATTTTCCCTTTTTAAATTAATTTATTATTAATTTATTTCATTTCCCCTTTTATATTCACTATTGAATTCGCAATCTCAATTATCCACTGATAATTATATTTTAGTTCATTTAAACAATTTGTTTATAACTCACAACACTTGTTTCATTATTAAACAAGTTATTTCTCTCTACCCATTTGAAATCGCAATTCTGTATAACTTCTATTTCAAAAATCCACTTTCTTTTATAAAAGTGTTTATTCACAAAATATTTGTCTAAATTCATTATTCACACCAAATGTGAAAAAATATTCCTTTTATATAATCTATTCAGTTTGATTTCATATGGCAAACCAATATCCCATTTTACCAAATCCCATTTACTTCTATTTATAGTTTTATTCAGACGAAACCTTCTTTTACATTTCTAACACTTAATTCTCATTTATAAATCCTTTATGAATGTTGAGTTCACATTTTATTTAAAATACCGATGTTAACACCAATTTATATAATCTCTTTATATCTCGCCCATTCCCTTTATAATTCTATAAACTTTCTAAATAATTCTCTTTATAAAATCCATTGATTTTATAAAATCCTTAATTTCAATATTTACTTCAAAAACTCCTTTTCCCTTTTAAATTTCTTTGATTTCATATAAACATATTCTTTTTATGCAATACTTTGATTTTATACGAATATTTTTATTTCAATATACATTTTGAAATTTCCTTTTTATATAAAATCCTTTGATTTTATATAAATATTTTATTTCAAATTATAGTTTGAAATTTTCCTTTTTACACCCCAGTATTTCCTTTAGTATTCAAAAGTACCAAATAGCCACGATCAAACACACACCATCAATAACAGATCATAAATCACATCATATATCACAATATATGAAAAACAGTAAAATAATTGTTGAGGAACCCAGTTGGGTCCCCCCGACTTGCTTCCCTGCATCCACAGATGTTAATCAACATAAATATGAAATATTTCGATAACAGAATCAATATTCGATTTACGATTTATGTATATCGTTATCTATATTTTCAACCAATTCACTAGCGGTTCAACCAAACAGCCAACTCACAGCAAACAACCATCATTTATAGGTTCTAAAAATATTTTATAAAAATATAAATTGAGCAGAGTTAGTGAGATTTACTCACATTGGACGGTTATCGTTAAATAACGATAATTGGTCCTTGATTTGATTCAGGCGTAAAATTTCACCATAAATCCAAACGAGCTTCTATTCACTCTCGGTCAGTTCCTTGGTGTAGCCATCGTCCATACAATCCTAACGGGTCCAGTTTTGTCCAATTCTGATATCGTATGGAAGAGTTATCACGTTTATAAGTTTATATACTAATTATATAAAACTAAAATTTCCTTTTTATAAATACTTTGGGCTTACCCTTAATTCCTTGGCCCATCTCCATGTTCAAACCCCCATACCCGATTATCTTTCTTCCTCTGATAAAACACGATTTCCAGCATTCCTCATTCCATCATTTTCGAACTCAGATCCCCTTTTTATTACTATTTTTTCTTTTTTTTCACATAATCCTTCTTGATTAGTTCGCACCAGATTCTGGTGATCTGGCCTCCGTTGTCTGTTGCCATTGGCTTCGCCAGAGACTCGGTCACCTCCTCCGACCCATTTCAAAGATTCCGGCACCTTTCACTCCACTGGAAAACCGAACAACCGATCCTCCAGCCTGAAAGCATCATCGTTCTCCCTCTCCCGCCCTTCATACACCATACGAACAGATTCTCACCATACCGTGAATACAAGAGCAGCTCATTGCTGCCAATTCAAGTCACGAGTGTTTTGTTTTGATACGAGCATGTATTGTTTTTATTTTACTTTAAAGAACTTGTATTTGAATGATTTCTGTTTCTTATTCCTTTTTGGGTTTGAGCTGCTGATGTTGCGCGAAACAAATAGGAAAGCAAGTGGGTATAAATAGGAAGGAGTGAATAGATGAGAACAAGGTCATTCACTTTGTACAGCGTAGAAGTTTTCCAACTTAACTGTGTATTTAGGGGTAATTTTTCCTCAATAGTATGTGTTCTAGAAAAGTTGTTTTCATGAATTTTCTTTTCATAGGTTTCGCTTTTCTTCTTTGTGGATTTGAAAGCTTACGTTGGTTGATAGTTGTATGTTTGCAGTTGATTAGAAAACACACGGTGAGTGAAACTTAAGCATGAAATAGCCTGATGTGTATAGGAAAGCATATGCTATTTTCCTTTTTCAGAATTAGGCAGAAGACAGTAGGCTTTCGATGTGAACAACAAAGGATACACGAACCAAGTATGAAGTTATAGAAGCACATAGGTCTGCAGACTTTAAAAAATTTAGAATAGGCACAACAGAGAGGCCTGTTGATTCTAACATTGGGTGGTAGGCACAGTAATAGGGGAAAGCTACAGATAACGTAGGTTTGTATTTTCAATTTACTCGCTCCCCACGGTTCAGGGTTAGGGTAGACCTTTCTTCTCACTTGTCATGTTTATAAGAGATTTTTCAGTGAGTTATCCTTTCACAATCTATTCACTTGGATGTTGATACAGTGTACGTTTTTAAAGGGGAAGACAGTCCAGCTCCTTCCCGGCCAAGGAAGTGATTTGTATGTGCTTATTGGTTACACAAATCAGTTTTGTTTAAAGTTGTAACCATAATATGCTTGGGTCATTGTATGTATAAAATATGTTCATCATATGTTATGTTTGTCTTTTTGCAAGATGAATTTTATAATTTAAGGGGCAACCATTTGTTGTATTTAAGGATATATTGTATTTACTGCTTACAACATGTTATGAATGAATCTTTCGTTTATTATTTTTTACTGAAATTATTGGATCCTCCTTACTGTTCTGCTTAATTTTTACATTGTGTGTGCATGCCATTATTGTTAATTAATTATTTCGTGAAGCAGTACATGTTTTACTATATATGTTAAGTTATACTAGTCTGGGACCATCTTACAAAGAGAGCATTACTTTCTACACTATTCATAAATGTTGTTGTTTGTATTTAATAAAAATTTCTCTTTGTCCTCATTTTTGCCCATAGAATCATGCTGCATTCTAATATGTGAATTTACACAAAACAATCCATGAAATAAGTATTATGCTTTTAAGTTTTAAGTTATACCGTTTAGCGTATCCCACTACGTAATATTCTATTCACGTACCAAACTGCTATGGACAGAAATAAAAATATAACCGTGACCAGCGAGGTGCCATGATCCCAAAAATATAATAATATCGGTAGGTTGACTCATATTTTGAAACCCAAGAATATTGATATAGGGTGCAAAATATTCCAAATTAAAAGTTGTGTATTTAATTAATTAAAAATTACAGTAAAATTCTAAAAATTAAATTAACACTATGTCTCAAATGAACCTTGTCTAAATTTGAATCCAGTATGCAGTTATTTCAAATAAACTGTTACGGTCGATGAACGATTCTATAGCGACTATTTGAAAATTTAATTTGGGCATAAATCAAAATCTACACGACGAAATCTCGATTTGTCTCTTCCATTAGAAAAATATACTCCACCAGCTCGGAACTTTCTTGTTTCACAGAAATCCAACTTAAAACGAATTCTGTATATTCGTTTAAAGTTCGAATCGCCAAATTATGAACTACCGCGCCATTTCGAGCTTGATTATAATTATATTATAATTTATACGTTCGAACGCTGTTTATTAAGTAGATTCATTATAAAAATTCGAATCTAAACTTAAACAAATTTCTTATACTGCCCAATTCACATAATATTGTGAATTTTACAAATTCCGACTATTTCAGAAATTTATAATCTTTTTATTCTATTATTTATTTTACTTAAATATAAATATTATTTAATTCAAGTTATCAATATCGCCAAATCGATTTTTAATAATTAAATTAATTAATTATTTTACCGTAAAAATACGGGACGTTACAATAGATATATAGTTTGTTATTTTTGGAGACCGTGTAATTTGGAGTCCAAAATGGCATTGTGGCGCGCGTAAAAATAGCCTACCGGAGAAACGGTTTCAGAATGTGATGAAACTGTGTCGTTGGGTTCGTATTGAAAAATTATTATAAGATTTCAAAGTTTCAAGTTGATTTGATTTATCTAGTGGTTGTGAAAAAATTAAACGCGTGTTTATTTCTGGTTTTATAAATAAAAAAAATTCATACGACCTTGGATTTCAACGAAACTTGTCCCATTGGATATGGAATATCTTTTTGTACTAAGATTAGCCTTTTTATCAGTAAACAGAAATCATTTATAGTGATTTTATTGTGTTACTTGAGGATGAAGTATCGGGTGATATTATTTAATAAAAAAAACTGCAGCTACCCTGTTTTGCTCCAATACGAGTATTAAAATGGTTGCAGGCCTAAAGAGAAATAGATACAGTCCTATGTATATGCACATGCAAACTCACACTTTTCCAAACTATGAATGGAAATGATAATACACTGAAGCCTAAGCCTACTCTCTATTTTTCTCTCAGCACGCACCCTATCATTTCAATTCATTTTGTAACGTCTTAGTCTAAATTAATTCAGACTATTAGATTCACATGCCTAATGTAAAGGAAAAGCAGTTGTTCCTAAGCACATACAAGCCTACTATCCTACTTTATGTATTTTCTTTTCAGTATGTGTAAGTCCTTGTCGACCAAAGTTGAAAAGAAAACTCTGTATTTTTCAACCCCTAATATGCACAGCTACCCATTTCTATCAGCACTGCCTTCACTTGTCTAAATCAAAATCCATCACACAACTTTCGCTGGAAATGAAAACTCCGCGCAGACCTCCATCTTCGCCATCGCAGACCTATTCTATTGCTGCCATCCTACTTGTACAATGAGAGAAGACATCAAACCTATCCTTTTCTGCATGTGTGTATAAATATCTGCGGTTATCTCGTTATTTCCCACAAGCAGAAAACTGAGAGTTTTTCCATCCAAATACACCATAATGCAGAGTCACGCATCCTCAACTGAAGTTTTACTTTGCTTCAAAAATAAAATAAAGTAAAACAATGGAAACTGATAGCCGCGATGGTGACAGCGAGTAAAAGAAGGGGGGTGTAGTGACCTGAAATTCCGGTCCAATTTGAGCTGACCAAATAACGCGAGTCCAACCCAATTTGCACTGAAATCCAGAAAACTATTAGAAAGAATATAAAGGGTGAGGAAAGATAAGATAGAAACTTAGAATAGAAGAAGAAGAAGAACACAACATCAGAGTAACACGAATCTCACACTGGAACGATCAACATATAATGGATAATATATCCTTGAAATAAAAATCTGTATTTGAATATACATATCATTTAAAAGTACAACACTTACAACACAGCGGAAATACACTATAGCTATATGATCCTGAAGCCTCCTGCTCCAGCTCTTCAAGTATCTATAAATCCCAACTACTTGACTGCCCGTACAAAATTGGGCACCCAGGAGTTTAAGGAAAACAAAACAAAATAAACTCCGGGGTCAGTCATGGGACTGGTATGAGCAAAACAGTTTAAAACAGTTTGAGCAACAAAACGATATCTCATAAGACCACGCCGTATAACGGGACACGGGTATTTCCCTTATGAGAATCCAAAATATCTTTATATCAAAAACCTTTTGATATTATAATAATGTCTATCAACCACAATATAATAATCATCTAGCAGAAACGCTTTCATCTCACGTTCTACATATATAGTATACAATCAAAACCGCAAGCATGTATTGTGTAATGGATTTCCAACTATGACAAGGTATGGAACCACCTTTCGCTAGTGTACCTCTAGAGATGAATACACTGGGTTCAACAAGAACATCTTGCAACCCAGCCACACATGACCGACCACTCATTTCGGTTGAGTGTATCGAATGTATATCACCAACGGTTGGGATCAGCAACCGTTTCCCGAATGGGACAACATCAACAGTAGATTTTTTGAAGTAAATGAAACTCTAGATCAGATGATTATACACCCTAAAAGGTGCGACCTACATAGCCATGCTACCTGCCCGATTTCTGTCATTTACCGGTTGATGAGGCTTGAGGTTACGCCTTATCATCACATTAGATTCACTTCGAATGCCACATTGTCAGATCCATCGAAAATCACTAATTGACGTCTACAACAGTACATTACGTGTTAGCTAAAGAAGTTTGGTACGGTTGAAGAAATCAATGTACGTGACCTTTCTGGAAATACTCTGTCAGACATTCATCCATACAAGTCATCCAGGAACAGGATGAACCGAAGGCACTATTCAGTACATTCATCTTAGGCACTGTTATCTAAGACTTATACAATAGCCCTTGCACTTTACTCCGTCTTCAATTATCTTTGGCATATATGATTCGCAACGCTTATGCCAATACAGAGTGGTTCTTTGGATAATAATCCAACCGGTCTCTCCATATTAACAACGTTAAATTGGTAAAAAACTTCAATAGTCGGTGAGTTAACTATCAAAGAAAAATACGTGTGCAAACAACGATATTATTTCCAGATGGAAATTCTATCTAATCAATCATCAATCATATATATATATCTATATGTATATATATTAATATGTTCCTTATTTTCTATGTTTAGAAAATATACGTTAACGCTGGAAAACTTTTCCACAACTTATTTACGTATCACTATTCTTCTACAACTATCAGTCTCTGATTGTAAAATAGTATAAGAACAATTCCCTAAGTACCCATCCCGAAGGTCGGAACCAACATCAGATAGACACTTAGGAAACCATTCAACTTAACAAGTCTCCAGTCAAATTCTGTTTTAGTTTAACTCCATTTCCTAACTCCTTATACATGAACACTTCCTTTTCTAATTCATATTTCAAATTCAATATTTGATTACGTTTCTTATTCTATTTTGGAAAACATTTCCAAATCTTCTTTACTTGGATTTAAACAAATGTTTAAATAAACATCGCGACGACAACTCAAATCACTATACTTATTTACTAAAATCACTTAACCACTTTCACTCTCGAACCTTAACCATTTCTAAATTAAAAACGAAGTCAATCAAGTTGGGGTATAACTACCTCTCAGACCTTAACTGAACAACATTTCAAATCTCGAAATAGGGTAAGTTCATCTTTTAACCCTTTAACACTTCCTTACGAACCCTCGGATTCTATTTACGAACCCCCTTCTTTTACAAGTTTACGTGATTATAACAATGGTGTTATGATCTCCTGCATCTGAAATATATTATCTTTAATATGAATTTTATTTCCTAACTCGAACAATATAACGACAACTAATTTATTTACTTCTATTCGGTAAACTCTAATCTATAACTCTTACTGGATTAACTCTTATTCGAATAACTTATATTCGATTTGCTTACTTTCGAATACTTATATTCGAAAATCTCTTTCTTCGAATAAATCTTATTCGATTTAGCTCCTGTCGAATAACTAGATTCGATCAACTCACTTCAAATATTTCTGATTCGATTATCTCACTCCGAATATCTCTGATTCGATTATCTCACTTCGAATATCTACTATTCGATTATCTCACTTCGAATATCTCTGATTCGATTATCTCACTTCGAATATCTCTGATTCGATTCGCTTCTTCAAATAACTAAATTCGATTAACTCACTTCAACTTTATTCGAATAAACTAAATTCGATTAACTCCATTTGAATAACTCTAGTTCGATTTAACTCTATCGATTAACTCTAATTGAATAACTCTAATTGGTTTAATTCTAACTGGTTAACTCTAACTGTTTAACTTTAACTGGTTAGCTCTAACTGGTAACTCTAACTGGTATAATTCTACGGTTTAACCTAACTTGTTAACCCGAATGGCTTTACTCTAACGGGTTAACCCTAACTGATTAACTCTTTGTCCTTATTCAGTTTCAAACATCGATGTTGAAATCGATTTTTACTTCTTTATATAAGTCCTGACTTATATATATATTTATCCAAAGATAAATATTTCATTTATAATCTATTTATTTCTAAATGCCTTTAACCTATATTTCCTTTTTAAATCTTTATTTGTAAATGTTTTACAAATATTACCCTTTTAAATTCTATTTGCAAATGGTTTGCAAATATTCCCTTCTCTATTCTATTTGCAAATGGCGAATATTTCCTTTTTAATCCTATTTGTTTTCTAATTAAATTCTCCTTTGATTTAATCCTATTTATCTTCCAAAGTAAATAATCCCTTTATAATATCTAATTTATTTACCAAATAAATAATCCATGTAATGTCTTATTTATTTATCTTAAATAAATAATTCACTTTATAAGTATTCCACTTGTAAATATCCTTTTTATAATATTCCCTATTTATAAATATTCCTATTTATAAAATCTTCTTTGATTTTATAAATATTTTCCTTTTATAAAATCCTTTGATTTTATAAATAATTTATTTTCAAATACCACTTTGAAAATTCCCTTATCAACATTCCGGTATGTTATGGTATTTAACATACCATATAGAAATGATCAGTATCCTTCACACATATAAAATCATCAACAGATTTCAATACACATCGTATAACACAATATATAAAACAAAACAGTATTTATATATTAAGGAACCCAGTTGGGTCCCTCCAACCTGTTTCCCTGCATTACAAATGTTAGACAATACGAGTATAACATATTCTGATAAACAGAATCAATATTCGATTAACGATTTATATGTTTATCGTTATCAATAATTTAAATCAATACATAAGCAACTCAACCAAACAGTTAACACACATCAATCAGTCATCATTTATCAGTTCTAAATATACGTTATAAAAATAGAACTGTTCGGAGTTGGTGAGTTTTACTCACATTGGCAGTTCATTGTTAAAGAACGATAAACTGTTTGTTTGATTTGAATCAAACAATTTATTTTGCCATAAATTCAAACGAGCTCCAATGGACTTCCAGTCAGTTTCATTTTGGAGTGCTCGTCCATACGATCCCAACGGATCTTGGTTTGCTGAATTTCGATATCGTATGAGTAAGTTATCATCATTTAAGTCAATACACTATTTTAAGTAAATATAAAACTTAAACAAAAGGCTTAGTGGGCTTAACTCTTCAATCTCGGCCCATATCCCCCATCAAAACCCACGGCCCGCCAAACCTCTTCTTCCACAATCCCAAATCTCGTTGCTCCAGTATTCAACCGAACTACATCTCCATCATTTACCGAATAAACTCCACCTCATTCTCCCTTCTTCCTTAATGAATACAAAAATCGTAACCACCATTAGACTCCCCTTCGAATCCTGTCTCCATCCATACCACAAACGTCAGGCTCGATGCCCTCTTTCCAGTTCCGACCTCGCACCCTCAGGTCACAGCGCCGATCAAGATTGTGATCGAAATCCTCCAACTTCACACAGATGCAGCTCCTCAACACCACAAACACAAATATAACAATCGTTTTGCGAACGAATGCCTTAATTCCCCCAAAATCCGAACCCTAGGACCAACGAGATGACGCTGGAAATTTCCTGTTGATCCATAACATGATCGAACTCCTCCAACAGGACATATGTTGTCCTAAATCTTCCTACGAATCCAAACAAACTAGTTTTGAGATTTATAGCAATTTATTTGTATTTCTTATGGATTTCTCTTTTGAGTTTGTGAGCATAGTATTTTGTCTGAGTAGCACAAATTTCTGGCGGCCTTGTTTAGGTTATAAGGAGATGGGATTTTCTTTTGTGTGGCTCAAAAAGTGAAGGAGGTGGCTTGTTTAGGTCCACAAACAAATATTTTATTTTATATTATCAGACAAGTCTTTAAAAATTCATGTGATCACCTATAATACCCAAAAATCACCAAACTGGACACACTACTAGAGTTTGACGTTACGGTCCCAACGAAACTGGGTTTCGTCGAATTCCGACTCCGTTTGCTCACACAGCGTATTTTTAACCGTTAGAATATCGACTGTTTTTCACATTAAAAATCGGTACGGCCACATACTGACTTCAAAAATCACAGAAATTGAAATCTAGCAATAATTTAATATTGCGGATCCAACAAAATTAGTTTCATCGAATTCCGACTTCGTTTGCAGAAGTGGCTATTTTTAAAGCTCTAGATAGCCTATTTAAATATATAAATATATTTAAATATAATTAAATTTTATATTTAAAAATAAATATTATCGTCTATATTCACAGTGGAATACCATACAGTTCAGAAAACCCTTATATGGATTTCTAACTCGATATTCAAATCCGGGTAACCCGATATTCGATTTATATTGAAATTCCTTTTTAAAGTGTAAACAATTCCTTTATAAATTATAAAGGAATTCCACAGCGACTTTTCTAAAATTTGATTTGGATATAAATCAAAATCTACACGACGAAATCCCGATTTTTCTCTTCCACTAGAAAGATATACTCCACCAGCTCCTAACGTTTCTTGTTTCACAGAAATCCAGCTTAAAACGAATCCTGTACATTCAGTTGAAGTTCAAATCGCCAAATAGCGAACAACAGCGCCATTTCGAGCTCAATTTTAATTATAATATAATTATATGTTCAAACTGTCGTTCAAATAATATATTGGTTATTCAAATTCAATTCCAAGCTGAATTAAATATCACAGATGATCCAGTTCACACCATATTGCCATTTCAGCCAATTCTGATTATTTTAGAATTAAATATATTATTTAATTTATTATTTTAATTAAATATTCACCATTATTTAATTCCACGATCAATAAATCCTCTAAACTCTATTTAAATAATTAAATAAATTAATTATTATATCGTCGAAAAATGCGGGTCATTACATTCTTCCCCACTTAAAATAATTTCGTCCTCGAAATTGCTAAGGTAGAAAACAAACCCTATCGACCGGTTAGAACTTATTTGTTCACTTCTTACTTTCAGTTTCAATTAAAGCAATTTAATTTCAATAAAAATATTAATTAATTCTTATCAACGAAAAATTTCAAAAATTCTGAAAATTTTCTAATGCCTTAATTTTTTGAAAAATTTCGCCAGCACCTCCTTTGTACTGGTCAATACGTCAAACTCCAACTCACCTCTTTGGGCCATCTCCATCCCAAAAGAAAATCGAACAGCCAAGCGGCTTGCCAATTTGGCTCATAAATCTCATGCTTATATCAAATATAAACTTGTACCTTTTTGTTGGGCATATCATTATATCTTTTCCACCTGTTATCAATTCAGCGGATACAAGGGTCATCCCAATCAAATTCCAATCTACTTTTATCCACAACACAACCATTCGTTTATATCAGAGCCAAATATCATTTCAACTTGAGTTTCTTCTCGATTCCCAACTCTTAACTTGATTATCACATTACACTTCAAATTTTGAATCTCACAATCCAATTTTTCTTGATATCATTCTAATTCAATCTCAGTTACCAATTTACTGGCTTTACTTTAATTCAAATTTGCTTTCACAAATTTCTGTTAAATTTGTTTTTAATTCAAACAGTCTTTCCCTGGGAGTTTTTAAACAGTTTACTCTTTTCAAAAATCAAATTTTCCTCTTTGAAATTCAACACAACTGATCTTTCCCAAAATAAATTCAAAACATTATCTCTGGTAGTAATTTGTCACTTACAACTCGAAAATGAATACTAGTGATGCAGCTGTCATCATCAGAATCTATTTTCCAGCGATCGAAGTGATTTCAACACTATAAAACCATTTCTAAACATTTCCACTTTGAAATCCATTTCAAAATATAGTTCACACTACTTGTAAAACAATTTACAATCTCCCAGGATCTTAAATTTTCCTTATTTTTAATCCAAATCCATTTACAAACACTTATCCAATTTTCCAGAATTTTAATTCAATTTCTAGTTTAAATTTCAGATTTAACTCATCTGATTTCACATATTTCACTTATATGAATTATGATTGGTTATTTACATAGCAATTTAATTTATAATCTTACTCAATTATAATAACAACCAATATATCCACTATATTATAATTTTGATATATATATATATATATCTTCTCTATATCAAGATATACCTAGGGTAAACTTATTTTAATTTACCCTCTTTTCAAAACATATCGTGTCGACCCATCGTATTCAAGTGTTTAGTAACTCCTACCGATACAGTGGATCAAACTGATCGACCAGAACTCATAAACAACTCAACCAATAAATCACCACAATATAAAACAATTTTTATATCAATAACAAATACGCTCACTCGTATATATACACTCAACTCAATCTAGGATATTACTAATTGTGATGGCCCGCCCCGCACCAACCGACATTTACTCCAAAGGTGCGTTGTACACATGTCCAGTTAGCACGGAACGGGTCGTCAGAAGGAAAAGGAAGAAGGAAATGAACTAACAAGGAACCTGTAGAATGTCTCACAGCGCATAGAACAAAATATAATAATAACATATTTGACATAAAACAGGAGAGACAGTGCATAAGCTAAAAACCAGAACTGAGCATCATAGCAGCGGAAATCCGAAATATAGCTTATTACAACTTTTCAAACTGTCTCAAAGAAAAAGTAAGATAAATGAGGTACACTACTAATGCCCAAGTAGCGACCACCAACGACATAGGGAGAATGTGTATATATATATCATACGTGGAAGCCTCTTGCCCGCCTCTGAATCAGCTACTCGCGCATCACCAGCCAACCTGTCTCTAGTCTGCTCGTGTGAGCACCCAGAGTAATAAGAGGAGACATAAAACTCTGGGTCAGACATAAAGCCTGGTATGAGCGATAAGCATCTAAAGTGAACAATAACAGGTAGACTAAAACATACCTGAACCTGGACCTGCAACCAAAGAGTTAGCACTACATACTGTACAACACTCTAAGGTACCATATCAAACGGTGTAAAGATACGGAGGTGGGGAAGGTATGCATGTCATAATGATGGCAAACAATCAAACATAGCATCCATCCTCACATCTCTCACTCAGTGCGTAAAGCATACGATATTCACCACTTCGATCACCCAACATACCTTGCTACGATAACTCTGCCCCATGAAGTCATAAATGGCTTCACTGCACTGATAACGTAGCCACTAATTCCTCGCTATGTCCACTTGCCCCATGGAGTTATTCACCCCAGCTGCGCTGGCTCATAGCCTTACCAATCCTTACTATGTCCACTTGCCCCATGGAGTTGTTCACCCCATCTGCGCTGGCTCATAGTTTTACTACGCATCACCTTGCCCCTCAGGTCATAATGACCCTACTGCACTGATAACGTAGTCTTGCTACCATCACCTTGCCCCTCAGGTCATAATGACCCTACTGCACTGATAAGTATCCACCATTCATTTTTAGTGGTGAATCGAAGTTATGAACGTCGACAACTCCTTAGCACACGTCCCGCAGCAAAGTCCAACCATGAAGTGAACTCATTGGTTCCCAACTGGATCCTGAGCTCTAACTTCCCATATTGGACTACCTTTGCATCTCGGGTTATTGGTCAATACTAGGTCGGGTCGGGTTCCTCTTCAAGCCATCGGTTCGGGTCGGGTGTCCTCCATCGGTTCGGGTCGGGTCTTCTTCTGGTTCGGGTCGAGCATTTCTCCTCGGGTCGGGTCGGGTGCCTCACTTCGGGTCGGGTCGGGTGCCTCTCCTCCAGTCCCTGCTTCCGCTCCGATCCGCCTCCTCATCCTTCACGTGCTTCGATCTGATCCATCCTCCTCTATCCGCTCCGATTCCTCCTCTTTAATCCGATCCTAGTTCAGTTAGCGTGGCCTTCCTTTTTGCCAATTTTCTCAAGTGTCAGGCTCCGATCCGATCGAATCCCTTGCCCAATTCAACATATCCGATCTGAAACCTGCACTGTTTTCTGAAACTGTTCCAGCAAGTGTTTACGCCATTCGACGATGTTTTCAACCATTCTAACTATTGAAACCAATCACAAAGCATTTCATACAATCATAGCAACATGCATAATTAACCACAAACATCAAAACATCAATATGATGGATCAAACATACCCAAAATCCCACATTTCCCCTTAAGTATGTTTAGGTGAAACTAATGATAGGATTAGCAAAACTTAACCAAATTAACCCAAATTCATATCAGAGGTCTAAAACATCATTCCGAATTTTATAAACATTTTTCCAGAATTTTATCATGTTTAAATTCGCTAATTAACACTAATCACCCCTAATTAGCCATAATTAGTGCAAAATTATGCAAATCACTCACCTTAGCCACAAATAAACTAAGATCTGAAATAAATCTCTGATTTGATGTGAATCCAAATGCTAAACAGCAGCTCCAATGTTGCTTTGGTATAGATCTTCCTTGATTAGAGGTTGCTAAGCCAAATCCTTGACCAAAAGGTGATTTGGAGGTGATTTAGAGGTTAGAGGCCATTTTTAGGGTTCCTTGGTGATAAGTGGAGGCTAGAAAACTGAAATGGAATGATTCTCTACTTCATTTCAGCCTCCCCATAACCCTAATCCCGAAATGGGTTATGGGCCTACTCACTAATCACCCGATTTGGCCCGGTTAAGCAGTTTTTCACCTTCCAAACCTTATTTCAGCCATATCTCCCAAACGGTAAGTTCGTTTGGCTATTGTGACCACTCTACGGAAAGGTAAACCATCAAACGAATCCAACGGAAGTGGTTTTAGGTCAAAATTCCTTTCCAATCAAAAGTTATGGCCAAAACAGTACCAACTAAGTGCAAGATGGTCATTTAAAAATCGACAAAAATCATGAACATGGGAAATGACTCTAATAGATGTTTCCCAAAGTTACATGACCATACGACTTCATATGAGAAAGAAATAAATATTCTACGATCCCCCGATGCGTAGAATGCGGGTCGTTACAGTAACCCCATCTTTACTGAGTTACGCTACAGAGCCAAGGTAAATCGCTTAACCATATGCTCTGATACTAATTGTAACGACCCGAAATTCCAATCCAATTTGAGTTGATTAAATAACGCAAGTCCAACCCAATTTGCACTAAATCCAAAAAAATATTAGAAAGAATATAGAGGGTGAGGAAAGATAAGATAGAAACTTATAATAGAAGAAGAAGAAGAAGAACACAACATCAGAGTAACATGAATCTCACAGCGGAATGAACATAAAATAGATAATATATCCTTGAAATAAAAATCTGTATTTGAATATACATATCATTTCAAAGTACAACACTTACAACACAGCGGAAATACACTATAGTTATATGATCTTGAAGCCTCCTGCTCCAGCTCTTCAATTATCTGTAAATCCCGACTACTTGACTGCCCATACAAAATTGGGCACCCAAGAGTTTAGGGAAAACAAAACAAAATAAACTCCGGGTCAGTCATGGGACTGGTATGAGTAAAACAGTTTAAAATAGTTTGAGCAACAAAACGATATCTCATAAGACCACGCCGTATAACGGAACGGGTTTTTCCCTTATGAGAAACCAAATTATCTTTATATCAAGAACCTTTTGATATTATAATAATGTCTATCAACCACAATATAATAATCATCTAGCAGAAACGCTTTCATCTCACGTTCTATATATATAGTATACAATCAAAACCGCAAGCACGTATTGGGTAATGGATTTCCAACTATGACAAGGTATGGAACCACCTTTCGCTAGTGTACCTCTAGAGAGGAATACACTGGGTTCAACAAGAACATCTTACAACCCGGCCACACATGACCAACCACTCATTTCGCTTGAGTGTATCGAATATATATCACCAACGGTTGGGATCAGCAACCGTTTCCCGAATAGGACAGCATCAACAATAGATTTTTTGAAGTAAATGAAACTCTAGATCAGGTGATTATACACCCTAATAGGTGCAACCTACATAGCCATACTACCTGCCCGATTTCTGTAATTTACCGGCTGATGAGGCTTGAGGTTACGCCATATCATCATATCAGATTCACTTCAAATGCCACATTGTCAGATCCATCGAAAATCACTAATTGACGTCTACAACAGTACATTACGTGTTAGCTAAAGAAGTTTCCTTCTCCGCTTCCACTCTTGGTACGGTTGAAGAAATCAATGTACGTGACCTTTCTGGAAATACTCTGTCAGACATTCATCCATACAAGTCATCCAGGAACAGGATGAGCCGAAGGCACTATTCAGTACATTCATCTTAGGCGTTGTTATCTAAGACTTATACAATAGCCCTTGCACTTTAGTCCATCTTCAATTATCTTTGGCATATATGATTCGCAACGCTTATGCCAATACAGAGTGGTTCTTTGGATAATAATCCAACCGGTCTCTCCATATTAACAACGTTAAAATGGTCAAAAATTTCGATAGTCGGTGAGTTAACTATCAAAGAAAAATACGTGTGCAAACAACGATATTATTTCCAGATGGAAATTCTATCTAATCAATCATCAATCATATATATATATATATATGTATATGTATATATATTCATGTGTTCCTTATTTTCTATGTTTAGAAAATATACGTTAACGCTGGAAAACATTTCCATAACTTATTTACGTATCACTATTCTTCTACAACTATCAGTCTCTCATTGTAAACTAGTATAAGAACAATTCCCTAAGTACCCATCCCGAAGGTCGAAACTAACATCAGATAGACACACTTAGGAAACCATTCAACTTAACAACTCTCCAGTAAAATTCTGATTTAGTTTAACTCCATTTCTTAACTCCTTATACATGAACACTTCCTTTCCTAATTCATATTTCAAATTCAATATTTGATTACATTTCTGATTCTATTTGGAAAACATTTCCAAATCTTCTTTACTTAGATTTAAACAGATGTTTAAATCAACATCGCGATGACAACTCAAATCACTATACTTATTTACTAAAATCACTTAACCACTTTCACTCTCGAACCTTAACCATTTCTAAATTAAAAACAAAGTCAATCAAGTTTGGGTATAACTACCTCTCAGACCTTAACTGAACAACATTTCAAATCCCGAAATAGGGTAAGTTCATCTTTTAACCCTTTAACACTTCCTTACGAACCCTCGGATTCTATTTACGAACCCCCTTCTTTTACAAGTTTACGTGATTATAACAATGGTGTTATGATCTCCGGCATCCGAAATATATTATCTTTAATATGACTTTTACTTCCTAACTCGAATAATATAACAACAACTAATTTATTTACTCCTATTCGGTTAACTCTAATCTATAACTCTTATTGGATTAACTCTTATTCGAGTAACTTATTTGATTAACTTATATTCGATTTGCTTACTTTCGAATACTTATATTCGAAAATCTCTTTCTTCGAATAAATCTTATTCGATTTAACTCCTGTCAAATAACTAGATTCGATCAACTCACTTCGAATATTTCTGATTCGATTATCTCACTTCGAATATCTCTGATTCGATTATCTCACTTCGAACATCTAATATTCGATTATCTCACTTCGAATATCTCTGATTCAATTATCTCACTTTGAATATCTCTGATTCGATTCGCTTTTTCGAATAACTAAATTCGATTAACTCACTTCAACTTTATTCGAATAAACTAAATTCGATTAACTCCACTTGAATAACTCTAGTTCGATTTAACTCTATCGATTTACTCTAATTGATTAACTCTAATTGGTTTAATTCTAACTGGTTAACTCTAACTGTTTAACTCTAACTGTTTAACTCTAACTGGTTAACTCTAACTGTTTAACTCTAACTGGTTTAACTCTACGGTTTAGCCTAACTGGTTAACCCTAATGGTTTTACTCTAACGGGTTAACCCTAACTGATTAACTCTTTGTCCTTATTCAGTTTCAAACATCGATGTTGAAATCGATTTTTACTTCTTTATATAAGTCCTGACTTATATATATATATATCCAAAGATAAATATTTCCTTTATAATCTATTTATTTCTAAATTCCTTTTAACCATATTTCCTTTTTAAATCTTTATTTGTAAATGGTTTACAAATATTACCCTTTTAAATTCTATTTGCAAATGGTTTGCAAATATTCCCTTCTCTATTCTATTTGCAAATGGTTTGCGAATATTTCCTTTTTAATCCTATTTGTTTTCTAATTAAATTCTCCTTTGATTTAATCCTATTTATCTTCCAAAGTAAATAATCCCTTTATAATATCTAATTTATTTACCAAATAAATAATCCATTTAATGTCTTATTTATTTATCTTAAATAAATAATTCACTTTATAAGTATTCCACTTATAAATATCCTTTTTATAAATATTCCCTATTTATAAATATTCCTGTTTATAAAATCTTCTTTGATTTTATAAATATTTTCCTTTTATAAAATCCTTTGATTTTATAAATAATTTATTTTCAAATACCACTTTGAAAATTCCCTTATCAACATTCCGATATGTTATGGTATTTAACATGTCATATAAAAATGATCTGTATCCTTCATACATATAAAATCATCAACAGATTTCATATCACATCGTATAACACAATATATAAAACAAAACAGTATTTATATATTGAGGAACCTAGTTGGGTCCCTCCAACCTGTTTCCCTGCATCACAGATGTTAGACAATACGAGTATAACATATTCTGATAAACAGAATCAATATTCGATTAACGATTTATATGTTTATCGTTATCTATAATTTAAATCAATACATAAGCAACTCAACCAAACAGTTAACACAAATCAATCAGTCATCATTTATCAGTTCTAAATATACGTTATAAAAATAGAACTGCTCGGAGTTGGTGAGTTTTACTCACATTGGCAGTTCATCGTTAAAGAACGATAGACTGTTTGTTTGATTTGAATCAAACAATTTATTTCGCCATAAATTCAAACGAGCTCCAATGGACTTCCGGTCAGTTTCATTTTGGAGTGCTCGTCCGTACGATCCCAACGGATCTTGGTTTGCTGAATTTCGATATCGTATGAGTAAGTTATCATTATTTAAGTCAATACACTATTTTAAGTAAAAATAAAACTTAAACAAAAGGCTTAGTGGGCTTAACTCTTCAATATCGGCCCATATTGTAACGACCCGGATTTTTGGCCGTTGAATTCTGAGTATTTAAATTTGTTTTAAGAATTTTAATTGAATTACATATAGGAATTTACTTATTAAAAACGAAGTTTGAACGTTAAATTTATAATATAATTATAAATCGAGTTCGAAATGGCGCGGCAGTTCGTAATATAGAGTTTTGAACTTCAACTGAGTATACAGAACTCGTTATAAGTCGGATTTCTGTGAAACAAGACACGTTGGAACCGTATTGATTATAATTTTCATATGAAAGAGAAAAATCTAGATTTCGTGTTATAATTTGTTGGTTGTGGTCAAATCAAATTTTGAAATAGTCGCTGTGGAAATCGTTATTTAAATTATACGTGTTAAAATAGCCGTTTTGCAAACGGACTCAGATTTCGACGAAATCAGTTTCATTGGGACTGTATCGTTAAATTATTGTACGGTGGTGAGTGGCGTGGAAAACCGATGTCGTATGTAACCACGGTAGCCGTAAACGCTCGTTCAGTGCAATTAAATTAATTCAACTGAATAAAGGGATATTAGAGTGTAACTTGAACAGACAATTGAATCAGGCCACGAAACCAGTTCCAGTGAGTTCGTAGCATCGGATATAGTCAGGGTAGGTATATAGTTTGTTATTTTTAGAGATCGGAAAATTTGGTGTCCAGAAGGGCAGTGCGGTGCGCGTTAAAAATGGCCTACCGGGGCAACAGTCTCAGAATGCGACGAAACTAGTGCCGTTGGGTTCGTATCAAAAAGTTATTGTCGACGTTCGCAGTTTCGAGGTGATTTGATTTATCTGGTGATCGTGAAAAATTTAAACGCGTGTTGATTTCTGGTTTTATAAAGGAAATTTTTCCATACGATGTCAGAATTCGACGAAACTTGTCCCGTTGGATTCAGAATAACTTTTTACACCAAGATTAGTTTTGTTATCAGTAAACCGACTGTTCATTCATATGATTATACATCCAATGTCTAAAATATAAGAAACAATAAATAAACAAAGACAGACCTAAAAACTAAATATACAGGCCTATTATCAGAATTTGTCAATCTACTATGGAAGCCTTGCCGACAAAGTATTAAACCACAACTGAAACCACACATTGCCACCTGCCTTCAAAGAATGCAGACATCTGTCGGCTAACTATCAAACCGTGCAGACAAAGCAAAGAAATTCATAGTCTACCTGTCCCTATTTGCTACAGCTACCCATAGTTGTGTGGCCACCAAACCACTTAACTCTATAAATACAGAAACAACTCCTCCTTTTCTTCAGGGAAAAATCAAAACCAAGCCCATACGAAAACAAACAAATAGTTAAAAATCCAATCTTTAATGGAAATTGGAAATTTCGAATATGTTAGATTTCCTTCAGCGCAAGCTTCCACTTCCTATCAGTCTATACAACTCGATGTCCTCTATTTGGTGCTCGCATTTGGCAGCGCAAGTCAGAGCAGCAACGCTGCTAACTGCTGAGGCACATGTCACCGGAGTTCTAATCCAAGGTCGAGGTTGAGCTCAGGATGGTGGGGGAGACCTTTGGTGGTCAGGCGGTGCTAAATGGTGACGTGGCGGTGAAGTTCTGGAGCTCGATCTAACATCTGTAGGTGCGTAACAGTGGGTGCAGAGAGGACTCGGAAGGGTCGTCGCAAGGGAGGGGTTCGCTGGAGCTTCGGCGAACGTTGGTGACAGCAAATGGGAGTTGACGCATCATGATTTTCTGTAATTGATGTGGTTCGATCCTTTGAGAAGTGGAGGGCCTTACAGGCATTGTTGAGGCGAGGGTCATCTGAGGAGAAAGGCCAGTAGGTGCAGGTGGTTGCGGGATTCATGGGAGCAAGGTGATTGGATGGATAAGGAGCGGTTAAGGTTAACGCAGGGAAATGGTGAATGAGTGGATGACTTAAGTAAGATTTAAAGAAGGTGATTAATAGTTAAATGAGGGATTTAAAGAAAAGTTGAGATGTTTCCATAGGTTTGAAAGTAAAGGCAGAAGGACGGGGTTAAGGCACAACAGTACTGGGATTAATGGGTGGTTAGTGTTGAAATTAGTGATGGGAAAAACTGGATGATCGGTGCAGCGTATATTCATGGAACCGGGCGTGAGTGCAGTGCGTGTTTTATTGGGGGGTCCATGCTTGCTGCCGTATGTGTTTATAAGGAAGATGGGATAAAAAGTTGGACTCATTTGTGTGATCTATTATGGTAGCCAAGGAGGATGATGTTCGGTCATCTAGCTGATTGAAGGAGCTGGATGTTTCAAAAAGACGGGATTTGTTCTGAACGAGGAACGAAGGATTTGGCAGAAGTATAATTGGCAGTTTACCAAAACATAATTAAGTGAATCAGATGAGACTGGTCACGTTGGAATCGCAGCAAGGAGATCTACATGGTAGAACTGACGTGGTTGATAACTAAGCTACTTAAAATCAAACGTTGTTTGATTTGAACAAAAATAAAAGCAGAACCGTCAACTGCAAAACACTGTGAGTAAACTCACTCGTTTAAAATTATTTTATAATGTGAAATGGTTGCTTGGTTGAATAGTTGATAAATTGGTTGATATAATCACATCGTTGATTGATTTTTATTTATGCGATATTTTTGATGTTACTAACATCTGTGGATGCAGGGAAACAGGTTGGAGGGATCCAACTGGATCCCTCAACGTTTTATTTACTGTTTTATTTAATGGTGATATATGTTATGCTACATTATCCATGGTTGAATTGGTGTGTTTGATTTTACCCTGGCCTTAGGAACCTGATATTTTAAATACCGTAAAATATCATTGAATGTGAAAAAGGGAATTAGAATTTAAAAGCAGAGTTTATTTCTAAATTTAGAAATAATTTCTTTTTCATTGAATTGAAAATGGAAACCTATTCCATTGGGTAAACCAAGAAAAATGTTATAAATAAAGATATAAATTAAGTGGATCATTAACCATTGGATAAATTAAAAGGTGAGTTCAAATATAAATGTATATTTGAAAGTGAATATCGGTTCTGAAACCAATATTTGAAATAGATTTGAATTTAGCAAAGTATAGAGGAAAGTTTAAAGAAAGATTTTCAATGCTTAGAAGAAAAAGAATAAATAGTTTAAAACAAGGAAATATTTTGCAAATAAAATGTATGTAAAAAGGGGATTTATAGAAATCGAATTAAGTGGTTAGAAGAATGTATAGTTTATAAATATGTTTAAAGAAGAACTTGAATTGTTTAAAATAAACAGAGTTTACAAATGAACAACGGAAGCGTGTGCGCCGCACACGGTATTTTGTTCAAAACAGCAATCGTAACGCTGTTGTTATAAGAAATGCTTTTATAATTTTTAAACAGCGATTTTAACGCTGTCTTTGTAAGGAATGCTTTTATAAAACTAAACAGTGATTTTAGCGCTGTTGTTATAATAGATGTTATAAATCTAAATAGAAATTTTAACGCTGCCGTTATAATAACTGTTTTAATAGCAATCTTAATGCTATGGGTATGATAAGTGTTTTATAATGCTAGACAGCGGTTTTACGCTGTTGTGATAAGCAATGTTTGGTTTAAAGTTGTGAGCTCTGACTATTTCAAAGTTAAGAATGTCGTTCAGTTAAGGTCTGAGAGGTAATTATACCCCAACTTGACTAGCTGCATTATTGACGGAGAAATAGTTAAGGCTCGATAGCAAGGGTTGGTTAGTGATATCGTTAGTTAACGAAGGATTTATGATTTGAGTTATAATAACGATGTTTATAACATCAGTTAATTCAAGGGATGTAGAAATGTTTCTAACTGGAAAAAAGATATTTTCTCAAGAAAGGAATTATAATATTGGAAATGTTTTCCAACGATCGAGAGAGAGAAAATAGTGTTTTGAAAGAACACGAAAGATGGGAAATGGGAATGGGAAATGATAATGTAATAAAGAGCTAATATAAAAAGGGCCCAGTGTTGAATGATGTTTGGTCGATAGAATTTCCTTCTGGGAATAATATCATTGTTTGCACACCGACATGTTTTCATTTGATAGTTAAATCACCGACTATCAAAGTTTTGACCATTTTAACGTTGTTAATATGGAGAGACCGGTTGGATTATTATCCAGAGAACCACTCCGTATTGGCATAAGCGTTGCGAATCAAGTATGCTGAATATATTGAAGACGGAGTTATGCACGGGCTATTCTGTTTACGGGATAGTGCCTTCGGTTTGTCCAGACCCAGGACAACTTGTATGGACGAGTGTCTGACAGAGTATTTCCAAAGGGGGTTACGTACGTTGATTCCTTCAAACGTACGAAGTTGGTGGCATAGAAGGGAAACTTCTTTAGCCTAACAATCTGAGTATTTTTGTGGAAATCAATTAGTGATTTCCGATGGATCTGACGATGTGGCATTCAAAGTGAATGATGGCCAGATGTTCTGGAAGATAATTAAAACCTCAAGCCTCATCAACCCGGAAGTGGACAAAAATCGGGCAGGCAGCATGGCTATGTGGGTCGCACCCATTAGGATGTATGATCACCTATCTAGAGAAATTCCTTTTGTTCTTAAATCTATCGATGCTGTCCCTTGTCGGGAGACGGTTGCTGATCCCAACCGTCGGTGATATACATTCGATACACTCAAGCGAAATGAGTGGTCGGTCATGTGTGGGTCGGGTTGCAAGATGTTCTTGTTGAACCCAGTGTATTTGCCTCTAGAGATACACGTTCGGAAGGTGGTCCCATACCTTGTCAAGTTGGAATCCAATCTCCAATAAGTGCCTGCGAGTTTGATTGTATATTATATATGTAGAGCGTGAGATGCAAGCGTTCTACTAGATTTTAATTACTTGTGATTAGACATTATTATAATATCAGATAATATATGATTTCCAAAGTGTTTTGGGTTATCGTAAGGTAAAAACCATCCGTGTTTATGTGTGGATTGGTCTTACGATTATCTTTTCTTTCGAAAGGATTTTGCAAGTTAAACCAATGGTTGGAGTTTACTCACACCAGTCCCATGACTGACCCAGAGTTTATTTTGTTTGTTTTCCCTAAACTCTTGGGTGCCCAAATTTGTACGGGCAGTCAAGTAGTTAGGATTTTTCAGATTCACTTGGAGGAGCTCGAAGCAGGAGGCCTCACCAGTTAGCTATAGACTATCATATTTTCCGCTGTGTACTATGTTGTATCTGGAAACAGGTGTTTATAACTGTTCCAGGAATAATTGTTGTGCTCTGATAATGGTACGTATATATACAGTTACTGATTTGCATTTCAAAAGTTATGTTATTTAATATATTTTATTCGTTCCGCTGTGAGTTTGTGATCTTCGTTTTCTTCTATTCTAATAATTCTTTCTTTCTATTTCTCATCCTCTAACTTCTTTCTAATAATGGTTCGTATTTCTGTGCAATTTGAGTTGGACGTGTGGTGTTGTTAGTCGACTCAAAGGGTACGGATTTGCGGGTCGTTTCATTTGGTATCAGAGCTGAAGGTTAAGTGATTACCTTGGCTCTGTGGCGTAACTCAATAGAGATGGGGTTAGTAGTACCCTAGATTGAGTTTGAGTGTATATGTATGAGCGCGTATTTGTAGATTTGATATAAAAATTGTTTTATATTGTGTTGGCTGGTTTGTTGAGTGGTTTATGAATTCTGGTCGATACAGGAAGTACAACCGTATCGATAGGTGTTTCTAAACTCTCGAACAGAACAAATCGACTCAGTATTGTTTTAAAGTGGGTAAGTGATATAATTTGCCCAAAAGTTATTTTGATATAAAGGGATAATTTTCTGAAATTATCGAATGTGTTGATTGTTATTACAATCAAATGGAATTATAAATATTGAAGTGGTTATATAAAACCAAATTGAATTTGTATATGAATGAGATATACAAATAAGCTATATTGGAATTGGATTCAAACCATAAATTGGAATTTAAATCCCGGATATTTTGTAAATCTTCCTTGAAATATTTTAAAGGTAATATAACATTACTTTAAAGAGATTTTTGAATTTGAATGGTTTTAAATGGATTTTAAAAGTGATTAAGCATTGAAATCACTTCAGGGGCAAGAAAATAATTCTGATAATGGATCGCGACATTATCGGTATTCATTTTCGAGTTCCTAAGTGACGGATTGCTACCATAGTAATTTGGGAATGAAAAATTGGTTTGAAAAGGACAAGATGTTTTAAAAATTCAAAGGTTTTGAATTGAGCTGATTATAAATATATGGGTATAAATATATATGATTTCAAACTAATTTGACATAAAACCCGGGAATTTGAATTCTAGAATTAAAATTTAACTTGTGTAAGTTGAATAGAATGAATTGGTAAAGATGTACCAAAAGAACTGAAATTTAACTTAAGTCAAGTTAAATTAAAAGTGGATTAGATTAGAAATTATTTCGAATGAAGTAAATAAAGAAATGTTGAGATTCAGATTATAAATATTCGACTAATGTGTGAACAAGTTGAATATATAGTGGATGATGGGGTTGGAATTATACTGCGGTGGAATTGGATTCAAGTATAATAGGTGGGTTGGCTTAAATGAGAATCAGACTTGGATTGATAAAGTGGAAGTTGAATTGACTTGGGAAACTATTGGAAATATATGCGTGCTGAACAAATATTGAACGGAAGCAAGTGCAAGAGATAGAATTATGCCCGACAAAAAGGTACATGTTTACAATATTGTTTGGGTTGATGATTTTATGAGCCTATGAGGCAAGCCACTTGGCTTTTTGATTTTCTTTTGGATTGGAGAAGGCCTAGAAAGGCGAGTTGTGGTTGTACCAATTGAGCCGTGCAGAGGAGATGCTGCCGAAATTTTTCAGAATTTAAAGTGTTAGAAAATTTTCAGAATTTTTGAAAATTTTCGTTAGTATGAATAAATGAATATTTTAATTGAAATAAATTGGTCCAGTTAAACTGGAGTTAAGAAGTGGGAAAAACAAAAAGGAATTCTAAACCTAGTTAATAGGATACGTGGCATTTTCCCTACTTAGCAATTTCGAGGACGAAATTACTTTAAGGGGGAAGGAATGTAACGACCCGGATTTTTGGCCGTTGAATTCTGAGTATTTAAATTTGTTTTAAGAATTTTAATTGAATTACATATAGGAATTTACTTATTAAAAACGAAGTTTGAACGTTAAATTTATAATATAATTATAAATCGAGTTCGAAATGGCGCGGCAGTTCGTAATATAGAGTTTTGAACTTCAACTGAGTATACAGAACTCGTTATAAGTCGGATTTCTGTGAAACAAGACACGTTGGAACCGTATTGATTATAATTTTCATATGAAAGAGAAAAATCTAGATTTCGTGTTATAATTTGTTGGTTGTGGTCAAATCAAATTTTGAAATAGTCGCTGTGGAAATCGTTATTTAAATTATACGTGTTAAAATAGCCGTTTTGCAAACGGACTCAGATTTCGACGAAATCAGTTTCATTGGGACTGTATCGTTAAATTATTGTACGGTGGTGAGTGGCGTGGAAAACCGATGTCGTATGTAACCACGGTAGCCGTAAACGCTCGTTCAGTGCAATTAAATTAATTCAACTGAATAAAGGGATATTAGAGTGTAACTTGAACAGACAATCGAATCAGGCCGCGAAACCAGTTCCAGTGAGTTCGTAGCATCGGATATAGTCAGGGTAGGTATATAGTTTGTTATTTTTAGAGATCGGAAAATTTGGTGTCCAGAAGGGCAGTGCGGTGCGCGTTAAAAATGGCCTACCGGGGCAACAGTCTCAGAATGCGACGAAACTAGTGCCGTTGGGTTCGTATCAAAAAGTTATTGTCGACGTTCGCAGTTTCGAGGTGATTTGATTTATCTGGTGATCGTGAAAAATTTAAACGCGTGTTGATTTCTGGTTTTATAAAGGAAATTTTTCCATACGATGTCAGAATTCGACGAAACTTGTCCCGTTGGATTCAGAATAACTTTTTACACCAAGATTAGTTTTGTTATCAGTAAACCGACTGTTCATTCATATGATTATACATCCAATGTCTAAAATATAAGAAACAATAAATAAACAAAGACAGACCTAAAAACTAAATATACAGGCCTATTATCAGAATTTGTCAATCTACTATGGAAGCCTTGCCGACAAAGTATTAAACCACAACTGAAACCACACATTGCCACCTGCCTTCAAAGAATGCAGACATCTGTCGGCTAACTATCAAACCGTGCAGACAAAGCAAAGAAATTCATAGTCTACCTGTCCCTATTTGCTACAGCTACCCATAGTTGTGTGGCCACCAAACCACTTAACTCTATAAATACAGAAACAACTCCTCCTTTTCTTCAGGGAAAAATCAAAACCAAGCCCATACGAAAACAAACAAATAGTTAAAAATCCAATCTTTAATGGAAATTGGAAATTTCGAATATGTTAGATTTCCTTCAGCGCAAGCTTCCACTTCCTATCAGTCTATACAACTCGATGTCCTCTATTTGGTGCTCGCATTTGGCAGCGCAAGTCAGAGCAGCAACGCTGCTAACTGCTGAGGCACATGTCACCGGAGTTCTAATCCAAGGTCGAGGTTGAGCTCAGGATGGTGGGGGAGACCTTTGGTGGTCAGGCGGCGCTAAATGGTGACGTGGCGGTGAAGTTCTGGAGCTCGATCTAACATCTGTAGGTGCGTAACAGTGGGTGCAGAGAGGACTCGGAAGGGTCGTCGCAAGGGAGGGGTTCGCTGGAGCTTCGGCGAACGTTGGTGACAGCAAAGGGGAGTTGACGCATCATGATTTTCTGTAATTGATGTGGTTCGATCCTTTGAGAAGTGGAGGGCCTTACAGGCATTGTTGAGGCGAGGGTCATCTGAGGAGAAAGGCCAGTAGGTGCAGGTGGTTGCGGGATTCATGGGAGCAAGGTGATTGGATGGATAAGGAGCGGTTAAGGTTAACGCAGGGAAATGGTGAATGAGTGGATGACTTAAGTAAGATTTAAAGAAGGTGATTAATAGTTAAATGAGGGATTTAAAGAAAAGTTGAGATGTTTCCATAGGTTTGAAAGTAAAGGCAGAAGGACGGGGTTAAGGCACAACAGTACTGGGATTAATGGGTGGTTAGTGTTGAAATTAGTGATGGGAAAAACTGGATGATCGGTGCAGCGTATATTCATGGAACCGGGCGTGAGTGCAGTGCGTGTTTTATTGGGGGGTCCATGCTTGCTGCCGTATGTGTTTATAAGGAAGATGGGATAAAAAGTTGGACTCATTTGTGTGATCTATTATGGTAGCCAAGGAGGATGATGTTCGGTCATCTAGCTGATTGAAGGAGCTGGATGTTTCAAAAAGACGGGATTTGTTCTGAACGAGGAACGAAGGATTTGGCAGAAGTATAATTGGCAGTTTACCAAAACATAATTAAGTGAATCAGATGAGACTGGTCACGTTGGAATCGCAGCAAGGAGATCTACATGGTAGAACTGACGTGGTTGATAACTAAGCTACTTAAAATCAAACGTTGTTTGATTTGAACAAAAATAAAAGCAGAACCGTCAACTGCAAAACACTGTGAGTAAACTCACTCGTTTAAAATTATTTTATAATGTGAAATGGTTGCTTGGTTGAATAGTTGATAAATTGGTTGATATAATCACATCGTTGATTGATTTTTATTTATGCGATATTTTTGATGTTACTAACATCTGTGGATGCAGGGAAACAGGTTGGAGGGATCCAACTGGATCCCTCAACGTTTTATTTACTGTTTTATTTAATGGTGATATATGTTATGCTACATTATCCATGGTTGAATTGGTGTGTTTGATTTTACCCTGGCCTTAGGAACCTGATATTTTAAATACCGTAAAATATCATTGAATGTGAAAAAGGGAATTAGAATTTAAAAGCAGAGTTTATTTCTAAATTTAGAAATAATTTCTTTTTCATTGAATTGAAAATGGAAACCTATTCCATTGGGTAAACCAAGAAAAATGTTATAAATAAAGATATAAATTAAGTGGATCATTAACCATTGGATAAATTAAAAGGTGAGTTCAAATATAAATGTATATTTGAAAGTGAATATCGGTTCTGAAACCAATATTTGAAATAGATTTGAATTTAGCAAAGTATAGAGGAAAGTTTAAAGAAAGATTTTCAATGCTTAGAAGAAAAAGAATAAATAGTTTAAAACAAGGAAATATTTTGCAAATAAAATGTATGTAAAAAGGGGATTTATAGAAATCGAATTAAGTGGTTAGAAGAATGTATAGTTTATAAATATGTTTAAAGAAGAACTTGAATTGTTTAAAATAAACAGAGTTTACAAATGAACAACGGAAGCGTGTGCGCCGCACACGGTATTTTGTTCAAAACAGCAATCGTAACGCTGTTGTTATAAGAAATGCTTTTATAATTTTTAAACAGCGATTTTAACGCTGTCTTTGTAAGGAATGCTTTTATAAAACTAAACAGTGATTTTAGCGCTGTTGTTATAATAGATGTTATAAATCTAAATAGAAATTTTAACGCTGCCGTTATAATAACTGTTTTAATAGCAATCTTAATGCTATGGGTATGATAAGTGTTTTATAATGCTAGACAGCGGTTTTACGCTGTTGTGATAAGCAATGTTTGGTTTAAAGTTGTGAGCTCTGACTATTTCAAAGTTAAGAATGTCGTTCAGTTAAGGTCTGAGAGGTAATTATACCCCAACTTGACTAGCTGCATTATTGACGGAGAAATAGTTAAGGCTCGATAGCAAGGGTTGGTTAGTGATATCGTTAGTTAACGAAGGATTTATGATTTGAGTTATAATAACGATGTTTATAACATCAGTTAATTCAAGGGATGTAGAAATGTTTCTAACTGGAAAAAAGATATTTTCTCAAGAAAGGAATTATAATATTGGAAATGTTTTCCAACGATCGAGAGAGAGAAAATAGTGTTTTGAAAGAACACGAAAGATGGGAAATGGGAATGGGAAATGATAATGTAATAAAGAGCTAATATAAAAAGGGCCCAGTGTTGAATGATGTTTGGTCGATAGAATTTCCTTCTGGGAATAATATCATTGTTTGCACACCGACATGTTTTCATTTGATAGTTAAATCACCGACTATCAAAGTTTTGACCATTTTAACGTTGTTAATATGGAGAGACCGGTTGGATTATTATCCAGAGAACCACTCCGTATTGGCATAAGCGTTGCGAATCAAGTATGCTGAATATATTGAAGACGGAGTTATGCACGGGCTATTCTGTTTACGGGATAGTGCCTTCGGTTTGTCCAGACCCAGGACAACTTGTATGGACGAGTGTCTGACAGAGTATTTCCAAAGGGGGTTACGTACGTTGATTCCTTCAAACGTACGAAGTTGGTGGCATAGAAGGGAAACTTCTTTAGCCTAACAATCTGAGTATTTTTGTGGAAATCAATTAGTGATTTCCGATGGATCTGACGATGTGGCATTCAAAGTGAATGATGGCCAGATGTTCTGGAAGATAATTAAAACCTCAAGCCTCATCAACCCGGAAGTGGACAAAAATCGGGCAGGCAGCATGGCTATGTGGGTCGCACCCATTAGGATGTATGATCACCTATCTAGAGAAATTCCTTTTGTTCTTAAATCTATCGATGCTGTCCCTTGTCGGGAGACGGTTGCTGATCCCAACCGTCGGTGATATACATTCGATACACTCAAGCGAAATGAGTGGTCGGTCATGTGTGGGTCGGGTTGCAAGATGTTCTTGTTGAACCCAGTGTATTTGCCTCTAGAGATACACGTTCGGAAGGTGGTCCCATACCTTGTCAAGTTGGAATCCAATCTCCAATAAGTGCCTGCGAGTTTGATTGTATATTATATATGTAGAGCGTGAGATGCAAGCGTTCTACTAGATTTTAATTACTTGTGATTAGACATTATTATAATATCAGATAATATATGATTTCCAAAGTGTTTTGGGTTATCGTAAGGTAAAAACCATCCGTGTTTATGTGTGGATTGGTCTTACGATTATCTTTTCTTTCGAAAGGATTTTGCAAGTTAAACCAATGGTTGGAGTTTACTCACACCAGTCCCATGACTGACCCAGAGTTTATTTTGTTTGTTTTCCCTAAACTCTTGGGTGCCCAAATTTGTACGGGCAGTCAAGTAGTTAGGATTTTTCAGATTCACTTGGAGGAGCTCGAAGCAGGAGGCCTCACCAGTTAGCTATAGACTATCATATTTTCCGCTGTGTACTATGTTGTATCTGGAAATAGGTGTTTATAACTGTTCCAGGAATAATTGTTGTGCTCTGATAATGGTACGTATATATACAGTTACTGATTTGCATTTCAAAAGTTATGTTATTTAATATATTTTATTCGTTCCGCTGTGAGTTTGTGATCTTCGTTTTCTTCTATTCTAATAATTCTTTCTTTCTATTTCTCATCCTCTAACTTCTTTCTAATAATGGTTCGTATTTCTGTGCAATTTGAGTTGGACGTGTGGTGTTGTTAGTCGACTCAAAGGGTACGGATTTGCGGGTCGTTTCACATATCCCCCATCAAAACCCACGGCCCGCCAAACCTCTTCTTCCACAATCCAAAATCTCGTTGCTCCAGTATTCAACCGAACTACATCTCCATCATTTACCGAATAAACTCCACCTCATTCTCCCTTCTTCCTTCATGAATACGAAAATCGTAACCACCATTAGACTCCCCTTCGAATCCTGTCTCCATCCATACCACAAACGTCAGGCTCGATGCCCTCTTTCCAGTTCCGACCTCGCACCCTCAAGTCACAGCGCCGATCAAGATTGTGATCGAAATCCTCCAACTTCACACAGATGCAGCTCCTCAACACCACAAACAAAAATACAACAATCGTTTTGCGAACGGATGCCTTAATTCCCCCAAAATCCGAACCCTAGGACCAATGAGATGACGCTAGAAATTTCCTGTCGATCCATAACATGATCGAACTCCTCCAATAGGACATATGTTGTCCCAAATCTTCCTACGAATCCAAACAAACTAGTTTTGAGATTTATAGCAATTTATTTGTATTTCTTCTGGATTTTTCCTTTGAGTTTGTGAGCATAGTATTTTGTCTGAGTAGCACAAATTTCTGGGGACCTTGTTTAGGTTATAAGGAGATGGGATTTTCTTTTGTGTGGCTCAAAAAGTGAAGGAGGTGGCTTGTTTAGGTCCACAAACAAATATTTTATTTTATATTGTCAAACAAGTCTTTAAAAATTCCTCTGATGACTTATGATACCCAAAAATCACCAAACTGGACACACTACTAGAGTTTGACATTATGATCCCAACGAAACTGGTTTCGTCGAATTCTGACTCCGTTTGCTCACACAGCGTATTTTTAACCGTTAGAATAATGACTGTTTTTCACATTAAAAATCGGTACGGCCACATACTGACTTCAAAAATCACGGAAATTGAAATCTATCAATTATTTAATATTGCGGATCCAACAAAATTAGTTTCGTCGAGTTCCAACTTCGTTTGCAAATGTGGCTATTTTTAAAGCTCTAAATAGCCTATTTAAATATATAAATATATTTAAATATAATTAAATTTAAAATTTAAAAATAAATATTATCGTCTATATTCACAGTGGAATACCATACAGTTCAGAAAACCCTTATATGGATTTCTAACTCGATATTCAAATCCGGGTCAACCCGATATTCGATTTATATTGAAATTCCGTTTTAAAGAGTAAACAATTCCTTTATAAGTTATAAAGGAATTCCATAGCGAATTTTCTAAAATTTGATTTGGACATAAATCAAAATCTACACGACGTAATCCCGATTTTTCTCTTCCACTAGAAAGATATACTCCACCAGCTCCTAACGTTTCTTGTTTCATAGAAATCCGGCTTAAAACGAATCCTGTACATTCAATTAAAGTTCAAATCGCCAAATCGCGAACTACAGCGCCATTTCGAGCTCAATTTTAATTATAATATAATTATACGTTCAAACTGTCGTTCAAATAATATATTCATTATTCAAATTCAATTCCAAGCTGAATTAAATATCACGGATGATCCAGTTCACACCATATTGCCATTTCAGCCAATTCTGATTATTTCAGAATTAAATATATTATTTAATTTATTATTTTAATTGAATATTCACCATTATTTAATTCCACGATCATTAAATCCTCTAAACTCTATTTAAATAATTAAATAAATTAATTATTATATCGTCGAAAAATGCGGGTCATTACAGGGGGTATTGTTATCAACGTGAAGAAGTAAAGTGCAGGAAGGAACTGAAGCGCAGGTGCTGCGTTTTGTTGTGTGCATGGGGTAGGGGACTGCGGTATGGATTGGGGAGTTTAAATACATGTAGTTAGGTGAAACGGTGAAGTCTGGGTGGGAAAATGGTAAGGAATGTGTGGTGAGTAACAGAAATGAAGAAGCGAGGTGAATAGTAATGTTATGAGGGAGAAACAGTACGAAGGAAGAGGGAGGGCGTTCGCTAGCCAATGAGGTAACGCTAGTTTTGGCGAGCAGTGCATTGGAACTAAATGGAATAAAAAAGAAAGCACTAAGACTAAAAAATGTTTGAAGCAGTGGAGCATGCGAACGTGTACTGTGGTGAAGAAGCAGGTATGTTGGTGATAATGAAAAGGATGAGGGAAACATAACGGTAGCGGGTGGGTTCGTATGCATCAGGTAAGAGATGAATTAAATATGCTAAATCATGATGTTAAGTATCTTTAGCCTTCCTAATGAATGAATTAACATGGCTCAGTTAGATTTTACCCAGGAAAATGCGGGTCTTGGCCCAATTATAATTAAAATAAAATTTGATAAATGAATACTGGGCCTGGATTACATCTATGCAGGTAGAACGTGATTAAAACCGTGCCTAGTCCCTTATATAGTGATAACTGGTATTTTTAATGGGTTCTGAACATATGATATCGTAGACCGATGATGAGTTGGTGACTTCTTGACTTGGCTGAACTTTGAATAGGTTATAGGATGATAGTAATCGATTCCAAACTTTATATTAATATATTGAACTGACATTGAACTTGAATTGGATGGCTAATTCATTAAGCAAATCGGATCGGCCAATTTGTTTTAGCCTAAATGTAATTAAAGTGTTAAGGTTTAATTAAGAGAATTTGATTTACTAATTAATATACTCAATAATTATAATATTCTGATAACTTTTATCTGTAAACAGAATTGAACAAAAAGGAGACATTGGGACCGTATGATCGAACATCAAGTTTTGGAACTAATTCAGACAGTGCAAGAGACGACTGGAATTTACCGTTAAATTAAACGACTGTTTAATTTAACTATGACCGGATCGTTTTGAACAGCAAATCAACTCAAGGTGAGTTAAACTCACTCAGTATTTTCCCTATTTATATTTTATATAAATTGGGTTTTATTTTGTGTGATCGGTTTGCTAATGGTTGACTGTTTGCTAGTTATATATTTATTTGCTGATTTAACTGATGAAATTAAACCGTCGTTTAATTTCAGTGAAATACCAAATCGTTACTATAACGAATTGGTTCCAATAAAGGTAACTTACCTTGTTGGTCACGCTTATAAAATAAACGTGTTTAATGGTTTGATCTGTTTGAACTGATTGAGTTGTTTTGACATTAAATGGTCGTTGTTTGTTACAGTTAAGTAGGATTGAATGATCTGATTTGTGATAACCATTTTGTATACAGGGAAGAACAGGTTGGAGGGATCTAACCGGATTCCTCAAACATATTATTTATTTTCATATATGAACAGTCATGATTGGGTTATAGATTTAGTAGTGATCATTGACTGAAAGGTCAACATGTGTTGTGTTTTAACCAATAGGCTATATTGGTTGAGTAATCGGAAGTAAATGGCCTAAAAGTAAATCATTTTGTTCATGTTCATTCACAGTCACGTGAGTCGATAGAGATGAAGTTATAAAATATATTTTATAATTGGAGATAGATTTTGAAATATATATTTTGAATAAAACTTTATTAAAAGGAAATAAACATTTATTTTTATAAATTTATTTTACAAAGTAAATTCTGAGATTAATCAGATTTATAAATATGGAAATAGAAATTTACCTTAATTGTTAAAATTTGGAAAATTGGTTATTGAGAATTAATTAAATGGATGTAGATTTATTCTATAATAATAAGCATTGGTTATTGTTTTCAAGTAATAGGTAAAAGATACCTCGTCACGTTGTTTTACGAGTATTGAGTTAAAATGATTTCCTAATATTATAATAACGTGGCTTATGTTGAAAGGGGAAAATAGAAACAAAATATGATATAGGATTTCCTAAGTATTAAAAGGGAATTTGTTAAATGATAACCTTATGTTAAATAAGAAAGCGAGAAAAACTATATTTATAATATCGAAAGATTTAAGAGTTTGAATTTACATTTGTTTAAATTAAAAGGCCAAGTGGTGCTGAATACCGAACCAGTGAACCCATTGGGTTGTCCTGATTGAAACACTGTTTATTTTGATAGTTAAAACACCGACTATCAAATCTGTCCAATATGATTGTTGGTATGGAAAGACCGGGATCGAGTTTATATTCGAAAACCATTCCGACCAACAAATACGTGAAGATATTATAAGATGATCGAGATGGGGCATTGAAGACCATAGATTTTCGTAAACGGAAGAACTGCTAATAATCTCTAGTCTACAGCTAGAGATGTACTGTGGTTCTGTCGTGGTTGGAATCTACGGGTTGCAAGGACTTCTCGCTACTGATCCATGGGGTGATTCCTGTATTGGATGCAGTAGGAGAGTACCTTCGGTTCATCCTGTTCCTGGATGACTTGTATGGACGAATGTCTGACAGAGTATTTCCTGAAACCACGTACGTTGATTTTTACAAATATACCGAGGGGTGGCAAAGAGGGCACTTCTTTAAAACCCAGAATATATTTGTGGACGTCGATTCGTGACTTGACGGATCTGACGATGTGGCATTCAAAGTGAATGGTGGCCAAAAAGTTAATCTAAAACTCAAGCCTCATCAACCAGGAAATGACAGAAATCGGGCAGGCAGCATGGCTATGTGGGTCGCTCTCATTAGGGTGTATAATCACCTATCTAGAGAAAATCTATTTGCTTCTTAAATCTATTTCGATGTTGTCCCTTTTCGGGAAACGGTGGGTCGCACCCAACCGTTGGTGATATACATTCGATACACTCAAGCGAAATGAGTGGCCGGTCATGTGAGGGCCGGGTTGCAAGATGTTCTTGTTGAACCCAGTGTATTTGCCTCTAGAGATACACTATTGGCAGGTGGTCCCATACCTTGTCATAGTCGGAATCCAATTTCTAATAAGCGGCCGCGGTTTTGATTTTATACTATATATATGGAGCGTGAGATGCAAGCGTTCTACTAGATTGCTATTTACTTGACATTATTATAATATCAGACAAGATATTGATTTCAAAATGTTTTGGGTTATCGTAAGGTAAAAACCGTCCGTATTTATGTGTGGATTTAGTCTTATGATTATCCTTTTCTTTGAAAGATTTTAACTTTAAAATCAGGTTGTGTGATACCCTTGTTACTGTGCGAGTTTTTCTCACTCTGGTTCACCAGACTGACCTGGTGTTTTGTAAATGCTCGGGTTAGCCCGGGGTGTACAGGTTCAGGTTATCGAATGTTGTGAAGAGACGAGCTGGAAGAGTTCAGACGTATGATATATAGCTACTATTCCGTTGTGTGTTGTATATGGGAACAGGTTATTATAACTGTCCCGTTGTGTGATGTACTCTGATACTGTAAGATTTTATTTAATGCTCTCAAAAGAGTTATTTCTTTATTTTATTTTGTTCCGCTGCGATGTGAGACTCTGTGTTGTGTTGGTTCTTCTTCTTCTATTCTAATATTTCTTCCTTTCTTTCCTCATCCTCTAACTTCTTTCTTCTAGTAATCCATTTTCCGTGCACTTTGGGTTGGACTGGTGTGGTTTGGTCAGCTCAAAAGGTACTGGAAATTTGGGTCTCTACATTGAATAACTCATTTATTTGAAATTTCCAGTTCAAATTTAATTTGAGAAATAATTAAAATCCCGAAACTTAAAATTTGTGAATCGATTTATAGATTTTATTTAAATTGCAATAGGATTAAAATGGAATTTTATGAATAGTTAAATTGAATTAAACTAGTTAAATGATTTAATTGGATATTTTAATTTATTATTTAACTATGGAATTTAACTGTTTTGGCGACTATCTCGGAATTCGAAGAAACTGGCGCCATTGGGTCCAGAACGATGAATTATTGAAGGATTTAAATTTGCGTTACAATCCGACTTGTAATTTGATCGTACGAGAGAAAGTGTGAAAGTGTAAATGGATAATTGGGTGTTTTAACATTGGGCCTTCTCTAATTATATAAATAAAACCTATTCAACACCACATCAGCCCATTCTCACTACACGTATGATTTACTTCATCAAATTTTATCTCTAATGGATGAAACCATTCTTACAAACCCTAGCGGAGATAAAAATACAAGCTTGAATTTCAAATCTCTTCAAACCTCAATGAATTATATATCAAACTGAAGCTCTCAACGATACAAAGCTTCTGGTGTAATTCATTTCGACAAGCAGTGGGTAGTTTCGTTGGAATTTGCGGTCAAAACTAATGAAATTCGAAAAGAAAAAAAACTAAGGCAAATTTTGGGGGTTTCTGATTCTCGCATCATTTGAAGATTTTGGCTTCTGGGTTTGGTAGAGAGGATCCATACGAGTTCGTTGAGTATGGTCGGAAGGTTTTATTGCTCAGGGAATCATCGGAATTTCTTGTTTTAGGGTTTAAAAACCCGTTTTGTTCTTCACGTCAGTGGCAGGGCTAGGAACCAACGAAGGTGGTGGCGCCACCTGAGTTGGGTGCGTCGGTCAGGCGGCTTCCTAACGGCGGTGGTCTTGCATTGTATCGTGGTCGGAGCTTCTAGAAATCGGTGGTCAAAATTTGGTTGGAATGGGTTTTTTCTGCGCCTTCGATTACTGTAGCGAGAAGGAGAGAGAGGCGGGAACGTAGCTGATGTGGCGACACTCTACTGGTGAGGATATTATTTTAATAATTTATACATATTTCAAGATTCAAATGCTAAAAAGCTGATAACTTTTACATGCGGACTCGGATTTGGGCGCGGTTGGGTGCGTTGGGATCGTGGCGAGATTGCGGACGATCTGAGACTGGTTTCGCTGCATTTAGAGACTGTGAAATTTTGAGCTTTGGTTGGACGTTCGATCCACTAAAGACTCAAAGGTGAGTGATTCTTCGCTCACGAATAACTAAATTTTTCCCATATTTATCAAATTAAATTATGAAGTAAGTTTGGTTGCATGGTTGTGTTTGATTGGTGAATGGTTGCTTAAATTTGACATGCAATGTGTAACATGCAAGGAAAACTGATAATTAGTTATTTAAATTTAATTTAAATTTCTAGTTAGAAAATCTCGACTCTGGAAATCAGTGGAATGATTTAACACTAACCATGGAATAAAATGTTGTGTTATGGATGCCTTGGTTGATTTGAATTACTGAATGAATATTGCTTGAAATGTCCCTTTATTCAGTATATGAATATTGTGTGCTCATGTTGACAATTAATCCCATTTTCACCCTAGATGTTACGGGCATCGAATAAACCCAGGATTTATCGATAGAAATCAATTAAGAACATAAAGTGAAATGATAAAATCTCTGTGACCCTAATTTGGATTGAAATGATATATCCATCCCTGAATATCGAGAATTAAATTTAAATCACTTGGCCAAAGGGTAGAAAATTATATATGGACATCGGTTGGTTAAATAATTTTTATTATTCGAATGTTATTCGATTGGAAATTTGGTTAAGGGAAATGTGTCGATTTTTGGTTAGACTTCATTTTCCTTGAATCTTGAACTTTGAAGGACTATGAATGGGTTAAAGAAAATGTTCCTACGACAAATTTAGAATTTTGATTTTGGAACTTGAATATGATTTGAAATTTTCCAATAACTGAGGTAGACTCGAAATTTAAATAAATTCTTATTTGAATCTGCTTTTTGGGTAAAGGAAATCGAGGTTACTTGGAGTTGATTTAACTGAAGATGAATATGGTTTGAATTCTCTAAATTTAAAGATGAGCTGAAATGGAGTTAGAATAAAAGGTTGAATTATGTAGTTCCATTGAGACTGGGTATGGGTTCAGGTACTTGGAATTCGGAAGAAAGGGAATGATTATGATTAAAGAAATTTAATATATATATTTTTCATTGTTGATTTCAAATAAATTATTCTTTCCTTAAATTTATTATTTAACCTTTACCTATAAACAAATTCATTTTAAATAAATTTTCCATATATTTTATTTTTTAGACTATCTAGTAAATCTTTAATTTATGTTTATACATAATGTTTTAAATTATTTTAATTATCATATTTTATATGTATTTATATAATATTTTCCTATAAACTTTTATTTTCAAAAGTATTTTTCAAATTTTGAATTCCTTTCGAATGAAGAGTGTTTGGATTTAAACCGTTGGTTCAAAAGGGGTTGAGATTTAAGTTATATCCTCTTCGAGTATGAATCGATTTTAAACCAATTTTATATGGAAATATGAATTATATTCTACTCGAATATAAATTTATCCCCTAAGGGATTGAAATGAGTTGTTATGAAATATATATTCTATTTGAATATAAATGGATTTCGAACATAAATCGATTTGGAATAATTTGAAATCTTTGAGATGAAATATATTTTATTTGAATATAAGTCGATTTTGAAATATTATATGATGATTACGATATAAGGATATGGAAATATATTCAAATTTAGAATATAATCGGTTTGGTATGATTATGATATTTTGATATGAAATTATATTCTATTTGAATATAAATTTGGTTCGAAACAGAATATGATATTTTGATATGAAAGTGAACCTTTCTGAAATATAAAAGAACCAACTGATCTGAAAGATGTAAGCGTTGGTTATTAAGGAGACCGGAGTCGACATAAGGCATACTCTCTATCAGTGTCGATACCACTTTGACAATTGTGAACGTTTTGACGTATCCAAAATGAGTATGATGACTTGGGGGCGATTATTGAATCGAAGAAGATGAACGATAACGAAATAACCCTGACCTTCGGGTCAGAATTGAAATGACTAAAACAGGAGCTATACCGTGACTAATTGAGGTAACACCTTTGATCAGACACACTTCTTCGATACTATTTCTATGACTATGATGATGATTTGGGCCCATCTGAATTGGGGGTGTGATCCGAGGTGGGCGGTAGTGGCTGTTTTGCGTTACCACTGGTCCGGGAGTGCAAATGGTAGAATCCTACCCTGGGCATTGCCTCGAGTGCCTTGTCATATTTATCCATATCGAGCCCCATACAATTTTGATTTAGCATTGCCTTCTATGGAGTGCCCTCTGATAACACCAGTACGGTGAATTCACGGTACTATATAGATTGTTGGTGCCTGTAAACGGCGTAAGGGTAATATGGTAATCCCGCTTACACTATTTTTATGATATTTACTTTACTGGATAGACACTATCAAAATAGCGTATTATACTATGATGTATTAGTTTAACGAATCCTCGAGAGATGGAAAAATCCGTAACATCTCTTGAGTTACTGCACCCATGACTCTGAAGTTGTTTCGTAATTTAATTTGACTAATATGAGAATGATTTAGTGTTGATCCAAGTGTTTGTTGTGTTTTCTTTTATGAAATGCGCTCGGGTCAGCAGAAGTTTGCAGTTAGCGAAGTTCCTTTGCCTTGGAGATCGAAGACGAAGATTTGGTATATATCTATTATACATGTATTTCCGCTGCCATGTTATGTATATCTGTTTATGTGTAACTCTGATTTATCATTTGTACGTTATAGTCAAATGTATATATTCCAACTGTCTTAACTGCTATTTGTTTATTATATGTTGTCCTTCCGCTGTGAGATTCTGTGATTGGTTTTTCTCTTCTTTCTTCTTTTTCTTCTTTTCCCAATAACTACCTGTATTTGTGATTTGATTGGTTTGACATGTGTGGTTTATTGTCGATTTGAACAGTCAAAAAATGTGGGTCGTTACACTTAATGTCAAAACTCTCCACTTATTAGCGAATCAAGTAAAACCATGCAACCAAAAAGAAGGTTCTATATACCATCTTCTTCATTATCAGAAGATTTCGATCACTAATCCAGTCAACAAGATGAGGGAATAGGAAAATCAATTCTTTTATATCGAGTATTTTACTCCTAAATTAAGGGGTCCTTCCAAGCTTCGAGTAAGACTACTTTGTTTACTATTTTCTTATGATAACTATTCCCTTCAAGACTGCGTCTAGTAGGAATGATCCCTCTATTGCCACTATGATTATTACTTTGAAAGAGGCTTCTAAAAATATAGAAGATGAGCTTAGGCTATTAACTGAAGCTAACCTTTGCAAATGCTCTTTAACTGTTGACAATCGCACGGTGCTTGAGGAACCTCCAAAAATAAAAGGGGAATACTCGTGGAAATCGAGCCTTAGTTGTCGACAATTAATTTTTTTCTACTTCCTCTCTCATTCAGCATAACTCTTCTAGTAATTTTTTATTATAACTAAAATGAAGGTCCTTGCGTCAGTTTCTAACACTTTTCTCTATGATTTTGGTTCTAACACTTTCCTCTATGATTTTGGTTCAATCGTTATTGTCATAGTTTATAAGCCTAAAAATGTTAAATCTTCTCTTTTCCCCTAGCAGAGCCAATTAAGGCCACCTATCTTGGGGGTTCTATGCTATATATACATATATATATATATATATATATATATATATATATATATCAAGGCCATAAAAGGGAAGGTAGACTGAAATTTCCCATCTGATATTTCGATTCCTCCCTTAAACGAAAAAACCAAACGAAAGGTCCATGCTGTCGTGACCGTTTAAGATCCCAACATTTTATATTTAAGCTCACTAGATTAGGATCCTCAAATGGAAGATTTTTGCACTTGAGCCCCTTACTAAACATTGGACTTTCCTCTTTTGCTTTTAGTTTCCAGTACTTATACCAGGAATTAGGTCTGACTCTTCCTCTCTTTGAATCTCTACATTTGGAGGCCTAGGCTCAAACCATCGCCTTGGTCTTAAACGATGTTATTTCATTCAGTTGTCTAACCTCCCACCATGGCATCTCTCATACTACTGTAGCCTTTAACCTTCTTTATAGATCATCTTTATGCCCTCTTCTATATATTTTAATGGTATGCATATTTTTGTGGCTATTCCATACTTCAACTTGTATATCCTTATTTATCTTGTATCTATCGTATGTTCCAAACAACCAAACACATGTTTATCAGCATAAAGCTTTTTAGGAACCAATCGATCAAGTCACAAAGTTTAAGAAGCAAGTTTCTATACTAATAACTAAAGTAGGGATCGTGTAAAATCAAATGATTAATGATGCAATAAAAAGAAACAAGGTTATCCATCAAAAAGGAAAATTTGCTTCCTCTTTGGATGAGGAAAGAACAGCCAAACTGATTGTAACAACCCGAAATTTTGGCAATATAAGTTTTTTATTAGAATTTCAAAATTAAGAATTTCTGCAAATGATGGAATTTGACAATGAAACTTTAATCGATGCGTTCGTCTTGGAATTCTGGTCAACTTTCATGTTTGGGGTTTCGCGAACGGAACCCGTATGAAAAAGTTACGGTCGAAATACGAAAATGGACAAAAAATAAATAAGTTAGGATTTATAATTATATATTACCTTATTTAACCAAGCCGACGTAGGCATCTGATGGCCCAAGCGATAGACCGATGGTCGATCGCCATAGTCGACCTACTAGGTGTTAGTTTGCCCAGTGACGGCTAGGTTTTTAGGATTTGGTTTATAATATTTATAAAACGGATGGACAGATATAACTTAAAACTAATCCAACGGTCCTAGGACATTTCCACCCCGATAAATAAAATGGTAAGGCCTCATTCATTTCCATATAAATCTGCAGTGGCAGCAGAGCTCTTCCATTTTGCTCTTTCTCCAAACCTAATTTCTAAAATAAAAATATATTCTTATAAAACAAATCAAATCCATTTCATATAAAATTAAGAAGTTTAGCAGATCGAATGGAAAAGAATGCAAATTGAAACTCCAAATCAGATTCTCCCTTCTCTTCCTATTTTCTTACATCTCTACAGATCTAAAATTTTCCCCTTTCCAGATAAATTGTAGATTTATAAGAATTTGGGGATTGTAGGCCTAAAGGGTTCAAACTTCGGATTTGGAGGTTATAAGGTGAGTGTGAAATTTACGAATACAATTGTAATAACTTATCTATTTCGTTTGAATTAGATCTATGTTTTTATGCCTATTCCCTATCATATCTATTCATTTAAGTATTGTGAATTTATTGACAACCATCAGATTTGATTATAAGTATGGTTAAAACTTGTGGATTGTAAGTCGTGTATATGCTTAATATCAATTATAGGCTTCTTAAACTTGTTTACACATATTCCTACAATTATGTTATGAAATATATTGCAATTATATTGTAAAATGTATTGTGGACATTGCATAGCACTGTAGATCTAGAAATCAGTCCCATTAAACACGATTTAGATATAGTTACATTCCAGATCTCTATTTCAGTGCTGAATAATGAAATTTTGGTAAAAATGTGAAATTAGTAAATTGTGTGATTGTAATGTTAAAAGAAATATGTCTGTTTTTATTCAATATTGTTGGGTTTTTGCTTAATTATTGTAAATATGTCATTTTCCTCCTTTTGCATAAAAATACATTATTTCGAAATCACAAGAGGTGTGATTAAAAGATCAAAAAGGGAAAAGTGGTGCAAATGTACATATAAATACAAAGATATATATATATTTGTGTGTAATTCGCATCAACTATTCCAAACTATATATTTACATATATTTCTTGTGATTTTGAAATATGCCAATTCCACCAATTAGGCACAATTTATAATGATTACGGCTAAAAGTCTTTTCGTAACATTTGAACCTTTTGGTAAGATTGAATGCAAAAAGGATTGTTTGGTTATTGATTAAACCAAACCGTTTAAGTTATAACAATAACAACAACAATAATTGATTAAATTATAATATAAAAAGGGGGCTTCCTAAATATATGCGTAAATGTTCTATCTCAGTATTATATCCTGGACTACTACTTGGAAAGAGTAGTAGGTCGTGCATAAACATTTACAAGGTAAGGTTAGAATCACTAACCTTGTTAGGCATACATCTATGTTGAACCAAACAGGATACATCTATGTATTATAATCTGTGTTGTACATTTGTCAGTCACCAGAATTTGTTGTTCTGACCCCCCCTCCGCATTACAACCTCCCAGGTTTCCTAGAGTAGGTTAGGTTCTCACAGACGTTTAAGTCTGGCTTTCGGTTCTCGTTCTCTCTCATGCTGGGTGTTGGCAAAGTGACTTACTTCGAAAAAGGTAGTTACCTAAGTTAATACTAGTTATCCTATTATGTTTCCACTGTGAGTTTTCTTTTATCGTATTATGATTATGCTCATGATTATTTATTGCAGGTACCAGATATACACGCTCCACGCTTTGATGTGTTCAAGTTTTGATTTTTGTCGAAATTTGGGTGCAAAACTAAAAGTGTGGGGTGTTACATTTGGTGTCAGAGAATAGGTTAAATAATCAGAGGAATTAACGTAATTCGATTTACTTTTCTCTTTTCTTCGTCTTCCCTACTCGACTTAAATTTATTTCAATGATCGTGGGCCTAATATTAAAATTGGGCTTTAAGCGACTAAGAGTTGAAATATGTTGAATTCGAGTTTCTAGTCAATTATGTCTTACCCCACAGTACGTTGGCGATCTCATCTTGAAGATCATAAGGACGACATATGGTGGATTTCGTTGATTCGAATTTGGAGACTGGACGAAAATCTAGCTACAACCGAGATAGTCGCGATTTCTAGTTTTTTGTTTTGTTTGGTAGTTCCGGTTAACACCATTGCTCGACTCAAAATGGGAAAAGTTCACGTTAGTATGTCGTATCTATTTTGAAAATATAATTATGAGGTATATCGATTCGTTACTTCATTGAATTTTTGAATCTACCTTTGTAGAAATATTCATTTAAGTTCTTGGCCATGTATTTGAGGAAATTTTATTTTTAAAACTATTTGGAAAGAATAAAAATGAGTTTTGAATGACGGTTTCGGAAAATGGTTTTATGAAGGCCTAGTTTTATAAGATTTGGCTTTTGGATTTTAATCTATTCGTATTTCAAATTTTGTTTGGCTTTGTGTAATTTTAATAAATATAATCTGATTGGTAGGAAGAAAGGAATTAGAAATGACAAGGAATACGCCACTAAACTTAAGAATAATAAATTTCCACTCCTTGTAATTTTTAGTATCCCTCTCCCTATATATATTAGATAATTTATTGAAATTATCACAATTAACCCTTTATATTTTATAGCTCCAACATTTTTTAAACGGAAAGGTTTTTTTAATTTGTAATATAAACTAGAATATAAATAACAATTATACAGTTGATTTGTGAATACGGAAACGTTGGATTATAATAAATTCCATTTTTAAGGAGCTTTAAAAAAAATCTTTAGAAAGGCTAAGGAAAACCCTTTGTCTAGATTTTTAGGGTATTTGTCAACTAGGTAAGGGAAAAATCCGTTTTAATTTATATAATGAATTTCGAGCTAAATTATTTTTGGAATTCGTTCGTTCGTTGTGTAGTTACAGCATCGTTGGTGAGACTATAGATCCCTAGATCGGTTCGGAGTTTAACCACGATCTTTAAATACCATGGTGATGAGGATAATTATTTTTCGAATCGCGTCAAATCTTAAAAGGTAACACATGACAATTAATATTTTAATCTGGCCTAATAAGGTCAAGATTCAATCTTTATCCAAAGCCATTTAATAGTTGATCATTCAGCGTTATGCAAGAATGGTGAACTAGTCGATGAATTTTGGTACAACTTGACCCTAGGACTCAACCGTAAAATTTGCGTCCAAATCACCCCCCTTAACTTCCTTTTTTGTCTTTCCTTCCTCATCTAGCCAAACCATATCTCTATTGTCCTTCTCTTTCTTTGTTGTCGCCTCGCCTCCTCTTTCGCGCTTGTTTGCACATTAAATCTTGCCTCACTGATACTCCAACATCTAATTTCTTCTCTCCGACCATTTTTTGGCCTAAAATACCTAGTTGCAATATTCAATCCAACTCACACCATTTAATTCTCCTCCTTAGGTAGAGATCATTTGGTTGGATCAGAATTAGCAAAAAGGCCTCACTGCTTTAGGGCTAAGAAAATTTGTCGAGGCAGTTCAACTTGCACCGGCCAGTTGCTTCGAGATCTTAGAATTGAATTTGTTGTTTGTGATGCATCCGCCTTTGTTATACCTTGCTGGAATAGGTTCTTTCAAATGCGATCGTCGTTCCATAGATAAAGATTTAGCTATCTTTGGATGGTTTCTTTGAGGAGAATCTTGATGAGATCTTAGAGGCATCCGTGTTTTGCACAGACTTGTATGGTCTTTTATTTGACCGGCCTGGGAGATTTTGTAGCAAATCTTTTTTTCTTAATGTCGGGTTTTTGTGTTGGAGAATCTATGTTTGAACTGCCCAAGTATATGTGCGACCCATTTAGCACATCGTTCTAAAAGTGGAAACTTATGACTAGATTTGTCTCATGATGCGGAAATTAATCTTTTCTTTAATCAATGGCGTAACCATGAATTTATGTCGCACCATATTTGATTCAGCTTGTTATTTTTGTTTGTTGTGTCATGGAGTTACTTTTTGTAATTTCTCCTATCTATTTCGTCTTTAGACAATATTAGGTGAATTTCTATGAGAAGCAGTTTTGTGGTAGGTTTTTTTTCTCATCACAAATTCTCTCTAAGAAGAGAGGGTGACGTGCGAACCTCCAACAACACCAGCAGTGTTTGTAACACGAGATCGAGCATTTTGCTACCATAATCAGGTTAATCAAAGATCATAAAAATGACTTGAGCTCCAGTAGTGGAGAAAGATATCTCGTTGTTTATAGCCATTGTATTAGGAGTATCGATCAGTGATATTGTTTTGTCGTTGTCTTTGTTGTTTTTCCTTTCCAGCATCAGGTTCTTGGCTTTGTTGTGATTCATGCTTGTAATTGCATGTGTTGTTTAAATCGAACAACTTAGCTTAATGAGATTTCTATGTTTAGAGATATTTATGTCATTCGCATGCATGTTTGAAAGAAATCTCATTTTTCTTATCTAAACTAACAGTTGTCCTGGAGCTGGAAAGAATAGAAATCTGTATTGGATAAATTTTAGCAAAGGACCAGTTTAGCGTTTTTTTCGTCATGGGTATATAAATAAATCACAGTTTTTTGTTAAAGCCAAAATTTATTTGGGTCATTTTGTGTGTGATTTCAGTTTTCACAATTTTTGTGTGACTAGCTTCCTTCTTCACCAACATGTGACTTGAATCGTTTAAGTTTCCGCAAAATACATTTTTGAAGTTATTGAAAAATATTGTTTGATTTTTTTTAATCATTTTCTTGTTTATGGGAAAGTGAAACAGTTTTGAAACGAAATTTTCAAAATAAACATGATGAGTTTTCAAGTGGAAAATTATTTTTATAAAAAAATTCGATTTTTGGTCACATGAGCTGTGTAAGGAAGATTTTTAGATGCTTTGTGTGTGCATTTTAGCTGTGCAGTAGGATCGGCGATACAGTAAAAGTGTCAACGATAATAGGGAAAAGACTGTTCTAGCCTTGGAAACGTTGTTTCCATACCTTGTTAGCGATGCGCGAGGTTAAAAATCAACTCGTTTTAGAGATTGTTTTAAGCCCCCTTTACAATCTACAGATGGAAATTTTTGGAGTATTTGGGTAGCTGATGCGAAAATTCCACTGTAGGACGAGAAATGGAAAAGTTGTATGTGGGAAAAATGTTAAAATTATTCGCTCGATTTCCTTTTTCCGGTTTAGGAGAAATTAAATAGGAAATGGTTAGACTACGTGACATTTTGGATGGTAGGGTTTGGATGCAAAATTGGTTGTTTCACACTTTTATTCGTAATTATGTAAAGATAATGGATGAAAAAGAGTTTTCAAATTTTGCATTTATATTGAACTGCCAGTATATTTAGGATGTTTTGTTTGACGAACGCCCACATCCTATGCACTAATTAAGAGGAATAACGTGCTGAAAGGTGTGATAGGCTGCTATGGACGATCATCAGAGTAGGTAAACTCAAGCAGAACCTGTCGTAAAACTCACAGCGCAAGGACAAACTATAATATAACATATACAATAGGTAATAGTAGTGAAGCATCACATAGCAAACTTTTCAAACTTTCACAACATCCTGAAAGATTATCCCAACATCATAGGAAATACCAAGTATGTACATAAGGCCTCACTACGACGCTCATAGAGCAACTCAAATAGCGGAAACAGAAATATTAGATAGTAGTAAAAGTAATATGCCAGCCTCTTGCTCGCCTTCGCACTGCAGCATTGTCCTCACTAATCACCAGTCAACTGCTACTTAGTCTGCCCATCCGCAACTGGATGAATGCCCAAGGTAATAAGAGGAAACATAAAACCTTGAGTCAGACAATAGCCTTAGTGAGCGATAGAACAGCTAACAAACTTCAACAGTAAAGTATATGAGAATGGATTGATAAACACACTTATTTACCCACAACACCAGAGAAGAACTCAACCCTATCTTCCCCACATCGGACAGTGATAGCCTTTAAAATAAACAATTCAACTGTTCATCCACGAAAACCAGAACGCCCATTCAATCATGGTAGAGCACTCATCTCATCCAGATTATATATCTCATGTAAACCATCCTAATTGAATTCAACATCCCTCAAGCACAAGCCCTAGAGGCCTAAACTAATATCAAACAAGCACCCAAGGAACATCTCCTTTGACGTTGGACAATCTACATGAGACGGTTAGGGATGGCAATGGGGCGGGGCGGGGGCGGGTAGTACCACCCCATCACCCACCCCATTGGGTGATTTTTTGCCCCGTGCCCGCCCCATACCCGCACGGGTACCCATTAAACGGGTTTTAAACAGGTTGCGGGTAATGGCGGGTATTCGTGGGTATCCATTATATTTATTCAATTTATTTTTTAACCTTTTATTGAAATTACTCAAATGTACATTTGGTAAAAAAAACAAATTAAACCAATGCTCAAATGCTATACCAATACATATTTAAACTAACATCCAGAAGAAAAAAAGACAACAACATAAGTATCCATCAAAATATCAACATCCAATTATAAATTGTTGAGTAAAAGCATGCACACAAATACCGAACAACCAAAAACAATGTTTTTTGTATTAACTATTGGTAATAAATCATATTCGATATGGGCAAGGGTTGTGACACCCCGCTTCCGTTAAGGTCACTCACAAAGGGAATGCCTTATCTTCGGTGGAACGTTGTAAGTAAACAGAACAGAAATTTGCAAGACAGATATGTAAAGTAGTACTTGAAAATTTTAAAACTTTATTACAACAGAAACAGAAATAAGTTGGGTTACATCACAATACCAAAACCCAAGTACACAAATATCAGTCTTATATAAAATCCTTCAGAGTGCATAATTTTAAAGCCATAATCCCCAACAGAGAATGTCATAAATATGTAGAATCAAAGCGAAGAAATATTTCAAGCACTTTTAGCACTTCAAGCAGATGGAACCTGAATCAAGCTCCTATGTTTCCACCCTGAGAACCTGGGGAGACGGAAGAAAAGAGGCGAAACAAAATAGGTCAGACATAATTCTGGTGAGTCCAGTGACTTTCAGTATATAAACAGATAACAGTATCATGCCATGTAAATAAAACTGGATAAGAGATAACCATAATAGGTGTAGCAGGTTAACAAAAGAGACAGAATAATATAGGCTAAACTAAGCTTCTTACTTGGTTTTCACTTCTCTGCACTAATACTAGTATGACAAAATTAGGTGTTGTCCTAACGTCTAAACAGAATGATCTCTTCAGAAACACGATGCTAGAAATGGGCCTTTATCACCCTAACAGAGACAGACATTCAGAAACAGAATACTAGTAATGGGCCTTTACTACCCGAGCAGAGACAGAAACAGAATAACCCCTACGAAAACAGAATATTAGAATTAGGTGTACACTAGTAATGGGCCTTTACCACCCCAACAGACGGTACCACACAGAAACAGACAGGTGTTACCACCCCAACAGAAACAGACGGTACCCCAAACAGAAACAGACAGAACTAAGTGTACCCAAAATTCTACCCCAAGCGATCGGCTCCCTTATACATAAATACCCTGTGCCGGCCCAATAGAAGGGTGTATCACTCCCTAAAGTGGCAACCTATAGACACAGACCTATTTACAAATGTCACGGTGTCTTACATCCTCAGAGCAGACCGGATCCATGCACGCACATGACTCGGTTGGAATGCGCCATCAACACCCCTCGCCATTATCAGAGTGAACCTCTTACAATTAGTTCAGTAAGCGTGCCCTGGACCCCTACCTAGTGTTGGGTCATAATTTTGATACCAGAAAGGGTTACTGACTAATATGGGTCCCAAACAACAGATGACACAAGTAGTTACCCCTCCTAACCTTGTGTCCCCAGACTAACAAATTTCAGATTAACTTGCTTACAGATTTCAAGTGTACAAAGTACCGATTTAACTAGTTCTCAGGTCAGACATACAAGTTAACAAGTTTTTAGACTAACAGAACACACATAAAGATTAACAAGTTTTCAGACTTAACGGATCAGATTACAGATTTACAGACTTACAGATTGTTTCATCTAACCTTGTATTGGGACTACAGATTTTCAAACGGGTTTATTGAATTCATCAGTCCAGTTGATTTAACCTTAACTACCCAATACGTTTTAGGCATCATATGTATCTTAGATTTGCATTAATTAAATATTAATGCACAGACCTCTCACATTAGGTCAGTAGCTTGTGGCCGTTGGATGTGTCGAGCGGTTTCGGGCAGACTTCTACCACAAGCCAGACCTAAACTTGTGTCTAAGCATCTTTATGCCTACGACCTCCCACATTAGACTGACAGTTTGCGGTTGCTGGTTAAGCCAGTTGGGTCCAGGCAGGCTTCGACTGCAAACATAGTCTAACCTCGTGTCTCAGCATTCTTATTTTAGCTAAAGTATTTATTCATAGATTATGCCAATATCAGACTAATTATGCCAATTCAACAAATTAACTTCTTTACAAGTTACAGCAGATTATGCAAAGTTTTATTAACATGTTTTGCTCAATTTTAGATCGAGCCGACAGATTTTCATACCCTAAATTACCGTATTCAGTTACAACAGATTAGGCAATTTAACAGATTTAATCATCCCTTAAAATTCTATTGACATACCTCGCTTAATCATAAAATTAAGCCTAATTTTACATTGCTCAAATTAAGGTCATAATTCACAATATAACATATGCCCCAAATTTCTAGTTAAATTTACATAGTACAGAATATTCTCCAAAAACCCCAAATCATGATATACAATATGAATAATGCCAAATTATAGCCTTTGATTTCAGCGTATGTCAAATATCCAAAATACCCATTTAGGCGTATTCACAATTAATAGTTATCCTATTTTAATATAGATCTTTTACGCCTAAATCATATATCCTTTTTCTTCCATGTCATAGATCGTCATATAAAATATGCCCCCAAATCTAGATCTTAAATTACAACATATATTATGTCCTCAAAATCAGATCTTGAATTATAACATGCATTATGTTCCCAAATTACAAGTCATGTGTTGTCATATAATAGTTCTCCTTCTTCCAAATCATAAACCATCTTATATAGTATGCCTAGATCTAGATCTTAAATTACAACATATGCCCTTTCCTTAAATCAGTCACAAATCAGTCATGTCCAGTTATGCATCATTCATTATTTTCCCCAAATTTAGCGTTCGTGTGTCAATCTCTTATGAGATTTGGCTCAGGCTCGTGGTAGCCTGGCTATAGAACAGAAGGAAGGAAGAGATACAAAATAGTTATAATTAATAAGATAGATCCACACAGAAAAACAGATCTAATAAACAGGAATAAGATAGATCTACACAGGAAAACAGATCTGATAAACAAGAATATACATAATCTCCAATTCAGATTTATAACCATGTCAAGATCATAATTAAATTTCATATCTGAAAATAACTATACTCACCTTAGTTGGATCTAAAAGAAATAGGTGTTGCAATTGTAGATCTATTCTCTTTTAATCCTATTCTGACTTGAAGAAGAAGAAGCACTAGTTCTATTTTAGGTTTCAGCAGCATATGGACGCCATTGATTTATGTGTAGAAAACAATAGGCTTAGGGTTGTTTATATAGGAGTATAGGTAGAGTTTAAGCCATTAGATTAATGTAGAAACCATCAGAACCATGCAGCTAAAAGACACGTCACCCAGCAAATCAGAGAAGGACACGTCATCCGAACTCTCCAGAATCCTGTGCAAGTTTCTGGCTCGGCATGGCGCACTTCCCAAGTGCGCCAGTGCATCTTTGCATGGGCGCACTTCCCAAGTGCGCTAGTGCAATTTTGTTCTAGCGCACTTCCCAAGTGCGCCAGTGCATTCTGGCCCATTTTCTGATCGTTCTGCGAACTTCTATCGTCTGTAACTTCTTCATATAGTATGCAAACTTTAACTCTATCTCAAGAAGAATTCCGAGAGGAACGCAATGGCGTGACCCATTTCACCTAATTTTTCTTTTACAAATTAATTATTCTTTAATTTGTTATTTTAATATTCTCAGAAAATACGGGGTGTTACATTCTCCCCTCCTAAAAGGATTTCGTCCCCGAAATCTCTAAGTTAAGAAGAATGTATCCTACCATCCATCATCCATCTAATCATCCATCATCCACAAGCATTCATTGTCCTTAAAAGTTTTCTAATGCCATATGAACGTATGCAAAAGTGTGTGTACATGTTCCCTATCGAATGCAAAAGATCAGGTGGTCTACTGATTCAGTTGACCTCCTTAATGCAAATTATGTAAGTGCCATGAGTCCAATCATGTATGCAAACAATCCTATTTGATAAATATCAATTCTATATGAGTGCACAACCATTCATCCAAATGCAACATCCTTGTGATGAGTCAACCATTTTGAATCCATAAAAATTGAAAATGCACACACATCCATATGCAGTATGAGAGTGTTTTTGAGCCGATCTAGTGCCTAGTGTGTGTATATGCATCCACTAGCAACCACTTGCATCCACTTGCAACCATCAAACATAACATGTCTTAAACACATGTTTACACCCATTAGTTTCTACCTAAAGTTCAAAGAATCGATCGATAGGATACAGCCGAGTGATAGAAGCAAGTACAAAAGTTCTGTTCCCATTAGACATCGGTTAAGAGAATAAATCCCTAAGTATCAACCCCAAAGACCGAAACCAACATCAGATTGACAATCAGAGAATTACTCCCATCAAACAATGTCAAAATTGGAAATCTACTTCACGCTTCGAGTAAAAACCCCTATCCTTTTCAGAAATATTCAGATACTTATAGAGTACTGGTACAGATCAGATTATCAAATGATTCTTAGGAAACTAAGCATGATAAAACCCCACCATATCCCACAAAACCAGAATGTATGCATCATGGTCAACTTAACGCCTAACACAGATACCCTCAAACCCCAACTTATCACAAACAGATGAGTCGTAACCCTTATGGGGTTTGAGACCATAACGGGATCAGAAACAAGACTAGTATTAAAGTGCAAGGTCTCAATTACAGAATCAAAATGCCAGAATAAAAAAGAGTTTTATCTCAATAATCAGATAAGGAAATTAAACCTTCTACAGAAATTTCCCTATCTACCAGTCACGTGAGCATTCACCTGCCCTCCAGAAGTAGGTTCTGCCCTTGCCCACGTTTCTTCGGGCAGTCCCTAGTGAAGCGTCTCATTTCTCCACAGTTGAAGCAAGTGGCCTTACACTTTCTACAATCCTTATTCAGATGAGTCAAGCTTCCACAAGTAAAGCACTTTTTCTCCTTCTTATCTTCAGACTTTTCATTCTTCTTTTGTGTTTCCTTTTTGGGCCACTCTTTCTTGTTTTGTGGTCCCTCGAGCTTTTCTTCTTTCTTCTCACTTTTGGCTTCCTCTTCATGCATTAACGCCATGTCAACCAATTTCTCGAAGGTAGCCCCCATAAGAATGTGGGTCATAGCCAATTCATGTAGCGGCTCATTCAAACCTTTAACGAATCTCAGGACCTTCTTCTCAGGTGTGTTCACCAAGTCTAAGCAGAAACTCGCCAACTGATTGAACTTGTTGACGTACTCCTTCACTGATGAATTCCCTTGCTTCAATGCTAAGAACCTCTCCATGTATAGATTCTCTTCCGCTCGTGAGAGGAATTTCATCTCGAACCTACACCTGAAATCCATCCATGTCTCTACCGGACGCTCTCCATTCGTGACCTCCCACCAAAACGAGGCTTCGTCCTTCATTAATCAAGCAGCTAATTGGACCTTCCTTCCATCTCCTATCTCAAAGATACCAAACAAATCTTCCACCTCCTTAAGCCAATTTCGAGCTTCAACAAACATCTCTGATCCGTGAAAAAGTTTCTCGCCCATTGCCCAAAAGTCTTTGCATATATTCGAAAAAGTATCAACGCGGGGAGGGGAAGGAAGAGGAGGAGGAGGAACGTCTGCTGGGCCTGCGGCGGTGGCCCTAGCCTCCAGATACCTTCTGAACCAAGTTGGTATCTGTAATGACCCAGAAATCCGGTCTAATTTGAGCTGACTAAATAACACAAGTCCAACCCAAATTGTACTGGAAAACAGGAAATTAATAGAAAGAAATTAGAGGGTGAGAATAGATAAGATAGAAACTTATAGAATAGAAGAAGAAGAACATCATCATCAGAGTAACATGAATCTCACAGCGGAACGAATAAAATATAACATAACTTTTGAAATATAAACAGTATATGTATACAATAACATTGCAGTACAGCACTTACAACACAGTGGAGATAATAATAGCTATAGGAACTTGAAGCCTCCTGCTCCAAGCTCTCCAAGTGTATCTGTAAAATCCCAACTACTTGACCGCCCGTACAAATTTAGGCACCCAAGAGTTTAGGGAAAACAAACAAATAAACTCTGGGTCAGTCATGGGACTGGTATGAGTAAAACAGTTTAAGCAGTTTGAACAAGTGAACGATATCTCATAAGACCACGTCGTATAACGGAACGGGTTTTTCCCTTATGAAAATCCAAAATATCTTTATATCAAAAACCTTTTGATATTATAATAATGTCTATCAACCACAATATAATAATCATCTAGCAGAAATGCTTTCATCTCACGTTCTACATATATAGAATACAATCAAAACCGCAAGCACGTATTGGGTAATGGATTTCCAACTTTGACAAGGTATGGAACCACCTTCCGATCAGTGTACTCTAGGAATGATACACTGGAGTTCAACAAGAACATCTTGCAACTCAGTCACACATGACCAACCACTCATTTCGCTTGAGTGTATTGAATGTATATCACCAACGGTTGGGATCAGCAACCGTTTCCCGTATATATATGGGACAGCATTGATAGATTTAAGAAGCAAATGAATATTCTCTAGATAGGTGATTATACACCCTACTTCGGAGCGACCGACTTAGCCATGCTGCCTGTCCGGTTTTTGTCATTTACTGGTTGTTGAGGCCCGAGGCTACGATTACTTTCCATTCATTGATAACACGATCACTTTGAATGCCACATTGTCAGATCCATTAATCACTAATTGATTTACACAAATATCCTGGATGTTATGATAAGGGAATAAATTCGTTGCAACCATATATATTTGTACAGTCCAATCATATTCGATCATTGGAAATACTCTTTCAGACACTCGTCCATATACGTTCGTTCTGGGACTGAACGAAACCGAAGGCACTATTCAGTACATCCATCTTAGTCCATTGTTATCTAAGATTTATACAACAGCCCTTGCACTTTACTCCGTCTTCAATATATTCAGCATATATGATTCACAACGCTTAGGCCAATACGGAGTGGTTCTTTGGATAAGAATCCAACCGATCTCTCCATATTAACAACGTTAAAATGGTCAAAACTTTGATAGTCTGTGATTTAACTATCAAATGAAAACATGTCGGTGTTCACACAACGATCTTAATTCCAAATTGAATTATCGATCAAATCATCCAACATATAAATATATATATATATATATATTCATATTTCCTTATTTTCTATGATTAGAAAATATACGTTATTAACACTGGAAAACATTTCCATAGCTTATTCACGTATCACTATTCTTCCACAACCATCAGTCCCTAACTGTAAACTAGTAAGAGAACAATTCTCTAAGTATAAACCCCGAAGGCCGAAACCAACATCAGATCCACACTCAGAAAACCATTCGACTTAACTAATCTCTAGTCAGTTTCTAATATTGTTTATAACTCTATTTGATTAACTCTTATTCGAATAACTAATATTCGATTAACTATATTTGAATAACTCTAGTTCGATTTGACTCTAATCGATTTACTCTAACTGATTAACTTTAACTGGTAAACTCTAATTGATTAACTCTAACTGATTAACTTTAACTGGTTAACTTATTTGATTCAACTCCTTTTTGATTAACTCCTTTCGAATACTAATATTTGATTACTACATTGATTTACAAAGATTTTCCCTTTTAACAACGTTTATCCATTTAAAAAGATTTCCTTTTAACAACGTTTATTTATTTATAAAGATTTACTTTTAACAATGTTTATTTATTTATAAAGATTTACTTTTAGTAACGGTTCTTCACTTTAAGAAAAATGTCCTTTTAACAACGTTTATTTATTTATAAAGATTTCCTTTTAATAACGTTTTCCTTTTAATAACGGTTTCCTTTTAATAATATCCTATTTATTTTCTAAACAAATATCCTTCTTTATAATATCCTATGATTTTATAAAGGCTTTATTTTCAAATTTATTTTCTTTTATAAAATCGGTTGATTTTATAAAATCCCTTTATTTCAATATACATTGAAATATATTTTTTACATCCCGGAGTTTCTTATGATATTTAAAATATTGAATAGCAAATGATCAATATCATTCTAACACACATAACTCATAATAGATATACATCACATCATATATCACAATATATGAAAACAGTAAAATAAATGTTGAGGAATCCAGTCGGATCCCTCCAACCTGTATCCCTGTATCCACAGATGTTACACAGTATAATATACATCAATTTCATTTAAATATGAAATGTTCTGATAAACAACATCAACATATGTTTAACGGTATATATATATATATATATGTATATTCGTATATATATAATTTCAACTAAATGACTAGCAGTTCAATCAACCAATCTACACACAACAGTCAATCAATATCTAACAGTTCTAAAAGATAGTTATAAAAATATAACTGTTCAGAGTTGGTGAGTATTACTCACTTTGATCCGTCGTTGAAACGGTTTGTTTTCAGTTGTATCCACCCCTGTCCAGTTCCGTTCAGACTGTTCTGCTCGCCAAGACAATTCCATTATAACTTGTTATATCCGATTCAATTTTTATTTCCAGCCCACTCCATTTAAAAAGCCCAGCCCCGCTAGCTCCCTTCTTTTCTTGTCTTTGTTTTAAAACTGCTCTTCATAGGTACAAACAAAAGTCCACACCTTTTTCTTCATTGATCCCATCATGTACCCCATTTCATCCAACTGCTCACGCCAAAAACAGTCCCTTTTACCTTTATAAATAATAAAACAAGCTCAACACACTACTGTGCTTACATCTCCTTCTCATATGTACTTCTCTTCTCAGTCCCTTGTTTCCTTCTCTAACCCGCGCTCCTGCAAGCGTTTCAGCGCGCCATTACCTCATTTTTCTATAGATCAAACTCCGAACCTCTTCTCTTACATGAACGTCTGAACCCGTCACCCTTCAAGCCCCCTACACCCTTCAAGCCCCCTACACCCTCACGTTGACAGCCATACACACCACTCACCGTATAAATATTGTTAGAACCAGAAGCATACGTCGAGTTTACCAAATGTTTGGCACGCAGGTGACATATAAACACAAATATCAGCTCAAAACTTGGATTGCTCTCTGTTGGCCCATCATTTCACACAGCCGAACCCCATGTAAGCGTTTACTGTTCCTATTCATGTTCCCCAAAGTTCTGTTCTTCCTTGATTCTCAGACCTGCTCACCTTGGTTTCAGCCTTTCAGGCTCCACCAGACCCAGCTGGGAACGTCACCATCCGACCCTACTTTGATCTCCCCTCCTCACTGCACTGCTCAACAACCGAACGCCACCAGCACTCTCCACATCTCAACCTCCTTCCTATTTGAGCTCCCTCTTTGTTGGCGCAACCGATGGTCGGAGACGACCCTTCCTCAACTAGCTCGCGGTCTAGGGAGTCCAACAAACAAAACCAAGATCGAACATGCTGGAACCTACATCGATTTCAGGAGAAACTCTTGAGGATCCCGACAATGTGTATTTCGTGATTTATGGGGATTGATTCAATTTTTGGTGGATTATTAAAAGAATGATTTCTCGTTTGGGATAAGAATAGCGGCGGCTACATTTCCATCGAGCAGAGAAGAAAATGAATATAGGTCTTAATGTTTGTAAAGGGTATTTATAAAGGTTTAAGAGAAGAGGACGTGGAACCGCCTTACCCAAAACTACCTTGCGTGAATATCATTGAATAATATTATATATGAGTCCAATACTTGGCTTCAAGGTAACCATGAAAACGCAGAGATATTTCTGGGAGACTACGAACGATTTCATTCAATTAAAGTTAATGAATATATATATAAACAAACAAAAAAAACCAACCTTATATTCTTAAGTTAGGAATACAGTAGTATCCCATTTTATAAAACTCCGTTCACTACGGACTGCTATCAACAGAAATAAAGGTACTGTTGTGTCGAGCCAGGTTCCCTGATTCCAGAAATATAATAATATCGGTAGATTAACTCATTTTGTGAAACCTCACAATGTTGGTTATAGGGTGCAAAATACTCCAAATAAAAAGTTGCTTATTTAATTAATTAAAAATTACAATAAAATTCTAAAACTTAAATTATCACTACTTCTCAAAAGAACCTTGTCTAAATTCAAACCCGATCTCTAGTTATATCGAATAAACCATTACGGTCAATAAACGATTCTATAACGACTATTTTGAAATTTGATTTGGACATATCTCAAAATATACACAACGAAATCCTGATTTTTCTCTTCCCTTAGAAAGATAAACTCCACCAGCTCCACACGTTTCTTGTTTCACAGAAATCCGATTTAAAACGAATCTTGTACCTTCAGTTGAAGTTCAAATCGCCAAATAGCGAACTGCCGCGCCATTTCGAGCTTGATTTTAATTATAATATAATTTTATATGTTCAAACGCTGTAAATGAAATATATTCGTTATTATATTTCAAATCTAAATGCTACCAAATCTCTTACACTATCCAATTCAGACAATACTGACAGTTCAACTATTTCTGACTATTTCGACATTATAATATATTATTATTTTATAATTATTAATTAAATATTCAATATTATTTAATTCAAGTTATCGATATTTTTCCTAAATCGATATTTTTAATAATTAAATAACTTAATTATTCTATCTCTAAAATACGGGTCATTACAGTATCGGTATGCCCTCAGGTATCTCAGGTAATCCGGACATGCTGAAAAGAAAATGAAGAGATTCAAAATGGAGAATTCAAAAGACGGATATATGGCTTTTGAGGATTATGTTTTTCAAAATGAACTTTCCTTTTGAAAATACTTCATTTTTAAAACCTTTTTGAAAATAATTTTCAAAAACTCTTGTCTAATCTGGTAACCTTCAGCTCTGATACCAACTGTGACACCCCACTTTCATTAAGGTCACTCGCAAAGGGAATGCCTTAACTTCGGTGGAACGTTGTAAGTAAACAGAACAGAAATTTACAAGACAGATATGTAAAGTAGTACTTGAAAAATTTATAACTTTATTACAACAGAAATAGAAATAAGTTTGGTTACATCACAATACCAAAACCCAAGTACACAAATATCAGTCTTATACAAAATCCTTCAGAGTGCATAATTTTAAAGCAATAATCTCCAACAGAGAATGCCATAAATATATAGAATCAAAGCCAAGAAATATTTTAAGCACTTCAAGCAGATGGAACCTGAATCAAGCTCCTATGTTTCCACCCTGAGAACCTGGGGGAACGGAAGAAAAGAGGAGAAACAAACTAGGTCAGACATAAGTCTGGTGAGTCCAGTGACTTTCAGCATATAAACAGATAACAGTATTATGACATGTAAATAAAACTGGATGAGAGATAACCATAACAGGAGTAGCAGGTTAACAGAAGAGACATAATAATATAGGTTAAACTAAGCTTCTTACTCGGTTTTCACTTCTCTGCACTAATACTAGTATGACAGAATTAGGTGTTGTCCTAATGTTTAAACAGAAAACAAAATGATCTCTTTAGAAACACGATGCTAGAAATAGGCCTTTATCATCCTAACAGAGACAGACGTTCAAAAACAGAATACTAGTAATGGGCCTTTACTACCCGAACAGAGACAGAAACAGAATAACCCCTACGAAAACAAAATATTAGAATTAGGTGTACACTAGTAATGGGCCTTTACCACCGCAACGGACGGTACCACACAGAAACATACAGGTGTTACCACCCCAACAGAAACAGACGGTACCCCAAATAGAAACAGGCAGAACTAAGTGAACCCTAAATTCTACCCCAAGCGACCGGCTCCCTAATACATAAATACCATGTGTCGGCCCCACAGAAGGGTGTATCACTCCCTAAAGTGGCAACCTATAGACATAGACCTATTTACAGATGTCACAGTGTCTTACATCCTCAGAGCAGACCAGATCCATGCATGCACATGACCCAGTTGGAATGCGCCATCAACACCCCTCGCCATTATCAGAGTGAACCTCTTACAATTAGTTCAGTAAGCGTGCCCTGGACCCCTACCTAGTGTTGGGTCATAATTTTGATACCAGAAAGGGTTACTGACTAATATGGATCCCAAACAACAGATGACACAAGTAATTACCCCTCCTAACCTTGTGTCCCCAGACTAACAGATTTCAGATTAACTTGCTTACAGATTTCAGGTGTACAAAGTTTAGATTTAACTAGTTTTTAGATCATACATACAAGTTAACAAGTTTTTAGACCAACAGATCAGATATATGGATTAATAAATTTTCAGACTTAAAGGATCAGATTACAGATTAACAGACTTACAGATTGTTTCACCTAACCTTGTATTGGGTCTACAGATTTTCAAACGGGTTTATTGGATTCATCAGTCCAGTTGATTTAGCCTTATCTACCCAATACGTTTTAGGCATCATATTTGTCTTAGATTTGCATTAATTAAATATTAATGCACAGACCTCTCACATTAGGTCGGTAGCTTGTGGCCACTGGATGTGCCGGGCGGTTCCGGGCAGACTTCTGCCACAAGCCAGACCTAACCTCGTGTCTAAGCATCTTTATGCCTACGGCCTCTCACATTAGACTGGCAGTTTGCGATTGCTGGTTAAGCCGGTTGGGTCCTGGCAGGCTTCTACCGTAAACAGAGTCTAACATCGTGTCTCAGCATTCTTATTTTGGCTAAAGTATTTATTCACATATTATGCCAATATCAGACTAATTATGCCAATTCAACAAATTAACTTCTTTACAAGTTACAACAGATTATCCAAAGTTCTATTAATATGTTTTGCTCAAATTTAAATCGAGCCTACAGATTTTCATACCCCAAACTACCGTATTCAGTTTCAACAGATTAGGCAATTTAACATATTTAATCATCCCTTAAAATTCCATTGACATACCTCGCTTAATCATAAAATTAAGCCTAATTTTACATTGATCAAATTATGGTCATAATTCACAATATAACATATGCCCCAAATTTCTAGTTAAATTTACATAGTATAGAATATACTCCAAAAACGCCAAATCATGATATACAATATGAATTATGCCAAATTATAGCCTTTGATTTCACGTATGTCAAATATCCAAAATCCCCATTTAGGCGTACTCACAATTAATAGTTATCCTATTTTAGTATAGATCTTTTACGCCTAAATCATATGTCCTTTTCCTTACAAGTCATAGATCGTCATATAAAATATGCCCTTAAATCTAGATCTTAAATTACAACATATATTATGTCGTCAAAATCAGATGTTGAATTATTACATGCATTATGTTCCCAAATTACAAGTCATATGTTGTCATATAATAATTCTCCTTCTTCCAAATCATAAACCGTCTTATATAGTATGCCTAGATCTAGATCTTAAATTACAACATATGCCTTTTCCTTAAATCAGTCAAGTCCAATTATGCATCATTCATTATTTTCCCCAAATTTAGCGTTCGTGCGTCAATATCTTATGAGATTTGGCTCAGGCTCGTGGTAGCCTGGCTATAGAACAGAAGGAAGGAAGAGATACAGAATAGTTATAATTAATAAGATAGTTCTACACAGAAAAACAGATCTGATAAACAAGAATAAGATAGATCTACACAGGAAAACAGATCTGATAAACAAGAATATACATAATCTCCAATTCAGATTTATAACCATGTCAGGATCATAATTAAATTTCATATCTGAAATTAACTATACTCACCTTGGTTGGATCTAAAAGAAATAGGTGTTGCAGTTGTATATCTATTCTCTTTTAATCCTATTCTGACTTGAAGAAGAAGAAGAAGAAGAAGCACTAGTTCTATTTAAGGTTTCAGAAGCATATGGACACCATTGATTTGTGTGTAGAAAACAATAGGCTTAGGGGTTTTTATATAGGAGTAAATGGAGAATTTAAGCCTTTAGATTAACCTAGAAACCATCGGAACCATATAGCTGAAAGACACGTTACCCAGCAAATCAGAGATGGACACGTCATCAGAACTCTCTAGAATCCTGTGTAGGTTTTTGGCTCGGCATGGGCGCACTTCCCAAGTGCGCCAGTGCATCTTTGCATGGGCGCACTTCCCAAGTGCGCCAGTGCAATCTTATTCTGGCACACTTCCCAAGTGTGCCAGTGCATTCTGGCCCATTTTCTGATCGTTCTGCCAACTTCTATCGTCCGTAACTTCTTTATATATTATCCGTTTTACGCAAACTTAGACTCTATCTCAAGCAGAATTCCGAGAGGAATGCAATGGTGTAACCCGTTTCACCTAATTTTTCTTTTACAAATTAATTATTCTTTAATTTGTTATTTTAATATTCTGAGAAAATACAGGGTGTTACACGGGTACCCACGGACATGGATATCTTACTATCCGTACATGCCCCCATTAATTAACGGATATTGAAAATACCCATTTATTTTACCCATAGATACCCGTTTAACTATCTGTTTCATATCTATGACGGATTTTACCCGCGGATAACCGCGGGTACGGATTTTTTTGCCATCCCTAGAGATGGTACAAACAGAGCAACCAAACAATCAAACATCCATGACTGACTCTGGCTATCACTGTCAATCCTGCTTTGAAACCATCGTTAATCATATGACGGCCAACCTTGCCATATGTCAAGAGCTAATGGTAACCCCTGTTCTAGCATAAACTCCATATGCCTTTCAACGGTAAGTATGTATATCCAACCTTGACAACTAGGCATTTCAACGATACCAGGGTACTCGACCTACAACCGGTCTTTTAGAAGTCTCTAGCGTACCCCTGCTTCGAGTCTGCTAGAACTTACGACAACGATAATCTCTCGGCCTTCACATCTCTAGTCATCCAACCCGACGACTTTTCATAGCTCAAGCAACCTTCTCAAGCAACCATTATTCACCCACTCACAACCTTTGAGTTTTCACCTCATTGTTGTTCTACACCGATCAACGAACACATTTCAACACTTCGAACCTTCCTCCTTGAATTCACTTCGAAGTCATGCCATCACCGAGCCAAATTACATCACTGCGCTACGGCTAGGGTTCGGGGGGATTGCCCCCTCCCCCCCAAAAAAAATAAAAATTAAAAGCACCTTTCATTCAAATCTGGGTCGTACCCGAAAAATAAAATTTTCAGAGATAACCCCGGTATGACTGACCCCCCTGGTGCGATCGACCCCATGGCTCCACCACTGGACCGACCGACCCCTTCACTTGGCACAACCAGAGATCAACCGAACCCTTCACCTGGGTGCACGACCGACCCTACCATTGTTCGACCCAAACTCATGCTTAAGCCAACACTGCTTGACCGACCACCCTTCACCATTACCATACTCGAGCCCGTGCTCGACCGACCCTAGCTTGCTTGACCAGAACTACCGCCTGACCCTGGCACGCTTGACCCTGACCAAGTCCTGCTCCATCCACACATGCACGACCGACCCAGTTAGGTTCGACCGACCCACTCATGAGATCAACCCCAGGCTCGCTGGACGACCCTTACTTCCCTAGGCTTGCTCGACCGACCCTGCTCCTGTGTTCTTCCCCAAGAAAAGCACACCATGGTGCGACCGACCCACCGCGTGCGACTTAAAACTTGCAATCTCCAATTCGGGCCCAATCTCAACCAAAACTTCTCTAATTGACCAAATCGGCAAAACATGCTCAACCAATTCACCAGATACAACCATAAACATGTCATAAGATTACTAACAACATGAATATGACGATTATCACTAAAATGATGTAAATTTCACCGCAATCATTAAAATGAACATATGATCAAAACGATGGATCTAATAGACATAAGCATATGAAATGTCATAGAAATAACCGGTTTAAATTTGCTAAATTGGATCATAAGGTGATTCATATGAAAATGGACTTATAATTGTATAGATCTATGGTAAAAAACTTGAATTTGATGAAAAACATGATCAAACATTCATATACCTCATTGAATCCATGTAAGAGATGCAAGTCATTCACCAATTCTCCCAAACAAGCTAAAATCAATGCAATAAGATTCTGGACAGCAAGAAAACCAAACCCCTTGATCCGATGAATTCCTGCTTCAAATGATGTAGATCTAACCTCCAATGGTGTAGATCTTCGATTTGCTTCCTTAGATTTTGATTTTTAATGGTGGAAAGGTGTTAGAGGAAGGAGGAACATATGCCACCAAATGAGAGAATAGAGAAACTAAACCCTTTCTCATACCTCCCACCAGCTATTTAAACCCTTCCATTAGCCCACTAATGGGCCTTCCCAAATCAGCCCATTGTGGCTCTCCAAAAGTGAACAGTCAAATGAAAAACCTTTAAATAGCGATTCCTCCCAAACGTCTGAGCCAAATCTTTAATGTAACCACTTTACGGAAAGGCAATCATCAATTCATTTCCAATAGCACAAGTCTCACCACCTGATTCGACCTGAGTCAAAATTTATTACCTGTACAAGACAAATAGGGGAAAATGGTCACAAAAAAATCGGTAAAAAATATGGGCATGTTTCACATCCCCACAAGCAACATATTAAAATATGAGAATGATCCAACCCTCATGAAATAAAATAAAATTATTTTACGGTCTTCCGATACATAAAATGCGAGTTGTTACATGCCCCCCCCCCCCTACCCCTTAAGAATTTCTCCCTGAAATTCCAAGCAAACACAAGCAAACACAAGCAACCACAACAATTACGCATGCCTATCATCCATGAGAAACCAATTTTATCACCCAAACTAGCAACCATCAAGCCATGCATCCATAGCTTATCCGAGCATGCGGAATTCTATCAAACAACAACAAGATACAATGATATAACGATGATACGATATCAAAGGGTCCTACCGACAAAGAGTTTTGGATGAGTCGCTCTCATGCTCTCTTCTGTCTCCCATGTACAATCGTCGCAATCTTCACTCCATTGTACCTTGACTAGCTTAACCGTCTTTCTCTTAAGTTGTTTCGTGTCATTCCCCACAACACGAAGCAGCTTAAAAAGTTTTGCAACTGCGGTCTCTACTTCTAGGTTTTCGTACTGCTCTGGAGGTACCACCACATTCAAATCATGCACGAACTTCCGTAAAAACGACACATGGAACACATTATCCACGCTCGATATCTTCTCGGGTAACTTCAATCTAAATGTGAGCTTTCAAATTCGCTCGACTATCGGAAATGGTCCAACAAACCTAGGAGCTAACTTTCCTCTATTTCTGAATCTAACCATATGCTTTAATGGTGAAACCTTCACGAAAACCATGTCTCCAACGTCGAATTCCAAATCTTTTCGACACTTATCAGCATAACTCTTTTGATGAGCTTAGGCTGCCTTCATTCATTGTCGAACGATCTCGATACAATCCGAGGTCTCTCTAATCATCTCAGGCCCAAGTACCAACTTATCTCCAGTCTCTAACCAACAAGTTGGAGAATTACACGACCTTCCATACAATGCCTTGTATGGTGCCATCCCAATGCTCGACTGGTAGCTGTTGTTATATGCAAATTCAACTAAACGTAGATGGTCTACCCACGATCCTCCAAAGTCTAACACACAAGCCCTCAGGAGATCTTCCAAAACTCGATTGACTCTCTCGATCTGACCATCAGATTGGGGATGGTAAGCCGTACTTAAACACAACTTGGTTCCCAAAGCTTCTTACAAACTCTTCCTAAACCCAGGCGTAAATATTGGATCTCGGTCACTCACTATGCTCTTCGGGATACCATGGAATCGAACTATCCACTTCACATAAAGCTCAGCCAATTTCGATGTCGTCCTAGTCAACTTGACAGGAATGAATCTTGCACTTTTGGTCAAGCGATCCACGATGACCCAAATTCCTTCATTTCCTACCCTGGTTCTAGGTAGTCCATCGATATCTGCTCCCACTTCCACGTAGGAACTCCAAATGGCTGAAGCAATCCACTCGGCTTCTTCTATTCAACTTTCACTAACTGACAGTTCATGCACTTGGAATGAGCTTTCCAATATCCCGCTTCATCCCATCCCAGTAGTAGACTCGCTTCATGTCCTCATACATCTTATTGCCACTAGGATGAATTGTCAACTTCGAGTGATGACATTCTCCCAGAACCTCATCTCTCAATCCGTCGATATCAGGAGCAACTAATCGCCCTTGCTTTTGAAGCCAACCTTCTCGATCAACCTCGAACGTTTTACTTCTAGCTCAAGTTTCTGGATAAACTCGACAAGCTTTGCATCCCGCTTTTGTCTCTCGCCAATCCTTTCGATGAGAGTAGGTCTTATCTATAAGCTTGCCAACCTTTCAGGTTCCAACTTACACCTTGGCCTGAAATCGAACATTGCCAAATAATCGAGGCTCTTCCATTTCGAAAACATCGCTCCGAAATTTGTGTGTATTCGACTCAATGCATCTGCCACTGCGTTGCCTTTGCTAGGGGTATAGGCTATACCAAAATCATATGATGCCAGAAACTCTAACCATTTTTCTACCGAAGATTCAATCCCTATTGGGAGAAAACACCACAACAAAAACATCATATTACAACTTTATATTTACAACGGTTACTAAGCGCCAGTTGTAATAAGGGTCTTTTACAACTTTTTTTTCCAAAAATTTGTAATACACTTACTTTCAACAACTCTTTAACTTTAACTGTTGTAAAAGATGTCTACCACAACTTTTCATTTTTAGTAGTTGTAATAAAGGATTAATAAGAAATTTAAGTAATTATCAATTTAATAAAAATAATTAATAATTAATGATCTAAATTGATTATTTGAAATTGACAAATAATAAATTCTATTAATAATTAATATTAATAGTTAAAAAGTAATATTTAATATTTAATAATTAAGGAGAATTACTAGTAAAAATATAAAAAATAATTAATACTAAATATTTTATTAAATCATTATTATTATATATTTAAAAAATAAATATAATTATTATTTAATTATTATAACTGATTATTAATAATTAAAAATTATTAATAATAATTAAGAAGTAAAATTAACAAGTGTGACCAACATTTAATATTTACTACTTAAGTGATCTTTAGTAATATAAAGGTAACATTTATCACTAGTATTTAAATGTTGCTAATAATTATATTTAATATTCCATAAAGTTTGAATTTTTGGAAATATCTGAATTTTATTCTAAAATATTTATAAAATTTTGAAATTTTCGTAGATTCGTAAAAGAAAAAATATTTTTTTGAAGTAAATTTAGATGTTTATAAAATAATTAAAATTTGTGAAAACTTGCTTTTACAAAATTTTAACGTTAAACTCTCTCTATTATTTGGAATGAACGAACTTCAAAATCAAAGTAAAATATTTGAGTGGCTTAACTCGTATAATTGATTTAATTGTTAAGAGTTGTTAATCAATCAAACAGTTATCTACGGTATAAATAACTGGTATAAATAACGATTGAAACATTACCATTCATCAGTATTAATTAAAACAAAAGTAAGCAGGTTCGAAATTTAGAAAGGGAAAAAGCGGCAGGTAAAATTTTTGGTGGGTCGCGCCTTCTAGTTCCCTAAAATCCGATGTTCTCCCAGAATTTGTTTCACCTTGCCAGGTTAATCAAGATTTTTCCTCACCGCCTTCCAGTTCCCCAAAATCGCTAGTCGTTCTCCCCTAATTTATTTCACTTCGCCAGGTTAATCTTCAATTAAGATTTTTCCTCACCGCCTTCGAGTTCCTCAAAATCCCTGGTTGTTCTCCCTCAATTCACTATAGGGTTTCACGAAAGGTGAGGGCAACAGCTTAATCAAGCGCATCACATGATTGACCTGACTTTGGACGTCGACGACGGTGGCGACTTGAATCAGACGCGATTCCGAGGCTGCGAAGCCTCTTAGACTTCAAATGGAATTGATTTGTAGTAGAGTAGCGATTTGCGCTGAGTTGAACTTGGAGACGAGGCTTGCGGTTTGGTTGTCAGTGGTCAGGGAGATGTCACAGGTGAGGCTATTGACGTTTTTGTATTTGATCAAGTCGATAAGTGAGAAAATGACGCAGGGAGCTGGGTGTGTTCTTGAATGGGCTTTGTAGCCAGTGATGGTCTGTTGAAGACGTGCAGCTCAATTGTAAATGAATGGAATTGTGAATGGTGTGTATGTTCATGACAGTTTGAATGGGTCTGAAGCGTTTAAGAAGTTAGTCAGTGGAGTGTGTAGGTGAAGGAGTTTGGTTTTGAAGAGATTGGCGTTGAACTGTGTAAGCTGATGGATGATTTGTTGTTGCAGATGTGGTATGGGTAGTTGATGTTGAGGCTGTCGATGCTTGTTGGATGGTGACGTCGGTTTGTAAAGGATTACTCAGTAGATGTTGGAGTTGTGATATAGGATTACTGAGATTTATGGGGTTGATTTGTTTAAGGGGATGATTATTGAGTGGATGTGCTATAGGAGTACACCAGATGCTGTGTGTCTTTTGAGTGGCTTTATCTGTGGCATGTAGGTGAATTTTTGCAAACCTCTCTACTAATGTTGTATGTTTAATACTCTGGCATGTTAATCTTGTATTAACATGTCATTTGTTCTAGGGACTGATTGTTACCAATGTTCGAGCTTTGCTGCCTCCACACCCAATGAAAGAACTGCTTGTTAAGGTCCGCATTTAATGATTATCTGATACAATTATTTATTATACTGCCAACAATTCTATAAATTCATTATGTCTTTTGAGTGTATAGGCTTTATGAATTCAGAAATTCAGTTGCTAACTAGGGTAAACATTCAGTTTCCTTTTCTCATGTTAGATACTTGGGAAGAGAGCACTTTTACTTTTTTCCTTTAAAACTTATTCATAACATTATCGAGAGAGATATTAAAATGCAAACATGTGGAGGGATTGGTCACAGTTTCTTATGGTATTTTTTAATCTCTTCTCTATATACACGCACGCACGAAGTCTTCAAATTCTACATAGGATTGCTGCAATTATACTGTTTTTTTCCCTTAGGCTAGAAACTCCCGTAATTCATTGTTGTGTCGGTACTTGTCTCATACATAAAATGAAAATATATAAAATTTGTTTCTTTTTTTATTCTGAATTTGTGCAGAAATGCTAATTTTATATTCAATGCTTCGGTGTTTCTTTTTTGAAACAAAGGTATGATTTTAAAATGACACAAAAATGCTGGTTGAATTTTAAAGAGCTAATTTAGTCACTTCAACTTGAAAATAAGAGCAAATGACTTGATGCTAGACCAACTTGAAATATCAGATAATATATATATATATATATATATATATATATATATATATATATATATATATATATATATGAAGGAATCCACTATAGGAGATTTGATGATAGTGAACAAAGAGCAAACGACTTCAAATCCAATTAAGGGTAGCATACCTAAAGAAGATTACACCAACTCATTCTACTGTTTCCTTTTTTCCAATGCTCTCAACTCTATACCATATTATTTTCTTTTATGCTTCATTTTTATGGTTTGCGTTGGACAGTTCATTGTTTGTCTGACTGTGATTTTCATTTTTTTTAACCGAACTAAAGTTCAGAGATTCTTCTGCTGATTCCACTTCTCAATTTGTAGTTTTTAGATTAACCAACGGATCTTCATAGTTGTGTCAAAGTAGGATTTTGATTACAAAAGCATTAAATAAAATGAAGCGTGGGCCTAAAAATAGATCTGAAGCTCACTGTAACAAATATGTTGAGATTATCCAAAGGAAAAAGAGCACTAGAAGATGAGGAGCTTTCATTTTGGAGTCGAACACACATTTTGAGTTATGGATGATCTGTTTTTGAAATGTAAATAATACAATAGGAATAAACTGGCAAAATTGTCCTTGGTTTAGTAACTTATTCTGGTTTCGTATTTTCAGAAGCTTTATACATACATACATACACATATATATATACATATATATATATACATACATATATACATATATATATACACATATATGTATGTATGTATGTATATGTGCGTGTATGCGTGCATGTGTGCGTGTGTGCGTGTGTTCTTGTATACACACATGTTTGTGTGTGTGTGTGTGTGTTTTATCAGGTGCTTTAATTCATTTTTATAATTTCATGAATGAGTAATAAAAAATCACGATGACTCGGCTATTTAAAATTAAGTGTTTATATTTGCAATTTTTTTTTAATTATTGTTAACTTTTGTACATGAGTAAAAAAAATGGTTAATGACAAAGCAGTAATAACTCATCCCTCAATGTTTACTTGAATAACTTACAGTTACACTTCAAAGCATTAAGGCTTATGACTTGTCTCGTGAGCAAAATAATGCCTCACTTTCTGCGTTTTAGAACTATGTTATTTATAACAGTTTTTCTGTCGACTACTATACATAAATTGCAGATAATTCCCTGCAAGAATGCACCTCTTCTTTTCTACGAAAGAATGGAAAATTGTCCAAACTTTCTGTCATCTGTTTTATTTATTTACAAAAATTTGTTTGCATTTTCTACGGCCAATATAAATGATGTTGCGGTTTTTTTCTTTCTTCTGGTTTTCTCATTTGTGCAAGAGGGAAAGTAGATATGCTTTTGGTCCTCCTTTTATCACAAGAAGTCGTAAAATAAGCTTAGAAAGACTGAACTTAATAATTTACTATCATTTTTTTCCATTATGATGTTGTTGGTTGGGCTCCTAAGGAATATATACCTCATGAAAACCAGTCCATTGTTGGTAATGAGCAAAATGCAATTGTTGAAGCTGAAAAAGGCGATTCAGCCCCACAATCTGGATTTTATTAGGATTAGAAAATAAGATCCATCATCCTAGTAGTTTATACATTTGGCATGTCAAGTGTTTTTTAAATGACGGTATATTCATATTGGTTGTATTGGTATATATTAATTAATGTTTATATGTATATATTATGTCTATCATCGTTATGATAAAGATTATATTTTTCTCCACACTAGTCATGAATGTCGAATTAAACTAAGAGTCATAATTGATAAAATTATTTCCAATGTGGGGTATCATTTTTGAGAAGTGCTATAATAAAAGGTCCCTTTGCATGCTCTCTTTTACTGATTGTTACCTGATGATGGATTAATAAAAATGATCAGTTTATAATATGCTAAGAATCATCAGTCTTACCATCTATGCTTGCCTAGATTTATTAGCTTTTAAGTCAATTCATCTCGAGGGTTTATTGTACTATCAGTTAACAACTAGGTGATCTGTACATTGAATAAAGTAAGAACTCGGATTTTAGCTTGGAATTTTATCTCTAGTATGCAGTCCATTAGCATTATTCATATCATCTTATGTAATCATAAGTAAATGAACATTTTGGTATTTTAGCTCATTTCAAAGTTCCATGAATACCATTTAAATTTCCATGTTATGTTTAGGAAAGTTTTTTTTTCTTCAGGTTTCATTATCCAGCCAGCAACTTTGTATACGTGAGTCTTCTTATTCAAGTAACAGGTATCAGCTAATGTCTCTTTTATTAATTCCTCTGTCCTTTTGTTTATCCATAAGCAAATAACATCATTGTTTGTAGTCTAATATGAAAATATCAACCACGCACACCATATTCAACAGTTTGTTGTATGCTCTTTATATCTTAGTTTATTTGTTTATCCATAAGCAAGTAACAGGTACACTTTATTTTCCTGCAGTAGCAAAATCAAAATTGAATTTTGTAATTACATGAGTAACCAAAATCTGGTGAGTTTAGTATTAATTTCAGATTTCAATTGCTACTGGGTACAGTTTATGTACTGAAGTCTCAGAGTAGAACTGGATACAATTTATGTAGAGAAAACAAAATATGTAATTTGCTATAAATTTTTTTAATGAGTATTTCTATTTCTCACAGTTGTAGTGATGCAGAGAATTTATACTTGCACTCTTATCAATTGAATTAGCTTGATTTCTTGAAATTTTTCTTCAATTTCCTTATATTATCAATTGAACAGGATAATGGATCTTAATGACTCAATGAGGATTTCCTCTTTTATGTGGATGTTTAATACTCTGTTGCTATGAACTTTGAAAGTAAATGGATTTCCTGTGCCAATGACATTAGAATCAAATGCTGCGGCCAAAGGAGCATGTATTTTTGCTTTACTATGAAGATTGATTCATATTTGTTTATACGGTATGTTCTTTAACATACTACCTTTGTTTTTTCACAGTTTTCTTAGATGGAAGTGCGTCGGCCTATCACTTTGCACCTGGTTTTTGTTCTGGTGTAAACAATTGGTTAGTTCACTTGGAAGTAAAATTTTCCATCCAGTATTTGACTTTTTTCTTTTATTAATATTTTTCTTTTATTGTATGCTCAAATCACAGTGCCTCTGGCCTGCTTGCATTCAACGGTAGAAGAAATTGACTGCTATCTGCAGACTGCAGTTATTTCTCAAATCTAGTGTGAAAAAATAACAGTAAAATGCCTGGATTTTCATTTTATTTACTATGATATCATTTCATTGTGTTATAACTCATTAGTAGCATCAATGATTACTCCAATATTCTATTTTTACATTTTTGTGTGTGACGCTAATTGGCTTGATTGATGTGGCGGTGGATCCAGAAGCTTTCTTATGGAAGCCGAATTTCGAAATGACTATCATTGGAGAAGCTGTTGTATCAACTATGGTTTGAAATAAAAATTACGTTGCCTTCAGCTAGAGTGCTTTCGTAGGGTATGCTTATGTATCTTTTGTCAGCAAAACTTCTGTCTTATGTATCTTTTGTGTTAGATCGATGTATGTATTTTGAAACAGTTATGTTTGTTGTGACGGTTTTAGTTGGTAATGTACTATGTGTATGTTGATCAAATATTATGTTAATTAATATATATGAATGATTTTGTATAGTTATATTTGTTGCATCGTAATATCAATCATATTATTATTAATATATATAAATTCTTTATATTAGTAAAGTGTATTAAGTTACAACAGCAAAAAAGTTTGTAATAAATCATTTTACAATGGTGTGAAAGAGTTGTAATATTCTGGAAGTCACAACGGTAATCACCAGTTGTCATACTTGTGATCTTATGATATTTAAATGTCTACAACAACAGGGAATAAAAGTTGTAATAAAATTTATTACAACTGTGAGTAAAAGTTATTAAATATCCTATTTCACAACGGTGTTGCAACGGTGTAGAAATGTTGTAAAAGATATAAGTATATTACAACTTTTTAATACACGACGGTGGCTCCACCGTTGTAAAAGCTTTTTACAACGTTTTTGCACCGTTGTAATATGGTATATTTGTTGTAGTGAAAGATACTTCAACGACTTGTGATCCGAAAACAACTCGAACCGAACTCCCAATAGGTAATGTCTCCACATCTTTAGAGCAAACACAATTGCCGCCAACCCTAAATCATGAATTGGGTAATTCTTCTTGTAACGACCCGGATTTTTGAACCATTTAAATTCTGAATATTTAAATTGGTTTTAAATATTTCATTTGAATTATAAAACAGATTTTTATAAAGAATTTATTTAAAACAAAGTTTTAACGTATAATTTATAATATAAATATAATCGAGCTCGTAACGTTGGGGTAGTTCGTAATATTACGTTTTCAACTTCAACTGAATATACAGAATCCAATATAAGTTAGAATTCAATGAAACAAAAAACATTAGGATCTATTTGATTATATTTTTGGAATCATAGCGCATTGCTTAACATAGCGGTATTTTTATTTTTGTCCATGGCAGTCCGTGGATAAACGGAATTCTGTATAACGTATTCCGCGTAAACTTGGAATACAAATATACATTCTACAATTTATGGTCATCTCCCTAATTCTTGATTAAGCCGGTCTGTACGCATTCATTCCTTTATATGTTTATCAAAAATTAACGAGCAGACCAACTGATGAGAAAATGAAAATAAAAACTTGAATAGGTCACATGCAGCACATGCCTAATTTAAAAACGCTGCCCTATTTCTGAAACTATTCACATGCCTATGTTGTATGAGTTCAGATAATTTCACATCGCTAGTTTGTAATGTTCCAGGCAAATTAAATACCTGTTGCGTTATCAAATAACAAGCCGTACAACGCACATGACCTATCCGCAAACATAACTTCTGAAAAGCCATAAGCCCTTCTATTTTCAAATTACAAATGCCTGAAAATCAAGCTGGCCCCAAGCATTTCCTGTCGCATTAAATTTCGTACATTGCCAGTTTAAAGTTTCCATTAGCTCACGTACAAAGCAAAATAAATGCATGCACATGACTACAAGTCTACAACCCTACTCTATTTCCCTATTATGTGGCCACGAAGTCGCCTCGCCCTATAAATACGCTATGCCTCTTCTCCTTTTTGCAACAGTGAAAGAAAAATAAAACCGCAAGACTTAAAACCCATTCAACATTCGAAACAAATAGGATAAAAGTCCTAAAATTCATAAATCAAATTCTTTTGAGTTTCTTGTAAGGAGATCTTGCTACTGATTATGTTTAAGAGCTTGCGATGAAGGTCGAGAAGCTCGGCTCGTGGGGGCGTATGCTTGGACTGAATCTCACCAGTGAAGACATGTACTTCGCTTTATAGAAGAGGATAAGTTCCAGCAAGGATTGAGCTTGCAGAGGACTCCATGCTTTGTACAATATCAGTAAATGATGTATATATATATATAATAAACCATGACTTTTTGGGTGGGTTGCGGCATGTGTGAGCATATTTGTGCAAAGTTGTGTTGCGAGAAAGGAAAGCGCGGGTTGACTTCTGTTGTGATGGCAGATTCGACAGTGAAGTCAGGGAGTGTATTGGTGAAGTACGGGAGTGATAAGAGGACGAGACGCTCCTATTGGTAGTGGAGCGGGCCTCTACGGTGGTCGGAATTCACCAATTTCCGGCGTTGAAGCATCATAGTTCGAAGTCAATTTCTGACCGACGAGGGGGAGTTAAGGGAATGGAGCTGTGACGTTGGGGAGAGGATGATGGGTACGTCCGATGGTGGTGATGGCGGTAGGTACGGTGGTCGTACGACGGAGCAGTAAGGTGTTGAAGGTGGTGTTACTGTGGTGTTGATTTTAGATCATTAGTTCGATCTTGGTTTCATCGACGGTCTGCAAAGCACTGGAAGGTTTCGGAGTCATCGAAGGTGGGAGGTTGGGTGGTGGCGCATCTGAGATGAGGGGTACGACGGACTGTATTTCGCTGGTGATGGAATAGAAAGGTAGGTTAGGGGAGATTAAAGGAGGATTTTGGCTAAATAATAAAAAAATAATGAATTCATATGGGAAAGTGACAAGGATTGGTTATTGGTTTCACTGGTTAATGAATGAAAGAGTTGGGTACTGGGTTTCATCAGTGGAAGAAAACGAAAGGGGGATCAGCCAAAGTTTTGACGATGTGATTTCATTTTTTTTATTTAAAACATTGATTAAGGTCTATTCTAATCGCATATAATATATGAAACTGATTTACAGGTTAGGGTGGCCCATGAAGTTTTGAAGACCACCTGTAGCTGTTAGACAGAATAGTAAATAGTCTCCATATAGAGGTTAATTGAAAGTAATTACTTTATAAATTCTATAAAAAGGGTTTAGTTAATTATAATTAAAATCAGTATACTTAAAATATTAATAACCCGTTCATTTGTGAACAGAATTGAACGCGACAGGTCACATAGAAACAATAGCAACAAGATCTCTGTTATGGAATTAATTTCGCTGAAAGTAAAGCTATTGGAATTTCATGATAAAATCTAACGTTGTTTGATTTTAAAACGAAACAAACGCAGAATTGTCAACTGCGACCGAGGTGAGTAAATTCACTAACCCTGGCTCATTTATATTTTTATATAAACGAGTTTTCAATTTATTTCTTGTAATTTTATACTATGTGGTGGTTGTTTGAATGAATGGTTGATAACATTAGTTGAAATGGTTGATATCGTTGATTGATGATAAATTCTGCTCACCATGATATTTCGTATTGATGTGAAATTTATATTATTGATGTTGATTAACATCTGTGGATGCAGGGAAACAGGTTGGAGGAATCCAACGGGATTCCTCAACATTTACATTACTGTTTATCGTTTATTATGTTATATGTTGTAATATATAATCCATGGTTGATTATGTTGTGTTTGAATTACACTGGCCCTAGAATTTTGGTATTTAAATACCGTAAATATTTTCGAATGTAGAAAAGGAATTTGAGATGTAAAAAGGAAATATTTTTTCAAAATAGAAATTTAAATTTCGAATAGACTTGAAAATAGAAACTTGTTTAAATAAATAAAACAAGAAGTTGTTTATAAAACGATGTTTATAAATTAGTAAAAATATTATCTTAAGATAAAGTTAAATATAAATTCAAGTTTGAGTTTATATTGGAAAAGTGGAAATCGGGTTAGAAACCGATATTTGTAACGGAAAATGGAATGTAGTGATTATAAAGGAAATTATAAGCATGATTATAAATGGATGAAATTAAAATAAGTTTTCCCATGAATAAATTCTAAATAGACGTTACAAGTGGAAATTTGATTTGAAAGGTTATTTACAAGTATAAAATTCAAATAGATTTGATTGTATATAAAAGAAATATATTCAAGGTTAAAGTGAATAATAGTTTAAAACAAATAATTTTCAAACAAAATATCTCTAAAGGAAAATTATATTTGAAATATGAATCCAAATTGGAAATTTAATGAAGTGGGAAATAGATAATAGTTTTTTTAAAGAGGACGATGAGTTTTAGTTCAAAATTCAGAATATAAAATAAAGTGTGATTACGTTTTGTAGATTGGAATGGTTATAAAGGAATTTGGTAATGATTTGAAAGGATAATTTCAAAAGTGAATATGGAATTTGAATTAACCTGAAATGGTGGATAAATTCCAAAGTTCGGAATTTAATCGAATATAGATTATTCGAGAGAGAATTATTAAGTGGAATTTGATTATATCGAATCTAGGGAAGTAGTTATTTTTACTTTCCATTTTTAATCAAATTTAATTATTTATTTACTTATTAATTTATTTTTTGAAATTAATAAGTATAAGTTATATTTTTATAAACCAAATATTTGGGAACAATGATTATAACGCTGTCGTTATAACAAATGCTTTTACAAATTTAAACAGCGATTATAACGCTACCATTGTAACAAATGTTTATAAATCTAAACAGCGATTATAATGTTGTCATTATAACAAATGTTTATAAATTTAAATAGTGATTATAACGTTGTTGTTATAATAAATGTTTTTTAAATCTAAACAACGATTTTTAATTCTATCGTTATAATAAATGGAAACAACGATTATAACGCTACCGTTATAATCAAATATATTTTTTGTAAAAGAAATGGATCCTTAGATTGAATATTAGAGTCGCATAAGCGTTGTTTTGATTGAAAACTTGAAGTTGTGAGCTTCGACTATTTCAAAATTGAGAATGTTGTTCAATTAAGGTCTGAGAGGTAATTATACCCCAACTTGATTGACTTCATGATTGATTGAGGAATGGTTTAGATTCGATAGTGAAGACTTGCTAGCGATATGTTTAGTTAATAAATGGTAAATGGTTTGAGTTATACTAACGACGTTTTTATAACATCGGGTAAATTTAAAGGAGTCTGGAATGTTTTCCCAAATAAAATGAGAAATATTTTCTATGCATAGGGAATGAAATGAACTGGTCAACGAGGAATTTAGAAATGGGATATGGAAATATTTTCCGATATTAATAAGGTATATTTTCTGAATATAGAAAACAAGGATTCATGAATATTTAGAAATGTTTTCTAACTGAAATAAGAGATATTTTTCTCGAGTAAAGAAATTAGGATAGTGGAAATGTTTTCCAAGAATCGAGAGAGAAATAGAGCTTTGAAAGGATACAAAAGATGGGAAATGGGAATTGGAAACGATAATATAATAAGGAATTAATATAAAAATGGGCAGTGTTGTTTGATGTTTGATCGGTAAAATTTCCAATTGGAAATAGGACCGTTGATTGTGTAGATGTATCTTTGATAGTTAAATCAACAACTGTCAAAGTTTTGATTTATTTTATACCTCCATCATCAATACGGAGAGACCGGGATTAGATTTATTATCTGAAACCCTCCGTATGGGCATTAGCGTTACGAATCAACTTATGCTGAAGATGATTGAAGACAGAGTAAAGTGCAAGGGCTGTTCTACCAATCCTAGGTGGAAATTGCCCAAGATGGATTAATAGAATGGTGCCTTCGGTTTGTCCAGTCCCAGAACAACGTATATGGACGAATGTATGATGACATGATATTCAAAGTAAATGGTGGCAAGGTGTTTTGAAAAATAATCGTGACTTCAAGCCTCATCAACTGGAAAATGACAGAAATCGGGTAGGCAGCATGGCCATGTGGGTCATTCCCATAAGGGGTATTATCACCTGATCTAGAGAAAATTCATTTGTTTCTTATTCTATTCGCTGCAGTATGCTTTCGGTTACGGTTGCTGATTACAACCGTTGGTGATAATATGCTGGATACACTCAAGTTAAATGAGTGGTCAGCCATGTGTGGGCCGGGTTGCAAGACGTTCTTGTTGAACCCAGTGTATTTGCCTCTAGGGATACATTATCGGAAGGTGGTTCCATACCTTGTCATAGTCGGAATCCAATCTCCAATAAGCATCCTGTGGTTTTTGATTCTATATCATATATGGAGTGTGAGATGCAAACATTCCGCTAGATTCTATTTATTTGATGTAGACACTATTATAATATCACTGGATTTGATATCAAAAATATTTTTGGTTATCGTAAGGTAAAAACCATCCGTGTTTAAGTATGGATCGGTCTTACGATTATCATTTCTTTTGAAATGATTTTGAAAGTTAAACAAATGGTCGGAATTTACTCACACCAGTCCTATGTCTGACCTAGAGTTTATTTTGTTTGTTTTCCCTAAACTCTTGGGTGCCCAAATGAGACGACCCGAAATCCCGTTCAGACGGAAACAAGGGTTATCTTTGGAATATAACACAGAAACAGATAATAGCAGAACAGAATTAAATAAATACACCAGATAATGAACAATAGAATATACTGGATAAAAGTAATCATCAGAGTTACACAGTATACAGGATCTTACTTAGTACAAATACAGTTCAGCTATACATAAATGTCTACAGCGGAAAACAAACAAAATATGTACAATAGGAGGTGAACAGCATAAAAAAGAGATAAATGATAGAATCCATCTTCAGCTCCAGCTATCCAGAAAGAACCAGCTAAACCTGAATACAAGGCTGCCCGTGTGGAAAAAAGGGCACCCGAGTTTGAAAGTGAAACAAACTACGAGTCAGTCATGGGACTGGTATGAGAAATCTATTCAACACATATATAATATGGCGAATCACAGGACCACGCCACTTTCGTGGAACGGGTTTACTCCATTGGATTGCCAGTGCTTTAAAACAAATCTTTCTTTTAAACATCGTTATGCTTTTTATAAAAATGAAGCTGTTATAAGACTCAGTTCCCATCACACAATGCAACGCAAACCGGAGGATAGAGTTTTTACCTTATAACGGCCAAAATATGCTTGATACGAATAAAACAAAGGCATTTGATATTATTGCTAGTGTTTATATGTTTGGAAGCCATTTCGAATCATAACTATCAATCATAGACGACATTAATGCCCCATACCACTATGTCGCCATATATAGGTATACAATCAAATTCGCACGATGTCGTATTTGGAAATTGGATTTCCGTCATGAACCAAGGCAAAAGATAGTCCTTACCGAATTCGAGACTGCCTAGCCCGAGCCTCAGGAACAGCCGCAACTGCCCCTTGGATCGTCAGGGCCGGTCCACCGATGTGGATTATTATGCCTGAACACTACGTCTCCCCGCCCTTTGGGGCGTAAACGAGCCAACGAATGACTCCATCGGACCCGGATCGTCCGATCAAACCGAGGCGCCTCGCAACAGCAACAACCACATAGGTGAAAAGTATATAAATGTCAGGGCTGGTAGGTCACTGACACCACCCTAGCTAGGAAGAAACGCATGCCCTCCCTGAGGTCCTTCTCCCGTTTTAGGTTCATACCGGGGTGTGAGGCTCGCGAATTCACGTTATACACAAAGCTACGCCACACAGGCGGTGCTTTGATCATCACCACAAGACTTTGCTTTTCAACAGAAGCCCTGATCATTGCGTCTTAGCATGCCACACAGGCAATTCATGCCATGCGACTAATGTCCATCGATATACAACCTCTGAGCTCGTGCGTCACAGAGAAGGGCGTTAAGAAAAAGAATAAATTCTCCGCCGCCAAACAGATGTATATTTAATAGAAATCAATCCACACAGAATAAAATCCAATGTCAGACACACAGTCCATTTACAAGTCCGTTCTGGGTCTGAACGAAACCGGAGGTACTAAATACCTCGCAAACCCTTCGATCACCACGTACGTCTGGACGATCACCACTCATTATCCATATTTCGGGATGCCTCCCAATCAGGACCTCGGTTACCATTCAAACGAGGTGAAGATCTCCGGTCTTCGACCACCGTCTTCATCTTCGACTTTCAATCGTCGGTCAATTATTTGAAATGAGGATTAACTCGGCCTTTTCAAATAATTCACGTTTATTTAGAATTTCAAATCAATTTACTTCAATGGTTAAATCATTCAACAACACCAATTTTGTTCTTTAATGTAATTTTCACACCAAACACATTCAACCATCAAATACCACATAAATCGAGCGAATTCAGTTTATTTCCATTCCATAATGTTTATGGTACTTTATAATAATTTATCGCTATTTTTATTTATTTTAAAATAGCCCATTTATTCAAAACGACGCTTCGAGCCATAACGCGGCCGTGGCGCTGTTTTTCTTCAGATTTGATTTACACATATCTGAAAATCTAACCGTTGGATCTTCACAAAATTTACATCATTAGAAAGGTCTTTTCAAAACGAATCCAACGGTTCCAGTTTCGGGAAATTCCGACGGTCGGATCTCCCGGTACAATCGTTTGAAGTTTCGATTTCAAAATACGAACTGCAGCGTCGTTATTCGATTAAATATATAATTATATTTATATATATATATATATAAATATAATCGCTTCTGGCGCTGTTTTTCATCAGATTTGAATTAAACATTCCAGACAATCCAACCGTTGGATTTTTACAAGGTTGGTGTCGTTGGAAAGATTATTCCAAGGCGAACCCGACGGTTGAGGTTTCGGGAAAATCCAATGGTCGGATTTCCCGCACTAGTTGTTTGAAATCACGGTTTCAAAATACGAACTGCACGGCCTCGTTTCGTTTTAATTTTATTTATATTTATATAATTATATAAATATAGTTCATTCAACAATTTCAATATCGTTTTCACTTCAAATATTTCACTAACGCCTTAAAATTTTGGAAAATTTCGCCATAACCTCCCCTGCACCGGGAGCATCGGGAAATCGCAAATAGCTTTCCCGGTCCTTCTAATCTCAAAAAGAAAAAGAAAAAGCCAAGCGGCTAGCCAACAGGCTCATAAAATCATCACCCAAACAAAACAGTAAATGTGTACCTATTTGTCGGGCACATAATTTTATTCCTCTTCTCTAGCCCCTTTGCTATAACCTGTTCAATGAATATGCATGTACATATATATAGTTCTTATCATTTATCATTTTCTATTCAACTTCATATTTGATTTCTATTTGGTTTAAAAACACCATTCATTCGAATGTTACATACATAGGTACTAATCATATCATTAGCTAATTAATGAATATTTCAACTCATATATATTTATTTGAACAAGTGGCTATTTTTAACACTTCACATTTCAACGATTCATGCATACAATAAAAATGTGATTTTTATGGTAAAACAATTCATTTCAAAACACTATTATTCTATATATTTCATATTGGTGATAAAAATAGGATTTTTCTTATAAAACAATTTCTTTCAAAACGAGATTATTTTACACAGTTCATATAGTCGATAAAAGGTGATTTTTATTATCAAACAATTTATTTCAAAATATGAATACCATTCAACACATGAATTTCTAATCAACGAATGAATATCAATTTAACACATGAAGGTTTTCCATTCAATGAATAAATATAGTTTAAGCAAATGAAAATAATTAAAACACACGAATATTATTCAAAATTTCGGCAGCATAACGGCAAGGTAGTTAAAACCGGGACCGTCCCTAGTACGGCTCCTCGCTCTACCATAAAACCTCGCGGTTTTTGACAATGGGGATCATGCATCTAGTTCGCACGCAGGCGGCATGTATATATTTATTTCATTTCCACAAACTAATCCTATGTGGTTTCAACCAAATATTTCTCAATCACAAACGGGTATTTTTCAACCACAATCAATCAATATCAACCACAAACAATCCCAAACAATCATTCGCTATCAATCAATTTTCACACCAATTTCAATCAATAAATATCGTCCATGGTTTGTGGACGAGGGGCGTATATATATATATATATATATATATATATATTTATATATAGCAATTCACTTTTATTTCCACACATATATATATAGCTAGAAAAAGAAATGGAAGAGTGAGAAATTCTCACTAATAGCTAACCAAACGCCGCGACTCTTCTTATGTAGGAAATCTTCGTCGTTTTTCCAGCACAATCTGTTTCACACGATATACGTTAAAAAATCACATTTTTATGCCGCTACTATATAGATAAAAATCACATTTTTACTTCGCTATTCAATATATAAAAATCGAATTTTTCTTCGTTATTCAATTTATAAAAATCGAATTTTTACTTCGTTATTCAATATATAAAAATCGAATTTTTACTTCGTTATTCAATATATAAAAATCGAATTTTTACTTCGATGTTCAATATATAAAAATCATATTTTTACTTCGATGTTCAATATATAAAAATCATATTTTTACTTCGATGTTCAATATATAAAAATCATATTTTTACTTCGATGTTCAATATATAAAAATCGAATTTTTCTTCGTTATTCAATATATAAAAATCGAATTTTTACTTCGATGTTCAATATATAAAAATCATATTTTTACTTCGATGTTCAATATATAAAAATCATATTTTTACTTCGATGTTCAATATATAAAAATCATATTTTTACTTCGATGTTCAATATATAAAAATCGAATTTTTACTTTGCTTCTATATATAAAAATCGAATTTTCATGAACAAAAATCTCTACTTTAATCATGTTAAAAATCTCTCCTTTTACATGTTAAAAATCTAAACTTTGTCTATATAAAAACATGAACTTTATAGCGTTAAAGATCCTAGCTTTTTGTTGTTAAAAATCAAATCTATTCTTTTCTAAAAAAAACTATAAATTTCAGATTCACAAAACAAGTAAATTACGATTTATATAACCAATAAAATCAGATTTAAAACTAATAAGATCTAAATTACAAAACTTATAGTAAGAAATTCAGATGGAAGGGGAAAGCGGGCGCTGTTTCTCGCTGGTGCTCACGCGGTTCAAGGAGGAGAGGGGGAGGACTGATCGTTGGTGGTGGGCTTTGGAGCGCTGGCGGCTGCGGAGGATTAGGGTTGGGCGCGGTTTCAATTGGGGTTTGCGTGCTGGGGGTTCAACCGTCGAGGAGGGATCGTCGGGGGGGGGGGGGGTTGCACGACTAGCGTGGGCGGCGGGGTGCCCTAGCTCCGGAGGCGCGACTGGACATCGAGCGGCGACCGGGAGGAATCGCGATTTTTTATTTATTTCTATCTGTTATGAATAAAGAGGGGAGAGGGAGTGGGATATGAGTTGACCAAATTTCATAGTTTAATAATATTTTAATTCATCATTTAATTGTTTAACACCACAAACTCCTATCGAATCCCAACGACTGTCGCCCCTAGCTAATTACCCCCATTCTGAACACAACGGGATATGTTTCGCAAGCCAGCTCCATTGTTTCGACCAGTTTCCACTCAAATCAAAATTTAAATCTATATATTCTATTTTAAATGTACATTTCAAATTACCGGGGCCACATACTAACTCTATAAATTGCAGAAAAATATTTTCTTGCTTCGTATTGACGATACGATCCTGATAAAACTAGTTTCGTTGAATTCTGAGACTGTTTGAAAAATGGCCAATTTCCAGTCGATTAAAATCAACTGAAACCGGTCAAACGCGTTTTCCTTTGCCTCGCTCATATATTGATTCAAAAAATTATGAAATTTGAAACCTAGCAATAATTTGACATTACGGATCCAACAAAAGTGGTTTCGTCGAAATCCGAGGTCGTTTGCAAAATGTCCATTTTTAAGGGCCTGAATTCCGTAGCGACTATTCAGAATTTTCAACTAGACATATCTTTTGATTCCCGCTATCAAATTTCGATTTTTCAGATTCGTTGGAAAGGTATTCACTAACAGATTTCAATATTTTTGGTTTCACTAAAATCCGGATTGTTTTGCACCCGGTACAGTCCGACAAAGTTTGAATTCAATTTTTGAAACTACAGCGCCATTTCAGGCCTTGTTTATAATTATTATTAATTATATTCGTTTTCAATTATCGATTCAAACTCAGTTTTCATCGCCATTATTTAAAATATTTATTTTAAATATTTAAAATCCATTATTTTAGCCAATATAAAAAATTTTAATTGGTTCAGATTTTCTGGGTCGTTACAATCTCCCCCACTTAAAACTTTTCGTCCCCGAAAAGGAATAAAGTCGAAAGTGGTTTGATAAATCTACAATCACACAACACAACAACCAATCCAATTGTCTTTAACCTTCAAAAATATACCAATCAAATCCTATACCCTTTAAAAATCATTCAGACTATATAATTAAAAGTGCACATTTATGAAAAGAAGATAACAATAGAGTAGAGAATTGAATGGTAGTGCAAAGTAGGGTAAATGTACCTTGCACCGGAGTCAATCAGAGATATCTACTCGGCATCTAGGATAAGCTTTCTGAATGCTCTCCTCAGTTTCCCAAGTACAATCTCGCAGATCTCCACTCCATTTCACTTTGACTAAGCGAACCTTCTTGTTCCTCAGCTCTTTGGTTTCTTTGCCTATTATCTTTAGCGGCTCTCTTCTCACAGCTAATTCTGGGGTTATTTCAATGTCATGTTGAGCCGCTTCTTCCACGATCAAGTTTGGATCATGAACGTGCTTTCGAAGTTGAGATATGTGAAATACATCATGAATTTCAGGCAACCATTTAGGCAGTTTGACCCTATAAGCGAGAGTTCCGATCCGTTCCAGAATAGGAAACGGACCAATAAATTTGGGTATTAACTTTCCAGTTTTACCGAACCGGATAACTCCTCTCATCGGCGATACCTTCAAATATGCGTAGTCGCCAACTTCAAAGGATATATCTCTTCTTCTTCTATCGGCATAGCTCTTTTGTCGGCTTTGAGCGACGAGTAATCTCTTCTTAATAAAATCGACTTTGTCGGCAGCTTCTCGAATCATATCGGGACCCAACACAAGTCTATTTCCAGGCTCGACCCAACAAGCAGGAGATCGGCACGGTCTACCGTACAACGCTTCGAATGGCGACATTGTCAGACTCGCCTGGTAGCTGTTGTTATAAGAGAATTCAGCCAAATGCAGATGGTCTTCCCATGATCCACCGAAATCTAGAACACAAGCCCGCAATAGATATTCTAAAATGCGATTCACCCTCTCAGTCTGTCCGTCTGTCTGAGGATGATAAGCGGTGCTCAAGTTCAACTTCGTTCCTAGCTCGACTTGAAATGCTTCCCAGAATTTGCTAGTAAATATTGTATCTCTATCACTGACTATACTGAGCGGCACTCCATGTAGTCTAACTATTTCCCTGAAGTATATCTGCGCCAGACTCTGAGCAGTTCTGTTTGATCTGACAGGTATGAAATGGGCGGTCTTCGTGAAACGATCTACGATCACCCAAATACTGTCATTTCCTTTTCTGGTTCTGGGCAGACCATCAATGAAATCCATAGAGATATGCTCCCACTTCCAACCCGGAACTTCTAGCGGTTGTAATAATCCAGCCAATTTCTGTTGGTCGCTTTTGACTAGCTGGCAAGTAGGGCATCGGCTAACGTATATTGAAACATCTCTTTTCATAGCCTTCCACCAGAATGTTCTTTTGAGATCGTTATACATTTTGGCCATGCCAGGATGGATACTCAGCTTGGACTTGTGACACTCGTCTAACACTTCCCTTTTTAACTCTCGGACGTCGGGAACACAAATCCTTCCTTTCAATCTCAAGGTCTCGTCGTTATCTATTTGAAAACACGAGGGTTCGCCTTTCTGAATCCTTTTGATCGTATCTTTAATAAAGTTATCCTCCTTCTGAAGAATAGATATTTTGTCAATCAAGGATGTCGTGATAATAAAGCTGGCGATCATTACATTCTTTCTGCTCAGCGCATCGGCCACGACATTGGCTTTCCCTGGAGTATATATAATTTCAAAGTCATATGTTGCAAGAAACTCCAGCCAACGCTGCTGCCTCAAATTTAAGTCCTTCTGAGTGAACAGATACTTTAACGACTGGTGATCTGTAAACAGTTCAAATCTCTCGCCCAGAAGATAGTGTCTCCAGATCTTCAAAGAGAATATGATAGCCAATAACTCAAGATCATGAGTTACATAGTTTTTCTCGTGCGGCTTCAGTTGACGGCTAGCATAAGCAATCACTTGGCCTCTTTGCATTAACACTGCGCCAAGGCCTTCTCTAGAAGCATCAGTCCAGACTTTCAAATCCTGGTTGCCATCGATGATGGTTAACACTGGAGCAGTTGTTAATCTCAACTTTAGCTCTTCGAAAGCCTCCTCACTTTCTGGAGTCCATTTGAATTTAGAGTGCTTCTTTGTAAGCTTCGTTAAGTGACCTGATATCTTCGAAAAGTCTTTAACGAATTTCCGGTAATAACTAGCCAATCCTAGAAAACTGCGGACTTCAGTGGGGGTACTGGGCTGTTTCCAGTTCTGAATAGCTGTGATTTTACTTGGATCCACAGCGATTCCTTCTTTTGATACGACGTGGCCCAGAAATTTCACTTCATCCTGCCAGAATATACATTTGGAAAACTTGGCTTTTAACACATTCCTTCTCAGGATTTCTAACACTTGTTCCAAATGTTTTTCATGTTCGGCCTTTGATTTAGAGAAGATTAGAATATCGTCAATGAAAACCAGAACAAATTTATTCAATACTCCTCTGAATACTCTGTTCATTAGATCGACGAAGTAAGCTGGAGCGTTACATAAGCCGAACGGCATTACTAACCACTCGTAGAATAAGTCGGGGCCTCTGAACGCTGTCATTGGAACACACTCTTCGGCAATTCGGAGTTGATGGAATCCTGTAGCTAGGTCCATTCTTGAGAATACTTGTGCCCCATTTAATCGATCTAACAAATCATCAATCCGCGGCAATGGATACTTGTTCTTTATTATCTGCTTGTTCAGATCACGATAATCCACACATAGACGTAGAGTACCGTCAGATTTTGGGACAAAAACCACTGCTGCACCCCAATCAGAGAAACTAGGCCTGATTAGACCCTTCCATACTAGCTGCCGTGTTTGATTGTCTAATTCTTCCTTCTCTTTCAAGGACATTCTTCGAATAGCATGAACTACTGGCCTTGCATTCGGAATTAAAGCAATTTAGAAATCTATTTCTCTCTACGGAGGTAAGCGAACAACTTCTTCAAACACATCCGCATAATTTTTGACGACAGAGATGTCTTTCACTAGATCGGGAATATTCTCTATGACTTCAGGGACATTTTCTATTTGGGCTGGAGAAACATTCAAAGCTGCCCAGAAGTCTTTTCTATTAGCATTCTGACCTTCACAGGGAATGGTTATATAATCGCCTGATTTAATCTTCGCCTTTACGACTCTGTCGGCGCATTTAACTTCAGCTTCATATTTGGTCAACCAATCTAACCCTAAGATAAGGTCAAACTCTTTAAAATTCATAACGGCTGCGATGGTAGGGAACCGATAATGAGAGAAAGAAACTGGGACTCAACAAACCCAACTGAGATCAATTGAACCCCCAACCGGATTCTGGACAGTCATTGTTTCCTTGAGCTTTTTCAAATTCAAATCCAGTTTCTCAGCTGCATCTTTGGAAATGAAGCTTCGTGACGCGCCTGTGTCAAACAGTACCTTGACTGGAATGTTTTTGATAGTAAGTGTGCCTTCTAAAACATCTGGCCTTTCCAGAACATCTGAGGGCCCAGAAGTTTCTGCTACTTCATTTACCTGAACTGTTTTGGTCTTTTTTAACTGCCAGCAATCTTGCTTTACGTGACCAGCCTGATGGCAGAGATTGCATTTTCTATTTTCTTTAACCTTGCTCTTTGACTCATATCCCTCCTTCTTTTGCAATTTCAAGGACTTACATTTCCTGGACAAGTGACCTTCTTGATTGCAGTTTAAGCACATAGCGATCTTTACTGATTCTTTCTTAGGTCTGGCCCTTTTCCGACTTACTTCGGGCCCCTTACTGACTTCAGACATCGTACCAGCCTCAGGACGATCAGTTTCAGACTCAATTTTATTACTAGAGCTGACTTCCTCTTCGTGCTGTAGCATACCTTTCTTGTCTAGATCTTCGTACTGATAAGCCATGTATATCATTTCAGAAAAAGGAAGCTTCACATGCCCCAATACTTTATTCTGGTATTTCCTTTGAAGTCCGTGAATAAATCTAAGATTCTTCCTCTTTGGGTCCTTAATCAGATGAGGAGCAAAATGAGAAAGTTCGTTGAATTTCTTATGATATTCTGGGATGGTCATATCACCTTGTATCAGATAAGAAAATTCATCGCATAATCGCTCAGTCGCTTCTGGCGGAGTAAATCTTTCTAGGAAGGTCACTTTGAATCTATCCCAGGTGATATCACCTTCTGGATTATTCTCTATAATTGAATCCCACCAGAACAAAGCTTCGTCTTTAAGTGCCCAGGAGGCCAGTAATCTTTTCTGGTCATCCCTCAGCTTTAATGCTTCGAAGATTTTCTCAACCGAACGAATCCAAGCTTGTGCCTTCATAATAGATTCTTCACCAGAGAACGGTATTCCACCCATATTTCGATATTTGATTAATAGGGCCTCAATATCTGGTTCTGCATTCCTTCTGCTTCTGACACTCATTTTCTAGTACTTCTGCAAATGGCAGATCAAGTGTCAGATCACAGAAAAGGTATTTTAAAATATAGAAACACATACTTCAAATGTAAATGTCTCTATCAAGGTGTAATTTCATTCTGCTTTACTCATACTAGGATATTACTGATCCTATCTGTATACAGTTACCCGTCCTAGAACACTACTGGTTCTATTTCTGACGAGTTCGTTCAAATGTTATATTCCAGAACTAAGCTTAACCAAAGCTCTGATACCACGTTGAGACGACCCGAAATCCCGTTCAGACGGAAACAAGGGTTATCTTTGGAATATAACACAGAAACAGATAATAGCAGAACAGAATTAAATAAATACACCAGATAATGAACAATAGAATATACTGGATAAAAGTAATCATCATAGTTACACAGTATACAGGATCTTACTTAGTACAAATACAGTTCAGCTATACATAAATGTCTACAGCGGAAAACAAACAAAATATGTACAATAGGAGGTGAACAACATAAAAAAGAGATAAATGATAGAATCCATCTTCAGCTCCAGCTATCCAGAAAGAACCAGCTAAACCTGAATACAAGGCTGCCCGTGTGGAAAAAGGGGCACCCGAGTTTGAAAGTGAAACAAACTACGAGTCAGTCATGGGACTGGTATGAGAAATCTATTCAACACATATATAATATGGCGAATCACAGGACCACGCCACTTTCGTGGAACGGGTTTACTCCATTAGATTGCCAGTGCTTTAAAACAAATCTTTCTTTTAAACATCGTTATGCTTTTTATAAAAATGAAGCTGTTATAAGACTCAGTTCCCATCACACAATGCAACGCAAACCGGAGGAAAGAGTTTTTACCTTATAACGGCCAAAATATGCTTGATACGAATAAAACAAAGGCATTTGATATTATTGCTAGTGTTTATATGTTTGGAAGCCATTTCGAATCATAACTATCAATCATAGACGGCATTAATGCCCCATACCACTATGTCGCCATATATAGGTATACAATCAAATTCGCACGATGTCGTATTTGGAAATTGGATTTCCATCATGAACCAAGGCAAAAGATAGTCCTTACCGAATTCGAGACTGCCTAGCCCGAGCCTCAGGAACAGCCGCAACTGCCCCTTGGATCGTCAGGGCCGGTCCACCGATGTGGATTATTATGCCTGAACACTACGTCTCCCCGCCCTTTGGGGCGTAAACGAGCCAACGAATGAATCCATCGGACCCGGATCGTCCGATCAAACCGAGGCGCCTCGCAACAGCAACAACCACATAGGTGAAAAGTATATAAATGTCAGGGCTGGTAGGTCACTGACACCACCCTAGCTAGGAAGAAACGCATGCCCTCCCTGAGGTCCTTCTCCCGTTTTAGGTTCATACCGGGGTGTGAGGCTCGCAAATTCACGTTATACACAAAGCTACGCCACACAGGCGGTGCTTTGATCATCACCACAAGACTTTGCTTTTCAACAGAAGCCCTGATCATTGCGTCTTAGCAATCCACACAGGCAATTCATGCCATGCGACTAATGTCCATCGATATGCAACCTCTGAGCTCGTGCGTCACAGAGAAGGGCGTTAAGCAAAAGAATAAATTCTCCGCCGCCAAACAGATGCATATTTAATAGAAATCAATCCACACAGAATAAAATCCAATGTCAGACACTCAGTCCATTTACAAGTCCGTTCTGGGTCTGAACGAAACCGGAGGCACTAAATATCTCGCAAACCCTTCGATCACCACGTACGTCTGGACGATCACCACTCATTATCCATATTTCGGGATGCCTCCCAATCAGGACCTCGGTTACCATCCAAACGAGGTGAAGATCTCCGGTCTTCGACCACCGTCTTCATCTTCGACTTTCAATCGTCGGTCAATTATTCGAAATGAGGATTAACTCGGCCTTTTCAAATAATTCACGTTTATTTAGAATTTCAAATCAATTTACTTCAATGGTTAAATCATTCAACAACACCAATTTTGTTCTTTAATGTAATTTTCACACCAAGCACATTCAACCATCAAATACCACATAAATCGAGCGAATTCAGTTTATTTCCATTCCATAATGTTTATGGTACTTTATAATAATTTATCGCTATTTTTATTTATTTTAAAATAGCCCATTTATTCAAAACGACGCTTTGGGCCATAACGCGGCCGTGGCGCTATTTTTCTTCAGATTTGATTTACACATATCTGAAAATCTAACCGTTGGATCTTCACAAAATTTACATCGTTAGAAAGGTCTTTTCAAAACGAATCCAACGGTTCTAGTTTCGGGAAATTCCGACGGTCGGATCTCCCGGTACAATCGTTTGAAGTTTCGATTTCAAAATACGAACTGCAGCGTCGTTATTCGATTAAATATATAATTTTATTTATATATATATAAATATAACCGTTTCTGGCGCTGTTTTTCATCAGATTTGAATTAAACATTCCAGACAATCCAACCGTTGGATTTTTACAAGGTTGGTGCCGTTGGAAAGATTATTCCAAGGCGAACCCGACGGTTGAAGTTTCGGGAAAATCCAATGGTCGGATTTCCCGCACTAGTTGTTTGAAATCACGGTTTCAAAATACGAACTGCACGGCCTCGTTTCGTTTTAATTTTATTTATATTTATATAATTATATAAATATAGTTCATTCAACAATTTCAATATCGTTTTCACTTCAAATATTTCACTAACGCCTTAAAATTTTGGAAAATTTCGCCATAACCTCCCCTGCACCGGGAGCATCGGGAAATCGCAAATAGCTTTCCCGGTCCTTCTAATCTCAAAAAGAAAAAGAAAAAGCCAAGCGGCTAGCCAACAGGCTCATAAAATCATCACCCAAACAAAACAGTAAATGTGTACCTATTTGTCGGGCACAAAATTTTATTCCTCTTCTCTAGCCCCTTTGCTATAACCTGTTCAATGAATATGCATGTACATATATATATTTCTTATCATTTATCATTTTCTATTCAACTTCATATTTGATTTATATTTGGTTTAAAAACACCATTCATTCGAATGTTACATACATAGGTACTAATCATATCATTAGCTAATTAATGAATATTTCAACTCATATATATTTATTTAAACAAGTGGCTATTTTTAACACTTCACATTTCAACGATTCATGCATACAATAAAAATGTGATTTTTATGGTAAAACAATTCATTTCAAAACACTATTATTCTATATATTTCATATTGGTGATAAAAATAGGATTTTTCTTATAAAACAATTTCTTTCAAAACGAGATTATTTTACACAGTTCATATAGTCGATAAAAGGTGATTTTTATTATCAAACAATTTATTTCAAAATATGAATACCATTCAACACATGAATTTCTAATCAACGAATGAATATCAATTTAACACATGAAGGTTTTCCATTCAATGAATAAATATAGTTTAAGCAAATGAAAATAATTCAAACACACGAATATTATTCAAAATTTCGGCAGCATAACGGCAAGGTAGTTAAAACCGGGACCGTCCCTAGTACGGCTCCTCGCTCTACCTTAAAACCTCGCGGTTTTTGACAATGGGGATCATGCATCTAGTTCGCACGCAGGCGGCATGTATATATTTATTTCATTACCATAAACTAATCCTATGTGGTTTCAACCAAATATTTCTCAATCACAAACGGGTATTTTTCAACCACAATCAATCAATATCAACCACAAACAATCCCAAACAATCATTCGCTATCAATCAATTTTCACACCAATTTCAATAAATAAATATCGTCCATGGTTTGTGGACGAGGGGCGTGTGTATATATATATATATATATATATATATTTATATATAGCAAATCACTTTTATTTCCACACATATATATAGCTAGAAAAAGAAATGGAAGAGTGAGAAATTCTCACTAATAGCTAACCAAACGCCGCGACTCTTCTTATGTAGGAAATCTTCGTCGTTTTTCCAGCACAATCTGTTTCACACGATATACGTTAAAAAATCACATTTTTATGCCGCTACTATATAGATAAAAATCACATTTTTACTTCGCTATTCAATATATAAAAATCGAATTTTTCTTCGTTATTCAATATATAAAAATCGAATTTTTACTTCGTTATTCAATATATAAAAATCGAATTTTTACTTCGTTATTCAATATATAAAAATCGAATTTTTACTTCGATGTTCAATATATAAAAATCATATTTTTACTTCGATGTTCAATATATAAAAATCATATTTTTACTTCGATGTTCAATATATAAAAATCATATTTTTACTTCGATGTTTAATATATAAAAATCGAATTTTTCTTCGTTATTCAATATATAAAAATCGAATTTTTACTTCGATGTTCAATATATAAAATCATATTTTAACTTCGATGTTCAATATATAAAAATCATATTTTTACTTCGATGTTCAATATATAAAAATCATATTTTTACTTCGATGTTCAATATATAAAAATCGAATTTTTACTTTGCTTCCATATATAAAAATCGAATTTTCATGAACAAAAATCTCTACTTTGATCATGTTAAAAATCTCTCCTTTTACATGTTAAAAATCTAAACTTTGTCTATATAAAAACATGAACTTTATAGCGTTAAAGATCCTAGCTTTTTGTTGTTAAAAATCAAATCTATTCTTTTCTAAAAAAACTATAAATTTCAGATTCACAAAACAAGTAAATTACGATTTATATAACCAATAAAATCAGATTTAAAACTAATAAGATCTAAATTACAAAACTTACAGTAAGAAATTCAGATGGAAGGGGAAAGCGGGCGCTGTTTCTCGCTGGTGCTCACGCGGTTCAAGGAGGAGAGGGGGAGGACTGATCGTCGGTGGTGGGCTTTGGAGCGCTGGCAGCTGCGGAGGATTAGGGTTGGGCGCGGTTTCAATTGGGGTTTGCGTGCTGGGGGTTCAACCGTCGAGGAGGGATCGTCGGGGGGGGGGGGGGGGGTTGCACGACTAGCGTGGGTGGCGGGGTGCCCTAGCTCCGGAGGCGCGACTGGACATCGAGCGGCGACTGGGAGGAATCGCGATTTTTTATTTATTTATTTCTATCTGTTATGAATAAAGAGAGGAGAGAGAGTGGGATATGAGTTGACCAAATTTCATAGTTTAATAATATTTTAATTCATCATTTAATTGTTTAACACCACAAACTCCTATCGAATCCCAACGACTGTCGCCCCTAGCTAATTACCCCCATTCCGAACACAACGGGATATGTTTCGCAAGCCAGCTCCATTGTTTCGACCAGTTTCCACTCAAATCAAAATTTAAATCTATATATTCTATTTTAAATGTACATTTCAAATTACCGGGGCCACATACTAACTCTATAAATTGCAGAAAAATATTTTCTAGCTTCGTATTGACGATACGATCCTGATAAAACTAGTTTCGTCGAATTCTGAGACTGTTTGAAAAATGGCCAATTTCCAGTCGATTAAAATCAACTTAAACCGGTCAAACGCGTTTTCCTTTGCCTCGCTCATATATTGATTCGAAAAATTATGATATTTGAAACCTAGCAATAATTTGACATTACGGATCCAACAAAAGTGGTTTCGTCGAAATCCGAGGTCGTTTGCAAAATGTCCATTTTTAAGGGCCTGAATTCCGTAGCGACTATTCAGAATTTTCAACTAGACATATCTTTTGATTCCCGCTATCAAATTTCGATTTTTCAGATTCGTTGGAAAGGTATTCACTAACAGATTTAAATATTTTTGGTTTCACTAAAATCCGGATTGTTTTGCACCCGGTACAGTCCGACAAATTTTGAATTCAATTTTTGAAACTACAGCGCCATTTCAGGCCTTGTTTATAATTATAATTAGTTATATTCGTTTTCAATTGTTGATTCAAACTCAGTTTTCATCGCCATTATTTAAAATATTTATTTTAAATATTTAAAATCCAATATTTTAGCCAATTTAAAATTTTTAAATTGGTTCAGATTTTCTGGGTCGTTACACCAAATTTGTATGGGCAGTCAAGTAGTCTAGATTTTACAGATTCACTTGGAGGAGTTTGAAGCAGGAGGCTTCACCAGTTAGCTATAGACTATCATATTTTTCTGCTGTGTATTATGTTCGTATCTGGAAACAGGTGTTTATAATTGTTCCAGAAATAGCTGTTGTGCTCTGATGATGGTATGTATATAAAGTTACTGAATTGTATCTCAAAGTTTATGTTATCTAATATATTTTATTGTTTCGCTGTGAGTTTGTGATCTTTGTTTTCTTCTATTCTAATATTTCTTTCTTTCTATTGCTTATCCTATAATTTCTTTCTAATAATGATTCGTATTTCTCTGCCATTTGGGTTGGACGTGTGGTGTTATTAGTCAACTCAAAGAGTACGGGAATTCGGGCTATTACATTTGGTATCAGAGCTGAAAGTTGTGTAGTAACCTTGTCTCTGTGGCGTGATTCTATAGAGATGGGCTTAGAAATACCTTATATTGAATTTGAGTGTACATATATGAGCGCGTATTTGTAGATTTGATATAAAAATTGTTTTATATTGTGTTGGATGGTTTGTTGAGTGATTTATGAATTCTGGTCGATACGGATGTACAACTGTATCGATAGGTGTTTCTAAACTGTCGAACAAAGCAATTCGATACAGTATTGTTTTTAAAATGGGTAAATGAATTAATTTTTCCCAAAAACTATTTTCGATATAAAAGGAACATTTTTCTGAAATTACTGATGTGATTGGCTGTTATTATAATCAAATGAGATATAATACTGAAATAGCTATATAAAGCCAAATTAAATTTATATAGGAATGGAATACACAAATAAGCTGAATTACAATTAAATTCAGACCAAAATTTGGAATTAAAATCCCGGATGATTAGTAAATATTTTCGAAGTATTATAATGTAATATAACGTTATTTTGAATGATTTTGGAATAAGAATGGTTTTAAATGGATTTTGAAAGTGATTAAGCACCAAAATCACTTCAGTGGCAAGAAAATAATTCTGATAATGGATCGCGACATTATCAGTATTCATTTTCAAGTTTCTGAGTGACAGATTGCATAGTAATTTGGGAATGAAAAAATTGTTTGAAAAGGATAAGGTGTTTTAGAAATTCAAATGTTTTGAATTGAGTTGATTAAAATATATGTATATATATATGATTTCAAATTATTTTAAATAAAACCCAAAAATTTGAATTATGAAATTAAAATTTAACTTATATAAGTTGAATAGATTGAAAAGGTAAAAATGTATCAAATGAACTGAAATTTAAGTTAAATAAAATTGGATTAGATTAGAAATAATTCTGAATGAAATTAGAAAAAGAAACATGTTGAGATTCGAATTATTAATATAAATTCGACTTATGAATAAGCAAGTTGAATGTATATTGGATATTTTTTATTGAAACTGAATTGTGATAAATTTAGATTCAAGTATAATAAGTGGTTTGACTTAAATAGAAATCAAACTTGAATTGATAGAATGGAAGTGAACTAATCAGAAGTCGATTGGAGAGTTTAAAACTGGAAGTTGGATTGATTTAAAACCAGCTAGAAATATATATATATATATATATATATGTATGCTGAGTAGATATTGAATGGAAACAAATGCAAGAGATAGAATTATGCCCGAAAAAGGTACACGTTTACAAAATTACTTGGGCTTGATGATTTTATGAGCCCATGGGGGCAAGCCGCTTGGCTTTTTGATTTTCTTTTGGATTGGGGAAGGCCTACAAAGGCGAGTTGTGGTTGTACCGATTGAGCTGTGTAAACAAGATGCTGGCGAAATTTTTCGAAAATTTAAAGAGTTAGAAAATTTTCAAGAAACTTTTTGATAATTTAAAATCGAGTTGTTAACAGTAATCGAAATAAGAAAATCAGGATTGGTTAATAAAATTTCAAGTGGAATAATGAAATTGATAAATGGATTTAAAATCAATTGGAATGGGTGTGGATATGTAGAAGAGCATTGGAGTAGGTGTTGATATGCAGAAGATCATGTGGATTGAAGACAAGAAAGTGATGATGGATTGTCCAAAAATGGTGGACAGATCATTTGGAAAGAATTATGAATGGCTGGGATGAGAATTCGAAGGTCGGGTAAGAATTGGGTTATGAAGATATGGAATATAAGATTTCAACTAAGCAGGTTATGTGGAGTTAGAGTTATAGCATTTTTACTGCTTAGCAATTTCGAGGACGAAATTATTTTAATGGGGAAGGAATGTAACGACCCGAATTTTTGAGCCATTTAAATTCTGAATATTTAAATTGGTTTTAAATATTTTATTTGAATTATAAAACGGATTTTTAAAAAGAATTTATTTAAAACAAAGTTTTAACGTATAATTTATAATATAATTATAATCGAGCTCGTAACGTCGGGGTAGTTCGTAATATTACGTTTTCAACTTCAACAGAATATACATAATCCAATATAAGTTAGAATTCAATGAAACAAGAAACGTTAGGATCTATTTGATTATATTTTTGGAATCATAGCGCATTGCTTAACATGGCGGTATTTTTATTTTTGTCCATAGCAGTCCGTGGATAAACGGAATTCTATATAACGTATTCCGCGTAAACTTTGAATGCAAATATACATTCTACAGTTTACGGTCATCTCCCTAATTCTTGATTAAGCTGGTCTGTACGTATTCATTCCTTTATATGTTTATCAAAAATTAATGAGCATACCAACTGATGAGAAAATGAAAATAAAAACTTGAATAGGTCACATGCATCACATGCCTAATTTAAAAATGCTGCTCTATTTTTGAAACTATTCATATGCCTATGTTGTATGAGTTCAGATAATTTCACATGGCTAGTTTGTAATGTTCCAAGCAAATTTAATACCTACTGCTTTATCAAATAACAAGCCGTACAATGCACATGACCTATCCGCAAACATAACTTCTAAAAAGCCATAAGCCCTTCTGTTTTCAAATCATAAATGCCTGAAAATCAAGCTAGCCCCTAGCATTTTTTGTCGCATTAAATTTCGCACATGGCCAGTTTAAAGTTTCCATCAGCTCAAGTACAAAGCAAAATAAATGCACACACATGACTACAAGTCTACAACCCTACTCTATTTCCCTATTACGTGGCCACCAAGTCACCTCGCCCTATAAATACGCTACGCCTCTTCTCCTTTTTGCCTGAAAATAGTGAAAGAAAAATAAAAGCACAAGACTTAAAATCCATTCAACATTCGAAACAAATGGGATAAAAGTCCTAAAATTCATTTGTTTTGAGTTTCTTGTAATGAGATCTTGCTACTGATTATGTTTAAGAGTTTGCGATGAAGGTCGAGAAGTTCGGCTCGCGGGGGCGTATGCTTGGACTGAATCTCACCGGTAAAGACAGGTACTTCGCTTTATAGAAGAGGATAAGTTCCAGCAAGGATTGAACTTGCAGAGGACTCCATGCTTTGTACAATACCAGTATATGATGTGTATATATGTAATAAACCATGACTTTTTGGGCATGGAGTTTGGGTTGCGGCATGTGTGAGCATATTTGTGCAAAGCTGTGTTGCGAGAAAGGAAAGCGCGGGTTGACTCCTGTTGTGATGGCAGGTTCGGCAGTGAAGTCAGGGACTGTATTGGTGAAGTACGGGAGTGATAGGAGGAGGAGACGCTCCTATTGGCGGTGGAGCAGGCCTTTACAGTGGTCGGAATTCACCAAATTCCGACGTTGAAGCATCACAGTTCGAAGTCAATTTCTGAACGATGAGGGGGAGTTAACGGACCGGAGCTGTGACATTGGGGAGAGGATGATGGGTACGTCCGATGGTGGTGACGGCGGTAGGTACGGTGGTCGTATGACGGAGCAGTAAGGCGTTGAATGTGGTGTTACTGTGGTGTTGATTTTAGACCATTAGTTCGATCTTGGTTTCGTCGATGGTCTGCAGAGCACTAGAAGGTTTCAGAGTCATCAAAGGTGGGAGGTTGGGCGGTGGCGCATCTGAGATGAGGGGTAAGGCGGACTGTATTTTGCTGGTGATGGAATAGAAAGGTGGGTTAGGGGAGATTAAAGGAGGAGTTTGGCTAAATAATAAAAAAATAATGAATTTATATGGGAAAGTGACGAGGATTGGTTATTGGGTTCGTTGGTTAATGAATGAAAGCGTTGGGTATTGGGTTTCATCAGTGGAAGAAAACGAAAGGGGGATCAGCCTAAGTCTTAACGGTGTGATTTCATTTTTTTTTATTTAAAACATTGATTAAGGTCTCTTCTAAATTATGGATTGATCGCATATAATATATGAAACCGATTTACAGGTTAGGGTGGCCCATAAAGTTTTGAAGACCACCTGTAGTTGTTAGACAGAACAGTAAATAGTCGCCATGTAGAGGTTAATTGAAAGTAATTACCTTATAAATTCTATAAATAGGGTTTAGTTAATTATAATTAAAATCATTATACTTAAAATATTAATAACCCGTTCATTTGTGAACAGAATTGAACACGATGGGTCATATTGGAATTATAGCAATAAGATCTCCGTTATGGAATTAATTTCGCTAGAAGTAAAGCTACCGGAATTTCATGATAAAATCAAATGTTGTTTGAGTTTAAAACGAAACAAATGCAGAATTGTCAACTACAACCGAGGTGGGTAAATTGATTAACTTTGGCTCGTTTATATTTTTATATAAACAAGTTTTCAATTTATTTCTAGTAATTTTATATTGTGTGGTGGTTGTTTGAATGAATGGTTGATAACATTAGTTGAAATGGTTTATATCGTTGATTGATGATAAATTATGCTCACCATGATATTTCGTATTGATGTGAAATTTATATTATTGATGTTGATTAACATCTATGGATGCAGGGAAACAGGTTGGAGGAATGGATTCCTCAACATTTACGTTACTGTTTATCGTTTATTATGTTATATGTTGTGATTATAATCCATGGCTAATTATGTTGTGTTTGAATTACATTGGCTCTAGAAATTTGGTATTTAAATACTGTAAATATTTTCGAATGTAGAAAAGGAATTTGAGATGCAAAAAGGAAATATTTTTTCAAAATAAAATTTAAATTTCGAATAGACTTAAAAATAGAAACTTGTTTAAATAAATAAAACAAGAAGTTGCTTATAAAACGACGTTTATAAATTAGTAAAAATATTATCTTGAGATAAAGTAAAATATAAATTCAAGTTTGAGTTTATATTGGAAAGTGGAAATCGGGTTAGAAACCGATATTTGTAATGGAAAATGGAATGTAGCGATTATAAAGGAAATTATAAGCATGATAATAAATGGATGAAATTAAAATAAGTTTTCCTATGAATAAATTCTAAATAGACGTTACAAGTGGAAATTTGATTTGAAATGTTATTTACAAGTATAAAATTCAAATAGATTTGATTGTATATAAAAGAAATATATTTAAGGTTAAAGTGAATGATAGTTGAAAACAAATAATTTTCAAATAAAATATCTCTAAAGGAAAATTAGATTTGAAATATGAATCCAAATTGGAAATTTAATGAGATGGGAAATAGATAATAGTTTTTTTAAAGAAGACGATGAGTTTTAGTTCAAAATTCAGAATATAAAATAAAGTGTGATTACGTTTTGTATATTGGAATGGTTATAAAGGAATTTGGTAATGATTTAAAAGGATAATTTCAAAAGTGAATCTGGAATTTGAATTAACCTGAAATGGTGGATAAATTCTGAAGTTCGGAATTTAATCGAATACAGATTATTCGATAGAGAATTATTTAGTGGAATTTGATTATATCGAATACAGGGAAGTAGTTATTTTTACTTTCCATTTTTAATCAAATTTAATTATTTATTTACTTATTAATTTATTTTTTGAAATTAATAAGTATAAGTTATATTTTATAAACCAAATATTTGGGAACAGCAATTATTACACTATTGTTATAACAAATGCTTTTATAAATCTAAACAGCGATTATAACGCTATCATTGTAACAAATGTTTATAAATCTAAACAGCGATTATAACGCTGTCATTATAACAAATGGTTATAAATTTAAACAGCGATTATAACGATGTTGTTATAATAAATGTTTTATAAATCTAAACAGCGATTTTTAATGCTATCGTTATAATAAATGGAAACAACGATTATAACACTACCGTTATAATCAAATGTTTCTTTTTCGTAAAAGAAATGGATCCTGTAACACCCCACGCCCGCTATGGTCACTCTCTAAGGGAATGCCATAACATCGGTGGAGTATTTTAGTGAATATAGAACAGAAAAATTACAACAAGACAGATATAAATAGTACTTGAAATTTAAAACATCATCTCATAACAGCGGAAGTAAACATGTCTGGTTACATCATAAAACCAAAATAAAAGTCAAGTACAATATCCATCGAAATAAAGAAGTACATAATCCCACTCTCTCATACAATAGCCAGGACAAAAGAAAAGATAACTGGGTAACTGGAGCTTTACATCTAACCAAGCTCCTAAAGACTGGAACAGCAATCCGATCAAGCTCCACTACTGCTAGGATCCACCGTAGGACCTGAGGGTTGGGAAAAAGATAAAAACAACGGGGTCAGACATAAGTCTGAGCGAGTCCTATAACTTTAACAATACAATCATTAAAGTAACCAGAGAAGACATAAACTTGACCTACGGTAATGTCTGGGGATGAATGGCTACACTAAGCAGCTTGGTAGACTTAGGATAAACTAAGATAACTGTAAAGACGCATCTACCCACCCAAGGATAATTACTAACTGCACCACACCAGTCATTCCTACTTAAAGGTTGATCCCACCCAAGGACTTAGAAAACTTACCCAGTAGTTTCGCGTACCCCTAGCTCACTACATAGGTGCCGTCTGCCCCTATCTCCACTAGGTGTATCCACTACTCCCAAGCGATCGGCTCCCTACCGTAGATACCCGTGCTGGTCCCACAATGGGGTGTATCATTCCCCAAAGTGGCCACCTGATAATATCAATGGTGCACGGCTTTATATCTACACGATGCAACAACGACTTACCAACCAGCCCGGGTCCACACACGCATATGAAACCCGTTGATCCTGCGTTGCCACCGCTAACCCGTTTTGGCCTCTTATAGTCAAGCCCAATATGCGTGTCCCGTCACCCGACTAGAGTCGAGCCCACAAAGATACGTTTGGGATATTGGTTGAAATGGGCCCCCACAAGCTACCCACCTAAGCTTGTCACTTATCTAGTGTATCCCACTTAACCCTTTAATCATGTTTAATTACATGTTTCCACTTGGTTAAGTATTCTAATCGTATTTTCTATTGCCACCCAAGGCAACCCACTAGATTTCCACATGCCACCCAAGGCACCCACTTAACCCCTCATGTCCCTCTACATGCTAATATGGTTAAGTGTTTCTTAATTAATTAATTAAGATCATGACCTCATAAAGACCTCTCACATTAGACCATCTTTTATGACTGCTGGATATGCCGGTTGGTTCCGGGCAGACTTCTGTCATAAAAAGGGTCTAACCTCGTGTCTTTACTTTAATCACGTATTTAATTTATGACTAAGACCTCTCACATTGGGCCAATCATTTGTAGCCGCTGGATGGCCGGTCGGTTCCGGGCAGACTTCCGCTACAAAAGGGTCCAACCTCGTGTCTTAGTTGATTAATTACACCTAATTAATCACCCCCATATTAATTATCCCTAATTAATATCAAGTTTTTCATAACATGGGTAGACCTAACTCAATAGGTAAATTCCCATGGGGTAGACCTAACTCAATAGGTAAATTCCCACTTATGTTAATTTATTTTTATGGTATGCTTAATCATACCCAATCATACTTTTATTAACATATTTATTAACCCCATCGTTCCCCACGTAAATCGTTCTCATTTCATGACATAATAAAGGGAAGATCCATCACAAATATCATGGGTTTAACCAAATCTTAGCATATAACTTTGTCATGGGTTAAGAGGATGTCAACTTGCATATATGAGCATATATTAACCCAACTACATTTAACCCAAACTTGCATATTATCATACACATATCTTGCATAACATGTTGAACTTGCATATAAGCATTCTCATAACTTGCATAACATGTTAAACATGCATTTAAGCATACACATAACTTGCATAAGCATTCACATTCTTGCATAAGCATTCACATACTTGCATAAGCATGCATAACTTGCATATCATGTTAAACTTGCATTTAAGCATATACATAACTTGCATAAGCATTCACATACTTGCATAAGCATGCATAACTTGCATATCATGTTAAACTTGCGTTTAAGCATATACATAACTTGCATAAGCATTCACATACTTGCATAAGCATGCATAACTTGCATATCATGTTAAACTTGCATTTAAGCATATACATAACTTGCATATGAACTTGCATAACAACCTACACATAACTTACATAACATCATACACATAACTTGCATATGAACTTGCATAACTCACTTGTTAAACATGCATAAACCCACTTATTAGATATGCATAAACCCACTTATTAAACATGCATAAACCCACTTGTTAAACATGCATAAACCAACTTATTAAACATGCATAAACCCACTTGTTAAACATGCATAAACATAGGAAAACATAGAGTAGCATATCATTACAAATGATTCAAACTCACTAATCCGCATTTAAGACCATAAGTCTCATTACACCCAATCTACTTACTTTAGCAATTGATGTTAAAGTGATAGAAACTCACCAAACCCAAGATTAGCAAACTTATGAAGTGGAATTAGTTGCTAAATATGAAGAAGATGATGATTAGAGGTTGATTAGCTTGCAACTTCCTTCATAAATTAGTGGAGGCTCCTTCTAAGATTTAATTTGGCGGCATGAGGCCATCATTCCTATTTTTAGTATGGATTAGGGTAGGTTTAGGGTGTATTTATAGATTAGGTGAGTGTTTTAGGCCCTTAGATTAACCCTAGATTAGATTAGGACCCTTAGATTTCGGAAATCTCTAGAACACAGCCCAAGACTCAACCAAAAACCAGATCTGGTGCACCCAGATCAACAGGGCCGACACCCTGTGTCGACACCCCTGTCGACAGGGCAGTCGACTCCCCAGTCGACAGGCCTGTCGACAGCCCTGTCGACATGGGTAGGGCGGGAACTTTCCCGCCTGTCCCCCTGCTGACTCCAATTTCGAAATCTGATGGTTAATTTTTAAATCTGTTTTTAACTTTGAATTTTCTGAAAACTTCTTTGGGCCATAACCGGGCCATACGGACTTCGATTCTCGAAAACTCGGACTCTATTTCGCGTATTTTTCCGAGACGAACGCAATGACGCAGCCCGTTACCCCCAATTCCCACATCTGAGATTATTTATCCTGTAATTAGTGAATTTTAGTATTAACTAAAATTCGGGGTGTTACATTCTCCCCTCCTTAAAGGATTTCGTCCCCGAAATCTCTAAGCTAAGGAGAATGCATATCCTACCATCCAAACAACCATCTACTCAAACCATCAACCACGGGCATCCATTGTCCTTAAACAGTTTCTAATGATGTATGAGCATATGCAAAAAGTGTGTGTATATGTTCCCTATCTAATGTATGAACATATGCAAACCATGATAGTGCCATGCATCCATTATGTATGCGAGAGAACCCTATCGACACATACAATATCTACATGAGTGCACAATCATTCACCAAAATGCATCATCCATATGATAACACAATCATTATACATCCATAAATATAGCTTCCTACACACAATTTTATGCAATATGCAATATGAAGTGATTGAGCCGATCTAGTGCCTAGAGTGTGTATATATGCATCCACGAGCAACCACTTGCATCCATCAACCATAACATGTCTCAAACACATGTTTCAACCATAGGTTTACCTTATCTAAAGGTCAATCAGTACTAACGAGAGGATATACTAAAGATAAGATAAGTACTAGACAACGATAGAGGAGAAAGTAAAAACATACCCTCAAAAAGAAATGGGTACAATGAACGCATCTTCGCTTCCGTCTCCCAAGTTGCGTTGCTCTCCTCTTCTCCCCATTGCACTTTGACTAGTTGAACCTCTCTGTTTCTCAACTTCCTAGTCTCTGACCTAAGGATGCGGGTAGGAGCTCGTCGAATAGTCGCATCACGCTCTACTTCCACTTCTTTAAGCAAGCTCGGCTCTACCACCTCTGCGGTCTCATGTAAGCACTTCCTCAAATGGGACACATGGAATACATCATGTACCCCATCAAGTCTGTCGGGCAACTCCACTCTATATGCCATCCGTCCAATTCTTTCCTTAATGGGAAATGGCCCTACGAACCTTGGTGCTAACTTTCCAACAGATCCAAAGCGAACCACATTTCGTAACGGAGACACTTTGACAAAGACCATGTCCCCAACTTCAAACTCAAGATCCGTCCTTCTCTTGTCCGCATAAGATTTTTGCCTATCCTGCGTTGCTTTCATCCTTCTTCGAATCAAGTCAATCTTCTCAGAAGTCTCCCTAATCATATCAGGCCCAAGCAAGATCTTATCCGTAGATTCCCACCAACATGTAGGTGATCGACAAGGCCTTCCATAGAGAGCTTCGAAAGGAGCCATACCAATACTGGACTGAAAGCTGTTATTATATGCGAACTCCACCAATGGAAGATGCTCTTCCCATGTACCTCCAAAATCTAAGATACAAAGACTCAAAAGGTCTTCTAGAACACGATTCACCCTCTCAGTCTGGCCGTCCGTCTGAGGATGATATGCGGTGCTCAGACACAATTGAGTCCCCATTGCTTCTTGCAAACTTCTCCAGAACTCGCTAGTGAAGATAGGATCTCGATCACTCACTATGCTAGAGGGTACCCCATGCAATCGAACTATCTCTCGAAGATATACAGAAGCTAGCCATGGAGCGGTCCTCTTGCTCTTCACAGGTATGAAATGGGCGCTCTTAGTAAGTCTGTCTACCACCACCCAAATTCCCGTATTACCCTTTCTTGATCTGGGTAACCCATCAATAAAATCCATCGAGACGCTATCCCACTTCCATTGCGGAACTTCCAATGGGTGAAGCAACCCACCTGGTTTCTTTTGCTCCGCCTTCACTTGTTGGCACACCAAGCATCGAGCGACATACTCGGCCACATCTTTCTTCATACCGGCCCAGAAGAAAACCCTCTTCATGTCTTGGTACATCTTGTCCCCACCGGGATGAATGGTCATCCTAGAACGGTGTGTATCATCAAGAATAACCTTCCTCAAACCCTCGTCTTGCGGTACACAAAGTCTACCGTCTCTACGCAAGCACCCCCTATCGTCTAGGGTGTACCTACTCAAATGGCTGGACGACTCCCCCCTTATGAGCTTCTCCACCAACTCAACCAACTGTGGGTCGTCCCTCTGTGCTTCTCCAATCCGCCCTAAAAGAGTAGGTCTAACCTCCAAGGAAGCTAGCAAACCGGGTACATAATCAATGGAAGGTTTGAAATCAAACATCGAGATAAATTCCAAGCTTCGTTGTTCCACAAACAATGGACTCAAGGACAACCTCTTTCTGCTCAAGGCGTCCGCCACCACGTTACCCTTGCCAGGGGTATACGCTATCTCGAAATCATAGGATGCTAAGAACTCCATCCACCTTTGCTGTCTCAAATTCAAATCCTTCTGAGAAAACAAGTACTTCAATGATTTGTGGTCAGTGAACAATTCGAATCTCTCACCAAGAAGATAATGGCGCCAAATCTTAAGCGCAAAAACAATAGCAGCCAACTCTAAATCATGGGTAGGGTAATTTTTCTCATGCACTCTCAACTGCCTTCCACCATAGGCTATCACCCTTCCCTCTTGCATTAAGACTGCGCCTAGTCCAGTCCCACAAGCATCGGTATAGACAACAAATGGCTTGCTCCCATCTGGCAACACTAAAACTGGAGCAGTGGTTAAAGCTCTCTTTAACCGTCGGAACGCATCATCACAATCTACGTCCCATGCGAAAACAAGATTCTTCTTCGTTAAGCGGGTTAATGGGGCTGATATCTTCGCGAAGTCTTTGATAAACTTCCTATAGTAACCCGCCAACCCCAAGAAACTTCTTACTTCGGTAGCATTCTTCGGAACCTTCCAATCCTGAATTGATACTACCTTCGCGGGATCCACAGCTATCCCTTCCTTGGAGACCACGTGCCCCAAGAACCGTACCTCCTTCCTCCAGAAGTGACATTTAGAGAATTTAGCCTTAAGGCTATGTGCTCGAAGAGTCTTCAATACCTCCCCAAGATGTAGGGCATGCTCTTCTTCACTCTTAGAAAATACTAAGATATCATCCACAAAGACCACCACGAATTTATTAAGGAACTCCCTGAACACCCTACTCATCAAATCAACAAAGTATGCAGGGGCGTTCGTCAACCCAAATGGCATCACCAGCCACTCATAGAAACCATCCGGAGTTCTAAAGGCAGTCTTGTCTATGCTATCCTCAGCCACCCTCAACTGATGAAACCCCGTGGCTAAGTCCAACTGAGAAAATACTGAAGCGCCAACCAACTGATCGAAAAGATCATCAATCCTCGGCAATGGGTGTCTATTCTTCTTTGTGAGCTTGTTGAGTTCTCTATAGTCTACACAAAGTCTGAGGGACCCATCCGCCTTTGTAGCAAATACTACTGGAGCACCCCACTCCGATATACTCCGTCTTATGAACCCCTTCTCAAGCAACTCCCCTACTTGCTTATGGAGTTCCCTCCTCTCACGAGGAGCCATGTGGCGCACTGGTAAAGATACAGGTTTAGCATTATCCACCAGATATATTCGGAAGTCAATCTCCCGCTTCGGAGGTAAGCCCTTCACCTCCTCAAACATATCCGAATATTCCCGGACCACTCTAACAGATTGCAAACTCTCGACCGAAGCGTCAAGCGATTCAAGATAACTTAGCATAACAGAATCCATGGGATTACAAGAAATCTCGAGAGTGTTACCCAAGCGGGTCATGAGCCTAACAACTCTCCTTTCGCAATCAAGAACAGCACCATTACTGGATAACCAGTCCATGCCCAAAATCAACCCATAGCCCGTGAAGCCCAACACAAAAGCATCACATCTAAACTCTATGCTAAGTATAGAAATCTTCAAACCCAAACATATCATGGACAAATAAGTGGAGCCCCCTATTGGGTTTGAAACAACCAAGGGATCATCTACCAGACTGGTGTCTAAGTGCAGTGACTCAACTAATGATGATGAGATAAACGAATGCGATGCGCCTGAATCAAACAATGTACGGACATGATGATCAAATAGAAAAACCAGACTTTCAACGGAAATAGTTCTACCTCTTTCCTGAATCGGTGGAACCGCGAGAGCCTGTACTTGCCCCCTAGCCTGACCTGGTGCCATCAGAGCTTGCACCTGTCCTCCTGATGTAGACCCCGTCCTTTGCCCTTTCTTAGGACAGTCTTTCACTAGATGCCCTGCTTCGCCACAGTGGAAGCAGCCAGTCTTCTTCTTCTTGCGACAATCCTTGCTTAGGTGGCCAGGTGTCCCACAATTGAAACACTTCTTCTTCTTGCCCTTGCCACCGTTGTCTTTCCCACCTTTGTTTTGTTGTTGTTGCTGAGGTCTCTTTTGATCTCACTTCTTCTCAGGTGCCTTATTAGCATTGGGACCCTTCTCTTCTTCATGCATGAGTGCCATGTCAACTAGCTTCTCGAAGGTGGCCGCCATAGGGATATGAGTCATAGCCAACCCATGCATCGGTTCATTCAAGCCTTTGACGAACCTCAAAGCCTTCTTCTCCGGTGTATTCACCATGTCTAGGCCAAACCTTGCCAATTGATTAAACTTGTTGACATATTCCTTCACTGAGAGATTTCCTTGCTTTAGAGTCAAGAATCTTTCCATATACAAGTTTTCTTCCGCCCTTGAGAGAAACTTTGCCACAAATCTTTGCCTAAAATCCGCCCAAGAGTCAACGGGGCGTTCTCCATTAGTGACCTCCCACCAGAATGAGGCCTCTCCCTTCATTAACCAAGCAGCTAACTTGACTTTCTTCCCTTCTTCCATCTCAAAGATATCTATCAACTCTTCCACCTCCTTAAGCCAATCTCTAGCCTCCACAAAAGTTTCAGATCCTTGAAAAGGTTTCCCTCCCATAGCTTTAAATTCCTTGCAAGTCTTAGCAAAAGTATCCGTGCGAGGAGGAGGGGGAGGAGGAAGATCGGGTGCTACGGTTGGTGGAGGAACATTTGCTGGACCCGCAGTGGTGGCCCTAGCCTCCATCAATCTCCTATACCATACTGGTACCGTCACACCCTCCGGAAAGTTAAGATCCTCAGTCATGTTGAAACGAAAAAGGAAAGATTCAAAACAGAGAATTCGAAGGATATAGATATAGCTATTGGGGATTATGCTTTTTTTTCAAAAACTTTTCTCTTTAAAGACATGTTTTTGAAAATATCTCTTCCAAAAATGTTTTTATAAAAATAGTTTTCTAAAAATTTCATCTGTTCCGGTAACCTTTGCTCTGATACCACGTGTAACACCCCACGCCCGCTATGGTCACTCTCTAAGGGAATGCCATAGCATCGGTGGAGTATTTTAGTGAATATAGAACAGAAAAATTACAACAAGACAGATATAAATAGTACTTGAAATTTAAAACATCATCTCATAACAGCGGAAGTAAACATGTCTGGTTACATCATAAAACCAAAATAAAAGTCAAGTACAATATCCATCGAAATAAAGAAGTACATAATCCCACTCTCTCATACAATAGCCAGGACAAAAGAAAAGATAACTGGGTAACTGGAGCTTTACATCTATCCAAGCTCCTAAAGACTGGAACAGCAATCCGATCAAGCTCCACTACTGCTAGGATCCACCGTAGGACCTGAGGGTTGGGAAAAAGATAAAAACAACGGGGTCAGACATAAGTCTGAGCGAGTCCTATAACTTTAACAATACAATCATTAAAGTAACCAGAGAAGACATAAACTTGACCTACGGTAATGTCTGGGGATGAATGGCTACACTAAGCAGCTTGGTAGACTTAGGATAAACTAAGATAACTGTAAAGACGCATCTACCCACCCAAGGATAATTACTAACTGCACCACACCAGTCATTCCTACTTAAAGGTTGATCCCACCCAAGGACTTAGAAAATTTACCCAGTAGTTTCGCGTACCCCTAGCTCACTACATAGGTGCCGTCTGCCCCTATCTCCACTAGGTGTACCCACTACTCCCAAGCGATCGGCTCCCTACCGTAGATACCCGTGCTGGTCCCACAATGGGGTGTATCATTCCCCAAAGTGGCCACCTGATAATATCAACGGTGCACGGCTTTATATCTACACGATGCAACAACGACTTACCAACCAGCCCGGGTCCACACACGCATATGAAACCCGTTGATCCTGCGTTGCCACCGCTAACCCGTTTTGGCCTCTTATAGTCAAGCCCAATATGCGTGTCCCGTCACCCGACTAGAGTCGAGCCCACAAAGATACGTTTGGGATATTGGTTGAAATGGGCCCCCACAAGCTACCCACCTAAGCTTGTCACTTATCTAGTGTATCCTACTTAACCCTTTAATCATGTTTAATTACATGTTTCCACTTGGTTAAGTATTCTAATCGTATTTTCTATTGCCACCCAAGGCAACCCACTAGATTTCCACATGCCACCCAAGGCACCCACTTAACCCCTCATGTCCCTCTACATGCTAATATGGTTAAGTGTTTCTTAATTAATTAATTAAGATCATGACCTCATAAAGACCTCTCACATTAGACCATCTTTTATGACTGCTGGATATGCCGGTTGGTTCCGGGCAGACTTCTGTCATAAAAAGGGTCTAACCTCGTGTCTTTACTTTAATCACGTATTTAATTTATGACTAAGACCTCTCACATTGGGCCAATCATTTGTAGCCGCTGGATGGCCGGTCGGTTCCGGGCAGACTTCCGCTACAAAAGGGTCCAACCTCGTGTCTTAGTTGATTAATTACACCTAATTAATCACCCCCATATTAATTATCCCTAATTAATATCAAGTTTTTCATAACATGGGTAGACCTAACTCAATAGGTAAATTCCCATGGGGTAGACCTAACTCAATAGGTAAATTCCCACTTATGTTAATTTATTTTTATGGTATGCTTAATCATACCCAATCATACTTTTATTAACATATTTATTAACCCCATCGTTCCCCACGTAAATCGTTCTCATTTCATGACATAATAAAGGGAAGATCCATCACAAATATCATGGGTTTAACCAAATCTTAGCATATAACTTTGTCATGGGTTAAGAGGATGTCAACTTGCATATATGAGCATATATTAACCCAACTACATTTAACCCAAACTTGCATATTATCATACACATATCTTGCATAACATGTTGAACTTGCATATAAGCATTCTCATAACTTGCATAACATGTTAAACATGCATTTAAGCATACACATAACTTGCATAAGCATTCACATTCTTGCATAAGCATTCACATACTTGCATAAGCATGCATAACTTGCATATCATGTTAAACTTGCATTTAAGCATATACATAACTTGCATAAGCATTCACATACTTGCATAAGCATGCATAACTTGCATATCATGTTAAACTTGCATTTAAGCATATACATAACTTGCATAAGCATTCACATACTTGCATAAGCATGCATAACTTGCATATCATGTTAAACTTGCATTTAAGCATATACATAACTTGCATATGAACTTGCATAACAACCTACACATAACTTACATAACATCATACACATAACTTGCATATGAACTTGCATAACTCACTTGTTAAACATGCATAAACTCACTTATTAGATATGCATAAACCCACTTATTAAACATGCATAAACCCACTTGTTAAACATGCATAAACCAACTTATTAAACATGCATAAACCCACTTGTTAAACATGCATAAACATAGGAAAACATAGAGTAGCATATCATTACAAATGATTCAAACTCACTAATCCGCATTTAAGACCATAAGTCTCATTACACCCAATCTACTTACTTTAGCAATTGATGTTAAAGTGATAGAAACTCACCAAACCCAAGATTAGCAAACTTATGAAGTGGAATTAGTTGCTAAATATGAAGAAGATGATGATTAGAGGTTGATTAGCTTGCAACTTCCTTCATAAATTAGTTGAGGCTCCTTCTAAGATTTAATTTGGCGGCATGAGGCCATCATTCCTATTTTTAGTATGGATTAGGGTAGGTTTAGGGTGTATTTATAGATTAGGTGAGTGTTTTAGGCCCTTAGATTAACCCTAGATTAGATTAGGACCCTTAGATTTCGGAGATCTCTAGAACACAGCCCAAGACTCAACCAAAAACCAGATCTGGTGCACCCAGATCAACAGGGCCGACACCCTGTGTCGACACCCCTGTCGACAGGGCAGTCGACTCCCCAGTCGACAGGCCTGTCGACAGCCCTGTCGACATGGGTAGGGCGGGAACTTTCCCGCCTGGCCCCCTGCTGGCTCCAATTTCGAAATCTGATGGTTAATTTTTAAATCTGTTTTTAACTTTGAATTTTCTGAAAACTTCTTTGGGCCATAACCGGGCCATACGGACTCCGATTCTCGAAAACTCGGACTCTATTTCGCGTATTTTTCCGAGACGAACGCAATGACGCAGCCCGTTACCCCCAATTCCCACATCTGAGATTATTTATCCTGTAATTAGTGAATTTTAGTATTAACTAAAATTCGGGGTGTTACGGATCCTTAGATTGAATATGAGAGTCGCATAAGCGATGTTTTGTTTAAAAACTTGAAGTTGTGAGCTTCGACTATTTCAAAATTGAGAATGTTGTTCAATTAAGGTCTGAGAGGTAATTATACCCCAACTTGATTGACTTCATGATTGATGGAGGAATGGTTAAGGTTCGATAGTGAAGATTTGCTAGTGATATGTTTAGTTAATAAATGGTAAATGGTTTGAGTTATAATAACGATGTCTTTATAACATCGGGTAAATTTAAAGGAGTTTGAAATGTTTTCCCAAATAAAATGAGAAATATTTTCTATGCATAGGGAATGAAATGAATTGGTCAACGATTTTAGAAATGGGATATGGAAATATTTTCCGATATTAATAAGGTATATTTTCTGAATATAGAAAACAAGGATTCATGAATATTTAGAAATGTTTTCTAACTGGAATAAGAGATATTTTTCTCAAGTAAAGAAATTAGGATAGTGGAAATGTTTTCCAAGAATCGAGAGAGAAATAGAGCTTTGAAAGGATACAAAAGATGGGAAATGGGAATTGGAAACGAAAATGTAATAAGGAATTAATATAAAAAAGGGCCAGTGTTGTTTGATGTTTGATCGGTTGAATTTCCAATTGGAAATAGGACCGTTGATTGTATATATGTCTCTTTGATGGTTAAATCGCCAACTGTCAAAGTTTTGATTTATTTTATACATCCGTCGTCAATACGGAGAGACCGGGATCAGATTTATTATCTGAAAACCTCTCCGTATGGGCATTAGCGTTACGAATCAACTTATGTTGAAGATGATTGAAGATGAAGTAAAGTGCAAGGGCTGTTCTACCAATCCTAAGTGGAAATTGCCCAAGATGGATTAATAGAATAGTGCCTTCGGTTTGTCCAGTCCCAGGACAACGTATATGGACGAATGTATGGTGACATGATATTCAAAGTAAATGGTGGCAAGGTGTTCTGAAAAATAATCGTGACCTCAAGCCTCATTAACCGGAAAATGACAGAAACCAGACAGGCAGCATGGCCATGTGGGTCATTCCCATTAGGGGTATTATCACCTGATCTAGAGAAAATTCATTTGTTTCTTATTCTATTCGTTGTTGTATGCTTTCGGTTACAGTTGCTGATCACAATCGTTGGTGATAATATGCTGGATACACTCAAGTTAAATGAGTGGTCAGCCATGTGTGGGCCGGGTTGCAAGACGTTCTTGTTGAACCCAGTGTATTTGCCTATAGAGATACACTATCGGAAGGTGGTTCCATACCTTGTCATATTCGGAATCCAATCTCCAATAAGCGTCCTGTGGTTTTTGATTTTATATTATATATGGAGCGTGATATGCAAGCGTTCCGCTAGATTCTATTTATTTGATGTAGACACTATTATAATATCACTGGATTTGATATCAAAAATATTTTTGGTTACCGTAAGGTAAAAACCATCCGTGTTTATGTATGGATCGGTCTTACGATTATCATTTCTTTATATAATATTTTGAAAGTTAAACAAATGGTTGGAATTTACTCACACCAGTCCCATGACTGACCCAGAGTTTATTTTGTTGTTTTCCCTAAACTCTTGGGTGCCCAAATTTGTACGGGAAGTCAAGTAGTCTGGATTTTACAGATTCACTTGGAGGAATTTGAAGCAGGAGGCTTCACCAGTTAGCTATAGACTATCATATTTTTCCGCTGTGTATTATGTTCGTATCTGGAAACAGGTGTTTATAACTGTTCCAGAAATAGCTGTTGTGCTCTGATGATGGTATGTATATAAAGTTACTGAATTGAATCTCAAAGTTTATGTTATCTAATATATTTTATTCGTTTCGCTGTGAGTTTGTGATCTTCGTTTTCTTCTATTCTAATATTTCTTTCTTTCTATTTCTCATCTTCTAATTTCTTTCTAATAATGATTCGTATTTCTGTGTCATTTGGGTTGGATGTGTGGCGTTATTAGTCAACTCAAAGAGTACAGGAATTCGGGCTATTACACTTCTCATGCGACTTCAGCTGTCGACTCGCGTAGGCCACAACCTTATCCTTCTGAATTAGCACTGCTACAAGTCCAGTACCACATGCATTTGTATACACAACCATCTCTTTATTCCCACTTGGAATGGTCAATACAGGAGCACTCGTTAGTCTGTCCTTCAGGATTCCAAAAGCTTTCTTACACTTTGCATCCCATGTGAACACTTAGTTCTTCTTCGTCAACCCTGTCAACGGTGCATCTACCTTGGATAAATCCTTGATAAATCGTCGGTAATAACCAGCTAATCCAAGTAAACTCGGAACATCCGTCGCATTCTTAGGTCTATCCCAGTCCTGAACTGATACCACTTTTAGCGGGGTCAACCTCTATTCCATTTCCAGATACTACATGGCCTAAGAACCTCACTTCGCTCTTTCAGAAGTGACACTTCGAAAACTTAGTTCTCAGCTGATGCTTTCGCAAGATTTCCAACACAACGCTCAAGTGCGTCTTGTGTTCTTCCTCGCTTTGGGAGTAAACCAGAATATCATCCACGAACACAAGCACGAACTTGTTCAACTGATCTCTGAAAACTCTATTCGTAAGATCTACGAAATACATTGGCACGTTAGTCAACTCAAATGGCATTACCAACCATTCGAAGAACCCAAATGGTGTCCTAAAAGAAGTCTTTGGCACACTATCCTTTGCCATCCTCAACTAGTGAAATCTCGTTGCCAAATTCATAAGAGAAAATACTTTGGCTTCGTGAAGTTGATCGAACAAGTCATCAATCCTTGGCAACGGATACTTATTCTTCTTAGTCACCTTGTTCAGCTCACAATAGTCTACACATAATCTCAACGAGCCATTGGTTGCAAACACGACCGGTGCACCCCATTCAGAAACACTTCTCCGAATGAATCCCTTTCCTAGAAGGTCTCGAACTTGCACCTCCAACTCTCGTTGTTTCTTACGTACCATCTGTCTAAGAGGCATAATGATTGGTCTATCACCCTCGACCAAATCGATCCTAAGCTCGATATCATGATGCGGCGGCAACCCTTTGACCTCGTCAAAGACATCCTCATACTTATTAGCAATCAGCACAGACGATAAGTCTTCCTGTGGAATCCCAAGCGAATATAGATAACTCACGAAGACACCCTCTTCGTGCTTACATCTAATCAACACCTTTCGCCCTTCTACATCCCCGACTCTCACCTCTAGCTTCTCGCAATTCACCCTTGCCGCATACCTCTTGAGCCAATCCATGCCCAAGATGTTCCCAAACCCAGCGAAGTTAAGAACAAAGCAATCACACACAAAAGAGCAACCATGACTTGACAACACTAGACCACGACAAATCATGCAAAGATTGGACGAACCCCCAACTGGATTAGTCACTACGAAAGGTCTATCACAAATCTCGTGTTCCAAACCCAAGCGGCATACAAGATCATTGCAAATGAAAGAATGTGATGCTCCAGTATCAAACAAAACTCGAACTGAAACACCTCGGATAGAAAGAGTACCTTGCACGACGATAACCTTTCCCTTTTATTCTCTGCAGTGGGAGCTCTCGAAGAAGTTGGCACGACTTCCAAAGCATATGCCTTCACAACCTGCTTGCCCTTAGCTGATTGTGAACAATCTTTCTTCTCATGCCCAGGCTTCCCACACTTGAAGCACTTCTTCTCAGCTTTGGGATTCTTGCACTCACTAGCAAAATGGTCTATCTGTTGGCAGTTAAAGCAAACCACCTCACTCTTAGGGTTCTTCTGGCCATCCTTTCATTTCTGATGTTGTTGCTTCCTCTTCTTATTATTGTCACCCTACTGTGGTTTCTGAACCTCTTTGGTTTCAGCGACAACATTTGTTTCCTTAGGAAACAAGCTCTCATGGCGAATAGCTTTTCCACAATCTTCTAATGAATCATCAAGATGATCCACCAACGGCCTTCCAATATAGGTATCCAGACCCATAACAAACTTCTCATTCTTCTGGTAAGTGTATCAATGTATGAATGAGCGTACTTAGACAAGGCCTCGAAATTAGAAACATAATCAAGCACAGAACAACCATTTTGTTTTAGCTCCACGAACTTCTTGAACAAAGCTGACTTCTGAGCAGTGGAGATAAAATTTGCTTCAAACTTATCCTGGAATTTCTCCTATGAAATTTCTTCCTCTGGAGTCTCAAGCATGACTGAATTCCGCCATTCCATGGCCCTGCCTGGCAGTTGCCTTGATGCAAGCTTTCTCTTGGTTGCACCATCCAAACTTAAGTTTCCAAAAATACAAACACATGAATCCATCCACCTTTGAATCTCTTCAGCTGGCTCGAATCTTTTGAATGGTTTTCCTCCTAGAGATGTATAATCTTTGCATAGCATCGCAAAATCAACAACTCTAGGCAACTGAACTCCTACGTCTACCGTAGTTGCCACTGGAGCGGGGACCCTTCGTATGAATGCCTCCATCATGGCTTCAAACATGGTAGGGTAGTTTGGTTCACCGCCATTCCCCCCTCCAGTATTAGCTCCCATAGCAGCGTGTCTTGTTGTTCTTCTACTCATTCTAAATCTGCAATTTAGAATAATTAGTCACTTCCAAGAAAAACTGCTGAAGGAAAACAACCGCTACTAGTATATATGCTAATATATATAGTAAGCTTCCAATTGAAATCTACAAGTACGACTCTCGTACGTGATTACGTCTTATAACTTAGAATAAAATTGTTAACTTAGCTCTAATACCAAATGTGACGACCGCCCACAACCCCTGCACTAATCAAGAGGAATTATGCGCTGAAAGGTGTGCTTGGCTGCTATGAACGATCACCATAGTAGGTAAATTCAAGTGGAACTTGTCGTAAAACTCACAGCGCAAGGATAAAATATAATAGAACATATACAATAGGTAATAGTAGTGAAGCATCATATAGCAAACTTTTCAAACTTTCACAACATCTTGAAAGATTATCCCAACATCATAGGAAATATCAAGTATGTACATAAGGCCTCACTACAAAACTCATAGAGTAATTCAAACATCGGAAACATAAATACTAGATAGTAGTAAAAGTAATACACCAGCCTCCTGCTCGCCTTCGCACAACAGCATTGTCCTCACTAATCACTGTCACCTGCTACTTAGTCTTCCCATCCATAACCGGATGAACAACCCAAGGTAATAAGAGGAAACATAAAACTTTAAGTCATACAATAATCTTAGTGAGTGATAAAACAGCTAACAAACTTCAACAATAAAGTATATGAGAATGGATAGATAAACATACTAATCTACCCACAACACCAGAGAAGAACTCAACCCTATCTTCCCTACATCGGACAGTGATAGCCTTTAAATAAACAATTCAACCGTTCATCCATGCAAACCAGAACACCCATTCAATCATGGTAAAGCACTCATCTCATCCAGATTATATATCTCATGTAAACCATCCTAATCGAATTCAACATCCCTCAAGCACAAGCCTCAGAGGCCTAAACCAATATCAGACAAGCACCCAAGGAACATCTCCTTCGACGTTGGACAATCTACATGAGACGGTACAAACAGAGCAACCAAACAATCAAACATCCATGATTGACTCTGGCTGTCACCACCAATCCTGCTTTGAAACCATCGTTAATCGTATAACGACCAACCTTGCCATATGTCAAGGGCTGATGGTAACCCCAGTTCTAGCATAAACTCCATACGCCTTTCAACGATACATATGTATGTCCAACCTTGGCAACTAGGCCTTTGAACGATACCCAGGGTACTCGACCTACAACTAGTCTTTTAGACGTCTCTAGTGTACTACTGCTTCGAGCCTGCTAGAACTTACGACAACGATAATCTCTCAGCCTTCACATCTCCAGTCATCCAAACCGATGACTTTTCATAGCTCGAGCAACCATTATTCACCAACTCACAACCTTTGAGTTGTCACCTCATTCGCTGTTCTACACCGGTCAACGAACACATTTCAACACTCCAAACCTTCCTTCTTGAATTCACTTCGAAGTCACACCATCACCGAGCCAAATTACATCACTGCGCGGTGGCTAGGGTTCGGGGGAGTTGCCCCCAAAAAAAATTAAAAATTAAAAGCAACTTTCGTTCAAATCTGGGTCTTACCCGAAAAATATTTTTTTCAAAAATAACCATGGTGCGACTGACCCTATGGCTCCACCACTGGACTGACCGACCCCTTCACTTGACACAACCAGAGACTAACCGAACCCTTCACCTGGGTGCACGACCGACCCTGTCATTGTTCGACCCAAACTCATGCTCGAGCCAACACTGCTCGATCGACCACCTTCCACCATTACCATGCTCGAGCCCCTGCTCGACCGACCCTAGCTTGCTCGACCAGAACTGCTGCTCGACCCTGGCACGCTTGACCCAGTTAGGTTCGACCGACCCACTCATGAGATCAACCCCAGGCTCGCTCGACTGACCCTTACTTCCCTAGGCTCACTTGACCGACCCTGCTCTTGTCTTGTTCCCCAAGAAAAGCACATCATGGTGGGACCGACCCACCACATGCGACCCAAAGCCTGCAATCTGCAATTCGAGCCCAATCTCGACCAAAATTTCTCTAATCGCCAAATCGACAAAACATGCTCAACCAATTCACCAAATACAACCATAAACGTGTCATAAGATTGCTAACAACATGAATATGATGATTATCCCTAAAATGATGTAAATTTCACCACAATCATTAAAATGAACATATGATCAAAACGATGGATCTAATAGACATAAAAGCATATGAATTGTTATAGAAATAACTGGTTTAAACTTGCTAAATTGGATCAAAGGTGATTCATATGAAAATGGACTTTTAATGGTATAGATCTATGGTAAAACACTTGAATTTGATGAAAAACATGATCAAACATTCATATACTTCATTGAATCCATGTAAGAGATGCAAATCACTCACTGATTCTCCCAAACAAGTTAAAATCAATGCAATAAGATTCCAGACAGCAAGCAAACCAAACCCCTTGATCCGATGAATTCCCGCTTCAAATGATGTAGATTTAGCCTCCAATAGTGTAGATCTTCGATTTGCTTTCTTAGATTTTGATTTTTAATGCTGGAAAGGTGTTAGAGGAAGGAGGAACATAGACCACCAAATGAGAGAATAGAAAAACCAAACCATTTCTTATACCTCCCACTCCCTATTTATACCCTTCCACTAGCTCGCTAATGGGTCTTCCCAAATCAGCCCTTGTGGCTCTCCAAACCTAAATAGCCAACTGAAAAACCTTAAAACAACGATTCCTCCCAAGCCGCTGAGCCAAAATTTTAATGTAACCACTCTACGGAACGACAATCATCATTTCCTTCCCAATGGTATAGGTCTCACCACCTTATTCGATCTGAGCCAAAAGTTATGCCCTGTACAAGACTGACATGGGCAAAATGGTCACCAAAAAATGGGTAAAAATTATGGACATGTCTCACATCCCCATAAGAAACATATTAAAATATGAGAATGATCCAACCCTCAGGAAATAAAACAAAAATATTTTATGATCTTCCGATATGTAAAATGCGAGTTGTTACATTTTGCATCATACTTTCAAAAGTGTTTCAAAAATTTATTGCATACATGTGGAGGGCCCAATTTAGAATCACTTGCATGAATGTTTTATGATTGAATTGCATTATGTACACTATGCACATATACACATGGTTGCAAAGTGGATGTATGCAAAGTGGATGTACACAATTGGCTGTGTAGAATAGGACTATAGGCGTCAGAATTTCGGGGAGAAATTCCTTTAAAGGAGGGAAGAATGTAACAACCCGGAATTTTGGCAATATAAATTTATTATTAGAATTTCAAAACTAGGAATTTCTGCAAACAATGGAATTTTACCACGAAACATTAACCGACACGTTCGTCTTGGAATTCTCGTCAACTTTCATGTTTGGAGTTTCGTGAACGGAGTCCGTACGAAAAAGTTACGGACGAAATACGAAAATGGACGGAAAATAAATAAATCAGGAATTATAATTATATATTACCTTATTTAACCAAGCCAACCTGGGCATTTGATAAACTAGGCGGCCGACCATAGCGGTCGACCCACTGGGTGTCAGTTTGCCCAGTGACAGCTAGGTTTTTAGGGTTTGGTTTATAATATTTATAAAATGGATGGACGGATATAACTTAAAACTAACCCAGCGGTCCTAGGCCATTTCCGTCCGTATAAATAAAGGGGTAAAGTCTCATTCTTTTCTACATAAATCTGCAGTGGCAGCGGAGCTCTTCCATTTTCCTCTTTCCCCAAACCTAATTTCCAAAATAAAAATATATTCTTGTACAAACAAATCAAATCTAATTCATATGAAATTGAGAGGATTAGCATATCTAATGGAAAAAATTGAAAATTGACGCTCCAAATCAGATTCTCCTCTCTTTTCTTGTTTTCTTACGTCTCTACAGATCTGCAATTTTCCTCTTTCTAGACAAATTGTATATTTATAAGAATTTGGGGATTGTAATCCTAAAGGGTTCAAACTTCGGATTTGGAGGCTATAAGGTGAGTGAGAAATTTACGAATACAATTATAATAACTAATCCAATTTTTAGGCTTACACATCTTAAGTAAAAGAGAGGTTATTCCTTTATGCAGAGCACACCGTTCATCATGACAAAGGTTAGAGCCTAGTGCTTCAATCTCCTTGCTTCCTTTTATGAATTGGTAATATTCAAATTGTAAGGTATTTAATGATGGGCGTCATCCAAATGTTGTCGTAGTGATTATCTGCCCTAGAATGTGAGTTTTTTCTAGGAGAATTTCGCTCTCATTTTCTTTTCCTTTTATATGCTTGTTCCCAAGACTAGGTAAATACCATTGGTTCTATTCCTTCTTGGGAGTCTTTTCTTATATACTGGGATTTACTTAATAACATATTGTAATAATTTGGGTTTCAGATGCTCTTCATAAACTGGCTAGTTTGACTAAAGAATAAGCTTGAGAATTCTTTTCCTTGGGTACTTGATGTATATAAAAATCCTCAAATTAAGTTAACATTTAAGAAATTTTCTTAACATATACAACTAACTTTACATCCTTGTCTGAAAAGGTCATCTTTAGCAAGCTTACCAATAACTTGGAGTCACTAAAGATCTCAATTCAGGGAATCTTTGACTATAGGGTCAGAATTAGTCTTATTACTATGGATTCATATTCATCCACATTGTCGTGATTGAAAATGTCAACTTCATCGCGTAATGTAGATAGTGTCCATCAGGAGTTATGATTACATACCTATCTACGACACCCCGTTCATTATAGGCTCCGTGCACATATTACCATTTAGGCTTCAACTCCTTTTCCTTCTTATATTGTTCTTTAATAAATCCTATGCATTTGTTAACAAAGTTGGCTAGAGCTTGTCATTTGATCGCCGCTGGAGGTATAACTTAATGTCATATTGACTTAGTTCTATTTCCCACTTTATTAACCTTCCAGAGGATTTTGGTTTGGTGAAAACTTGTTTTAATAGGAAATTGGTTAGAACTTTAATAAAGTGGGTTTGAAAGCAAGCTCTCAACTTTTGTGCAGTAAGTATTATGCAATAAGCCACTTTCTTTATTATTACATATCTTATTTCTGTATGTATTATTCTTTTACTTGTACAAAATTCTGGAAGTTGAATTTCTCACTGACCTTGGAATACTCAGAATACTAATCTTATTTTAAAACTTCGCTATAGATAAAATTCTTTCTCAATAACGATTATAGTCCAAAATAATAATAGACTTAGGAGAAAATTTACATGTCATATAAGGTTTAATTTCCAGAATAAAGATTTTAAGCCCTATTATTCACTTGAAATATTCATAATCAAATTTAATATATTTATAACTCAATCCATAATATGATTTCCAAGCTTTTTTACAAGAATTGAGAAAGTAAATAAGATTATAAAGATTTAATCTATTTTTTTTAAATCAGTTCATATAGTTAAGTTTCTCATGTCAATTAATAATCTGAAAGAAAAACATAATATTTAATTTACTTATATATATATATTAAGTAATATATTTACTTTATGTATTAAGATTAATAAAAATATAAATGTACTAAATCACTTCAAAATCATAATAGATATAAAATCTATTTCATAAATTTTATATAACAAATTATCACTTTAACATAAATTTATAATTTATAAAGAATAATTCTTTTCATTACAAACTACAATTTACAATTCAAGTTTTACTTTACATAAAATTATTTGGTGTTACATAATGTCCATGTAACACTTTACGATGATTAAACAATATTCCAAAATGAAATTCATAAGTCGCAAAATAAATTATATTTTTTCCAAACTGTAAAACATAATTCAAAATTTTCACTTTACACTAACAGTTAAAAATAAAATAATTACAATCTTAAACAACTTTGGCATCTCGAATAACTTCTAGAATTCATTCATAACCAATCAATTTCTTTTATATTTTCATATTGAATTTCTAATTTTAATTTAAAACAATATATCAAAACTTCTTATAAGAATTTTCGAAAATATTTTCAAACATAAATTATATAATCCAAAATGCTAATTGATGGGGGCATTGTTATTGACACTCCAAATATTGTTAATGGGGGTCAATTTTCTTTTTTTTCAAAAATTGTTAAGAAGAGTACCAACGAGGAAAATAGTCCCTTAACAAATAAAGGTAATTTTACCTTATTACCCATTTAGCCCCTTAATAAATAAAAGTAAGTTTACTTTAACAAATATTGCAAGGGCCGTAGTAATTTTTTTCGATTCGCATATATCCATTTTTTTAAACCCTAAAGGATAAGCGTTTTCAGAGGAATAAAATCGAACTATTTTTTTATTGACATAAATATGGCGAATTTTATAATTACGGAGGCAATGCACCGAAATGACTATTAATTTTCGACGTATCACTGTCGAATACATATAATTGATTACATGCTGCATTCGGTGCAGTGGTGACAAACTGCTTATTTTAATTTGGTTTCCCTTACCGAATAAGTTTTTTTTTTTTAATTTAATTTAAAAGGACATTCCAGGAATATTGAGTAGTGTGAAATAATATGTTTGTGTAGCCTCTTAACAATTTCTCAAAGAGTGGAGTGTTTTTGAAAAATGAGAAAGTAAATAAGATTATAAAGATTTAATCTATTTTTTTTAAATCAATTCATATAGTTAAGTTTCTCATGTCAATTAATAATCTGGAAGAAAAACATAATATTTAATTTACTTATATATATATATATTAAGTAATATATTTACTTTATGTATTAAGATTAATAAAAATATAAATGTACTAAATCACTTCAAAATCATAATAGATATAAAATCTATTTCATAAATTTTATATAACAAATTATCGCTTTAACATAAATTTATAATTTACAAAGAATAATTCTTTTCATTACAAACTACAATTTACAATTCAAGATTTACTTTACATAAAATTATTTGGTGTTACATAATGTCCATGTAACACTTTACGATGATTAAACAATATTCCAAAATGAAATTCATAAGTCGCAAAATAAATTATATTTTTTCCAAACTGTAAAACATAATTCAAAATTTTCACTTTACACTAACAGTTAAAAATAAAATAATTACAATCTTAAACAACTTTGGCATCTCGAATAACTTCTAGAATTCATTCATAACCAATCAATTTCTTTTATATTTTCATATTGAATTTCTAATTTTAATTTAAAACAACATATCAAAACTTCTTATAAGAATTTTCGAAAATATTTCAAACATAAATTATATAATCCAAAATGCTAATTGATGGGGGCATTGTTATTGACACTCCAAATATTGTTAAAGGGGGTCAATTTTCTTTTTTTTTCAAAAATTGTTAAGAGGAGTACCAACGAGGAAAGTAGTCCCTTAACAAATAAAGGTAATTTTACCTTATTACCCATTTAGCCCCTTAATAAATAAAAGTAAGTTTACTTTAACAAATATTGCAAGGGCCGTAGTAATTTTTTTCGATTCGCATATATCCATTTTTTTAAACCCTAAAGGATAAGCATTTTCAGAGGAATAAGATCAAACTATTTTTTTCATTGACATAAATATGCCGAATTTTATAATTACGGAGGCAATGCACCGAAATGACTATTAATTTTCGACATATCACTGTCGAATACATATAATTGATTACATGCTGCATTCGGTGCAGTGGTGACAAACTGCTTATTTTAATTTGGTTTCCCTTACCGAATAAGTTTTTTTTAAATTTAATTTAAAAGGACACTCCAGGAATATTGAGTAGTGTGAAATAATATGTTTGTGTAGCCTCTTAACAATTTCTCAAAGAGTGGAGTGTTTTTGAAAAATGACCCCTCCCCCCCCCCCACCAACAATAGTTAGAGTGTCAATAACAACACCCATTGATGGTACTTTCTTTGCATTTCGAGCATCCATCAAGACATAAAACTTCAAAGTGAAACGCCAGATATCATTCAGTGTTACCACAATTAATTAAATCTCAAACATTCAATTCAGCCAATACTACAAAACACTTCCCAAACAATAAAATCTAATTAGTCAATCAAGTCAAGCAATTCAACCAAACGATGTAAATGGTAACAAGATCTCTCACACACACACACACACACACACACACACGCGTATCAAGCATCAATTTATAGATAAAGTTATGAGTTGAGGGAACTCACCTCATACAATGTTCATGCAAGTCTTCAAAATAAATCCCTATGTTGATCTTATACTTATTTCAAACTTCCCCTTCACACACCTTTACAGTAAAAACCAGTCCGTGAAAGAATTGCATCGTAGAAAAAAACCCTTCATCAAAACAATTTCACCATCGAAAAACCAGTTCAGCAAAATCACTAAACAATACAAAATCCAAGTCATCTCTTCTGCAAATATGTGATTTACAAATTTGAATTTTTTTCCAAGTACAATTAATTCAAGTTTCATCTCTTTTGGTTCCATTAGATTTGTATAATCATCATCACTATCAATCAATACAAGCACGAGACTTAAGAATTTACTTAGATTTGATTATTATGGTTTATTTGATAAAAGGAGTAAGTGAAGGAATATATGATTATGATGCGAGTAAAAAGGTGGACGACAAACGAAAAACTTTGTCGAAGTTTTTTGTTCTTTAAAAAAAAAAAAATGAAAGGAAAGGGGATATGAAAGAAGGTAAGGCGCTACTAAGCAATACCACTTGTCTAAATATAATCAGCCTTGTTTGTAAAGGCATGTTAAAAAAATTGAAAATTAGTGACCTCCATCCTTCTTTTCTTAACTTATTTGTTTTACATAACTCACTTTTAGAAACTATTCTCTACATTTCTCTAATTTTCTTTTTTCTAGTTCTTTTGTTTTCAAATTTAAACACAGTCACAACGAAGTATATTGTGGCAGTTATAAGTTATTGACATATGTCATAATATTATGTGTCAAACTTAAGATTACCCAAATTTCCCATGAATTTTACGAAAAGTATGGATGTAATTTACTATAAAAAATTAAAAGGATGCCAATGCTAACTCTTTATAATCATGAAGATGTGCGTCAAAATTTTACGACAAAAAACCTATATAAGTAGGTTCAAACCACGTTATATGCATATAACAAAGACTTTTTCCATATTTTAATTAATTATTGTTTTATAAGCACATAATTTTTGTCTGATCGCAAACTTCTCAAAATACCCTTATATAAAGTCTTCCTACAATCACTCTCGACGTATTCAAATTTAAATGTTGTATTCCAATCATTCGCAGTATAATTGACCAAATATAAGATCTTTTTAGACAAATCAACCGATATCTTCAATAATAATTATAATATTTTTAGTGGCTTATTTTTTGTATCAGCATAAACTATCAGAAATGTTTTTTTTTTAAATATTAAAAATAAGATTTACTAAATAACTTTTTTTCATAAATTCAAATCTCTCGTCTACTAATATTATCAACTATTACTATCATTTAAAAATAGAATCTAACAAATCTTTTTTTTTTTTTGCAAGTTTGTTCTTTGCTAATCAATAATACAACTAAAAATCAAAATAAACAAAAAGAAAAACCCGATATTGCAACTTAAAAATAAAAATTTATATCGATTACGTATGATTTCAACAAAAAAAAACATGATTAAATGGTAGTACCGATCATTTTGTTTTGAATTTTAATTTTTTAAACATAATCAATTTTTACAACAGCAATTCATGCAAAAACCACATGTAAATGATTATGAACGAAAAACAAATAATATCGTGTCTTTGGTAAGGGTGACCAGTACAATGTTGTCCAGTATAAGTTTTGTAGCATCCTGAGGTGATCTGGATAAATTTTCCGGAAATAAAATTAACACAACACCCTGATTGATTATAAGAGGGGCAGAGGAAACCAAATAAATAAAGGTTTATATTCAATTAATTCCTTCACATTCTCATTTCTTATTATCTCTCTAATCTCCTCTTTTTTTCCCTTTCTCATATCCCTCCCTCTCTGTATTCTCATCAAATTTTCAAACCCATCTTCGCGTTCCGCTTGAAACCCGTCAACCCTCCTTTTCGAACCCTTTAACCCGATAGCCTGGTTACGTTCGTACCATCCCTCCTTTGTTCTCCAATTCACTTGTTTTCGCTCACCGAAATAAATTTTGCAGATAAATCTAATTCGATTTTGGAATATAACGATTACTTTTTTTGAAAAATTTCCCACCTTCGCTTGGCACCAAAACACGTCAGCTGTACACGCTATCCAACCGGCGCCGCCACGACTTTTGAATTCGAAATCGAGGTATGATCTCGATTCGAGACTGTGCTGATTGCTCTGGGTAGTTTCAATAAGAAGGATTTAAGTTTTGGGTTTGGGCCGAACAAATATCGGTTTACGCTAAGTTTTGTGTCGTCTATATGGTTTTGATCTTCTTTCAGTGATTTTAGTTCGGATCCATTGATTTTGGTGACAGATTCGAGTGATTGCTGCCTGGATTTCGGAGTTTGTGAATTTTGGTATTTTTATTGAGTTTGACTTTAGATTGAGTGCTTCGTCTGTTAGGTGTTTGTTTGTTTGATCCTTTCGGATCAACTCTCTTAAAAAAGGAAGGGGAAAAAGGGAAAAAAAAAAAGGAGGGAAAAAAAAGTAAACGAAAGAGTGAATCTGTTCGTGTTATTTATTTTCCAACTGAACATAATATCATCTAGGGTTTATGTCTGCTTTGCTTTCAGTATACATTGTTTTTAATTTTTGATTTGATGTTGCTAAAATGGTGCTTCTGTCTATTTATTTCAGTGTAAGCTTACATGAAACTAAGCAATGGCGTTTTTTAAGAACTATGATAATAATATAATGGATACGGATAACAACTTAAATGGGAAAGCTGAGGATAACGATACTGAAGAAAACCACACTTCATTTGCAAGTATCAGACGAATGGACTTAAATTTTACGGAGCAAAGTCATGAATTGGAAGAAAGCAATCATCAAATTAAAGGTGAAACTTCTGTTGTTTATAAGGATGAAAACATGGGTTTTGATGAGAATTTAAGACCTAGAAAAAGACCAGGTCAGCCTGGAACTTGGGGTTCTAGTTTTTGGAAAGATTGTCAACCATTGGGAGGAAGCAAAAATGAAATAGCAGTTAACGAAGAAGATTTGACTGCAGTTAATTCCGAAGATGATGATCAATTATACAGGGGAAATGCTGATGTGCCTGTGGATGAAATGCTTTCTGATGATTATTATGAGCAAGATGGGGAGGATAATAGCGATTCTTTGCGTGGTCATGTTCCAAGTTTTCCTAATGTTTCAAGTTCTAGGTTGCCACCTAGGCCATTGCCAACTATGAGGAATGTGATGAAGGGCCCAAAAAACATCAACTATGCTGAACATGATTACGAGGATGATGATGATGAGGATAGTGATGATGATGGTAGTACTCGTCAACCCCACTCATAGCTTATTTCTTTATGTTTTTGTTTTTAATTTATGTGAGCCATTTCTATAAGCGATGCTTTATTTATTTGTTGCAGAAGATGATCCAGATGATGCTGATTTTGAGCCCGATTTTGCTGAAGAAGTCAAGCCCACCAGACACAAGGTTTGTACATGCCCCCCCCCCCCCCCAACCCAATACTCGATATATTTATTCACTGAAATGTTGGTTTCTATATCTCCTACTAGCTTCAAATTGTTATCCTATAAAAAAGTTTCACAAGTATTATCTAATCAACAGTACTCGTGTAGTGTATATTCAATTGAATCTTGTTAATAAAGTTGATCAGTTATAGCTGGTAGCGGTTACATTTATACATTTCATCTTTGGTACCACCATTGTTGACATTAGGTCTTGAGTCTTTACAGCGAATGCCGTACAATAGTTCGAAATAAAATATACCATTTTTCTCATGAATTTGTCAAGATTACTTTTCTTTATATTCATGTTAAATTAGTGCCACAAGTTCAACAATTATTAACTATAATGTATTCCTTTTCCTAACTAAGATCCCCATTCTTATGTGTCTAATCTTTGATGAATGTATTCTTGCTTTACATGTTCAGGGTGAAGCTTTAATTATGTGTATTTCTGTGTATATTTACTAGTTAATGAAACTATACATTGTAATAAGAGTTTTGCTATTTACTTGATTTGATATTAAGCTTTGATGGCGATGTGGGGACTTTTTGGCATAAATATCTGGCAAATAGCAGAGGAAGTAAGCGAAATTTTAGTTTGACATGTGAAAATGTTACACATAAGTGCTCCTGATTTTATAGTTGGAATACTGTACTTGTTAGACATAGGATTGTTGATTGAAAAACAAATCTGCAAATTAATTTGGGCTACTGCTGTGATTCAAGCAATACTGATATATCTTTGGACCTAACTGGTTATTCTTTAACTTAAATTTGTTCTGGGATACAATGAGGATTTTTTTTTTCATGCCTTCGAGATCATAATATTCTATTGTCTTGCTAGAAGTCCAGGTCTCAATTATTATTTAAGTATGGAGATTTAAACACACAAGAATAGGTGGAAAGAGGACATCTGATCATTATTGGGTTTCACCATCTTTGATTAAATATTTGCTAGCTTTACCTGTTTGGTATATAGGCTTAATTAAATAATTGTTTGTTATACTATATAAGTTTTTCATCACATTCACACCATTTTGTATCATATTCGAAAATATAACTTGAAACCTTTTCTTTCTGCTATCATTGAATACTAAAATAGTTATATCTATGATTCTACATACATATTAGAATTGCCCAAACCACCCAAAGTTTCTAAATTTATCAGCAGTTGAAGCTAGGTAATCCTCACTGTTTTTTGTTGATAATAAAGAAAAATACTTGTTTTTGATAAATCATGAATGTAATTTTGGCTTAGTAAACCTACTATTTACTTTTCTCAATTGTTTATTCATTCTTGCTCTTATCAAAATGCATATCTGCATCATGATCAAAATCCCAAACTTATCTATGTTTTTACAGTTAGGTGGTCATTTATTTTAATATCACTTATATATTGCTCTCTGTGATTCTATCATGTTCATTATGTAAGGGCTGCATCAAGAATTTTTATAGCATCGTAGAATTTTCTTTGATGTTATTTTGACTTTTTAAAATTGTTTGCCAAGTATTTGCGTAAAACACTAAAAACTTTTAAAATGTTGTTTCCTTGGGTAGAGGTTCTGAATTATTGTTTTGGTAGAATTAATACAATCTTCATAAAACTCACATTTTCCTTTTATATGCATGTCAGACTAAAATGTCTGATGATGATTTTGACGATGACGGTGATGATGAAGACGCTGATGATTTTGATCTCATGGATGAAGAATTGGAGTATTGTGACAGTCGTTCACAAAGAAAGCGGCAAAAAGTTGGACGCAAACCAAAGACAGCAAAAGATAACAGATCCTCCATAAATAATCGGAGAAAAAGGGAGAGAGCTGTTTTTGAGGACGATGAATCTTCTGAAAAAGATTCTGAACACGACTCCAGTGAAGAATTTAGTCGAAAAAGCAGAAAGTTGGTAACAAAAAAGACTGGTTATCAGTCTTCAAGTTCACAGTATGTAAATTCACACAGTAACGAGATTCGCACATCAGGCAGATCAATTAGAAAAGTATCCTATGTTGAAAGCGATGATAGTGAAGAAGATGAAGATAAATCAACCAATCCTCAAAAGGTGAGATATGTTGTAGAAAATAACAGGATAAAGTTACATCAATACATCGAGCTATAAAATATACTGGAATGTTTGTATCTGTAGGTCTCATTTCACGTACCACTTGCATCTTTTTATCTTGAAGAGTTTATTCCTGCTTTTACTTGTTATATTTCTGTAAATGTCTATTGATTGAAGTTTTTTAACTACTATTCCCTGACTATTACATGCACACACATGCATGCGCACATGCACACACACACACACACACACACACACACACACACACACATATATATATATATATATATATATATATATAAATCCCTGACTATTACACACACACACACAGACGCGCGTGCACACGCACACACACACACATGTGTGTGTGTGTGTGTATATATATATATATATAATGTTTTGCACTTATATCATGTACAATGTTTGCCTGTAAGAATTTACTTATTTTCTTTGCTTTGTACAATGGAAGCATATCGGAGTTGCTTCTAGAAGCCACTCACAACCAAGTTACATGATTTTTCCTAATCTTTGACTTTGTTATTGCGATGGTTCCAATTCATCACTTAATTCTTTGATCAAGTGTTTTAGTTGGCTGCATAATTGAAATTGGGCGAATTTTCTGAATTTCATTATGATTAGGTCTGGAAATATTTCAGTTGAGGGTGTTTTGTAACACCCACTATGTTCGAATCCGTTCGAAGTTAAAGACGATGATGTACTCTGTTGTTTCATTGAGATTAACATGCAATTAGTTGTAATCAGCTGTACTGGAAATTAGGATGATTTGATTACCCACAACAAGTGGCAATAAAATGGCATTTTAATGCTTAGTATTCATCAGAATGCAATTATTTGTCTAAATATCAAGTGAACAGCTTATTGTATTTTGGTTTTCATGTATGATATGGTTCACAATGCTTATAATTTCAAAAACTTCTCAAAATAGAATCTGCTTGAAGTTGGCGAGGAAGATGACGGCGATTCAATTGAGAGAGTCTTATGGCACCAGCCGAAAGGCACGGCAGAGGATGCCATTACAAAAAATCTGTCTACCCAGCCCTGTGTTTTGACATTCCAGCCAGGCTCTGATCTTGAATGGGATGATGTTGAATTCTATATAAAATGGAAAGGTCAATCATATTTACATTGTGAGTGGAAATCATTCTCAGAGCTCCAAAATGTAAGCGTTGACAAGCATTTCTATAAATGACATTACACATCGGCCTCCAAATTTGTTTTGTATCTAATTCTTGTTTGCTTAATTTAATTTACAGCTTACTGGCTTCAAAAAGGTTATGAACTACATAAAAAGGGCAAATGAAGAAAGAAAATTTAAGAATGCTCTTTCACGGGAGGAGGTAATTTTATATATTATTGTAGTTTACACGAAAGCCCAGGACTCTTACTTTGTTGACAGTAAAGAAAACAATGTTAATTTTTGTGTGTTGGTGAATGCTAGGAGTATTCATGTTATTTTCTTTTAGTTGTAAGTAAAGAATTTCTTTGCGAAGCCCGTTGCTTCTGCATCAAATGATGGAAATTAACCTTGCTATGACCATTTAAAATGTTTTGTTAGAGAAGCAGGATTCATTGACTCATTTATCACTAGGGTGATCCGTATTACCCACAGGGATGTTAATATACTTGGCAACAAAATGTTGAAAAAATGTAGATCCAAATGGTATTGCCTAAATATTTCTTTCTATTGTGAAATACCTTTGCATTTTGAAAAATAAAAGTACAATTTGATGACTTATCACCAGTTTGATGACTTGCCGTCACAAAAAAATCTTTATCAGCAACTGGTTCCAATGGAAGTTTTTTTTTTCTTCAGCTTATAATAATATGGGTTAGGGCTGTTGTAGTAAGGAAAAAACCAAGAATAATGTTGGCTGGGACAGTTAGGAACGTATACAATAAGAAAAATGTGGGTGAAGTACAATCAAGACAAATGGAATGCACATGACTGCTGATAATGCCAGTCATAGTTATTTCGGCTACACTGATCAACACTGTTTTGGCAAAACATATAGTTTTACATTGTTGCTAAGACAAACATACTAAATCGACACATGATTTGGTATGATGTTCTGCAATGCACATACGTCAACCTGAAATTAAAATAACTTATGACACAACCCGTAGGAATGGTAAATCTCCTTAGTTCTTACAATCATTGAAACAAAAAATAGATTTGATATAGGAACGAAAAGAGCAAGATTGGTAGTTGTGCCAAAAAAATTGATGAAGCAAGAAAAAGAAACATAACCAAGGTAGAGTGAATATACAATATTCATTTGGAAAATATATGGCCTTAGAGACATCAATCAAGTTAAAAGCTTTAATGCTATTTCACAATTTCAAAATTTATTATAATATTTTGGTACATGAAAGAAAATAAATTAAAAAGATACTAATATAAAAAGCATTGACGTTCTATAGTTGTTTGCTAGCAATTCTATCTTTGGCGAACTGTGCAGTTAAAGCGCTTAGCGGATTCAATGCGAGGGAGATTCGTAAAGTCATAGTGGAGATAAAGCGAGGAAATAACGATATAGCGGATGACTCTAAAATAACACATATAACTCGTTTTTAATGTTTTTACAAATATATAGACGACAATTCAATGAAAAACTAACACTTAATTTAACTACAATCAATACATTCTTGATTTTGAATAAAAACATATGAAAATATCTACAAATAAACGTAAACTACTATTTAACTTAAATAAATTTAACAGGATATTATAGTATTTTTTGCTTCTAAAAATATATATTAAAAAAATTCAATTGAAAAACCTAATTTCATAATTTTTATAATGTATAAATGGCCTTTTTCAGTTCATTCCTTTCATCAAGGATCTAGCGGGAATAGCGTAATATAGTGGAAATTAATGGATATATCGGAAATAGCGAAATATAGCAGGGCTTAAAGCGGAAAAGCTATATTAAAGGCTACTTGGAAAAAGCGTAGCGGCAGTAATCCGCTACGGTATATAGCAGGGTAACAGGCGGGCATTAATTGCACAGTTGTCAAATCATGTTGCTATAGTACAATGGTGCTGAACTTCATGACTGCAAACGTTTGGTGTGCAACACTAGTCAGAATCATAGAGGTGTATAAACAATGTCTTGTCGATTATCAAAGAGTAAATACTAGTAGGTTGTTATTCCCAAGGTTTTCAAATTGAGATTTAAATCGTGAATCATGAAATTCAAACTTTATATTAAAACGGGATTTATATCATAAATCATGGATTTAAAAATCTATATTTCAAAGTTTGCACGTGTTTTGAAATTGATTTTTGATGTTTCAACTTTCAACATCTATTTCTAAACCTTAAAAACATCATTTAGTCTTTGTTCCAATATTCTTCTTTGGGAAATGATTAGAATTGGAATTGTAGATCCAAATAAGTATCATTTAATATATTCATTTGGATTTAACGATTTCCTGAATTGCGGACACAAATTGAACCGTAAAGGGAGGGATTCAATTTGAAACGGGATTCAAATCATAGGATTTTAAGATATTTGATAACAATGGTTATTCCGTTATGATAAATTTTGTTCTTTAATCCATATTCTAGGAAGCATTGGTGCGGGTGCGTGGATACGGGTGCACGGTACGAGGATACGAGAATTCGGCAAATTAAAAAATATGAGGATTCAGGTGCGAAGGGATACGGCAAATATTAAAATATTAAAAATATATTATATATATGAATATAATCCAAGAGATGCATTTTAATTAAACAAAGTAGTCAAATAAATAGTTCAACATATATTAAAATAATAAAAGAAAAAACTGTTGTTTCGGCGGTTTTGGTTTTGGTCCAAATATCAGTTTTTCGTATTAATGAGAAAACAATGATAAATGTTATAAAAATACGTTATTGTAATATAGTTTCGATATTCAACAACATACTAAATATGGAGTTCACGTTTAAAAAAAAGCAATACTGAGCAAAAATGTGCAGATATAATAGAACACGTTTTGGACCGAACATAATGCAGCCAAAAATAAAAAAGTAAGAAGGAAAAGCCAGTCGGTTTTCTCTGCTGATGTCCGTCTGAGGCATTTTAATACTCTACGATGACCTATCATTCGCGAAAAGAGGACCTGAAATCATCGAAGGCATCTTCTGCTGCGTCGCTTTAACCTTCTTCGACCTAGGGTTTTCCTGTTCCAAGCAATTTCTAACATCGGCCTGAGAGGAGAGGCAGTCCGGAGGGTCAGGAGGAGGCATCTTCTGCTGCGTCGCTTTAACCTTTGACCTATCGTACGATTTACTGCTCAAATTAGGGTTTAACACTGCTCCTGCACCCTCTTTTCCGCATCCAACTGCACCCCTTCCATGAAATACGGGTACATGCCTCGTAGTGCACCCCGTACGAATCCCGCCGCACCTCTGTGCACCACGCACCATACGAATCCGGTGCGCAGTTCTTCCACTAGCAGCCGCACCCCTGCTTTGTATTGTAGTCCATATTATTTTGTAGTTAGTATAGCGCAAAAGCTAAAGTTTTGTTGTCTGTAAAAATTTTCGTGCATGTGCACTTTGCAGTAGCGGTGGTGTGATCATAAGCAGCAAGTATGATATATAAATTTAAAGGAAGGAAATAAACAATGGGTTAGGAAACACCAAAGCAAGCTGAAAGCTTGAAACATGAAGTATCGATTCATAGGTTTTTCAGTGCAAACTACATGGTGAGCAGCCAGAATAAACGGGAATGAACTTGTGGAAAGCTCAATAGGAAAAGAAAATGATATGAAGAAAAACATGCTTAAAAATTAAAAGAAGAGTAAACCTAAACAAACTTAATCTGAAAAACATAAAGCAAGCAAAGGCATACAATAGTTTTTATGTTCCTCAAAAATTCAGTTGAACCAAAAGTTGATAACATACAGAAGAAGGGACAGCCAGAATAAACGGGAATGAACTTGTGGAAAGCTCAATAGGAAAAGAAAATGATATGAAGAAAAACATGCTTAAAAATTAAAAGAAGAGTAAACCTAAACAAACTTAATCTGAAAAACATAAAGCAAGCAAAGACATACAATAGTTTTTATGTTCCTCAAAAATCCAGTTGAACCAAAAGTTGATAACATACAGAAGAAGGGACTTGATGAGTTTGTAACATATGGGACAAACTGGTCATAGCTGTTGTGCTCAATTATTTGCTCAAAGATAAACTTATGAAAATACTCGGAAGTTCATCCTACGTTTGCAGTTTAACTTGTAAGTAACCCAATGTTTTTTATTTTGTAGTACTACTATCTTTTCACAAATCAATATAATTTTGTTCTGACACTTTAAATTAATCAATGCAAAAAATGAAAAATAAATAATTTAAGATCCGACTTTTACCAAGTATATACTTTTATTATTGATTTAAAATAAATAATCGAAACTCATATGATTCTAATTTTGATTTCTGAAAATTATTTGAAGATTACATCGAACTCCAATTTTGATACGTTCTATCAATTCAAATCGATTTGTAAAATTTATTTCGAGATTTAACAAAGTTTATTGAAAAAAATTCTTTAAATAACAATGAGAAAATTCATTACATTGCTCATGATCATTATTTCATATATAATCTTACTTGATCATGTCAATATTAAAATTGAAAAGTAAAAAAATGCTAATTTTTATTTTCTTAAATTTTTATCTTTTTCTCCATTAAATAATTAATGTTGAATGACATTTATCTGGGTCAATATTTGCAACTAAAGATTAAAAGGTTTTTAAGTCATATGTCTCAGCTGTTTGAGGCGTGCGAGACGTACGCTTTATGCGTTTTGTATGCCTCAAGTTGTTGAGGCGTGAGCTTTAGAGGTAAACAACTTTTTGGAATAAGCCTTAAGGCGTTTTATCTCTTATTTCATCGAGGCGGGCCTTGAGGCGAGTATCGAGGCGGATTTTCTAAAACAATGTTCTCATCACATAAATCATGCACAACCTGTAACTGATCCTCGTTTACATCATGCGCTTCGCACATTATTTCTTTATACAATTCATCCTCATCTACATCACTGTAACAATTTTGTATCGTGAGAGATTACGTAGGAATGGCGGCCTATCCGCTGCAGCATGTGCAAAAGCTTCGGTCACTTAGAAAGCTTACAGTTCTACAAAGAAATAACCGACGAAGCAAGCGATCATAGTTAAGGCGCGCCTAAGGTTCAGGCACAAGCTTTGCGCCTCGCTGGCCTTCGAGGCACCATGGCTAATTGAGGCGCAAAAAAAGCGCATCTTTGGCGCTTTTCTCGAGGCGCTGAGGCTCAGATAAGCGCGCCTTGAGAAATAATTGATTCCATACCAAATCCACTTTCATTTGGACCCGATCCGATTCTCAACTCTCAAATTCGAACAGTTTTATTTGATTTTTAGGGTTTTTCCTTACGTTTTAACCAAAGTTTTAAAACGCGAAAGGCGTACATGAGGTGTTTCCAGGTCTACGAGGTGAGGCGTAAGCATCGAAACGTTAAGGCGTAAGCTTTTCGGGTAAAAATAAAACGCAAAACAAATAAAGAAATTCTAACACTTTAAATTAACCGTGCAAAAAAATGAAAAACAAATAATTTAAGATTCAACTTTTACCAAGTATATATTTTATTATAGATTAAAAAATAAACAATCGAAACTCATATGATTCAAATTTTGATTTCTTAAAACTATTTGAAGATCACATTAAACTCCAATTTTGATACGTTCTGTCAATTCAAATCGATTTGCAAAATTTATTTCGAGATTTAACAAAATTTATTGAAAAACATTCTTTAAATAATGAGAAAATTTATTAAATTGCTCATGATCATTATTTCATAAACAATCTTACTTGATCATGTAGATATTGAAATTGTAAAGTAAAAATTGTTAATTTTTATTTTCTCAAATTTTTTATTTTTTTTATTTCCATTAAATAATTAAAGTTTAATGACTTTTATGTGTCAATATCTACAACTAAAGGTAAAAAAGTTTTTAAGTCATATGCCTCAACTGTTTGAGGCGTGCGAAGTGTACGGTTTGTGCACTTTGTATGCTGTGTTTTGTATGCCTCGAGTTGTTGAGGTGTAAGCTTTAGAGGAAAAAAGCCTTTTGGAATAAGCCTCAAGGTGTTTTATCTCGTAAATCATCGAGGCGGGCCTTGAGATGAGTATCAAGACGGCTTTTTTAAAACAATGGTTTTAACACATTTGACACTAAAAAAACAACCGTTGCTGCCGCTAGGTACAATGTATGTATAAATACATATACATATATACATATACATACATACATATATATATATATATTTCAAATTCAAATATTAGCAACAATTTTTTTAACTGTTTTACATTTAAACTAATTAGTTTAAACGTTTAAACTTTAATATAAACTTGCTAGTTAATTTACTGAGATATGCTTCAAATTTTAAATTAAAATTTAGACATGTTTTAAAATTTATTGAGTTATGTTTTAGTTTTAAAGAGTTATGTTTTAAATAATTAAGTTTATTTAATTTGTGATCGTTTTAGTTCGAAATTGCATTTGTGATTTCGAACCTTACTAATCTATATTTTTTATCTTTAAATTTATCATTTTTAGTAGCATTTTGTTGTACCATTTTTTCTCGCAAAAAAAGTCCATACTTGTATAAAAGTCGCTCAAAAAAGCCCAAGGCTCAAGCCTTGCGCCTTAACTACTATGCAAGCAATGAACGTGAACATGTACCATAAATAGATGCAAATGGAACGTGATCAAAATATGGATGGCCGTACTACTGGAAATATGATACAACAAGAACTATATGCAAAGCAAAGGAATAACGAAGCAAATAAGTGAACTAAGAAGTCTAACAGAAACACAAAGCATTGCAAATCAGGCAAAACCATGGTATGAGGTTCAGGTCGGAACCATGAGATTCCAACCAACACGGATCGGTTCGGGCCGGTGGCGGGACGAGATTAGGGTAAAATCTCATCGCGGTCAAAACAACGATTAAAATAAAAAATCGCGAATTCGTAAGAAGAGAATCAAATTTCTGCTTATAAATACACAATTCGAAAACATAAACTTACCACATTCAATATCTTCAGCAAAATCCCCGAATTCGACATTGCAAATTCAATTTTTGTAATCGATCTGAGCAAAGTCGAGCAGAGTATAATTCGCACGTAGGAAAATTCCAATTCGAGCATAACAAGCTTCCGTCTTGTGTTCGAATCGAACAGTTCGATCATCGTCGAAAGCAGCGAAGATGTTTTTCTCCCTTTCCCGCTTCGTATTTTCGTTATTTTGTTTTTTGACTGTTCGTTTTGTGGTTGCGTGAATATTAGTACATAATACCTTCTAATTACGGGTTGAGTATTGGTCTGGGCTTGAGTTTGCATGGGCTTTGGGTCTGTTTTATAGTTCTTCCGTTTTTAGAAAATAAAAGATTAAAAAAAAGACTTTTGTCATATAAAGCTGTAAGTTTATAACATATCATTTACAAATGTCTTATATTCATATCTAAAAATGACGGAACCGAAACATTTATCATTATTATATTTTTATAGACTATATTTCTATGTGAATTTGCAACATTTATCATTAACTTTTTCATAAAAAATATAAAAGTTTGATTTTTGGAACGAAACCGCTGAAACCGTCCGAAACTAGTAAAATTTCAAATGATCGAACGTTGGGCAAAACATATTAAAACATAGACCGATTTATAAATACACAACCAAACCCTAAAACCAGGTTGCCCCTTTTGCCACATCAGCATAGTAAGATATTTGCTTCTTAGGTGAATATTTGTCCAAGGAAAGTCAGGTGGCCTTCCAGGCAAATATTTTCCCTCCATATGCATGTTTGCCCGATCATCTGCCACTCTTGCATGTTCCACTTCATTTCAAGCAGCAACTCAAATTTCAACCAACTCCAGTGCTTCCTGCTTGTGCCATGCCTATAGTCCAATTAACTTAGCTAACGTTTCATGTCTGTACTCACTTCATGTGTGTGCCATTTGTTGGATCTAATGCTCATTCTAGCACGGTTCTTATCAATGTAGCCTTTGCTTTCTAGAATGCAATGACTCAGTGTAAGGACTCCTTGGAATTACCACATCATATAGCAGATTAAATGGTACTGTTGGGTGTTACAGCGGGGGGGGGGGGGGGGGGGTAAAATATTTGCCTTCGTAAATATTGAAAAAATGTCAAAACATATTATCTATGGGATTTAATAGAAAAATAACAAAATTTATGATTTAATGCTAAAAAGAAAATTAAAATCCGATAAATTTTAAGGACTAAACTTTTAGTACCAAGAAAAAGGCATAGTAATAGTTACTCAGTGAGGATAAGATAACCTACCTCAGTTTAAGAAACCCAAAGTTTGTCTTTTCTGTAGCAACATACAAATGACATAGATCTCACTAATCCATTATTAACTGCATTTTTGATCTTCGGCTTGCGAACTAATCAATGGTAACCAAACATCTAATTTTGCAAGTTTCTCATAACTCAAGAAGTCAATATTTTAGCAAAACAAATATCATATATGCATAACTTACATCATATGGAAGAAAAACGGTTTTGATATTATTAACCAAAGAAATATTTGAGCTGCTTTGATCTTATTGACTTCATGAGAAATATCACACAATTATTTTGATATCCGTTGCATGGTAGTCTTTTAATACAAATTTTATGTGACCATACACACACACACACACACACACACACATATATATATATGTATATATAAATTTCATGTAAGCTTAAGCATGTAACTAATAAATAACATTACTTGTGGCATCCAAACTATTAAGTGCAGCATGTAGAGTTTACTTTGTGAAATTGGGTTATTCGTTATTGTTTGAGTGTATTATAACTAATGTGGTATTCAATATCAGTTTTATGTATCTACTAAATACCGTTAACATTTTTTTATTTATTTCCAATTTTTTTTTACTGCACTTCTAGGAATAAATCTAATTTCATCATCTTTTTATACAACATGAAGAGTTAAAAATATGATTGAAGTTGATACGCTCATGGCTTACATCATGTAGGTGTTTATTAAAATGGGTTATAACTTTTTGAGAAATTCAATAGTAGATTTTTTTTGGCTTTGTGTTTATTTTTGATCCTCTAACCTTTTTATCTGAACAAAAGTTGTTCATGTCCAACATATAGTCATGCAATCTGAATTAAACACATAAGTAATTGTTAAGGGTTACAAATAATATTGTAAACACAAATGATTGTTAATAATTACAAATAATATTGTTCATTTATAACACTATTGATTGAAAAATTAAATTAATTATCAACATAGTTGAAAATTTAATGCAAGAAGCACAATTGTATCCTTTTTGTTAGCACTTACATGTCACACAAGCAATCTAAGATCTTTCAGATCCATTACAAATATGTGAATTGTACAAATCTAAGGTGCATGCATATATTAACATAAATACGAAACCATAGTGAAAAATATAGGCAAACTTGTGGATGTAACTACCTATTTAGCGAAAGATATATGCCAAAAAAGTAAGAACTCCTCGATACCCTTCTTAGATTTCAATAGTAAAATGTTGCCAAATTTTACTATTTTTATTTGTAAGCAAAAATATTAATATTGCTGTCATAGTTTATATAAAATTTAGTTTATAAACTTACCAAGCACTATTTTAAGTATATTAAAAAGAAAATGTTGTTGTAAATAAATAATTAATGTGTGTGAATCCATGTTACACTTTTTTTTTTTGGGGGTTTATTGTATCATACATTTTGTGAATTATTTGTTTATATATATAAAAATATTTGCTTGCATTTAACGTCAGTCCATTAGAAAAAATTAAGGCGCCTCTAAGTCTATATTATATACGTGAAAATAAGGTCATTTGAACACTATTTTAAGTAGATTAAAAAGAAAATGATGTTGTAAATAAATAATTAATGTGTGTGAATCCATGTTACACATGCGTTGAGAAAATTTTGGTTTGTTGTATCATACATTTTGTTAATTATTTGTGCAGATAAAAATGTTTGCTTGCATTTAACGTCAGTCCATTAGAAAAAATTAAGGCGTCTCGAAATCTATATTATATACGTGAAGATAAGGTCATTTGATCACATACTTGAATAGAAATGTAACATTACAAATTTAATCCTTTCACAAATAGCACAACTTAAGTCATACAAGAATAGAAAGAATAAAACACCGAACCTTGCGTGTATCCAATTAAATCCATTCATAATAGCATACATTGAACCAACATAAAATAAATCTTTTTCATATATCCGTATTCACATTTCTTAGACCAACTATATAATTAAAGCTAACAATAAGGGAGCAAATAATTACTAAGTAAAACCAAAGAGTTACCTTACTGTCGTTGGATGTAAAATAATTATTATTTATCATATAAACAAAAGGGAGCATACTCCGTTCATAACATTGAACATGTAGGTCATAATCAGGATAGAGAAACACGATAAAATAAGTCAATTGTTTATTGAGTTTTGAACTGTAGAACTATGGAAAAATGATATCTGTAAATCCAGTTTTGTCAAGAAAACACATTGAAATAAACATCAATTGTGGAAGGCATCAGTGTAATACATATATTGGCTTTGGTGAATAATCCAATACGTTTAATAAACGAATCAAATATATTATTTTATAAACCTGTAAAGTATACATATGTATTGTTGTGCAATAATAACGAGAACAAAGTTAACCGAACTGTAGTACTAAACTAATATGTAATCAATAAAATATTATCAAATAAAATTTCTCACCATTACTTTTACAACGTTGAAACACCTGTGGTAGAAAGCGTAGCCGAAAGAAAGTCCTCTTCTCCCCCAAATAACGCCCATTTTCTTGCAAATCAGTTTGATATGTTTGTATAATTGTATATTTGGTAAGATCACCGAAAAATCAACGATTATTTTATAGATTAAAATATATCACGTCTTTGTTGATGTTTCTTTCTATAACTTTTTGAAGAATAAATTGGATAATGTTGTAAATGTAAAAGGAAGATGAATATATTCATTCTTCAGTACCTTACATAAATTTTTTTCCACTTTCCTTTAGTTGAAACTTTCTGGAATAAATATTTTAGAAAAGACCGAAATGGACAAAGAAACACGAAAAATTATAAATGCTATGGAAGAACTTAATCTTTGCAATAAATGGCGAAATCCATACAAAATTAGAAGATTTAGGGCAGACAATAAAAAAGGTTGGATGAAAATTTGAAGACAACTCACTATTTGGGATGACATCGAGAAAGATGATATAATAAATGGTTAAAGGAACTGAATATGGCATATGTGACGATGAGGAAACAGTGACGTCGGAGATATAAGGTGAACATCGGACAGTGGATTAAAAAAATTCTAATTTGGACAATAAAAGAGAAAAAAGAGGACCATCAGATTAATTTCGAATTAGAGCTAGGTGGAAAAGAAATGGAAAATAGATTATGCTTCAGAGTGAAATGAATTTGCATGGTAGAAAGATCCAACTTTTTGCCTTTTCAATATGGGTGACATCATAGGATTGGAAGGAATGTAAGATGGTCTGAGAGCTTAGGAAGCTCTTCTCAGCTTTACTATTATAGTATAGATAATTTGGTTACCTAGAATTATTAATACTTGTCGGATGCATCTTTTGTTTAACTCTATCCCAGTGTATAGTCGAGTGCGTTAATTGTGGAAGGCAAGGTAATAATAATTTTGGAATCAATTAAGTCAAAGAGAGAATGACGTGCTTGTATAATCATAACCTTAAATGGCATGAACCTCCATCAACAATCCATTGCATTTAGTAGTAATACCATTGAATCGAGTTAGAGGCAGTACTAGCAAGTGGACTTGGCGGGATAACCCCACATGTGACTTTTCTGCTGCCTCCTTAATTGGCCAGGTTAGGCCTGTGTCCTATTTACGAGCATAGTGGATTGGTTTGCATTTAGCACGACATCCCAACCCACAAAATAATAAAACAATCCGCCATAATCACTTATTTTTATATTGAAATGCAAAATACATATTCATGTTTAAAAATTTCAAGTTTTGGCCTTTTCTAAAAAAGAAATACATTTGATGGATAAAATAGTGTAGTCAAGGCGCTCGCCTAGGCGCCAAAAAGCCCTAGGCGCCAGCCTAGGGCTTTTTCCCTAGGCGAGGCGCCAACCATGCTTGAGGCGCCAGAAAAGCGCTCGAGGCGCCAAAGCCCCAGGAAAGCGCTCGAGGCGCCAAAGCCCCAGGAAAGCGCTCGAGGCGCCAAAGCCCCAGAAAAGCGCTCGAGGCGCCAAAGCCCCAGAAAAGCGCTGGTTCAAAAAAGCGCGCCTCAGTGAGGAAGTGCAGTTATTTTGGTTTTTTTGTTTTAAATTCAGTTTTTTTCCCCAGTATGCAGCTTATAAAATTAAAACTGCGGTCCTTTGTTTGGTTTATGATGATGTTATGATGTTTTAATCTGAATATTGCATTTATATGCACTTTTTAAAAGCCAAAATTTGAGTTTTATACGTTTTTTTAAATGCAGTTTTTTTTGCTGTAAAACAGCAAAACTGATGCTCAAGGCGCCCAAAAAAGCGCTAGGCGCCAGCCTGGGGCTTTTTGGGGCTTTTTCGCCTTGACTACCTTGGGATAAATTTGAAAGTATGCCTATTTTAAGTACATAGTAACTTAAACCAGTGAAAGTTGGTTAAACTTGGGTGTATTGGACTCATGGACTGGGTTATCCAACTTAACCCTTCTGTGGCAACTTAATATTTTGTTGTGTTAGTTACTGTGTCCTGGGTTAAATTGCGGTTTTGGTGGTGATTTGGTTGTGCTATGCTCCATTTTGAAACACCTTAAGTATTGGCTTATATCATGGATTATATTCTTAGGAATAGTGTTACTGGGTAAACTTGATACATAATAAGTTAGTTCTAGGTTTATTTTATTTTAGAAGACATCTATGGTTACTTCAACTCGTCAAATATCAAGTTTGGATTATTTGACGGGAATCTTTAATCCTTTACGGTACACTATTTGATGGAAATCATTAATCTAGACGTATTTGCAGTACGCTATTTGATGAAAATGTTGCACAAAACTATGGATGGCAGTGAGTGAAAGTAGAACAAACAAGGGATTCAAGCTTTTTGTACTTATTTATATATGCGAATTTCAATAGTTAATTAAGTTACTAGCTTTAAGATGATATTCAACCAGCTCATCTTCACAACAATATTGAACAACTCATCATCAAAAACCCACCCTATAAAAGTATATTCTGAGTCCAGATGTATGCTCATAGGCCCCTAAAGTTTTGGTGTCTTGTGTTTTATTCTGCTTGTTGCTCCATTAAAGTTCAGGAGTGGCAGTACCGTAAACCTATAGACATCTGACTTTTAGCAGAAGCCGGTTCTATGGTTACTTCAACTCGTCAAATATCAAGTTTGGATTATTCGATGGGAATCTTTAATCCTTTACGGTACACTATTTGATGGAAATCATTAATCTAGACGTATTTGCAGTACGCTATTTGATGAAAATGTTGCACAAAACTATGGATGGCAGTGAGTGAAAGTAGAACAAACAAGGGATTCAAGCTTTTTGTACTTATTTATATTTGCGAATTTCAATAGTTAATTAAGTTACTAGCTTTAAGATGATATTCAACCAGCTCATCTTCACAACAATATTGAACAACTCATCATCAAAAACCCACCCTATAAAAGTATATTCTGAGTCCAGATGTATGCTCATAGGCCCCTAAAGTTTTGGTGTCTTGTGTTTTATTCTGCTTGTTGCTCCATTAAAGTTCAGGAGTGGCAGTACCGTAAACCTATAGACATCTGACTTTTAGCAGAAGCCGGTTGGTTACACGTTAATTTGAATGATTTGTCTAAAAATCAACTTATTGTTTCATTATTCTTAATTAAAATTTCAAAGTTCTATTAGCATTTTTTACCAACTCTATACAAGTAGCGTAAACGAGATTGTATTTAACTAAATGAAATAAACTAATGGAAACTATCAAAAATGTGAACACATTTTATTGTGTTTGTGGTATCCACAGTAAAACTTGTATGATAATTAGGTAAGCCGTTGACCTGTATAATGTCAACGTCACGGTTTGAGATTTCGGCCGGAACCTCGAGATTCCGGTCATCTCGACTCGGTTCCGACCGTTGCCGAGACGAGATTCGAGATAAATCTCGTTTCGGCCGAAATTCCCAATTTCACTGTGAAATTCACAATTTCAGTTCAAAAAAGAAGAAAGAAAACAAGATTTAGGAGAGGGCAAATCGAATGCAGAAAAAATTCAAATCAAAGTAGTATGAATGGACTAAAACTTACCCAAACCCTAGATTCGAGAACCCTAATTTCGAATGTTGCGATAATTACGTGTTGGGGAACCCTAATTTTGAATGCTCCAGTTTTTCTTTATCGCTAATTTATTCATCGAATGTTGCGGCTGCAGCTGTGAAGGTGCGTAAGAGGAATCTAGGGTTTATACTTTATAATACGATGGGCTGTATTGAATTAGTATTTAAAAAAAAAGAGAAATGGGCTGTTTAAAGGAGAAAATGGGCTGTACTGTTATTATAGTATTGGTAAATTCAGCCCTACAATTCTTATTACTTCATACTTCCAAAGTTATAGGCCTAGAAATGGGCTGTAAACAGTTATAGTAGTAATATATGTGTATATCAAACATATTTTCAAGTACAAAAATATAAAAATGCGATTTTTGAACCGAAACCGAAACAAAAACCGAAACCACCGAAACCTCCGAAACCGTCCGAAACTAGTAAATTTTCAAATGACCGAAACCGAAACCGAGTTTTCAAACCTTGGTCAACGTTTCAGTATAACATTTTCAATTTGTAGCCTTTCTATATACCATACCGTCGGTACTTTTGGAGTGCAGTATATGACACACCCCCATGAAAATTGATTCATTTTTATTGTTTTACATATATATATTATGTTATAAACCACACTACAGAAAAATTCTCAACTTTTGTTGAACTACTTTCATCTAGTCATTCATATAACATAGAACCACTTTCATGCACACATAGATACACATTACCTTCCCCACAAAGCGTTCCCACAAATCTTTCTCCTTAGTTATCCTTTTGGCAATGTATGTCTGCAACACATTATCATAGCCTTATAATCACTACAGTTATCTTCTCATATCTGGCCTATATCACTCCATGATGTCTATAACGTGGGCAACTTCTTTCTAAATTTAGTGTTTACGATAACCGCCCTAGAAAAATATTCGTGCATGCTAGAAGCTTTATTGTGTGATAACTGCCATCATGTGAAACTTTTCTTCCATAATCGTCTTATCACTTGTTTTTTATTTTCTTAGACGCAGAGTCCGTAGGCATTGCCATCTTCCGATTTAATAATGCTTCTTCTTGGGCAATGATAGAACGCCTTCTGTCCTTTGATAATCGAAGGTTCATGCGAAGCCCGATCTTATATCCCATTTGAAAAATTATGCTACCAAAATTTTTAATTGATTTGCGTATTCATCTGAGTCACTGAATCTACACACCCACATCAACATTTGAACTGAAAAAAAATGCATCTTTAGATCTTGATTGAAAACTTGTGTTTATTTTACTCAATGTTTGTTGCCACCTTTTCATTTTCTGACTTGCTTCGCACCCATTAGTATTTAGTATTATAATCAAAGATTTTCTCCATTCGTTTGTTTATGAGGTTGTGTTATCGAAACCTTGGCTTTTAATAACGTTAGGCATAAAATTTGGATTTTGCTGTGCTAACTAGTATCATACATGTCCAAACATGCATCTTTGAAAACTTCGTGTGCTTTGAATGGAAATTACGCTAACGTCACCTCTCTATTACCCTTCCAAACCGGGGTAACTCCACAACAAGTTTAAAATTTACAAATTTTCTTCCAGTTATCCTATTGAATTAGCATTCTTCTTAATTTCTTGGACGTGCCTAACTCTTGTGAGTTTCCCCTTCATTCCATCATATACAATTCAGTCTAACTGAATCTATGTCCTTTAGCTCAACATCTCCACCGCTAATGGAATTCACCTTGCTCTCTTGTTGTATACAATATTGAATGTTTCTTTTAGCGGCATATATGAAAATATGTACTCAAATCAAGCAACCTTCGAGCTTCTTTACTTCTGTCAATACAAATATTATCATTACTAATATCAAAATTCATATCGTCATCGCTGCCTTTCATCAAGCTTGTGTGACTTTCTCTTATGTTTTCATCCCTTGATTTTTTTAAGATGTTGCAGAATCTTAGCTGGTGACCGGGTTTTGCACAACTTAAGCATATGAAATTTCTCTTCACGTGCAAATTATTTGATAGTCTTTCGATGTTTGGATGGTTGCTTCTCCTAGCAAGATTGACGTCTGCAATTAGATTTTCACTTTCCTTTTTCTTTTTATCATTTGCTTTCACTAGATTCATCCTTCTCATCTCCTCATTAAGCAGGTTATGACCCATTGATCTTACCAAAACAGCTCCATCCAAATTTGAAATTTTCAGTGCAATGACAAGCCTTTTCCTATTTTGTGGTAATGAACTTGCCAACATCAAGGCTTGGGTCTTATCATCCACGTTATACTTTACAGCCGTCAGTTGGTTCACAATTGTTTGAAAACCATTAAGATACTTTTCAATCAATCCACCTTAAGCTTTAGGTTTACTAATCTTCTTACTAGAAAAGTTTTGTTTGTTGCACAATTTTTTCTAGAAAAATACGTAATGACTGATGCAGCCTTCCTATTGTAAGTTTTTGACTTTGTTTTTAGATGCAATATTAGGTTTTCTCCTTTTTTTCTCCATTGGTTGTTGAAAATCAGCGCGGTATAAAAGATCCTTCATCTTTTATCGTCCTGGTAAAATTTCGAGGATTATCTTATACATAATCAAGCTTCATTCTTTTTTTTTTTTCTTTTTTTTGTATAGCAGGCTCTAATATCAACCGTTGAATTTTGTTTTAAAGGATTCCTGCACAATTAGATTTTAAAAGAGATTAAATATGAAGAAAAAATAATAGATATATAATTTTTTCTAAGCAAATACTCTATTAATTCCTTCAGAGATTGCATGAAAAAGCATAAAAAGGAGAAGATACCTCAATCCTCGAGAGCCCAAAATGAATAACATTTTTTTCCCACACTTATGATGGGCCGTTTATATGCCTACGATAAATAGCCTTAATAAGATTCATTTTTAAGTTGTCAACTAAAAATTTGATTGATTACTTCAGTCTCTTAAAGTAAACAATTTCTCATGTAGATAATTCATCGTTTTCTTTAATATAATAAAAAATTAAATTAATATTATTTAATCATCCCCCGAAGTCTACAAAAAATGCAATATATTTGAGTCATAATTCCACATTGTTTACCATAACTTCAAAGTTCACTTCAGTTTGAATATTGTATTATCGAAATACCTAGGTTCGTCGTCATCATTTCCTAATTTAGCAGGTTATTAATGACCAATCTCATCGAAATAATTCCATTCAAATTTAAGTTGTTCAGTGCAAGCATAAATGTTTCGAGTGTTATCAAAGCGCGTGCTATAACAAAAAATAGAGCATAGTGTAGAGCTTGCGCTATTGTACTTATAATAGTGTAGGAGTTTTTTTGTAGCATAAAAATAGCGTGTTATTTTATCAATGCACAAAAAGCGCATAGTTATAAATAATGTGCTATATTGTTTTGCTTTTATAAAATGTTTAGACAATGAATAAAGTCTAAAATAGTGTGCTATTGTACTTATGAAGATTCAAAGGAAAACAACGTAGAGTATGACTCGAATGAAAAAAGTCATACTTTTTTTTTCCGATAATGATGATGATTTTGATTTGGATGACACTAGTAATTAGGCTTTAAAATTTTAAAAGTATAAACTGATTTGAATGTTTTGTTATTGTACACTTAAATCATTTTTGACTTTGTTTATATGAATCTTGTTATTACAGACTTTGGCATATATCATTTTCATTTAACCTTCTTATTTTTTTCTTTTTGCCTTGTTTATATTTTTTCTTAGTTTTTATTCTTAAAAATCTTTTACGTTTTATGCAAAATTGTAATTTTTTTTCATGTAATTTTTTTTCATGTAATTTTTTGTAGAATTTTATCTTATCATAACTTATAATAGAAATAAACTTTATTATTTCACAAATATAATATATAGAATAAATTTTAAATTCAGCAAGACACAAATATATTATATCCATAAATTATTTTGAATGTACAATATGAAATTATTTACTTTTCTCTAATGTAATTACAATATACATCAAAAAATATTTAGCACATGCATGAAGTATGATAATGCTTGTATTTGGAGTCTTGAACGGTTTGAAAATGACATATATATATATATATATATATATATATATATATATATATATATATATAAAGAATTAAATTTCATTTAGGCAGAATTTACTTGATTAGTTACAAAAAAAACGAACCAAATAGACAAAAGCTTGAGCTATTTGCTATTGACTACATCCAACATTTGCCAACTCTTAGGTAATGAACTTATGCTTCATCGCCCACATTAAGATTTACGGATGTCAACTGGTTTGCAATCGCCTAAAAATCATTGAGATCCTCTCCAGTTGACCCACATTCCTCTTATTAGAAAAATCTTGTCTATTGCAGAGTTCTTCACATGGATTTTTTCCAATTTCTTTGAAATTTCAAAAGTGAATGTTTCATTGGTAATAATATGAAATACCGCATTCTTTAGAAAACACTGAATAGTCGCTGCTGTCTATCAAAAGTTTTCCACTTTGCTTGGGATACATTACTAAGTTTCCCCCCTTTATTTTCCAATGGTTGGTGTAAATCATCGAGGTGTAGAAAATCCTTCATGTTCGTCTTTCACAATCTCAATTTCTTGCGTTAGGTTTTTTAAATGCTTATCTTCTACATTATCAAACCCTATTCAGAAACTTTGTGTGGTGGACGATAATACAAACTGTTAGGATTTTCTCCAAGATGGCTAAAGAATTAATTAGATTATAAAATATATAAGTGAGGAAAAACAATCGACACAAATTCCTTCAGACAAACTTTTTATTAATTCCTTCGAAGTTCACCTCGAGAAAGCTTACAAATTGAGAAGATATCTCATTACCATAAACCCAAAAGAAATAATGTTTTTTTTCTTCTCCATTTACAATGAACCTTATACATGTCTATTTCTAATAGCTTTGATAAAAGAAATTGATTGGTTACTCTCGTCTCTCAAAGCAAATCATTCTCATGTAGATAAACCATTGCTTTCTTTAATGCAATAAAATATGAAATTATTATTCCTTAAAGCATTCTTCAAAACCTACAAAAGCAATAGTATATTTGAGTCCCGGTTCCACCTTGACTCACAATAGTCTCTAGGGTCTAGTTCAATTTTAGAAATGTTGTAGTTAATGAAGACCCCCCCCCCCTCTTCTTTTTCCCCTCCAAAAAAAGGAAACAAAACACATGCACACACACATTGGGAAGGAGAGGACACACATAAATTATTAGCGAGATCCCCGAAATCTGCTTTAGTCCGAGCTGTTTATTTGTTGATATGTTGCTTTCATTGGCAACGTCACCCATACGGAATTTTTAACTCCTTTAAAATCGCATGCTTGTATGAACCTTATAGCCAAAATACTGTCTGAACATTGAACTGAATTGTAATTTCAAAGGGGTTCAAAGTTTCATAGTTGTTTAATGGGTTGTATAAGTAATATTGCTAATAATTCGAATTTTGGATTGGGAAACTGCTGTCATATTTCAGTTTGCTGCAAAAATTTTGAAGTACGTCAATTTATAAAGTTGAATCGTTTAATTTTGTTCTTAAAATGTGTGCACTTTTGTCATAAATGCCTGTCTCAACATTAAAATATGTGAAGTACAGTCTTTAATGGAACTTCTTTAGTCTAGTTGGCAATTCTTAATAAGTGCATTTTTACTATTGAAGTGCCGCTCTACCTCTTATATGATTCTATTATAACACTGCTAGTGTAACTTTTTTTGAAAATTCGCACTGCACATGTATTTGCAGTTCCGTGGTATTCAGAGCTTTTGTCACCTGAGTAGTTCTGTTTCCACCAATGGAGACTATCATGATAAACAAATAAACATGTATGTTTAAAAGTGGTTAAAATTCTTTGCAACAGGTTGAGGTTCATGATGTTGGCAAGGAAATGGAATTAGATCTGTTAAAGCAATACAGCCAGGTTAATATTAAGATATCCGTGTTTATTTTTTTCACCCATCTATTTCTCTCCTTTTCTTTATTGAATTGGCATTATTGATGATGATAAATACTATGATTAGGTCGAGAGAATATTCGCTGATAGGATTAGCAAAACCGTTAGTGATGATGTGGTGCCAGAGTATTTAGTCAAGTGGCAGGGTCTTTCCTATGCTGAAGCAACATGGTATATTTTTGCTTTTTTTTAAAAGAAAAAGAAAAAAAAGAAAAGAAATGCAAGATATTGCTGCGGTGTATGTAATTAGATGAAAAATCATGTTGGACACCAGCAATATTATAGCTAAATCATAAGGCCATCATGCCTATACATTACTAATTGTAGCTTTGAAATGCATCATAATAACCATTATTTTAAACTGCAAAATGCCCGACTTGTAAATTTGCTGATAATCTTTACCTCTTAGTTTACTGATTCCCTATTTATTTTCTTTTATAAAATGCCAAATAAGTACTTGGAGCGCAGTTAACTGCCAAAGTTTATTTACAAGTCCATTTTTGCTATGGAACTTGTAACTAGTTTGAATTCATTGCTGGTTTTACTTTCTTTTACACAATGTTTTGTTACATTGTAACTTGGATTGCGTAATTAGCATTATTATATATATTATGCATAGAATAAAACTTTGTGCAAGGAAGTATACACACCTTTGCACTATTGTTTTGCATTTTGTAAACCTGCCTTGTTTAAGTAACATCAATAAATATTGTGAAGTTTGAATAACGTAATTTTATAACAGGGAAAAGGATACTGATATTGCGTTTGCACAAGGTGCTATTGATGAATACAAGGTATTCTGACGTACAACGATTTATAAGCACTTAATCAGATCATTAATCATTTCTTTGTTTTGTGTTTGGTCTTCATATTGTCATTTCTTCATGTTTCATTGCCATGTAGGCTCGTGAACAAGCTATGACTGTTCAAGGGAAGATGGTCGACTTTCAAAGGAAGAGAAGCAAAGGTTGGATTTTCCCTTGTATCCTCGTGTTCTTGTGATATTTCCATAGTAGAAAATGACTGTTCATGGATGGATCATAGAGTGTATGGATGAACATGTATTTTTGTCTCTGCCTGCATGCGTGTAATGTTTACAAGGGGCATTGACACATCTATAATTTGTATATGATACTTAATGGACAAATTTATTACCTAGAAGCTTACCTTTAAACTTGCCATGCTGGTATCGTTCGACTTGCATTATTTGGTTTCTGCATTTACCTTCTGACATTATGAATATGCGTTGATTCAAAAATAGATGGTTCTCAAATAGTCTTGATCTTTATAGAGTGGCCAGCAACTGATTGTGATCTGTTGACAACCATCATATTTATATTCACAAACACCATAATCAGGTGTCATAATATTTTTGTCCTCTACAGTTTAAATATACTTTTTGTCTACCCAACTTAAACGTTTGTGAAAAACATATATATAATAAATATAGTCTTCATAAGCTCTTTTTTTTTTGTGCATTTGGGTTAAATCGTTATCCCCTTGTTCCTTATAATGTACTCTCAACACCCCCCCCCCCCCCCCCCCCGGGCTGCAGGGCCCACCACAACAAGCACACACACACAAAATGAAAACCACACACGCACAGAGAACAAAACCCACCCAACGGTATGCATTCATATTTTATTTCCTACTGTACAGACAGTCTGAGGAAGCTTGATGAACAACCTGAATGGTTGAAAGGTGGTAAACTGCGAGATTATCAGCTTGAGGGATTAAATTTTCTGGTAAACAGGTAAACTGTACTTTGGCTCTCTCTTCCATCTAATCCATTATTTATACTTGGTTTCACAAATCATTTATCTATTATACAGTTGGAGAAATGATACAAATGTCATTCTAGCTGATGAAATGGGTCTTGGCAAAACTGTTCAATCAGTTTCAATGTTAGGATTTTTGCAGGTACATCTGTACTATCCTCCTTTTTTTGGAACCTTATGAAATACTAGTTCTTAAGTTTCTAAAGCTGTTTTTTGGATTTCTTATTGCAGAACGCCCAACAAATTCATGGGCCTTTCCTTGTTGTTGTACCTCTTTCAACCTTGTCAAATTGGGCGAAAGAATTCAGGAAATGGCTTCCTGATATGAACATTGTGGTGTATGTTGGTAATCGTGCCAGTCGAGAGGTGAGGCAACTTTTATATGCATATCATTTGCAACATGGATGATATGCTAAGGTCTGAAGCTGAATGTTGAAATGTTATAATGCACATAAAATGTTTTAAGTGGCAGTACAGGAAAACTTTTCTCTCTTTCATTGTGGAGATATAGTAATAGGATGGTCTGCTTACCTTCACTGGCAATAAACCTTCACTGACAATAAATAAAAAATGATTCAGTTTTTTGTGTACATTTGGTCAGTTAGGTTGTGCTTTCTCCGTCATCGATAAGTTCTGTGTTGGAATCTGGTACAAAGTTGTCTAGAAAACAAGATTCAATAGTGTATTTTGTAAATGTAGCACACCAAAGAAGTTGCAATTCATCTAAAATGGCAAACACAGTGTAACGTACATGTATTATGATAAAAGTAAGGGAATAAATCGGTTCAACAATTTTTACCACATATGTTGCATGATTGACAAAAGTTGACAAAAGTCTTTTGTTGTCCACTTTCCATGCATGCAAAACATAATTTGTGTGACAAATCACCTTAATGAAACGGTTCTACAACTCAAGACACATCCTCTTCCTGCACTTCATTGTTTTATTTATAATTATTCAGATCATCTTTATGATGGTTGATTTGTATATTACATAATGTTGAAAATCAGGTGTGCCAACAATATGAATTTTACACGGACAGGAACACTGGCAGATTGACAAAATTTAATGCTTTATTAACCACATATGAAGTTGTATTGAAGGACAAAGCTGTCCTTTCTAAGATCAAATGGAATTATCTTATGGTGGACGAGGCTCACAGATTAAAGAATAGCGAGGCATCTTTGTATGTTGCTCTTTCGGTATGTGTTATTTTGCACTTCTTTGGAGGCATTTTATCATGTGAATTCTTATCTTGTTTATTTTCCTATTTCATGCAGGAATTTAGTACGAAGAATAAACTTCTTATTACAGGTACTCCATTGCAGAACAGCGTCGAAGAGCTATGGTGAGATTATTGTTTTCATGTATTTATAACCTGAAGCTAATTTGTTTTATAAGATCTTTACTTTTAACTTACACGCGAATATAAACAAATTTGTTGTTAAGTGCTGCCATTGTATCCGTCTCTTGAATTTTTGTACTCTTAGATTTTATAGAATTGACCCTTTTTTCAAAATTGGATCATTTAAGTTGAAGTGAAGACTGGGAGAAGATAAATTATGATTAGCCTAATCAATGATGTTAAACTGTTAGTTGTTTAATCTCAGTTTTGCATTGATGTTACAGGGCTCTTCTTCACTTCCTTGATTATGAGAAGTTCAGGAATAAAGATGAATTTGTTCAGAAGTATAAAAACTTGAGTTCTTTCGATGAACTTGAGGTAGATAAGAAACAAAATCTATCCCGTGTTAAATTTGTTTCCCTTTTGTGTTTATTCATGAACTCATGTATCTTTATATTTCAAAGTTTGATTTGTATTATTCTTTTAGCTTGCTAACCTTCATAAAGAGCTCAGACCACACCTTCTTAGAAGAGTGATTAAGGATGTAGAGAAGTCATTACCACCCAAAATTGAACGCATTCTTAGGGTTGAAATGTCTCCTCTTCAAAAACAGTAAGATTTCGCTCATGTGTGTACTCAGTTGTTTGTTGTTCTTTAGTGGTTGAACATATTTCTTTTTGATGTTAGGTATTACAAGTGGATATTGGAGAGAAATTTTCAAAATCTAAATAAAGGAGTTCGGGGGAATCAGGTTTGTTAATTAGCTATTATTTTCTCAATGTTTTGCCTGGCTTGAATTCACTTTCTGCCGTGTTACATGTTTGTATTATAGGAATATCAGCATAACTTATATTTATCATGTATAAGTATCAATTTATGATCCTTACGTTATCAAGTTATTTGAATGGAATAGTCGATTACAAAATGATTTTGCTGCCTGGGTGCAACTGGAGAGAAACAAACATGCTTTCATATTTTATTTTAAGTATTGACATATTGCTAAAAAAAGAAGTAAAATAGAATAAAATTACAAACTGCTGTAACATAGAAGCTATTTGATTCTTTCGCCTGAAGTCTCTCAAATGCAGGTTTCACTATTAAACATTGTTGTTGAGCTGAAGAAATGCTGCAATCATCCTTTTCTATTCGAAAGTGCAGATCATGGTTATGGTGGAGACACCAGCACCAGTGATAGTGGGAAAGTTGAACGCATTGTTTTGAGCAGTGGGAAACTTGTAATCCTTGATAAACTATTACTTCGGTTGAAAGAGACTAATCACCGTGTCCTCATATTCTCTCAGGTTCGTTTGCTGCTTGAGCTCATCAGCATGGCATGTTACATAGCCCGTAGTTGTTTTTTTAACTTAATCCTTCCCTTGAAGCCGTTGCTTGTTTATTGGACAAACAAAGTTGCACTAACTAATTTGTAGTTCACTCATACATTTTATTAGGCACATATGTAACTATAATTATGCCTTTTTTGGTATGCAGATGGTGCGAATGCTGGATATTCTTGCTGACTATTTATCACTTAGAGGATTCCATTTTCAAAGGCTTGATGGAAGTACACGGGCTGATCTACGTCATCAAGCCATGGAGCATTTCAATGCACCTGGAAGTGATGATTTCTGCTTTCTCCTTTCAACCCGTGCTGGTGGATTAGGAATTAATCTTGCTACTGCAGATACAGTTATCATATTTGACTCAGATTGGAATCCTCAGAATGATTTGCAGGCTATGAGTAGAGCTCACAGGATTGGTCAGCAAGATGTTGTTAACATTTACCGATTTGTTACTAGTAAAAGCGTTGAGGAAGATATTTTGGAACGTGCTAAGAAAAAGATGGTACGATTGTCTTTTATGCATTATATTTTACAAAATCTTTTACAGGTTATGTGCTGTTGTTACATATATAAGTTTCGAGACTCCAATTATTGAATTTGTAGGTTCTAGATCACTTGGTAATACAGAAGCTAAATGCAGAAGGAAGACTGGAAAAGAAGGAATCGAAAAAAGCATCTATGTTTGACAAGGTAACTTTTTATGAGCAAAGTAACACTTTACTCATGTAACCTTTACACATGTTTGAGCAAAACAGCAACAGTTTGCCAAATTTTGGCCTTGAAGATTGTTCTAGCAAGTACCATTTACACTATACTTTCATTCTTTATGTTAAAAGTATGTTTTTAGCTCCTTTTAGTTCTTTTCTTTTAGCATTTTTAGTAAGTGATACTAAGATTCATACTAATTTTAGAATGAGCTTTCTGCAATCTTGAAATTTGGAGCGGAGGAATTGTTTAAAGAAGATAAAAGTGATGAAGAGAGCAAAAAAAGATTAGAAAGCATGGATATCGATGAAATCCTAGAGCGAGCCGAGAAAGTTGAAACCAAAGGTCCAGATGAAGAGCCCGGAAAGGAATTGCTTAGTGCTTTCAAGGCAAGATAGACACACAAACACATATACATACACATATATTATATCAATTTATTTATATATTTTTTTCAGCAGTAATTTTAAAACGTAAATTATATTATAATTGCTTCACTAAAGAGAAAACAATTATTTGTCATAATTTTTCATCTCTTCTTGTTTATTGTTTCTAGGTTGCAAATTTCTGCAATGCCGAAGATGATGGAACATTTTGGAGCCGATTGATACAGCCAGACCCTTTAGATGAAACCAATGTGAGAATTGATATTGACATCTTTTACTTTAGTATCATCCTGTCCGGTTAAAAATTTGATTTAATATGTTACATTTGTGACTGTCCCTCAAAATATTTGCTTATTCCTTGAACCAAACCTCTTTGTCCTCGACAATGTTTTATACTTTATTGTAAACTATCTTCCTCAATTTGTATTATTTCATCCGATGTTGCACTTTTGGTTATTTAGTGATCAAGTTTTTTAAGTGTTTAAATAGTTGAAGATGAATGGGCTTCTGACGTCCATATATAACTAATAGTTACTGCTTTAACAAGACAACCAAGAGTAAGCATTAAAATTTATCAGAGGCGACACCCAATGTATACAAATTCGGAAACAAATTATGTATTTGAGTAAACTTGTCTTTTCCTACTGATATTGTGATAGCTTAGAATTGATCTTGCTTATAACGCACAGGAAGAACTTGCTCCACCTCCGCGTGCTGCAAGGAATATAAAGAGTTATGCTGAAAATAGAGCTGATACAGGTAATAAAAGAGGAAAAAGAGGCCTGGAACCACGAGAAAAATCGCAAAGGCGTTCAACTAGAGCTTCTGATTCTTCTGCCAGCTTCTTACCCATAATTGAAGGCGCTTCTGCTCAAGTTAGGAGCTGGTCTTTCGGAAACCTAACGAAGAGGGATGCTTCTCAATTTGTCCGTGCAGTAAGTATCACATTATCTTTTTATATACTATTGTATTGCGTAATTTGCCCATAAATGTTGGTTTATTTGGATAATTCTACACAAGTAGAACTGGAAGCCATTTTTTCCACGGTGAACCAAAAATACTTAATTTTGCAAGTCTATTTGTTTTTACGCATACTCTTTAGCCTACAAGTCCTTTTTTTTGGCAACAACTGCTTAAAATATCCTTTTTAATGATACAGTTGGTCCAAAAACACATTTATTAGAAGAAAACAACCCATACCAATTTCTCTTTTCTCTAAGGAGCACGCTGAAAGTGTATTTAGCTAGTTGTAGGGCTAAAAAATTCATGGGTTGAAATTATCTTTAGTTTTAATTTTTTTTACCCGCCTTTTTTTATTTGTCTCTATTTAATATCTTATTGTTCAAGTAATGTATAATTCAGAAGCGTTGAAGTTTATATTTCGTCTGTGGAAAAAATGATTCAACTTTACTGTGCCTCCGTCTCGTTCTTCTACTCAAGTTGACCATCAGTGAATTGGTAGTTTTAAGGTTTGGAAAATAGGACTTTATGATAAAGGCCTACTGCTGTTTGTTACTTATGCTTAAATTATTTAAAATGCATCTTCCTCCCATTTACTGTCTGATTATTAAACGATGTTTCTGGTATTACACAGCATCCAAAATTTTGTTCATAATATTTCTTCTGGTCTTGATATATAGGTAAAAAGATTTGGAAATGACAGCCAAATCAGCTCAATTGTTGCTGAGGTTGGTGGAGTAATTGAAACAGCTCCTTATGAAGCACAGATCGAGCTTTTTGATATGTTGATTGATGGTTGCCGTGAAGCAGTCAAAGAAAGCAACATGGATGTCAAAGTATGTTTTTGTATTTTATTCTTGACTAGATGCATTGTACAGGAGATGAAACAGAGTGCTCATTTTATAAGAAGTGCTCATTTTATAAGAAGTGCTTATTTTGTTATTGATTTATGCTATACAGGGAATTATACTGGATTTTTTTGGAGTATCAGTAAAAGCACATGAAGTTCTTAACCGAATTGAAGAATTACAGCTTCTAGCAAAGCGCATTAAACGCTATAAAGACCCTGTTGCACAATTCAGATTGACGACCCATCATAAGAGTCCACAATGGTCAAAAAGTTGTGATTGGAATCAAGGTTGTAGTCAGTAATATGTTTTCCTTGTAGAATATGCTACAATTACTAAATCTCCTAATTAATTATCATGATATCTGTTCAGTTGACGATGCAAGATTACTTCTTGGAATACACTATCATGGATATGGAAACTGGGAAAAAATCAGAATGGATCCTAGCCTTGGTCTTACAAGAAAGATCGCTCCTGCTAGTCTCGGTGAGCGGGAGACATTTTTGCCTCGTGCTCCTAACATGGATAATCGTGCTAGTGCTCTTCTGCAAAAAGTAAATACAATTTTTTTGTCACTTTGATAGTTCACTTTGCTGCTTGTCTTTTGCTGCACAGGCAGCAAATTTTTTTCCTTTTCCAAACTAGTAATGGTGATATTGCATATGGCTGCTAATGCATCAATTGTTTTCGCTTGTTCTGTAAAATAACAGGAATTTGCAAATGTGCATGGGAAGATTACGAAGGGTAAAGGTTCACGTAGGAATGCAAGGATTGAAGAGGAGGTTATTATAAAATCAAGTACTCGATCGAGACCAAACCCTAAATTAAATTCTAGGGTTAACAAAGAGTCTAATCCAAAGCATCAAAAAGAGGCACGTCAAGTGAAAGAAGAAGGCGAAATATCTGGATCTGAGCAAGATGGCCATTACACTGAACAAGACAAAGAAGATAAATGGGTGGGCTGGTGCAATCAAGTCATGGAAGGGGAATTAGTTACTTTGACGCGACTAGAAAGGTTGCAAAACACCAGTGTAGAACTTCCAAAGGAAAAGGTATCATTCTTTACCACCGCGATAATCGTGGTCATCCTTAACTACTAAGCGAACCATTATAATTCAAAATTACAACTCATCCAGTAACTATTATATTATAAAAGGTTAATCATATAAAACCATGCTACGATTCTTAATTGCTGCTTTGGAATAAATGCTAAAGTCCATTCAGTTCCTTTCCACACACACACACACACACACACACTCTCTCTCTCTCTCTCTCTCTCTCTCTCTCTCTCTCTAGAATTTCATGATTTTGAGTTTGTACATTTTCAGGTACTTGCAAGAATTCGTAACTATTTACAGCAGCTTGGCACAAGGATTGATGAAATAATTGAAGACCATAAAAATCAAGGCTACAAGAAGTCTAAGCTAGCCAGTAAGTTTCTCGTTCTGGTTTTATTTTCTGTGCCGATATACTGTGATAACTTTCAACATACTATTCTGGTTCATACATGCATTGTTCTATATTATTCTTGAAAATTTGCCATCTGTTTGACAAAGATCAATTAAGGCAACATAACTAAATATCATATTTGTTGTCATATGAAAATATCATTGGTTTTAAGAATGCGTTTTTATAACTTTGCTTGCGTTCAAATATTAAGATAACACTTTGATCTTAGCCGAAGCAATAATCTTCTTTTGCAGCAATGAGAACAAGGTTGTGGGATCATGTGTCAAAGTTTTCCAACTTAACAGGAGAACAGCTACGGGAAACCTATTTAAAGCTGAAAGAGGATATGGGTAGAGATGGAGCTGGTTCCTCCCATTATCAAAACAACAACAAATTCAAAAACAAACAAAAATCGCAGAATTTTCAAACTCAGAACATGGGTGCACCAAATACAGAGCCATGGAAACATAGAAGAAGAAACAACTCAAATAACCACCAACAATATTATATGCAGCCTCCTCCATTGCCGCCTTATCCCCTGCAGCCTCCGATCAGTGATCCTAACTCCGCTGGTATTCTTGGTTGGGGCCCAAGTGATTTAAGAAGATTTACCAACGGCAGACCAAAAGGGCATTTTCCTCAAGGGCAGAGGTAGCCATCTATACAACAGTGGATTTTTTTACAAGGAATTAAATTGAAAAGAAAGGAGAAATATTATGGACTTCGCATTATTCTTCAAGGACTGCCTACGGTTGTCGGGACGAAGTCACTAAATCGTGACTATGATAGAGCAAGTTATATGCAACGGATATTCTTGCAGGCGATGAGCGAACTTTCATGTTTGCTATTTTTGCTGGGTTCTGGTAGTATGTAAAAGTGGTCTAAGAAATAATTTTTTAGTTTATGAATATCGTCAAAGAACCATCTTTACATGAAAAGTATGTTCATATAGGCTTGAGCTTTTTCTTTTCTTTTTGAAATCAAATATTTTTGTAGTGACAGTGTAAAACAGTTATTTTCGTTAATATAATTCTTATTCTGTATTGATGTTGGTTTCTCTCTTTATTTAGCAATCGTGTGGTTTCTTCTTTATGTTGAAGCATGATGCATGCCATATTATTGACATGGAGTAAGTAGGTTTTGTCTGGATGTTTAAATAAGTGATTTTATTGTGAAAGATAGACTTTATTTTTTTTAAGATCGAAGGATAATCCATGATTTTTTTTTGTTTTTTGTTGTTGTTGTTGAGAACAGTACATACTGTAAAACTGATACCATACACACCGCAAAACTGATATTTAAAAACTGATGCCTAAATTCTGATAGCGTACATACTGTAAAATTGATACTTAAAAATTAATAGTACAAATTTGATATTATGCACACTGTGCGACTGATACATAAAATTTGATGTTTTGTCTTTTAAAATAAAGTTTAAGCAGGTAGTCCATACGGCTGAAAAAACCCATAACTTTGTTCTTAACATTATTTTCCTGATTTGGTTGGTGACTTGGAGGGAAATATTTTTTTTTTTGTCTTTGTGTTCCGCCTGATGTTTCGTTTGGTGTACATATAAATATTATTGTTGGGCATTTTTATCATATTACCAATTACCAATCCTTATCAACCGCTATCAACAAAAGTAGTACTGAACAAATGGTAACCGATTTGATTGGTACGGTATATTAATCCGCATGCAAATATGCGGTACGGTAATGGTAGTTAAGTATTAATAATGGTAATTACCATACCTATAACATACCTTAAACAATAAATATGTATATTGTTATATTTCATTATATATGTTCATTACATAACATTGTTAAAAAACCTCTGAAAACTCCCAATGGTCATTTAATGGCGACCGCCTTCTAAATCTCCATAATTTTTTCTGCGAATCTCTCGTTTCTCATTAGCTCGCCTGTCTCTCTGTTGTTATTCCGCCTATTGCTTGTGAGCTTTCTCTTGTGGTTTCCTCTTTTCGAGAAACCCAAAAATGCATGGTTCTGAGCTTCGTTGCCGAAGAGTCTGCGATGGTTGGCTTGTTTCTTCAGCCTTGTCCTTGCTTTGCGAGTTCGCTGTTGTCAGTTGTAGATGGCTCGATGTCTGTTGTGAGGAATTTTTTATCGAGGTTAGGCTTTACTCGTTGGCAGCTTTTGCCGGTATTCTACGCCACCGCTTCTTAGTGGTTGAGGATTGTTTTCTGGAGCTGTCCCCCTTTACTTATTAGATCTTGTGTCTAAACTGCCCCTGCGTGGGAGTTTACATAGATTGTTGGGTGTAAGGGAGATTAGCTCTCTCCAAAGCCCTGAAATCAGTCTAGAAAAGCAGGATTTCATCACCCTTTTCAGCCTCGTCTGAATTTGAGGGTTTCTGAGGCTTTCCCTATTGTGGCTGTTCATGGGTTTTGTGTTGGCTCTTTGGTTTGCGAGGCGTATTTGGGTCTGTATCTGGTAGCGTAGTTTCGGCCGAGGTACGTGGTGTTGGGGAGTTGACCACCCCACCCAATATTAGTCAGTCTGCTAGTTTCGAGGAGCGTCGGTATGCTGGTGTTGCTGGGCAGCAGGTTGGCTTCCGACGTCGTAGACGTAAGTCCCGTCGCTCGCGGAGTCATAGCACTTCAACACCTGTAGCTGGTTCGAGCTGCTCGTTTATGTGGCATGACTCTTCTTTGCTTTCTTTGGTGGTTGGCACGCAAGCTTCCCCGTGCTCGATCTTTCCAATTCCTTCTCTGTTTTAGAGGAAGCGGATCTATCAAACGTTAACATGGCAGCTTGTACATATGTTCCTGTTATCGAGGTGAGTAGCCCGTAGGGGCTAGGTAGTGCTGCTCACTGTCATCGGCTTTAGCTTGCTTCAGATGATCTTAGTGTGCTAACAGGGAAAGAATTTTGTAGCATGGTTACGAAGTCCGGTCTTCAGACAGATGGTTTGGAGTGTTTTGTGGAAGTGGTTGCTGGCTCTTTGGACGTCTTGGCTCTTGGACCTTATACGTCTATATTTGGTAATAAAAGCATCCATATGGATGCTTTGATTGCCAGGGAGGTATGGTTTTTCTCTCGTCTCTTTTACGGCTGTTACCGTGTATGTGGCTATTCCTGTGCCTTTGGTTTTATGTTCATTATCGAGCAAGGTCTGTTCTTATGATCGTGCTTGTTTATGTGCGGTAGATGCTGGTTCTTTTGCTTGTCCTGTTGATCCTATAATTCCCTGTAGTTCTGTTTCGGTTATCTATTCTTGCCCAGTTGCCTTCCCTTGCTTTTTCTTGCGATTTTATTGGTCGGCGGGTGCTTTGTGTATTGCTTTGAACATTGACACACTTTTGTGTGTGCTCCCCATCTTTTCTCAGCCATCTTCGGATGTGTGCATGATGGGCCATGAATGTGTGCTTTTGTGTGCGGGCGTGTTCGCTGAACCTTTTCTAGGGGCTCAGTTTGTTTTTGTGCCATGTTCGGTTGATCTTTGTGCGATGTTCGGTCGGTTCTTTCTTAGTTGGTTTGATTAGCAAAGTTATTATGCTATTTTTCCGGGATCGACTTGGGTGGCCTTGTGGGTTTTTTGTGGGCCTGGAGGCTTTGTTTGTTGGGCCAGATTCGGTTTTACGATGCTAGTCTGCTTAGGCATTGTCGTTGTTCCAGTTTGTTTGGGGGAGTCGGTTTGGTTTATCGACCAAGCCATCTTTTTGAGTCATTGCGAGGCTTATTTCGTGTCGTTAGTAACTCGGATAGTTTGGTTTTGGCTTTCAGTTTGTTGTGGTTTTTTTTGGCAGCTTAGCTGGGTGTTGCCTAAGTGGGATGGGTGGTCCCCCTTTTGTAGGCGTATAGCGGTGCTCTCGTCGGTTCACTATACAGTTTACCGGAGAGACGACCTCCCTACTCTACCATCTCCCTCTATATACTACTGGTGTCCGGTCTATTGATCATTACCTATCAGGCGTGACTGTTAATCTGATGACAGTTCGACATTGGTAAAGCTCACACAGCAACTAATGTTGCCTCCTACAGGCAATCCCACATTTCCTGTTGTTCGCTCCTTTTTTCCTATTTGGTCTACTTGTTCTATTTCTGTTATCTCAATGCTTCCCCCTTCTCCTTTGTCTCGCCCTGTTGCCACCGCTTGCTTCTCATCTCCCCTTCTTAGTAGGGAGGAAATAACGATCATTAATGATCGTCTATCTCGTCTTACTAAGAATTCCTGTCCTATTAGGTCTAGTCGGTTTGGCACATCTCCTCGTCAGAGTCGTGGGAGATCGTTGGGATTCTCTGATTCCGGTGGGGCTTCCGTCCCTTCTTATTCCTGTTCGTCACGTAGTAGCCGTCGAGCAGTGCCTAGTACTCCTCGCACCATCCGCACACGCTCTATAGTGGCGTCTGAGCAGATCGTTAGATCTACTCGACGCACGTTGTATCTTATCTGAGCTGGGTGGGGGTTGATTCTGGTCTCTGGTTTTGTTTTCCTGTCTCGGTTTTCTGAGTGGTTTTTGGTTTTGATGGCGAATTTTCTTTCTTGGAATGTTCGCTTTGTTGCAACAATGCGTCAGTGGCTAGACTCAGGCGTATTGTTAGGAAGCATTCTATCCTTTTGGTGGCGCTTTCGGAACCTATGTTAGGGCCGGAAAAGATCACCAAGTCCGCCCTTTCTCTCAGCTTTGGCGGTGCCTTAGCCAATGTATCGGGCAAGATTTGGATCCTCTGGTCCAAAGACATAGTTGCCCGCCCTGTCTTCGACTCCGACCAGTTACTTTCGATAGCCTGCTCGTTTCCTTCTTTTTTCTCGGTTTTTCTATTCTCTGCTGTCTACGCTAAGTGCGACAGGATTGTACGGTCAGTTCTGTGGATTGATGTCATCGGTCTTTCTGACTACGATATTCCAATTTCGGTGTTGGGAGGCACCCCAGCCAAGCTGAAAAACGGGGAGGGAATGCTGTTAGTTGTGCGGCTGTGGTAGATTTGAATGTCTTCATCGTCAGTTCGAGGCTGACTGAAGTATCTTTCATCGGATCGTCTTTCACGTGGTGTAACAAATAAGAAGGTCCTAATTGTATTCTTTCCAGGCTTGATAGAGTATTCGCTTCGGAGAGTTGGTTCAGCTTTCCGTCCGTGTACTCTGTCTCTTATCTACATCATACTTTCTCGGACCATGCTCCTATGCTTCTCTGCTGCTCTCCCCATACTCATTATGAGCCTTCCTCCTTTAGGTTTCAAAGTATGTAGAGATATCATCATTCATTCCATCGGGTTTCGAAAGACTCCTGGAACTCCCCAGTTGTTGGCTCCCCTGCTATTACCTTTTCTCGAAAGCTTAAGCGTCTCAAGATTTGCCTCAAGTCTTGGAACGTTCAATTTTCAAGAATATTTTCGATTGTATCAAAGCGGCCGAATAGATTCTTATCCTCGCAGAGGCTTCTTTTGACAAAGATCCCTTTACGGCTAACAAGGAGAAGTGGGCCTTACTCAGTTAGCTTTTTCATTGGAGCTTCGTATCAAGAATAACTATCTTTGCCAAAAGGCGAGGATCAAGTGGGTTGTCGACGGAGATTCGAACACCAAGTTCTTCCACTCTTCTATTCGTAAGAAGAGCAAACTTCTTACGATCCTCCAGATCCATGCTCTGATCTCTCTGTGGATTCCACTCATATGGAAGTCAAAGAGACCATCCTTTCTAATTTTCAATCCTTCCTGGGTTCCCCCTTCGTCTCGGTTTCTGATCCGTCTCTCCTTCCCTTCATACCCAGATTGGTACTCCCTTCGGAGAGTGTTGATCTTGTCGTTCCTCCTTCTTAGGAAGAAAAACGCTCCTGTGTCTTCGCTCTTAGCAAGGATACGCTAGTGGGCTTGATGTCTACAACGGGGTTTTCTTCCGTAGTGTCTGGTCGATCATCCAATCAGACTTCTGCCTTGCGATTCGGTTCTTCTTCTCAGGTGGAAACCTGCCTCTGGGATAGACTTCCACTAACTTGGTCCTTATTCCAAAGTGCGAAAGTCCTCGTACATGCGCAGACTTTCGCCCTATCAGTTTATGTAACTTTTCTAATAAGGTTATATCTAAGGTCCTGGCCACTAGGCTAGCTCCATTTCTCCAGCATATTATTTCCGCTTCTCAAGATGGGTTTGTAAAAGGATGATTGATTATGGATAACGTACTTCTAGCCCAAGATCTGGTGTCTCAAGGGCTCTAATGTGGTTATCAAGCTGGACATGGGAAATGCTTACGATCGCATGTCCTGGTTTTTCATCATTAAGGTTCTTAGAGCTTTTGGGTTTCCCGAGGCCCTCAATGATATTATCTGGAGGCTCATTTCCAACTGTTGGTTCTCCGTTCTCATCAACGGATCGACCAAGGGGTACTCCAAGGCCGAAAGGAGGCTTCGTCAAGGAGATCCTCTTTCTCCTACTTTGTTCATTATCGCTGCCGAGGCTTTCGTTCGTTGATTGCATTCACTAATGGTAGCAAATCAGATTCATCGTTTTGGCATCCCTTCGAGCTGCCCTATTATCTCCTCTTATCATTCGCTGATGACATTATCATTTTCACGAATGGTAGTCATCGTTTAGTCCGTCGTCTTCTCGGCCTCATTCAACAGTATGAGAGGTAGGGCTGTCAATGAGTACCCCAAAAATACGATATCCGTCCGCATTCGTATCCGAAAATATGAAATATATCTATTATCCGGGATGCGGATACTGATATCCGATATCCGAAAATCCTTATGGATACAGATATGGTTATAGTGGTACCCGTATCCGAAAAATATCCGTCCGGTTTACTGTTGCGTGTGTTTATGCGTGTATACATTATATATACAAATTTTATTTTACACCTAAGCTTAAATTAATATATAAATTATCTTAAAATAGCTAAACTAATCTCAACTATTGATTATAAAAAAATGTTGTGTTTGGTATTATGCAACATTTTAAATTATGTACTCATTTTATTTTGAGGTATGGTTATAATTAAGGCATAATTGTGTATATGTTTCGATGATTTATATTTTGTTTTATTTTAGTCTTAATGTGGTTTATTTCATATCTTACACACTTTAACTCTTAAAATATTTATTGTATGAAATTTATTTGATCGATATCTTACTTGTAATTTTTAATTAGATGTATTCATCTTTTCTTTTGAGGATTTTTTTTTGAGGAAGAGATGTATTCGTCTTTTCAAAAAATATTCAATAAACCAAATTTGCATGTGAGTAATGTGTTTGTAAACTGTTGTTGTTTTATTTTTTGATATTTTTCGGATTTTTTCACACAACCGCATCCAATGTACATTTTTAAGTTTCGGGATACGGATTTTTTCGGATATCCGTATTCGCTAAGGCGGATACGGATATTTTTGGATATCCGAAAATATCCGCGATACAGATATGGATACTCTTAAACGGGTATCCGTGGATATCGGATACGGATTTTCATTTTCGGATACAGATATGGATTCAGATACAACACTATCTATATCCGTCTTCATCCATTTACAACCTTAATGAGAGGTGTTTTGGCCAACTCGTTAATACCGTTAAAAGTTGTTTCGTTCCACCGAAAGATTTGCCTTCTGTTAGATCTTCTTGGATCGAAACCTTCATCGGCTTCAAGGCGGCTTCCCTCCCGTGCCGTACCTCGGTATTGTTCTTTATAGAGGTCGTAAGCTCAACGCCATTTTCGATCCCTTAACCGACAAAGCCAGTGGGAAGATCATAAGGTGGAATGTTGTGCTTCTCTCCCAGCAAGAAGGATGGTTCTCATTACGTCTGTGCTTGACTCTATAGGATCGCACATGTTTGCTGCCATGACTCCACCTCTTCTTTTTTCAGTTCTTTCCGGTCTTTGGCTTCGTTCTTTTTCTCGGGTAAAAAGAATAACGTCAATCGTCACCATTCGATTTCTTGAGACACCATTTGTCGTCCCTGCAGCGAAGGGGGCCTTAGTCTCAGAAATACAAAGGATATTTGTACTGCATTTGATTGCAAGCTGTGGGCTAGGTTCGAGGCGAATGACTCCTTATGGGCGATGTTCCTTCACGCTAAGTACCGCATGCTACAGTCCGCAAACTATTCCAGTGTCCCGTCATACGCTAGCGAGACGTGAAAACGGATGAAGTCGGTGAAGGCGTTTTCGAATTCACAAGGGGGTGAATCCGGATGGGACGACAGTCCCTTTATGATTAGTGCAGCTTGGAGTTCGGCGAGGACGCCATCCCCACGTCTCCACCTCTTCTTCTTCATCTGGGATGTCCGTATCCCCTCGAAGGTTTATCTGTTTATGTGGCAGACCCTTTACGACGGGCTTCCGATAGATGAGAACCTTTAGAAGATTGACATTCTTTTAGTGTCACGCTGTAGGTGCTGAGGATTTAGGGATACAGAATCCATAGTGCATTTGTTTTTCTTTGGTTTTTCCGCCATTTCGGTTTGGAATTACTTCGGGAACTTGGTTGGTCTTCGAGGGAATGTGTCTTCTGATATTTTGAGAAACTGATGGACCGAAATCTCATGTAAATCCTTGCGTTTTATTCTTTTTAGGCTTATTCCTTGTCTTATCTACTGACATATCTGGTGCTCGCGGAATAAGGCGGTTTTTGATGAGTTGCCTATGGACTACTCATCTATCATCCGAAAGATAAGGAATGACGTGTTAGTTGCTTTTCGTGGCAAATTGTTTAGAGGTTCCTTTGGTTCCTGATTGCAACCAAATGATCTCACACTAATTAATGGTAAAAACTTATTACCAACCTTTACCAAACACTACCAATCATAAACCGAACCGTTGATAACCGATATCTTTGGTTGTTAATAGTATAATTTTTCTATTATAATATAAGTTGGTACAATAATGATTTTAAATACAAAGTTCCGATACCGAACCGAATCAATTATTGATTTGCACTGATGCAATTTTAGTTAATTGAATGAACGGCAATCCCGAATTTGGTCAAATCCCTTTCCGCGTTCAGTATCATTTTTATTCATTTGTTTCCTGGTGCTGCTGCATGCCATTTGCTACGTTTATACTTCTGAATGTAACTCTATGGATGCTTGGAAAGGACGTGATTTGAGCAGTCCACTTGTAGTTTGAACACCAAACAATACACAAAAGATAGATTTGTGGAGCAATGTATTGGTGGGGAACTAGTGATATATTGTGCCGCCACTGTAAATAAAAAAAAGGTAAAAGGGAATGAAGAAAGATAGGTTCTTCCTCTAATTCTTCCAATCCAACTCTAAACATGTCTACTGATTCGATGCCGCCAAACGATTCGATGCCTACTCTAATAGCTTCGGTATCTCTCTCCTCATCGTATTCTATCTCCTCTACTTCAAATCAGTATGCTTTTCTCCTGGAGCGTGTACGACCAATCATCCATCTTTTAGAACAAAACACAAGCCCCCAAATTGAACAAATCAAGAGTTCTTACGATTTCATAGACACCCAGATGAAGGAAAGCTCAAATGGTTCACTGGAAAATTACATCCAAGACCTCGGGAGGTGCCTTGGCCTATTGCTCATGGCTTGGGGAGACGCCCCGAGTGAAATCAGAAAAGAAATACGATCGATTGTAAAAGATATAAAGACGGTCGGTATGACTAGTTCTAGTAGCAGCGAAGTGGTTCTTGACTTGGAAGATGTTTTGGTCAGGTTAAAGAAAAGTGGAGAAGAAGATAGCGGAATTGCTTTATTAGAGCTGGGATTCTTAATCCGTGAAGGATTGGTGAAAGAAGAGGAGAGCGAAAACGTGATTATGGTACTTTTAACAAAATTGGGAAACGCGAAAGTTGGAGATAGATTGAAAATTCTGTTGTTGCTGAGAGAATTGTGCGACATGAATGAGGAAATCAAGGTAGCTTGCCCTTATTATAGGTTTAAATTTTCTGCATGTCTCAACGTTCATTATTCTGTAGGAGGCGATGTCCGGTATAGAGTCCCTTTCAACAATGGTTAGATCACTGACCCGAGATGTAGAAGAAAGCAGAGAAGCAGTTGGACTACTAACAGATTTATCTACAATACAGAAAGTTCGGCAAAGAATTGGAAGAATTCAAGGATGCATTGTGATGCTAGTTGCTCTTTTCAATGGTAAAGACATTCGAGCTTCGCGTGATGCAAAGAAGCTATTGATTACATTATCAAGCAACACACAGAATGTGCTCCTCATGACTGAGGCTGGGTACTTCGTCCCGCTCATTCAATATCTTAAAGAAGGTATGTATAGTTAAAAAGGGGAACAGAAGTCCATCTAGATATGATATCTTTTTTTTTTTTTTTTTTTTTTTTTTTTTTTTTTTTTTTTTTTTGGGGTTAGGTGTATTTTATTCTATCATGTATAACCATCTAAAATGCAAGGGTTAATCTGGATCAGACATGTTAGTGCTAACATGCAAGGTGTATTGCAGGCTCTGACATGAACAAGATTTTAATGGCAGCATCAATCTCAAGAATGGAGCTAACCGAACAAACCAGTTCAGCCCTTCAAGGCGCAATTGAACCACTAGCAAAAATGTTTGATTTGGGTAAACTCGAATCAAAACTATCTTCCCTAAAAGCTTTGTCCAAACTCTCAAGATTTCCACAGAACTTGCCACTCTTAATAAATTCAGGTATTGTTCCTTCTCTGCTCCAACTTCTGTTCTCGGTAACTTCAGTCTTCCTAACACTACGTGAACCTGCTTCATACATCCTTGCTAACTTATCCAAATCACCAGTCATTCTAACTTATAAGCAAATCGCACCACGTCTACTTTCACTTCTAAACTTGTCAAGCCCAACTATGCAACTTCACATGTTAAATGCGCTAAACAACATAGCTAGCCATGCCAATGCTAAAGAAGCTCAGAAGAGAATGCACGAAAGTGGAGCAATGGTATACATCACTCCTTTCATTGAAAGCGATAACGATGAGCTTCGACCCATTGCTTTGAATTTACTTCACTGTCTCTCGAAAGAATTCAGTGAAGAGTTCGAAGAAAACCATCTCAAAAATTTAGTGCGCATCATACTCACATCTAACTCAGAGCAAGAGAAGACCACTTGCATTTCGATTTTGAGCAATCTACCTATAAAATCCAAAAAAGCCACTGAAACTCTAATTCAAGCAAATATCCTTCCACTTCTAATATCTTTACTTGAAAACAAAACTTCTTCAAGTTCATTAGTCGAAAGCATTGCTAGCTTATTCATAAGATTCACGGTTCCATGGGACAAGAAGCTGCAAAAACTATCTGTTTCGCACGGGCTAATACCGTGTTTAGTTAAACTACTATCTAAAAACTCAACTGTTGCAAAATCAAATGCGGCAATTTCTTTATATCAGTTATCACAGAACTCGACAAGTTTGCAGAATGCAAAATCTTGGTCATGTTCATTCTCATCAAAATCTAGTATATGCGAGTTGCACAGTAAGCAGTGTAGCGTTAAAACCACCTTCTGTTTAGTGAAAGCAAATGCAGTAAGGCCGTTAGTCGAAGTGTTGGAAGGTGAGGAGAGAGGAGCGGATGAGGCGGTTATGAGTGCACTATCAAGTTTGATGGTGGATGAGGTGTGGGAAAATGGGAGTAAGGTCATCGAAAAGGCAAATGGTGTTGAGGCCATTGTGAGAGTTTTGGGGTGTGGTACTTTGAAGGCGAAAGAAAAGGCGGTTTGGATTTTGGAAAGGATTTTTAGGGGTGAAAAGTTTAGGGGGAAGTATGGAGGGAGCGCTCAAGTTGTGCTTATTGAGCTCGCAGTGGAAGGGGAGGAGAGTTTGAAACCGATGATTGCACAAATTTTGGGTCATCTTCAGCTTTTGCAAACGCAATCAAGCTACTTTTGATGGATATTTTCTCTCTGTTGTTTTGGTTTTAGTAAGGATAATGTGTGATTATTACTCTTTGTGCATAAGATACCTTAAGCTTTTTAGTATTAAATGTTGATAAAATGCAGTGCTGCAGACTCGGTCAACGGATGTCTATACTAGATTGTGGATAGCAAACGAATACTAAACTTTTATCTGTGGGCTCCATGGTAATAGTAAATTTACCAGTATCATACCAATACCAATTAATTAATAAAAAAAATTAAGTCACTTTGGTTTACCAATGTTATCGGTATGATAACGGTTAATTTACCATTGTTAACGGTAAATATAGCGGTAAAGAAAAGTCAAACCAGTGGCAACGGTAAATTTACCAATCATATTAAATTTATTTTTCACTATTAGATCAAACCTTAACCATAGACACTTTTAACGATATGTCGTGGTTTTTAAGAAGATTTTATAGTATTATTTATGATGATGGTTTTTTTTAAGTTTTGTAAGGCTGAAAGTTTGAGATTATAAATGTTATTATCTCATATTATTGTAAATAAGCTATGATGGATTAAGAAATACTTAGATGTCAACTAAAACATGTCGTAATGCTAATGTGAATATCATACAGTAATAATAAAAAACAAGATTTTTTTTTTTTTTTTTTTTTTTAAATTTTAGTGCAACAAAATTTGAATGTTTGTTGTACTGGTAAATTTCTCATTACCAGCCAACGGTATACCAGTTTATCGGTATACCAATGAATATTTAACCATTGGTAACGATAAATTATCGGTAGCTATTTTTGACTTAGCAGTAGTACTGATACGGTAATGATTCTCATGTATCGGTAGTGGTTACCATTACCATAACAACCCTAATTGGAACACATAGTTAAACATAAAATTGAACACATAAATTTTTTAAGTCATTAGATTTGTTTCTCTTGACATTAAAGATGAAATTTAAGGGAAGTTCTAACAGTTTTCTTATGTTTAATTTTGTGTCATCATTCTGTATTCGAATGTACTTTTCCTAAATAAATTAAAAAAATGAATATTAAATTTTGGTCATTAAAATCAAATTTAATGCATAAGAACTCATTTTCTAATTTTTTTTAATATAAATTAGGACCATGAATTACATAAATTTATACAGTTGTTAATTAATATAATTCTAAGGATGTAATTTACATACCTTTTTTGATAAGCATGTTATGGCTATCTTGAAATTTAATGTAGACTTTAGCCAAACCGTCCCAATAAAAAATTCATTTAGGATTAGTGGTTAATAAAATATGAAAAATATGATGATAAAACAGTGTTTTTTCGGGCTGTGAATGGATATATTTGTGTGTATACAGTGTAGATTATTTGTATCATAGAAGAACAAATATTAATTATACTTAAATACCCGTGATAGAAATTATTATCCTGACATAAAGCAAACAAATAAATTTTGGATTTTTTTCATTTGGCTTTGTTTTGAAACTTTATTACAAAATAGCCATGTTTCAAAATTTGTTACATTTATAACTTAGTTTTGACCAACTCAGAACCATTCAAATCAATAATAAACCACACATGTCAGACCTGAATTGCTTAAAATAGTGAATTGTTATTTTAACTAATGAGGTAAATACAAACCAGAACATAGAATCACAGAAACATAAGCAGAATAACCTGCAGCGGAAACATAGTAGTACATAGGTTCTTACATGATACATGATACATAATGGTACATAATGAGTCATAAGCTCATACAATAGATAGGGTACATATAAATACTAATAATAAGACGTGAGAATAGATAACTAGATAGCTGGTAACTGAAGGATCCAAGTGAGATGCCAACCTCCAAAATGCGTCACGAACGGCTATGGTGTTCAAGCTGACCCAAGCATACAGTCAAAGAAACAATATACTCGATCGAGTCAGGACTAACAGTCTCATATAAGTGAATTAACTCAAATGAAGTGTTCTTATGTTTGGGATTTTCATCCTTTAAGGATCCGCAAAACTAATATCTATATAATAGTACGCTATTATTGTAATGTCTATTCAGTAAAGTAAATATAATGAAAATTGCGTAAGCGAGATTACCATGTTACCCTTACGCCGTTTATATGTGTCACAGCCTATACAGTACCGTATATTCACCGCACTGGTATTATTATTGGGCACTCCATAGAAAGCAATACAAAATCATGGGGCTCACACATGATAATATGACAAGGCACTCGAAGCAATACCCAGGGTAGGATTCTACCAGTTGCACTCCCAGACCGGTGGTAACGCATAGCAGCAACTACCGCCTACCTCGGACAATACTCGCATAATCAAAGGGCCCCCCAAATCAATCACATAGTAATAGAGATGATATCGAAGAAGCGTGTCCGATCAGAGGTGCGACCTCAATTAGTCACGGTATAGCTCCTGTTTTAGTCATATTAATTATGACCCGAAGGTCAAGTCCATTTCGTCATCGTTCGCCTTCTTCAATCCAGTAATCATTTCCAAGTCATCCTGCTTCGTTCTGGATACCCCACCACGTACACATTTGTTAAAGTGGTATCAACACTGGCAGATAGTATGCCACTTACCGACTCCTGTCTCCTTAATAATCGAACGCTTACATTTTTCACACGGTGGCCATTAGATTGAAATCATATTTCAAGTATCGCAAATTGATTTATTTCAAGTATTGCCCAAAAATCAATTATTCAAATAATTTACCATTGGTTCGATTAAGATTACAAATCCAATATTCACAATTCCTTTGTCAACCATTGGTTTTAAAGTTTCAACTTCCACGAAATATCTTTATGGCTTGAAACCCTTTATTTCACTCTTTGGATTCACTAGACTGAATAGGACATAAATTCTATTTGCATAAAAATAATATTTTAAAATAATTAAGTTTGAAAATAGTGTGTATATATATATATATGTACTAAGTTGAAAATAATGTATATACGTATACATATATAGTTGAAAATTGTTATAAAATACATGTAGTTAAAGTGATCAAATTATTTGTAAAATAAAATCTACAAAATCAAGTAATGCGGAAAATTGCCTTAATGAAATTAAAGTTCTATTCAAATAATATTAATCCAATCCAATCCATATCTCACAATTTCCTTTTCCATCTAGATTTCACATTTTATCAAATTCCTTTGGTTCAATTTCAATACTTCCATGGTTAAAACGATTCCCAAACCATTGTTTACCATGCGTTTCACATATCCTTTCCATATAATAAATTTTCAAACAACTTTCAACGTTAGTTGTTAACCAAAAAGATTTGTTAAATTTCAACTTGTTAACAAAACTCGTATTCACCATGACTTAGATAAGCATTTAACAAATAAACATTTTGATTGCACTAAAATGGTGAACAATCATTTGACAAATCATATCTCAATTAAGTTACATAACGTTTGACAAGTCTTTGCAAATCCTTTATATTAAATCACCTAATTTTAAGATTTCATGTTGTTAAATTCATTATTCAAAACACAAAGCTTAAGTAGGACTTATTCAAATAAATTTAAATTTAAATATTAACTTGCATGATCACTTTTAAATCTTATTTACATAAAATCGTATTCCTTACAAATTCAAGTTAAGTTTGAACAAAAATTTCCTTTTTATCTTTTCTTTACGCTATACGGGGATTTCATGAAAATTTCTATTTACAAAAATCGATATAATATTTTGAAATGTTTTAATTTTTTATTGACCACGGTGTACGTATATAATTTTCTATCCTATGGTCAGGTGATACTGCTATTTATCATTCCAATTCATTCTTTAAAATATTCGAATCTCGGGTATGTATTATTTCAACCCGCATCCCAAATCGATTCGAATATATATAGCTCTTCGGGTATTTATCATTTCAACCCGCATTGGTTTTCTAATCTATGGGGAACGCGCATGGTGAGAATCATAGAATATCACACATCACATACAAATTGTGTTATATAAGGAAACAATGTGCATGTCGCATGTGCACAATCATAAAGCAAACAAATCTATTGCAACCTAACATTTCATTCAACATCTCAAATTTTTAATTCATTTAATAATCAATTAGTCATAAATGAGAAAACTTACCTTTCGTGGCAAAATGAGAAGACACGATATGAGTAGAACGACGCTAATGGCTACAAGGAGAAATTCACTACTTAGACAAAGGTACGATTTTTTTTATTTAGAAAAGCGGACTAAATTCATGACAACATTTTACGGAAAAGATTTCAATCAAAATAATTGACCAAAACCAAGTTGCGACAGTCAGATTTGAACTAGTGACCTTCTAGTTTTGAGTTGCATGTCAAACCACTCAACTAGTATGATGTTATTTGAAATAGAGAAAGGCGGCCTTTGAGTTTACTGACTGGTGTTCAAAATTTACACAACACCATCTGCTGTGGCTTGCATGTGTGACCTGGTCATTATTAGAAATATGGATGGACTGTGTAAATCAATTTTTTTTTTTTTTGGTATGGATTGCCCAGGTTCGAACTATGGACACAATAGAAGCAATGTGCTAAGATTCAAGCTAATGACACTCATGTATGGCAAAATTCAACACACAGGCATCTTCAGCATGGGCGTGTGCAAAATATGTCATAGCAGCTTGAAGCTAATGAGCTCACAAGTGGGTAGCATCATGAAAACTTGCGCATATGGGTATAAATATATACCTGCGCGTGTTGCAAAATCAAATGCAAGAAGAATGGAGGCAAGGACTTACACCAAGTGACAGACTGGAAAAAAATGTGCAGGGACTTGGTCGAGATGGCGCTGTGTTGGGACGACGCAGATGAACTTGCCGGGGATGACTGCGACGGTGGGGTGGAGCTGAAATACAATAGTGGGCTAAGGATTCATTCCGGCATACTAAAGAAGCTACTTTCATATATATATATATATATATATATATATATATATATATATATATAAGCGTTCAAGAGCACCCCAAATAGTGCAGCACCCCTTTAGCCCCCTGATTTCCACTACACATTCCCATTTCTCTCTCCTCCCACTAACTCTCTCTCCCCCACTAACTTATTTAATAATAAATGCTTGGCCCTCATTTGGGTGCAAAAGGGGTGCTATATAAGCCTCCTCATACACACACACACACACTATCAAGGGAAAGTGGGCAAAGGAACTCACGCAATACCAAGTTCAAGATGTTGAACGGGGTGCTGGAGCACTGGCGACTCGACTGGCGGAGCTCGTTGTAGCAATTGGTGACGAGTTGGGTCCGAACGGGAAGGTTACGATGGCAGTAGAACTGCTGCTGTCTGCTCCAGTTTTCCACGAGAGGTAGGATAGCTTTGGCGACCGACGTTGGTTGTTCGAGGTCGATGAACAACGGACTAGGTGGAGGAGTGAAGGTGCGGTCGACTTTGTAGAAGAGATAGGTGAAGTGCGGTTCCATGTGTATTGAGAAGAATGGGTTGGAAATAAAAGTGGGAAGGTGCATGCGAGGTTTCTCACGTAAAGGAGGATTGGAGTTCCTTTGCTCCAGACATTCGAAAGTTTTTTTTTTTTAAAAAAAAAACAACCAGAAACGGAGAATGGGGTAAAAGAAAAATGGGTAGGAGAGAGAAGTTGGTTGCGTGAAAAAGAAATGAGTAGGAGGAAGAAGATGTTCATGCGAGGAAGAAATGAGAGGCTTGTATTTCTGCCATCCGAATATTTTATTTGAGCCAGTATTGGATTCTCTGCTCATGAACAGTTTCGAAATCTTGGTACACTGTTTCGATAATCTTGTAATTGATAGGGAAAGATATTTGAGCCGTTGCCATATTTTTAGGGAAAGGAGAAATTTCAGATCCAAGAGGCAACGTGAAGAAATATTTCAGAGAGAGAAAGAACCCTTGTTAATAGGGATAAGGGTTAAAGTTGGCTGAAAATTTATTTACATATATATCAAGGCTTTGAAATTCAAATTTGTTCCCACACCATTATTATTTTCCCCTTGTTTTGTTAACGGATTTGGTATATTATATTTATTTATAAAGAAATGAACGGATAACGCAGTGAACGCACTAACGAACATTAAACTGTTTTACGCATAATTTCACATATTTTAGTGAACGCGCATTACAACACTGAATTTTATTAACGAGAAACGTTGAATTTCTGGATGTTAAATTTCAGAAATTTAATTAAAATAAAATTTTGTTTTAGATTTCAAAACTATTAATTCATTTTTTCGAGTTTAAAATTATTAATCCATTCTTTTATTCTTTAAAAAATTTCGAGATTGCTACATCCTCCTCCACTTAAAGCTTTTCGTCCTCGAAAAGGAATTATCAAAGAATGGATGGTAAACGAATAGATATAGATAAGATAAGTAAACTCAACGAATATTACCTGGATAAATAATTCCGAATTTGAAGCACGCATGCTCTCCTCCGTTTCCCAAGTACAATCTCGATCATCGTCACTCCACTGCACTTTGACCAGATTGACTAATTTTCTTCTAAGCTGCTTTGTACCTCTATCCACAATACGAAGTGGTCTCCTTTCAACAGTCAAATTTGGTTCGATATCCAAGCTATCCAGTGCAGCTGGCTGAACATACGAATCGTGCAAACATTTTTGTAGGTGGGATATATGAAACACATCATGCACCCCTGCAAGCTTCTCGGGTAACTCAATGCGATAAACCAAAGGACCAATTTTCTCTAAAATACAAAATGAGCCAATAAATCTTGGAGCTAGCCTCCCTTTCCGTCGAAATTGAATTACGTTCTTTAATGGTGAAATCTTTAAGAAGACCTGATCTCTAACTTCGAATTCCAACTTCTTTCTTCTTCTATCAACATATTTTTTTTGACGATCTTGAGCAATTTTCATCTTATTCCTGATGTCGGCAAATTTTTATGTTGCTTCCATAATCATATCTGGTCCAAGAGGTAAATTATCTCCAGATTCAATCCAACAAGTGGGCGTTCTACATTGTTTCCCGTATAAGGCCTCAAATGGTGACCTTTTAATGCTTGCCTAGGATTCAATGATAGAAATTCAATATTGGCATTTAAGAAAAATTCGAATTTCGTACATTGAAGATTTACTTGGTAACTATTATTATATGTGAATTCAACAAAGTGAATATGATCTTCCCAAGATCCTCCATAGTCAAGAATACAAACGCGGAGGAGATCTTCCAATACCTGATTCAACCTTTTCGTTTGACCGTCTGTCTGTGGATGGTAAGCAGTACTAAGATTTAATTTAGTACCCAAGGCTTCCTGAAATGCTTTCCAAAATCTACTCGTAAAGATAGGATCTCGATCACAGACGATGCTAGAAGGGATTCCGTGCAACCTAACGATTTCTTTCATATATAACTCGGCTAGGCTCGCAGCTGTACGACTAGCTTTGACAAGAAGGAAATGTGCTGACTTGGTCAATCGGTCCACAATTACCCAAATACTCTCATTTCCCTTTCTTGTCCTAGGGAGGCCGTCGATAAAATCCATAGAAATTTGATCCCATTTCCAACTAGGAATCTCAAAAGTTTGCAATAGTCCGGCTACCCTTTGACGATCAATTTTAATTTGCTGGCAAGTTGCGCATCTACTAACGTAACGAGAAACATCTCGCTTCATACCACTCCACCAAAATAACTTCTTCATATTTTGGAACATCTTGTGTATACCTGGATGTATAGAGAGTTTGGATTGGTGACTTTCTCTTGATACTTCTTGCCTTAGGCCATCAACATTAGGAGCACATATGCGACCGTTAATCCTCAAAACGCCCTTTTCATCTATTTGAGCACCCATTCCACTATGACATTACTTCCTTTTACTCCGAATGTTTTCTTTCATAAGCTTAAGCTCTGGACCTTCATCTTGCACTACAGCTATATGATCCATAAGAGGTAATGAAACTGAAATTTGGCATAACATAGTCTTCTTTCGACTCAATGCATCAGCCACTGCATTCGTTTTTCTTGGAGTGTAATTTATGTCAAGATCATAGGAAGCGAGAAACTCAAGCCATCTAACTTGTCTTTGATTCAGGTCTTTTTGAGAGAATATGTATTTAAGAGATTGATGGTTGGTGAATGATTTGAATTTGGTTCCCAAAAGATGATGTCTCCACAATTTCAAGGCGAATACTACCGCAAGTAACTCTAGATCGTGGGCCGCATAATTTGCTTCATGATTCTTAAGTTATTGACTAGCGTATGTGATTACCCTTCCATTACGCATTAGAAAGGCTCCTACACCTTCCTTACATGCATCCGTGTAAACTGTAAATCCTTCGTTTCCATTAGTGACAGTGAGAACAGGTGCAGAAGTAAGCTTTCGCTTCAACTCTGTAAATGCAGCTTTACACTAATCGCTCCAAACAAACTTAGCTTTCTTCCTGGTCAAAGTAGTCAAAGGTGCGACAATATGGGCAAAAATCTCTATGAATCTTTGATAATATCCAGCGAGGCCTAAGAAACTATGAACTTCAGTTGGATTCTCAGGTTTCATCCAATCCTGAAAATGGACCGAGTTTTAAGATCAAATCAAAGCATAAGAGGATTTAGATACGAAGAGAAGGAAAAAGATATGACTTACATTGATCGCAGTGATCTTGGCTAGATTAACCAATATCCCATTTCCAAAAACTATATGACCGAGATAACGAATTTCATTTTGCCAGAAATGGCACTTAGCAAATTTGGCTTTCAATTGGTGGCTCCATAGAGTTCCTAGAACATATCTCAAATGTGACTCATGCTCTTCTTCGGACTTAGAAAAGACTAGGGTATCATCGACGAAAACAAGGACGAATCTGTTGAGAGCTTCACGGAAAACTCGATTCATAAGATCAACAAAGAAGGCGGGAGCATTAGTTAAGCCAAATGACATAACCAACCACTAATAGAAACCATTCTCTGTATGGAAGGCAGTTTTGGGAATGCTTTCCTCAGCTACTCTAAACTAATGAAAACCAGTGGCGAGATCGAGTTGAGAGAAAACTTTGACTCCATAGAGCTGATCGAACATATCGTTGATTCGAGGCATTGGGTATATGTTCTTTAAAGTAAGCTTGTTTAGTTCTAGATAATCGACACACATCCTTAGCGATCCATCTGATTTGGTCACAAACACCACAACAGCTTCCCATTCGGAATAACTTGGTCTAACGAGCCCTTTCCAGGGTAAATCCTCAACTTGCGCCTTAAATTAAGCTTTTTTCCTTTACCGCCATTCTTTGAGGAGGAATAACTATGAGACATGCCCCTAGGACGAGGTCTATACAGAATTCAATTTCTCGCTTAGGAGGAAGACCCATTATTTCGCCGAACACATCAGGATAATCTTGGACAATTGGGGTGGAACTAAGATCGTCAAAATGAGAATCGAGCGAGAAGATGAAACTGCCTGCATACTCTTGAGGCATACGACATACGATCGTTAGTTTATTTCCTTGGTCATCTATTAAAGAAACAGTTCGGGATCTGTATGAGATTTCTGCTTTGTACTTCCTCAACCAATCATCGCCAACAGAACATCGAAAGCATCAAAACCAAGAATATAGAAATCACCTATGAAAGGATGAAGGTCAAAATGAAGTTTATCCCCTTTACAAATCTTGCTAAGATTGGCATGGCCTCCAGTTGGGTTAAATACACACAAAATTTCAATTGCGAACGTGGGTTTTAAAGCTTCTTCAATTTTTTTACAAAGATCCATAGAGATAAAACTATGTGAAGAACCCATGTCAAACAGAATGCGAATAGGGTGTGAAAATAAAGTAAAAGCACTTAGAAGCGTACCCTTAGTGTCGTCACCAGTGGGAGGAGTGGAAGATGTCATAGCAAAGACTTCGGACGTGTTTCCTTTGTTCTGAGTGGGGCAGTTTCACTTGATATGTCTGGGATGAAGACAAGCATGGAAAAGGTCATTGCAGGGTAAATAAGTCGGTGGCGCACGAGCTCTAGCGGGGTTAGGGCAACTATTGGAGTAATGACCCTTTTGATAGCAGTTGAAACAGGTAACAATTGAAAGATCACTGAGAGGTCTTTGGGCATGATATCTGTTAGACCAAAATTTGGTTCTAACACCCAAATGCAGTGTGGAATCCTCACAATCACAAATCACAGATAATAAATGCAGAATAACAAGGGACACACGAGATTTTATAGTGGTTTGGCCCAAGCCAAGCCTACGTCCACCTTATAGTTTCTTAAATCCTAAGAAATTACAAGTACAATGCCGTCTCACAATCTGCGAGATCCCTTTATACACAACATCCTAGTGTTACAATGAAGAAGAGGAGAAAAAAGAATGATTTTATACATGCAATCCTCATGTTAGATTGATTTGAAGAAGGCACAATGTCCTCGTGTTCTTGGCAATGGATGCCGAGAGGTGTTAGTACCAAAAAGCCAGAGATATCCCCTGAAAATGCCTTATAGTGGTGTATTTATAGCCATTTACAGCAGGCGGTTTGTGGGCCAAGTGGAACGCATAACAAGAATCTCGAAATGTGGTGGAAACCATGGAGAAATCCTCTCCAAGTCATGCTATGCCATGTGCAATGAGATCCGGGTTCATGGGAGTAGGAATAACCAAGGGAATAGGTCAATATATAAGCAAAAGCAGTTCCAATCCATGCGGTTCGTGACCTCTATGTGCTCCACAATCGGGTCGTGGTCCAGGGTTCCACCACGAGCCCTAGGAGGGCGACCCCTAGGATGGGGGCGAGCCTTAAGGGGCGAGTCCTAGGATGGCGATCCAGTCCAGGAGGGTGAGATCCAATCCAAATTCCAAGCTATCTGCGCTTCGTCACTTCATCCAAGTGATTGTCAGTCCACATTCAAGTCCTGAGTTATTCCAAATGATAACATTCGTGATGGGATGATCCTTGCCAAAAGATAGCCTAACTAGTTGCCCCTTAGAACACATCTTGCTGGTTGAAGGAAGATGTTTTCTGGATAATCCAGGAAATCTATAAGCCATAGAAATCTGAGAATACCATGACTTCTCCGGGTCTGCCAGCTACAAATATAATCCATATCTGTAAAGAGATAGAGGTAAAACAAATGTGCCAAATCCTGACAATACTGTTCGAATTTTTCTGAGCATAAACCATGCTTAAGTATCTACCGAGCACAAACCATACTGGAGGAACGTCCAAGTCTTCCTACCAAATCCTGGCAAGGGCCAAACCTTCTAGGCATAATCCATACCAACAAGTTCAAACCGAGTATAATCCATACCTGTTTTCTTTTGTCACATCCTGACAAGACTGTTTGCAGTTCCTAAGTATAATCCATGCTTAGGATTCCAAAGAGAGTATAAACCATACTCAGACCTGAAGTAGAGCTACGCTTGCCACAACCTGACAAGATAGTCCTTCCCTAGGAATAATCCATACCTAGAGTTTCATAATAAGTATAAGCCATACTTTGCCGAGATTGAGAATCTTGCCACAACCTAACAAGGCACTTGAATTTACCAAACACAAGCCATGCTTGAGAAATCCTTCCTTATTCAATTCAAAATGCAAAACCAAAGCACATCCTGATTGGTTTGTCATTGAGTCAAGATCACGCTTTGGGGCTACATCCTAACCCCGTACGTGTGTACTCCGATTCAACCAATCGAAAAACCTAATGAAAGCAAAAACAAATCTTAAAGCCTAAGAAATGCAGAAAATGAAAGCTGATCTCATCCAGATTAGTTGATGATGATCCCGCGAGAGCTCAATCCAGGACCATTTCCACTCCTCGGAGCAGGAGGTGGCAGCGCATGCGCAGGCGCTGCAGGTTGTTTCACGTACTTGGGTAGCTCTCCACGTCTAACCCGCTCCTCAGTCAGATCCCGTAAGTGCCTACAGTCATTTATGTCATGACCGTCGATTTCATGAAAGATCAATGTTTTCTGGAATTGCATTCCTTTTGCGATGGCTCCCTCCTGGGAGGTTTTGGGTAGGAGATGGCACCCCTTGTATCCATGTAGATGTCAATCAGCGTTAAATTGAGTTTAGTATATGTTTGATATCGAGGCTGAGGATTTTGTCCATCGTTAGCAGCGGCTTTCCCTTTGCCCTTATAATTGCCTTTTCCAGAATCAGATAATGCTCCGTCTTTAAGCATGTTGACATCGAGAATAGCCTTCTCGGATTTTGCGTCTACCTCATGCAGAAATCTATCTACTTCAAAGTAGAATTCCACGAGACCTCGCGGTGGGTCCGGGTACAAAGAGGTTTTGAACTCCGATGTATCCAGAACACCAGATACTGCCACCATCAACACCATAGATGGTTCTGGTCTGTCAACGGATGCTACTGCGACATTGAATCTTTCCGGAATTGAACTCAGAGTTTTGCCAAACCTCTGCTTGATTGAGGTGAGGAACATGACATTCTTGGGTCGAGATATTTGGACTCGAAGCTATTCAATAAAATGAGTGACCAACATGTTCCAACTGTTGATCGATTCTGGAGCTAGCTGTCGAATCCATATAGCAGCTATATCAGTCAGAAAGAAAGGAAAGCACTTTGTCATGACATTTTCCAACGCCGATTGAACTTCCATATGCCGTTTATAACGCATCAAATGCACGGTAGGATCCATCCTGCCGTTGTATGGCTCCAGAACTGGAAATTTGAAATCTGGAGAATTCCTGATTTCTTGAGTGAATGGGTTGTGATTGACGTCATTCTGATAAGTGCGGCCTCTCGAGAGGCGTTCGATCAAATTTTCAAGCCGATTTCCATATTGTAGATTGCCTAAGTCAGAGCTGGTGTACCCAGCGTTAAGTGTAAGAGAAGAAGGGAGTTGTTGGGAGCGGGTCGCGGTTATCGGTTTGTGGGCCATGGGGGGCTACCCGACCGGATCGTGGGTCCCCATCACGAGCCGACCCTGGCTCTCCATCACGAGCCCGTTCCTGTTATCGAGTGGGATCTTTTATTCTGGTGTCCATCCGAACCGGAGATGAAGTCGGTCGAGCCTGACCATTTCCAAGAGAAAGTGGGATGCCCCCGAGCTCATGCTGAGCCGCGGTCGGGTGACTCGATCACGATTGCCAATGAAAGCTGCTTCGGCAGCTTCATTTCAAGTGAGTTGAGCCGGCCTTCCATCCATCCGAGCGAAAAATCCGTCCATCATCTCCTATTGTTTTCAAAGGAGATTATCTTGCCTTTCCATTTGATCTCTCAATTCCGTGAGAACGCCATCTATCTCTTCTCTAGCCAAGTATACTAATGGGTTTTCGTGAGAGGATGCCTTCTGGCTTGCCTTATTCCTTGTGCCTTCATTGCCAACATCCTCAGCACGAGAGAAGGTTCCGTCTTTCTTTCGTTTTGCCATTTATCCAATAACTTAGCAAATTGATTCCTATAGAGTTAGAAATTGAAGTAGTATCATGTGCCCTCTTCCTAGCGCCAAAATGTTAGACCAAAATTTGGTTCTAACACCCAAACACAGTGTGGAATCCTGACAATCACAAACCACAGATAATAAATACAGAAAATAACAAGGGACACACGAGATTTTATAGTGGTTCGGCTCAAACCAGACCTACGTCCACTTTATAGTTTCTTAAATCCTAAGAAATTACAAGTACAATGTCGTCTCACAATCCGTGAGATCCCTTTATACACAACATCCTTGTGTTACAATGAAGAAGAGGAGAAAAGAGAGTGATTTTACACATGTAATCCTCATGTTAGATTGATTTAAAGAAGGCACAATGTCCTTGTGTTCTTGGCAATGGAGGCCGAGAGGTGTTAGTACCAAAAAGTCAGAGAGATCCCCCTGAAAATGCCTTCCAATCGTGTATTTATAGCCATTTACAGCAGGCGGTTCGTGGGACACGTGGCACACATACCAAGAATCTCGAAATATGGTGGAAAACGTAGAGAAATCCTCTCCAAGTCGTGCCATGCCATGTGTAATGAGATCCGGGTTCATAGGAGTAAGAATAGCCAAGAGAATAGGTCAATATATGAGCAAAAGCAGTTCCAGTCTAGGCGGTTCATGACCCCTATACGCTCAACGATCGGGTCGTGGTCTAGGGTTCCACCATGAGCCCTACGGTGGGGATGATACCTAGGAGGGGGCGATCCCTAGGATAAGGGCGAACCCTAGGGGGGCGAGTCCAAGGATAGGGGCTATTCCTAGGAGGGCGAGCCCTAGGATGGGGTCGAGCCCTAGGGGGGCGAGTCCTAGGATGGCGAGCCGGTTCAGGAGGGTTAGATCCGATCCAATTTCCAAGCTATCGACTCTTCTTCACTTCATCCAAGTGATTTTCAGTCCACATTCAAGTCCTGAGTTGTTCCAAATGATAGAATTCGTGTTGGGACGATCCTTGCTAAAGGATAGCCTAACAATACCCAACACCTTGACCGTTCTATTGTCTCTTCTTCGGCCAAAACCTTGACTTCCTCTTCTTTGTATTTCTAGATGATGCATGAGATTGAGGCACATGAATAACTTGTTTTCCCCTGAGGTTTGGAGAGTTCTCAAATCTAGAGGCATAGTTCATGAGTTTTGAGAAAGGCTCGTTAAGGTGATTCGTCAAATTATCATAGAATTCTGGGCGTGCGCCAAGTATGAATTTCTCATTCTTCTGGGGTGGTGTCTTAATCAAGTTTTGGCCAAATTTGGACAACTCGTCAAACTTCCTTTCATATTCGGCAAAAGGCACGTCGCATTGCTTAAGATGCGTAAATTCTCGATACAATTTGGATCTCCTAGCATCTGGCATTCATTTGGTTACGAAAGCATCCCTAAAAAGTTTCAAATTTAGGGTAGATTCAAAGGAAAAAGGATAGAAAGCGAAGCACGATTTTTCTTAAGATATACCTAAACTGCTGCCATGTAAAGTCGGTCTCAGTTGCATGAGCAACGATAGATTCCCGCCAATTCCTTGCGACATCCTTAAGCTGCGAAGCAGCCATTTGACGCTTCTGTGCATCAGTGATTTCAAGGCCAGAAAAGATCCTTTCCAAATCATTCAACCATTTTTGTGCTTCGACGATCGATTCAGAACCGACAAACTTAGTACCTCCTAGTTGAGCGTATCCCTTACAAAGCTTGGTAAAACTTACAAGTTGGACTGGTGCCACTGGTTGCTCAGGCTCAATTGTGTTAACTCCATGACCTGTACTTTCGCCTTTAGCGGTATTTCGTATGGTAGCCATCTTGAACATTCAAGCATAACCTTAGGACGAAGGATTGGTTTAAAACCATAACTTTATAATTAAAATACTTTGAATTTTTTTATTTTCAAATACTTATACTTTAAAATACGCTCTTTTAGAAAGATTTGATTTTGATACTGATTTTACTCATTCTAGCATATTTCCACCCTATCTCTATTGAGTTATTTACCTCAAAAGCTAAGGTTAAACCTCAGCTCTGATACCACGCTTGTAACATCCCGTATTTTCGGTTGTCAAATATTTAATGTATTTTATTATTTTAAATATCGATTTGGATTTTATAAATGGATTTATAATATATAATTCGTTTATTAAACGAAGTTTAAATGTATAATTTATATTTAAATTATAAACGAACTCGGAATGTCAAGGTAGTTCGTAATTTGCAATTTAAACTTCAATTGGATACACAAAATCCATTTTAAGTCGGAATTCCTTGAAACAAAAATCATCTGAATCAATTTGATTACAATTTTCTAATAAAAGAGAGAAATTGAGATTTCATGTTATAGACTGTTAGTTATGTCCAATTCAAATTTTGAGATAGTCGTTATGGAATTCGTTAATAAACGATAACGTTTATTAAATAAAATATAAAGAATTTTTATATACTTTGAGTATCGTTTAACCCGGAATTGCAAATATTGAGTTTAAATTATATATTGACTTATTCTGAAGCTGTATAATATTTCACTGGGAGATATACGATGATAATTATTTGTTATTATTTAAAATGAATTGTTTTAGAATTAAATATATTTTTTCGATATTATATAGGCTTTAGAAATGATTTATTTTTCCAGCAGCCTTCGTTTATGACGAAACAAATTTTACTAGAAGACGTATAATTAATTATTGCTAAATTTTCAGTTTAGAGTCAATTGGAGTTGTTTTATCGGTGTGTGCAATTTACAGGTGAACTGATAAATTAAAATAATGTCCTTGTGCATACAGAGACGGTTTTCAATGAAACAATTTTTATCGGGACCGTAACGTTAAGACGGAACGGTGCATCGATTTTCGTTTCATTTGGGGGTTGTTCATGTCGATACGAATACTAAATGCTCAACGAAAAAAGGGTAAACTAACGGTTGGAATTAAACAAACATGCCAAAGTAAATTAAAATTTAATAATATAGCGAATACTTACCTGCTAAGCTAAATACACTAGCTTACCCTATTTATGTGCGACCACCCTAAAATTTACACAATGCCTAAATAGAAAGCCTGAAAACTCATGCCTATCCTAACCTTACTTAACCCTTAAGTCTAAACCGAAATAAATAAACATTTTAAAATCAATACAGAACCAAAAAATCTAACAACGCAGCCACTCTACACAGCTACTCTATGCTTATAACTTCGAAACAACACAGCTATTTACCTAAGAACTAACGCAGACCTACAAATTGTGTGCAGCTACTCTATTTGTTTTTATTTTTCTTCGGCTATGCAAAGTAAAGTCCTTTCGAAGTGGTACCTCTGCTTAAAACAAACCCGCATGAGTTGTTACCCAAAAGTTTCACATAGCCATCATGTACTGAAAGAAAGGACATTGATCCTATCTGGTACTTTCGCATATATATAAATATATTCACATCGTGCCATTCATTCTTCTACCCCCAGCATGATTAAAATGAACCCGAACCCCATTTAAGAACAAATAAATACCTCACAAACTAGGAAATATTAACCCAAGTGCTTAACTAGAAAATCTAAGACGGTATGGAGCTCGACGTCGAGGGAAAGTTTGGGTGAACCTCGTGCTCTTTGATGACCAATCGATGGTCTGAAATGAGGAGAAGCCTAGGGAAAACAGTGCGATGGAAATACAAAGGAAAATATAGGTGCTTTATGCGGGAAGTTGGGGAAGACAGTCCAATACATGGGGAGTTACTGTATGTGGTTATTTTGCAAAGAAAGAAGAAAAGGGTTGCGTGAGAATTATAGGAGCAATAGAAGATAGAAATCGAAAGAGGGTCAGGCGTGAGGAGGATAAATTAAAGAACGTGGAGAACAAATGAGCTACGGTAGGTGAATAAAGTTTGGCTTGTGCTTTTGCAGAGACTTAAATCTCATGTTTTGATGAACAACGCAGTTGAATAGGAACGACGAAGCCAATAAAGAAGGGTATGATACATGTAAACCCGCAGGGAACAAGCAAAGTAAGTTGTCGGCCTAACTGTTATATACGAAAATAATTCGTTTATATTATAATAATTAATAGTAGACTCATCTGTAGTTGGACCAAAAGCATAGTTCAGTTGGAATTAATTTCGTATACCACATGTGTTAGTGGCAGGGAAAAACAACACATTTTCTTTTACTGCAAACGGGTTCAATATGCAGAAGAAACAATAGTTTTGGAAGTTGTATCATTTTAATACAGTAAGAAGGGAGGATCGGCAAAAACAAAGAAGTTACTTCAAATGGAGGCATATGGGTTCAGACGTGAGAAAAAGAAAGGGATGGCAGAAGGAAACTCTGGGGTATTTTGGTTTTTATATAGGGAAGTAGGCATAACGAAATAATGGGGAAGGCGATTCTAACGTGGTGAAAGAAAATTGAAGCTGGGCTCGTGTATTTTTAAAAGGGACTGGACCGTTTGTTCAACACTAGGAGTAAGGAAGTTTCGAATCATGCAGGAAATTTTGTAGAAGGAAAATATGGCATGGAGAAAAGCAGTAAATTATGATGGAGGAATCAGGCATTTTAGAAATGGGAAGCGGTGAAGAGATTTGGGCTATAAATTTTCTAGTTCAACGCAAATGTGGTCGGCCTATTTAAAATTATAAGCAAAGTAATTAGCCTAACCTTAATTTAATTAGAAGATTTAATTAATTTATTTACATCATGTAAACTAAAACATATGTAACATTTTGTTATGTTATCAGAAACCAGCGAAATAAGTCGCAACAGTATCATGGTAACCAGAACCACATTTTGGAGCTAATCTGGACAAATCGAAAAGCAACTGAGTTTTCAGTTAAATTAAACAACTGTTTAATTTAATTGTAGCCGAACCGCTTTAGAAACAGACGAAATCAAAGTGAGCATAACTCACTCAGTTTTTACCCACTTATATTTTATATAAGTGGGGTTTTATTTTGTGTGCTACGCTTGATAATTGTTTGCAGTATGTTGATTATTTATTTATATATTGATTAAATTGGTCGATTTAAAATGTTAGTTTAATTAAAATAAAAATCTAATCGTTATGTTAACGATTATTTCTAAACAAGGTAACTTACCTTGTTGGTTGCGTTTATAATAATATAAACGTATTAATTTAAAATATGGATACTTGGATTACTAGTTTTTATTTATTGCTGAATATTATATCTGTTTATTGAATTGAATTTGAGGTAACATATTTGGATGTGGGGAAAACAGGTTGGAGGGATCCAACTGGATTCCTCAAATTTATTGTTTATTTCATATCGCAATTATATGAACTATTTAAACCAATATGATTGGTTGATTGATTTGATTATTGATCGTTGAATCTAAATTCAACATTGGTTTTGTTATTAACTAATGGACAATATTGGTTAGGTAATTGGCAACATATGGCCTATAAATCAATCGGTTTATAGATATTGACTTACCATCAAGTGAATCAACGGTAGTGAAGTTATAAAACTTATTTTATAACTGGAAATAGATCTTAATTCTATTAGCTGGAATTAAAGTTATGTAAAAAGGAAAAAATATTTATTATTTAAAGTTTATAAGTTATTATTAAATGATTTTATAAAGTTAATTCTTATATTAATAAGATTTATAGGTAAATGAGCAGAAATTAACCTAACGGGTTAAGAGTTGTGTTAAATGGAATTATTTAAATTAATTATATTATTAATTAATTATGAGGGAAAATTTATTGGACTGGGTTAAGGAGATAACCATATTTTGAATTGAATAAGTCGACCGCTTTAGTTGGATTTGATTATTGAATTAAATTAGTTTATTGTTAATAAATCTAATGAAACTGTTTAGTGAATATTCATTAATTTTAATAAGATTGTAAATAAGAAATTTATTATTTTAGTTATAAAGAAGTTAACTACTTTTACAATAGTTAGTGATGAAGTAAATTAATTTAGTTATTAATAATTTAAGAGATTTTTTTAAGTGAAATTCATTTAAGTAAGAAATCAGAGTTTGAAACGAAATCGAGTTGAATTGTGAAAGGAATTTCTGAACGAAGTTTATATAAAAATCGAGTTTTTATAATGAAGTTATAAAGAGATTTTGAGCTGGTGCGATAGTTTAAACGAATGTTTTATTTAACATTTGAAGTAAGTGAAAGGTAATTGAGAGAAAACAGATTTTGGATTAAACCAGAGTTATATAAATCAGGTTTACAAAAACAGAGTGAAGTTAAAATGTTGATTTCAAATTTACGATACTTAATAATGATATTAAGTGGAATAAAGGGAATTGAATCAGGATTTTCAAAATGGGAAATGGTCGAATGGATTAGAAGTGGAATAATATGGGACGATAAGAAGTTAAGATATGAATTGGAACTAAACTGGAGATTGGCCGAGTTGAGTGATTTTCTTAGGATTAATCTGATGTTGATTTTCGTCTTCTGGGTTGATTCTCAGGTAATTATTCTTTACCAATTTACAGGCAAGGACCAATAATGTCGAAATATAGAAACGCATAAATAATAAATGGAATTGTTTACGACTATGAAAAAGGGTTTGTAGTATTATAACAATATTTCCAATGTAGTGGAAATAAAAGGAGTTTTGGTATAAATATAACGATATTTATGAAGTAAAGGAATTAATGGGATAAGTTTGAACAAGTCCATTCAAAAAGAGATAAGTGTGAGTTATTGTTTCCAAACAATGAAAACCAAAGAGATTTCGTTTGTTGTTTTACATGTGTAACGACCCGAAGATTCTCGGCCCTAAAAATCGACATAAGTACATTTACCATATCTCATGCCGACCTTCCAAACACCGGAAACACCGGAACGTGATTAGAAACAAATTAGAGGGTGAGAATAGAAAGAAAGAAATATTAGAATATAATAAGAAGAAGATGAACCAACACAACACTGAATCAGAGTCTCACATCACATCGGAACGAAATATAATATAGAAATAAATCTTTACTGAGAGCTTTAAAAATTCTTACAATATCAGAGTACATCAACACCTCTGGACAATTATAATAATCTTTCCTCATATACAATACACAGCGGAATACACACCATATATAAGTATATCATACGTCTGAACTCCTCCAGCATGCCTTCTAAAGTTCGTCGCATCCAAATCTAAACCTGTAAAACCCCCGTTTAACCCGAGCATTACAAACGCTGGATCAATCTGGTGAACCAGAGTGAGAGAAACACACTAAGTTTAAATGTATCACACAACTTGATTTTAAAGTCAAAATCTTTTTAGAAAGAAAAGGATAATCGTAAGACCAAATCCACACATAAACACAGACAGTTTTTACTTTACGATAACCCAAAATATTTTGAATTCATATATATATATATATATATCTTCTGATATTATAATAGTGTCTAAATACAAATAAATAGCAACCTAGTGGAACGCTTACATCTCACGCTCCACATATATAGTATACAATCAAAACCGCGGGGCTTTATGGAGATTAGATTCCGATTATGACAAGGTATGGAACCAACTGCAGATAGTGTATCTCTAGAGGGGAATACACTGGGTTCAACAAGAACATCTTGCAACCCGGCCACACACGACCGACCACTCATTTCGCTTGAGTGTATCAAATGTATATAACCAACGGTTGGGCTAAAACCACTGTTTCTCGAAAGGGACATCATCAGAAATAGATTAAAGAATGAAATGGATTTTCTTTAGATAGGTGATTATACACCCTAATGGAAGCGACCCACATAGCCATGCTGCCTGTTCGATTTTTTTCATTTACAAGTTGTGAGGCTTGAGGTTTGAATTACCATTCCAAGATAGCACACCACCATTCACTTTGAATGCCATATCGTCAGATCTGCCAAATCACTAATTGACACCCACAAAAATACCCTGGGTGTTAGCTATCACCAATAGAAGTACGTTTACAAAAAAAAGCCCTACGGATTGGTAGCAAGTAGTCCTTGCAAATCCATAGATATCAACCACGGTAGAACCACAGTATATCTTTGGCCGCATACCAGAGATTATTAGCGGTTCTTCCGTTTTATGAAGATCCACGGTCATCAATTTCTCCATCTCGATCAGCATCCTTCACTTATTCGTATTTAATGGTCGGAATGGTTTTCGAATATAGATTCGATCCCGATCTTTCCGTACCAACAATGGTATGAGCCAAATTTAATAGCCGGTTACCTAACTATTAAATAAACAATTGTGCAAATAAAATGAGTTCACTGATTCAGTACTCGACATTACTTGGCCTCTTGAATTAAAATAATTAATGAATGTTAATGAAAAACTCATAAAACCTTTCTATCTAACGAATATAACTTCCCACTTCTTATTTAACATTAGATATATTTCAAAACCAATTCATTTTAATACTTAGGAAAATATTGTATAGTCATATCCAAATTTCTAATTTTCTTATCATATTCAAAACATTTGTTACATCTTTCTCATTATCTATAATTTGGGAAAAATCAATTCAACTTATCATTCGTAAATAACGTTACGAAATGTCTTTCGTTTCTTAATAACCAACCCTTATTTTTTAGAATAAACCTTTTCCAAAACTCCACTTTCCATTTCCTTTTTTCTTGCAAATATCGTTATGATTTCACATAATCTCCTTTTATTTTCTTTACTTCAGAAATATTATATATAATATATTCTCAAATCTTCTCCTTTCCGTTACTTTGGAAATTTCATTATACATATCTATTCTCAAATTCTTACAATTAACGTTCCATTATTATTTCTCATATGGAAATAATAAATTATCGTTAACCTCTTCCTATTATAAACAAATATCATCCTTAGATAATCTTGAAGTCGTTCAAGTTGGGGTATTCATTTACCTCTCAGACCTTGATCAACAACATTTTTATCTTAAGATAGATATAATTTATAATCAAAAACCGATATTTATTCTAATAGGAAACCAAATTCCATTTCCATTTTAGTTAAACCATGATTTTATAATTCATTTCTTTTATTCTTGAAAATCTCCTTTTCAAATACAACTGTTATTACTTAATTCGTTAATTCAGTAAACGCTTATTTAAACATCCATTTTTACTTTACATTTCTTTAACCAATTTCTTTAATAACACGGATTTTTATTATAAAATCCTTTATCTCATACCTATTGCAAAAATCCCTTTTCCCAATCCATTGACCATTTTCTCTTCCGAGAATCTTATTTTAATTCCAACCACTTACTTAATTCCATTACTAAATAACGTTAATTTAAATTAACGCTTTAACTCCAAATCTCTTTTATAAATTCCATTTATAAAGCTCAGGTTTTAATACAAACCCTTTTTTAATCTAAATTCCCTTTTTCTAACCTCAAATATTAAGTAATATTTAATTTAAGCTATCATATTCGCTTAAAATCCCTTTTATAATTTTGTTATAAAAATTTGGGTTCTAATATAAAACCCGTTCATAAACTCCTTTCACAATATATTTAGATTTTATTACAACTACACTTAAATTATTATTAATTAAAATAATAATTTACTTCATTATTAACTACTGTAAAAGTAGTTAACTTCTTTAACAACTAAATAAATAGTAAATTTCTTTTTAAAATCTTATTAAAATTAAAACAATATTCATTAAACTATTTTATTAGATTAATTCAAACAAACTAATTTAATAATCAATCCCAATTAAAAACGCTCGACTTAGTCAACTCAAAATGCGGTTATCTCGTTAACCGATTCCAATTAGTTTTCACTTTAAATTAATTAATTTAAATAATTCCATTTAATTGTTTCTTAACAAAACAATTATGTAAACTTATCGGCTAGGTTAATTTCTATTCACTAATCAGAATTTACTTTATAAAATCAATAATAATAAATTATAAACTTAAATAATAAATAATAAATATTTATTTCCTTTATATAAAATTTTATTCAAAATAATATATTTCAAAATTTATCTCCGGTTATAAAATAAATTTATAACTTCAGTTCTATTGATCCACCTGATGGTAAATCGGTATAAACAAAACAATTTATTTTTAGGCCATTCACTAACGGTTACTCAACTAATATTGTCCATTGATTAAAACAAAACAAAGATTTAATTTTCAGATCGATATTCAATAACCCAATCAATCATCCAATCAGAACAGTTCATATAAGGATAATATGAAAATAAATTACATTAAATATTTTTGAGAAATCCCGTTAGATCCCTCCAACCTATTCTTTCCTGCATTCAAATAGGTTATCTTAAACCGATTCATTTAATTCAACTAAACAGATTATTTCTATAATATTAAATAACGACCATTTAACATCAACCACTTCATTTAACATCAACAGACAATTCAAGAAACATGTTTATTTTATAAACATGACCAATAAGGTAGGTTACCTTTATTGGGTCCAATCGTTAGAATAACGATTTGGTTTTTCACTGAAATTAAAGAACATTTTGATTTCATCGGTTAAATCAACAAATGAATATATATTTAACAAACAGTCATGCATTAGCAACTAGAGCACACAATTATAAAGCTCGACTTATATAAAATATATGTGGGAAGAACTGAGTGAGTTTAACTCACCTTGATTAATTCGTTGAAATGGTTCGGTTACAGTTAAACTAAACAGTCGTTTAATTTAACTGTAAATTCCAGCTATCTCCATCCCTGTTCAAAACAATTCCATAACATAGTATTCGTCATCACGATCTCAACATCTTTCGTTTCGTCCAATTTTGCTAATAGGGGAACATGTTATAACATTTTATTATATACGATTTAAATTAATGTTTACTAACTTATTAATTATAAATTAATTCAAATAATTTACTTTGGTTTCACAGTACTCGACCTATATATTTTCGCTGCTTCATGTTCCAATAATCGAACTTCCATTCCTTCTGTTCAGACGTTCATCCACACACCACGTTATAAACCGCCCATTGCCCCATGCCTCTTCACGTTAACCATACAGGTTGCTACCCCTTCTTATACAATCTCCCACGTTCTTCTTCAGGCCTCACAACTTCATTTAGGTACTTTTTTTAACACGCCAAGCCCAACTGGCCCAAATATCATCTGAAGCTCGCTTCCCTCCAATTCTTTCTTCTTCTCGTTCATCATAACCTGCTTCGGGTTATTTTCTCCCATGCGTTATCCCTTCGCCTGCTCCATATTTCTCCATTCTATATTTTTTTGAACCGAAACGCTGAACCTCCTCTGCTTGACTCTCCTTCCTCTCCCTGTCTGCTGCTACACAAAACTGTACGCTCTCCTTCTAGTCAGCAATGGCATTAATGCTGTGGCACCTCCCTTGACCGCTGTCCCACACCTCAACCTCGCCTGCCCCTCGACAGTGCCACCCTCATGTTACTAATCCTTCACCAGAAAAAAAATAAAGACCAACCACCCTTCTTTCACTCTACTGTTGAATGCCTTGGTCAGAGAAAAGTGTTTGTGGAGTTATGGGTCATAGAATAACAAGGGTTTTCATGTTTAATAGCAGGAGGAAGCTTTTACTAATTAGCTGGAACGAGAACAAAAATAGGGAGAAAGCGTGTGTGTGTATATATAGAAGAAGAAGAAATTTGGATAGAAACAACGTAACTTCGTTACTTACAAACTAGATTAGGCAGAAATAACTATGTGACGTTTATATATATAGAGCAGGGTTCGGCTTTTGCGTAGTGTATTTTCTTTTCGCAGACATGTAGCTTGTACGCTATTGGGTTAGCTACGTGTAACGACCCAGAAAATCTGAACCAATTTAAAAATTTTAAATTGGCTAAAATAGTGGATTTTAAATATTTAAAATAAATATTTTAAATAATGGCGATGAAAACTGAGTTTGAATCGACATTTGAAAACGAATATAATTAATTATAATTATATATAGAATTTAAAATGGCGCGGTAGTTCGATAATTCGATTTCAAACTTCAATTGAATATACCGGGTGCAAAACAATCCGGATTTTAGTGAAACCAAAAACATTAGGATCTAATTGATGATATCTTTCCAACGAATTTGACAAATCGAAATTTGATAGCGGGAATCAAAAGATATGTCCAGTTGAAAATTCTGAATAGTCGCTATGGAATTCAGGCCCTTAAAAATGGACATTTTGCAAACGACCTCGGATTTCGACGAAACCACTTTTGTTGGGTCCGGGATGTGAAGTTATTGCTAGGTTTCAAATTTCATAATTTTTCGAATCAATATGTGAGCGTGGCAAAGGAAAACGCGTTTGACCAGTTTCAGTTGATTTTAATCGACTGGAAATTGGCCATTTTTCAAACGGTCTCAGAATTCGACGAAACTAGTTTTGTTAGGACCGTATCGTCAATATGAAGCGAGAAAATATTTTTCTGGAATTTTTCTAGTTAGTATGTGACCCCGGTAATTTGAAATGTACGTTTAAAATTCAATATAGTGATTTAAATGTAAATTCAACGGAAACCGATTGTAACGAGCAAATCAGCTTGCGATACATATCCCATTGTGTTCGGAATGGGGGTAAAACGCTATGGACGACAGTCGGTGGGTCCCATTTCGACTTCGAATAAAAAGTCAACTTTTAAATAGAAATTTAATAATAATAATTTATATAAACCCTTTTCTCTCTCTCTCTCCTCACTTTCTTTCTGCAGTTCGAAAAAAAAAAGAAAACCCTAAATCGATCGGCGACGCCGCCTCCACCGAAGCTCCACCCACGGCCGCCTCCACCGAAGCTCCACCCACGAACCGCCAGTGACATCGCACCCCCCCTGAACCAACCGCGACGCCCAATTCGCGAGTCCCCCTGAAGCATCGCGACGCTACCACCACCGAAGACCACCCATGACCGTTCGAGACCCCTCCGCTTCGCCAGCTCCTCCTCCTGCTGCCGAGCCTGGCCGTCACCCCCCTTTTTCTTCGCAGACAGTAAGTGTTTTATTTTATTTTTATTTTAATTACGAAAATACTGATTTTTTTTATTACGAAAATACTGATTTTTTTAATTACGAAATACTGATTTTTAAAAGCATATAAAACTGATTTTTAAAAGCATATAAAACTGATTTTTAAAAGCAATTAAAACTGATTTTTGGAAAGTTTAAAACTGATTTTTGAAAAGGTTTAAAAACTTATCTTTAAAAGGTTTAAAAACTGATGTTATTAGAACTTTAAAAAGGAAAAGATTTAAACTTTAAAAAGAAAAAAAGATTAGAACTTTAAAAAGAAAAAGATTTGAACTGGGATAGAAAGATCAGATTTTTCTTAGAATAGAAAAGATCATATTTTTAAAATAGAAAAGACGGAATTTTTATTAAGTAGAAGAAGTAAGATATGATTTTTATATTTTTAAAGTAATAAAAATATAATTTTTACATCATAGGAATATTAAAAATATAATCTTTATTTTTGAAAAGGCGGAATCTATATTTTTGAAATTCGATTTTTATATATTGAATAGCATAATAAAAATATGATCTTTATATATTGAATAGCGAAGTCAAAATTCGATTTTTATATATTGAATAACATAGTAAAAATTCGATTTTTACATATGTAGAGAATACGGGCAACGAAAGCGACAAAAGGCGAGATTGGCGAAGATTTCTAAAGGAAGAGTCGTAGTTGGATAGCTATTGGTGAGAATTTCTCACTCTTCAATTTCTTTTCTATAACTATATATATGTGTCGAAATAAAAGTGAATTGCTATATATAAATATATATATATATACGCCTCTCGTCCACAAACCATGGACGATATTTATTGGTTGAAATTGTTGTGAAAATTGATTGATAACGAATGATTGTTTGGGATTGTTTATGGTTGATATTGATTGATTGTGGTTGAAAAATACCCGTTTGTGGTTGAGAAATATTTGGTTGAAACCACATAGGATTAGTTTGTGGAAATGAAATAAATATATACATGCCGCCTGCGTGCGAACTAAATGCATGATCCCCATTGTCAAAAAACCACGAGGTTTTAAGGTAGAGCGAGGAGCCGTACTAGGGACGGTCCCGGTTTTAACTACCCTGCCGTTATGCTGCCGAAATTTTGAATAATATTCGTGTGTTTGAATTATTTTCATATGCTTAAACTATATTTATTCATTGAATAGAAAACATTCATGTGTTGAATTGATATTCATTCGTTGATTAGAAATTCATGTGTTGAATGGTATTCATATTTTGAAATAAATTGTTTGATAATAAAAATCACATTTTTATCTATATATAGAAACTATAGAAAACATTCATGTGTTGAATTGATATTCATTCGTTGATTTGAAATTCATGTGTTGAATGGTATTCATATTTTGAAATAAATTGTTTGATAATAAAAATCACATTTTTATCTATATATAGAAACTATAGAAAACATTCATGTGTTGAATTGATATTCATTCGTTGATTAGAAATTCATGTGTTGAATGGTATTCATATTTTGAAATAAATTGTTTGATAATAAAAATCACCTTTTATCTATATATATAAAATCCTATTTTTGTCACCTATATGAACTATATAGAAAAATAGTGTTTTGAAATGAATTGTTTTACAATAAAAATCACATTTTTATTGTATGCATAAATCGTTGAAATGTGAAGTGTTAAAAATAGCCACTTGTTCAAAATAAACATATATGAGTTGAAATATTCATTAATTAGATAATGAAATGATTTGCACCTATTTATGTAACATTAGAATGAATGGTGTTTTTAAACCAAATAGAAATCAAATATGAAGTCGAATAGAAAATGATAAATGATAAGAACTGTGTATATATGTACGTACATATTCATTGAACAGGTTACAGCAAAGGGGCTAGAGAAGAGGAATAAAATTTTGTGCTCGACAAATAGGTACACATTTACTGTTTTGTTTGGGTGATGATTTTATGAGCCTGTTGGCTAGCCGCTTGGCTTTTTCTTTTTCTTTTTGAGATTAGAAGGACCAGGAAAGCTATTTGCGATTTCCCGATGCTCCCGGTGCAGGGGAGGTTATGGCGAAATTTTCCAAAATTTTAAGGCGTTAGTGAAATATTTGAAATGAAAACGATATAGGAATTTTTGAAGAAACTATATTTATATAAATATATAAATATAAATAAAATTAAAACGAAACGAAGCCGTGCAGTTCGTATTTTGAAACCGTGATTTCAAACGATTAGTGCGGGAAATCCGACCATTGGATTTTCCCAAAACCTCAACCGTCGGGTTCGCCTTGGAAATATCTTCCCAACGGCACCAACCTTGTAAAAATCCAACGGTTGGATTGTCTGGAATGTTTAAATCAAATCTGATGAAAAACAGCGCCAGAAGCGATTATATTTATATATATATAAATATAATTATATATTTAATCGAATAACGACGCTGCAGTTCATATTTTGAAATCGAAACTTCAAACGATTGTACCGGGAGATCCGACCGTCGGATTTTCCCGAAACTGGAACCGTTGGATTCGTTTTGAAAAGACCTTTCTAAGGATGTAAATTTTGTGAAGATCCAACGGTTAGATTTTTAGATATGTGTAAATCAAATCTGAAGAAAAACAGCGCCACGACCGCTTTATGGCCCGAAGCGTCGTTTTGAATAAATTAGCTATTTTAAAATAAATAAAAATAGCGATAAATAGTTATAAAATATCATAAGCGATATGGAATGGAAATAAACTGAATTTGCTCGATTTATGTGGCTTTTGATGGTTGAATGTGTTTGGTGTGAAAATTACCTTAAAGAACAAGATTGGTGTTGTCAAATAATTTAACCATTGAAATAAATTGATTTGAAATTCTAAATATACGTGAATTATTTGAAAAGGCCGAGTTAATTCTCATTTCAAATAATTGACCGGCGATTGAAATTCGAAGATGAAGATGATGGTCGAAGACCGGAGATCTTCACCTCGTTTGGATGGTAACCGAGGTCCTGATTGGGAGGCATCCCAAAATATGGATAATGAGTGGTGATCTTTCAGACGTACGTGGTGATCGAAGGGTTTGCGAGGTATTTAGTGCCTCCGGTTTCGTTCAGACCCAGAAGGGACTTGTAAATGGACTGTGTGTCTGACATTGGATTTATTCTGTGTGGCATGCTAAGATGCAGAGATCAGGGCTTCTGTTGAAAAGCAAAGTCTTGTGGTGATGATCAAAGCACCGCCTGTGTGGCGTAGCTTTGTGTATAACGTGAAATCGCGAGCCTCACACCCCGGTATGAACCGGAAACGGGAGAAATGACCTCAGGGAGGGCCTACGTTTCCTCTTAGCTAAAAGTGGCGTCAGTGGTTTTACACGCCCTGACGAGTTTGACTTATGTGGTTGTTGCTGTTGCGAGGCGCCTCGGTTAGATCGGACGATCCGGGTCCGATGGAGTCATTCGTTGGCTCGCTTACGCCCCAAAGGGCGGCGAAACGTAGTGCTCAGGCATTTTTAATCCACTCCATGTAGACCGGCCCTGACGATTCAAGGGTTGATGCGTTCTGATCCTGAGACTCGGGCTAGGCAGTCTCGAATTCGGTAAGGACTATCTTTTGCCTTGGTTCATGACGGAAATCCAATTTCCAAATACGACATCGTGCGGTTTTGATTGTATACCTATATATGGCGACATAGTGGTATGGGGCATTAATGCCGTCTATGATTGATAATTATGATTTGAAATTGTTTTCAAAACATATTGACACTAGCAATAATATCAAATGCCTTTGTTTTGTTCGTATCAAGCATATTTTGACCGTTATAAGGTAAAACTCTATCCTCCGGTTTGCGTTGCATTGTGTGATGGGAACTGAGTCTTATAACGGTTTCATTTTATAAAAAGCATAGCGACGTTTAAAAGAAAGATTTGTTTTAAAGCACTGGCAATCCAATGGAGTAAACCCGTTCCACGAAAGTGGCGTGGTCCTGTGATTAGCCAATTATATATGTGTTGAGTGGATTTCTCATACCATTCCCATGACTGACTCGTAGTTTGTTTCACTTTCAAACTCGGGTGCCCCTTTTTCTACACGGGCAGCCTTGTATTCAGGTTTAGCTGGTTCTTTCTGGATAGCTGGAGCTGAAGATGGATTCTATCATTTATCTCTTTTTATGCTGTTCAGCTCCTATTGTACATATTTTGTTTGTTTTCCGCTGTAGACATTTATGTATAGCTGAAATGTATTTGTACTAAGTAAGATCCTGTATACTGTGTAACTCTAATGATTACTTTTATCCAGTATATTTTATTGTTCATTATCTAGTGTATTTATTTAAATTTTGTTCTGCTATTATCTGTTTTTGTGTTATATTCCAAAGATAACCCTTGTTTCCGTCTGAACGGGATTTCGGGTCGTCTCACTACGTGGTTATTTAAATTCTTAATGGTTAAGTTTATAATTTCTTTTAGATATACGGTAGCTAGTACCGATTTTCTTGTCTTGTGTATGACGTTGAACAGTGCAGGTCTGCAATAATTTGTATCTTAGGTTAGGTTTTACTAAGGAATTAAGTTTATTTATTTTATCTTTAATATATTTTATCTCAACCATTTACCGTTAATTACCGGTAACCTTTAAATTTGTACCATCACACACAAACTACAAACATAATTGAAATTGACACACCGTTATGTCTTAACGTTTTGAGCCCAATGAAATTAATTTTATCGAAAACCAAGATCATTTGCAAAATGACCATTTTTAACGTTTATAAAATATTGAATAAATATTGTAAAAATCCAAAATAATCAGATAAAATAATAATAAATTATTATTATCATAAATACCCCGCTGGAAATATCATCTAGCTTTAAATATAAATTATACAACTTAATATCATCAAATTTGAGTCTAACGGTATCCAAGTTGTATTAAAACCCTATTAAATTTATTAAATAAACGTTACCATTTATTAACAATTTACATAGCGACTATTTTAAAATTTGATCTAGACATAACTAATAATCTATAACATTAAATCTGGAATTCTCTCTTGCATTAGAAAATTATAATTAATAAGATTCAAACGTTTCTTGTTTCATAGATATCCGACTTAAAATGGATTCTGCATATCCAGTTAAAGTTCAAAACTCAATATTACGAACTACCATGCCGTTTCGAGCTTGATTTAAATTATATATAAATTAACGTTCAAACTTCGTTTAAATAAACGAATTAAAAATTAAAAACCCATTAATATCCCAAATAAAATATTTAAATAATATAAATTATTTGACTGCCAAAAATACGGGACATTATGTAACGACCCGTGTTTTTCGACCATTTAAATATGAATATTTAAATTAGTTTTAAATATTATATTGGGAATATAATGGGTTTTAATATTTAATTCGTTATTTAAAACAATGTTTGAACATTATATAATTTATATATTATAAATCGAGCTTGAAAATGGCGTGCAGTTCGTAATATGGAGTTTTGAACTTCAACTGAGAATACAGGATCCGATATAAGTCGGATTTCTGTGAAACAAGAAACGTTGGAACCGTATTGACAATAATTTTCATATGAAAGAGAAAAATCCCGATTTCATGTTGTAGTTTGATATTTATGGCCAAATCAAATTTTGAAATAGTCGCTATGGAAAATCGTTATTAAATTATAGGCCTTTAAAATGGCCGTTTTGCAAACGGACTCAGATTTCGATGAAATCAGTTTCATTAGAACCGTATCGCTAAATTATTGTACGGTGGTGAATTGCGTGGAAAACCGATATCGTATGTGACCACGGTAGCCGTAAACGCCCGTTCAATTTCTATAGCGCGTATTTAAATAAATAAAGGGGTATTTGAGTGTAACTTGAGAAAACGATCGAATTAGGCCACGAAACCAGTTCCATTGAGTTCGTATCGTCGATTAGAGTCAGAATAAGTATATAATTTGTTATTTTTAGAGATCGAGAAATTTGGCGTTAAAAGGGGTATTGCGGTTCGGGGTAAAAACAGCCTATCAGGCAACAGTCCCAGAATGCGACGAAATTAGTGTCGTTGGGTTCGTATCGAAAAGTTATTATCAATGTTCGCAGTTTCAAGTTGATTGGATTTATCTAGTGACCGTGAAAAAATTTTAATGCATGTTCATTTCTGGTTTCATAAAGGAAAAAATTTCATACGACCTCGGATTGCGACGAAACTTGTCCCATTGGATCCGGAATATCGTTTTACATCAAGAACAGCATTTTTATCAGTAAACAAAAATCATTCGTGATGGGTTTTACCAACTACCTCATAGCTAAGTTTCGTTTTTAATAAATCAAAATAAACTAATCTAAAGCATGCTTCATGCTGATCATATTTTTAATCTTCGTACAAGCCGTCCTATGTATCCATCAGTGTACAGCCTATATATTCATTTCATAGCTTTCATTTCTTCCTCCTGCAAGACAAGAAAACACACCAGCTACTCTACCACCTAATGTTTCGTGCATCCCAAACTAATGCCGTGTTGTCCAAGCCAATGCAGACCTAAGCTACACACTGCATACCTACTTGTCTCCATTTCCTTGGATGCCAAGGCACCATCTGCATGTATATAAATAAGGGACGACAGTCTCATTTCCCTGGCACCTCATTTCTGAATAAATCCGAAACCCCTTCCCTGATTCCATCTTCATCCTCGCGCAAGAAAAAAAAAAAAGAAGAAGGCTGCTGTCCCATAAACGAAGAAGGTGGAGTCCAAAGTGGATGGTGCGCATGCATATATGGGGGAAGATGGATGCATGCTGGTGCGAAGAAAGGTGTGGACGTGGAGAGGGATGTTCGGTGTGGTGAAGGCTAGCTCGATCTGAAGGAAACGAAAGGAGAAACTGGAAAAAAGAAAAAAAAATGAATGAACCAAACAAGAAAAGGCGGAAGGTAGACAAAGGGGGGGGGGGGGGGGCAGGTCTGGTGCTTTGTGTAGCGTGAAGAAACCAATTGCAAAGGGGAACCGTAAGCAATGGAAGGACCAGAACCGTGGAACAAAGGAGAATTTGGATCGTATATTTTTCGTAAGGTACTGAATGGAGTACGGGAACAGTAGTTCACAAGGGAGAGGTTGAGTGGAAGGGTGGAGGCGGTTGATGCATTACAGCGTTGGGAAGGCAGGGTTTTTGCGGTGCAGGTCCATCGTTTTTGAATGGCCAGTTTTGGCTTCTAGAAAGAAAAAAAAAATTTACGTAAGTATTTTGATTATAATATTATTGATTCATACAAATAGATGGTTTAGCATGGCCTAGAAGAACTAAAATATACCCAATATTTACTAATGTGCCTCAGCCGATGTCAACCTAGCAGTATAGAACGAAACAGGAGACTAGTTTGGATATGTTAAAAGCATCCAGTATATCTGTAGTTTTAAATCAAGGAAAAATAAAAATATTTGCTTAAATTAAATTCAAGATTTATACGTTTGCAGAAACCAATAAAACCATAAGCGTGGAATCCGTATGAAGAGCGCTACATTTTGGGGCTGATTGGAACAGAGTTGGATGCGCTCGGAATCAACTGATATTTTCGGTTAAACTAAGCGCTCGTTTAACTGTAACCGAACTGTTTCAACAACGAGCGAAATCAAGGTGAGTTAAACTCACTCAGTTACCCTTTTTATATTTTATATAAATTGGGTGTTTTTATTTTGTGTGCTCTGCTTGCCAATGGTTGACTGTTTGCTAGTCATCTATTTATCTGTTGATTTAGCCGATGAAATTAAACTGTGTTTAATTTCAGTGAAATACCAAATCGTTACTTTTAACGATTGGTTCCAATAAAGGTAACTCACCTTGGTTGGTCACGTTTATTTATAAACGTGTTTAAAATGGTTGCATTGTTTGAATTGCTTGTGGTTAAGGTTAAATGGTTGTTATTTTAGTTTAACAGTTAAACAAAAACTGAACCGTCTGATTTGAGATAACCATTTGAATACAGGGAAGAACAGGTTGGAGGGATCCAACCGGATTCCTCAAATGTATTATTTATTTTTATATGACCATATATGAACTGATCTGTTTGTGTGATTGATTTGATGGTTGATTATTGACTGGATATTCAACATCTGTTTGGTTTAAACCAATGAGCGATATTGGTTAAGTGTTTGGCAGAGTATGGCCTTTAAAACCAATCGAGTTATAGGTATTGATTCACCGATAGGTGAATCGATAGAGTTGAGGTTATAAAATTTATTTTATAACCAGAGTTAGATTTGAATCATATTATTTGAATAAAAGTTATTTAAGAAAAATAAATAAATATTTTATTTGTTTAAGACTTTGATTTGTTATGAATTTATTTTGCAAAGCAAATGCTGATGTTAATCAGATTTACCAGTTGAAGAATAAGAAATGAATTAAATGGTTAAACCTTGAAAATTTGTTTTGTAAATAAAACAAATAATTAGAATCTATTTAAATTAATCATATTAATTTAAAGCGAGGATTGTTGAAATCGGTTAATGAGATAATCAAGTTTTTTTGAGTAAATTAAATCGACCGTTTGGAATTAGAATTGTTTATCAAGTTAATGTGTTTTGACTAAAATAATTAAATGAATATTGTTTGAATTTAAATAAGGATTTAAAAGGGATTTAATATTTAATTTAGTTAATAAAGGGATTAACTACTAAAGTAGTTAATGTTTGAAATAAGTTATTATTTTAATTAATGATGAATTTAGGAATATATTTTTAAATGGGAATTCATTTAAAAAGTGACCGAATGTGAGATGCAAGCCAATTGAATGGTGAAAGGAAATAAACGTACTCAATTATATGAAATAAGTGAAAGGAGATTACGATAAAAAGGGTTTATTATAAACCAGAGGTTTTAAGTGAAATTTAAAGTGTAAAGCGTTAACTTTACATTAACGTTACGTGAGAGTGAAATCAAGTAAAAATGGGACAAGGGAAATAAGATCTCCAAAGTGGATAAGGGTTGAAAATAATTGAAAGGAGATCGGTAGAAAGTGAAATTTGGAAATAAAGAAATGGGTCATAAGATTGTATAACTAAACCCAATTTATAAATGGGATTTGTTTTGAAACTGGAGTGGAATTTTGGTGTTGGATTACAACTGATATTTATCTGAGGATATGAACGTTGTTGGTCAAGGTCTGAGAGGTAACTAAAATACCCCAACTTGAACAACATCGGGATTATCCGAAGATAGTATTAGTTGGTAATCGTAAGAGACGTTAGTGGATATGTTTTGAAAATCTAAACAGCGATTTTAACGCTGTTGTTATAATATATGTTTTGTAAATCTAATATAGCGATTGTAGCGTTTTGCTATAGTAAATGGATTGTAAACCTAAACAGCGATTATAGCGCTATTGTTTTGTAAATCTAAATAGTAAATATAATGCTATTGTTATAACATATGTGTTATAAATTTCTTTGTTAAAACTAATGGGTTTCCGAATTTAAAAGATGATTTGAAAGAAGATTTCAGTGTGTAATTGAATATAGTTATTCAAGCTAGAGTTAGTCAAACATAGTATTCAAGGTAAGTTGCCATTGCGTACGACTGCTAGCGTAATTCGCAGGGCTGCAGATAGCCTACGGCGGTCGGATGTTTCCTGAGGGAATCAGGCGTAACCATTGTGATCGCTGTGATCTAGAGTCAAGCGAATGGTGTTAAGCCGAATTGGTCAATTAGAATTAACCGGTTAGAGTTAATTAATTAGAGTTAATCGATTAGAGTTAAATCGAATTAGAGTTATTCAAATATCGTATTTTTAAATATTAACAGAGTTAGAAGTTTTGATTTAACAAAGTAAATCAAGTGTTTAAAGGCCAGGTAATGCTGAATGCTTAACCAGTGGACTCATTGGAGTGTCATGATTGAAACACTGTATATTTTGATAGTTAAAACACCGACTATCAAACCTGTCCAATACGATTGTTGGTATGGAAAACCGGGATCGAATTTATATTCGAAACCATTCCGTCCAACAAATACGTGAAGATATCAGGAGATGATCGAGATGGAGCATTGAAGACCGTGGATTTTCATAAACGGAAGAACCACTAATATTCTCTGCCTGGCAAGCAGGGATAAGCTGTGATTCTGTCGTGGTTGGAATCAACGGGTTGCAAGGACTTCTCGCTACTGATCCATGGGGTGATTCCTATATGGATGCGGTAGGAGAATGCCTTCGGTTCATCCTGTTCCTGGATGACGTATATGGACGGATGTCTGACAAAGTATTTCCAAAGGGTCACGTACGTTGATTTCTTCAAACGTGCGATAGTGGTTGGCGGGGAATCGCCGTTCTCTTAGCTTCCAGCTAGAGTATTTTTGTGGACGTCAATTAGTGATATCTGGCGGATCTGACGAGGTGGCATTCAGAGTAAATGGCGACCAGATGTCAAGAGTTAATTCTGGCCTCAAGCCTCATCAACCGGGAAATGACAAAAATCGGGCAGGCAGCATGGCTATGTGGGTCGCTCCCATTAGGGTGTATAATCACCTATCTAGAGGAAGTCCTATTTGTTTCTTAAATCTATGTTTCGATGCTGTCCCTTATCGGAAGACGGTTGCTGATCCCAACCGTCGGTGATATACATTCGATACTCTCAAGCGAAACGAGGGGTCGGTCATGTGAGGGCCGGGTTGCAAGAAGTTCTTGTTGAACCCAGTGTATTCGTCTCTAGAGATACACTATCGGAAGGTGGACCCATACCTTGTCAAGTTGGAATCCAATCTCCAATAAGCGCCCGCGGTTTTTGATTGTATACTATATATGTAGAGCGTGAGATGCAAGCGTTCTACTAGATTCTATTTACTTGTATTTAGACATTATTATAATATCAGAAAAGATATTGATTCCAAAAGTGGTTTGGGTTATCATAAGGTAAAAACCGTCCGTGTTTATGTGTGGATTTGGTATTACGATTATCCTTTTTTTTTTGAAAAGGTTTTAAACTTTAAAATCATGATTGGATGATTCACCCTTATTACTGTGCGAGTTTATCTCACTCTGGTTCACCAGACTGACCCGGTGTTTTGTAAATGCTCGGGTTAGACCGGGTTGTAAAGGTTCAAGTTATCGACTGCTGTGAAGAGACGAGCTGGAAGAGTCCAGACGTATGATATTACTAGTATTCCGCTGTGTGTTATCACTGTCCAGATGTGTACTCTGATATTGTAAGTATTTTAAAAGCTTTCCATAAAGATTTATTTCTGTATTATATTTCGTTCCGCTGCGATGTGAGACTCTGTGTTGTGGTGTTTCTTCTTCTTCTATTCTAATATTTCTATCTTATCTATTCTCACCCTCTAACTTCTTTCTATTAATGATCTGGAATGTTCGATGTCTGAAGGGTCAACATGATAGTTTGATGTTGATTTTCGGAGTCAAAAATCCCGGTTCGTTACAGTGGTATCAGAGCTATTGGTTAAGTAATTACCTTGGCTCTGTGGCGTGACTCAGTAGAGATGGGGTTAGCAATACCCTAGATTGAGTTTGAGTGTATATATATGAGCGCGTATTTGTAAATTGATATAAGAACTGTTTATATTGTGTTGATTGGTTTGTCGAGTAGTTTATGAATTCTGGTCGATACAGTAATGCAAACTGTGTCGATAAGTGTTTCTAAACTCTTGAACAGAATAATTCGACACAGTATGTTTTTGAAAGAGGGTAAATGAAATAATTTTACCCAAATGGTATTTTAATATAAAGAAATGATTAACATTTGAAATATTATAGTATATTGGATGTGTTGCTTGGTTATAATTGAAAAGGTTATATAAATAACCAATTGGAATTCGTATAATATAAAAGCAGATTTATTAAATCTGGAATTAAAATCAGAATTGGAGTAAAAATTCCTAAAAGTGGGAGAGGTATTTACAAATGAACTTAGATTGAATATATGAGAATTTTAAAATCCTGGGAGATTTTAAATTGTTTACAAGCATCGTGAATTTTATTTTGAAATAAATTTCAAAATGGAAGTGTTTAGAAATGGTTTTGAAAGTGATATAGCATTGAACTCACTTCGATAACTGGAAAATAGATTCCGATGATGTGCGCGCCATTATCGGTGTTCATTTTCGAGTGGTAAGTGACGAACCAAAGATTTTGTTTTGAATTACTTTGAGAAAAACAAGTTGTTTTAGATCCTGAAAGGAATATTCGACTTTGGAAAGAGCTGAACTGTTTAAAACTTCCCAGGAAATTGTTTGAACAAAAAGGAAATTAAATAGAAATATGGGGAAGCAAATATGATTTGAATTGGAACCAATTAACTGGAAATTGAATCGAGATATATCAGATTTTGAATTGTGAGACAGGAATCTGAAAGGTGTTGGATTGGTAAGTTAAGAGATGAAATTGATAATGGATGAGGATTGAGTTAAGAATGGTATTTGGCTTGGATGTGTGAAGGATTTGGTTTTGAGGATAAAATTGGAATTTTGTTTGGGAATGCATTTGTATATGCTGATAGAGCAGCAGATGGAAAAGATATAGTGATATGCCCGACAAAAAGGTACACGTTTATTTTTATATGGGGTTGATGATTTTGAGCCTATTTGGCAAGCCGTTTGGCTATTTCATTTTCTTTTGGATTGGAGAAGGCCTAGAAAGGCGAGTTGGAGTTGTACTGATTGAGCCGTACAGAGGAGGTGCTGGCGAAATTTTTCGAAAATTTAAAGTGTTAGAAAATTTTCAATATTTTTGAAAATATTTATTTACAGTATTGAATTGGGTTCTAATTTAATATAAAATTAGATTTGAAAGTTAATGAGTTTATAACGTTCTTTCTTACCTTAGCAATTTCGAGGATGAAATTATTTTAAGGGGGGAAGAATGTAACGACCCGTGTTTTCGACCATTTAAATATGAATATTTAAATTAGTTTTAAATATTATATTGGGAATATAATGGGTTTTAATATTTAATTCGTTATTTAAAACGATGTTTGAACATTATATAATTTATATATTATAAATCGAGCTTGAAAATGGCGTGCAGTTCGTAATATGGAGTTTTGAACTTCAACTGAGAATACAGGATCCGATATAAGTCGGATTTCTGTGAAACAAGAAACGTTGGAACCGTATTGACAATAATTTTCATATGAAAGAGAAAAATCCCGATTTCGTGTTATAGTTTGATATTTATGGCCAAATCAAATTTTGAAATAGTCGCTATGGAAAATCGTTATTAAATTATAGGCCTTTAAAATGGCCGTTTTGCAAACGGACTCAGATTTCGATGAAATCAGTTTCATTAGAACCGTATCGCTAAATTATTGTACGGTGGTGAATTGCGTGGAAAACCGATATCGTATGTGACCACGGTAGCCGTAAACGCCCGTTCAATTTCTATAGCGCGTATTTAAATAAATAAAGGGGTATTTGAGTGTAACTTGAGAAAACGATCGAATTAGGCCACGAAACCAGTTCCATTGAGTTCGTATCGTCGATTAGATTCAGAATAAGTATATAATTTGTTATTTTTAGAGATCGAGAAATTTGGCGTTAAAAGGGGTATTGCGGTTCGGGGTAAAAACAGCCTATCAGGCAACAGTCTCAGAATGCGACGAAATTAGTGTCGTTGGGTTCGTATCGAAAAGTTATTATCAATGTTCGCAGTTTCAAGTTGATTTGATTTATCTAGTGACCGTGAAAAAAATTTAATGCGTGTTCATTTCTGGTTTCATAAAGGAAAAATTTTCATATGACCTCGGATTGCGACGAAACTTGTCCCATTGGATCCGGAATATCGTTTTACATCAAGAACAGCATTTTTATCAGTAAACAAAAATCATTCGTGATGGGTTTTACCAACTACCTCATAGCTAAGTTTCGTTTTTAATAAATCAAAATAAACTAATCTAAAGCATGCTTCATGCTGATCATATTTTTAATCTTCGTACAAGCCGTCCTATGTATCCATCAGTGTACAGCCTATATATTCATTTCATAGCTTTCATTTCTTCCTCCTGCAAGACAAGAAAACACACCAGCTACTCTACCACCTAATGTTTCGTGCATCCCAAACTAATGCCGTGTTGTCCAAGCCAATGCAGACCTAAGCTACACACTGCATACCTACTTGTCTCCATTTCCTTGGATGCCAAGGCACCATCTGCATGTATATAAATAAGGGACGAGAGTCTCATTTCCCTGGCACCTCATTTCTGAATAAATCCGAAACCCCTTCCCTGATTCCATCTTCATCCTCGCGCAAGAAAAAAAAAAAAAAGAAGGCTGCTGTCCCATAAACGAAGAAGGTGGAGTCCAAAGTGGATGGTGCGCATGCATATATGGGGGAAGATGGATGCATGCTGGTGCGAAGAAAGGTGTGGACGTGGAGAGGGATGTTTGGTGTGGTGAAGGCTAGCTCGATCTGAAGGAAACGAAAGGAGAAAATGGAAAAAAAAAAGAATGAACCAAACAAGAAAAGGCGGAAGGTAGACAAAGGGGGGAGCAGGTCTGGTGCTTTGTGTAGCGTGAAGAAACCAATTGCAAAGGGGAACCGTAAGCAATGGAAGGACCAGAACCATGGAACAAAGGAGAATTTGGATCGTATATTTTTCGTAAGGTACTGAACGGAGTACGGGAACAGTAGTTCACAAGGGAGAGGTTGAGTGGAAGGGTGGAGGCGGTTGATGCATTACAGCGTTGGGAAGGCAGGGTTTTTGCGGTGCAGGTCCATCGTTTTTGAATGGCCAGTTTTGGCTTCTAGAAAGAAAAAAAAAATTTTACGTAAGTATTTTGATTATAATATTATTGATTCATACAAATAGATGGTTTAGCATGGCCTAGAAGAACTAAAATATACCCAATATTTACTAATGTGCCTCAGCCGATGTCAACCTAGCAGTATAGAACGAAACAGGAGACTAGTTTGGATATGTTAAAAGCATCCAGTATATCTGTAGTTTTAAATCAAGGAAAAATAAAAATATTTGCTTAAATTAAATTCAAGATTTATACGTTTGTAGAAACCAATAAAACCATAAGCGTGGAATCCGTATGAAGAGTGCTACATTTTGGGGCTGATTGGAACAGAGTTGGATGCGCTCGGAATCAACTGATATTTTCGGTTAAACTAAGCGCTCGTTTAACTGTAACCGAACTGTTTCAACAACGAGCGAAATCAAGGTGAGTTAAACTCACTCAGTTACCCTTTTTATATTTCATATAAATTGGGTGTTTTTATTTTGTGTGCTCTGCTTGCCAATGGTTGACTGTTTGCTAGTCATCTATTTATCTGTTGATTTAACCGATGAAATTAAACTGTGTTTAATTTCAGTGAAATACCAAATCGTTACTTTTAACGATTGGTTCCAATAAAGGTAACTCACCTTGGTTGGTCACGTTTATTTATAAACGTGTTTAAAATGGTTGCATTGTTTGAATTGCTTGTGGTTAAGGTTAAATGGTTGTTATTTTAGTTTAACAGTTAAACAAAAACTGAACCGTCTGATTTGAGATAACCATTTGAATACAGGGAAGAACAGGTTGGAGGGATCCAACCGGATTCCTCAAATGTATTATTTATTTTCATATGACCATATATGAACTGATCTGTTTGTGTGATTGATTTGATGGTTGATTATTGACTGGATATTCAACATCTGTTTGGTTTAAACCAATGAGCGATATTGGTTAAGTGTTTGGCAGAGTATGGCCTTTAAAACCAATCGAGTTATAGGTATTGATTCAACGACAGGTGAATCGATAGAGTTGAGGTTATAAAATTTATTTTATAACCAGAGTTAGATTTGAATCATATTATTTGAATAAAAGTTATTTAAGAAGAAATAAATAAATATTTTATTTGTTTAAGACTTTGATTTGTTATGAATTTATTTTGCAAAGCAAATGCTGATGTTAATCAGATTTACCAGTTGAAGAATAAGAAATGAATTAAATGGTTAAACCTTGAAAATTTGTTTTGTAAATAAAACAAATAATTAGAATCTATTTAAATTAATCATATTAATTTAAAGCGAGGATTGTTGAAATCGGTTAATGAGATAATCAAGTTTTTTTGAGTTAATTAAATCGACCGTTTGGAATTAGAATTGTTTATCAAGTTAATGTGTTTTGACTAAAATAATTAAATGAATATTGTTTGAATTTAAATAAGGATTTAAAAGGGATTTAATATTTAATTTAGTTAATAAAGGGATTAACTACTAAAGTAGTTAATGTTTGAAATAAGTTATTATTTTAATTAATGATGAATTTAGGAATATATTTTTAAATGGGAATTCATTTAAAAAGTGACCGAATGTGAGATGCAAGCCAATTGAATGGTGAAAGGAAATAAACGTACTCAATTATATGAAATAAGTGAAAGGAGATTACGATAAAAAGGGTTTATTATAAACCAGAGGTTTTAAGTGAAATTTAAAGTGTAAAGCGTTAACTTTACATTAACGTTACGTGAGAGTGAAATCAAGTAAAAATGGGACAAGGGAAATAAGATCTCCAAAGTGGATAAGGGTTGAAAATAATTGAAAGGAGATCGGTAGAAAGTGAAATTTGGAAATAAAGAAATGGGTCATAAGATTGTATAACTAAACCCAATTTATAAATGGGATTTGTTTTGAGACTGGAGTGGAATTTTGGTGTTGGATTACAACTGATATTTATCTGAGGATATGAACGTTGTTGGTCAAGGTCTGAGAGGTAACTAAAATACCCCAACTTGAACAACATCGGGATTATCCGAAGATAGTATTAGTTGGTAATCGTAAGAGACGTTAGTGGATATGTTTTGAAAATCTAAACAGCGATTTTAACGCTGTTGTTATAATATATGTTTTGTAAATCTAATATAGCGATTGTAGCGTTTTGCTATAGTAAATGGATTGTAAACCTAAACAGCGATTATAGCGCTGTTGTTTTGTAAATCTAAATAGTAAATATAATGCTATTGTTATAACATATGTGTTATAAATTTCTTTGTTAAAACTAATGGGTTTCCGAATTTAAAAGATGATTTGAAAGAAGATTTCAGTGTGTAATTGAATATAGTTATTCAAGCTAGAGTTAGTCAAACATAGTATTCAAGGTAAGTTGCCATTGCGTACGACTGCTAGCGTAATTCGCAGGGCTGCAGATAGCCTACGGCGGTCGGATGTTTCCTGAGGGAATCAGGCGTAACCATTGTGATCGCTGTGATCTAGAGTCAAGCGAATGGTGTTAAGCCGAATTGGTCAATTAGAATTAACCGGTTAGAGTTAATTAATTAGAGTTAATCGATTAGAGTTAAATCGAATTAGAGTTATTCAAATATCGTATTTTTAAATATTAACAGAGTTAGAAGTTTTGATTTAACAAAGTAAATCAAGTGTTTAAAGGCCAGGTAATGCTGAATGCTTAACCAGTGGACTCATTGGAGTGTCATGATTGAAACACTGTATATTTTGATAGTTAAAACACCGACTATCAAACCTGTCCAATACGATTGTTGGTATGGAAAGACCAGGATCGAATTTATATTCGAAACCATTCCGTCCAACAAATACGTGAAGATATCAGGAGATGATCGAGATGGAGCATTGAAGACCGTGGATTTTCATAAACGGAAGAACCACTAATATTCTCTGCCTGGCAAGCAGGGATAAGCTGTGATTCTGTCGTGGTTGGAATCAACGGGTTGCAAGGACTTCTCACTACTGATCCATGGGGTGATTCCTATATGGATGCGGTAGGAGAATGCCTTCGGTTCATCCTGTTCCTGGATGACGTATATGGACGGATGTCTGACAAAGTATTTCCAAAGGGTCACGTACGTTGATTTCTTCAAACGTGCGATAGTGGTTGGCGGGGAATCGCCGTTCTCTTAGCTTCCAGCTAGAGTATTTTTGTGGACGTCAATTAGTGATATCTGGCGGATCTGACGAGGTGGCATTCAGAGTAAATGGCGACCAGATGTCAAGAGTTAATTCTGGCCTCAAGCCTCATCAACCGGGAAATGAAAAAAATCGGGCAGGCAGCATGGCTATGTGCACTACAACAAAAACACCATATTACAACTTTAATTTTACAACGGTGCATAAAGCATCGTTGTAATAGATCCTTTTTTACAACGGTGGAAAACACACTGTTGTAATAAATGTTTTTTACAACGGTAAAATAATCACTGTTGTAAAGAACATATATATTACCGTATCACAACTTTAATTTACAACGGTGCATTAAGCACCGTTGTAATAGATTCTTTTTTACAACGGTGCAATAATCACTGTTGTAAAGAACATATATATTACCATATTACAACTTTAATTTTACAACGGTGCAAAGGCACCGTTGTAATAAATCCTTTTTTACAACCTTGCAAAACGCACTGTTGTAATAAACATATAGATCACAACTTTTCATTTTATTCGTTGTAATTGAGATGCCTAGTGCAAACTTCATGTTTATAATATCTATATTTAATAACTAATTATATTGATACTTAATAATAATAATTAATAATTAACTTAGGAATAAATTATATTTGTCAATTATTATTAAATAATTAATAGTTAATAAGTAATAATTACTATTAATAGTCAATTATTATTAAACAATTACATTTATATTGATTATTTATAATTAATAACTAATAATTACTATTAATACTTAGCAATTAAGAAGAATAATTAAAAAATATCGTTAATATTACATAATTACTATTAAATAGTTAATAATTAAAATATACTAATTAATGCTAATCATGAATAATACATAAGTAACAATAATTAAATTACAATATAAATAAAATTATTAAATAATTAACAACAACAATAGTAATTACTATTAGATAATGATAATGATAAGTAATTAATAATAGTAACTAATAATTAAAAAAAAATTGTTTGAAAATAAATATTAACCAAAGTTGAAAATTAATGTTAAATAATAAAAATAATCAGTAATTAAAATATAATACTAAATAATACCAAATACTCTTAATTTATAATTGATAATGTTGAAAGGTTTACCAAAACCTTTTGTCGAATATGATCCCCTACGGAGGGGGGGTCCGGGGGGGTCCACGGGGGGTGGCAACCCCCCTAGGTGGGGGTGCGGGGGCAACGCCCCCGCAAACGGGGTTCGACCTGCTCGGTCAGGTCGCGGGGGTCCAGGGGGCAGCGCCCCGTCCGAAACGGTACATTTTGTGTACTGTTGAATTTGAATTCAACAGGCAACGGTAATAACTGTTGAATTTTAATAAGTAATAATTAATTAAATACTAATTAAACATTAAAATATAATTCTAAATAATAACAGTAGTATATTTAAATCAATAAATAAAAGATTTTATTCATCCATTGTGTGTCTAAATGAATACTGTTTTTATAAAACCATCCGTATCAACGTTTTACGCTTAAATTGAAAATTTAGCTCAAATTCGAATTTCCCTCCGAACCAATACTTTTGTGCCGCGCTTCTTTTCTGGGAAATTCGAATTTCCCTCCGAACCAAACGTTTTACGCTTAATATATCCAGTCAATTCTCGTCCATTCGATTATTTTTTATTGCTTATGTTCGTCCGTCCGATTTTTCCAACTCCCCAGTAATTAATTTTGGTAATTAATAATTAAAACGGTTTTATTAGAAAATTTTACAAAATTATTTTCAGCATCTCTTTTTTCTACCAATTGTAATAGAGGCCTATTAAATATTAGTAATATACTAGTATGTCATATATACATAGGGTATTTAAATGGTATTTATACTTGAAATATATGTTTTGAGAAATTACAAAATTTTGTTTCAATTTAACTTGAATATTTAATTTAAATAAATTTGGTTTAGAATTTGGTTTTAAAAATGTTTATTTGACATGGTATTTGGAATGTAAGTATATACCATATTATTGTGTGTGTGTGTAGTATGAATATATGGTGTACACTTTAGAAAACATATTGATTCACATTTGGCACTTGTTTAAAAAAAATTATTAATAAAAATAATGTTTGATCAATTTTGTTTACATTTGTCCTTATTTGTTGAAACTTGTTTATACTTGTCCCCTTTTCATTTTACTTCGTACAGGTGTTCTAGATGTTTCCACCGTCCTCCCCTTTTTATTACTTTTGCCTTCCCTTCCCTTTCTTATTATATTAGTCGATTCTTTTCCAAATGTTTCCCCAAATCAACAGAAAAAAATCGTTTTCTCCAAATCTAAACCCATGGCGGCCGCCTGATGCCACTGCCACCATAGCCGAAGCCAGCACCTACTCCATCGGCCTCCGCTCCTCTTCATCCTCAGACCGTCACCTACCTATGTTCGTCGAACCCTATGCCAAAGATCCTTCCGAAATCTAGGCCGCCGACGACGTTCAGCAACCTCCGACGCCGAGCCACCTCAGATCCTTCCGGGATTTACCGCACCACTGCTCCAGATTCTAAGTTGCCTCCGCTGTCACTGCCGCCCGCGGTTCCATCTCTTCGCCGGTTTCAAAGTGAGTATAATCTCACGATTTAATTTGTTCGAGCATGTTAATTTCAATAGGAATTAGAGTTAGATTTGACTTGTTGTTGACTGTAATTTGGGGTTTGTTTGCTGAACTTGTTGCCACCGTAATACATCATTTTGCTGGCGTCATTGCTTCACTTAATTTGGACCGAACAGGAACACGAATGACAGCCGAATCAGCCCTGTTTTTACATTGCTCCCTACAGTGCGTTCATAGTATTGAGTTTGCTTGGAGTATTGTCTAGCAACTCACTGTTTTGGGTTGCATTGAAACCTACATTTTTACCTTGTTCTTTGACGCCGCCCAGTTTACCGATTTTGTCGTTGCCTGTGTTGCCTATTCACGAGTATGTAACGCTATAGGTGTTGTGTTAGTGGATAACTGTTACCTGAGACATGGGTAGGCATGTTTAGTTATACACATATATTAGTGTTTCCCTTTTTAAATATGTTTTGCTAAAAATTATTGCATCGTCTCCTACTTGATTTTGGTCGTTTGGGTCCGCATTAGGCCACCGTATTGATATTTGCAAATTTCAATAGTAAGGGAAATTTTAACATGAACACTAACGGCGTTATACAAAAATTACTTAAACCTGAATGTTTTGTTTAACTCCTTACACTAGGTATAGCATGTGTCTCTATCTGCTTGTGAACAAATGTTTGGACCTTTGCTGAAAAAGCCTTTGCTTACTTATGTGACACCTCACTGTGACTTGTATTATTAATGTGAAGTTTTAAAAGCTATTAAACTTTAATTTTCTTTCTGCCTTTGTCCTTGTCCAGTAAATTTGGTCTGAACATCAACACTGGTTTGTGTTCTCCCACGTTTGGCAATGAGCGGAAACATATAAAAAGAAATATTCATAGTTCGCATGCGTTGTCAGAACCAACATGTAAATAGAAGTCCAATTCAGGAAAAACAATTGTGAATAACAATATTTCTATGTAAGTAAAGAATTGCCGATCATTATGCATCTAGCCATACTAATAGCAACATAGAGACAGGAGGCAAAAGATATCACTGCACTTCATTACTTTTCACACAACATTTAACATTTTATTCATATTAAAATATGAATGGCAGATGTATATGTCTTATTGAAATTTGCAGGCTATTTTGAAGACAAGTGGTCATTGCTTAACATGGATATACATGTGGTTCATCGCTTAAAACTTCTTTTTTTCATGTGTATCATAGCATGTGGAAGATCACCGTATGTACTCATTAAATTATATGCACCATGGTGATCCAAAAATCTGGTATGGAGTTCCATGCAGTTATGCTTGTAAATTCGAGCAAGTCATGAGAAAACATCTACCCAAACTTTTTAAAGAGCAGTCTACTTTACTGCATGACTTGGTAAGAATTTTTTTTGCACTCCCCTTCTTGTTATTGATTGTTTATGTTAGAAATAGAAATAGTCATATTCTTCTTCATTAGCAATTCACCACATGATTTGTTTGTTGGTGTATACTTTTGTTCGTAATTATCAGGTTACGCAGCTATCACCATCAATTTTGAAATCTGAAGGAGTTCTTGTTTATCGGGCAATACAAAAATCAAGAGAATTTGGTCACTCTGCGAAATGCCTGCTTGGAACGTGCGCAAGAAAACCAGAATTTGATGATTGGAATAGAGAGATGGTGGCAGTCAAAAATCATCTTTGATTGATGCCACTAATCTTATGTACCTTGTTGAAGTGTTGCACTGTATGTATTGTGTTTTGTAAGCGTATTATGTAAAAAAAATGATGAGAGTTTGAAAATATTAATAAATTGTTTTGGTTCATGTTTTAAGTTTGTTTGATATCTTAAGTTTTGAAGATAATATGTTTGAAATGAGTTCTTTTGTCAGTAATATGTATATAATTTGTGGATATATTACAATTGTAAAATAATAATTATAATATATGACAACGGTTATAAAAAGTTGTAAAAATTATAACAACAACGGTGCATAATAGTTGTAATAAAAGTTGTTACAACGGTGGAAAAAAGTTGTAAAATATACATTTCACAACGGTGCCGCAACTGTGCAAAAAAGTTGTAAAAGTTTCTAGTCTATTACAACTTCTTAAGAGACGACGGTGGCTCCACCGTTGTAAAAAATTTTTACAACGTTTTTGCACCGTTGTAATATGGTATATTTGTTGTAGTGGTGGGTCGCTCCCATTAGGGTGTATAATCACCTATCTAGAGGAAGTCCTATTTGTTTCTTAAATCTATGTTTCGATGCTGTCCCTTATCGGGAGACGGTTGCTGATCCCAACCGTCGGTGATATACATTCGATACTCTCAAGCGAAATGAGGGGTTGGTCATGTGAGGGCCGGGTTGCAAGAAGTTCTTGTTGAACCCAGTGTATTCGTCTCTAGAGATACACTATCGGAAGGTGGACCCATACCTTGTCAAGTTGGAATCCAATCTCCAATAAGCGCCCGCGGTTTTTGATTGTATACTATATATGTAGAGCGTGAGATGCAAGCGTTCTACTAGATTCTATTTACTTGTATTTAGACATTATTATAATATCAGAAAAGATATTGATTCCAAAAGTGGTTTGGGTTATCGTAAGGTAAAAACCGTCCGTGTTTATGTGTGGATTTGGTATTACGATTATCCTTTTTTTTTTTGAAAAGGTTTTAAACTTTAAAATCATGATTGGATGATTCACCCTTATTACTGTGCGAGTTTATCTCACTCTGGTTCACCAGACTGACCCGGTGTTTTGTAAATGCTCGGGTTAGACCGGGTTGTACAGGTTCAAGTTATCGACTGCTGTGAAGAGATGAGCTGGAAGAGTCCAGACGTATGATATTACTAGTATTCCGCTGTGTGTTATCACTGTCCAGATGTGTACTCTGATATTGTAAGTATTTTAAAAGCTTTCAATAAAGATTTATTTCTGTATTATATTTCGTTCCGCTGCGATGTGAGACTCTGTGTTGTGGTGTTTCTTCTTCTTCTATTCTAATATTTCTATCTTATCTATTCACACCCTCTAACTTCTTTCTATTAATGATCTGGAATGTTCGATGTCTGAAGGGTCAACATGATAGTTTGATGTTGATTTTCGGAGTCAAAAATCCCGGTTCGTTACACATTACATTCTTCCCCCCTTAATAGAATTTCGTCCCCGAAATTACCAAGGTGAGAAAAATGTTAAAAATCCCATTAATTTCCAAATCCAATTTATTTTAAATTGAAAATCAATTCATTACCGTAAATAAAAAAAATTCAAAAATGTCGAAAATTTTCTAACATAATAAATTCCTGGAAAAATTCGGCAGAGTAACCCCTGTACGAAGTGACATCTATACCTCAACCCACACGGTCGGAAAATAAAAATCAAAACTCAAAATTTTATATTTTCGCGTAGGCGTATCTTTTGTAAGCGCTATTGAGCATACTTGCTCAATTCACGTGCAATCTACCCGACCAAAATCAGTCTGTCTAGCCATTTGGCACCTGTACTTAACTTAATTCAATATATAAGTAATAAATGTTTGGAATTTTTAAATAACATTTTATTAGTCAACAAATATAACTATACCAATTCCAAAATCAAACAGATAGCACCAAATCATCTACAAATACAGTGTTAAATCATAAATTCCAATTTATATGCAGTTTCATTCTAGTTTAATTATACTGGAATTTATTCTTTATTTTATAATTCATTTAGCTCCATTAAATTGTTGATTATTTCCATTCAAACAATATATCATCTAATAACAAACTATTCACAATCAACAACCAATACACAACCAAATCAATTGAATTTACATTCAATATTAATATTTTACTTTGGTTTAACATGGTTGAACATCAATCGGTCAATATTCGTTTGATTTCAATTTAATTGTTATTTATTCAAATTCCAAATTAATTTAATTTAATTACAATATCATTATTAATTTAATTACACTTAACAAAGTTAAGTTCCAATTCAAGTTTTCAATCCAATTTGAATATCATTCAAATCAATCAAACACACTAATATCTCAATAATTTGATAAAATTATTTCCTTACTATACAAAAATATAATTTGGGTAAAATTATTTCATTTACCCTCTTTTCAAAACAATACTGTATCCATTGACAGTTCAATGCTTCTCAATACTTGAACCGATCAAATAACACAATACAAAACATTTGTATATAGAATCTACAAGTATGTATTCATGTATATATACACACACACACACTCAATCTCGATCTAGGGTATTACTAACCCCATCTCTATCGAGTTACGCCACAGAGCCAAGGTTTTTAAACCAATAGCTCTGATACACTATAACAACCCGAAGATTTTAGGCCCCGAAAATCGACATAAATACATTTACCGTATTTCATGCCGACCTTCCAAACATAGAAAACACTAGAACGTTATTAGAAAGAAATTAGAGGGTGAGAAAAGAAAGAAAGAAATATTAGAATAGAAGAAGAAGAAGGACTAACACAACACATAATCAGAGTCTCACATCACAACAGAACAAAATATAATATAGAGATAAATCTTTAGTGAGATCTTTAAAAATTCTTACAATATCAGAGTACATCAACACCTCTGGGCAGTTATAATAATATGTCCTCATATATAATACATAGCAGAATACGCAACATATGTAAATATATCATACGTCTGAACTCCTCCAGCATGTCTTCTGAAGTTCGCAGCATCCAAATCTAAACCTGTAAAACCCTGAGCTAACCCGAGCATTAAAAATGCCGGATCAGTTTGGTAAACCCGAGTGAGAGAAACACACTATGTTTAAATGCATCACACAACTTGATTTTAAAGTCAAATCTTTTTTGAAAGAAAAGGAAAATTGTAAGACCAAATCCACATGTAAAAACGAACGGTTTTTACCTTACGATAACCCAACACATTTTGAAATTATATATATATATATTCTGATATTGTAATAGTGTCTAAATACAAATAAAAAGCAATCTAGTGGAACACTTGCATCTCACGCTCCGCATATATAGTACACAATCAAAACCGCGGGGCTTATTGGAGATTGGATACCAAATATGAAGTTGGTGGAGTATATCTTTCTAGTGGAAAATCAAAACCGCGGGGCTTGTTGGAGATTGGATTGAACATCAAAGCCGGATTTCTGTAAAACAAGAAACGTGTGGAGCTGGTGGAGTATATATTTCTAGTGGAAAAGAAAAATCTGTATTTCGTCGGGTAGATTTTGATTTACGTCCAAATCAAATTTTAGAAAAGTCGCAGTGGAATTCCTTTATAATTTATAAAGGAATTAATTATATTTTAAAAAGGAATTTCATTTTTAAATCGAACATCGATTTAATCGGGATTTGAAATATCAAGTTATAAATCCCAGTAGAGTTGTATGGTATTCCACTGTGAGTATATACGATAGTATAAATTTATTTATATTTAGTTTAATTATATTTAAATATATTTATATATTTAAAGGGGTCATTCAGAGCTTTAAAAATAGCTACTTTTGCAAACAAAGTCGAAATTCGACGAAACTAATTTTGTTGGATCTGCAATGTCAAATTATTGTTAGTTGTCAATTTCCGTGATTTTTATAGTCAGCATATGGCCGTACGGGATTTTAATGTGAAATATAGTCGATAATTTGACCTTTAAAAATACACTGTGTGAGCAAACGTAGTCGGAATTCGACGAAACCAGTTTCGTTGGGACCGTAATGTCAAACTGTAGCCGCTTGTCCAGTTTCGTGATTTTTGGGTATCGTGTGTGACCACACGAATTTTTAGAAGACGAATTTACGATAGAAAATATACCGGGAATATTCCTTCAACAAAATATCTTGATATTTGTCTCCACTATAAATACACCACCCTTACCCTCTAAACCTAATTTCACTTTTCGTTGGTCAAACATTTATATTTCCTTCGTTTGTTTTCCTCACAGCAAAAGTTCGTTCAAAAGAAAAATCAAAGTAAATTCAAGGAGAAATCAATAAATCACAAACTAGCTGTATTTGTGATCCTCAAGACCAGCTCTTCACATCGATGTCCATTTTAGAGCATTCGAACCGTATGGGTCTCGTTAGTTTTTGTAGCAGCGACTTTAGGGTTCAACTTCTTGGATCGAGTGGTCATTAATTTGCAAAACCGTGTAGGTATTTGAATTCGTAATTGGATTCCGACTGTGTTATGATAAATTGGAGGGATACGGTGGTGTTTTGTTTCGGTGTACTGTAGCGGATTTCCGGCGTTGGTCTTCTGTGGAGGCACTCGAGTAGTGTGAAAATGGTGTAGGTGGAAGGAGAATTCGAAGTAGATATTTATGGTATTTGTTATGAGATTTTAAGTGAAGAGGTGGAGGAGCAAATGAAAGGAGGAAAGTGGCGAATGGAATTGGTTCCTGGAAGCATGAAATTTGAATTTGGGGAAGGAGGAGCAAGCGGGTGTGGGCTTTAGAGTTAGTGGGCCGGGTTTTATTTGATGGGGTAAGGCTAATGGTTGAATTTAATTAGTTTATTTTAATTTTAAAGAATACGTTAACTTGTTAATCTCGTAACTTTATCATATGGTGTCAGAATTTCGAAAGGTCGGATCCGTTAGGATCGTATGGACGGACACTACCCAATGGAACTGACTGGTAGTGGATTGGAGCTCGTTTGAATTTATGGCGAAATAAATTGTTTGATTTAAATCAAATAACAGTTTATCGTTCTTTAACGATGAACTTCCAAAGTGAGTAAAACTCACCAACTCTGAACAGTTATATTTTTATAACTGTTAATCATCTGTTGGTTGCTGTGTGTTGACTATTTGGTTGAACTGCTAGTCAGTTGGTTAAAAATATCGATATAGTTATATGTGTATATCGTTAACCAAATATGGATTCTGGTTGTCAGAATATTTCATATCAAAATGAAAACGATGTTATTATATTGGTTAACATCTGTGGATGCAGGGAAACAGGTTGGAGGGACCCAACTGGGTTCCTCAATAATTATAATACCGTTCTGTTCATATATTGTAATATATGATGTGATATATAATCTGTTGTCGATTATGTGTGTTTGAACGATATTGGTCATCGTGATTTGATGTGTTAAATACCATAACATACCAAAATGGTGAAAAGGAAAATTTCAAAACGAATATTGAAATAGATTTATTTACAAAATCAAAGGATTTTATAAAAGAGATAATATTTATAAAATCAAAGAGTATTTTATAAAAGGAATTATTTATACATGGAATATTTATAAATAGAAATTTATTTATAAATGGATTATTTATAGATAGAAAATACTTAGAAATGAAACTCTAAAGGAATTATTTGCAAACCATTTGCAAATAGAGTAGAACAAGAAATATTTGTAAACCATTTAAAAATCAAATAGAAAGAGAAAGGTTTGTAAACCATTTACAAATCAATCAGAAAGAGAAATGCTTGTAAACCATTTACAAATGGAATCGAAAGAGGAATATTTGTAAAACCTTTACAAATGAAATCGAAAAGGAGGTATTTGTAAAACCATTTACAAATAGAATTAAAAAGGAAATTTTTAGAAAATAAATAGAGTTATAAAAAGGAAATTTGTTTATAACTGAATAAGATGTTATAAAAAGGAAACTGTTATAAAAAGGAAAACGTTACTAAAAAGGAAATCATTTGTAAAGTGAAGAACCGTTACTAAAAGTAAATCTTTATAAATGAATAGTTTATTCGAAAGGAGTTAATCAAATTTAGTTATTCGAATAGAGTTAATCGAATATGGTATTCGAAGGGAGTTAATCGAATATGGTATTCGAAAGTTAGTAAATCGAATATGTTATTCGAAAGGGGTCAGTCGAGTCGAGTTAGTTGAATAGAGTTAATCGAATATTTGTTATTCAAATAAGAGTTAATTGGTTAGAATTAATTGGTTAGAGTTAATCAGTAAGAGTTAATAAGTTAGAGATAATCAGTTAGAGTTAATCGATAGAGTTAAATCGAACTAGAGTTATTCAAATGGAGTTAATCGAATTTAGTTTATTCAAATAGAGTTGAAATAAGTTAATCGAATTTAGTTATTCTAAGTGAGATAACCAAATAGTAGATATTCGAAGTGAGATAATCGAATAGTTGATATTCGAAGTGAGATAATCGAATCAGAGACATTCGAAGTGAGATAATCGAATCAGAGATATTCGAAGTGAGTTGATCGAATCTAGTTATTCGACAGGAGTTAAATCGAATATCGAAGAAAGAGATTAACGAATATAAGTATTCGAAAGTAAGCAAATCGAGTATAAGTTATTCGAATAAGAGTTAATCCAGTAAGAGTTATTAGGTTGGAGTTATTCAAATAAGAGTTATAGATTAAAGTTGGTCGAATAAGGAGTAGTCGAATATTAGTTATTCGAATAAAGTTAAAGGGAGTTATCGAATTAGTTATTCGAAAGGAGTAAATCGAATATGGTTTATTCGAATAAAGTTAAAGGAGTTATCGAATATAGTTTATTCGAAAGGAGTTAAGTGAAAAGAGTTAATCAATTAGAGTAAATCAAACAGAGTTAATCGATAGAGTTAAATCGAATAGGAGTAAATAAATTAGTTGTCGTTATATTATTCGAGTTAGGAAATAAAAGTCATATTAAAGATAATGTATTTCGGATGCAGGAGATTATAACACCATTGTTATAATCACGTAAACTTTTAAAAAGAAGAGGGTTCTAAAATAGAATCCGAGGGTTCGTTAGGAAGTGTTAAAGGGTTAAAAGATGAACTTACCCTATTTCGAGATTTGGAATGTTGTTCAGTTAAGGTCTGAGAGGTAGTTATACCCCAACTTGATTGACTTCGTTTTTAATTTAGAAATGGTTAAGGTTCAAGAGTGAAAGTGGTTAAGTGATTTAGTAAATAAGTATAGTGGTTTGAGATGTCGTCGCGATGTTGATTTAAACATCTGTTTAAATCCAAGTAAAGAAGATTTGGAAATGTTTTCCAAATAGAATCAGAAACGTAATCAAATATTGAAAAAGGAAATATGAGTGTATATATATATATATGATTGATGATTGATTGATAGAATTTCCGTCTGGAAATAATATTGTTGTTTGCACAAGTGTTTTTCTTTGATAGTTAACTCACCGACTGTCGAAGTTTTTGACCATTTTAACGATGTTAATATGGCGAGACTGGTTGGATTATTATCCAAAGAACCACTATGTATTGGCATAAGCGTTGCGAATCAAATATGCCAAAGATAATTGAAGACACAGAAAAGTGCAGGGGCTATTGTATAAGTCTTAGATAACAGTGCCTAAGATGGATGTACTGAATAGTGCCTTGGGCACATCCTGTTCCTGAATGACTTGTATGGATGAATGTGTGACAGAGTATTTCCAGAAAGGTCACATACATTGATTTCTTCAACCGTACCAAGAGTGGAAGCGGAGAAGGAAACTTCTTTAGCTAACACGTAATGTACTATTGTAGACGTCAATTAGTGATTTTCGATGGATCTGACTATGTGGCATTCGAAGTGAATCTGATGTGATGATAAAGCGTAGCTTCTAGCCTCACATATGGTAAATGACAGAAGTCGGGCAGGCAGCATGGCTATGTAGGTCGCACCTATTAGGGTGTATAATCACCTGATCTAGAGTTTTCATTTACTTCAAAAAAATCTATTGTTGATGCTGTCCCATTCAGGAAACGGTTGCTGATCCCAACCGTTGGTGATATACATTTGATACTCTCAAGTGAAATGAGTGGTCGGTCATGTGTGGCCGAGTTGCAAGATGTTCTTGTTGAACCCACTGTATTCCTTTCTAGCGGTACACTAGCTAAAGGTGGTTCCATACCTTGTCATAGTTGGAAATCCATTACCCAATACGTGCTTGCGGTTTTGATTGTATACTATATATGTAGAACGTGAGATGAAAGCGTTTCTGCTAGATGATTATTATATTGTGGTTAATAGACATTATTATAATATCTAAAGGTTTTTGATATAAAGATAATTTGGATTCTCATAATGGAAAAACCCGTTCCGTTATATGGCGTGGTCTTATGAGATTTGTTCGAACTGTTTTAAACTGTTTTACTCACACCAGTCCTATGACTGACCCAGAGTTTATTTTGTTTTGTTTTCCCTAAACTCTTGGGTGCCCAATTTTGTACGGGCATTCAAATAGTCAGGAACTTACAAATACTTGAAGAGCTGGAGCAGGAGGCTTTAGGATCATATAGCTATAGTTTATTTCTGCTGTGTTGTAAGTGCTGTACTTTGATAATGATGTATATTCAAGTACAGATGTATATTTCAAGTTATGTTATATATATTATATGTTATTCGTTCCGCAGTGAGGTTCGTGTTACTTTGATGTTGTGTTCTTCTTCTTCTTCTATTCGAAGTTTCTATCTTATCTTTTCTCACCCTCTAACTTCTTTCATTAACCATCTGGTAATTTTCGACTCTTGATGTTCGATATGTATTGTATATCGGATAACCAAGATCGCAAATTTTCGGGTTGTTACAGTTGGTATCAGAGCTTAAGTTAAGTAATTACCTTGGCTCTGTGGCGTGACTCAGTAGAGATGGGGTTAGTAATAACCTAGATTGAGTTTGAGTGTATAGATACGAGTGAACGTATTTGTTATTGATATAAAAATTGTTTTATATTGTGGAGATTCATTGGTTGAGTTGTTTATGTGTTCTGGTCGATCAGTTTGATCTACTGTATCGGTAGGAATTTATAAACACTCGAATACGATGGGTCGACACGATATGTTTTGAAAGAGGGTAAATTAAAATAAGTTTACCCAAGGTATATCTTGATATAGAGAATATATATATATCAAAATTTTAATATAGTGGATATATTGGTTGTTATTATAATCAAGTAAGATTATAAATTAAATGGTTATGTAAATAACCAATCAGAATTCATATAAGTGAAATACGTGAAATCAGATGAGTTAAATCTAAAATTTAAACCAGGAATTGAATTGAAATTATGGAAAAAATTGGATAATTGTCTGTAAATGGATTTGGATTAAAAATAAGGAAAATTTAAGTTACTGGGAGATTTTAAATTGTTTTACAAGCAGTGTGAATTATATTTTGAAATGAATTTCAAAGTGGGAATGTTTAGAAATGGATTTATAGTATTGAACTCACTTTGATCGCTGGAAAATAGATTCTGATTATGACAACTGCATCATCAGTATTCATTTTTGAGTTATAAGTGACGAATTACTACTAGAGATACTGTTTTGAATTTATTTTGGGAAAGACAAGTTGTGTTGAATTTCAAAAAGGAAAATTTGATTTTTGAAAAGAATCAACTGTTTAAAAACTCCTAGGGAAGGACTGTTTGAATTAAAAACAAATTTAACAGAAAATTGTGAAAGCAAATTTGAATTAAAGTAAAGCCAGTGAAGTGGTAACTGAGATTGAATTAGAATGATATCAAGACAAATTGGATTGTGAGATTCAATTTTAAGTGTAATGTGACAATCAAGTTAAGAGTTGGGAATCGAGAAGAAACTCGAGTTAAAATGATATTTGGCTCGGATAAAAGCGAATGGTTGTGTTGGAGATAAAAGTGATTTTAGAATTTGATTGGGATAACTTTGGTACATGCTGAGTTGATAGCATATGAAAGTGATAGAGTTGATATGCCCGACCAAAAGGTACAAGTTTATATTTGATATAAGCATGGGATTTATGAGCCAAATTGGCAAGCCGCTTGGCTGTTTGATTTTCTTTTGGGTTGGAGATGGCCCAGAGAGTATAGTTGGTGTTTGACGTATAGACCAGTACAAACGAGGTGCTGGCGAAATTTTTCAAAAAAATTAAGGCGTTAGAAAATTTTCAAGATTTTTGAAAATTTTCGTTGATAAGAATTAATTAGTATTTAATTGGTCCAGTTGGAAACTGAAGTTAAGAAGTGAACAAATAAGTTATAACCAGTTAATAGAGTTGTTTTCTACCTTAACAATTTCGAGGGCGAAATTATTTTAAGTGGGGAAGAATGTAATGACCCGCATTTTTAGCGGTATAATAATTAATTTATTTAATTATTTAAAGGGTGATTAAAAGGATTTAATGGTCGTGGAATTAAATAATGGTGAATATTTAATTAATATAATAATTTAATAATATATTTAATCCTGAAGAAAACAGAATGGGCTGAAATAGCAATATGGCGTGAACTGGGCAGTTCAAAATATATAATTCAGTTTAGAATTGAATTAGAATAACGAATATATTGTTTGAACGACAGTTTGAACATATAATTATATTATAATTAAAATCGAGCTCGAAATGGCGCTGCAGTTCGTAAATTGGCGATTCGAACTTCAACTGAATGTACAGGATTCGTTTTAAGCCAGATATCTGTGAAACAAGAAACGTGTGGAGCTGGTGGAGTATATCTTTCTAGTGGAAGAGAAAAATCTGGATTTCGTCGGGTAGATTTTGATTTACGTCCAAATCAAATTTTAGAAAAGTCGCTGTGGAATTCCTTTATAATTTATAAAGGAATTAATTATATTTTAAAAAGGAATTTCATTTTTAAATCGAATATCGATTTAATCGGGATTTAAAATATCAAATATAAATCCCAGTAGAGTTGTATGGTATTCAACTGTGAGTATATACGATAGTATAAATTTATTTGTATTTAATTTAATTATATTTATATATTTAAATGGGTCATTCAGAGCTTTAAAAATAGCCACTTTTTGCAAACAAAGTTGGAATTCGACGAAACTAATTTTGTTGGATCCGCAATGTCAAATTATTCTTAGATGTCAATTTCCGTGATTTTTAGAGTCAGTATATGGCCGTACGGGATTTTAATGTGAAATACAATCGATAATTTGACCTTTAAAAATACGCTGTGTGAGCAAACGGATTCAGAATTCAACGAAACAAGTTCCGTTGGGACCGTAATGTCAAACTGTAGCCGCTTGTCCAGTTTCATGATTTTTGGGTATCGTGTGTGACCACACGAATTTTTAGAACACGAATTTACGATGGAAAATATACCAGGAATATTCCTTCTACAAAATATCTTGATATTTGTCTCCATTATAAATACAACAACCTTACCCTCTAAACCTAATTTCACTTTTCGTTGGTCAAACATTTATATTTTCGCCGTTAGTTTTCCTCACAACAAAAGTTCATTCAAAAGAAAAATCAAAGCAAATTCAAGGAGAAATCAATAAATCACAAACTAGTTGTATTTTTGATCCTCAAGACCAACTCTACACATCGATGTCCAGTTTAGAGCATTCGAACCATACGGGTCTCGTTAGTTTTTGTAGCAACAACTTTAGGTTTCAACTTCTTGGATCGAGTGGTCATTAATTTGCAAAACCGTGTTGGTATTTGAATTCGTAATTGGATTCCGACTGTGTTGTGATAAATAGGAGGGATACAGTGGTGTTTTGTTTCGGTGTACTGTAGCGGATTTCTGGCGTCGGCCTTCTGTGGAGGCACTCGAGTAGTGTGAAAATGGTGTAGGTGGAAGGAGAATTCGAAGGAGAGATTTATGGTATTTGTTGTGAGATTTTAAGTGAAGAGGAGGAGGAGCAAATGGAAGGAGGAAAGTGGCGAATGGAATTGGTTCCTGGAAGCGTGAAACTTGAATTTGGGGAAGGAGGAGCAAGCGGGTGTGGGCTTTAGAGTTAGTGGGCCGGGTTTTATTTGATGGGGTAAGGCAAATGGGTGAATTTAATAAGTTTATTTTAATTTTAAAGAATACGTTAGCTTGTTAATCTCATAACTTTATCATACGGTGTCAGAATTTCGAACGGTTAGATCCGTTAGGATTGTATGGATGGACACTACCTAATGGAGCTGACTGGGAGTGGATTGGAGCTCGTTTGAATTTATGGCGAAATAAATTGTTTGATTCAAATCAAATAACAGTTTATCGTTCTTTAACGATGAACATTAAAAGTGAGTAAAACTCACCACCTCTGAACAGTTATATTTTTATAACGTATTTTTAGAACTGTTAATCATCTGTTGGTTGCTGTGTGTTGACTGTTTGGTTGAACTGCTAGTCAGTTAGTTAAAAATATCAATATAGTTATATGTGTATATCGTTAACCAAATATGGATTCTGGTTTTCAGAATATTTCATATCAAAATGAAAACGATGTTACTATATTGGTTAACATCTGTGGATGTAGGGAAACAGGTTGGAGGGACCCAACTGGGTTCCTCAATAATTATAATACCGTTCTGTTCATTTATTGTAATATATGATGTGATATATAATCTGTTGTCGATTATGTGTGTTTGAACGATGTTGGTTATCGTGATTTGATGTTACCATAACATACCGGAATGGTGAAAAGGAAATTTTCAAAACGAATACTGAAATAGATTTATTTAAAAAATCAAAGGATTTTATAAAAGAGATAATATTTATAAAATCAAAGAAGATTTTATAAAAGGAATTATTTATAAAAGGAATATTTTTAAATAGAAATTTATTTATAAATGGATTATTTATAAATAGAAAATACTTAGAAATGAAACCCTAAAGGAATTATTTGCAAACCATATACAAATAGATTAGAACGAGAAATGTTTGTAAACCATTTAAAAATCAAATAGAAAGAGAAAGGTTTGTAAACCATTTACAAATCAATCAGAAAGAGAAATGTTTGTAAACCATTTACAAATGGAATCGAAAGAGGAATATTTGTAAAACCTTTACAAATGAAATCGAAAAGGAGGTATTTGTAAAACCATTTGCAAATAGAATTAAAAAAAAAAATTTTAGAAAATAAATAGATTTATAAAAAGGAAATTTGTTTATAACTGAATAGGATGTTATAAAAAGGAAACCGTTATAAAAAGGAAAATGTTACTAAAAAGGAAATCATTTGTAAAGTGAAGAACCATTACTAAAAGTAAATCTTTATAAATGAATAGTTTATTCGAAAGGAGTTAATCGAATTTAGTTATTTGAATAGAGTTAATCGAATATGGTATTCGAAGTGAGTTAATCAAATATGGTATTCGAAAGTTGGTAAATCGAATATGTTATTCAAAAGGGGTTAGTCGAGTCGAGTTAGTTGAATAGAGTTAATCAAATATTTGTTATTCGAATAAGAGTTAATCGGTTAGAATTAATTGGTTAGAGTTAATCAGTAAGAGTTAATCGGTTAGAATAAATCAGTTAGAGATAATCAGTTAGAGTTAATCGATAGAGTTAAATCGAACTAGAGTTATTCAAATGGAGTTAATCGAATTTAGTTTATTCGAATAGAGTTGAAATGAGTTAATCGAATTTAGTTATTCGAAGTGAGATAATCAAATAGTAGATATTCGAAGTGAGATAATCGAATAGTAGATATTCGAAGTGAGATAATCGAATCAGAGATATTCGAAGTGAGATAATCGAATCAGAGATATTCGAAGTGAGTTGATCGAATCTAGTTATTCTACAGGAGTTAAATCGAATAAGATTTATTCGAAGAAAGAGATTAACGAATATAAGTATTCGAAAGTAAGAAAATCGTATATAAGTTATTTGAATAAGAGTTAATCCAGTAAGAGTTATTAGGTTGGAGTTATTCAAATAAGAGTTATAGATTAGAGTTGGTCGAATAAGGAGTAGTCGAATATTAGTAATTCGAATAAAGTTAAAGGGAGTTATCGAATTAGTTATTCGAAAGGAGTAAATCGAATATGGTTTATTCGAATAAAGTTAAAGAAGTTATCGAATATAGTTTATTCGAAAGGAGTTAAGTGAAAAGAGTTAATCGATTAGAGTAAATCAAACAGAGTTAATCAAATAGTGTTAATCGATAGAGTTAAATCGAATAGGAGTAAATAAATTAGTTGTCGTTATATTATTCGAGTTAGGAAATAAAAGTCATATCAAAGATAATGTATTTCGGATGCAGGAGATTATAACACCATTGTTGTAATCATGTAAACTTGTAAAAGAAGGGGTTTCGTAAATAGAATCCGAGGGTTCGTAAGGAAGTGTTAAAGGGTTAAAAGATGAACTTACCCTATTTCGAGATTTGGAATGTTGTTCAGTTAAGGTCTGAGAGGTAGTTATACCCCAACTTGATTGACTTCGTTTTTAATTTAGAAATGGTTAAGGTTCGAGAGTGAAAGTGGTTAAGTGATTTAGTAAATAAGTATAGTGGTTTGAGATTTCGTCGCGATGTTGATTTAAACATCTGTTTAAATCCAAGTAAAGAAGATTTGGAAATGTTTTCCAAATAGAATCAGAAACGTAATCAAATATTGAAATAGGAAATTTGAGTATATATATATGATTGATGATTGATTGATAGAATTTCCATCTGGAAATAATATCGTTGTTTGCACACGTGTTTTTCTTCGATAGTTAACTCACCGACTATCAAAGTTTTTGACCATTTTAACGATGTTAATATGGAGAGACCGGTTGGATTATTATCTAAAGAACCAATCTGTATTGGCATAAGCGTTGCGAATCAAATATGCCAAAGATAATTGAAGACACAGTAAAATGCAAGGGCTATTGTATAAGTCTTAGATAACAGTGCCTAAGATGGATGTACTTAATAGTGCCTTCGGTTCATCCTGTTCCTGGATGACTTGTATGGATGAATGTCTGACAGAGTATTTCCAGAAAGGTCACGTACATTGATTTCTTCAACCATACCAAGAGTGGAAATGGAGAAGGAAACTTCTTTAGCTAACACATAATGTACTGTTGGAGACGTCAATTAGTGATTTTCGATGGATCTGACAATGTGGCATTCGAAGTGAATCTGATGTGATGATAAAGCGTAGCTTCTAGCTTCACATCCGGTAAATGACAGAAATCGGGCGGGCAGCATGGCTATGTAGGTCGCACCTATTAGGGTGTATAATCACCTGATCTAGAGTTTTCATTTACTTCAAAAAAATCTATTGTTGATGCAGTCCCATTCGGGAAACGGTTGCTAATCCCAATCGTTGGTGATATACATTCGATACATTCAAGCGAAATGAGTGATCGGTCGTGTGTAGCCGGGTTGCAAGATGTTCTTGTTGAACCCAGTGTATTCCTTTCTAGAGGTACACTAGCTAAAGGTGGTTCCATACCTTGTCATAGTTGGAAATCCATTACCCAATACGTGCTTGCGGTTTTTATTGTATACTATATATGTGGAACGTGAGATGAAAGCGTTTCTGCTAGATGATTATTATATTGTGGTTAATAGACAATATTATAATATCAAAAGGTTTTTGATATAAAGATATTTTGGATTCTCATATGGGAAAAACCCGTTCCGTTATACGGCGTGGTCTTATGAGATATCGTTTACATGTTTGAACTGTTTTAAACTGTTTTACTCACACCAGTCCCATGACTGACCCAGAGTTTATTTTGTTTTGTTTTCCCTAAAATCTTGGGTGCCCAATTTTGTACGGGCAGTCAAGTAGTCAGGAACTTACAAATACTTGAAGAGCTGGAGTAGGAGGCTTTAGGATCATATAGCTATAGTTTATTTCCGCTGTGTTGTAAGTGCTGTACTTTGATAATGATGTATATTCAAGTACAGATGTATATTTCAAGTTATGTTATATATATTATATGTTATTCGTTCCGCAGTGAGGTTCGTGTTACTCTGATGTTGTGTTCTTCTTCTTCTTCTATTCTAAGTTTCTATCTTATCTTTTCTCACCCTCTAACTTCTTTCATTAACCATCTGGTAATTTTCGACTCTTGATGTTCGATATGTGTTGTATATCGGATAACCAAGATCGCAAATTTCCGGGTCGTTTCATTTGGTATCAGAGCTTAAGTTAAGTAATTACCTTGGCTCTGTGGCGTGACTCAGTAGAGATGGGGTTAGTAATACCCTAGATTGAGTTTGAGTGTATAGATACCAGTGAACGTATTTGTTATTGATAAAAAAATTGTTTTATATTGTGGAGATTCATTGGTTGAGTTGTTTATGGGTTCTGGTCGATCAGTTTGATCCACTGTATCGGTAGGAGTTTATAAACACTCGAACACGATGGGTCGACACGATATATTTTTAAAGAGGGTAAATTAAAATAAGTTTACCCAAGGTATATCTTGATATAGAGAAGATATATATATCAAAATTTTAATATAGTGGATATATTGGTTGTTATTATAACCAAGTAAGACTATAAATTAAATGGTTATGTAAATAACCAATCAGAATTCATATAAGTGAAATACGTGAAATCAGATGAGTTAAATCTAAAATTTAAACCAGGAATTGAATTAAAATTATGGAAAAAATTGGATAAGTGTTTGTAAATGGATTTGGATTAAAAATGAGGAAAATTTAAGATCCTGGGAGATTTTAAATTGTTTTACAAGCAGTGTGAATTATATTTTGAAATGAATTTCAAAGTGGGAATGTTTAGAAATGGTTTCATAGTATTGAACTCACTTCGATCGCTGGAAAATAGATTCTAATGATGACAGCTGCATCATCAGTATTCATTTTTGAGTTATAGGTGACGAATTAGTACCAGAGATACGGTTTTGAATTTATTTTGGGAAAGACAAGTTGTGTTGAATTTCAAAAAAATATATTTGTTTTTTGAAAAGAGTAAACTATTTAAAAACTCCCAGGGAAGGACTATTTGAATTAAAATAAATTTAACAGAAATTTGTGAAGACAAATTTGAATTAAAGTAAAGCCAGTAAAGTGGTAACTGAGATTGAATTAGAATGATATCAAGACACCTTGGATTGTGAGATTCAAATTTGAAGTGTAATGTGACAATCAAGTTAAGAGTTGGGAATCGAGAAGAAACTCGAGTTGAAATGATATTTGGCTCAGAACAAAGCGAATGGTTGTGTTGGAGATAAAAGTGATTTCAGAATTTGATTGGGATAACTTTGGTATATGCTGAGTTGATAGCATATGAAAGTGATAGAGTTGATATGCCTGACCAAAAGGTACAAGTTTATATTTGATATAAGCATGGGATTTATGAGCCGAATTGGCAAGCCGCTTGGCTGTTTGATTTTCTTTTGGGTTGGAGATGGCCCAGAGAGGCGAGTTGGAGTTTGACGTATTGACCAGTACAAAGGAGGTGCTGGTGAAATTTTTCAAAAAATTAAGGCGTTAGAAAATTTTCAGGATTTTTGAGAATTTTCGTTGATAAGAATTAATTAATATTTAATTGAAATTAAATTGGTCCAGTTGGAAACTGAAGTTAAGAAGTGAACAAATAAGTTATAACCAATTAATAGAGTTGTTTTCTACCTTAGCAATTTTGAGGGCGAAATTATTTTAAGTGGGGAAGAATGCAATGACCCGCATTTTCAGTGGTATAATAATTAATTTATTTAATTATTTAAAGGGTGATTAAAAGGATTTAATGGTCATGGAATTAAATAATGGTGAATATTTAATTAATATAATAATTTAATAATATATTTAATCCTGAAATAATCAGAATGGGCTGAAATAGCAATATGGCGTGAACTGGGCAATTCAAAATATATAATTCAGTTTAGAATTGAATCAGAATAACGAATATATTATTTAAACGACAATTTGAACGCATAATTATATTATAATTAAAATCGAGCTCGAAATGGCGCTGTAGTTCGTAAATTGGCGATTCGAACTTCAACTGAATGTACAGGATTCGTTTTAAGCCGGATTTCTATGAAACAAGAAACGTGTGGAGCTGGTGGAGTATATCTTTCTAGTGGAAGAGAAAAATCTGGATTTCATCGGGTAGATTTTTATTTACGTCCAAATCAAATTTTAGAAAAGTCGTTGTGGAATTCCTTTATAATTTATAAAGGAATTAATTATATTTTAAAAAGGAATTTCATTTTTAAATCGAATATTGATTTAATCGGGATTTGAAATATCAAGTTATAAATCCCGGTAGAGTTGAATGGTATTCAACTGTGAGTATAGACGATAGTATAAATTTATTTTTATTTAATTTAATTATATTTAAATATATTTATATATTTAAATGGGTCATTCAGAGCTTTAAAAATAGCCACTTTTGCAAACAAAGTCGGAATTCGACGAAACTAATTTTGTTGGATCCGCAATGTCAAATTATTCTTAGATGTCAATTTCCGTGATTTTTGGAGTCAGTATATGGCCGTACGGGATTTTAATGTGAAATACAGTCGATAATTTGACCTTTAAAAATACCCTGTGTGAGCAAACAGAGTTGGAATTCGACGAAACCAGTTTCGTTGGGACCGTAATGTCAAACTTTAGCCGCTTGTCCAGTTTCGTGATTTTTGGGTATCTTGTATGATCACAAGAATTTTTAGAAGACGAATTTACGATGGAAAATATACTGGGAATATTCCTTCTACAAAATATCTAGATATTTGTCTTCACTATAAATACATCACCCTTACCCTCTAAACCTAATTTCACTTTTCGTTGGTCAAACATTTATATTTCCACCGTTTGTTTTACTCACAGCAAAAGTTCGTTCAAAAGAAAAATCAAAGTAAATTCAAGGAGAAATCAATAAATCACAAGCTAGCTGTATTTGTGATCCTCAAGACCAGCTCTTCACATCGATGTCCAGTTTAGAGCATTCGAACCATACGGGTCTCGTTAGTTTTTATAGCAACAACTTTAGGTTTCAACTTCTTGGATCGAGTGGTCATTAATTTGCAAAACCGTGTTGGTATTTGAATTCGTAATTGGATTCCGACTGTGTTGTGATAAATAGGAGGGATACAGTGGTGTTTTGTTTCGGTGTACTGTAGCGGATTTCTGGCGTCGGTCTTCTATGGAGGCACTCGAGTAGTGTGAAAATATTGTAGGTGGAAGGAGAATTCGAAGGAGAGATTTATGGTATTTGTTGTGAGATTTTAAGTGAAGAGGAGGAGGAGCAAATGGAAGGAGGAAAGTGGCGAATGGAATTGGTTCCTGGAAGCGTGAAACTTGAATTTGGGGAAGGAGGAGCAAGCGGGTGTGGGCTTTAGAGTTAGTGGGCCGGGTTTTATTTGATGTGGTAAGGCAAATGGCTGAATTTAATTAGTTTATTTTAATTTTAAAGAATACGTTAACTTGTTAATCTCATAACTTTATCATACGGTGTCAGAATTTCGAACGATCGGATCCATTAGGATCGTATGAACGGACACTACCCAATGGAACTGACTGGGAGTGGATTGGAGCTCGTTTGAATTTATGGAGAAATAAATTGTTTGATTCAAATCAAATAACAGTTTATCGTTCTTCAACGATGAACTGCCGAAGTGAGTAAAACTCACCAACTCTGAACAGTAATATTTTTATAATGTATTTTTAGAACTGTTAATCATCTGTTGGTTGCTGTGTGTTGACTGTTTGGTTGAACTGCTAGTCAGTTAGTTAAAAATATCGATATAGTTATATGTGTATACCATTAACCAAATATGGATTCTGGTTGTCAGAATATTTCATATCAAAATGAAAACGATGTTATTATACTGGTTAACATCTTTGGATGCAGGGAAACAGGTTGGAGGGACCCAACTGGGTTCCTCAATAATTATAATACCATTCTATTCATATATTGTAATATATGATGTGATATATAATATGTTGTCGATTATGTGTGTTTGAACGATATTGGTCATCGTGATTTGATGTGTTAAATACCATAACATACCAGAATGGTGAAAAGGAAATTTTCAAAATGAATATTGAAATAGATTTATTTACAAAATCAAAGGATTTTATAAAAGAGATATTTTTTATAAAATCAAAGAAGATTTTATAAAAGGAATTATTTATAAATGGAATATTTATAAATAGAAATTTATTTATAAATGGATTATTTATAAATAGAAAATATTTAGAAATGAAACCCTAATGGAATTATTTGCAAACCATTTGCAAATAGATTAGAACGAGAAATGTTTGTAAACCATTTAAAAATCAAATAGAAAGAGAAAGGTTTGTAAACCATTTACAAATCATTCAGAAACAGAAATGTTTGTAAACCATTTACAAATGGAATCGAAAAAGGAATATTTGTAAAACCTTTACAAATGAAATTGAAAAGGAAGTATTTGTACATTTACAAATAGAATTAAAAAGGAAATTTTTAGAAAATAAATAGAGTTATAAAAAGGAAATTTGTTTATAACTGAATAGGATGTTATAAAAAGGAAACCGTTATAAAAAGGAAAACGTTACTAAAAAGGAAATCATTTGTAAAGTGAAGAACCGTTACTTAAAGTAAATCTTTATAAATGAATAGTTTATTCGAAAGGAGTTAATCGAATTTAGTTATTCGAATAGAGTTAATCGAATTTGGTATTCGAAGGGAGTTAATCGAATATGGTATTCGAAAGTTAGTAAATCGAATATGTTATTCGAAAGGGGTTAGTCGAGTCAAGTTAGTTGAATAGAGTTAATCGAATATTTTTTATTCGAATAAGAGTAAATCGGTTAGAATTAATTGGTTAGAGTTAATCAGTAAGAGTTAATCGGTAAGAATAAATCGGTTAGAGCTAATCAGCTAGAGGTAATCAGTTAGAGTTAATCGATATAGTTAAATCAAACTAGAGTTATTCAAATGGTGTTAATCGAATTTAGTTTATTCGAATAGAGTTGAAATGAGTTAATCGAATTTAGTTATTCGAAGTGAGACAATCAAATAGTAGATATTCGAAGTGAGATAATCGAATAGTAGATATTCGAAGTGAGATAATCGGATCAGAGATATTCGAAGTGAGATAATCGAATCAAAGATATTCGAAGTGAGTTGATCGAAACTAGTTATTCGACAGAAGTTAAATCGAATAAGATTTATTCGAAGAAAGAGATTAACGAATATAAGTATTCGAAAGTAAGCAAATCGAATATAAGTTATTTGAATAAGAGTTAATCCAGTAAGAGTTATTAGGTTGGAGTTATTCAAATAAGAGTTATAGATTAGAGTTGGTCGAATAAGGAGTAGTCGAATATTAGTTATTCGAATAAAGTTAAAGGGAGTTATCGAATTAGTTATTCGAAAGGAGTAAATCGAATATGGTTTATTCGAATAAAGTTAAAGGAGTTATCGAATATAGTTTATTCGAAAGGAGTTAAGTGAAAAGAGTTAATCGATTAGAGTAAATCAAACAGAGTTAATCAAATATTGTTAATCGATAGAGTTAAATCGAATAGGAGTAAATAAATTAGTTTTCGTTATATTATTCGAGTTAGGAAATAAAAGTCATATCAAAGATAATGTATTTCGGATGCAGGAGATTATAACACCATTGTTGTAATCACGTAAACTTGTAAAAGAAGGGGGTTCGTAAATAGAATCCGAGGGTTCATAAGGAAGTGTTAAAGGGCTAAAAGATGAACTTACCCTATTTCGAGATTTGGAATGTTGTTCAGTTAAGGTCTGAGAGGTAGTTATACCCCAACTTGATTGACTTCGTTTTTAATTTAGAAATGGTTAAGGTTCGAGAGTGAAAGTGGTTAAGTGATTTAGTAAATAAGTATAGTGGTTAGAGATTTCGTCGCGATGTTGATTTAAACATCTGTTTAAATCCAAGTAAAGAAGATTTGGAAATGTTTTCCAAATAGAATCAGAAACGTAATCAAATATTGAAATAGGAAATATGAGTATATATATATGATTGATGATTGATTGATAGAATTTCCATCTGGAAATAATATCATTGTTTGCACACGTGTTTTTCTTCGATAGTTAACTCACCGACTATCGAAGTTTTTGACCATTTTAACGATGTTAATATAGAGAGACCGGTTGGATTATTATCTGAAGAACCACTCTGTATTGGCACAAGCGTTGCGAATCAAATATGCCAAAGATAATTGAAGACACAGTTAAATGCAAGGGCTTTTGTATAAATCTTAGATAACAAGGCCTAAGATGGATGTACTGAATAGTGCCTTCGGTTCATCCTGTTCCTGGATGACTTGTATGGATGAATGTCTGACAGAGTATTTCCAGAAAGGTCATGTACATTGATTTCTTCAACCATACCAAGAGTGGAAATGGGGAAGGAAACTTATTTAGCTAACACATAATGCACTGTTGGAGACGTCAATTAGTGATTTTCGATGGATCTGACAATGTGGCATTCGAAGTGAATCTGATGTGATGATAAAGCGTAGCTTCTAGCTTCAAATCTGGTAAATGACAGAAATCGGGCGGGCAGCTTGGCTATGTAGGTCGCACCTATTAGGGTGTATAATCACCTGATCTAGAGTTTTCATTTACTTCAAAAAAATCTATTGTTGATGCTGTCCCATTCGGGAAACGGTTGCTGATCCCAACCGTTGGTGATATACATTTGATACACGCAAGCGAAATGAGTGATCGGTCGTTTGTAGTCGGGTTGCAAGATGTTCTTGTTGAACCCAGTGTATTCCTTTCTAGAGGTACACTAGCTAAAGGTGGTTCCATACCTTGTCATAGTTGGAAATCCAGTACCCAATACGTGCTTGCGATTTTGATTGTATACTATATATGTAGAACGTGAGATGAAAGCGTTTCTGCTAGATGATTATTATATTGTGGTTAATAGACATTATTATAATATCAAAAGGTTTTTGATATAAAGATATTTTGGATTCTCATATGGGAAAAACCCGTTACGTTATACGGCGTGGTCTTATGAGATATCGTTTACATGTTTGAACTGTTTTAAACTGTTTTACTCACACCAGTCCCATGACTGACCCAGAGTTTATTTTGTTTTGTTTTCCCTAAAATCTTGGGTGCCCAATTTTGTACGGGCAGTCAAGTAGTCAGGAACTTACAAATACATGAAGAGCTGGAGCAGGAGGCTTTAGGATCATATAGCTATAGTTTATTTCCGCTGTGCTGTAAGTGCTGTACTTTGATAATGATGTATATTCACGTACAGATGTATATTTCAAGTTATGTTATATATATTATATGTTATTCATTCCGCAGTGAGGTTCATGTTACTCTGATGTTGTGTTCTTCTTCTTATTCTATTCTAAGTTTCTGTCTTATCTTTTCTCACCCTCTAACTTCTTTCATTAACCATCTGGTAATTTTCGACTCTTGATGTTCGATATGTGTTGTATATCGGATAACCAAGATCGCAAATTTCCGGGTCTTTACATTTGGTGTCAGAGCTTAAGTTAAGTAATTACCTTGGCTCTGTGGCGTGACTCAGTAGAGATGGGGTTAGTAATACCCTAGATTGAGTTTGAGTGTATAGATACCAGTGAACGTATTTGTTATTGATAAAAAAAATTGTTTTATATTGTGGAGATTCATTGGTTGAGTTGTTTATGGGTTCTGGTCGATCAGTTTGATCCACTGTATCGGTAGGAGTTTATAAACACTCGAATACGATGGGTAAACATGATATGTTTTGAAAGAGGGTAAATTAAAATAAGTTTACCCAAGGTATATCTTGATATAGAGAAGATATATATATATATATCAAAATTTTAATATAGTGGATATATTGGTTGTTATTATAATCAAGTAAGACTATAAATTAAATGGTTATGTAAATAACCAATCAGAATTCATATAAGTGAAATACGTGAAATCAGATGAGTTAAATCTAAAATTTAAACCAGGAATTGAATTAAAATTATGGAAAAAATTGGATAAATGTTTATAAATGGATTTGGATTAAAAATAAGGAAAATTTAAGATCCTGGGAGATTTTAAATTGTTTTACAAGCAGTGTGAATTATATTCTGAAATGAATTTCAAAGTGGGAATGTTTAGAAATGGTTTCATAGTATTGAACTCACTTCGATCGCTGGAAAATAGGTTCTAATGATGACAGCTGCATCATCAGTATTCATTTTCGAGTTATAAGTGACGAATTACTACCAGAGATACTGTTTTGAATTTATTTTGGGAAAGACAAGTTGTGTTGAATTTAAAAAAAAAAATTTGTTTTTTGAAAAGAGTAAACTGTTTAAAAACTCCCAGGGAAGGACTATTTGAATTATAATAAATTTAACAGAAATTTGTGATAACAAATTTGAATTAAAGTATAGCCGGTAAAGTGGTAACTGAGATTGAATTAGAATGATATCAAGACACATTGGATTGTGAGATTCAAATTTGAAGTGTAATGTGACAATCAAGTTAAGAGTTGGGAATCGAGAAGAAACTCGAGTTGAAATGATATTTGGCTCAAAAAAAAGAGAATGGTTGTGTTGGAGATAAAAGTGATTTCAGAATTTGATTGGGATAACTTTGGTATATGCTGAGTTGATAGCATATGAAAGTGATAGAGTTGATATGCCTGACCAAAAGGTACAAGTTTATATTTGATATAAGCATGGGATTTATGAGCCGAATTGGCAAGCCGCTTGGCTGTTTGATTTTCTTTTGGGTTGGAGATGGCCCAGAGAGGCGAGTTGGAGTTTGACGTATTGACCAGTACAAAGGAGGTGCTGGTGAAATTTTTCAAAAAATTAAGGCGTTAGAAAATTTTCAGGATTTTTGAGAATTTTCGTTGATAAGAATTGATTAATATTTAATAGAAATTAAATTGGTCCAGTTGGAAACTGAAGTTAAGAAGTGAACAAATAAGTTATAACCAATTAATAGAGTTGTTTTCTACATTAGCAATTTCGAGGGCGAAATTATTTTAAGTGGGGAAGAATGTAATGACCCGCATTTTCAGTGGTATAATAATTAATTTATTTAATTATTTAAAGGGTGATTAAAAGGATTTAATGGTCGTGGAATTAAATAATGGTGAATATTTAATTAATATAATAATTTAATAATATATTTAATCCTGAAATAATCAGAATGGGCTGAAATAGCAATATGGCGTGAACTGGGCAATTCAAAATATATAATTCAGTTTAGAATTGAATCAGAATAACGAATATATTATTTAAACGACAATTTGAACGCGTAATTATATTATAATTAAAATCGAGCTCGAAATGGCGCTATAGTTCGCAAATTGGCGATTCGAACTTCAACTGAATGTACAGGATTCGTTTTAAGCCGGATTTCTATGAAACAAGAAACGTGTGGAGCTGGTGGAGTATATCTTTCTAGTGGAAGAAAAAAAAAATCTGGATTTCATCGGGTAGATTTTGATTTACGTCCAAATCAAATTTTAGAAAAGTCGTTGTGGAATTCCTTTATAATTTATAAAGGAATTAATTATATTTTAAAAAGGAATTTCATTTTTAAATCGAATATTGATTTAATCGGGATTTGAAATATCAAGTTATAAATCCCAGTAGAGTTGAATGGTATTCCACTGTGAGTATATACGATAGTATAAATTTATTTTTATTTAATTTAATTATGTTTAAATATATTTATATATTTAAATGGGTCATTCAGAGCTTTAAAAATAGCCACTTTTGCAAACAAAGTCGGAATTCGACGAAACTAATTTTGTTGGATCCGCAATGTCAAATTATTCTTAGATGTCAATTTCCGTGATTTTTGGAGTCAGTATATGGCCGTACGGGATTTTAATGTGAAATACAGTCGATAATTTGACCTTTAAAAATACCCTGTGTGAGCAAACAGAGTTGGAATTCGACGAAACCAGTTTCGTTGGGACCGTAATGTCAAACTTTAGCCGCTTGTCCAGTTTTGTGATTTTTGGGTATCTTGTGTGATCACAAGAATTTTTATAAGACGAATTTACGATGGAAAATATACTGGGAATATTCCTTCTACAAAATATCTAGATATTTGTCTTTACTATAAATACACCACCCTTACCCTCTAAACCTAATTTCACTTTTCGTTGGTCAAACATTTATATTTCCACCGTTTGTTTTCCTCACAGCAAAAGTTCGTTCAAAAGAAAAATCAAAGTAAATTCAAGGAGAAATCAATAAATCACAAGCTAGCTGTATTTGTGATCCTCAAGACCAGCTCTTCACATCGATGTCCAGTTTAGAGCATTCGAACCATACGGGTCTCGTTAGTTTTTGTAGCAACAACTTTAGGTTTCAACTTCTTGGATCGAGTGGTCATTAATTTGCAAAACCGTGTTGGTATTTGAATTCGTAATTGGATTCCGACTGTGTTGTGATAAATAGAAGGGATACGGTGGTGTTTTGTTTCGGTGTACTGTAGCGGATTTCTGGCGTCGGTCTTCTGTGGAGGCACTCGAGTAGTGTGAAAATGGTGTAGGTGGAAGGAGAATTCAAAGGAGAGATTTATGGTATTTGTTGTGAGATTTTAAGTGAAGAGGAGGAGGAGCAAATGGAAGGAGGAAAGTGGCAAATGGAATTGGTTCCTGGAAGCGTGAAACTCGAATTTGGGGAAGGAGGAGCAAGCGGGTGTGGGCTTTAGAGTTAGTGGGCCGGGTTTTATTTGATGGGGTAAGGCAAATGGGTGAATTTAATTAGTTTATTTTAATTTTAAAGAATACGTTAACTTGTTAATCTCATAACTTTATCATACGGTGTCAGAATTTCGAACGGTCGGATCCATTAGGATCGTATGGATGGACACTACCCAATGGAACTGACTGGGAGTGGATTGGAGCTCGTTTGAATTTATGGAGAAATAAATTGTTTGATTCAAATCAAATAACAGTTTATCGTTCTTCAACGATGAACTGCCGAAGTGAGTAAAACTCACCAATTCTGAACAGTAATATTTTTATAATGTATTTTTAGAACTGTTAATCATCTGTTGGTTGCTGTGTGTTGACTGTTTGGTTGAACTGCTAGTCAGTTAGTTAAAAATATCGATATAGTTATATGTGTATACCGTTAACCAAATATGGATTCTGGTTGTCAGAATATTTCATATCAAAATGAAAACGATGTTATTATATTGGTTAACATCTTTGGATGCAGGGAAACAGGTTGGAGGGACCCAACTGGGTTCCTCAATAATATAATACCGTTCTATTCATATATTGTAATATATGATGTGATATATAATATGTTGTCGATTATGTGTATTTGAACGATATTGGTCATCGTGATTTGATGTGTTAAATACCATAACATACCGGAATGGTGAAAAGGAAATTTTCAAAATGAATATTGAAATAGATTTATTTACAAAATCAAAGGATTTTATAAAAGAGATAATTTTTATAAAATCAAAGAAGATTTTATAAAAGGAATAATTTATAAATGGTATATTTATAAATAGAAATTTATTTATAAATGGATTATTTATAAATAGAAAATATTTAGAAATGAAACCCTAAAGGAATTATTTGCAAACCATTTGCAAATAGATTAGAACGAGAAATGTTTGTAAACCATTTAAAAATCAATCAGAAAGAGAAATGTTTGTAAACCATTTACAAAAGGAATCGAAAGAGGAATATTTGTAAAACCTTTACAAATGAAATCGAAAAGGAGGTATTTGTAAAACCATTTACAAATAGAATTAAAAAGGAAATTTTTAGAAAATAAATAGAGTTATAAAAAGGAAATTTGTTTATAACTGAATAGGATGTTATAAAAAGGAAAACGTTGCTAAAAAGGAAATCATTTGAAAAGTGAAGAACCGTTACTAAAAGTAAATCTTTATAAATGAATAGTTTATTCGAAAGGAGTTAATCGAATTTAGTTATTCGAATAGAGTTAATCGAATATGGTATTCGAAGGGAGTTAATCGAATATGGTATTCGAAAGTTAGTAAATCAAATATGTTATTCGAAAGGGGTTAGTCGAGTCAAGTTAGTTGAATAGAGTTAATCGAATATTTGTTATTCGAATAAGAGTTAATCAGTCAGAATTAATTGGTTAGAGTTAATCAGTAAGAGTTAATCGGTAAGAATAAATCGGTTAGAGTTAATCAGCTAGAGGTAATCAGTTAGAGTTAATCGATAGAGTTAAATCGAACTAGAGTTATTCAAATGGAGTTAATCGAATTTAGTTTATTCGAATAGAGTTGAAATGAGTTAATCGAATTTAGTTATTCGAAGTGAGATAATCAAATAGTAGATATTCGAAGTGAGATAATCGAATAGTAGATATTCGAAGTGAGATAATCGAATCAGAGATATTCGAAGTGAGATAATCGAATCAGAGATTTTTGAAGTGAGTTGATCGAATCTAGTTATTCGACAGGAGTTAAATCGAATAAGATTTATTCGAAGAAAGATATTAACGAATATAAGTATTCGAAAGTAAGCAAATCGAATATAAGTTATTTGAATAAGAGTTAATCCAGTAAGAGTTATTAGGTTGGAGTTATTCAAATAAGAGTTATAGATTAGAATTGGTCGAATAAGGAGTAGTCGAATATTAGTTATTCGAATAAAGTTAAAGGGAGTTATCGAATTAGTTATTCGAAAGGAGTAAATAGAATATGGTTTATTCGAATAAAGTTAAAGGAGTTATCGAATATAGTTTATTTGAAAGGTGTTAAGTGAAAAGAGTTAATCGATTAGAGTAAATCAAACAGAGTTAATCGATAGAGTTAAATCGAATAGGAGTAAATAAATTAGTTGTTGTTATATTATTCGAGTTAGGAAATAAAAGTCATATTAAAGATAATGTATTTCGGATGCAGGAGATTATAACACCATTGTTATAATCACGTAAACTTGTAAAAGTAGGGGGTTCGTAAATGGAATCCGAGGGTTCGTAAGGAAGTGTTAAAGGGTTAAAAGATGAACTTACCCTGTTTCGAGATTTGGAATGTTGTTCAGTTAAGGTCTAAGAGGTAGTTATACCCCAACTTGATTGACTTCGTTTTTAATTTAGAAATGGTTAAGGTTCGAGAGTGAAAGTGGTTAAGTGATTTAGTAAATAAGTATAGTGGTTTGAGATGTCATCGCGATGTTGATTTAAACATCTGTTTAAATCCAAGTAAAGAAGATTTGGAAATGTTTTACAAATAGAATCAGAAACGTAATCAAATATTGAAATAGGAAATATGATTGTGTGTATATATATACATATATATATGATTGATGATTGATTGATAGAATTTCCATTTGGAAATAATATCGTTGTTTGCACACGTGTTTTTCTTCGATAGTTAACTCATCGACTATCGAAGTTTTTGACCATTTTAACGATGTTAATATGGAGAGAACAGTTGGATTGTTATCCAAAGAACCACTCTGTATTGGCATAAGCATTGCGAATCATATATGCCAAAGATAATTGAAGATCGCAGTAAAGAGTAAGAGCTATTGTATAAGTCTTAAATAACAGTGCCTAAGATGGATGTACTGAATAGTGCCTTCGGTTCATCCTGTTCCTGGATGACTTGTATGGATGAATGTCTGATAGAGTATTTCCAGAAAGGCCACGTACATTGATTTCTTCAACCGTACCAAGAGTGGAAGCGGAGAAGGAAACTTCTTTAGATAACACATAATGTACTGTTGTAGACGTCAATTAGTGATTTTCGATGGATCTGACAATGTGGCATTCGAAGTGAATCTGATGTGATGATAAAGCGTAGTTTCTAGCCTCACATCCGGTAAATGACAGAAATCGGGCAGGCAACATGGCTATGTAGGTCACACCTATTAGGGTGTATAATCACCTGATCTAGAGTTTTCATTTACTTCAAAAAAATCTATTTTTTATGCTGTCTCATTCGGGAAACAGTTGCTGATCCCAACCGTTGGTTATATACATTCGATACACTCAAGCGAAATGAGTGGTCGGTCATGTGTGGCCGGGTTGCAAGATGTTCTTGTTGAACCCAGTGTATTCCTTTCTAGAGGTACACTAGCTAAAGGTGGTTCCATACCTTGTCATAGTTGGAAATCCATTACCCAATACGTGCTTGCGGTTTTGATTGTATACTATATATGTAGAACGTGAGATGAAAGCGTTTCTGCTAGATGATTATTATATTGTGGTAAATAGACATTATTATAATATCAAAAGGTTTTTGATATAAATATATTTTGGATTCTCATAAGGGAAAAACCCGTTCCATTATACGGCGTGGTCTTATGAGATATCGTTTACTTATTCGAACTGTTTTAAACTGTTTTACTCACACCAGTCCCATGACTGACCCGGAGTTTATTTTGTTTTGTTTTCTCTAAACTCTTGGGTGCCCAATTTTGTACGGTCAGTCAAGTAGTCAGGAATTTACAGATACTTGAAGAGCTGGAGCAGGAGGCTTCAGGACCATATAGCTATAATTTATTTCTGCTGTGTTGTAAGTGCTGTATTTTGATAATGGTGTATATTCAAGTACAGATGTATATTTCAAGTTATGTTATATATATTATATGTTATTCGTTCCGCAGTGAGGTTCGTGTTACTCTGATGTTGTGTTCTTCTTCTTCTTCTTCTATTCTAAGTTTTTGTCTTATCTTTTCTCACCCTCTAACTTCTTTCATTAACCATCTGGTAATTTTCGACTCTTGATGTTCGATACGTGTTGTATATCGGATAACCAAGATCGCAAATTTTCGTGTCGTTACAATTATTATTTTCATAAACACCCAGCTATAAATATCATATAGCTTCAAATATAAATTATACAACTTAATATCATCAAATTCGAGTCTAACGGTATCCAAATTGTACTAAAACCCTATTACATTTATTAAATAATGTAACGACCCAGAAAATCTGAACCAATTTAAAATTTTTAAATTGGCTAAAATAATGGATTTTAAATATTTAAAATAAATATTTTAGATAATGGCGATGAAAACTGAGTTTGAATCGACATTTGAAAACGAATATAATTAATTATAATTATATATAGAATTGAAATTGGCGCGGTAGTTCGATAATTTGATTTCAAACTTCAATTGAATATACCGGGTGCAAAACAATCCGGATTTTAGTGAAACCAAAAATAATGGAATCTAATCGATAATATCTTTCTAACGAATCCGACCAATCGAAATTTGATAGCGGGAATCAAAAGATATGTCCAGTTGAAAATTCTGAATAGTCGCTATGGAATTCAGGCCCTTAAAAATGGACATTTTGCATACGACCTCGGATTTCGACGAAACCACTTTTGTTAGATCCGCAGGGTCAAGTTATTGCTAGGTTTCAAATTTCATAATTTTTCGAATCAATATGTGAGTGTGGCAAAAGAAAACGCATTTGACCAGTTTCAGTTGATTTTAATCGACTGGAAATTGGCCATTTTTCAAACGGTCTCAGAATTCGACGAAACTAGTTTTGTTAGAACCGTATCGTCAATACGAAGCTAGAAAATATTTTTCTGGAATTTTTAGAGTCAGTATGTGGCCCCGGTAATTTAAAATGTACGTTTAAATATATTATAAAAGGATTTATAATTAAATTTAAAGAAAAACATATCGTAACAGCCGAATTGGGTTACGAAACATGTTCCATTGTGTCCGGGATGAGGGTTATTAGCTAAGGTGACATTCGTTGGGTTTGATTCGGAGTTAGTATCAACGAACAAACATTTTCTTGAATTAAAATAAATAAATAGAATAAAATACACAAGAAAATACGGTATATATACAGCGTATAATACGCCCAACCCTAGTTCATATTCCCAGCCGCCGTCAGCTAGTAATCAAGGGCCAGAAATGGCGGAAATTCAATCTCTAATTTCTCCCTCCCTACATCGAATTAAAACTGAATTCATAACAAACAATGTTGAGATTCTTCCTAGCTTTCATTCTATACCGGTTTGATCATCTATTGTGGAGGGAGTAGCGAGTTCTTTGGACTCGAAGTCGTCGAGTTCGCGAAGGATTTCCGGCCTGTGGAGTTCACCGAGGTTCGTGGCGCTTCGGGCATCGATGGAGGGACTGGAGCTCGACGAAGAGGCGCTGTTGGATCGGCCAACCCTGGCCTGACGTGGCGGCAATATGGGATTGAAGATCTGAAGTTTGGGTTTCTTTGATGAGGAACGATACAGAACAATAGAAGAAAACCACGGCAAGTTTCTAAGTGTTGTTTAAAAAGGGGTAATTAATCTTAATGTTAATCTAAATATTCAAATTATTTAATAAACTTATAAAAACCATATTTTTATATATTAAAAGTAAAAGTAAAAACCATATTTTTATATATTGAAAGTCGAAAGAAAAATCAGATTTTTATATATTGAATAGCGAAGTCAAAATTCGATTTTTATATATTGAATAACATAGTAAAAATTCGATTTTTACATATGTAGAGAATACAGGCAACGAAGCTACAAAAGACGAGAAAGGCGAAGATTTCTCTAAGTGAAGTGTCGTGAAGTTGGATAGCTATTGGTGAGATTTCTGATTTAAATTTTTTATATATGTGTGATATGAAAGTGAATAGCTATATATAAATATCTCTCTCTCTCTCTCTCTCTCTCTCTCTATATATATATATATATATATATATATATATATATATATACGCCCCTCGTCCACAAACCATGGACGATATTTATTGATTGAAATTGTTGTGATAATTGGTTGATAACGAATGGTTGTTTGGGATTGTTTGTGATTGATATTGGTTGATTGAGGTTGAAAAATACCCATTGTGGTTGAAAAATATTTGGTTGAAACCACATAGGATTAGTTTGTGGAAATGAAATAAATATATACATGCCGCCTGCGTGCGAACTAGATGCATGATCACCATTGTCAAAAACCGCGAGGTTTTAAGGTAGAGCGAGGAGCCGTACTAGGGACGGTGCCGGTTTAACTACCCTGCCGTTATGCTGCCGAAATTTTGAATAATATTCGTGTGTTTGAATTATTTTCATTTGCTTAAACTATATTTATTCATTGAATAGAAAACATTCATGTGTTGAATTGATATTCATTCGTTGTTTAGAAATTCATGTGTTGAATGGTATTCATATTTTGAAATAAATTGTTCGATAATAAAAATCACATTTTTATCTATATATAGAAACTATAGAAAACATTCATGTGTTGAATTGATATTCATTCGTTGTTTAGAAATTCATGTGTTGAATGGTATTCATATTTTGAAATAAATTGTTCGATAATAAAAATCACATTTTTATCTATATATAGAAACTATTGAAAACATTCATGTGTTGAATTGATATTCATTCGTTGTTTAGAAATTCATGTGTTGAATGGTATTCATATTTTGAAATAAATTGTTTGATAATAAAAATCGCCTTTTATCGACTAATGAACTGTGTAAAATAATCTCGTTTTAAAAAGAAATTGTTTTATGATAAAAATCCTATTTTGTCACCTATATGAACTATATAGAAAAATAGTGTTTTGAAATGAATTGTTTTACAATAAAAATCACATTTTTATTGTATGCATAAATCGTTGAAATGTGAAGTGTTAAAAATAGCCACTTGTTCAAAATAAACATATATGAGATGAAATATTCATTAATTAGCTAATGAAATGATTTGCACCTATTTATGTAACATTAGAATGAATGGAGTTTTAAACCAAATAGAAATCAAATATGAAGTTGAATAGGAAATGATAAATGATAAGAACTGTATATATATGTACATGCATATTCATTGAACAGGTTATAGCAAAGGGGCTAGAGAAGAGGAATAAAATTTTGTGCCCGACAAATAGGTACACATTTACTGATTTGTTTGGGTGATGATTTTGAGCCTGTTGGCTAGCCGCTTGGCTTTTTCTTTTTCTTTTTGAGATTAGAAGGACCGGGAACGCTATTTGCAATTTCCCGATGCTCCCGGTGCAGGGGAGGTTATGGCGAAATTTTCCCAAAATTTAAGGCATTAGAAAAATATTTGAAGTTAAAACGATATGGAAATCATTGAATGAACTATATTTATATAAATATATAAATATAAATAAAATTAAAACGAAACGAAGCCGTGCAGTTCGTATTTTGAAATCGTGATTTCAAACGACTAGTGCGGGAAATCCGACCATTGGATTTTCCCGAAACCTCAACCGTCGGGTTCGCCTTGGAATAATCTTTCCAACGACACCAACCTTGTAAAAATCCAACGGTTGGATTGTCTGGAATGTTTAATTCAAATCTGAAGAAAAACAGCACCAGAAACGATTATATTTATATATATATATAAATATAATTATATTTAATCGAATAACGACGCTGCAGTTCGTATTTTGAAATCGAAACTTCAAACGATTGTACCGGGAGATCCGACCGTCAGATTTTCCCGAAACTGGAACCGTTGGATTCGTTTTGAAAAGACCTTTCTAATGATGTAAATTTTGTGAAGATCCAACGGTTAGATTTTTAGATATGTGTAAATCAAATCTGAAGAAAAACAGCGCCACGGCCGCGTTATGGCCCGAAGCGTCGTTTTGAATATATTAGCTATTTTAAAATAAATAAAAATAGCGATAAATAGTTATAAAATATCATAGGCGATATGGAATGGAAATAAACTGAAATTTGCTTGATTTGTGTGGCTTTTGATGGTTGAATGTGTTTGGTGTGAAAATTACATTAAAGAACACAATTGGTGTTGTCGAATAATTTAACCATTGAAATAAATCGATTTGAAATTCTAAATATACGTGGATTATTTGGAAAGGCCGAGTTAATTCTCATTTCGAATAATTGATCGACGATTGAAAATCGAAGATGAAGACGATGGTCGAAGACCGGAGATCTTCACCTCGTTTGGATGGTAACCGAGGTCCTGATTGGGAGGCATCCCGAAATATGGATAATGAGTGGTGATCGTCCAGACGTACGTGGTGATCAAAGGGTTTGCGAGGTATTTAGTGCCTCCGGTTTCGTTCAGACCCAGAACGGACTTGTAAATGGACTGTGTGTCTGACATTGGAGTTTATTCTGTGTTGATTGATTTCTGTTAAATATACATCTGTTTGGCGGCGGAGAATTTATTCTTTTGCTTAACGCCCTTCTCTGAGATGCACGAGCTCAGAGGTTGTATATCGATGGACATCAATCGCATGGCGTAAATTGCCTGTGTGGCATGCTAAGATGCAGTGATCAGGGCTTCTGTTGAAAAGCAAAGTCTTGTGGTGATGATCAAAGCACCGCCTGTGTGGCGTAACTTTGTGTATAACGTGAATTCGCGAGCCTCACACCCCGGTATGAACCAGAAACGGGAGAAAGGACCTCAGGGAGGGCCTGCGTTTCCTCCTAGCTAAAAGTGGCGTCAGTGGTTTTACACGCCCTGATGAGTTTGACTTATGTGGTTGTTGCTGTTGCGAGGTGCCTCGGTTTGATCGGACGATCCGGGTCCGATGGAGTCATTCGTTGGCTCGTTTACGCCCCAAAGGGCGGGGAAACGTATGGTTCAGGCATTTTAATCCACATCGGTGGACCGGCCCTGACAATCCTAAGGCTTGACAGAGTACTTGCCTGAGGCTCAGGCTAGGCAGTCTCGAATTCGGTAAGGACTATCTTTTGCCTTGGTTCATGACGGAAATCCAATTTCCAGATACGACATCGTGCGGTTTTGATTGTATACCTATATATGGCGACATAGTGGTATGGGGCATTAATGCCGTCTATGATTGATAGTTATGATTTGAAATTGTTTTCAAAACATATAAACACTAGCAATAATATCAAATCCCTTTGTTTTATTCGTATCAAGCATATCTTGGCCGTTATAAGGTAAAAACTCTATCCTCCGGTTTGCGTTGCATTGTGTGATGGGAACTGAGTCTTATAACGGCTTCATTTTTATAAAAAGCATAGCGATGTTTAAAAGAAAGATTTGTTTTAAAGCACTGGCAATCCAATGGAGTAAACCCGTTCCACGAAAGTGGCGTGGTCCTGTGATTAGCCAATTATATATATGTGTTGAGTGGATTTCTCATACCAGTCCCATGACTGACTCGTAGTTTGTTTCACTTTCAAACTCGGGTGCCCCTTTTTCTACACGGGCAGCCTTGTATTCAGGTTTAGCTGGTTCTTTCTGGATAGCTGGAGCTGAAGATGGATTCTATCATTTATTTCCTTTTATGCTGTTCAGCTCCTATTGTACATATTTTGTTTATTTCCGCTGTAGACATTTATGTATAGCTGAACTGTATTTGTACTAAGTAAGATCCTATATACTGTGTAACTCTGATGATTACTTTTATCCAGTATATTTTGTTGTTCATTATCTGGTGTATTTATTTAATTCTTTTCTGCTATTATATGTTTCTGTGTTATATTCCAAAGATAACCTTGTTTCCGTGAGAACGGGAAATCGGGTCGTCTCAAATAAACTTGCTGTTTATTAACAATTTACATAGCGACTATTTTAAAATTTGATTTAAACATAACTAGTAATCGACAACACTAAATCTGGATTTTTCTCTTCCATTAGAAATTATAATTAACAAGATTCAAACATTTCTTGTTTCATAAAAATCCGACTTAAAACGGATTATGCATATCCAGTTAAAGTTCAAAACTCAATATTACGAACTACCGCATCATTTCGAGCTCGATTTAAACTATATATAAATTAATGTTCAAACTTAGTTTTAATAAACGAATCAAAAATTAAAAAACGATTAATATCTCAAATAAAATAAATAAAAAATGTAAATAAATAAATTATTTGAATGCCAAAAATATGGGACATTATAACGTGAAATTTGATTTAACTCAAAGTTGGGAATATATGAATATATATGATTTAATTTTATAGTTTTAAAATGAAATGGTTTAGCGTATACTCTTATTTTTAAAATAAGGAGTAATACTGTGTTTTAAATATTGGAAAATTAAGAAGTTTTAATTTATTTTTAAATTAAAAAGGCCAAGTGATGCTGAGCACCAAACCAGTAAATTCATTTTATTTTTATGGTTAAATGGTTGTTTATTTGATTGTTAAATAACCGACTATCAAATCTGACTTATATGATTTTTGGTATGGAAAGAACGTGATCGAATTATATTCGAAAACCATTCCATCCAGCAAATACGAAATTAAGAAGATATCTGATCAAGACAGAGTCATTGAAGACCATAAATCTTCATAAAACGGAAGGGCTACTTATATCTCTGGTTAAGGCCTATACTTTTCAAAATCTACTATATATTAACTTAACTTATATTTTATAACCAGAGATATACTGTGGATCTGTTATGGTTGAAATCTACGGATTTGCAAGGACTACTCGCTACCGACCTATAGGGAAAATCCTAGGATGTGGTAGGAGGGTACCTTCGGTTCATCATGTTCCTGGATGACTTGTATGGACGAATGTCTGACAGAGTATTTCTTAAGAATCACGTATGTTGATTTTTACAAACGTATTTCTTTAAGTGGCAGAGAAGACACCTTCTCTTATCATAAATGCCCAAAATATTTTTGTGGACGTCAATTGGTGATTTAGCGAATCTGACAATGTGACATTCAAAGTGAATGGTGATATGTTGTTCTAAAGGTATTTATTAAACCTCAAGCCTCAACAACCGGGAAATGGTATAAAATTGTGTAGGTCGCATGGCTAAGTGGGTCACTTCCATTAGGGTGTATTGTCATCTGATCTAGAGAAATTCCATTTGCTTATTTATTCTGTTCAATGTTGTCCCTTCCGGGAAACAGTGGTTTGAGCCCAGCCGGGGTGATATACATTCGGTACTCTCAAGCGAAATGAGGGGCCTATCATGTTTAGGCTAGTTTGCAAGATGTTCTTGTTGAACCCGGTGTATTTTCCTCTAGGGATACAATGTCGGAAGGTGGTCCCATAACTTGCCAGTTGGAAATCCAAATCTCCAATAAGTGCCTGTGGTTTAGATTGTATACTATATATGTAGAGCGTGAGATGCAGGCGTTCTACTAAATTGATATTTATTTGTATTTAGACACTATCATAATATCATAAAAATATATGATTCCAAAAAATGTTTTGGGTTATCGGGAGGTAAAAATCGTGCGTGTTTATGTGTGGATTGGTCTTACGATTATCCTTTTCTTTTGTAAAGAAATGTTTGGACTTTAACCAGACTGATCCGACATTTGTAGTGCTCTGGTTAGCCTGGGTTGTACAGGTTTAAGTTTGGTTGCTATGAATTTCAAGAAGATGTGCTGGAGGAGTTCAGACGTATGATATAAATTTATTCTGCTGTGGGTTGTATATGAGGACGGATTATTATAGCTGTCTAGATGTGTTGATGTACTCTGATGATTATAAGTATTTATTCCAGAACTCTCAACAAAGTTTTATTTCTATATTATATTTTATTCCGCTGCGATGTGAGACTCTGATGTTGTTATATTATGTTTCTTCTACTTCTATTCTTATATTTATTTCTTTCTTATCTCTCCCTCTAATTTATTTCTAATAACTATTTGGTATTTTCGATACTTGAGTTCTGGCAAGTAATACGAATTTATGTATTATTATTGGAATTCGGGCCTCAAATCCCCGGGTCATTGCAGTGGTGTCAGAGCATAAGGTTTGGTAATAACCTTAGCTCTGTGGTGTAACTCGATAGAGATGGGGCTAGTAATACCCTAGATTGAGCTTAAGTGTCTATATACAAGAGCGTATTTGTAAATTTATATACAAATGTTTTATATTGTGTTGTTTGATCGGTTCAAGTGTTGAGAAGCATTCGAACTTGCAATGAACACGATATTGTTTTGAAAAAGGTAAATGAAATAATTTTACCTAAATTATATTTTCATGTGTAAAGTAAATAATTTTATAAAATTACTAAGATATTGAGTTGTTTGTTTGATTGGAATTTTAAATGATTTAATATAACCAAAGAAATTTCACATATGAAAATGGTATATTAGAATTTTAATTTGGATAAATAAAATCATTATTTGGATTATAAAATAAAAGTAAACTAATTGAGCAATCAATTAGTAAATTGAATATGGAATTGGAATTAACTTGGTTAAGTGGGTTAAATTAAGACAGATATGGAGATGAAGTTAAGTAGATAAATTTGGAATTAGATTAATCAAATGGTAATTAATTGAATATTAATTGATTGATAATCCAAGTGAATATAAAAATCACTAATATTGAATATTAATTGAAGTTAAATATAAACAGAATGACTTGGTTATGTTGATTGTGTATTAATTGGTTGGATATTTATTCATCAACAGTTTAATAAGAGTTGAATGAAGTGAAAACTAAATTCCAGTATAATAAACTAAATGAACCGAATATGATTTGAAATTAAGAATTTAACCCTGTATTTGCAAGTAAGTGATGCTATGTGTTTAGTTTTGGTGTTTTGTATAGTTATACTGGTTAATAAATTGAAATGTTATTTCGAATTTCATATATTGGTTATTTACATGGTAAAATTGAGTTAAGTACAGGTATCAGAAGGCTTTGAGGTTGATTTTGATTGAGTATATCAAAATAAATTGAGTCAGTATGCTCAATAGCACTCGCATAAGGTACGCTTATGGGAACAATATAAATTTTGATTTTTGAATTTTGTTTTCCGACCGTGTGGGTCGAGGTATATTGATTTGTTAATCCTGCGATATCGCAGAAGTCCCTCTGTACTGGGGAGACTACCAAATTTTTTCGAGAATTTAAAATGTTAGAAAATTTTCGATGATTTTTGAAATTTTTATTTAACAATAAAAATTGGTTTTTGATTTATAATAAATCATATTTTAAAATTAATGGGTTCTAGCGTTTCTTCTACCTTAGTAATTTTGGGGACGAAATTCTTTTAAGGGGGAAGGGATGTAACGTCCTGTATTTTCGGTTGTCAGATATTTAATTTATTTTATTATTTTAAATATCGATTTGGAATTATAAATGGATTTATAATATATAATTCGTTTATTAAACGAAGTTTAAACGTATAATTTATATTTAAAATTATAAACGAACTTGAAATGTCGAGGTAGTTCATAATTTAAAATTTAAACTTCAATTGGATATACAGAATCCATTTTAAGTCGGAATTCCTTGAAACAAGAATCGTCCGAATCGATTTGATTATATTTTTCTAATAAAAGAGAAAAATTAGATTTCATGTTATAGATTGTTAGTTATGTCCAATTCAAATTTTGAAATAGTCGCTACAGAATTAGTTAATAAACGATAACGTTTATTAAATAAAATACAAAGGATTTTTATATATTTAGAGTGTCATTTAACCCAGAACTGTAAATATTGTGTTTAAATTATATATTGACTTATTCTGAAGCTGTATAATATTTCATTGGGAGATATACGATGATAATAATTTATTATTGTTTAAAATGTATTGTTTTAAATTCAAATACTTTTTTACTGAAATGACCCAAACTCGTTTTATAATTAAAATAAATTTACTCGTTCTAACTTCGATTTAAATAAATTTTTAATCGTTATTATTTAAAATAAATCATTTTAAATATTCAAAATCCATTAAAAAAGCTAAAATAAAAATTTTAAATTAGTTACGAAATTCCAAGTTGTTACAATCTCCTCCACTTAAAATTTTTTCGTCCTAAAAAAGGAACGGAGCTGAAAGTTGTTTAACTGACCAAATCAACTTTCATTCTTCAACTTTTCAGTTTCTAAGAATTTTCTAATTCTTCAAAAATTTGGCTAACACCCTAAATTTTCGAAAAATTTCGCCATAACCTCCTTTGTACGGGGAGACCTTTAAAACCGCAACTGGCCTCACGGGGCCCTCATCAATCCAAAAGAAAAAGAAAAAGGCAAGCGGCTAGACAATCGGCTCATTAAATCATCAAAAACCCAATAAATACAATAAAGATGTACCTATTTGTCGGGCATACAATTTTATTCCTCTTTTTAGCTTCCATGCTATGAGATGTTTACACATATGTATGTACATGTATGCAATTTCAAACAATTTTCAATTCAGTTCAATATTTGCTTAATTTGGCTAAATTTGCCTTACATTTTCCTATTGGTTTCATTAGCCCAATATCTTTATTTAAAATATAATACTCACATACGTATAATATAGTTTAAATTTTCAAAACAAAATTTGTTTTTCATTTTAAAAATAACACTCTCCACACTCGTTTTAGGATACTACTGATCCTATCTCTAACGTATCATTCTTATTGGATACTAATAACCCAATCTCTGATGAATTCTTTCATTTGGTTTCAATAGGTCTTGTTCTCGAGCTGTGAAAGCTTTGATACCAACTGAAACGACCCAAACTCATTTTATAATTAAAATAAGTTTATCCGTTCTAACTTTGATTTAAATAAATTTTTAATCATTATTGTTTAAAATAAATCATTTTAAATATTCAAAATCCATTAAAATAGCTAAAATAAAAATTTTAAATTGGTTCTGAAATCCCGATTATGATTAATTTTTCTAATAACCTTTGTTTCTGACGAAACTAATTCTATTGGAATATGTATAATTAATTATTGCTAAATTTCCAGTTTGGAGTCAATTGGAGTTGTTTTATCGGTGCATGCAATTTACAGGTGAAACAATAAATTAAAATAACGTCGTTTTGAAAACAGAGACAGTTTTCAACGAAACGATTTTTATTAGGACCAGGACGTTAAGATGTAATGGTGCATCAATTTCTGTTTCATCTGGGGGTTGTTCATGTCGATACAAATATTAAATGCTCAACAAAAAAGGGTAAACTAGCGGTTGGATTTAAACAACCGTACTAAAGTAAATTAAAATGTAATAATATAGCAAATACTTACCAGCTAAGCTAAATACACCAGCACACCCTATGTAACAACCCGTATTTCGATAACGTCTTATAACTATAAATCAAGGCAGAATTAATTTTTAAAATGAGAATCAAGGGAAACGGGTTATGCCATTACGTTCGTCTCGAAATTCTGCTTGGAAACGAGTCCAAGTTTTCAAAAATCGAGTCCGTATGACCAAGTTATGACCCTTCGAAGTTTTCAGAAAATTTCAAGTTCAAAAGAGCTCAGATTTCGAATTCAAACCACATAACAGACTGGGCAGGAAATTTCCCGCCCAGGACCAGGTCGACCTGGGGGTCGACCATAGAGTCGCCCTGCCCAGGACCAGGTCGACCATAGTGTCGACCTGGATGTCGACCTGGGGGTCGACCTGGTGGCCGAGCCCACTTTTGAAGCTGGATTCACTTTGATGTTTCTAGCCTCGTTTTTGTCTACATTCGTTGACCTAACCCTATATAAACAGCCCTTAACACTAGTCTCTCTACACAAAATTCTCTCTGACCTTATGCTTCTCTAATTCGGGTTGAAAAGTTAGAAAAAGGAACTACTTCTTCTATGTCGAAACTACGTTAAGAGAATTGCTGATTTGGGGATTTCTGTTAGGACTCGACTACGCATATAAAGATTCAACATCGACTTTCTTTTTCTAATTCTCGAACCACGATCTGTAAGTCCCAGTTACTTTTAGATTTAAACTATAAACGTATTATGAATATGTTCTAAATTAAAATTGGACCTGTGTATGATGATTGTTTTACATCCATTCTTGTTCATCTTGGATCTTGACTTTTGGGTATATTACTATGACATTGATGTGGGGCCTATTCATGTTGTAAATCAAAAAGAAAAACCCCTCATATTATCATGCCTGCAATGTTGAATCTGCTATTAGTCACAAGTTTATGACTATCACCTTATGTCAACCGCTACAATGACTATCACCTTATGTCAACTGTTATCTTGACTAGTACCTTATTTTGCTAGATTTGGAATCTTTATGTTTGAGGCCGATATTCCATATGCCAGTAATGTTATAATCATTTATCTCAAGTTATACCATGCTATGCTAGTAATCACTTTTGCCACCTTATACCCATCCCTTTTTATGTTATTCCCTAATTATATTTATTTGTATCGATTCGAGTTTACGTGCGATGGGAATACGGTTTGGGTAGATTAGGTAAAACATGAATTGGCTTTGAACTTGAACATGAACGTTGCTATAACTTGAACCTGGATATGGACATGAACTTGACACGATTTGATATGAAACATAACCTGAAAACTTGACATGAATTTAGATTCGAAACTTGAATCTGGACATGACACTAAGAATGAATTTGAAAATGGCCTACTCGAGGTTGGGTTGAGTTTGCAGTGTAAATCTGCCCGGAACCGCCCGGCAAATCCAGTGACTGCAAACAATAGGATCCAATGTGGGTAGTTGGTCATATCGCACGTAAAACCCGAGGTTAGACTATATTGTGGTATAAATCTGCCCGGAACTGCCCAACAAATCCAGTGACCACAATAATTAGTCTAATGTGAGAGGTTGGGGTGCATTAATGAATTAATGCCACATGATAGGGTTAAGTCATGAACCACTTGAATATACTTAACCAATTTGACACGATGATTTGATAGGGTTAATTCATGAACCGCTTGAACACACTTAACCAACTTGATACATGATTTGGATAGGGTTAAGTCACGAATTTGAATGACAACACTTAACCTGTTAGAAACCCTAGTTACGCGGTCCTTTTCAGTAGTAACCCACTTAGATGTATCACGATACCCTGGGACTAGGCAGGGTGCAGCACGATTACTGGTCTGATTGTAAGCGACCAGAACGACGGCTGAGTAGGTGCGCCATTATAGGTTCAGGCGGACTATGGTCGTGCACGTAGTTCGGAGTTGAAAAAGCAGGCATTGGGCACAGTAGGTTTACACTGTGCGTGCTTGATTCGTGTCGGTGGTTGACACCATAGGCTTGATACACTCTATGGTGGATCTAGCACAGGTGACTACATTTCAAGATAGGGCAGTATGACACAGACACATGACGAGCTAGAACTTGTAGGGAGCCAATCGATTAATAGATCGTACCATAGGACCCCGTAATGGGTCACTTCATGATATTGGGCCAAGGAATCATCTCATGGTTAGTACTTAACATGGGTTAGAACACTAGTACAGTTGGTGCAACGAATCTTGAATATGCGATGCTAGATTTGACTTATCTTGTTATCTTAATTATCATTCCATTCCTGTTATCATCCTTATGTTTAATTCCAGTTTTCACATGACATGTTACCTTTACTAGTTTTTATACTGAAAGTCACTAGGGCTTACCAGTCTTATGACTAACCCTTTTTCTTTCTCCTTTTTTCTTTCGTTTCCCCCCAGGTTCTCAGGGAGGAAACACTAGCTCTTAATTTGGATTTAGCTTGCTTTCTGTCAGCTCATGTACGGTTTGGTCTTGAGCTATGCTATGGCTGCATTTCTGCTATTTATGTGGAATAATTTATTTTTGTTATCTTAAGTTTATGCTTCTTTATTTGGAACTTGATGTAATGGAATAATTTGTACCTTGGATATATGGGGTTTTGACTCTTTTCTGGAAAGTAATAAAAATTTGGTTTTTAATTTCTACCGCTGCTTTATTTATGTTCTGCCTTGTGAAATCTCTGTGTATGTTTACCTAGATAATACTCCACCAAAACTAGTGCATTCCCTTTGTGAGTGACCCTAGCGGAGGTAGGGTGTTACACTTGGTATCAGAGCAGAAGGTTACCAAATGGGACAAAAGTTTTAAAAACCTTCTAAAACTATTTGTCAAAACCGTATATAAAGAAGCATTTTTTTTCCAATAAAAGTTTTATGTTTAAAAAGGATATTCCCCAAAAGCCATTAGCACTTTCCTTTGTTTCCTCGTTTGAATCTTTTTCTTTTCGTTTTTCAGCATGTTTGATCTTAACCATCCTGAGGGAGTACCCGTACCTGGATGATTCCGAAGGTACTTAGAAGCTAGGGCCAATGGCGCAGGCCCGACAGACATCCCTCCTCCTCCTCCCCAGTGGCCACGGTTCCTCTGCTCCTCCTGGTATCGCCTTTGCCAAAATATGCAAAGACTTTAAAGCAATGGGCGGCAAGAACTTCGTTGGAACTGAAACCTTTGTTGAGGCATGAAACTGGCTAAAGGAGACGGAAGACTTGTTTATTATCTTTGATGTGGAGAACCATAGGAAAGTCCAGTAGGCAGCATGGTTGTTGAAAGAGGAACCTGCATTTTGGTGGGAAGTTACCAACGCTACCAGGCCAGTTGTGTCTTGGGCAGACTTTAGAGAGAGGTTTGGGCTTAAGTTCTTATCGTCAGCAGAAGAGAACCTTCAGATGGAGTGGTTCCTAGCACTCAAGCAAGGGGTCATGTCTGTTAGGGAGTACGTGAATAAGTTTAATCAGCTTGCTCGGTTCGGTTTGGATTTGGTCAACACAGCCCAGAAAAAGGCTGTATGCTTTGCTCGAGGATTGAACGAGCCACTACATAGTTTGGCCATAACTCATATACCCATAGGGGCGACCTTTGAAAGCTTGGTGGATATGGCTCTACTTTATGATGAAGACAAGAATAGCAAGAAGGAGGTTAAGCCTAATGAGACTTAGAATAAGAAAGTTGACTTCAAGAAGGGAGGCAACAAGAATAACAAGGGCAACAACAACAATAATAACAAGGCACATGAGACAAGGAAGTGTAACTTTTGTGGTTTTACGGGACATCTAGCTAAAGACTGTAGAAAGAAGAAGAGAAAGTTGGGTGAATGCTTTCATTGTGGAGATACTGGACACATCAGCAAGGATTGTCTTAAGAAGCAAGGACAGGGACAAGGGCAGACCCAGCGAGCAGGACCTTATGGAGGGCAGTTGCATGCTCTCAACACCACTCCAGCTCTTGACCGAGGTAGTAATATTTCCATAGAAAGCCTTGTATACATTTCTGACTTTCCTGTTCGAACCTTATTTTACTCTGACGCATCACATACTTTTATTTCTTCTGATATTGTTGAAAATCTGCACCTAAGTACTGGTCTGGTTGAGGATCCCGTTATAGTTTCAAATCCAATTGGGGGCTCCGCCCATTTATCTATGATGTGTGTGGATTTGAGGATCTCTATCTTAAGCATAGAATTCACGTGTAATGCTTATGTTCTCGAATTTATGGGATACAGTTTGATCCTAGGTATGGATTGGCTGTCCGATTATGGAGCCATTCTTGATTGTGAACGAAGGGTAGTGAGGCTCATGACTCGCCTTGGTAATACCCTTGAAATTTCTTGTAACCCTAAGGGTCCGGTCATGTTGAGTTATCTTGAATCTCTTGACTCATCCGTCGATAATTTGCAATCTGTAAGAGTGGTCCAAGAATATCCAGATGTCTTTGATGAGGTGAGGGGATTACCTCCTAAACACGAGATAGACTACCGAATTTATCTTGTTGATAATGCCAAGCCAGTTTCATTGCCCGTTAGGAACATGGCCCCGTGAGACAGAAGAGAGCTCAGTAAACAAGTTAAGGAGTTGCTTGAGAAAAATTTCATAAGACGAAGCATTTCTGAATGGGGTGCTCCAGTGGTATACGCGACTAAGGCGGATGGTTCGCTTCGTCTATGCGTAGATTATCGTGAGTTAAACAGGCTAACTAAGAAAAATAGGCACCCACTACCAAGAATCGACGATTTGTTTGACCATCTTGTTGGAGCATCTGTTTTCTCTCAACTCGATCTAGCCACAGGATTCCATCAGCTTAGAGTGGCTGAGGATAGAATTGACAAAACTGCGTTTATGACTCCAGATAGATTCTTCGAATGGCTCGTCATGCCATTTGGGTTAACGAATGCACCCGCGTACTTTATAGATTTGATGAGTAGGGTGTTTCGGGAGTTCCTTAACAAGTTTGCGGTAGTTTTCGTGGATGATATTTTGATCTTCTCAAAAGATGAAGAAGAGCATGCTAGACATCTCAAGGAAGTCATGGATACGCTTAGAGCACACCAGTTAAAGGCTAAGTTCTCCAAATGCCATTTTTGGAGGAAGGAAGTTCGGTTTCTTGGACATGTAGTTTCTAAGCAAGGCATAGCCGTGGACCCCGCAAAGGTAGAGCAGTACAAGATTGGAAAATTCCTAAGAATGCAACGGAGGTGAGGAGCTTTCTCGGTTTGGCGGGCTATTACAGGAAGTTCATTAAGGACTTCGTTAAGATTTCAGCCCCTCTTACTAAGTTAACAAAGAAGAACCTAGCTTTTGCATGGGACATAGAGTGTGACGTTGCTTTTCAGAGACTCAAGAGAGCCCTCACCACAGCTCCAGTTTAGGCACTACCCGACGGAGGCAAGGTGTTTACGGTGTACACTGATGCGTGCGACACGGGATTAGGTGCTGTCCTAATGCAAGATGGAAGGGTAATATGCTACGGGGGTAGACAACTTAAAGTTCATGAGAAAAACTATCCCATGCATGACTTGGAGTTGGCCGCGATTGTTGTTGTGCTTAAAGCTTGGCGCCATTATCTTCCAGGGGAGAGGTTCGAGCTATATACCGACCACAAATCGCTTAAGTACCTCTTCTCACAGAAAGATTTGAATCTGAAACCACAGAGGTGGATGGAATTTTTGTCATCATATGACTTCGATATAGCTTGTACCCCTGGAAAGGATAACGTGGTGGCGGATGCGCTAAGTAGAAAAAGGTTAACTTTGAGCCCCTAGTTTGTTGAAAGGAAAAGCCTTGAGTTTATAGCAACCTTTGATTTTACACCTGCTGTTGAGTCATTGACTACTACGTTAGCGTCTCTTGAGTTAAGACCTACACTTCTAGATCAAGTAGGGACTTCACAGAAGAAAGACCCACAGATAGTCGAAATTATGGACAAACTGATTAGTGGTGAGATGTCAAGTCACCTCGGTAGGTATGCCATAAATGACAAGGGATGGCTAAGGCACGATGGAAGGCTATGTGTCCCATAAGTGGGAGACCTAGTAAGGAAAGTCCTCGAAGAGGCGCATCACTCGAAGATGACCATACATCCTGGAGGGGATAAGATATACAGAGATATGAAACGCATTTTCTTTTGGGCTGGAATGAAAAAGGACGTGGCAGAGTTCGTTTCGAAGTGCATGGTATGCCAACAAGTAAAGGCCGAGTCGAAGAAGCCCGGTGGGCTATTACATCCTTTGGAGGTTCCGCAATGGAAACGGGAGAGTATCTCGATGGATTTCGTGGATGGACTGCCTAGGTCAAGGAAGGGAAATACTAGCATATGGGTCATAGTTGGTTGACTCACGAAAAGTGCTCACTTCATTCCGGTGAAAAGCAAGAGGACCGCGTCATGGCTAGCGTCTATTTACCTTCGAGAGGTAGTACGGTTGCACAGGGTTCCTTCTAGTATAGTTAGTGACCGCGACCCGATTTTCACAAGACAGATTTGGAATAGTCTGCAAGAAGCAATGGGTACACGACTGAGTTTAAGCACGACATACCACCCACAGACGGATGGACAAACCGAAAGGGTAAATAGGGTACTAGAAGATCTCCTGAGGCTATGCATTCTTGACTTTGGTGGTACTTGGGAAGACCATCTTCCTCTCGTGGAGTTTGCATATAGTAATAGTTACCAAGCTAGCATCGGAATGACACCATTCGAAGCCCTGTATGGAAGACCATGCAAATCGCCAACTTGTTGGTGGGAGACGACAGACATGCTTATACTTGGGCCCGACATGATAAGGGACACTTCTGAGAAGGTTGAGTTGATACGAAGACGGATGAAAACGGCCCAAGATAGACAAAAATCTTATGCGGACAAGAGAAGGACAGACCTAGAGTTCGAAGCCGGAGATATGGTCTTTATAAAAGTTTCTCCATTACGCAATGTAGTTCGTTTTGGAGCAGTTGGAAAGCTAGCACCAAAGTTCGTAGGACCATTCCCTATCATTGAGAGGGTTGGGCGGATGGCCTATAAGGTAGAATTACCCGAGAGGCTGGCCGGAGTACACAATGTCTTTCATGTCTCGCATCTCCGAAAGTGCTTACATGAATCAGCCGAAGTGGTTGAGCCTAGCATCCTTGAAGGCGTAGAAGTGGAAAAAGAAGCAACATTGAGGCGAGTTTCGATTTGTATCTTAGGAATGGAGATCAAGAAGCTAAGGAATCGAGAAGTCAAGCTAGTTAAAGTTCAGTGGAGTGAAGCCCAAGAAGACGCAACTTGGGAAACCGAAGAGAAGATACGCGCGCTTTACCCATTTATTTTTTAGGGTACATTCTCGATCTCTTTTTCCTATAAACTTGAAAACCTTTTCGTATCATGCTTCTACTACCTACGTTTGTCTTGTTATCTTCTCGATCTTATCTTGAGAACCTTAGGTAGAACCATATGGATGTAAATATGTGATTAAAACATGTTATGGTTGATGGTTGCAAATGGTTGCAAGTGTTTGCAAGTGATTTCTAGTGGACGCATGACACACATTAGGCACTAGATTGGCTCAGACACATTTTTCATGTTGCATATGCATGAGTGCTTATACTTGTACATGGATGGAACTTGTTATGCTATCACGTGGATGTTGCATATGAATGAATGTTTGTGCACTCATGTAGAGAATATAAAGTATGTTAGGAATTTTGCATACATGTTGGATTCATTACACTAACATATTTTGCATTAAGGAGGTCTACTGAATCAGTAACCGCCTGATCTTTTGCATTAGATAAGTACATATACACACGCTTTATGCATATGTTCATACAGCACTAGAAACCTTTTAAGGACAATGGTTACTTGTGGATGATGTTTTGAGTAGATGGATGATGGATGGTAGGACACATCCTCCCTAACTTAGAGATTTCGGGGACGAAATCCTTTAAGGAGGGGAGAATGTAACAAACCGTATTTTGATAACGTGTTATAACTATAAATCAAGGAAGAATTAATTTTTAAAATGAGAATCAAGGGAAATGGGTTACGCCATTGTGTTCGTCTCGAAATTCTGCTTGGAAACGAGTCCGAGTTTTCGAAAATCGGAGTCCTTTTGACCAAGTTATGACCCTTCGAAGTTTTCAGAAAATTTCAAGTTCAAAACAGCTCAGAATTCGAATTCAAATTTCGAATTAAAACCACACAAAAGACTGGGCGGGAAATTTCCCGCCCAGGACCAGGTCGACCTGGGGGTCGACCATAGAGTTGACCTGCCCAGGACCAGGTCGACCATAGTGTCGACCTGGGGGTCGACCTGGTGGCCGAGCCCACTTTTGAAGCTGGATTCACTTTGATGTTTCTAGCCTCGTTTCTGTCTACATTCGTTGAACTGACCCTATATAAATAGCCCCTAACACTAGTCTCTCTACACAGAATTCACGCTGACCTTATGCTGCTCTAATTCTGGTTGAAAGTTAGAAAAAGGGACTACTTCTTCTACGTCGAAACTACGTTAAGAGAATTGCTGATTTGGGGATTTCTGTTAGGACTCGACTAAGCATATAAAGATTCAACATCGACTTTCTTTTTCTAATTCTCGAACCACGATCTGTTAGCCCCAGTTACTTTTAGATTTAAACTGTAAACGTATTATGAATATGTTGTAAATTGAAATTGGACATGTGCATGATGACTGTTTTACATCCATTCTTGTTCATCTTGGATCTTGACTTTTGGGTATATTACTATGACATTGATGTGGGACCTATTCATGTTGTAAACCAAAAAGAAAAACCCCTCATATTATCATGCCTGCAATGTTGAATCTGCTATTAGTCACAAGTTTATGACAATCACCTTATGTCAACCGCTACCATGACTATCACCTTATGTCAACTGTTATCTTGACTAGTACCTTATTTTGCTATATTTGGAATCTTTATGTTTGAGGACGATATTCCATATGCCAGTAATGTTATAATCATTTATCTCAAGTTATACCATGCTATGCGAGTAATCAGTTTTGCCACCTTATACCCGTCCCTTTTTATGTTATTCCCTAATTAAGTTTATTTGTATCGATTCGAGTTTACGTGCGACGGGAATACGGTTTGGGTAGATTAGGTAAAACATGAATTGGCTTTGAACTAGAACACGAACGTTGTTATAACTTGAACCTGGATATATACATGAACTTGACACGATTTGACATGAAACATGACCTGAAAACTTGACATGAATTTAGACTCGAAACTTGAATCTGGACATGACACTTAGCATGAATTTGAAAATGGCCAACTCGAGGTTGGGTTGAGTTTGCAGTGTAAATCTGCCCGGAGCCGCCCGACAAATCCACTGACTGCAAACAATAGGATCCAATGTGGGTAGTTGGTCATATCGCACGTAAAATCCGATGTTAGACTATGTTGTGGTATAAATCTGCCCGGAACCGCCCGGCAAATCCAGTGACCAGAACAATTAGTCTAATGTGAGAGGTTGGGGTGCATTAATGAATTAATGCCACATGATAAGGTTAAGTCATGAACCACTTGAATATAATTAACCGATTTGACACGATGATTTGATAGGGTTAAGTCATGAACCGCTTGAACACACTTAGCCAACTTGATACATGATTTGGATAGGGTTAAGTCACGAATTTGAATGACAACACTTAACCCATTAGAAACCCTAGTTACGCGGTCCTTTTCAGCAGTAACCCACTTAGATGTATCACGATACCCTGGGACTAGGCAGGGTGGGGCACGATTACTGGGCTGATTGTAAGCGACCAGAACGACGGCTGAGTAGGTGCGCCATTGTAGGTTCAAGCGGACTATGGTCGTGCACGTAGTCCGGAGTTGAAAAAGCAGGCATTGGGCACAGTAGGTTTACACTGTGCGTGCTTGATTCATGTCGGTGGTTGGCACCATAGGGCTTGATACACCCTATGGTGGACCTAGCACAGGTGACTACATTTCAGGACAGGGCTGTATGACACAGACACATGACGAGCTAGAACTTGTAGGGAGCCGATCGATTAATAGATCATACCGTAGGGCCCCGTAATGGGTCACTTCATGATATTGGGCCAAGGAATCATCTCATGGTTAATACTTAACATGGGTTAGAACACTAGTATAGTTGGTGCAACGAATCTTGAATATGCGATGCTAGACTTGACTTATCTTGTTATCTTAATCATCATACCAGTCCTGTTATCATCCTTATGTTTAATTCCAGTTTTCACATGACATGTTACCTTTACTAGTTTTTATACTGAAAGTCACTAGGGCTTACCAGTCTTATGACTGACCCTTTTTCTTTCGCCTCTTTTTCTTTCGTTTCCACCCCAGGTTCTCAGGGAGGAAACACTAGCTCTTAACTTGGATTTAGCTTGCTTTCTGTCAGCTCATGTACGGTTTGGTCTTGAGCTATGCTATGGCTGCACTTCTGCTATTTATGGGGAATAATTTATTTTTGTTATCTTCTTAAGTTTATTCTTCTTTATTTGGAACTTGATGTAATGGAATAATTTGTACCTTGGATATATGGGGTTTTGACTCTTTTCTGGAAAGTAATAAAAATTTGGTTTTTAATTTCTACCGCTGCTTTATTTATGTTCTGCCTTGTGATATCTCTGTGTATGTTTACCTAGATAATACTCCACCAAAACTAGTGCATTCCCTTTGTGAGTGACCCTAGCGGAGGTTGGGTGTTACACCCTACTTATGTGCAGCCACCCTAAAATTTAAGCAAGGCCTAAATAGGAAAGCTGAAAACTCATGCTTATCTTAACCTTACTTAACAATTAAGTCTGAATTGAAATAAACAAACATTTTAAACTCAATACAGACCCTAAAATCTAATAACGCAGCTACTCTACACAGCTACTCTAAGCCTTGTACCTTCGAAACAACACAACTATTTACCTAAGAACTAACACATACCTACTAATTTTGTGCAGCTACTCTGTTGTTTTGTTTTTCTTCAGCTATGCAAAGTAAAGTCCTTTCGAATAGCTCTATTTAAAACACACCTGCATGAGTTGTTACCCAATGTTTTACATGGCCATCGTGTACTGAAAGAAAGGACATTGATCCTATCTAGTACTTTCGCAAATATATAAATATATTCACATCGTGCCATTCATTCTTCTACCCCCAACATGATTAAAACGAACCCGAACTCCATTTAAGAACAAACCAGTACCCCACAAACTAGGAAATATTAACCTAAGTGCTTAACTAGAAGATCGAAGAGGGTATGGAGCTAGACGTCCAAGGAAAGTTTGGGTGAACCTCATTCTCTCTGATGGCCAGTCAATGGTCTAAAATGGGGATAAGCCTCGGGAAAATAGTGCGATAGAAATACAAAGGAAAATATAGGTGCTTTGTGCGGGAAGTTGGGGAAGACAGTCCAATACGTGGTAATTTTGCAAAGAATGAAAAAAGGGTTGTGCGAGAATTATAGGAGCAATAGAAGGAAGAAATAGAAAGAGGGTTACGCGTGAGGAGGATAAATCAAAGAACGTATTGAACAAATGAGCTACAGTAGGTGAATAAAGTTTGGCTTGTGCTTTTGCAGAGACTTGAATATCATGTTTTGATGAACAACATGACAGTTGAATAGGAATGACGAAAGGAAATAAAGAAGGGTAGGATACTTGTATAGCAGCTGGGAACGAGCAAAGTAAGTTGTCGTCCTAACCATTATATACGAAAATAATTTGTTTATATTATAATAATTAATAGTAGACTCATATGTAGTTGGAACAAAAGTATAGTTCAGTTGGAATTAATTTCATGTATCACATGTGTAAGATGCAGGGAAAAAAAATATTGACTTTTATTGCAAACAGGTTTAATATGCTAAAGAACAAGTAGTTTTGGAAGCTGTATAATTTTGATACAGTAAGAAGGGAGGATCGATAAAAGAAAAGAAATTATTTCGAATGGAGGCATATGGGTTTAGACGTGAGAAAAAGAAAGGGGTAGCAGAAGGAAACTCTCGGGTACTTTGGTTTTTATAAGGGAAGTAGGCATAACAAAATAATGGGGAAGGCGGTTCCAATGTGGTGAAAGAAAATTGAAGCTGGGCTCGTGTATTTTTAAAAAGGAGCTGGACCGTTTGTTGAACAGTAGGAGTAAGGCAGTTTCGAACCATGCAGAAAATTTTGTAGAAGGAAAATATGGCATAGAGAAGAGCAGTAAATAATGATGGAGTAATCTGGCATTTTAGAACTGGAAAGCAGTGAAGAGATTTGGGCCATAAATTTTCTGTTCAACACAAATGTGGTCGGCCTGTCTAACATTATAATCAAAGTAATTAGCCTAACCTTAATTTAATCAGAAGATTTAATTAATTTATTTACATCATATAAACTAAAACGTATATAACTTTTTGTTATGTTATCAGAAACCAGCGTAATAAGTTGTAATGGTATCATGGTAACGAGCATCGCATTTTGGAGCTAATCTAGACAGATCGTAATGCATTCTGAATTTTCGGTTAAATTAAACAACTATTTAATTTAACTGTAGCCAAACCGCTTTAGAAACAGACGAAATCAAAGTGAGTATAACTCCCTCAGTTTTTATCCACTTATATTTTATATAAATGGGGTTTTATTTTGTGTGTTATGCTTTATAATTGTTTGCAGTATGATGATTATTTATTTATATATTGATTGAATTGGTTGATTTAAAATGTTAGTTTAATTTAAATAAAAATCTAATCATTATGTTAACGATTACTTTCATACAAGGCATCTTACCTTTTTGGTTACATTTGTAACAATATAAACGTATTAAATTAAAATATGGATGCTTGGGTTACTGTTATTTATTTATTGTTGAATATTGTATCTGTTTATTGAATTGAATTTTAGGTAACTTATTTGGATGTAGTGAAAACAGGTTGGAGGGATCCAACTGGATTCCTCAAATTTATTGTTTATTTCATATCATAATAATATGAACTCTTTAAACCCATATGATTGGCTAATTGATATGATTATTGATCGTTGAATGTAAATTCAACATTGGTTTTGTTATTAACCAATGGACAATACTGGTTGGGTAATTGACAAAATATGGCCTGTAAATCAGTCGGTTTATAGATATCGAGTTACCGTCAAGTGAATCGACGGTAATGAAGTTATAAAACTTATTTTATAACTGGAAATGGATTTTAAATCTATTAATTGGTATTAAAGTTATGGAAAAAGGAAATAGATATTTATTATTCATTATTTACTATTTAAGGTTTATAAGTTATTATTAAATGTTTTATAAAGTGAATTCTTATATTAATAAGATTTATAGGTAAATGAGTAGAAATTAAGCTAATGGGTTAAGAGTTGGGTTAAATGGAATTATTTAAAATAATTATATTATTAATTAATCATAAGGGAAAATTAATTGGATTGGGTTAACAAGATAACCATATTTTGAGTTGAACAAGTCGACTGCTTTATTTGGATTTGATTATTAAATTAATTTATTGTTAAATAAATCTAATGAAACTGTTTAGCGAATATTCATTAATTTTAACAAGACTGTAAATAAGAAATTTATTATTTTAGTTATAAAGAAGTTAACTACTTTTACAATAGTTAGTGACAAAGTAAATTATTAATTTAATTATTAACAATTTAAGAGATTTCTTTTTAAGTGAAATTCATTTAAGTAAGAAATCAGAGTTTGAAATGGAATCGAGTTGAATTGTGAATGGAGTTTCTGAAGGGGGTTTATATAAAAAACCAGGTTTTTATAATGAAGTTATAAATAGATTTTGAGCTGATGCGATAGTTTAAATGAATGTTTTATTTAACGTTTGAAGTAAGTAAAAAGGAATCGAGAGAAAAAGGATTTTGGATTAAGCCAGAGTTATATACATCAGGTTTATAAAAAGGCTGTGAACTTAAAACGTTGATTTCAAATTTACGATACTTGAGTTATGAAATTAAGTGGAATAAAGGGAATTGAATCGGGATTTTCAAAATAGGAAATGGTTGAATGGATTAGAAGTGGAATAATATGGGTTGATAAGAAGTTAAGATATGAATTGGGACTAAACTGGAGATAAGCCGAGTTGAGTGATTTTCTTAGGATTAATCTGATGTTGATTTTGGTCTTTGGGTTGATACTTAGGTAATTATTCTCTTACCAATTTACAGTCAAGGACCAATAAATATAGAAATATAGAAATGCATAAATAAGAAATGGAACTGTTTTCGACTATGAAAAAGGGTTTGTGGTATTATAACAATATTTCCAATGTAATGGAAATAAAAGGAGATTTGGTATAAATATAACAGTATTTATGAAGTAAAGGAATTAATGGGATAAGTTTGAATAAGTCTATTCAAAAAGAGATAAGTGTGAGTTATTGTTTCCAAGCAATGAAAACCAAAGAGATTTCGTAACGTTATTTTGAATGAAATTTGATTTAACTCAAAGTTGGGAATATATAAATATATATGATTTAATTTTACAGTATTAAAATGAATTGGTTTGGCGTATACTCTTTTATTTAAAATAAGGAGTAATAGTATGTTTTAAATATTGGAAAATTAAGAATTTTTAATTTGGTTTTAAATTAAAAAGCCAAGTGATGTTGAGTACCAAACCAGCAAATTCATTTTATTTTTTTTGGTTGAATGGTTGTTTATTTGATTATTAAATAACCGACTATCAAATCTGATCTATACGATTGTTGGTATGGAAATACCGGGATTGAATTATATTCGAAAACCATTCCATCCAGCAAATACGAAATTAAGAAGATATCTAATCAAGACGGAGTCATTTAAGACCATAGATCTTCATGAAATGGAAGGATTACTTGTATCTCTGGTTAAGGCCTATAGTTTTCAAAATCTATCATATATTAACTTAACCTATATTTCATAACCAGAGAAATACCGTGGTTCAATCGTGGTTGAAATATACGGATTTGCAAGGACTATTCGCTACCGATCCATAGGGAAAATCCTATTATGTGGTAGGATGGTACCTTCGGTTCATCTTGTTCCTAGATGACTTGTATGGACGAATGCCTGATAGACTATTTCTTAAGAATAACATATGTTGATTTTTACAAACGTATTTTTGTATGTGGTAGAGAAAACACCTTCTCTTATTAGTATAAACACCCAAAATATTTTTGTGGACGTCAATTAGTGATTTGGCGGATCTGACAATGTGGCATTCAAAGTGAATGGTGATATGTTGTTCTAAAGGTATTGTTAAACCTCAAGCCTTAACCATCGGGAAATGGTATAAAATCAGGTAGGTCGCATGGCTAAGTGGGTCGCTCCCATTAGGGTGTATTATTACCTGATCTAAAGAAATTCCATTTGCTTCTTTATTCTATTCGATGATGTCCCTTTCGGGAAACGATGGTTTGAGCCCAACCGTAGTGATTATACATTCGGTACTTTCAAGCTAAATGAGGGGCCGGTCATGTTTAGCCTAGGTTGTAAGATGTTCTTGTTGAACCCGGTGTATTTCCATCTAGAGATACATTGTCAGAAGGTGATCCCATACCTTGCCAGTTGGAAATCCAAATCTCCAATAAGAGCCCGCTATTTAGATTGTATACTACATATGTAGAACGTGAGATGCAAGCGTTCAGCTAGATTGATGTTTATTTGTATTTAGACACTATCATAATATCAGAAAAATATATGATTCCAAAAAATGTTTTGGGTTATCGGGAGGTAAAAATCGTGCGCGTTTATGTGTGGATTGGTCTTATGATTATCCTTTTTTTTTGTAAAGAAATGTTTGAACTTTAAAATCAAGATGGATGATATTATAAACTTAGCGAGTTTTCTTACTCTGGTTCACCAGACTGATCCAACATTTGTAATGCTCGATTTAGCCCTGGTTGTACAGGTTTAGGTTTGGATGCTATGAATTTCAAGAAGACATGCTGGAGGAGTTCGAACGTATCTTATATATTTATTCCGTTGTGGGTTGTATATGAGGACGGATTATTATAACTGTCCAGATGTGTTGATGTACTCTGATGATTATAAGTATTTATTTCAAAATCTCTCAACAAAGTTTTATTCCTGTATTATATTTTATTATGCTGCAATGTGAGGCTCTGATGTTGTTATATTGTTTTTTCTTCTTCTATTCTAATATTTCTTTCTTTCTTATCTCACCCTCTAATTTCTTTCTAATAACTATCCGGTATTTTCGATACTTGAGTCCTGGCAAGTTATGCAGATTTATGTATAATTATAGGAATTCGAGCCTCGAATCCCCCAGGTCGTTACAACGCTGTAACGACCCACTATTTCAAACCATTCAATTAACTTATAAACCACACATGTTAGACTTGAATTTATTAATACAGTGAATTGTTATTTTAACTAATGAGGTAAATACAATCAGAACATAGAATCACAAAACCATAAGCAGAGTAACTCGCAGCGGAAACATAGTAGTACATAGGTTCTTACATGATACATGATACATGATACATAATGGTACATAATGAGTCATAAGCTCATATAATAGATAGGGTACATATAAATACAGATAATAAGACTAGAAACTAGATAACTAGATAGCTGATAATTAAAGGATCCAAATGAGACGCCAACCTCCAAAGTGCGTCACGAACGGCTATGGTGCCCAAGTTGACCCAAGCATACAGTCAAAGAAACAATATACTCGAGTTAGGACTAACAGTCTCATATAAGCGAATTAACTCAAATGAAGTATTCACTAAAATGTACAATAACTTAAAGGATGTTTGGGATTTCCATCCTCTAAGAATCCATGAAACTAATATCTATATAATAGTACGCTATTATTGTAATGTTTATTCAGTAAAGTAAATATAATGAAAATAACATAGGTGGGATTACCATATTACTTTACACCGTTTATAGGCATCACAGTCTATACAATACCGTAAATTCACCGCATTGGTGTTATCAGAGGGCACTCCATAGAAAGCAACACTAAATCTAAATTGTATGGGGTTCGCATAGGATAATATAACAAGGCGCTCGAGGCAATACCAAGGGTAGGATTCTACCAGTTGCACTCAAGGACCGGTGGTAATGCATAGCAGCAACTACCACCCACCTCGGACAACACTCCCATAATTAAAGGGTCCCCCCAAATCAATAACATAGTAATAGGGATGGCATCGAAGAAGCATGTTCGATCAAAGATGCGACCTCAATTAGTCAAGGTATAACTCCTATTTTAGTCGTTTTAATTATGACCCGAAGGTCAAGGCCATTTCGTCATCGTTCGCCTTCTTCAATCCAATAATCGCCTCCAAGCCATCATGCATCGTTCTGGATACTCGACCACGTACATAGTTATTAAAGTGGTATCGGCACCGGTAGAGAGTATGCCACTTACCGACTGTGGTCTCTTTAACAACCGAGCACTTACGTTTTTCACACCATGGCCATTTGATTGAAATCATATTTCAAATATGGCAAATTGATTTATTTCAAGTATTGCCTAAAAATCGATTATTCAAATAACTTACCATTGTTTCTATTAAGATTACAAATCCAACATTCACAATTCCTTTTGTCAATAATTGGTTTTAAAGTTTCAACTTCCACGATATATCTTTATGGCTTAAAACCCTTTATCTCACTCTTTAGATTCACTAGACTTGACTGGACATAGATTCTATTTGCTTAAAAAAATATTTTGAAATAATTAAGTTTGAAAATAGTATATACATGTATTAAGCTGAAAATAGTGTATATACATATACATATATAGTTGAAAACTGTTATAAAGTACATATGTAGTTAAAGTGTTTCAAGTTATTCGTAAATAAAATCTACAAAATCAAGTAATGCAGAAAATTGCCTTTATAAAATTAAATTTATATTCAAATAATATTAATCCAGTCCAATCCATGTCTCACAATTTCCTTTCCCATCTAGATTTCACATTTATCAAAATCCTTTTACTTGGTTCAATTTCAATCCTTCCGTGGTTAAAACGATTCCTAAACCATTGTTTACTTTGCATTTCACATAGCCTTTCCATACAATAAATTTCCAGACAACTTTCAACGTTAGTTGTTAACCAAAAAGATTTGTTAAATTTCAACTTGTTAACAAAACTCGTATTCGCGATGACTTAAATAAGCATTTAACAAATAAACATTTTGATTGCATTAAATGGTGAACAATCATTTGAAAAATTGTATCTCAATTAAGTTACAAAACGTTTGACAAGTCTTTGCAAATCCTTTATCTTAAATCACCCAATTTTATGATTCTATGTTGTTAAATTCATTATTTAAAACACAAAGCTTAAGTAGGATTTACTCAAAATAAATTTAAATTTAAATATTAACTTGCTTGATCACTTTTAAATCTTATTTACATAAAATCGTATTCCTTACAAATTCAAGTTAAGTTTGAATGGAAATTTCATTTTTAACTTTTCTTTACGCTATACAGAAATTTCATGTAAATTTCTATTTACAAAAACTGATATAATATTTTGAAATATTTTAAATTTTTATTGACCACCGTGTCCGTATATAATTTTCTATCCTATGGTCAAGTGATACAGATATAAACTAATGGGTATGTGAAGGTGAAAAGCTTATCCATGGAAAGTCTTCTGGTATTGATAATAATGTAAGCACTTTCGTTATGTTACTTTTGTAGCACACTCATATGTATGATTTAATTTTCTAATAGAAGTATTGTGGCTTGTTTTGTGCATTGAAAAAACATATTATAGTGGTTACAGTTTTTTAGGGATGTATTAACTGTGAATGCATTGGTTACTTTTCTTCTTCTCTTAGATGTATCAATATCCATTACTGTTACTTCATGCTTCTTTCCTATATGTTCCAAAAAGAAGAATTCAGTCTCCCTTGTACGTTATAAAAATGATACATAATTGTGTTATGCTTTTCCTTCTAGGTGTCAATATTGTTTACCATAACATTTTCGTATAATCTAGTTATCAATAAATGGAACTGTCAAACATTTGTGAACATTGTAAGTTTATGATAATGAACAAAGGTGTAGGGTCAATAGTTCGGAGGGTACGAAATAGCAGTTGCAAGAAAAAATAAATATAGATGTGCATATGTATTAAGAGTAAAGGGGAGAACAAACAATGCAGGGCAATGTGCAGTATAAAGAATCGATTGTGTTATAACAATTTCAGGACTTCACAATCGAAGTCATGACCGAAGAAATAGTCTATAGATTTTATTAGACTAGATTTCTCTGTCTGCACAGTGCCTCCTCTATTCATCAGTTCTTATTATTTGTATGTGTAGTGAAGACATATATTTATATTTCAACTATTTTGTGTTTGCAATTCCAAGATATCTGTCACATTTGTCAACAAAGATAGTGAGGAAAAGATCATTAAAGTTCCCATTGGGCTGTCAATGTTAGAAGCTGCTCATCATAATGACATTGAGCATGAAGGTGGTTGTATATTTTTATTTATGATGATAAACATTGACACGTTCATTTCCGTTGTTATCATTTTGGATATGTTTGTAGGGGAGTGCGAGGGCTCACTGGCTTGTTCGACCTGTCATGTTATTGTAATGTTACTTCATCAAGTCCAAAAGAGTATTTTGTTTGTATGTGTATAGTTCTCCCTTGCTTACTGATATTGCTTTTTCGTTAGGATACAGACTACTGCATCAAATAAGGAGAACCGACAGATGAAGAAAATGACATGTTAGACCTTATATTCGGACTAACTGAAATGTATGTTTATTGCAGCTTGTTATAGTTAAAAATTCAACTTTATGAGTATATATGTATCACTAATACTCCACGATGCCTTATAACATGAAAAAAATATGAACAAGTGTACTTTAAAACTCTGAACTGCTCCTTGCTTGTATTTCACTGGACTCATGCACACACACACACACACACACACACACACATATATATGTGTGTGTGTGTGTGCGCGCGCGCGCGTGCGTGTGTGTGTTTCTCCACTTATACATTTGTTGTTTGAAACTTTTCCCTTTATTGTTGCACCTTGCATTTGTATTTTTATGACTTGTCTTGCGTATTAAATTGAAAAATACCTATATTTATTTGATCTAGTTTAAGTGCATTCGAGATTGATATATTTAAGTATCAGGTTTGCTTGCTATACTTGGTTATATACAATCTCACATAGTATTGTGCCATTCTTTAATATTGTCAAAAATACATATCAGACCAAGTCTAGAAAGATGTTGATAAACACACCAGAAATCTAAGGCAAATAAAATTTAAAATAAATTTGTATTTGCTTGAATTTAAATCTATTTTTTTTCTAGTCTACTGTGTGTGTTTCTATATTTGACAGGTGTGTAAATAACTGGACAGATAGATATGAAAGCAGTTAAAGGATGTGTGTGTTAGTAAGTCTGTATATGAGTGAATCAAGTGACAGTGTAGTGAGGAATGTATGTAAATATGAATGATTTGTAATATACCAGTGAATGTATAATAGTGGAGTCAGAAATTTTGTACTATTTGAAATGTTGAAATAAAATATTTACTTGAATAAAATACTGTGTTTGAATATCCAATTGTGTCAGTAGTACACAATTCAATAAATATCGTTATATTCAACAAAATGTTGTAGTATGTGATGGTAGATGTTGCAGTATGTGACAGTTAATGTTGCAGTATGTGATGGTAAAAGTTGTGATAAACTAGCAAAGTGTTTCCACTAGATGGTAAAAGTGTTAATGTAGATAATGTGCGACCTAGCTTTAGGTAAATTAGCATCTTTGGTAATATCAAAATGTTTCCATTGGATGGAAAAGATGTTGTCTTTGACTCTAGGGCAACGCGGAAAAATGCATGACCAAGAAAATGTTGTCTTTGATCGTTTTTTTCCTACAGCAACATTTTTTGGCACTTACTGCATCATATCTTGGGGGTTGTAGTAGGCCATCTATGGTGTAGTCATTTATTACAAGAAATGAGTATATAGCCATGGTTTCGTGAAATATAAATAATGAGTATAACCGGGTTGAAATAGAAGTGGATATGAAAATTAAATCATTATTTCTGGAAATGAAATTAAAGAAACCCGTTGGATGTATATAATAATAAGGGTATCGAATAACATCGTTTAGACCGATATATAAGATTGATAATTTATTTCATACCACTTGATTAGGTAAATAAACGATATTTCAAGGGTCAATGAAGTAAAAAGGGATTTTGAGAAATATAGTAATATTTTTAAAATTAAGGAAATAAAATGGGTTTTTATGAAAACATGGAAATAGTTTCAAAGTAAATAAAATGAGAAGAGTTTAGTGAATACGTTATTCTATTTATATAAAGGTATGGGTATTGTTCCAAGGAATCAAAAAATCGTTTTGAAAAGAGAACAATAAATTTTATTTCGGAATTCAGAATATAAACTGAATTAAGACAAATCCAGGAGATTTATAATTGGAATTCGATTACGTTGAAGTATATAAAATAATTTAGTTCCAAGAAATTGGAATTTCAACATAGAAATTGAGTTGTAATCGAGTTATCAATTTTGAATAGAATATCGATAATTTTGGATAATCAGAATGTTTAAGTTAGATTTCGAAAATTAGTTTAACTTATACTAAAATATTAAAGAATAAGACTGGAATTTAATTAATGAACAAAGTTTAAACGTTTATATATAAATTTAATTAAAACAAACTCGTCGCGGCGTGGTAGTTCGTATTTTTATGTTTCTAACTTTAATTAAGTATACATAACTCAATATAAGTCGCAATTCTTTGAAACAAGAATCATCTAGACCTATTGAGTAATAGTTTTCTAATGGAAGAGAAAAGTTTGGATTTCGGCTTATAAATTTTGAGTTATGTCAAAACCAAATTTCTAGGAAAACAACATTATAATCGTTTATAAACTATAATGATTTATTTAATAAAATAAAAGGATTTTAGGCGAATAAAACTTGAATTTCCATTAGAAAAATCCAGAATTAGATATAAAATAAGTATGAATTCAAGTGGAGTAAGTGAATTGATTTTGAAACAAAAATCAGATTTTTAATTATTGAATGAAGTTAACTAATTGGAAAATAATTAGTTAATGAAGTTTTGGATCGAACTTAACTTTGTTAAGTGAATTGGATTTGTAAATTAAAATTTAAAATCAAATATGGAACTTGAGTTAGAAATGGAATGCGACTTGTATATTAGCGAAAAAAAATTGAATGTGATTTGTTCAAAACAAACGTGGTCTAAGCAAAGAAGCTAATTAGGAAATTAATTAGTGAATGGAAGGTGATTGAATTAAAAATGTTGAATTGATTACAAATGGGTTTGGAATGATTGAATATGTATCCCTACAACAAAACAGGTCATTTGCATCTGTTGTTAAACCTTTGTTGCATCGGTTGTTCAACTGATGCAAATGAAGATGATGTAGCTGACCAATTTCCGTTGCATTAGTTGAACAACCAATGCAAATGATCCTAAGTTGCATCAGTTGTTCGATACAACTGATATCATTGAGCAGACGAAAATGGGTGCATTTTCTTTTCGAGGCTGGATGTATTGCATCGGCCTTTTTTTAACAACCGAAGCAACTGAACAGATGCAAAAACAACATTTGTAACGATCATAGTGTATTGCATCAGTTGCTTACACTATTACAACCGACGCAAGAAAATATATTCATTTTCCTAGATTTCTAAACCTGAAACAACATCGAATGGAATTTAAAATTTTATAAATGCTTTATTACCACGAATCTAATCTAACGAACAACATCATTTTATTATCAATCAACATAGTTTATGTGTACAAATAAAAAAGCATAAATACACACTCCTCACAAAAAAAAAGACTACATATATAACAAAAGACTAACATATATACATATAAATCAATAGTTGTATCTATTTGCGTATGGTGGAATGAAAATGCGTGTGTTTGTCGAATATTGCATGGCTGGAATACATGCTACATGGACGACACAGTGTAAGTTCATTGAAATCGGTCGGTCCATCAACAGGTCCTTCCCTTGCTAATCCAAAGTCAGAAACCTTGGGTTTGAACTCCTTATCCTGCAATGAAATCCCTATAAATTACCTATCATCAAATGCACGAATGTTGTGGCCAAGATATAAAATGAGTTGTATGTATATTAAGTATATGTTCCCTGCTATATCAACAAGTAGGTTTATCTGTACTTCCAGGCCTTCGTGGAAGTAAGCTAAAACTGAGCCACTTATACAACCAGCATCCTGTTAATAAAATAACATTTAATAACGATTTTAAAGTGTGTACCGCATAAAAAACAAAACTGAAGACTGCATGTTAAACCTGAGTTATTATTATTCCCTTTGCTATCTCCTATGACTTTTCTAACAATATTTGTTTAATTTCCAGCAATAGTATTGCATTTTGTTCTCTGATGCAACTCCAACTTGATTCCAATACAACCTTAGTTACCATTATTTATGAAGTTATTGGTAACATAAATACATGTGTAAAGCTAAGTTGTGGTGGTGTTAGACAGACGAAAGAGACAACAGAAAAGGAGCACTTGACAGAAGCACTAAAGGAGATTGTTTAATGAAAAGACCACGCTTTCTAATGCCGTGAAAGAGAAACTTAACAGGTGAAACTGGCATGAAAAAAGATTATTAATTTTATTACTAACAACATTGTTTACATATCTATATTACTTCAAAATAAAATTGTAACTTGAGACCGTAACTATGTAACAACAATAGTAGTTTGGAACACGATATACTAGTACAACTTTGAATCACATGTATTATAGCAACATAAACGCAGTTACAAAATACATATTATCAGTGGTATGCATACAGTTCCTAACGTAGTCTGGCAACTAGTTTATTTTCTATATTTCTCAAAAGAATACAATGGAATTTGTTGTATTTCTTTTAAGTGGCTGACATCATTATTCTCTAATGTCTGAATATTACAGTGGAATTCGTCTTTGCTATCCCCTGTGCGAAGGATGGACCTCTTCATAGTTTATGTTAATAATAGTAAGAGTTTAGTAATTTACTATAAATTTATTAACTTATAGTAATAAGTTTTGTCAATTCAATCATTTAAGGCAATATTTGATCCATCAAATGGATTTTGCAACAACAATTAATGATTACAAAGGATAGTAAGTCAATTTTAGCTGCCACGGTTTAAGGCTTGAAGCTATAAAGCTTTGTTTATTAACAATAGAGATATCAGTGCGCGCCATGTAAAGTTAACTGTAACGACCCAACTTCCGAACACATCGGAAGTCGTGCCATTAATAAGAAATAGGAATAGATAGAAGATAAATCACAGAAACATCAGAATCTCACAGTGGAATTTTCACAAAAGATAATACTTTATAATATTATACAACAGTACATGATACATCAGAACTTCATATGTCTAGCGGTACAACCCATACATAGTACATCAGTAATTATACATAACATTCCCTACTAACTTGCAGACTTATAATTATAATGCAGATAAGGTAGATAGACCAACACACTGATAATCTTCATTCAGCTTCACAAGTTCTACATGCTGATTCACTTGTCTATTCATAACAAGTGTTATGAATACCCAAGAGTTTAAGGGAAAACACAGAAAATAAACTCCGGGTCAGTCAGGGGACTGGTGTGAGTAAACAGTTTAAAGAAAATATCTCATAAGACCACGCCGTGAAGACGGAACAGGTTTTTACTTTATGAGATCAAAATATTTGGTATACTTGAAATCAGATATTATCATATAAGTTTTCCACAAATAATTTAGAATCTAGAAGAATGCTTGCATCTCACATTCTCCTATATAGTATACAAGTAAAAATCACTTGGCGCTTAGGGAAATTGGATTTCCAACTCTGACAAGGTATGGGACCACTTTCTGATGATGTATCTCTAGAGGCAAATACACCTGGGTTCAACAAGAACGTCTTGCAACCCGGCCCTCACATGACCGACCACTCATTTCTCTTGAGTGTATCGAATGTATATCACCGATGGTTGTGTACGGCAACCATCCCCGAATGGGCAGAATCAATAGATTTAAGAAACAAAAGGAATTTCTCTAGATAGGTGATACTACACCCTAATGGGAGCGACCCACATAGCCATGCTGCCCGCCCGATTTTTGTCATTTCCTGAGTGTGAGGCTTGAGGCTAGACTTTATGTTTCATCATCACTGGCTCATTTCCTTTGAATGCTACATCGTCCTACCCGTCAGAAATACTCATTCAATTTCCCAAATATATCACGGGCAATAAAGCTAAGAGAAACGAATTTCTCTGCCACCAACGTAATATACTTACGTAAATTCGATGTGTAGAATCTGACTGATATACGTTGTCAGACACTCGTCCATTCAGGCTTGTTCTGGGACTAAACAGACCGAAGATATTGTTTACAATCATCTTCTTCAATTCGAAAATCTCTGACGCGCGGCGTATAATCAAATCAAAGTGGAAAATTTACCCGGCCTCTTTGAAATGATTACGAACATTTTCCTTTTAAATTATTAATCCAGCATGATTAAAATCAATTGCATACATAGTCAAATCGAACAGTATACGATCATCTTGCTTATATCTGACATTTTGATCATATTTTAGAATTGGACAATTTTAGTGTGCGCGCTGCACGGGTTTTTCTTTCCATCTTGTCCGTCACTTTTGAAAATGAGTATTTACATTATTCTTTCAGAAATTTATTACTCATAATCACTCTTTAATTTAATGATTCATAAATGGGTTAAATTTATGGTCTATAGTCTATTTTTAGCTTTTACACTTTGTATCGTTTCGTCAAATTTTCTTTGATCGTTTTTACTCGATTTTACTCGATTTTACTCCCTCTGCTTTCTATATCGATAGAGTTTCTTCCCTTTATTTATCAAACCAAACCCGATTAAAAATATATTTTACAGTTCTTATTTCGTCAACTACTGAACTGTACTTGCCCTATTTCTTACATTTTGAGATTACAGTTTAAACGGTCAGATTCAGCGTATGTACTACATACGTCTTCTTATCACTTGTATTTTTAAAATATCTAAATATATTCTTAACAACAATGCTAATTTAAATTATACACTAAATTTATAGTTTAATAAAATTTACCGTTTTAGTATTGGTTTTCAATTTCTTGACGAAACGCAATATCCTGATTCACTTATACCTTTATTTAATTAAAAAAAATTCCATTTTTATTTAAATATAGTTCTTATTTTAAATAATTCAAAATTTTATTTAAAAACTAGTTTAAATTTAAAAACATATTAAAACCTATTGTTTTTTAGGTCAAAATCTCAAAGTTCCACGTTAGACAAAGTACCATCTTCCGGTGACCAGTGTGCGTCCACGAAATCTAGCCTGGCGATCATGGTTTGGACAAATACCACTTAGCTGAGCCCATTGCCAAAGTACCAGGCCCCGATCCTTAGTAATTTCCCTCTCGATCACCCCAAAATACAATGCGCCCTTAAGTACCACTTTCCCCTTCTTCTTCCTCCTTCTTTCTGCCATAGCTGTACACGTGCACAAGCACGTGGGCCCACGCCACACTCCACCAGCCGTCGCCATTCACCAAACTCCACCACCTCACCACACCATGACCATCAGATCCCTGATTGACATAGAAATATGTTTATTTTATGCTCTTGTTTCTTATCTTTTGTATATAAATTAATATTACTTGGGTATTGTTTTGCTACTTTTACAGATATTCCAACCCAGCCCGCATGCAACCAGAAATGTAGAAAAATAGAGTTCAATTTGCCGTGTATTTGCATTTTTGAAGAACTGTAGATGAAGATATCACATCTAGTTGCTGTTGGACAAGAAAAGGATTGATAACAAGACTTTGCACATCACAAATCAATGAAGAAGCGTCAAGGAAACAAGAGGAAAAGAGAAAAGGCCCAAATTTGCTTTAATTATCAAAGGCCCATTTATGTTTCTCATTGTGAACAAATTAGTGATGTAATGACCAGGCCCAGTTATCATTAGGGTTAGGGTTAGGGTTTGGCTATCTACCCTATATATACCCTTGTAATAGCATTGTAGCCACCATCCTATCATATATCTCATTCTATTCTCTTCTTCATTAACAAAACTCAGTTTTCTTTTTATGCAATTTTCTATTTCTTAGAAATTAGTGTTGTCTACACGATTAGATTCGGTAGAACACTTTTTGTATTTTGCATTTCTTTTCATTAGCGATTAACCGTCTGATTAGATTCAGCGGTAATCCTAATTTTTATTTTCTATTCGTTTAATTCTGTTATGCAATTTTATTTCCATTGTTCTATTTTATCTTTAATCGTTGAATTTATTACAGATCTGATTAGATTCGAATCTGCAGTAAATTTAATTGCATCTTTTAATTGTAGTTTCACTTTTTATTTTGTTTTGCAAAATCAACCTCCAGCTTCGTCTAACACGCCCAAGAAAAAAATAAATAATTTTTTTAATTAAACCTCCCTGTGTTCGACCTGTATGCTACACGCCTGTATGCTTGCAGAATTTATTACAAATGTCGCGCTTTTCTAATTCATAGATTAGCGTCGATCAAGTTTTTGGCGCCGTTGCCGGGGAGGCAACAATTAAATGTTATTGTTTATTTAATTTCTGATTCGTGTTAGTTTTTATTTATTTATTTTAGTTTTCTTTTGTTTTCTTCTATATATATAAAAAAAATCTTAATTGAGTAGATTTGGTGTTGTTCAATGATACCATAATCTTTCAAATAAGAGAAAAAAAAAAATTTCCTGCCATTATTTGCTTTCAATTTCTTCCCTTTCTTCTTATCTATTTTCTTCCTTTCTTCTTATCTATTTTCTTCCTTTCTTCAGTCCCCTTCTTGTTTTCAATACATTTATTTATTTTCTTCAGTAAAAGGTTCTTGCCATTTTTTGTGTATTTCTTTCCTTGTCTCGATTTTTGTTACAATTCTTCCCTCCTCTCAACAAATCTGAAAAAAAAACAAAAAATATATATATATATTCCTTTTTTTCTTGGTAACCATCCTTCACACCATACCAACCTCCTTATAGCAACTCCAATTCCATCTCTTTCATCACATTTCTTTCACAGCCACCTCAAACATCCATTAGTCACAAGCCTCCACCCCAATTCCCAAGATAAAATACATCACAAATTCATCTCCGTTCACACCAAATCCACATCCTTCATTTTCACCAAACTTGTCTTCATCCCCTTCATTAATACCATCAACACCACCCTCAGACCAAATTTAACCTTCATGCAAAACTGTTTCATCACAAACCCGTACTCATCTCTCACCACCACGTCTATTGGCGAAACCACCAACATCACCGTCAACTTCACAAGCCAGTCTGACAAGTGTAACGACACGGATTTTGCCCGACCTTAATCGATCGCAAAATCGACCAAGACCGTTCAAAACTCGCATACGTTAACTTTGGGAATACAATACATCAGAACAATAACAGCAGACTTTTATTACATTACAATAATATAACATCAGAGTACAGAATATCAGAGTACAAATAAAGTAAACTACAACGGAAGATAAATTACAACAGATTTAATACATTAAACAGCGGAAGACTTCTAAGCTCTGGACACAGCTTTAGGCTTCGATCCAGGATCCTGCTAAAGAGAGAGATATCTGCAAAAAGCTACTCGACTGCCCGTGTGGAAAAGAGGGCACCCGAGTTTGCAAAGTGAAACAAACTACGAGTCAGTCATGGGACTGGTGTGAGAATCCTAAACTAATTTAACTAATAAGACAAATCCAAGGACCACGCCACTTTCGCGGAACGGGTTTACTCCTATGGATTGCCAGTGCATAAACCAAAGTGAATCGAGAAATAACGCAATGTCTTTTAGAAAAATGAAACCATTATAAGACCCAGGTCCCATCACACAATGCAACGCACACCAGAGGATAGGGTTTTACCTTATAATGGTCAAAAGATGCTTGATACGTATAAAACGGATTTGATATTATTATTATTAGTGTATACATGTTTTAATAAAAAGATTTGAATCATAAGTATCAATCCTAGACGGCATGGTTACCATATAGCATGTCGCCAATACTAGTTCTACAATCAAAACCGCAAGGGCGTATTGGAAATTTGGATTCCATCATGAGTCGAGGCTAGGGGCAAGCTCCTCTCCGATTCGAGACACTCTAGCAAATGCCTCAGGATCCCCCGCAGTGAACCCTTGGATCTTCAGGGCCGGTCCCCGCCTATGGGCAGTGGATTAGTTATGCCTGAACACACGCTTCCCGGTCCCTTTGGACCTATAGTATGACCACCAACGGCCTATAAAAATAACGAGGCGCCTCAAAATCCATCATCCACATAAGTAAAATGTCAGGGCTGGTAGGTCACTGACACCACTCTAGCTAGAAAGAAACGTGTGCACTCCCTGCAGTCCGTATCCCGTTTTTGACTCATACCGGGGTGTGAGGCTCGCGAAGTCACGCTATACACAAAGCTACGCCTAAACAAGCCGTGCTTTGATCATCAACCACAAGGCCTGCTTTTCAACAAAAGCCTTGATCAATGCATCTTAGCATGCCACATTGTCAGTCCATACTATACCATTGATTTCTACCAATATATAACCCCTAAGCTCGTACGTCTCAGAGAAGGGTGTTAACCACCAAACAGATATATATTAAGAGAGATCAACGAATGTAGTATAAAGGACTACAACGTCAGACATACATTCCATTTATAAACTTATGCCCTGGGTCTGGGCGAAAGTCAAATCCGTACAAATCAAAACTTCGTCCGAACGGCCACTACTGTCGCCCCTTCAAGGTAGCTACTCCCATCATGGGTCTCAATAGCAACACACCCATTCGATGTGAAGATCGTCGGTCTTCAATCACCGTCTTCAACTCTTCGAACGTCGTATCATTATTTGGAATGAGAGTAAACTCGGACTTTCCAAATAATTCTCGCATATATAAATTTGCAAACCATTCTATATCGTTATTTATTCTTTTATAAATATAAATATCGTCCATTCATTTCATGTATATATATATATCGTCCATTCATTTCATAAATATCGTCCATTCATTTCATGCGTATAAATATTGTCCATTCATTTCATGCATATAAATATATTGTCCATTCATTAATCGTGTCAAAGAATTTATAATTCAACAATTTATTCTTTTTATTTCAACAATCATACAAAATAAAAATGATAATTTATTTTATATCATTTCATTAAAGCCAACATATATACAATTAAAGTCTTTTAAACGTTTAATTCTTTTCAAATAAAAGGACCTTATTTCAATATATAGACACGACATCAAAAATATGTTCATTTTTATTATATGAACATGATCTTAAAAATATATTTATTTTTAATATGGTAGCATAAACCTTAAGTATGTTTGAATATCATACATATATTAATGCTATCTCAAGATTTGCCTTTCATTTCATATGCAGTAATACTACTCTAAACATGAATTTTTATTTCATATGCGGTTTCTTGATTATGCATTTCATATGCGACTTCATGCTTTTTAAAACATGTTAAATTTTCATATGCGGTTCATGCTTCTAAATCATGTTTCATTTCATATTTATATCTTTTTATTCGCATGTGAAATGTAAATAAAAATTCCATTCTTATTTTCATCTTTTTATTTACATGTGAAAAGTAAATAAAAATTTCATTCTTATTTTCATTCTTTTTATTTACATATGAAATGTAAATAAAAATTTCATTCTTATTTTCATCTTTTTATTTACATATGAAATGTAAATAAAAGTTTCATTACTTTTATTTATATAAAATATATAAATAATATAACCATTTCATGTTTTCATTCATTTATAACATGAAAATATTCATTGCTTTATGGTTCATTTTCCATTTTCGATCACTTTCTTAATTCAGTGATCTTAACTACTTAATTCCTTTTCAATCAAATTAAAGATTTAATTAAAATTTTATTTAGTTTTAATCTTCCAAAGTCATTATTAAATGATTATTCAATTTCTAGGGAATTAATTCTATCATAAATTCGGGTTAAAGAATAAATGTTATTTAAAACATAATTCACGATAAACCCAAATTTAAATTTCATAAATTTCCCATTTAATATATATAATTAGACATCATTTATTTCAGAGTATTTCATTTAATCTTAAATAAAATATTAATCATCTTCGATTTCCTTTATAAAATGTATAACATAATTTATACGGGTTAAAATGGAGTTACTATTTTAAAATGGACTGAATAGCCCAATTCATTTTCCTTATCCATTTATTATGTTTATCTTTACATTTTATTATTTAATAGCGGGCCAGACCTCTCACATTAGGCCTACAAACATTTTATTATTTAATAGCGGGCCAGACCTCTCACATTAGGCCTACAACTTGTGGATGCTGGATATGCCGGTTGGTTCCGGGCAGACTTCTACCACAGGTTGGGCTTAACCTCGTGTCTTGACCCAATTCGTATTTGCGCACTTGGACCTCTCACATTAGGCCCAACATTTATGGCTGCTGGATATGCCGGTTGGTTCCGGGCAGACTTCCGCCATAAATGTGACTTAACCTCGTGTCCAGGTACAATTAATAATTATAATTATCTCTTAAAAGTATTATTTTAAAACATTTCATATTTTAGAATATCTAATTTCTAAAATATCTTCCATTCTTTTACTTATCCTTTCATTTCAGTAAACATTAATCTTTCCATATTAATATCATAAAACTATTCCCAAAATGTTTCAATTGTTATATCAAAAACTTACCATTTTGATATTAAATGAAATCTTCCTCAATTAATCCATTTATGTTAAATTTTAAAATCAAATCTTCTAAATTTACAAGTTAACATAAAAACGAGATTTTTCCATTCAAATCTTCATTATTATAATTGGAATGAAATCTTACCAATTTAAACTTTTTATTTCATCCTTTTTAAATGTGCAATCTTCTTAATTAAATCGTCCATTAATTCCATTAATTGAGTAAATAATGAAAATATTTCAAGTTCCTCAATAACGCTAATTATATATTCACTTTCATGTACAACTTTCATGTGCAATATCCATATATAAATTTTTTATATATTTTTAATCAGAAACACTACGAATATATTTATTTACATATTTTACTTAAAAACGCTTAAAATAAACTTGCATTCATGTTTTGACATAACAATAAAAATAAAGTTGCATTCATATTTTTATGTAAATAAAAATAAAGTTTCATTCATATTTTTATGTAAACAACAAAATTAAAGTTTCTTTTCTATTTTTTTTTTTTTACATAAAACACATTTTTGTTTTTACATGAAACACAATTTTGCTCGCAAACTCTAATGCGACAAAAATGACGATTAAACTATATTTTACATAAAACATATTTTGTGCGCAAACTCTAGTGCGACAAAAATAACTACTGAACTATATATGTTATTGCATAAGTCATATTTTTTTGTTCGCCAACTCTAGTGCGACCAAAAATAGCAATTCAACTATGTTTGTTATTGCATAAAGTATATTTTGATGCATTGCAATTATACAACATGACGATGACTCTCATGTCGTCTCAACTAAATTAACACAACGGTGATTTTAGCGTCAAAACATTCACAATGACACACTGATGGTTTTGGTGTCATGACATACAAATTAACATGCTTATAGTTTTGGGGTGTCATAGCATACAAATTCACATTGATATTATGTTAACAAACGTGACATAAAAATGGGTATTTTGATTTTTAACAAAGAAACATAAAGCTTGTGTCTTTTTATTCTTAACAAAATAACATAAAAAGTTTGGCTTTTTATTCTTAACAAAATAACATAAAAAGTTTTCTTTTATTTTTAACAAAAGACATAAAAGTTATTCTTTTATTTTTAACAAAAAACATAAAAGTTATTCTTTTATTTTTAACAACAAAATTAGGTAAAATGTCTTTTTGTTTCAACAAAAATGGTGACAAAAATGGTTCTTTTTGTTTAATCAACAAAATAGTGACAAAATGATTCTTTTTGTTTAATCAACAAAATAGTGACAAAATGATTCTTTTAACTTTAACAACAAAAGTAGCGTCAAATTTGTTCTTTTAACTTTGTTAACAAACAACATAAAAATTTGTTCTTTTTATTTTTAACAAACAAATTATGTTAAAATTGGTCTTTTATTCAAACAAATTATGTTAAAAATTTTTTTTGTCAAAAATATAACATTAAAAATTGTCCTTTATTTTATTAACAAGTTTTTATGTTGAAAACTTTGTTATTTAATTCTATGGTAATCCAAGATTCAAATTTACATAAAAAATAATAATATATATATAAAGGTCTAAATCCCCTTTTTGCTTTTGAAAGAAATGAAAATAAAAAGAAGAAAATAAAGATGAGAGTCTCAAAATGATTAGACCCAAAATAACATATCTGAACAACACACATATTTCATGGCATCATCATATACAATAATCACATACTCATCGCATACAAATATCATCATGACGCAGATCAAGAACCATTGTATACAAATCAGAATTTCGCGATTTACATTAATATATAATTATTTAAATTAGATCAGAGTTCTCACTTGCGTTTGTAGATTTTGTCCAAATTTCAAGTAGTCCAGAATCAGTTCCAAATTGTCCTAAAGCGTAGTACTCCGAATCACGATTCCACAGCTTCTGAAATCACCGAATTCCGAGCTAGGACGAAAGAGATATGATTGATTTAAGTTAGAGAGTGATTTATTTTAATTAATTAAATAAATTTAAATAAAATACCCTCTTCTCTTTGTTCTGAATTTCGGCCGTGAGTATTTGCAATTGTTCAGAACTTTGGCGCGACTTTGTGGTCGGGGCGAGGCCTACGGGCGATTATATGGGTGGTGATTGGTATCAATGGAAAGAGGAGAGAAGGCTCTTCAAGGTGATGTGTGTGGTGGGTGCTAATTCGAGGAGAGGAGAGAAGGAGTGATGTTTTCAGCCATTAGACGTAATAGTGGCGGCGGCTATCGTGAAATAAAGGATTAGGGTTAGAAATTTTAAGATTATTTATAGGCAAAGAAAGTGAATAGATGAAGGGTTGATTTAGGTTAGAGTTTAGGAAAGGATTTCAAAGGTTAATTAAATAAATACACCATTCAATTTTATTAAATATACCAAGATTGAATTCTAACTTTTAAAGTTTACCCATATAAACAAAACTACATTTTATGATTTGATTTTTTATTTATTATTAAGAAGGAAACAAAAGCTTCCCTCTGTATTTGTTAAGAGAAATAGAACGGTACAAATATGATATGAAATGAATTATGGTTAGTGATTAGGATTATTAATAGGCACCTTTTCAATGCTCAATTAATTAGATACCATATTCAATACTTTGTTTATTCATCTAATTCGATTTCCATTTGACATAAATCTCATCCTAATACAAAATAAGGTTTATATTTATCAATTACATAACAAAACCTCAATTTATGTTATTCAACAAATTTTAGTTGAACATTTTTTTTTCATATATCACGAAATAAATTAATAACAGTAATAACTCTTGTTTCCTTGTCCTTCTTTTTTTATATATGCGAAGAATTCAAAATAAAGGAGCATTTACATACGTTGAAAATAATAAAGGAATATAGATAACTTGACCACCTGTTTTAAGAAACGCATGCGTGTCTCCAACATGACAATTTAATGTAAAAAAAAGAAAGAAAAATTAATGTGCATAGAATTAAATTGCATGCATACGAAGATATAACATATTGTGGCAAGTTTTAAATGTGCACAATGTATGAAATTTATTGTATTGTGCCATTCTTCATTTAATGCGCCTAATTGGTGCGTTGATTAAATAATTATTTATTTCCTTTCAAAATTCAAGGGAACAATTCACATTTGGGAATTTATTAATTAATGAATGATACAATTAGAATAGATAGGGGAAGGTATTAAAGAGAATGGCCAAAGATATATATATATATATACACACACACATTCATATATATATATATATATATATATATATATCTGTATTTGTTTGTCAAATTTTTTTTTTTTTCATTTAGGACCCACAATTATTTTCAATCAATATTTCAATATAAATTAATAGATTTTATTAAAGTCCCTAAGGCCTATTTTTCACTTGGCATGTAGTCAAAGATTTTTAATACAAGGATAACATCCTTGCTATTAACCTTTAATTGGGGAAATATTTTAAAGTTATTTTTTCTTTTCTTTTTGTATATTTAGAATGTGCATTAAACAAGCGCCTACATGAATTATGTCCATCAACATTTAAATCTTAGGATTTAAGTTTTCCATTAATAAATGTAATCATACAATCAAACTTAAATATTAAATTAAGATATAAATTTAATCATTTAATTTTTAAATTTAATTCAATCTTTCAAGAACAACTTAAATTAACCAAACTAGTAATTCAAGTATAAATCTCTACGTTCAAATCCTAAATCAAACTTACAATTTCAGAATTTTCAAACTACCGCGTTATTTCCATCTCCTTTTAAAATTAAAATAAATATATTCGTTCTAACTTCAATTAAAATTAATTTTTAGTCGTTATTACTTAAAATAAGTTATTTTAAATATTCAAGATTCATTAAAATTCCTAAAACAAATAATTTAAATTGGCCCCAAAATTCCGGGTTGTTACAGTCTCCCCCACTTAAAATCTTTTCGTCCTCGAAAAGGAACTAGGCTAAAAGTTGTTTAATTAACTAACTAAATTTTAATTTCTCTTATTAATTTCATTTGTTGACTAACTTATCAAATATACATACTCTTTTATATATTTAAAAATCATATTTTCAGAAATAGATTATATAATCAAAAATACGCTAATCATAAGCTTATCACTCTGAACTCATTCTAGGGCATTACTAACCCCATCTCTAATGAGTTTTCTCATTCTAGGATACTGCTGATCCTATCTCTAATGAGTATTCTTATTGGATATTACTAATCCAATTCTCTGATGAGTCTTTTGTTCAGTTCTAACGAGTTGTCGTCTCCCCCACTTAAAATCTTTTCGTCCTCGAAAAGGAACTAGGCTAAAAGTTGTTTAATTAACTAACTAAATTTTAATTTCTCTTATTAATTTCATTTGTTGACTAACTTATCAAATATACATACTCTTTTATATATTTAAAAATCATATTTTCAGAAATAGATTATATAATCAAAAATACGCTAATCATAAGCTTATCACTCTGAACTCATTCTAGGGCATTACTAACCCCATCTCTAATGAGTTTTCTCATTCTAGGATACTGCTGATCCTATCTCTAATGAGTATTCTTATTGGATATTACTAATCCAATTCTCTGATGAGTCTTTTGTTCAGTTCTAACGAGTTGTACCCCAAAGATTTGAGCTAACCAGAGCTCTGATACCACCTGTAACGACACGGATTTTGCCCGACCTTAATCGATCGCAAAATCGACCAAGACCGTTCAAAACTCGCATACGTTAACTTTGGGAATACAATACATCAGAACAATAACAGCAGACTTTTATTACATTACAATAATATAACATCAGAGTACAGAATATCAGAGTACAAATAAAGTAAACTACAGCGGAAGATAAATTACAACAGATTTAATACATTAAACAGCGGAAGACTTCTAAGCTCTGGACACAGCTTTAGGCTTCGATCCAGGATCCTGCTAAAGAGAGAGATATCTGCAAAAAGCTACTCGACTGCCCGTGTGGAAAAGAGAGCACCCGAGTTTGCAAAGTGAAACAAACTACGAGTCAGTCATGGGACTGGTGTGAGAATCCTAAACTAATTTAACTAATAAGACAAATCCAAGGACCACGCCACTTTCGCGGAACGGGTTTACTCCTATGGATTGCCAGTGCATAAACCAAAGTGAATCGAGAAATAACGCAATGTCTTTTAGAAAAATGAAACCATTATAAGACCCAGGTCCCATCACACAATGCAACGCACACCAGAGGATAGGGTTTTACCTTATAATGGTCAAAAGATGCTTGATATGTATAAAACGGATTTGATATTATTATTATTAGTGTATACATGTTTTAATAAAAAGATTTGAATCATAAGTATCAATCCTAGACGGCATGGTTACCATATAGCATGTCGCCAATACTAGTTCTACAATCAAAACCGCAAGGGCGTATTGGAAATTTGGATTCCATCATGAGTCGAGGCTAGGGGCAAGCTCCTCTCCGATTCGAGACACTCTAGCAAATGCCTCAGGATCCCCCGCAGTGAACCCTTGGATCTTCAGGGCCGGTCCCCGCCTATGGGCAGTGGATTAGTTATGCCTGAACACACGCTTCCCGGTCCCTTTGGACCTATAGTATGACCACCAACGGCCTATAAAAATAACGAGGCGCCTCAAAATCCATCATCCACATAAGTAAAATGTCAGGGCTGGTAGGTCACTGACACCACTCTAGCTAGAAAGAAACGTGTGCACTCCCTGCAGTCCGTATCCCGTTTTTGACTCATACCGGGGTGTGAGGCTCGCGAAGTCACGCTATACACAAAGCTACGCCTAAACAGGCCGTGCTTTGATCATCAGCCACAAGGCCTGCTTTTCAACAAAAGCCTTGATCAATGCATCTTAGCATGCCACATTGTCAGTCCATACTATACCATTGATTTCTACCAATATATAACCCCTAAGCTCGTACGTCTCAGAGAAGGGTGTTAACCACCAAACAGATATATATTAAGAGAGATCAACGAATGTAGTATAAAGGACTACAACGTCAGACATACATTCCATTTATAAACTTATGCCCTGGGTCTGGGCGAAAGTCAAATCCGTACAAATCAACACTTCGTCCGAACGGCCACTACTGTCGCCCCTTCAAGGTAGCTACTCCCATCATGGGTCTCAATAGCAACACACCCATTCGATGTGAAGATCGTCGGTCTTCAATCACCGTCTTCAACTCTTCGAACGTCGTATCATTATTGGGAATGAGAGTAAACTCGGACTTTCCAAATAATTCTCGCATATATAAATTTGCAAACCATTCTATATCGTTATTTATTCTTTTATAAATATAAATATCATCCATTCATTTCATGTATATATATATATCGTCCATTCATTTCATAAATATCGTCCATTCATTTCATGCGTATAAATATTGTCCATTCATTTCATGCATATAAATATATTGTCCATTCATTAATCGTGTCAAAGAATTTATAATTCAACAATTTATTCTTTTTATTTCAACAATCATACAAAATAAAAATGATATTTTATTTTATATCATTTCATTAAAGCCAACATATATACAATTAAAGTCTTTTAAACGTTTAATTCTTTTCAAATAAAAGGACCTTATTTCAATATATAGACACGACATCAAAAATATGTTCATTTTTATTATATGAACATGATCTTAAAAATATATTTATTTTTAATATGGTAGCATAAACCTTAAGTATGTTTGTATATCATACATATATTAATGCTATCTCAAGATTTGCCTTTCATTTCATATGCAGTAATACTACTCTAAACATGAATTTTTATTTCATATGCGGTTTCTTGATTATGCATTTCATATGCGACTTCATGCTTTTTAAAACATGTTAAATTTTCATATGCGGTTCATGCTTCTAAATCATGTTTCATTTCATATTTATATCTTTTTATTCGCATGTGAAATGTAAATAAAAATTCCATTCTTATTTTCATCTTTTTATTTACATGTGAAAAGTAAATAAAAATTTCATTCTTATTTTCATTCTTTTTATTTACATATGAAATGTAAATAAAAATTTCATTCTTATTTTCATCTTTTTATTTACATATGAAATGTAAATAAAAGTTTCATTACTTTTATTTATATAAAATATATAAATAATATAACCATTTCATGTTTTCATTCATTTATAACATGAAAATATTCATTGCTTTATGGTTCATTTTCCATTTTCGATCACTTTCTTAATTCAGTGATCTTAACTACTTAATTCCTTTTCAATCAAATTAAAGATTTAATTAAAATTTTATTTAGTTTTAATCTTCCAAAGTCATTATTAAATGATTATTCAATTTCTAGGGAATTAATTCTATCATAAATTCGGGTTAAAGAATAAATGTTATTTAAAACATAATTCACGATAAACCCAAATTTAAATTTCATAAATTTCCCATTTAATATATATAATTAGACATCATTTATTTCAGAGTATTTCATTTAATCTTAAATAAAATATTAATCATCTTCGATTTCCTTTATAAAATGTATAACATAATTTATACGGGTTAAAATGGAGTTACTATTTTAAAATGGACTGAATAGTCCAATTCATTTTCCTTATCCATTTATTATGTTTATCTTTACATTTTATTATTTAATAGCGGGCCAGACCTCTCACATTAGGCCTACAAACATTTTATTATTTAATAGCGGGCCAGACCTCTCACATTAGGCCTACAACTTGTGGATGCTGGATATGCCGGTTGGTTCCGGGCAGACTTCTACCACAGGTTGGGCTTAACCTCGTGTCTTGACCCAATTCGTATTTGCGCACTTGGACCTCTCACATTAGGCCCAACATTTATGGCTGCTGGATATGCCGGTTGGTTCCGGGCAGACTTCCGCCATAAATGTGACCTAACCTCGTGTCCAGGTACAATTAATAATTATAATTATAATTATCTCTTAAAAGTATTATTTTAAAACATTTCATATTTTAGAATATCTAATTTCTAAAATATCTTCCATTCTTTTACTTATCCTTTCATTTCAGTAAACATTAATCTTTCCATATTAATATCATAAAACTATTCCCAAAATGTTTCAATTGTTATATCAAAAACTTACCATTTTGATATTAAATGAAATCTTCCTCAATTAATCCATTTATGTTAAATTTTAAAATCAAATCTTCTAAATTTACAAGTTAACATAAAAACGAGATTTTTCCATTCAAATCTTCATTATTATAATTGGAATGAAATCTTACCAATTTAAACTTTTTATTTCATCCTTTTTAAATGTGCAATCTTCTTAATTAAATCGTCCATTAATTCCATTAATTGAGTAAATAATGAAAATATTTCAAGTTCCTCAATAACGCTAATTATATATTCACTTTCATGTACAACTTTCATGTGCAATATCCATATATAATTTTTTTTATATTTTTAATCAGAAACACTACGAATATATTTATTTACATATTTTACTTAAAAACGCTTAAAATAAACTTGCATTCATGTTTTGACATAACAATAAAAATAAAGTTGCATTCATATTTTTATGTAAATAAAAATAAAGTTTCATTCATATTTTTATGTAAACAACAAAATTAAAGTTTCTTTTCTATTTTTTTTTTTTTTTTTTACATAAAACACATTTTTGTTTTTACATGAAACACAATTTTGCTCGCAAACTCTAATGCGACAAAAATGACGATTAAACTATATTTTACATAAAACATATTTTGTGCGCAAACTCTAGTGTGACAAAAATAACTACTGAACTATATATGTTATTGCATAAGTCATATTTTTTTGTTCGCCAACTCTAGTGCGACCAAAAATAGCAATTCAACTATGTTTGTTATTGCATAAAGTATATTTTGATGCATTGCAATTATACAACATGACGATGACTCTCATGTCGTCTCAAGTAAATTAACACAACGGTGATTTTAGCGTCAAAACATTCACAATGACACACTGATGGTTTTGGTGTCATGACATACAAATTAACATGCTTATAGTTTTGGGGTGTCATAGCATACAAATTCACATTGATATTATGTTAACAAACGTGACATAAAAATGGGTATTTTGATTTTTAACAAAGAAACATAAAGCTTGTGTCTTTTTATTCTTAACAAAATAACATAAAAAGTTTGGCTTTTTATTCTTAACAAAATAACATAAAAAGTTTTCTTTTATTTTTAACAAAAGACATAAAAGTTATTCTTTTATTTTTAACAAAAAACATAAAAGTTATTCTTTTATTTTTAACAACAAAATTAGGTAAAATGTCTTTTTGTTTCAACAAAAATGGTGACAAAAATGGTTCTTTTTGTTTAATCAACAAAATAGTGACAAAATGATTCTTTTTGTTTAATCAACAAAATAGTGACAAAATGATTCTTTTAACTTTAACAACAAAAGTAGCATCAAATTTGTTCTTTTAACTTTGTTAACAAACAACATAAAAATTTGTTCTTTTTATTTTTAACAAACAAATTATGTTAAAATTGGTCTTTTATTCAAACAAATTGTGTTAAAAAATTTTTTTGTCAAAAATATAACATTAAAAATTGTCCTTTATTTTATTAACAAGTTTTTATGTTGAAAACTTTGTTATTTAATTCTATGGTGAATCCAAGATTCAAATTTACATAAAAAATAATAATATATATATAAAGGTCTAAATCCCCTTTTTGCTTTTGAAAGAAATGAAAATAAAAAGAAGAAAATAAAGATGAGAGTCTCAACATGATTACACCCAAAATAACATATCTGAACAACACACATATTTCATGGCATCATCACATACAATAATCACATACTCATCGCATACAAATATCATCATGACACAGATCAAGAACCATAGTATACAAATCAGAATTTCGCGATTTACATTAATATATAATTATTTAAATTAGATCAGAGTTCTCACTTGCGTTTGTAGATTTTGTCCAAATTTCAAGTAGTCCAGAATCAGTTCCAAATTGTCCTAAAGCGTAGTACTCCGAATCACGATTCCACAGCTTCTGAAATCACCGAATTCCGAGCTAGGACGAAAGAGATATGATTGATTTAAGTTAGAGAGTGATTTATTTTAATTAATTAAATAAATTTAAATAAAATACCCTCTTCTCTTTGTTCTGAATTTCGGCCGTGAGTATTTGCAATTGTTCAGAACTTTGGCGCGACTTTGTGGTCGGGGCGAGGCCTACGGGCGATTATATGGGTGGTGATTGGTATCAATGGAAAGAGGAGAGAAGGCTCTTCAAGGTGATGTGTGTGGTGGGTGCTAATTCGAGGAGAGGAGAGAAGGAGTGATGTTTTCAGCCATTAGACGTAATAGTGGCGGCGGCTATCGTGAAATAAAGGATTAGGGTTAGAAATTTTAAGATTATTTATAGGCAAAGAAAGTGAATAGATGAAGGGTTGATTTAGGTTAGAGTTTAGGAAAGGATTTCAAAGGTTAATTAAATAAATACACCATTCAATTTTATTAAATATACCAAGATTGAATTCTAACTTTTAACGTTTACCCATATAAACAAAACTACATTTTATGATTTGATTTTTTATTTATTATTAAGAAAGAAACAAAAGCTTCCCTCTGTATTTGTTAAGAGAAATAGAACGGTACAAATATGATATGAAATGAATTATGGTTAGTGATTAGGATTATTAATAGGCACCTTTTCAATGCTCAATTAATTAGATACCATATTCAATACTTTGTTTATTCATCTAATTCGATTTCCATTTGACATAAATCTCATCCTAATACAAAATAAGGTTTATATTTATCAATTACATAACAAAACCTCAATTTATGTTATTCAACAAATTTTAGTTGAACATTTTTTCTTTCTTATATCACGAAATAAATTAATAACAGTAATATCTCTTGTATCCTTATCCTTTTTTTTATATATATGCGAAGAATTCAAAATAAAGGAGCATTTACATACGTTGAAAATAATAAAGGAATATAGATAACTTGACCACATGTTTTAAGAAACGCATGCGTGTCTCCAACATGACAATTTAATGTAAAAAAAAGAAAGAAAAATTAATGTGCATAGAATTAAATTGCATGCATACGAAGATATAACATATTGTGGCAAGTTTTAAATGTGCACAATGTATGAAATTTATTGTAGTGTGCCATTCTTCATTTAATGCGCCTAATTGGTGCGTTGATTAAATAATTATTTATTTCCTTTCAAAATTCAAGGGAACAATTCACATTTGGGAATTTATTAATTAATGAATGATACAATTAGAATAGATAGGGGAAGGTATTAAAGAGAATGGCCAAAGATATATATATATATACACACACACACACATTCATATATATATATATATATATATATATATATCTGTATATGTTTGTCAATTTTTTTTTTTCATTTAGGACCCACAATTATTTTCAATCAATATTTCAATATAAATTAATAGATTTTATTAAAGTCCCTAAGGCCTATTTTTCACTTGGCATGTAGTCAAAGATTTTTAATACAAGGATAACATCCTTGCTATTAACCTTTAATTGGGGAAATATTTTAAAGTTATTTTTTCTTTTCTTTTTGTATATTTAGAATGTGCATTAAACAAGCGCCTACATGAATTATGTCCATCAACATTTAAATCTTAGGATTTAAGTTTTCCATTAATAAATGTAATCATACAATCAAACTTAAATATTAAATTAAGATATAAATTTAATCATTTAATTTTTAAATTTAATTCAATCTTTCAAGAACAACTTAAATTAACCAAACTAGTAATTCAAGTATAAATCTCTACGTTCATATCCTAAATCAAACTTACAATTTCAGAATTTTCAAACTACCGCGTTATTTCCATCTCCTTTTAAAATTAAAATAAATATATTCGTTCTAACTTCAATTAAAATTAATTTTTAGTCGTTATTACTTAAAATAAGTTATTTTAAATATTCAAGATTCATTAAAATTCCTAAAAACAAATATTTTAAATTGGCCCCAAAATTCCGGGTTGTTACAACAAGCCTCATTGAACCCCAATCAAACTTCAAAACTCACTCCACCACTTCAGCAAAATCACGCCAATATCCCGTACAGCAAGATCAACGGACCACTGCATCGTTCAACCATTGAACATCATCAATTTCCGCTGAGTAAACACACCCCACGTCATCACGTTCTTCATTTACAAACTCCCTCATCTCATCCAGATCACGCATCACCCCTCATCAACGAATACTCAGAACGCCTTCAGCACCTTCACGTCACTCCACACACCATCAATCATCAGTCCAGATTGCAACGACTTCGGCCACTCAAACCCAGCACCCATACTTCATCATTAACCGTTCAAACTTCTCAGCATAATCCCCCTGCCGCAACACATACAACATCCACCACAACCACAAACTCGCGCAGCCTCATCATCACAGGAATTCGCACCTACCCTAAGCTGTCGGCCTACCCTCGTACCACATCATCCTAACACGCAACCTGCAAACACCTCAAAAACCCAACGTCCTCCATAACCACATCCACCTGAAAAGTCAACACCCCTTCTACAAACCAACGCCCCATCAAATAGACACTACAGCAAGCCCAATCCCAAATCGGCCATTCACATCCGATCCCCACCCTAAAATCGAATTCCAGAAAAAAAAAATCAGTACTTTGTCTTCTGAAGCAAAACAAGGGGCACAAACCCATAAATCGTGATCCGAACACCTCACCTGGCATCCAACTCGACGAACTTGAAATCCCAACTTCTGAAACACCAACCTTGATTACGATTCAAATCGAGAAAAAGAAATGCCTCAAGCTGAAATTGCCTTCAAGAATTTTGCCGTGGGTAGTTTATTTCGAGAAAAGACTACGAATTTTATTTTAATCACTTTCGTTTTTGGGAAAGCAATCTTTGTAGGAGAGACAAAGTCTAAGTGCATTTTAATTCGGCCAGGACTTATTTATTTACGTGCCAACATTGCCTGACTTGATTTGCGTGCGGCCTGGTTGCTTAACCTAGCGTTGAACCGGTCTTGTTTTAGTAAGGCTAGGCTTTGCTTTTTTTTCTTTTTTTGTTTCTTTAGACTTAGTTTTTTTTAAGCCAGATTAATAATTGTTTAGTTTTTTTTATTTTTTTCTCCTTCCCTTTTCAATCTACTTTTTATTTTGTTCTTTTTAATTTGTTTTTGTTTCTCTATTATATATATATATATTCAAAAAAAAAAAAGAGAAATCAAAAGCCAAGGCGAAGTGAAAAAGTCAAGCAACAATTCAAGAATTCAAGGGTTAAACAAATTGCAAACGCTGGGATTTTAATCATTGAAATTGCTCAATTTTTCTGGATGGACTGCCATACCCCACGGTAATATTTTTCTAAACTCTACAGGTGCTGAAGCTGCTTTGAAAAATATAGAAATTGTTGTAAAAATCTTCTGCAGGGGCAGCGGCTTGAATGTAAATTTTTTTTTTTCCGCAATTTATATTTGTGTGACTGTTCTGTGACTGTAATTTCTGAATTAATTTGGTGCGGAATGATATTTCCATAACTGAAATCTTCATTCTCATTGTTTTCAACAATAAAAATAGACTTTTCAAAATAATATAATTGAAAAGTGGTGCTTTGTGAAGTTAACTGTCTTGTGTAATTAGATCGTGGATATATAGTAGTTCAATTTATTGAACTATTAGCAAAAGAGGTTGCATACTACCCGTAAAACATTGGTCGTATCCCTTAGTTTTATACTATACGTGAACGGCCATAAGACCCTCTTCCCCCTTCTAATTGAGTCAGTTAATTAATAGAGCACAACTCGTTCTTTTATACTATTTTGAAGTGAGAATAATTTATGTCTTACCGTGACTTCATTCAAATGTCTAATTCAAAAAAATCTTTGAGAGAATTGTGGGATAATAGTCGAAGTAGACGTCCTCTTGAAGAGTATGAGTATGAATTGCAAATCATGAAACAAGACTTTCCAAAATTTCGTGGACCCGATACCAACAGTTTTCAAAATTTTCCAACTGACCAACGTTTTCAAAATCATAGATATAATCGAAATGATGATTTCAATTCAAATTTCAACAATTTCGATTATGGGCCACATCCACATGAAAATAGTTTTGAATCCCAATATAACTTTGATCCACATCAATATGGGGTTGTAAACCAAAATTTTCAAAATTATAGCCCATATCAACATCTTGAAAATGACCAAAATTGCAATTTTCACTCGAATTTTAACAGTTTTGGTTCTGAACAAAATTTCTATGATCAAAATGATTTCCAATATCATTGTCAGTTTTCTGAAAATTCAAACAACTACCACACTGGAAATAATATTGATTGTGAAATTAATGTGCACTATAATTTTGAGAATCAAGAAATCCAAAACGAGAGCTCCCAAATCAACGATCGTCTTAACATTCTTAGAGAGAGGGAAGAAAGACTAAATAAAAAGGCCGATGAACTTCTTTGTTTATTGACATCTTTGAAAGAACAACGAGAGCAACAGAATCAAATTCAAACAAGCGATGAATCAGAAAATAATCAATTCTTTGCTGATGGTGAAAATTTTCAAATAACAACTTTCGAAATTGAAATGTGACGGCAAGGAATTTCGCTCGGTCCGAACCAGTCGCTAAACCAACCCAGACCGTTCGAAACGCCCTATCGTTTGAGAACATGACAAAATAGAACGCATACAGAAAAACATTTCACTGTATATTACAACAATGCATCAGATTACAAGAATATACAGAGTATAAACGAATATTACACAGAAATATCAGAGATTTAAATTACATTTAAATACATCGCAGCGGAAAATAATACAATACACAACTAGAAGAGATATACGGATACAAAGCTTTCCGGATATCGTTCCAGCTGTAAACCAGGATCCTGTGAATATAAATCTGCAAAACCAAAACTACTAGCTGCCCGTGTCAAAATAGGGGCACCCAGAGTTTAGGTTAAAACAATAAACTCCAGGTCAGTCATGGGACTGGTGTGAGAACTAAAACAGTTATTATTCTTTATTTTAAAAGTTAGGTAAATCAAGGGACCACGCCGTATAACACGGAACGGGTTTCCTCCCAAGAATACCAGTGCATAAAACAAACAGCGCAATGCTAAATAAAGAAAAATGAAGCTGTTATAAGACCCAGGTCCTATCACACAATGCAACGCAAGCCGGGGGATAGGGTTTTCCCTTATAACAGCCAAAGAATGCTTGATACGTTTGAAACAAATCATTTGATACTATAATAGGTGCATAGTGTATAAAACAACTTCAAATCATAAGTATCAATCATAGGCGGCATGAGCGCCCCATCCCACTATGTCGCCATACTAGGCTCTACAAATAAAACCGCAAATGTCACGTATTTGGAAGTTGGATTTCCGTCTATGAACCGAGGCAAAAGATAGTCCTCAACCGATTCGAGACTGTCTAGCCCGAGTCTCAGGCACAGCCGCAACTGTACCTTGGATCCTCAGGGCCGGTCCACCGATGTGGATTATAATGCCTGAACAATACGTTTCTCCGCCCTTTGGGGCGTAAATGAGCCAACTAAATGACTCCATCGGTTCGAGAACGACCGATCAATCCGAGGCGCCTCGCAACAGCAACAACCACATAAGTCAAACTCGTCAGGGCGTGTAAAACCACTGACGCCACTTCTAGCTAGAAAGAAAACGCATGTCCCCCCTGACGTCCGTCTCCCGTTTTTGGTTCATACCGGGTGTGAAACACGCGAGGAAAACGTTACACAAAGCTACGCCACAAAGGCCGTGCTTTGATCATCACTACAAGACTTTGCTTTTCAACAGAAGCCTCGATCAATTGCCACTTAGGCATGCCACACAGGCAATTCACTCCATGCATTTGATATCCATCAATATATAACCCCTGAGCTCGTACGTCTCAGAGAAGGGCGTTAAGCAAGAGAATAAATTCTCCGCCGCCAAACAGATATATATTTAATAGAAATCAATCACACAGACTAAAATCCAATGTCAGACACACAGTCCATTTACAAGTCCGTTCTGGGGCTGAACGAAACCGGAGGCACCTAGTACCCCGCATATCCATCGATCTCCAAGTACGTCTGGACGATCACTAACTGTTTCCATCTTCTTGGGTGTACAGCCCAATCAAGATCATCAGTAATTATCCAAACGACGTGAAGACCTCCGGTCTTCGACCATCGTCTTCATCTTCGACTTATCGTCGTATCAGTTATTCAGAATGGGATAAACCCGGTCTTTCCGAATAACTCGCGTATATTTTAAATAAGTGTTACACAAACACAACATACGCCTCATTCCAATTCATCAGTCACTAACCGTAAATTAATCAAGAGAATAATTCCCCAAATATTAACCCCGAAGGCCGAAACCAACATCAGATCAATACCCAGAAAACCATTCTGCTTAGTTAACCGCCAGTTAGTTTCTGATTTCACATTCATAGGGAAAGGTTCCCATTAATTTTATCCAAGATAAATTTCTTGAATTTATTCTTTATTCTATTTTGAATATCAATTCAAAACTAGTCGGGATTAACGAACCTTACCGAAGTAATCATTTGCTTTAATTTCCCAATCCCAACCTATTCATCCCATGAAGTAAAACTGGTAATACTTCATATCTAACACCACAGTGTTATCGGTAAATTCAATTACCATTTCACGTTCAAATCTAATTAAAGATTTAACTATCGCCTGGAGCAAAACTGGTGATACTCCATTTTCGATCATTTCAATCTAATTAAAGATTCATTAAAACCCCACTTAGTTTTAATTATTATCTGGGTTAAAGAATCAGTGTCATTTAAAACACGATTCACGATAAACCCAAAATCACATTCCATTAATTATCGGGTTAAAGAACAAGTGTTATTTAAAACACTGTTCACGATAAACCCAAAAATCAATACCAATTCAATTCCAATTAAATATCATTTAATTGGTACACTTCATTAAATCTAAATAAAAAGATTTAATCTTTTCTCAACTGGGTTCAAGAACAGTGTTAGTGAAAACACCATTCACGACAAACCCAAATCACATTCGATATTCAATACAAGGCTCTGAATAGAAAATATATCGGCTTATATTCAATATCGAATTCTGCGACTAACAAATGTCGTATTGGAAATAACGATATAAATATATATCTTTCAAATTTCCATAACAACACCTGTAATATCACGAATTCCAACATCGAAATATTCCGAAGGCAATTTCGATTCAAATCCACTCCAATGCAATCATTGGAAATTTTGGTTATTTTCAAAACCATTTCAAATTCAATTTATTTATTTAAAAATAAGTAGAATTATAATTCTAGTTCAAAACTAGTTCATTTCGATAAAAATCTATTTTTATCTTTTCAAATATGGAGTTTTTCATCCCAAACTTTCACAAATCATTTCTTATGATTTTACACAAATTATTACTATTTTTAATAATTTTATCAAGGCCCGTACAGTCGATTTCCAACAACGGCCATCGAACTGCACTTACAGCGACCTTTTTCGAATTTGATTTGGACGTATCTCCAAATCCAACCGTTAGATTTCAAATTTCTAACATTCATTAGAAAACTCTTTTCGATACGAACCCAACGGTTCCGGTTTTAGGAGAATCCGACGGTCGGATCTCCCGTAATGTCCGTTCGAAATAAATGGTCGAAATTCGCGAACTGCCGCGACGCGGCGCGTTCTATTCAGGCCATTATATTATATATATAATATATATAATATATACTTCGTCGATTTCTATTTAAAACGAATTATATAAATAGTTTTGAATTCGTTTCAAAAACATTTTTCAACTTCCATTTCAATTCAAATCAAAATTGAATTCTTCTTTATAAATTCGTTTCAAAATTCATTTCTATTCAATTCAAATTTCAATTCAATTTGAATTCATTTCAATTCGTTTTCAATTCAATTTGAATTCGTTTTCAATTCATTTCGAAATCGTTTTCAATTCAATTCATTTCGAAATCGTTTTCAATTCAATTCATTTCGAAATCGTTTTCAATTCAATTCATTTCGAAATCGTTTTCAATTCAATTCATTTCGAAATCGTTCTCAATTCAATTCATTTCGAAATCGTTCTCAATTCAATTCATTTCGAAATCGTTTCCAAATCGATATAAATATCGTTCACGTCAAAATGGCGTCAATCTAATCCTCACGGCTTCACATATTTCTATTTTCAAATATTCTATTTCAAATATTTCTATTTCAAATATTTCTATTTCAAATATTTCTTTTTTTTTTCGAAACTGGAATGAGGCCCAATCAATTACCATATAATGTTAATTATATGGATTTTCTACAACACATGTATATATCAACAACGATGAATAATCAACCATCAACCAAAGTGCACTACACTGTATAAGCATCAAATATAGACATTTAACGCTTATAGCAGCTTGTCAATCAATCGATCGACATATTTAATCAATCAGGATGAGTGAACTTCAAATTTCATCCTAACACCCGTGTGGGGTTTCAAACAATCAAACACATATTTTATTTGTGCAGTTAGGCGATGTGTAAAATTTATCGACCCAATCAACGTCATTCAAATAGGTGTACATAAACAAACCGTCTGGTTTGTAAATGAATATTTATTTATTCACATTCACGTTAAAAATTATATTTTTAACGATAAAACATTTTATTTCAACCTATGAATTTCTATTCAATTCATTTACACAATAAAATGATATTTTTATTTTCTAACATATTTTAGAAAATTTCGACGGCATAACGGCACGATACTAGAAACGGGACAAGGCCTCGCCTTATTCCCGGTCTAGTGAAGGCCCACGCCATTCACACATCAATCAAACCATTCAATTCATCAAACAATTCAATTTCAAATCAAATCATATAACTAACCTATGCAACCAAACAAACAAGTCCATGGTCTGTGGACGATTGTGTCGGGTGCTACTAAGCACCGTCTGCATCCTAGTATATATATATAATTAGAAAAGAAAACGAAAGGTGAGAAATTCTCACATATAGCTATCCTAGCTCCACGGCACTTCATTGATAGGAATCTTCATTGCTATCGCATCTTCGTCATCTTCGTTGTCCGCTTTCACTACATATGTAAAAATCAAGTTTTTACTTCGCTATTCAAGAACTAAAAATCGAATTTTTAGTTCGCTATTCAATATATAAAAATTGAATTTTTAGTTCGCTATTGAATATATAAAAATTGAATTTTTACTTCAAAGTTCAATATATATAAAAATCGAATTTATACTTCAAAGTTCAATATATAAAAATCAAATTTTTAATTCGAAGTTCAATATATAAAAATCGAATTTTTAATTCGAAGTTCAATATATAAAAATTCTATTTTTACTATATATAAAAAAATCAGTTTTCACTTTATATAAAAATCAGTTTTCACTTTATATAAAAATCAGTTTTCACTTTCTATAAAATTCAGCTTTCACTGTATATAAAATTCAGCTTTCATTGTAAAAAAGAAAATCAGTTTTCACTTAAAAAAAAGAAAATCAGTTTTCACTTTATATAAAAATCAGTTTTAACTCTTTTAAAAACAAAACAGTTTTTATCTTTTAAAAGATTCAGTTTAAAAATACTTTTTAAAATTCAGTTTAAAAATACTTTTTAAAATTCAGTTTCAGTTTTTAATTTTTATAAAATTCAGTTTTAATAAAAAAAAAACAACAGTTTTTCAAATTAAAATAAACGAGTTTTCAGTTTTTTTTTTAGACTTAATTAAAAATCAGATTTTAAACACTGTAAAAATCATTTTTTTAAACACTGCAAAAATCAGTTGGACTCACCGTTGAAAAAGGGGGCGTCACTGTCGTCGGGGAGCTGGAGCTGGTGGGGATCGGACTCGCGGTTGCCAAAGGGGAGCGGTGGTTGCTGGCTTGGAGAGGGCGAGGTCGGCGGCGGCGCGGCTGTCATGGGCGTGGGCGACGATTAGGGCTTCGGGGTTTGGGGAAAACGATGGAGGTTGGGGGAGAAGGGCCGATGGCGGCTGCGACAAGGGGAGGTTGGTTGCATCGACGATGGTGGCGGCGCTCCGCCTGGAGATCGACCGGAGGAGTTTCTTTCTCTTTTTTTTTTTTTTTTTTCTGTTCGATTTCTGAACTGAGAATAAGTGGGGGGGGCCTACGGGTTTTTAAGGGGAAGGGTTATATTTTATTTTATTTTATTTTAATTTAATTATTTAATTCAATTTAAAGTTGACTTTCCGTTTTAACTCGAAATCAAGCCCACCGACTGGCGCCCCTAGCTAATTACCCCCATTCCGAACACAATGGGATATGTATCGCAAGCTGATTCGACTGTTTGAATCAGTTTTCGTTGAATTTACATTTAAATCACTATATTGAATTTTAAACGTACATTTCAAATTACCGGGGTCACATACTAACTCTATAAATTCTATAAAAATATTTTCTAGCTTCGTATTGACGATACGGTCCTAACAAAACTAGTTTCGTCGAATTCTGAGACTGTTAGAAAAATGGCCAATTTCCAGTCGATTAAAATCAACTGAAACTGGTCAAACGCGTTTTCCTTTGCCACGCTCACATATTGATTCGAAAAATTATGAAATTTGAAACCTAGCAATAACTTCACATCCCGGACCCAACAAAACTGGTTTCGTCGAAATCTGAGGTCGTTTGCAAAATTGCTATTTTTAAGGGCCTTATATATATAAAAATATATATAAATTCCACAGCGACTATTTCTAATTTTAAACTGGACATATCTTATCATTTCTAAGATGAAATCTCAGTTTGTTAACTTCGTTACAAAGATATAGTTATACAGATTCAAATATTTCTTGTTTCGTTCAATTCTGACTTATATTGAATTCTGTATATTCATTTGAAATTAGAAATCGAATTTTCGAACTACCGCGCCATTTTCAATTCTATTTATAATTATATATAAATATTTATATTATAACGACGACGCGTATAATATATACGTCGAATTATATTCAAAATAAATTTCTCGTCGATTTTATTTAAAATAATTCATTTTAAATAAACAAAATTCGATAAAATTGCCAAAACAAAAATTTCAAACTGGCTCGCATTTTACGGGTTGTTACAATCTCCCCCACTTAAAACTTTTCGTCCCCGAAAAGGAACAAAGTCGAAAGTGGTTTGATTAATCAACTCTACGATCGATCTGGCTCCCATTCTCCAACTCTTTAGTTTCTGAGAATTTTCAAAACTTCAAAAATTTGGCTAACACCCTAAATTTTTGAAAAATTTCGCCATAACCTCCCCTGCACCGGGAGCATCGGGGAATTTCAAATAGCTTCCCCGGTCCTTCAGATCTCAAAAAGAAAAAGAAAAAGCCAAGCGGCTAGCCAATAGGCTCATAAAATCATCATCACCCAAACAAAACAGTAAATTATGTAGTAAACATGTACCTATTTGTCGGGCAAACAAATTTTATTCTCTGGCTCTAGCCTCCTTGCTATGACCTGTTCAATGATATACATGTATATGCAAGCAGATGCGACCAAATTCCAATACAATTCAATATTTGGTTGAATTAGGCAAAATGGTTAAAATTTAGCAAACAAATAAACAAACCACACAAACATCAATGCATTAGTGAATTAGAGTTTCAAATCCATAACTTTGATACATACACAAAAAATCATGTTTTTGATGCCAAATCACAACAATAGGCCCTATCTAATTTTGGTTCTCACACCAGTCAATAGGAAATATATAGAAATCTCACTTTCGTCACTCGAATATAAATACTGATAATGTGATCACAATTATCAGCATCATCCCCGGGCGACTAGAGTGTGATTCTATATCTATCCAGTATATTAAAACTTCGAATAGACGCTAGCTAGGCGCATACGAAAAATCTTTATATATTGGACTGTCCTAATCAATATAAATAAATAATCAAATACGATTAAGTGATTTAGATTTGCAAAACAAAATTTGTTTTCATTTTCATTTTAAAAATTTACTCTTCACACTCGTTCTAGGATACTACTAATCCCATCTCTAACGAGTCATTCCCATTGGATGTTACTAATCCAATATCTGATGAATTCTTTCGTATGTTTCTAATGTGCCTTGTTCTCTGCTTTGTAAACCAAAGCTCTGATACCAAATGTGACGGCAAGGAATTTCGCTCGGTCCGAACCAGTCGCTAAACCGACCCAGACCGTTCGAAACGCCCTATCGTTTGAGAACATGACAAAATAGAACGCATACAGAAAAACATTTCACTGTATATTACAACAATGCATCAGATTACAAGAATATACAGAGTATAAACGAATATTACACAGAAATATCAGAGATTTAAATTACATTTAAATACATCGCAGCGGAAAATAATACAATACACAACTAGAAGAGATATACGGATACAAAGCTTTCCGGATATCGTTCCAGCTGTAAACCAGGATCCTGTGAATATAAATCTGCAAAACCAAAACTACTAGCTGCCCGTGTCAAAATAGGGGCACCCAGAGTTTAGGTTAAAACAATAAACTCCAGGTCAGTCATGGGACTGGTGTGAGAACTAAAACAGTTATTATTCTTTATTTTAAAAGTTAGGTAAATCAAGGGACCACGCCGTATAACACGGAACGGGTTTCCTCCCAAGAATACCAGTGCATAAAACAAACAGCGCAATGCTAAATAAAGAAAAATGAAGCTGTTATAAGACCCAGGTCCTATCACACAATGCAACGCAAGCCGGGGGATAGGGTTTTCCCTTATAACAGCCAAAGAATGCTTGATACGTTTGAAACAAATCATTTGATACTATAATAGGTGCATAGTGTATAAAACAACTTCAAATCATAAGTATCAATCATAGGCGGCATGAGCGCCCCATCCCACTATGTCGCCATACTAGGCTCTACAAATAAAACCGCAAATGTCACGTATTTGGAAGTTGGATTTCCGTCTATGAACCGAGGCAAAAGATAGTCCTCAACCGATTCGAGACTGTCTAGCCCGAGTCTCAGGCACAGCCGCAACTGTACCTTGGATCCTCAGGGCCGGTCCACCGATGTGGATTATAATGCCTGAACAATACGTTTCTCCGCCCTTTGGGGCGTAAATGAGCCAACTAAATGACTCCATCGGTTCGAGAACGACCGATCAATCCGAGGCGCCTCGCAACAGCAACAACCACATAAGTCAAACTCGTCAGGGCGTGTAAAACCACTGACGCCACTTCTAGCTAGAAAGAAAACGCATGTCCCCCCTGACGTCCGTCTCCCGTTTTTGGTTCATACCGGGTGTGAAACACGCGAGGAAAACGTTACACAAAGCTACGCCACAAAGGCCGTGCTTTGATCATCACTACAAGACTTTGCTTTTCAACAGAAGCCTCGATCAATTGCCACTTAGGCATGCCACACAGGCAATTCACTCCATGCATTTGATATCCATCAATATATAACCCCTGAGCTCGTACGTCTCAGAGAAGGGCGTTAAGCAAGAGAATAAATTCTCCGCCGCCAAACAGATATATATTTAATAGAAATCAATCACACAGACTAAAATCCAATGTCAGACACACAGTCCATTTACAAGTCCGTTCTGGGGCTGAACGAAACCGGAGGCACCTAGTACCCCGCATATCCATCGATCTCCAAGTACGTCTGGACGATCACTAACTGTTTCCATCTTCTTGGGTGTACAGCCCAATCAAGATCATCAGTAATTATCCAAACGACGTGAAGACCTCCGGTCTTCGACCATCGTCTTCATCTTCGACTTATCGTCGTATCAGTTATTCAGAATGGGATAAACCCGGTCTTTCCGAATAACTCGCGTATATTTTAAATAAGTGTTACACAAACACAACATACGCCTCATTCCAATTCATCAGTCACTAACCGTAAATTAATCAAGAGAATAATTCCCCAAATATTAACCCCGAAGGCCGAAACCAACATCAGATCAATACCCAGAAAACCATTCTGCTTAGTTAACCGCCAGTTAGTTTCTGATTTCACATTCATAGGGAAAGGTTCCCATTAATTTTATCCAAGATAAATTTCTTGAATTTATTCTTTATTCTATTTTGAATATCAATTCAAAACTAGTCGGGATTAACGAACCTTACCGAAGTAATCATTTGCTTTAATTTCCCAATCCCAACCTATTCATCCCATGAAGTAAAACTGGTAATACTTCATATCTAACACCACAGTGTTATCGGTAAATTCAATTACCATTTCACGTTCAAATCTAATTAAAGATTTAACTATCGCCTGGAGCAAAACTGGTGATACTCCATTTTCGATCATTTCAATCTAATTAAAGATTCATTAAAACTCCACTTAGTTTTAATTATTATCTGGGTTAAAGAATCAGTGTCATTTAAAACACGATTCACGATAAACCCAAAATCACATTCCATTAATTATCGGGTTAAAGAACAAGTGTTATTTAAAACACTGTTCACGATAAACCCAAAAATCAATACCAATTCAATTCCAATTAAATATCATTTAATTGGTACACTTCATTAAATCTAAATAAAAAGATTTAATCTTTTCTCAACTGGGTTCAAGAACAGTGTTAGTGAAAACACCATTCACGACAAACCCAAATCACATTCGATATTCAATACAAGGCTCTGAATAGAAAATATATCGGCTTATATTCAATATCGAATTCTACGACTAACAAATGTCGTATTGGAAATAACGATATAAATATATATCTTTCAAATTTCCATAACAACACCTGTAATATCACGAATTCCAACATCGAAATATTCCGAAGGCAATTTCGATTCAAATCCACTCCAATGCAATCATTGGAAATTTTGGTTATTTTCAAAACCATTTCAAATTCAATTTATTTATTTAAAAATAAATAGAATTATAATTCTAGTTCAAAACTAGTTCATTTCGATAAAAATCTATTTTTATCTTTTCAAATATGGAGTTTTTCATCCCAAACTTTCACAAATCATTTCTTATGATTTTACACAAATTATTACTATTTTTAATAATTTTATCAAGGCCCGTACAGTCGATTTCCAACAACGGCCATCGAACTGCACTTACAGCGACCTTTTTCGAAATTGATTTGGACGTATCTCCAAATCCAACCGTTAGATTTCAAATTTCTAACATTCATTAGAAAACTCTTTTCGATACGAACCCAACGGTTCCGGTTTTAGGAGAATCCGACGGTCGGATCTCCCGTAATGTCCGTTCGAAATAAATGGTCGAAATTCGCGAACTGCCGCGACGCGGCGCGTTCTATTCAGGCCATTATATTATATATATAATATATATAATATATACTTCGTCGATTTCTATTTAAAACGAATTATATAAATAGTTTTGAATTCGTTTCAAAAACATTTTTCAACTTCCATTTCAATTCAAATCAAAATTGAATTCTTCTTTATAAATTCGTTTCAAAATTCATTTCTATTCAATTCAAATTTCAATTCAATTTGAATTCATTTCAATTCGTTTTCAATTCAATTTGAATTCGTTTTCAATTCATTTCGAAATCGTTTTCAATTCAATTCATTTCGAAATCGTTTTCAATTCAATTCATTTCGAAATCGTTTTCAATTCAATTCATTTCGAAATCGTTTTCAATTCAATTCATTTCGAAATCGTTCTCAATTCAATTCATTTCGAAATCGTTTTCAATTCAATTCATTTCGAAATCGTTTTCAAATCGATATAAATATCGTTCACGTCAAAATGGCGTCAATCTAATCCTCACGGCTTCACATATTTCTATTTTCAAATATTCTATTTCAAATATTTCTATTTCAAATATTTCTATTTCAAATATTTCTTTTTTTTTTCGAAACTGGAATGAGGCCCAATCAATTACCATATAATGTTAATTATATGGATTTTCTACAACACATGTATATATCAACAACGATGAATAATCAACCATCAACCAAAGTGCACTACACTGTATAAGCATCAAATATAGACATTTAACGCTTATAGCAGCTTGTCAATCAATCGATCGACATATTTAATCAATCAGGATGAGTGAACTTCAAATTTCATCCTAACACCCGTGTGGGGTTTCAAACAATCAAACACATATTTTATTTGTGCAGTTAGGCGATGTGTAAAATTTATCGACCCAATCAACGTCATTCAAATAGGTGTACATAAACAAACCGTCTGGTTTGTAAATGAATATTTATTTATTCACATTCACGTTAAAAATTATATTTTTAACGATAAAACATTTTATTTCAACCTATGAATTTCTATTCAATTCATTTACACAATAAAATGATATTTTTATTTTCTAACATATTTTAGAAAATTTCGACGGCATAACGGCACGATACTAGAAACGGGACAAGGCCTCGCCTTATTCCCGGTCTAGTGAAGGCCCACGCCATTCACACATCAATCAAACCATTCAATTCATCAAACAATTCAATTTCAAATCAAATCATATAACTAACCTATGCAACCAAACAAACAAGTCCATGGTCTGTGGACGATTGTGTCGGGTGCTACTAAGCACCGTCTGCATCCTAGTATATATATATAATTAGAAAAGAAAACGAAAGGTGAGAAATTCTCACATATAGCTATCCTAGCTCCACGGCACTTCATTGATAGGAATCTTCATTGCTATCGCATCTTCGTCATCTTCGTTGTCCGCTTTCACTACATATGTAAAAATCAAGTTTTTACTTCGCTATTCAATATATAAAAATCGAATTTTTAGTTCGCTATTCAATATATAAAAATTGAATTTTTAGTTCGCTATTGAATATATAAAAATTGAATTTTTACTTCAAAGTTCAATATATATAAAAATCGAATTTATACTTCAAAGTTCAATATATAAAAATCAAATTTTTAATTCGAAGTTCAATATATAAAAATCGAATTTTTAATTCGAAGTTCAATATATAAAAATTCTATTTTTACTATATATAAAAAAATCAGTTTTCACTTTATATAAAAATCAGTTTTCACTTTATATAAAAATCAGTTTTCACTTTCTATAAAATTCAGCTTTCACTGTATATAAAATTCAGCTTTCATTGTAAAAAAGAAAATCAGTTTTCACTTAAAAAAAAGAAAATCAGTTTTCACTTTATATAAAAATCAGTTTTAACTCTTTTAAAAACAAAACAGTTTTTATCTTTTAAAAGATTCAGTTTAAAAATACTTTTTAAAATTCAGTTTAAAAATACTTTTTAAAATTCAGTTTCAGTTTTTAATTTTTATAAAATTCAGTTTTAATAAAAAAAAAACAACAGTTTTTCAAATTAAAATAAACGAGTTTTCAGTTTTTTTTTAGACTTAATTAAAAATCAGATTTTAAACACTGTAAAAATCATTTTTTTAAACACTGCAAAAATCAGTTGGACTCACCGTTGAAAAAGGGGGCGTCACTGTCGTCGGGGAGCTGGAGCTGGTGGGGATCGGACTCGCGGTTGCCAAAGGGGAGCGGTGGTTGCTGGCTTGGAGAGGGCGAGGTCGGCGGCGGCGCGGCTGTCATGGGCGTGGGCGACGATTAGGGCTTCGGGGTTTGGGGAAAACGATGGAGGTTGGGGGAGAAGGGCCGATGGCGGCTGCGACAAGGGGAGGTTGGTTGCATCGACGATGGTGGCGGCGCTCCGCCTGGAGATCGACCGGAGGAGTTTCTTTCTCTTTTTTTTTTTTTTTTTTTTTCTGTTCGATTTCTGAACTGAGAATAAGGGGGGGGGCCTACGGGTTTTTAAGGGGAAGGGTTATATTTTATTTTATTTTATTTTAATTTAATTATTTAATTCAATTTAAAGTTGACTTTCCGTTTTAACTCGAAATCAAGCCCACCGACTGGCGCCCCTAGCTAATTACCCCCATTCCGAACACAATGGGATATGTATCGCAAGCTGATTCGACTGTTTGAATCAGTTTTCGTTGAATTTACATTTAAATCACTATATTGAATTTTAAACGTACATTTCAAATTACCGGGGTCACATACTAACTCTATAAATTCTATAAAAATATTTTCTAGCTTCGTATTGACGATACGGTCCTAACAAAACTAGTTTCGTCGAATTCTGAGACTGTTAGAAAAATGGCCAATTTCCAGTCGATTAAAATCAACTGAAACTGGTCAAACGCGTTTTCCTTTGCCACGCTCACATATTGATTCGAAAAATTATGAAATTTGAAACCTAGCAATAACTTCACATCCCGGACCCAACAAAACTGGTTTCGTCGAAATCTGAGGTCGTTTGCAAAATTGCTATTTTTAAGGGCCTTATATATATAAAAATATATATAAATTCCACAGCGACTATTTCTAATTTTAAACTGGACATATCTTATCATTTCTAAGATGAAATCTCAGTTTGTTAACTTCGTTACAAAGATATAGTTATACAGATTCAAATATTTCTTGTTTCGTTCAATTCTGACTTATATTGAATTCTGTATATTCATTTGAAATTAGAAATCGAATTTTCGAACTACCGCGCCATTTTCAATTCTATTTATAATTATATATAAATATTTATATTATAACGACGACGCGTATAATATATACGTCGAATTATATTCAAAATAAATTTCTCGTCGATTTTATTTAAAATAATTCATTTTAAATAAACAAAATTCGATAAAATTGCCAAAACAAAAATTTCAAACTGGCTCGCATTTTACGGGTTGTTACATGAAAATAACGATCTAAATGAAGTTGTTCAAAATTCAACGAATGATCTGGACTTCGATTCTTTTCAGGAAAAAGATTTAAGCTTGGATTTTGATCTTTCTTGTTCAGACTGCGAGAAACTTGAAATCTTTGAAATTGAACCAAATGAAAATGGTGAACTTTTCAAAAACTCAGAAGTGGAAATGGATTTTAATGAACATGAATTTTTTGGGTTTTATGAGAATGAGTTGCCAAGTGAGGAAGAAGTAGATTCAAGTCACGAGTTTGAAAATTTTGATTTTGAGGTTTCAAACAAGCCTGATATTGTCAGTGTCGAAAACATGTTGTCCAGTGATGAAATTGAGAATTGTGATCACATAGTCTTGAACAACAGTCAGATTTCAACTTTCACTGAATTTATATACGATCACAAATTTTTGAGCAATTACACTGATAAATTTGTTGAACACATGAATTATTTTTGGAATGCTAGCTTGATTGGAAAACTTTATGTTAGGACGACCCTGAATATTCATTTACTGGACTATAAGTCGAGGTTTAAATATGAGATGGTTTACAACAACTCTTGCTTGTTAGAAAACATGCCTAAACATAGTGGGAATGGGACTCACAGGGCTAGAACCAAGTGTGGGGGGAAAAGTTGGTGGAATTCTTTGCATCGCATGCATCGTAAACACATATATCATTGTACATATGATCCATTCTTACATATAGTTAGACTGCATTTCATTTTGCAAATCATTTTGCATTTAATCCATCTTTGGGTACGATCTTTCAAATTTAGGAAACGTTTACAGTGTGGACACTGTATAGTTCTAGTGTGGGTGGGAGTCTGCATTGCATTCTTTTGATTTTTCTCTTATTTTTCTTTCTTTTTCAATTTCAGCCATTTAAATAGGACCATCATGCATTTTAGACTGTAGTAACATACCATTTTTTTTTTGAAACTTGACTCATTTTCAATTGATACAACAAAATAAGTTTACAATTTTTAGCCAGTTGATAGTATTTTTCTCTCTCAGCTAAATTCGAATTTGAAATATAATGAAAAGTTTAATTTTGAGGGATAATAGTGTAACCGGTACATAGGGAGATTCTTAGGTGATGGCCATGAAATCTATTCTATATTGTAGACTTTGTTTAAATAAGTGGAGAACTTAAAAGACTTATGTTGGATTTTCGAATCTTTAAAACTAAGTTGTGTTAAGTTGAATTCGCGTAACTCTCTTTTGTACTTAAATTTTCGATAATAATAATAATAATATTCCAAGGGTATCCAACATTGCTTGTATATCGAGCGTTGGTGTGCAAACCCGCCAAGCTCTATCCGACACGTTGTTGACAAAGTCAAAGTTGGAATATCTTGGTCTCATTTTATGAGATTGGACACCTAAGGATTATCGACATGTTGTTGACAAAGTCAAAGTCGGCCTGCACAATCCGCCAAGCTCTTTACCCACTCTCCGTTAGTCCGCGAGGCAGTGCATGGGTGGTAAACCTTGGTCTTTTTAGTTAGGTGTATGTACTTAATCATAAATCTTAAAATTTTATAGAATAAAGAATAAGCGATGATACCCAAACACTTCTTGACCTTATTGATTTGACTAGCCATACATGAGAAAATTAGAATACCACTTTGCAAACTGTGCCAAGCAAACTAAGAATTTATTTCATGGCTGCACTATGTTATCGACCGAACTAACTGGCCGAACTGGAATTTAACATTTGAAAACTTGATTTATATTGAAAATTTGTGACAAGTCGAGGTATCTAAAATAAAATCAACTGATTAGAAATTATTAACTTAATTTGTTGTACCACTTTCCTGAAATAAGTCGTGTTTTCATTTTTCGTTTTTTGCATATGTCCATTGCATTCATGTAGTTTCATTAGAATCATAGCATATTGCATTTGGATTTTGTGAGTAGTATCCGCTGAAAACCCTCGCGAGACACCACTCGTCCTACTAGGGACACCTAGAGGTTTAATGGCTTGTTGCATACGCTCAATGCAATCGTGTTTCCTATGAAAGTGTGACCTATCTAGTGAGTTTTCCATTTTCTTTTTACTCGAGGACGAGTAAAAGATAAGTGTGGGGGTATTTGATTGACATAGAAATATGTTTATTTTATGCTCTTGTTTCTTATCTTTTGTATATAAATAAATATTACTTGGGTATTGTTTTGCTACTTTTACAGATATTCCAACCCAGCCCGCATGCAACCAGAAATGTAGAAAAATAGAGTTCAATTTGTTGTTTATTTGCATTTTTGAAGAATTGTAGATGAAGATATCACATCTACTTGCTGTTGGACAAGAAAAGGATTGATAACAAGGCTTTGCACATCACAAATCAATGAAGAAGTGTCAAGGAAACAAGAGGAAAAGAGAAAAGGCCCAAATTTGCTTTAATTATCAAAGGCCCATTTATGTTTCTCATTGTGAACTAATTAGTGATGTAATGACCAGGCCCAGTTATCATTAGGGTTAGGGTTAGGGTTTGGCTATCTACCCTATATATACCCTTGTAATAGCATTGTAGCCACCATCCTATCATATATCTCATTCTATTCTCTTCTTCATTAACAAAACTCAGTTTTCTTTTTATGCAATTTTCTATTTCTTAGCAATTAGTGTTGTCTACACGATTAGATTCAGTAGAACACTATTTGTATTTTGCATTTCTTTTCATTAGCGATTAACCGTCTGATTAGATTCAGCGGTAATCCTAATTTTTATTTTCTGTTCTGCAATTTTATTTCCATTGTTCTATTTTATCTTTAATCGTTGAATTTATTACAGATCTGATTAGATTCGAATCTGCAGTAAATTTAATTGCATCTTTTAATTGTAGTTTCACTTTTTATTTTGTTTTGCAAAATCAACCTCCAGCTTCGTCTAACACGCCCAAGAAAAAAATAAATAATTTTTTTAATTAAACCTCCCTGTGTTCGACCTGTATGATACACGCCTGTATGCTTGCAGAATTTATTACAAATGTCGCGCTTTTCTAATTCATAGATTAGCGTCGATCAAGTTTTTGGCGCCGTTGCCGGGGAGGCAACTATTAAATTTTATTGTTTATTTAATTTCTGATTCGTGTTAGTTTTTATTTATTTATTTTAGTTTTCTTTTGTTTTCTTCTATATATATAAAAAAAATCTTAATTGAGTAGATTTGGTGTTGTTCAATGATACCATAATCTTTCAAATAAGAGAAAAAAAAATTTCCTGCCATTATTTGCTTTCAATTTCTTCCCTTTCTTCTTATCTATTTTCTTCCTTTCTTCAGTCCCCTTCTTGTTTTCAATACATTTATTTATTTTCTTCAGTAAAAGGTTCTTGCCATTTTTTGTGTATTTCTTTCCTTGTCTCGATTTTTGTTACAATTCTTCCCTCCTCTCAACAAATCTGAAAAAAAACAAAAAATATATATATATATTCCTTTTTTTCTTGGTTACCATCCTTCACACCATACCAACCTCCTTATAGCAACTCCAATTCCATCTCTTTCATCACATTTCTTTCACAGCCACCTCAAACATCCATTAGTCACAAGCCTCCACCCCAATTCCCAAGATAAAATACATCACAAATTCATCTCCGTTCACACCAAATCTACATCCTTCATTTTCACCAAACTTGTCTTCATCCCCTTCATTAATACCATCAACACCACCCTCAGACCAAATTTAACCTTCATGCAAAACTGTTTCATCACAAACCCGTACTCATCTCTCACCACCACGTCTATTGGCGAAACCACCAACATCACCGTCAACTTCACAAGCCAGTCTGACAAGCCTCATTGAACCCCAATCAAACTTCAAAACTCACTCCACCACTTCTGCAAAATCACGCCAATATCCCGTACAGCAAGATCAACGGACCACTGCATCGTTCAACCATTGAACATCATCAATTTCCGCTGAGTAAACACACCCCACGTCATCACGTTCTTCATTTACAAACTCCCTCATCTCATCCAGATCACGCATCACCCCTCATCAACGAATACTCAGAACGCCTTCAGCACCTTCACGTCACTCCACACACCATCAATCATCAGTCCAGATTGCAACGACTTCGGCCACTCAAACCCAGCACCCATACTTCATCATTAACCGTTCAAACTTCTCAGCATAATCCCCCTGCCGCAACACATACAACATCCACCACAACCACAAACTCGCGCAGCCTCATCATCACAGGAATTCGCACCTACCCTAAGCTGTCGGCCTACCCTCGTACCACATCATCCTAACACGCAACCTGCAAACACTTCAAAAACCCAACGTCCTCCATAACCACATCCACCTGAAAAGTCAACACCCCTTCTACAAACCAACGCCCCATCAAATAGACACTACAGCAAGCCCAATCCCAAACCGGCCATTCACATCCGAACCCCACCCTAAAATTGAATTCCAGAAAGAAAAAAAAATCAGTACTTTGTCTTCTAAAGCAAAACAAAGGGCACAAACCCATAAATCGCGATCCGAACACCTCACCTGGCATCCAACTCGACGAACTTGAAATCCCAACTTCTGAAACACCAACCTTGATTACGATTCAAATCGAGAAAAAGAATTGCCTCAAGCTGAAATTGCCTTCAAGAATTCTGCCGTGGGTAGTTTATTTCGAGAAAAGACTGCGAATTTTATTTTAATCACTTTCATTTTTGGGAAAGCAATCTTTGTAGAAGCGACAAAGTCTGAGTGCATTTCAATTCGGCCAGGACTTATTTATTTACGTGCCAGCATTGCCTGACTTGATTTGCGTGCGGCCTAGTTGCTTAACCTAGCGTTGAACCGGTCTTGTTTTAGTAAGCCTAGGCTTTGCTTTTTATTTTTTTTATTTTTTTTCTTTAGACTTAGTTTTTTTAAGCCAGATTTATAATTGTTTAGTTTTTTTTAATTTTTTTCTCCTTCCCTTTTCAATCTACTTTTTATTTTGTTCTTTTTAATTTGTTTTTGTTTCTCTATTATATATATATATATTCAAAAAAAGAAAAAAGAGAGAAATCAAAAGCCAAGCCGAAGTGAAAAAGTCAAGCAACAATTCAAGAATTCAAGGGTTAAACAAATTGCAAACGCTGGGATTTTAATCATTGACATTGCTCAAATTTTCTGGATGGACTGCCATACCCCACGGTAATATTTTTCTAAACTCTACAGGTGCTGAAGCTGCTTTGAAAAATATAGAAATTGTTGTAAAAATCTTCTGCAGGGGCAGCGGCTTGAATGTAAATTTTTTTTTGTCCGCAATTTATATTTTTGTGACTGTTCTGTGACTGTAATTTCTGAATTAATTTGGTGCGGACTGATATTTCCATAACTAAAATCTTCATTCTCATTGTTTTCAACAATAAAAATAGACTTTTCAAAATAATATAATTGAAAAGTGGTGCTTTGTGAAGTTAACTGTCTTGTGTAATTAGATCGTGGATATATAGTAGTTCAATTTATTGAACTATTAGCAAAAGAGGTTGCATACTACCCGTAAAACATTGGTCGTATCCCTTAGTTTTATACTATACTACCCGTAAAACAATAAAACATTGGCTTGGTTTGGACAAATACCACTTGGCTGAGCCCATTGCCAAAGTACCAGGCCCCGATCCTCAGTAATTTCCCTCTCGATCACCCCAAAATACAATGTGCCCTTGAGTGCCAGTTTCCCCTTCTTTTTCCTCCTTCTTTCTGCCATAGCTGTGCACGTGCACAAGCACGTGGGCCTACGCCACACTCCACCGGTAGTCGCCATTCACCCAACTCCACCACCTGACCACACCACGACCATCAGATCCCCCTCCACCTCGCCTGAACTGAAAATGGACGTGCTTCCTTCTTCTTCTAGTAAAACATCATCAAAGAAAACCCTCCTGCCTCCTTCCATCGACCACCGATCGACACCATCACCTGGCCACATCATCACCCAACCCCGACGCCCAGATCCCCCCAGGACCGCAACCCCCTGGCCTCCCCTACGGTGAGAATTTCCAACGCAAACCTTAGAACCCAAAAACAGTTTATAAAACCTATTTTAATTGATTTTGCAAAAACCGTTTATTTAAAAATTAAAGTGGTATTTTTCCTTGCTTCCCCACTTCCTTCCCCTCCTCCAGGCCAAGCGCCATCACCCCTCATCCCATGGATCAACGGAACTTCACCAATTTTCATTTTTTGACCAACCCTCTCTCTCTCTCTTGATTTATGCCTCTAAAAATAACAATCTTTGTTTTAAAAATCATTATTTTGTTGCATTAATATGTTTATATAATCACAACTTGTTTTTACTTAGTTTGAAAAACCACTTTGAAATTGAGAACCAGAAAGCATTTACTGTGTTTTATTTTTGCAACAGCAGTAAAGGTTTTTCCAAGCTTGCTTTCCCTTTTAAACACTTCTATACCTTATATTGGAGATTTAAAACCATAGCACTCTACCCCATTCAAAACCCCAAATCCTATGTTACTGATCTAACCAAAGGCATAAGCATTCAACACATTAAAACATTCTCTAGTGACAGTAGCTAGCAATCATAACCTTAAGTCTAAGACCCTTAAGGTTCTACATCCAAACAGTGATCAATTCATCATTAACAAACAGGCAAACAAACATGACAATGTATTTGAACCAGATCATAAAAGAAATACAAGATCACTTCAGGCTATAACATCAAAACTGCAGTGAATGAAATAGAAATTAAAGGTGCATTTTTTTTACTCACCTTAAAGTTTCCAAAACTCTTACTTTTTCTTTGCTAAAATCCTTTGAGTTGCTGTGTGTTTGTGTGAGTGAGTTGTGTGCATGTACTGGCCCTTATATAGTGGCAAAAATGAATAAAATACTTGGTGCAATAAATGCTGATTTGAAAATAGCAAAACAACTTTTTAACTTGACAATTGAAAGACCGCACAACTTTTTCTTTTCTCTCTCAAAATCTTTGCAAACTCTCCTCAAATTCACATGGCCTACACAGCCTATACACCCCCTAAAAAATATCCTATACCTTGTACAAAATACCTCTCATTGACCTTCAATGAAATAGCACATTAAATGTGCTATGTACTACTATGATCTTAGATCTTTTACCTTGGTTTAAACAAAGTGTTGTGATCATTCATGTACCAAAAATATTCAGATTTCATTGAGTTTGCAAATCATACTTTTCACATGTCTTTTTTGATTTTACAAGAATTTAAAAAATATAAACTTGCCTTGCAAGGATGGTTAAAAATATGAAATTGTTGTACCATGAAAACCTTTGTCATGTGGTGAAAACATGTAACAACCCGCAAATTCTGAACCAATTTAAAATATTTATTTTAGAAAATTTTAATGAATTTTGAGGTTATAATATGATTTATATAAATAATACTGGCTAGAATTCATTCTAATCGAAGTTAAAACTAATAAATTTAATTTAAATATAAAAGGAGTTAGAAATGGCGCGGTAGTTTGAAAATTTGATTTTGAACTTTAACTGAATGTACACGATTCAAAATAAATCAGAATTGAGTGAAACCAGAAATATTTAAATCTGTTTAACCATATCTTTCTAAATATGAATCAGAAAAATTGAAATTTCATAGCGGAAATCAAAAGTTATGGCCAATTCAATTTTAAGAAAGGTCGTTGTAGAATTTATTATATATAATATATATGCCCCGAAATACTACTTTTCACATATGAAGGAATTTCGACTCGAAACACTTCCATTGAGTTCGGAATGACGTTTCTGGATTGAAAAACAGTAAAAACTTATATATTTTGAGTTTCGCGATTTATTGGTTTAAAAATGTATTTTTAATATTAAATATATTGCCCTTGAAAATAGTCATTTTTCAAATGACCTCTGTTTCCGACGAAACCACTTTTGTTGGAACCGGAATGTCAAATTATTGCTAGGTTTCAATTTTCAGAATTTTTCGAATTAATATGTGAGCGTGGCGAAAGAAAATGTGTTTTGACTATTTACAATTAAATTTAAACGCCTTAAAAATAGCCATTTTTCAAACAGTCTCAGAATTCGACGAAAATAATTTTGTTGGATTCGTATCATCATAAGAAAGCTAAATTTTTTTTTTTAGAATTTTTTGAGGTCATATGTGGCCCCGACATATTTTAATGTACGGTCAATATTTAATTAATTAATTTTTAATGCAATTTTAAATAAAAATCGTACAGATTTCGGAATTGGTCCACGGGACCTATCCCATTGCGTTCAGAAGGTGTCAAGACCTTAAGAACGACAGTAAGCAGGCCCAATTCGGAGAAAGTCCGGATTTTCCACTTTAAAACACGGACTATGAGATTAAATATTAAAATAATATAAAACAAAACCCTAATATCATGGCCGACACTGTTCATTACTGTTCAATGGCCAGAATTGCTCTAGAATTCAAACCTTAATAACTTTCAATCCGCTCAACGAAATTTTACAAACTATATGTCAAATCGAAGAGAATTCTGAGCTCTTCAAATCCGTACGGTGATGACGGGTTTTGGCTGCACGGATTTCACGAAATCAGGAAGAGAAGTGTTCGGTTTTGGGTTGGATTTTCGAGGTCTAGGAGGCGGCGGATTTGACCGGACCTTGGTCAGAGGGGCGGCGCAGGGAGGCGTGCGGCGTGGGGGGCTCGGATCGGGTTCCGATCGACGGTGGAAGGTGCGGCATCGGGTGGAACTCGGAAGGCGATGGGTTCATTCACGATGTTGGGTTCTGGAAAGAGAAAGGTCCTTTATTATTTTATATTATTTATTTATTTAAATATTTAATTTTACAAACTTTAAACATCGATAACTTTTCCATACGAGGTCCGATTTACGAACCGTGAGTTGCGCCGGAATCAGAAAAATGAGATCTTCGCGATGGCGCTGACCAGATCTGAAACGGAGACCGTTGAATTTTCAGCAAAACCGATGTGAGAATTTCTGATTTTAACATTTAATTAATTAAATAAATTGTTTTATTGCTGTTAAACATCTGTTTGTGTGTTATATATGCAGAACTGTTATGTAGTGAATTTTTGTCTATGATTTGATGAATTGTTTTGTACTGTATTGCTTGGATCTGTTATTGTATGAATAGATCTATATTAAATCAACAAGTATACTACATATATGATTTGTTGTGTTAGAATTGATAACGAACAAATATACTACATATATGATTTGTTGTTTTAGAATTGACAACGAACAAATATACTACATATATGATTTGTTGTGTTAGAATTGACAACAAACAAATATACTACATATATGATTTGTTGTGTTAGAATTGACGGCAAACAAATATATTACATATATGATTTGTTGTGTTAGAAGCGACGACAACAAAATCTTCATTTTGTTAAATAAAAAAGTATGAAAACAAAATATTCATTTTGTTAATAGAAAAATATGGGAAACATTTAATATTCTTTTATGTTAAAATAAAAAGTTAGAAAAGTGGCTAAACATAAAATATTCTTTATGTTAAAATAAAAAGTTAGAAAAGTGGCTAAACATGAAATATTCTTTATGTTAAAATAAAAAGTTAGAAAAGTGGCTAAACATAAAATATTCTTTATGTTAAAATAAAAAGTTAGAAAAGTAGCTAAACCTAAAATATTCTTTATGTTAAAATAAAATGTTAGAAAGGATTTAACATAGGATTGAAAAGAGATTATTTTATTTACATTTTTGGTAAATTGTAAAATTTAAAATGATATTTTTATTTACATTTTATATATGTAAATAAAAACCTGAATTTGGGAAAGGCATTTTTGTTTAACATTGTTTTTGTTAAATGAAAGAACAAGATCAAACAATACATTTTATTTGTATATTTTACTTTTGAATAAAAGAACCATTCTTTTATTTGTGTTTTTCAACACAAATAATAACATAGAAATTGAACCATCCTTTTATTTGTCCCTCGACACAAATATTAACATTGAAATTAAATTGCTTCTTTTCATTTGTGTATTCAACACAAATATATCATAGAATTGGAGTCACCTTTATTTGTGTCTTCATCACAAATATGAACATTGAAATAAAGTTATTCTTTTTATTTGTGTTTTCAACACAAATATTACATAGTAAATAAAGCTATTCTTTCTATTGTGTTCTTAACACAAGTATATGCATAGCAAATAAAGTCATTCTTTTTATTTGTGTTTCAACCCAAATATATACTTAGAAATAAAATCATTCTTTTTATTTGCATTTACAATGCAAATATTACATAGAAATATAAGTTTTACTTTTTATTTGCATTAAATAAAATGTTGGAAATGAAAGTACACTTTTTTTTTCATTCTACAATACAAATAAATATAGAGATTAAAAGTTCACTTTTCATTTGCATCTCACAATGCAAATATTCTTTGAAAATAGAAATTGTTCTTTTATTTGCATTTTCAAATGCAAATATACTTTGAAATAAAAACTGTCCTGTTATTTGCATTTTCAAATGTAAATATGCATTGAAATTCAAGTTTATTCTTTTATTTGCATTTACTAATGTAAATAAACATTAAAAGTAAAATTTATTCTTTTATTTGCATTCACAAATACAAACACATATTGGAAATAAAAGTTTTGTTCTTTTATTTGCATTCGCAAATGTAAACATGTTTTGAAAATGAAGTTTGTTCTTCTATTTACATTCAGCCATGCATATATATATAGAAAATAGAAATTATTCTTTTTTTGCATTTACCAATGCAAAATGTATATTGAAAACAAATTATTCATTTGCACTCACCAATGCAAATACATACATATATTGAAAATAAAGTTTATTTCTTTGTTTGCATTTATCAATACATATATGCATTGAAATTAAGGTTTATTCTTTTATTTGCATTTATCAATGCAAATATTCAATGAAACTATAGTCTATTTTCTTTATCTACAATTACCAATACAAAGGTACACACCTTTATACAATTAATAGAATTTGTTTAAAATATACTTTGAAAATAAATTTTGTTCTTTTGTTTACATTCACTAATGTAAATATAATTTAAAAACAAAACTATTCTTTGTTTGCGTTCATAAATGCAAATACTCATTTAAATAAAATTTGTTTCTTTTATTTACATTCAATAATGTAAATACACTTTGTAAATGAGGTTCTTTTTACATGCACACAAATATACTTTTAAATAAAATAAAAGTCACATTGGTTATCTGCATTCCTTGTTGCAAACAAAACCTTAAAATAAAGTTCATCTTTGTTTGCAATTCATTAATGCAAACAAACCATCAGATTTAAAATTATATTCTTGATTTATAATTTTGATATGAATAAAGATTGTTTGAAATAAAAGGATAGAATTTAAAAGTTACATTTTAATAACTCAATATTCACATCTTTATCATTAAAGTAAAATAGACAAAAACACTCATTTTGTCTAAATTAAAAGAATGAAACAAAATATAGCATTGGCATACTTTATTAGAATTAAAACACAAACTATTCATTTCTGTAAATTTATATTACTTAAAAACAATTATTCATTTTTGTTAATTTACATTAGTTAAAAATAACTATTCATTTTAGTCAATTTATATTAGTTAAACCAAAGTATGCATTTTGTCAGAAATATTCATTTTTGTCAAAATGAATTAGTGGAAGCAATTTATATATATATATATATATATATATATATTATATATATGTGTGTGTGTGTTTGGCAAGATATATAATTGTCAAGATATGTTAGTTAAAACAAAATATTTATCATTTTTGTCTCATTAGAATTGCCAAGACAAAATCTCCATTTTTGTTTAAAATTTGCAAAATAGAATTTTTCAATAGAGACAAAGTTATTATGCTTATTCACTCATTGCAATAGAGATATTTTCTTGTCATCATTATATGTATTGTGTATTACACTTCCATTCACAAGTTACCCGACTTGTGTATGTGATTGGGACGATAATTTTCACACATCGCCCAAGTGCACAAATTAGTTTATTATTTGTTTGATGGTTGAAACCCCACACGGGTGTTGGGAAGAAAATTTATATACACTAATCCCAATATTTAGTTGTATGTTGATCGTTAGATCGACAGGCTGTGACGAGCGTTATTATTTAATTTTAACTCTTACACAGTGGAAATTACACTTTGGATGTAGATGGATGATTTGATGATTTTACTATTATTGTCATATATATGATGTGTGTGAAATCCATATAATCCAAATTATATGGTAAATGTTTGAGTCGCATTTCGATTCAGTTGTTCTTTTAAATGAGAATATTTTTACATTAGAAATCATTTTTATATAAAGTGCATATATTTTCATAATATATTTTTAATCAACTATATGTTAAAACAAAGAATATTTGTAAAAGATAAAGATTTGTAATATAAGGAATATTTTTATGATTATTTTAAAATATGTTTATAAAAGATTACTAGCATTTGCAATTATATTTTATGATATGAAATAAATTGAGATGTGAAGTGGATTTATCGTGGACGATGTTTTAAACGACATTTGTCCTTTAATCCAATTTACGTTGAAATTATTATTTGGAACTTATGAATCTATTTTATAGATTTAAAAAGGGCATTTTCTAAAAATCATGTTTTTTCAATTTAATATATTAAATTGGAATTAAGTGGAAATTCGATTGGTAATAATCGAATTGGGCTTCTGTAAAAGAAGACTGATATTATATATGGAATTTAAGAGGCTTTGCCGTTATTTCATTTATATTATTAGTCCGATACAGAAATTTATATCGATTATGTACTGATTTGATTTCTGTGAAATTCCATATTTTGGAAATTGATTTATAGATTTTATTTTCAGAATTTTATCTTTGATATTGAGAATCTTTTTAAGCGAATATCTTATAAAAAGAACATTCTGAGTTGGAATGTGACAAAATGTGTGATTTTCTAATATTTGTTTTTAATCCCAAAATACGCGAGTTATTCAAAAAGACCGGGTTTAACCCATTCTGAATAATCATCACGACGATTAAGAGTCGAAGATGAAGACGGTGATTGAAAACCGAAGGTTTTCACATCGTTGGGATGATGATGACTGGTATCTTGAATTGGGATTGGCCTTCCAAGGCAAGGTATTTAGTAATGATCGTCCAAACGCATTTGGAGATCGACGGACACGTTGTTTCGCTCAGACCCAGAGCGGACTTGTAAATGAATTGCGTGTCTAACATCGTATTCCTTTCTACTGTATTTGTTGAACGCTACTGATTATATATTTCTGTTTGGTGATGAAGAATTTATTCTTTACTTATCACCCTTCTCTAAGGCGTATGAGCTTAGAGGTTATATATATATTGGTAGATGATCAATAATATGGTAGGGTCTGACAATGTGACATGCTAAGATGCAAATGATCAAGGCTTTGTTGAAAAGCAGGCCTTGTGGTTGATGATCAAAGCATAGCCTGTTTAGGCATAGCTTTGTGTATAGCGTGACTTCGCGAGCCTCACACCCCGGTATGAGTCAAAAACGGGATACGGGCCGTAGGGAGTGCATACGTTTCTTTCTAGCTAGAAGTGGTGTTTGGGCTTTAACACGGCCCGACATTTTACTATGTGGATTATGGATTGAGGTACCTCATTTTTTTTATAGACCGGAAGTGGTCATATTGTAGGTCCAAAAGGGTCGGGAAACGTATGTTCAGGAATTTCCAATCCACTACCGTTAGGTGGGGACTTGTAACGGCTGGAAATTTCCGACTCCTCGAGAGTCGGAAATTCCGAGAACGTTAGTGAAAGAAATTAGAAGGTGAGAAAGAAAAGATAGAACTAATAGAATAGAAGAAGAAGAAGCACTTACATCATCAGAGTAACACGAATCTCACAGCGGAACGAATAATATATAATATATAACATAACTTTGAAGTAAACAATTATATATACACAATAGCACTTATCAGAGTACAACACTTACAACACAGCGGAAATAACTATAGCTATAGAATCTTGAAGTCTCCTGCTCCAAGCTCCCCATGTATATCTGTAAATCCCGACTACTTGACTGCCCGTACAAATTTAGGCACCCAAGAGTTTAGGGAAAACAACAAAATAAACTCTGGGTCAGTCATAGGACTGGTATGAGTAAAACAATTTAAACATGTATATGAACAAGTAAACGATATCTCATAAGACCACGCCGCATAACGGAACGGGTTTTTCCCTTATGAGTATCTGAACAACTTTGACAAGCAATATCATTGAGATATTATAATAATGTCTAAGTACAAATAGGTATCAATCTAATAGAAACGCTTGCATCTAACGTTCTACATACATAGTAAAAATCATAAACCGCAGGGTGCTTAACGGAGAATGGATTCCAACAGACAAGGTATGGGAGCACCTTCTGATCAGTGTACTCTAGAGGTGATACACTGCAGGTTCAACAAGAACATCTTGCAACCCGGCCACACATGACCGCTCACTCATTTAGCTTGAGTGTCGCGAATATATTGCCACCACGGTTATAGGCCATCAAACCGTCATCCGAAGATACAGAATCAAAAAGAAGTATAAATATGAATATTCTCTAGATCGGTGACAATACACCCTGCTTGGGAATGACCCAACTAGCCATGCTGCCTAGCCCAACTTTTGTTACTTCCCGGTGTGAGGCTAGAAGCTACGTCTACCTTCAGAACATCTGATCACCATTCACTTTGAATGCCACATCGTCATACCCGCCAAATCACAAATTGACTTATCCAAAAATAACACGGGTATACAGCTAAGAGAAACGAATTCCTCCGCCACCAAACGTGGATACGTTTGAACAGATCAACTTACGCGATCCATTGGATATACTCTGTCAGACCTTCTTCCATATACGTTGTCCTGGGACTGGACAAACCGAAGGCACTATTCAGTATATCCATCTTAGTCACTGTTATCTAAGACTTATACAACAGCCCTTGCACTTTACTCCGTCTTCAATTTATCTTTGGCATATATTGCTCGCAACGCTTATGCCAATACAGAGTGGTTCTTTGGATAATAATCCAACCGGTCTCTCCATATTTACAACGTAAATAAGGTCAAAACTTTGATAGTCTGTGATTCAACTATCAAATGAAAACATGTCGGTGTACAAACAACGATCTTATTTCCAAATGGAAATTTGATCGATCAATCATCATATACATATATATGTTCATATTTCTTTATTTCATATATTTAGAAAATATATGTTATTAATCATTGGAAAACATTTCCATGGCTTATTTTCACATCACTATTATTTCGCAACTATCAGTCCCTAACTGTAACTAGTATGAGAACAATTCTCTAAGTATCAATACGGAAGGTCGAAACCAACATCAGATCGTCACTTAGAAAACCGTTCAATTTACCCTCTCCAGTCAGTTTCTGAATTTGCTTAACTCTATTTCTTAAATTCTTATCATGAAAACATTTCATTTTCTATGTTTAGAAAACATATCTGACTATATTTGGAAAACGTTTCCAAAACTCATTTACGGATTTCCAATGAACGTTGTATAAAACATCGTTTCGCTTAATCCATTTATCGCTTATTCCTTAACTTTATTCCTAATCAACCTTTTAGATCGAACCACGACTATTCCTTTGTCAATTCTGAAGTCAATCAAGTTGGGGTATAATTACCTCTCAGACCTTAATTGAACAACGTCCTTTACTGTGAAATAGATGAAGCTCATCACTCACTTTTTACAATCATCTGTTTACGCGAATTCTCGGATTCAGGTTACGAATCCACTTCTTATATGACAACGTTTGATTATAACTATAACGTTATAATTCCTACCCCTATATATTTTATTTCCTAACTCGAATAATTTAACAGACACCTAATTTCTAAATCAATAACTGAATCTTGATTTAAACCCTGGAAAGTAAATAGTACTTTCCCGAATTCGCTATAATCGAATTCGACGTATAACTCTCTTTCGAGTAATCTCTATTTGATTAACTCTTCTTCGAATAACTTATATTCGATTATCTCTCTTCGAATAACTCATATTCGAAATCTCTCTCTTTCGAATAAACAATATTCGATCTCTTTCTTTCGAATATGCTATATTCAAAAATCTCCTTTCGATTTACTAATCGATAACTCCTTTCGATCAAACTAAAATCGATAACTCCTTTACTCTATTCGAATAACTAATATTCGACTAACTCCTTTGGATCAACTCATTTGATTAACTCCTTCGAATAACTAATTCGAATAACTTACCTTCGAATAACCAATATTTGATTTATTCTAACTCGATTAACTTAATTCTAATCGATTTACTCCATTTCGATTCAACTTAATTCAAATCGATTAACTTAACTCCAATTGATTAACTCCTTTCGAATAACTAAATTCGATTTAACTCTAATTGAATAACTAATATTCAATTAACTCTTACGTGTTTAACTCTATTTGAATAAGTAATTCGAATCACTCTAATGTGTTTAACTCTATTCAAATATCAAATTCGAATAACTCATTTCGAATAACTAAATTCGATTAACTCTTTTAACTTTACTCGAATAACTATATTCGATTTACACCTTCTTTCGGATAACTATATTCGATTTACTCTTCGACTAACTCCTTTGGATTAACTAACTTCGAATAACTCCTTTGGATTAACTAACTTCGAATAAGTCCTTCGGATTAACTAACTTCGAATAACTCCTTTGGATTAACTAACTTCGAATAACTCCTTTGGATTAACTAACTTTGAATAACCAATATTCGATAACTACTCTTCGAATAAATAATATTCGGTAACTCTTCTCAAATGAATAACATTTGATTTCTCCACTCGAATAAACTATATTCGATAACTGTTCTCAAATGAATAACATTTGATTTCTCCACTCGAATAGACTATATTCGATAGCTCTTCTTCGAATAAGTGATATTCGACAACGCTACTCGATTAACTCTACTTGGATAACTCTAACTGGTCAACTTTAACTGGTCAACTCTAAATGGTCACCTCTAATTGGTTAACTCAAATGGTTAACTCAAATGGTTAACTCTAACTGATCAACTCAAACTGGTTAACTCAAATGGTTAACTCTAACTGGTTAACTCTAACTGGTTAACTCAAATGGTTTGCCCTAACTTGATTTACTTGTCTCGATTAACTGAACTGATCCACTTAGTTTAACTTAGTTTAACTTAGTTAATTCACGTTGATTAACTCAAGCTGTTTCACTTAGTTTAACTCAACTAATTTACTTCGATTAACCACTTAGTTAACTTAACTAATTCACATCGATTAATCCTTTAGTTTAACTTAACTAATTCACATCGATTAATCCTTTAGTTTAACTTAACTAATTCACACCGATTAATCATTTAGTTTAACTTAACAAATTCACTTTGATTCACCACTTAGTTTAACTTAACTAATTTACTTTGGTTAACCACTTAGTTTAACTTAACTAATTTACTTTGATTAACCACCTAGTTTAACTTAACTAGTTCACTTCGTTTAACTCAACCAATTCACTTGGTTAACTCGACCAATTCACTTGGTTAACTCCTATTTATTTGACAAATAAATATCTTCTTTAGTTTAATTCTATTTATTTAATCTCTAAATAAATACCCTTTATAATATTCTATTTATTTAATCTCTAAATAAATATCCTTTATATTTGTTCTAACGAGTATAATTCCTTTATATTTTGACTAACAAATATATCCTCTTATATTCGATTAACATATATATTCCCTTATATTGATCTACAAATAAAACTCTTTTATATTTGTTTTACCAACTATATTCCTTTATATTCAGAATCCTTTTTCTTATATATATATATATATAAAATCCCTTGATTTTATATAAATAAACTATTTTCAAAATATACTTTGAAAACCCCTCTCCTACATTTTGGTATTTCTCATGGTATTTAACACCCCATATAACAACGATAAATATCGTCCCACCACACATAATCACACAGATTATATACATCACATTATATATCACAATATAAAAATCACAGTAAAATAACTGTTGAGGAATCCAGTTGGATTCCTCCAACCTGTTTCCCTGCACCACAGATGTTAGACAACACCAGTATAATATTCTGTTAGAACAGAATCAACATATAACTATTTGACGGTTTATATATATATATACATATATATATATAATCTCTACTAACTGACTAGCAGTTCAAGCAAACAATCAACACACAGTTAAACAGACAATATTTTAACAGTTCTAAGAATACAACGTGAAAATAAAACTGTTTAGAGTTTGTGAGATTTACTCACAATTGCGCGTTAACCGTTGAATAACGGTTTGCGTTATTTGATTCAGTCGGACAATTTATTTCGCCATAAATTGTAACGTGCTCCAATCGACTCGCGGTCAGTCCCATTGTGTTGCTCCCGTCCATACGATCCTATCGGATCCAAGTTTACGCGATTCCGATAATGTATGAGATAACTACAATTATATAAGTTTTAGACTGTTTTAAATTTAAACAAAACAAATTATATTCAACATTGGGCCTTACCCCCTAATCCAAGTCGGCCCATCACGTTTAAAACCCAAGACCAAAAGTTCTTCTCCTCAAATGAATTTCTGCACTTCCGTATCACTTCTAAACATGGCCGAATGCCTGAACTTCCCAAAACCGAAAACAGCGTTCAATCCTTATTCGCCAAACCCAACAACAAAGCACCATACTTTTCCTTACATACATCCCCACTACGCTCGTTCTTTCCTCTGCTTTTAGTTCCGCTACATACAGTGAAGAACCCACTTTCAACCAACCCGAGTCTTCATGCAGCTACACAATCCTTCACTGTTTCAAACCAACGTGTTCACCATCCCCATATGTATTAACTCGCACCCCATAATTTCCACTCGCGTTCATCGACGCCCCTCCACCATCCCCGACACCGCGGACACCATTACCTACTCGCATGCACCATCTCGACGCAGCTCAGACCGACCACAGTCACCCCCAAATTCACCTGCGTCCCCTTTCGCCTGAAGCGGCGTTGCGCTCCTCATCTCCAGAAGCAGTCCCCTCCCCTCGACAGCAAGCCCGACGACAGCAAGGCTTCCGCGCCTTAAAACAGCGAACGATATAAACTCTGAACCCCTTGAAAGCTATATGAGAGCGGAGAGCATCACTTCAGGGTTTTAAATACATTTGGTTTGGAATTTGTTTATTTTGTTTTGATTTTATTTGGATTTTCAGAGATCGAGTTTTTGACTGAGAGTTTTCCTCTCGTGGCGGCTGGATGTTTTGTTTAATATATACAAAAGGGACGAGTTGTTTGGTTGCTTTTACGGATAGTTGGTGGCCACGTACTCATTGTTTTGTGATTCAGAGGACGCCACACTTTCACTTGTTTGTGGATGAGATAAATTTAGGACGTGCTTCCCTTTTTGACTGGAAAAAACAACCCCTTTCTCTTAGCTAAGAATTAGCGTACCCTATTAGGTAGTATTTCGTTTACATATGAGTTGTTATGGACAGATATAAAGACACCACTGTGACGGGCACTACCCCACGATCCCAGAAATATGATAATATCAGTAGATTAACTCATATTTTGAAACTTCAAAATGTTGATTACAGGGTGCAAAATACACCGAATAAAAAGTTGCTTATTTAATTAATTAAAAATTTCAATAAAATTCTAAAAATTAAATTATCACTATGTACCAAAAGAACCTTGTCTAAATTCACGCCTGATATCTAGTTATATTGAAAAACCCTTTTATGACGTAAATAAAGCGTCGCAAATTATAAAGGAATTCCACAGCGACTTTTCTGAAATTTGATTTGTATGTACATCAAAATCTACACGACGAAATCTTCATTTTTCTCTTCCATTAGAAAAATATAGCTTAACAGATTCAAACGTTTCTTGTTTCACAGAAATCCGACTTATAACGAATCTTGTATATTCAGTTGAAGTTCAAATTGCCAATTAACGAACTGCACCGCCATTTCGAGCTCATTTATAATTATAATTATAATTTATACGTTCAACTATCGTTTATTTAATATATTCGTTATTTAAATAATTAAATAACTTAATTATTATACCTTACAAAACGCGCCATTACAGGACTGGCCTAACCGTTCCAAGGGTTGCCCATAGGTGTGATCCTGAGGCATTTGCTAGAGTGTCTCGAATCGGAAGAGGACGATCCCTAGCCTCGATTTCATGACAGAAAACCAATCTCCAATACGACATTACGATTTTGATTGTAAACTTATATACGGCGACATAGTATATGGTACCTATGCCGTCTAAGATTAATATATTTATATTGAAATGTTTTAAATATATATACATATATACACACTAATAATAATATCGTTTTTACGTATCAAGTATCTTTTGACCATTATAAGGTAAAATCCTATCCTCTGGTGTGCGTTGCATTGTGTGATGGGACCTGGGTCTTATAATGATTTCATTTTTCTAAAAAAAAAAGCATTGCGTTATTTGACGTTTTACTTTATTTATGCACTGGAAATCCAATGGAGTAAACCCGTTCTGCGTTAGCGGTGTGGTCCTGTGATTAGCCTAATTATTAGATAAGTTAAGTATAGAATCCTCACACCAGTCCCACGACTGACCTGTAGTTTGTTTCACTTTGCAAACTCGGGTGCCCTCTTTCCACACGGGCAGTCGAGTAGCTTTTTGCAGATATAGTTAAGCAGGATCCTGGATTGAAGTCTGAAGCTGGGTCCAGAATATTGATGGCCTTCCGCTGAGATTAGTTCCGCTGCAATGAATTTAATTGTAAATGTATCTTCCGCTGTATTATTTATTGATGTACTCTGATATATTCTGTACTCTGATGTAACATTTATTATTGATGTTATAAAAGTCTGTGTTGTTGTTCTGATGTGTTGTATGCCCAAAGTTAACGTACGCGGGTTTTGAACGGTCTTGATCGATCTTGTGATCGATTGGAGTCGGGCGAAATTCGGGTCGTTACAGCTGGTATCAGAGCTCAGGTTAGCTCAAATCTTTAGGGTACAATTCATTAGAACTAAACAGAAGACTCATCAGAGGTTGGATTAGTAATATCCAATAGGAATACTCATTAGAGATAGGATCAGCAGTATCCTAGAATGAGAATACTCATTAGAGATGGGGTTAGCAATGCCCTAGAATGAGTCAGAGTGAAGAAGAATTCATAATTAACGTACTTGTTATTATATACATTTCGATTTTGGAGAATATGATTTTTGAATATATAAAAATTATATATTTTTGAAAATTTAATCAACTAATTGATTGATGATTATGTTGTGTGAATATGAATTCAACTAATAAAATGATTAAACAATTAAATAATGAAAATTAAATTAGTTAAATAAACAACTTTAGCTTTATTTCCTTTTCGAGGACGAAAAGATTTTAACTGGAGGAGATTGTAACAACCCGCAAATTCTGAACCAATTTAAAATTTTTATTTTAGAAAATTTTAATGAATTTTGAGGTTATAATATGATTTATATAAATAATAATAGCTAGAATTCATTCTAATCGAAGTTAAAACGAATAAATTTAATTTAAATATAAAAGGAGTTAGAAATGGCGCGGTAGTTTGAAAATTTGATTTTGAACTTTAACTGAATGTACACGATTCAAAATAAATCAGAATTGAGTGAAACCAGAAATATTTAAATCTGTTTAACCATATCTTTCTAACGAATCTGAAAAATTGAAATTTCATAGCTGAAATCAAAAGTTATGGCCAATTCAATTTTTAGAAAGGTCGCTGTAGAATTTATTATATATAATATATTTGGCCCGAAAGACTACTTTTCACATATGAAGGAATTTCGACTCGAAACCACTTCCATTGAGTTCGAAATGACATTTCTGAATTGAAAAACAGAAAACACCTATATATTTTGAGTTTCGGGATTTATTGGTTTAAAAATGTATTTTTAATATTAAATATATTGCCCTTGAAAATAGTCATTTTTCAAACGACCTCTATTTTCGACGGAACCACTTTTATTGGAACCGGAATGTCAAATTATTGCTAGGTTTCAATTTTCAGAATTTTTCGAATTAATATGTGAGCATGGCGAAAGAAAATGTGTTTTGACTATTTACAGTTAAATTTAAACGCCTTAAAAATAGCCATTTTTCAAACAGTCTCAGAATTCGACGAAAATAATTTTGTTGGATTCGTATCGTCAAAAGAAAGCTAAAAATATTTTTTTTTTTAGAATTTTCTGAGGTCGTATGTGGCCCCGACATATTTTAATGTATAGTCAATATTTAATTAATTAATTTTTAATGCAATTTTAAATAAAAATCATACAGATTTCGGAATTGGGTCATGGGATCTATCCCATTGCGTTCAGAAGGTGTCAAAACCTTAAGAACGAAAGTAAGCATGCCCAATTCGGAGAAAGTCCGAATTTTCCACTTTAAAACACGGATTACGAGATTAAATATTAAAATAATATAAAACAAAACCCTAATATCATGGCCGACACTGTTCATTACTGTTCGACGGTCAGAATTTCTCCAGAATTCAAACCTCAATAACTTTCAATCCGCTCAACGAAATTTTACAAACTATATGTCAAATCGAAGAGAATTCCGAGCTCTTCAAATCCGTACGGTGATGACGGGTTTTCGCTGCACGGATTTCACGAAATCAGGAGGAGAAGTGTTCGGTTTTGGGTTGGATTTTCGAGGTGTAGGAGACGGCGGGTTTGACCGGACCTTGGCCAGAGGGGCGGCGCAGGGAGGCGTGGGGGGCTCGGATCGGGTTCCAATCGACGGTGGAAGGTGCGGCATCGGGTGGAACTTGGACGGCGATGGGTTCATTCACGATGTTGGGTTCTGGAAAGAGAAAGGTCCTTTATTATTTTATATTATTTATTTATTTAAATATTTAATTTTACAAACTTTAAACATCGTTAACTTTTCCATACAAGGTCCGATTTACGAACCGTGAGTTGCGCCGGAATCAGAAAAATGAGAACTTCGCGATGGCGCTGACCAGATCTGAAATGGAGACCATTGAATTTTCAGCAAAACCGATGTGAGAATTTATGATTTTAACATTTAATTAAATAAATAAATTGTTTTATTGCTGTTAAACGTCTGTTTGTGTGTTATATATGCAGAACTGTGATGTAGTGAATTTTTGTCTGTGATTTGATGAATTGTTTTGTACTGTATTGCTTGGATCTGTTATTATATGAATAGATCTGTATTAAATCAACAAATATAATACATATATGATTTGTTGTGTTAGAATTGACAACGAACAAATATACTACATATATGATTTGTTGTGTTAGAATTGACAACGAACAAATATACTACATATATGATTTGTTGTGTTAGAATTGACAACGAACAAATATACTACATATATGATTTGTTGTGTTAGAATTGACGGCAAACAAATATATTACATATATGATTTGTTGTGTTAGAAGCGACAACAACAAAATCTTCATTTTGTTAAATAGAAAAGTATGAAAACAAAATATTCATTTTGTTAATAGAAAAATATGGGAAACATTTAATATTCTTTTTATGTTAAAATAAAAAGTTAGAAAAGTGGCTAAACATAAAATATTCTTTATGTTAAAATAAAAAGTTAGAAAAGTGGCTAAACATAAAATATTCTTTATGTTAAAATAAAAAGTTAGAAAAGTGGCTAAACATAAAATATTCTTTATGTTAAAATAAAAAGTTAGAAAAGTGGCTAATCATAAAATATTCTTTATGTTAAAATAAAATGTTAGAAAGGATTTAACATAGGATTGAGAAGAGATTATTTTATTTACATTTTTGGTAAATTGTAAAATTTAAAATGATATTTTTATTTACATTTTATATATGTAAATAAAAACCTGAATTTGGGAAAGGCATTTTCGTTTAACATTGTTTTTATTAAATGAAAGAACAAGATCAAACAATACATTTTATTTGTTCATTTTACTTTTGAATAGAAGAACCATTCTTTATTTTGTGTTTTTCAACACAAATAATAATATAGAGATTGAACCATCCTTTTATTTATGCCTCGGCACAAATATTAACATTGAAATTAAATTGCTTCTTTTCATTTGTGTATTCAACACAAATATATCATAGAATTGGGGTCACCTTTGTTTGTGTCTTCATCACAAATATGAACATTGAAATAAAGTTATTCTTTTTATTTGTGTTTTCAAAACAAATATTACATAGTAAATAAAGCTATTCTTTCTATTGTGTTCTTAACACAAATATATGCATAGCAAATGAAGTCATTCTTTTTATCTGTGTTTCAACACAAATATATACTTAGAAATAAAATCATTCTTTTTATTTGCATTTACAATGCAAATATTACATAGAAATATAAGTTTTACTTTTTATTTGCATTCCACCATGTAAATAAAATGTTGGAAATGAAAGTACACTTTTTTTTGCATTCTACAATACAAATAAATATAGAGATTAAAAGTTCACTTTTCATTTTGCATCTCACAATGCAAATATTCTTTGAAAATAGAAATTGTTCTTTTATTTGCATTTTCAAATGCAAATATACTTTGAAATAAAAACTGTCCTTTTATTTGCATTTTCAAATGTAAATATACATTGAAATTCAAGTTTATTCTTTTATTTGCATTTACTAATGTAAATAAACATTAAAAATAAAATTTATTCTTTTATTTGCATTCACAAATGCAAACACATATTGGAAATAAAAGTTTTGTTCTTTTATTTGCATTCGCAAATGTAAACATGTTTTGAAAATAAAGTTTGTTCTTCTATTTACACTCAGCCATGCATATATATATATATATAGAAAATAGAAATTATTCTTTTTTTGCATTTACCAATGCAAAATGTATATTTAAAACAAATTATTCATTTGCACTCACCAATGCAAATACATACATATATTGAAAATAAAGTTTATTTCTTTGTTTGCATTTATCAATACATATATGCGTTGAAATTAAGGTTTATTCTTTTATTTGCATTTATCAATGCAAATATTCAATGAAACTATAGTCTATTTTCTTTATCTACATTTACCAATACAAATGTACACACCTTTATACAATTAATAGAATTTGTTTAAAGTATACTTTGAAAATAAATTTGTTCTTTTGTTTACATTCACTAATGTAAATATAATTTAAAAACAAAACTATTCTTTGTTTGCGTTCATAAATGCAAATACTCATTTAAATAAAATTTGTTTCTTTTATTTACATTCAATAATGTAAATACACTTTGTAAATGAGGTTCTTTTTACATGCATACAAATATACTTTTAAATAAAATAAAAGTCACATTGGTTATCTGCATTCCTTGTTGCAAACAAAACCTTAAAATAAAGTTCATCTTTGTTTGCAATTCATTAATGCAAACAAACCATCAGATTTAAAATTATATTCTTGATTTATAATTTTGATATGAATAAAGATTGTTTGAAATAAAAGGATAGAATTTAAAAGTTACATTTTAATAACTAAACATTCACATCTTTATCATTAAAGTAAAATAGACAAAAACACTCATTTTGTCTAAATTAAAAGAATGAAACAAAATATAGCATTGGCATACTTTATTAGAATTGAAACACAAACTATTCAATTAAAGAAAATATCTTACAAAAAGAACATTCTAAGTTGGAATGTGACGAAATGTGTGATTTTCTAATATTTGTTTTTAATCCCAAAATACGCGAGTTATTCAGAAAGACCGGGTTTAACCCATTCTGAATAATCATCACAACGATCAAGAGTCGAAGATGAAGACGGTGATTGAAAACCGAAGGTTTTAACATCGTTGGGATGATGATGACTGGTATCTTGAATTGGGATTGGCCTTCCAAGGCAAGGTATTTAGTAATGATCGCCAAACGCATTTGGAGATCGACGGACACGTTGTTTCGCTCAGACCCAGAGCGGACTTGTAAATGGATTGCGTGTCTGACATTGTATTCCTTTCTACTGTATTTGTTGAATGCTACTGATTATATATTTCTGTTTGGTGATGAAGAATTTATTCTTTACTTATCACCCTTTTCTAAGACGTATGAGCTTAGAGGTTATATATATATATATATATATATATATATATATATTGGTAGATGATCAATAATATGGTAGGGTATGACAATGTGACATGCTAAGATGCAAATGATCAAGGCTTTGTTGAAAAGCAGGCCTTGTGGTTGATGATCAAAGCATAGCCTGTTTAGGCATAGCTTTGTGTATAGCGTGACTTCGCGAGCCTCACACCCCGGTATGAGTCAAAAACGGGATATGGACCGTAGGGAGTGCATACGTTTCTTTCTAGCTAGAAGTGGTGTTTGGGCTTTAACACGGCCCGACATTTTACTATGTGGATTATGGATTGAGGTACATCGTTTTTTTATAGGCCGGAAGTGGTCATATTAAAGGTCCAAAAGGGCCGGGAAACGTATGTTCAGGAATTGCCAATCCACTACCGTTAGGTGGGGACCGGGCCTATCGTTCCAAGGGTTGCCCATAGGTGTGATTCCGAGGCATTTGCTAGAGTGTCTCGAATCGGAAGAGGACGATCCCTAGCCTCGATTTCAAGACAGAAAACCAATTTCCAATACGACATTACGATTTTGATTGTAAACTTATATATGGCGACATAGTATACGGTACCTATGCCGTCTAAGATTAATATTGTAACGACCCGTATTTTTGGTAGTCAAATATTTAATTTAATTTATTATTTTAAATATTTATTTGGGATTTTGAATGGATTTAAAATATATATTCGTTTATATAGTAAAATTTTAAAGTTAATTTAATTATAATATAAATCGAGCTTGAAATGGCGCTGCAGTTCGTAATATGGAGTTTTGAACTTCAACTGAGAATACATGATCCGATATAAGTCGGATTTCTGTGAAACAAGAAACGTTGGAACCGTATTGACGATAATTTTCAAATAGAAGAGAAAAATTCAGATTTCGTATTATAATTTGTTAATTATGGCCAAATCAAATTTTGAAATAGTCGCTGTGGAAAATCGTTATTTAAATTATACGCGTTAAAATAGCCGTTTTGCAAACGGACTCTGTTTTCAACGAAATCAGTTTCATTGGGACCGTATCATTAAATTATTGTACGGTGTTGAATTGCGTGGCAAACCGATGTCGTATGTGACCACGGTAGCCGTAAACGCTCGTTCAGTGCAATTAAATTAATTCAACCGAATAAAGGGATATTAGAGTGTAACTTGAACAGACGATCGAATCAGGCCACGAAACCAGTTCCAGTGAGTTCGTAGCGTCGGATATAGTCAGGGTAGGTATATAGTTTGTTATTTTTATAGATCGGCAAATTTGGTGTTCAGAAGGGCAGTGCGGTACGCGCCAAAAAAAGCCTACTGGGGCAACAGTCTCAGAATGCGACGAAACTAGTGCCGTTGGGTTCGTATCGAAAAGTTATTGTCGGTGTTCGCAGTTTCAAGTTGATTTGATTTATCTGGTGATCGTGAAAAAATTAAACGCGTGTTGATTTCCGGTTTTATAAAGGAAATTTTTTCAAACGATGTCGGAATTCGACGAAACTTGTCCCATTGGGTCCGGAATACCTTTTTACATCAAGATTAGTTTTTTTATCAGTAGACAGAAATTAATTATGGTTAGTTTTCCTTGATACTTCACCATGAAGTTTCGCTATAATATGAAATATTATAATATAATATAAGAAAAGAGAAAACATTGGCAACGTGCTTCCCACACTGTACACCCCGTGCTCTCCAAGTAAAGTGTATCCGTGCCCCTCAAGTAATTACAGCTCCGTGCCCCTCAAGTCTCTTCCTCCTTTTAAATACTGTGCACTTCATTCCTTTTCTTTCTGAGACGAATTAAATCATGAAAGAAAGAAGATAAACTGAACTTTCAAAAATCAACATAAAATCAGAACTACAATACAATCAAACCAATTTTTATTCGAAAATCCTCAATCCCCTTTTATAAAACTGTCCCTACCCAGTTCCTTTTTCTCGAACCATTCCCTGTTTAATTCGATTTCCACAGAAAAACGAAACAAAATCATTCGATCCTTCATTGCTGGCTTTGTCTTCGAATATACTTCAATCATGTGTTTCTCGATGAGTTCGGCAATCCACAGTTCGCAACCTAGGACGTGCGACAACAGTGATTTGGGGCTTCGAAATGGAAATCAGTGAGGGTACTCGAGATTAAGGAGGTGCGCTACGACTTATAGGTGACTTTGAGGTTTTCTGTTCAATTAAATGTCGATGCCTATTATTGTTTTACGCCTGAGTATGCCGGAACGCGATTCTCAGAGGGGTTTGAGTTGCGTATATCTGGTATGGTTTGAAAGTGAAGGTATGAAGATGGGTTGGCAAAGTCTCGATCGCCTGAAGCTTGTGCTGGTGATTTTCAAGAGGGGGTCAGCCTTCAAGGTTCACGTTTTAACTTGAATAAGGGAGATGAGTAAAACGTGATTAACTGTGGTTGTTAATTTCTTGTGGTGGGAATGGAAGGTACGGGTTTCATTAAACTGTACATTGGAGGAGTTGGCTTTTGGTCTTTGGAGTTACACGAAGGGTTAAGGAACCTAAGAAAGTGATTAAGCCTAATAGTGGTACTTACAATTAATGAACTAATTAGCGATGGTTAGCACGATGGGATAGTTGTCTTCAAGGAAGTAGATTTTGAGATGAATGTAAGTGGCGGCATGTTTGGGTCATGGATGGAGTTGGGATATTTTTACTGTGAAAGAGAGAAGTGTTAAAACCGGGAAGAAGGTAATCGAGATTTATGGGTAATTAAAAATCATTAGAGTTAATTAATAATTAATTAAGTGATTTATTAGTTTAATTAAATTTAATAATTTATATTGTGTATAACTTGTGTGTTCGTTACCAGAACTGGACAATGGCGGATCCATTGGAATCGTAAGGACGAAATCTATTTGGTGGTGTCTTTTGTGCTGAGAACGAAATTACTAGAATTTCATGATAAAATCAAACGTCCGTTTGATTTTACATGAAACAAAGGCAGGACCGTCAACTGCAAACAAGGTGAGTAAACTCACTAACTCCCTCTCGTTTATATTTTTATATATAAACGAGTTTTAAATATTTTTATAATGTGCAATGGTTGATTGGTTGAATAGTTGGTAAATTTGGTTGAATTGGTTGATAGAATTACACCATTAATTGATCATTAGTTCTGATATTTCATTTTTATGTGAAATAATATTATTTATGTTATTAACATCCGTGGATGCAGGGAAACAGGTTGGAGGGATCCAACTGGATCCCTCAACATTTATATTACCGTTTGTTATTTATGGTGATGTGTATACGATGATGGATTGTACTATGTTGAATCACCCTGACACTGGAAATCTAGTTATTTTAAATACCGTAAAAGATTTTCGAATATAGAAAAAAAATTGAGGTTTAAAAAGTAGAAACTTGTTTTATCTAAAAGAAGAAGTTGTTTTTAAACGAGTTATAATCATTGAATAAATTGAATATAAATGCTTTATTTAAATTTATATGGAAAAGTGGAAATTAGATTTGAAATCAATATTTGAGATGGGATTTGAACTTAGCAGAGTATAAAGCAAATCATAAACAAGATTTTTAACGATTGGAATAAAAATCAGATTTGTTTGCAAGACTCAGAATAGAAGTTATAAATAGAATTTGGGGTTTAAGAGAATATGTATAAGTACGAAATCAAAAGATTATATATAAAAGAAATATATTCAGGATTAAAGTGGATAATGGTTCAAAGGAAGTATTTCGCAAGTGAAATATTTATAAGGGAAGAACACAGCAGACGGTTTTGTGTTAAACATTTTGGATTTTGGAATAAAAATCCAAGGAAGAAATCTTGTTGTAAAGAAGGTGGAAACCGGATTTTTATCCTTATATACTCTTTATCTTATGGGTTTCGACAAATAGGATGATAAATGTCTGCATTGTTTAAATCCAGGCATTTTGACTATCTTTTAAAATGAACAACGGAAGCGTGTGCGTCGCACACGGTATTTTATTCAAAACAACAATCATAACGCTGTTGTTATAAGAAATGCCTTTTAAAATTTTAAACAGCAATCATAACGCTGTCTTTGTAAGAAATGCTTTTATAAAACTAAACAGTGATTTTAGCGCTGTTGTTATAATAGATGTTGTAAATCTATACAGCAAATTTTAGACGCTGTTGTTATAATAAATGTCTTGGTAAATCTAAATAGCAATTTTAACGCTGCTGTTATAATAACTGTTTTAATAGCAATTTTAATGCAATGGTTATGATAAGTGTTCTATAATGCTAAGACAGCGGTTTTAACGCTGTTGTTGAAAGCAATGTTTTATAAACCAAACATTTGAAGACAGCAATTATAACGCTATCGTTATAATCAATATTTTTATAAAGAAGGGGTGTTCGTAGATCAAATCCGAGAGTCGCGTAAGCAATGTTTGGTTTAAAGTTGTGAGCTCTGACTATTTCAAAGTTAAGAATGTCGTTCAGTTAAGGTCTGAGAGGTAATTATACCCCAACTTGACTGACTGTATTATTGACGGAGAAATGGTTAAGGCTCGATAGCAAGGGTTGGTTAGTGATATCGTTAGTTAACGAATGATTTATGATTTGAGTTATAATAACGATGTTTATAACATCAGTTAATTCAAAGGATTTAGAAATGTTTTCTAACTGGAGTAAAAGATATTTTCTCAATAAAGGAATTATATATATTGGAAATGTTTCCCATTAATCAAGAGAGAAAATAGAGCTTTGAAAGAACACGAAAGGTGGAAAATGGAAATTGGAAATGATAATGTAATAAAGAACTAATATAAAAAGGGCCCAGTGTTGTTTGATGCTTGATTGATAGAATTTCCATTTGGAAATAGGACCGTTGATTGTATGGATGTTTCTTTGATAGTTAAATCACCGACTATCAAAGTTTTATCTTTTTTATATACCTCCGTTGTCAATATGGAGAGACCGGGATCAGATTTGATATCTGAAAACCACTCCGTACTGGTGTAAGCGTTATGAAGCAACTTATGCTGAAGAAAATTGAAGACGGAGTTATGCAAGGACTATCCTGTTTACGGGATAGTGCCTTCGGTTTGTCCAGACCTAGGACAACTTGTATGGACGAGTGTCTGACAGAGTATTTCCAAAGGGGGTTACGTACGTTGATTCCTTCTAACGTACGAAGTTGGTAGCATAGAAGGGAAACTTCTTTAGCCTAACAATCTGAGTATTTTTGTGGGAATCAATTAGTGATTTCCGATGGATCTGACGATGTGGCATTCAAAGTGAATAATGGCCAGATGTTCTGGAAGATAACTCAAACCTCAAGCCTCATCAACCCGGAATTGGACAAAAATCGGGCAGGCAGCATGGCTATGTGGGTCGCACCCATTAGGATGTATAACCATCTATCCAGAGAAATTCCTTTTGCTTCTTAAATCTATCGATGTTGTCCCTTATCGGGAGGCGGTTGCTGATCCCAACCGTCGGTGGTATACATTCGATACACTCAAGCGAAATGAGTGGTCGGTCATGTGTGGGCCGGGTTGCAAGATGTTCTTGTTGAACCCAGTGTATTCGTCTCTAGAGATACACTATCGGCAGGTGGTCCCATACCTTGTCATGTTGGAAATCCAATCTCCAATAAGTGCCCTGCGGTTTTCGATTTTATATTATATATGGAGCGTGAGATGCAAGCGTTTCGCTAGATTCTATTTATTTGATGTAGACATTATTATAATATCACTGGATTTGGTATCAAAAATGTTTTGGGTTATCGTAAGGTAAAAACCATCCGTGTTTATGTGTGGATTGGTCTTACGATTATCATTTCTTTCGAAAAGATTTTGAAAGTTAAACAAATGGTTGGAGTTTACTCACACCAGTCCCATGACTGACCCAGAGTTATTTTGTTTGTTTTCCCTAAACTCTTGGGTGCCCAAATTTGTACGGGCAGTCCAGTAGTCGGGATTTTTCAGATTCACTTGGAGGAGCTTGAAGCAGGAGGCTTCACCAGTTAGCTATAGACTATCATATTTTCCGCTGTGTACTATTTGTGTATCTGGAAACAGGTGTTTATAACTGTTCCAGGGATAATCGTTGTGCTCTGATAATGGTATGTATATACAAATACTGATTTGTGCTTCAAAGTTATATTATCTAATATATTTTATTCGTTCCGCTGTGAGTTTGTGATCTTCGTTTTCTTCTATTCTAATAATTCTTTCTTTCTATTTCTCATCCTCTAACTTCTTTCTAATAATGATTCGTATTTCTGCGCAATTTGAGTTGGACGTGTGGTGTTATTAGTCGACTCAAAGGGTACGGATATGCGGGTCGTTTCATTTGGTATCAGAGCTGAAGGTTAAGTGATAACCTTGGCTCTGTGGCGTAACTCAATAGAGATGGGGTTAGTAACACCCTAGGTTGAGTTTGAGTGTATTTGTATGAGCGCGTATTTGTAGATCTGATATAAATTTGTTTTATATTGTGTTGGCTGGTTTGTTGAGTGGTTTATGAATTCTAGTCGATACAGAATGCACAACTGTATCGATAGGTGTTTCTAAACTCTCGAACAAAGCAATTCGATACAGTATTGTTTTAAATTGGGTAAATGAAGTAATTTTGCCCAAAAACTATTTTTGATATAAATGGAATAATTTCTGAAATCTTATATAGACGGGTTGATTGTTATTACAATCAAGTGAAACTATAGAATATTGAAATGGTTATGAAATTTGTATACGGATAATGAATACAAAAGAGATAAGCCAAGATTTAGATCAAACCAGAATGGGAATTCAAATTCCGGGTGATTAGAAGTATCTTCTGAAGTATTTTTTTTAAAAGCAATATAACATTACTTTTAAGGACCTTTCAATAGAAATTGTTTTAAATAGATTTTGAAAATGATTAAGCACTGAAATCACTTTAGTGGCGAGAAAATAATTCGGATAATGGGTCGCGACATTATCGGTATTCATTTTCAAGTTTCTGAGTGGTGGATTGCTACCATGAAAATTCTTTGATTGGAAATTGGTTTGAAAAGAACAAGTTATTTCTATAAAATCCAAGTATTTGAGTTTGCAAAAAGATTTAAACATATGTGTATAGTTATATGATTTCAAACTAATTTGAAAGAAACCTTAGGGATTCGAATTTTGAATTTAATATAAGTTAAATAGATTAAAAAGGTGGAAGTAAAATCGAATGGATTAAATTTAACTAAAGTTTAGTTAAATGGAGCGGGACAACCCTAAAGAAAACAAAATTTGTTCGAAATCCATTGAAATGGAATCTTTTTGAAATTAAATGGAAAACTTGGCCCGATAAATGGTTTATAAGGAAATGATATGAACCGGGTTATCATTGGACATATATGGAAGCATACAAAATTGTGGGAACCCTTGAAAGGAAATAAACTAGCTAAACCCAATTTGCAAGAAATTTGGATTATATACAAAATTGTATTGGATTGGAATTTATTTAAGTTAAATGGAAATTAGATTGGATGGAGATAATCTCGAATGAAATTAAATAAAGAGGAATGTTGAGATTCGAATTATTAATATGAATTCGACGTATGAATAAGCCAGTTGAATATATATATTGGATGATGTTGTCTGGAATTAAACTGTGATGGGGTTGAACTCAAGCAGGATAAGGGGGTTGATTTTTGAAAACAGAACTCAGTTTGGATTAGTGAATGGCAGTGAGCTGATCAGAATTTGATTAGAGTGTTACAAACTGGAAGTTGGATTGATTTTAAACCAAGTGGAAATGATATATATATATGCTGAGCAGATTTTGAATAGAAGCAAATGCAAAAGATAGAATTATGCCCGACAAAAAGGTACATGTTTACAATATTGTTTGGGTTGATGATTTTATGAGCCTATGGGGGCAAGCCACTTGGCTTTTTGATTTTCTTTTGGATTGGAGAGGCCTAGAAAGGCGAGTTGTGATTGTGCCGATTGAGCCGTGCAGAGGAGATGCTGCCGAAATTTTTCAGAATTTAAAGTGTTAGAAAATTTTCAGAATTTTTGAAAATTTTCGTTAGTAAGAATAAATTAATATTTTAATTAAAATAAATTGGTCCAGTTAAACAAAAGTTAAAAAGTAAACTAAAGGATTTTGGACCTAGTTAATAGGGTATGTAGCTTCTTTTCCTACCTTAGCAATTTCGAGGACGAAATTATTTTAAGGGGGGAAGAATGTAACGACCCGTATTTTTGGTAGTCAAATATTTAATTTAATTTATTATTTTAAATATTTATTTGGGATTTTGAATGGATTTAAAATATATATTCGTTTATATAGTAAAATTTTAAAGTTAATTTAATTATAATATAAATCGAGCTTGAAATGGCGCTGCAGTTCGTAATATGGAGTTTTGAACTTCAACTGAGAATACAGGATCCGATATAAGTCGGATTTCTGTGAAACAAGAAACGTTGGAACCGTATTGACGATAATTTTCAAATAGAAGAGAAAAATTCAGATTTCGTATTATAATTTGTTAATTATGGCCAAATCAAATTTTGAAATAGTCGCTGTGGAAAATCGTTATTTAAATTATACGCGTTAAAATAGCCGTTTTGCAAACGGACTCTGTTTTCAACGAAATCAGTTTCATTGGGACCGTATCATTAAATTATTGTACGGTGTTGAATTGCGTGGCAAACCGATGTCGTATGTGACCACGGTAGCCGTAAACGCTCGTTCAGTGCAATTAAATTAATTCAACTGAATAAAGGGATATTAGAGTGTAACTTGAACAGACGATCGAATCAGGCCACGAAACCAGTTCCAGTGAGTTCGTAGCGTCGGATATAGTCAGGGTAGGTATATAGTTTGTTATTTTTATAGATCGGCAAATTTGGTGTTCAAAAGGGCAGTGCGGTACGCGCCAAAAAAAGCCTACTGGGGCAACAGTCTCAGAATGCGACGAAACTAGTGCCGTTGGGTTCGTATCGAAAAGTTATTGTCGGTGTTCGCAGTTTCAAGTTGATTTGATTTATCTGGTGATCGTGAAAAAATTAAACGCGTGTTGATTTCCGGTTTTATAAAGGAAATTTTTTCAAACGATGTCGGAATTCGACGAAACTTGTCCCATTGGGTCCGGAATACCTTTTTACATCAAGATTAGTTTTTTTATCAGTAGATAGAAATTAATTATGGTTAGTTTTCCTTGATACTTCACCATGAAGTTTCGCTATAATATGAAATATTATAATATAATATAAGAAAAGAGAAAACATTGGCAACGTGCTTCCCACACTGTACACCCCGTGCTCTCCAAGTAAAGTGTATCCGTGCCCCTCAAGTAATTACAGCTCCGTGCCCCTCAAGTCTCTTCCTCCTTTTAAATACTGTGCACTTCATTCCTTTTCTTTCTGAGACGAATTAAATCACGAAAGAAAGAAGATAAACTGAACTTTCAAAAATCAACATAAAATCAGAACTACAATACAATCAAACCAATTTTTATTCGAAAATCCTCAATCCCCTTTTATAAAACTGTCCCTACCCAGTTCCTTTTTCTCGAACCATTCCCTGTTTAATTCGATTTTCACAGAAAAACGAAACAAAATCATTCGATCCTTCATTGCTGGCTTTGTCTTCGAATATACTTCAATCATGTGTTTCTCGATGAGTTCGGCAATCCACAGTTCGCAACCTAGGACGTGCGACAACAGTGATTTGGGGCTTCGAAATGGAAATCAGTGAGGGTACTCGAGATTAAGGAGGTGCGCTACGGCTTATAGGTGACTTTGAGGTTTTCTGTTCAATTAAATGTCGATGCCTATTATTGTTTTACGCCTGAGTACGCCGGAACGCGATTCTCAGAGGGGTTTGAGTTGCGTATATCTGGTATGGTTTGAAAGTGAAGGTATGAAGATGGGTTGGCAAAGTCTCGATCGCCTGAAGCTTGTGCTGGTGATTTTCAAGAGGGGGTCAGCCTTCAAGGTTCACGTTTTAACTTGAATAAGGGAGATGAGTAAAACGTGATTAACTGTGGTTGTTAATTTCTTGTGGTGGGAATGGAAGGTACGGGTTTCATTAAACTGTACATTGGAGGAGTTGGCTTTTGGTCTTTGGAGTTACACGAAGGGTTAAGGAACCTAAGAAAGTGATTAAGCCTAATAGTGGTACTTACAATTAATGAACTAATTAGCGATGGTTAGCACGATGGGATAGTTGTCTTCAAGGAAGTAGATTTTGAGATGAATGTAAGTGGCGGCATGTTTGGGTCATGGATGGAGTTGGGATATTTTTACTGTGAAAGAGAGAAGTGTTAAAACCGGGAAGAAGGTAATCGAGATTTATGGGTAATTAAAAATCATTAGAGTTAATTAATAATTAATTAAGTGATTTATTAGTTTAATTAAATTTAATAATTTATATTGTGTATAACTTGTGTGTTCGTTACCAGAACTGGACAATGGCGGATCCATTGGAATCGTAAGGACGAAATCTATTTGGTGGTGTCTTTTGTGCTGAGAACGAAATTACTAGAATTTCATGATAAAATCAAACGTCCGTTTGATTTTACATGAAACAAAGGCAGGACCGTCAACTGCAAACAAGGTGAGTAAACTCACTAACTCCCTCTCGTTTATATTTTTATATATAAACGAGTTTTAAATATTTTTATAATGTGCAATGGTTGATTGGTTGAATAGTTGGTAAATTTGGTTGAATTGGTTGATAGGATTACACCATTAATTGATCATTAGTTCTGATATTTCATTTTTATGTGAAATAATATTATTTATGTTATTAACATCTGTGGATGCAGGGAAACAGGTTGGAGGGATCCAACTGGATCCCTCAACATTTATATTACCGTTTGTTATTTATGGTGATGTGTATACGATGATGGATTGTACTATGTTGAATCACCCTGACACTGGAAATCTAGTTATTTTAAATACCGTAAAAGATTTTCGAATATAGAAAAGAAATTGAGGTTTAAAAAGTAGAAACTTGTTTTATCTAAAAGAAGAAGTTGTTTTTAAACGAGTTATAATCATTGAATAAATTGAATATAAATGCTTTATTTAAATTTATATGGAAAAGTGGAAATTAGATTTGAAATCAATATTTGAGATGGGATTTGAACTTAGCAGAGTATAAAGCAAATCATTAACAAGATTTTTAACGATTGGAATAAAAATCAGATTTGTTTGCAAGACTCAGAATAGAAGTTATAAATAGAATTTGGGGTTTAAGAGAATATGTATAAGTACGAAATCAAAAGATTATATATAAAAGAAATATATTCAGGATTAAAGTGGATAATGGTTCAAAGGAAGTATTTCGCAAGTGAAATATTTATAAGGGAAGAACACAGCAGACGGTTTTGTGTTAAACATTTTGGATTTTGGAATAAAAATCCAAGGAAGAAATCTTGTTGTAAAGAAGGTGGAAACCGGATTTTTATCCTTATATACTCTTTATCTTATGGGTTTCGACAAATAGGATGATAAATGTCTGCATTGTTTAAATCCAGGCATTTTGACTATCTTTTAAAATGAACAACGGAAGCGTGTGCGTCGCACACGGTATTTTATTCAAAACAGCAATCATAACGCTGTTGTTATAAGAAATGCCTTTTAAAATTTTAAACAGCAATCATAACGCTGTCTTTGTAAGAAATGCTTTTATAAAACTAAACAGTGATTTTAGCGCTGTTGTTATAATAGATGTTATAAATCTATACAGCAAATTTTAGACGCTGCTGTTATAATAAATGTCTTGGTAAATCTAAATAGCAATTTTAACGCTGCTGTTATAATAACTGTTTTAATAGCAATTTTAATGCTATGGTTATGATAAGTGTTCTATAATGCTAAGACAGCGGTTTTAACGCTGTTGTTGAAAGCAATGTTTTATAAACCAAACATTTGAAGACAGCAATTATAACGCTATCGTTATAATCAATATTTTTATAAAGAAGGGGTGTTCGTAGATCAAATCCGAGAGTCGCGTAAGCAATGTTTGGTTTAAAGTTGTGAGCTCTGACTATTTCAAAGTTAAGAATGTCGTTCAGTTAAGGTCTGAGAGGTAATTATACCCCAACTTGACTGACTGTATTATTGACGGAGAAATGGTTAAGGCTCGATAGCAAGGGTTGGTTAGTGATATCGTTAGTTAACGAATGATTTATGATTTGAGTTATAATAATGATGTTTATAACATCAGTTAATTCAAAGGATATAGAAATGTTTTCTAACTGGAGTAAAAGATATTTTCTCAATAAAGGAATTATATATATTGGAAATGTTTCCCATTAATCAAGAGAGAAAATAGAGCTTTGAAAGAACACGAAAGGTGGAAAATGGAAATTGGAAATGATAATGTAATAAAGAACTAATATAAAAAGGGCCCAGTGTTGTTTGATGCTTGATTGATAGAATTTCCATTTGGAAATAGGACCGTTGATTGTATGGATGTTTCTTTGATAGTTAAATCACCGACTATCAAAGTTTTATCTTTTTTATATACCTCCGTTGTCAATATGGAGAGACCGGGATCAGATTTGATATCTGAAAACCACTCCGTATTGGCGTAAGCGTTATGAAGCAACTTATGCTGAAGAAAATTGAAGACGGAGTTATGCAAGGACTATCCTGTTTACGGGATAGTGCCTTCGGTTTGTCCAGACCTAGGACAACTTGTATGGACGAGTGTCTGACAGAGTATTTCCAAAGGGGGTTACGTACGTTGATTCCTTCTAACGTACGAAGTTGGTGGCATAGAAGGGAAACTTCTTTAGCCTAACAATCTGAGTATTTTTGTGGGAATCAATTAGTGATTTCCGATGGATCTGACGATGTGGCATTCAAAGTGAATAATGGCCAGATGTTCTGGAAGATAACTCAAACCTCAAGCCTCATCAACCCGGAATTGGACAAAAATCGGGCAGGCAGCATGGCTATGTGGGTCGCACCCATTAGGATGTATAACCATCTATCTAGAGAAATTCCTTTTGCTTCTTAAATCTATCGATGCTGTCCCTTATCGGGAGGCGGTTGCTGATCCCAACCGTCGGTGGTATACATTCGATACACTCAAGCGAAATGAGTGGTCGGTCATGTGTGGGCCGGGTTGCAAGATGTTCTTGTTGAACCCAGTGTATTCGTCTCTAGAGATACACTATCGGCAGGTGGTCCCATACCTTGTCATGTTGGAAATCCAATCTCCAATAAGTGCCCTGCGGTTTTCGATTTTATATTATATATGGAGCGTGAGATGCAAGTGTTTCGCTAGATTCTATTTATTTGATGTAGACATTATTATAATATCACTGGATTTGATATCAAAAATGTTTTGGGTTATCGTAAGGTAAAAACCATCCGTGTTTATGTGTGGATTGGTCTTACGATTATCATTTCTTTCGAAAAGATTTTGAAAGTTAAACAAATGGTTGGAGTTTACTCACACCAGTCCCATGACTGACCCATAGTTATTTTGTTTGTTTTCCCTAAACTCTTGGGTGCCCAAATTTGTACGGGCAGTCCAGTAGTCGGGATTTTTCAGATTCACTTGGAGGAGCTTGAAGCAGGAGGCTTCACCAGTTAGCTATAAACTATCATATTTTCCGCTGTGTACTATTTGTGTATCTGGAAACAGGTGTTTATAACTGTTCCAGGGATAATCGTTGTGCTCTGATAATGGTATGTATATACAAATACTGATTTGTGCTTCAAAGTTATATTATCTAATATATTTTATTCGTTCCGTTGTGAGTTTGTGATCTTCGTTTTCTTCTATTCTAATAATTCTTTCTTTCTATTTCTCATCCTCTAACTTCTTTCTAATAATGATTCGTATTTCTACGCAATTTGAGTTGGACGTGTGGTGTTATTAGTCGACTCAAAGGGTACGGATATGCGGGTCGTTTCAAATATATTTATATTGAAATGTTTTAAATATATATACATATATACACACTAATAATAATGTCGTTTTTACGTATCAAGTATCTTTTGACCAATATAAGGTAAAACCCTATCCTCTGGTGTGCCTTGCATTGTGTGATGGGACCTGGGTCTTATAATGATTTCATTTTTCTAAAAAAAAGCATTGCGTTATTTGACATTTTACTTTATTTATGCACTGGCAATCCAATGGAGTAAACCCATTCCGCATTAGCGGCGTGGTCCTGTGATTAGCCTACTTATTAGATAAGTTAAGTATAGAATCCTCACACCAGTCCCACGACTGACCTGTAGTTTGTTTCACTTTGCAAACTCGGGTGCCCTCTTTCCACACGGGCAGTCGAGTAGCTTTTTGCAGATATAGTTAAGCAGGATCCTGGATTGAAGTCTAAAGCTGGGTCCAGAATATTGATGGCCTTCCGCTGAGATTAGTTCCGCTGCAATGTATTTAATTGTAAATGTATCTTCCGCTGTATTATTTATTGATGTACTCTGATATATTCTATACTCTGATGTAACATTTATTATTGATGTTATAAAAGTATGTGTTGTTGTTCTGATGTGTTGTATGCCCAAAGTTAACGTACGCGGGTTTTGAACGGTCTTGATCGATCTTGTGATCGATTCGGGTCGGGCAAAATTCGGGTCGTTACAAAACACATAGAAAATACATAGAAAAATCCATGGTGTTGTGCTCAACTAGTGTAGGTAAGATTCATGGTATCAATACATGATTTGGTAATCTTTTTATGTACATGTTTATTGACAACATAGCCAAGGTCTTGAAAATAGAAATATGAATAGTATTTTCAGAAAATCACTTGGAAGGAAATAAAAAGATTCAAAAACTGAAAATGTTTTCATTCTAGAACGATTTTATCATGTGCAAAATCTTTGCCTTAAGGATCCTACCTTGTCATCAAATCTATAGTGTATGTAATACATGAATGGGAACATGATTTGAAAAGGGGATTTTGACAACACTTGCATATAGAAATTCAAATAAATTTTCATGAGATTTTATTTGCCATCCAATCTATGATACAGGTCATGAGAATAGACAATACATGTTTGATTTAATGTATATAAAAATGCAAATATCTTTTTGGATATTTTATATGAAATATGCTTTGCAAAAGGAGATGATCCCTTCATGTTGTGATTATGCATATGTAACTTGAAAATTGTTTTTGACAACAAAAGTGGCTTTGTCATATTTTAATTCAAGTGTTAAAACTTTTAAAGCAAGGATTTACCAAAACTTGATTTCTTAAATCCTTTGAAAAAAAGAACAAACATGTATAATAAAAATGGCATCACAATTACATGCTATTAACAAGTGTTGACCTTCATACATATAAAAATCAATTTCAATAAACGCTATCAAACATATGCTATTATACCTGGATGAGCAAAAATGGATTTTAGCAAGCGTTGTTCTATACACATCAGTAAATGCTATCATATTTACACAAAAGTTAAAGAAATGCAAATTCAAACCTTTGACATGTTTAAACAATTTAAAGTCTTGATTTTTTAAATCGTATCTGTAAATACGTACTCATGATCAATCATTATCTGTGTAAATACCCGGGTCATTACATTCTACCCCCTTATAAAAATTTCATCCCCGAAATTTGTAAGTAGTAGATTAGTGCTATCGATTTATATAAACACACATCAATAAATAAAACACACATCAGCAATATCCTATTCAAAAATATCTGTCAAAAATTCCCTTTCTAACTCATCAGTCAATTTACTTAACTCCGTTATGTATTTCCAAAATATTCATTCACTCTGTTAATCATCTCCGGTTCGGGATTCACAAATATGATTTGATTTCACAAATCGATCAATCCACTTTTCCTGAGTCCATACCCAAATAAATACTTAAGTCCAGCCTAAATTTTAGGAAATCTAAATTTTACTTCAATTTTGAGTTATATCCCAATTTCCCAGTATCAATGTGATTGGATATTATCCATATTTAATTTATCTCGAGGCTGACCGTAGTTAATTAACTCCTTTTGTCTAAAAAGAGTAAGTTACCTTCTGAAGCTCCTTCTATTTTCACATTCTCAGAAGTCGACGACTTATCCATTAAAGCGTGGACCTTTGGTTGTTGTGCCTTCTTCATAAGTGGTCAGTCTTTAACCAAGTGCCCAGGCTGATGACAGTTATAGCATGAAAACTTCTGTGGAGTAGCATCAATTGCTCCCTTTGATTGAGGTTGCTCCGGCTGCTGAGTCTGCTGTGGCTTTACTGCTGCTGGTTTGGTGCAGAATTTGGCAATGTGTCCTTTCTACAAATAGTTGTGGCATTTGGTATATTTGAATCGTTCTTTGGCCTTTTCTCCCATCTTAGGTACTCATTTGTTGTTGTTGTTCTAGTTCGGGTTGAACTTCCTTTTGTTTGGATTCTCACCACTAGGTCCACCTGTCTGTGCAGCTTTTGTCACTGGCTTCTTACCCTCCAGTGCCTCATAATGAACAACCATATCCACTAGATCAACGAATAGAATCTTGAGATGTCCAATCATTTGAATTTGCAGGCAATCTTTCAATCCGGCTATGAACATTTCATTCTTAAGCGGAGTGTTGTTCAGTTCTGGGCCAAAACAAGAAAGCTAGTTGAACTTGTTCTCATATGCAGATACTTTCATTTTCCCCTACCTGAGATCAATGAAATCCCTATACATCCTAGTCTTTCCTGCAGCAGGTAGAAACTGTGCTTCGAAAGCTTCTTTGAATTTTTCCCAAGTGAAATCTTCCTCAAGAACATTCGTAGTTTGAGCGTCCCACAAATAGCAGCAGCTTCTTGGAGTTGCCACGAAGCTAAGAGACGTTTCTGTTCATCATTCAACTTCAATCCTTTGAAAATTCTTTCACAGGACCTTATCCATGCTTGAACTTCACTAAAAGATTTAGTTCCTTTGAAAATTTTTCCTCCCAGAGTCGTATACTCTTTACAAATAGTCGCAAAACTCTTATCCTGTTGGACTGGTGCGATTTCCTCTACTGTTTCCTCTTGGTCTTGGGATCCAGCAGTACGGCCAGTAACAGTAGAAGATCCTCGAGCTCGACCTCTTCATCCTCGGCTACTCATTTTGATCACCTGAGTGTAACAGGTTGTCAATCCAGACTTGATTGTATATAACTAACTTAGGTATACCATCCAAGTTAATTTAAATTTATTTTAATTTTTTTTATATATAAAAATACGCTCTCTCACACTCACCCAAGCCTAGGTAATCAGTAACCTAAGCTCTGATACCAACCGTAACGACCCAACTTTCGAACACATTGGAAGTCGTGCCATTAATAAGAAATAGGAATAGATAGAAGAAAAATCACAGAAACATCAGAATCTCACAGCGGAATTTTCACAAAAGATAATACTTTATAAGATTATACAACAGTACATGATACATCAGAACTTCATATGTCTACTGGTACAACACATTCATAGTACATCAGTAATTATACATAACGTTCCCTACTAACTTGCAGACTTATAATTATACAGCAGATAAGTAGATAGACCAGCACACTGATAATCTTCATTCAGCTTCACAAGTTCTACATCCTGATTCACTTGTCTATTCATAACAAGTGTTATGAATACCCAAGAGTTTAAGGGAAAACACAGAAAATAAACGCCGGGTCAGTCAGGGGACTGGTATGAGTAAACAGTTTAAAGAAAATATCTCATAAGACCACGCCGTGAAGACGGAACGGGTTTTTACCTTATGAGATCAAAACATTTGGTATACTTGAAATAAGATATTATCATATAAGTTTTCCACAAATAATTTAGAATCTAGAAGAATGCTTGCATCTCACATTCTCCTATATAATATACAAGTAAAAATCGCTTGGCGCTTAGGGAAATTGGATTTCCAACTCTGACAAGGTATAGGACCACCTTCTGATGATGTATCTCTAGAGGCAAATACACCTAGGTTCAACAAGAACGTCTTGCATCCCGGCCCTCACATGACCGACCACTCATTTCTCTTGAGTGTATCGAATATATATCACCGATGGTTGTGTACGGCAACCATCCCCGAATGGGCAGAATCGATAGATTTAAGAAACAAAAGGAATTTCTCTAGATAGGTGATACTACACCCTAATGGGAGCGACCCACATAACCATGCTGCCCACCCGATTTTTGTCATTTTCTGAGTGTGAGGCTTAAGGCTAGACTTTACGTTTCATCATCACTAGTTCATTTCCTTTGAATGCTACATCGTCCAACCCGTCAGAAATACTCATTCGATTTCCCAAATATATCGCGGGCAGTAAAGCTAAGTGAAACAAATTTCTCTGCCACCAACGTAATATACTTACGTAAATTCGATGTGTAGAATCTGACTGATATACGTTGTCAGACACTCGTCCATTCAGATTTGTTCTGGGACTGAACAGACCGAAGATATTGTTTACAATCATCTTCTTCAGTTTGAAAATCTCTGACGCGCGGCGTATAATCAAATCAAAGTGAAAATTTTATCCGGCCTCTTTGAAATGATTACAAACATTTTTCTTTTAAATTATTAATCCAACATGATTAAAATCAATTGCATACATAGTCAAATCAAACAGTATACAGTCATCTTGCTTATATCTGGCATTTTGATAATATTTTAGAATTGGACAATTTTAGTGTGCGCGCTGCACGGGTTTTTCTTTCCATCTTGTCCGTCACTTTTGAAAATGAATATTTACATCATTCTTTCAGAAATTTATTACTTATAATCACTCTTTAATTTAATGATTCATAAATGGGTTAAATTTATGATCTATAGTCTATTTTTAGCTTTTACACTTTGTATCGTTTCGTCAAATTTTCTTTGATCGTTTTTACTCGATTTTACTCCCTCTGCTTTCTATATCGATAGAGTTTCTTCCCTTTATTTATCAGCCCAAACCCGATTAAAAATATATTTTACAGATCTTATTTCGTCAAATACTGAACTGTACTTGCCCTGTTTCTTGCATTTTGAGATTACAGTTTAAACGGTCAGATTCAGCGTATGTATTACATATGTCTTCTTATCACTTGTATTTTTAAAAGATCTAAATATATTCTTAACAACAATGCTAATTTAAATTATACACTAAATTTATAGTTTAATAAAATTTACCGTTTCAGTATTGGTTTTCAATTTCTTGACAACACGCAATATCCTGATTCACTTATACCTTTATTTAATTAAATAAAAATTCCATTTTTATTTAAATATATTTCCTATTTTAAATAATTCAAAATTTTATTTAGAAACTAGTTTAAATTTAAAAACATATTAAAACTTATTGTTTTTAGGTCAAAATCTCAAAGTGACATGCTAGACAAAGTACCATCTTCCGGTGACCAGTGTGCGCCCACGAAATCTAGCCTGGCGATCTTGGTTTGGACAAATACCACTTGGCTGAGCCCATTGCCAAAGTACCAGGCCCCGATCCTCAGTAATTTCCCTCTCGATCACCCCAAAATACAATGTTCCCTTGAGTACCAGTTTCCTCTTCTTCTTCCTCCTTCTTTCTGCCATAGCTGTGCACGTGCACAAGCACGTGGGCCCACGCCACACTCCACCGGTCGTCGCCATTCACCCAACTCCACCACCTGACCACACCACGACCATCAGATCCCCCTCCACCTCGCCTGAACTGAAAATGGATGTGCTTCCTTCTTCTTCCAGTAAAACATCATCAAAGAAAAAACCTCCTGCCTCCTTCCATCGACCACCGATCGACACCATCACCTGGCCACATCATCACCCTACCCCGACGCCCAGATCCCCCCAGGACCGCAACCCCCTGGCCTCCCCTACGGTGAGAAATTCCAATGCAAACCTTAGAACCCAAAAACAGTTTATAAAACCTATTTTAATTGATTTTGCAAAAAACCGTTTATTTAAAAATTAAAGTGGTATTTTTCCTTGCTTCCCCACTTCCTTCCCCTCCTCCAGGCCAAGCGCCATCACCCCTCATCCCATGGATCAACGGAACTTCACCTATTTTCATTTTTTGACCAACCCTCTCTCTCTCTCTTGATTTATGCCTCTAAAAATCACAATCTTTGTTTTAAAAATCATTATTTTGTTGCATTAATATGTTTATACAATCACAACTTGTTTTTACTTAGTTTGAAAAACCACTTTGAAATTGAGAACCAGAAAGCATTTACTGTGTTTTATTTTTGCAACAGCAGTAAAGTTTTGCCAAGCTTGCTTTCCTTTTTAAACACTTCTATACCTTATATTGGAGATTTAAAACCATAGCACTCTACCCCATTCAAAACCCCAAATCCTATGTTACTGATCTAACCAAAGGCATAAGCATTCAACACATTAAAACATTCTCTAGTGACAGTAGCTAGCAATCATAACCTTAAGTCTAAGACCCTTAAGGTTCTACATCCAAACAGTGATCAATTCATCATTAACAAACAGGCAAACAAACATGACAATGTATTTGAACCAGATCATAAAAGAAATACAAGATCACTTCAGGCTATAACATCAAAACTGCAGTGAATGAAACAGAAATTAAAGGTGCATTTTTTTTTACTCACCTTAAATTTCCAAAACTCTTACTTTTTCTTTGCTAAAATCCTTTGAGTTGCTGTGTGTTTGTGTGAGTGAGTTGTGTGCATGTACTGGCCCTTATATAGTGGAAAAAATGAATAAAATACTTGGTGCAATAAATGCTGATGTGAAAATAGCAAAACAACTTTTTAACTTGACAATTGAAAGACCGCACAACTTTTTCTTTTCTCTCTCAAAATCTTTGCAAACTCTCCTCAAATTCACATGGTCTACACAGCCTATACACCCCCTAAAAAATATCCTATACCTTGTACAAAATACCTCTCATTGACCTTCAATGAAATAGCACATTAAATGTGCTATGTACTACTATGATCTTAGATCTTTTACCTTGGTTTAAACAAAGTGTTGTGATCATTCATGTGCCAAAAATATTCAGATTTCATTGAGTTTGCAAATCATACTTTTCAAATGTCTTTTTTGATTTTACAAGAATTTAAAAAAAATATAAACTTGCCTTGCAAGGATGGTTAAAAATGTGAAATTGTTGTACCATGAAAACCTTTGTCATGTGGTGAAAACACATAGAAAATACATAGAAAAATCCATGGTGTTGTGCTCAACTAGTGTAGGTAAGATTCATGGTATCAATACATGATTTGGTAATCTTTTTATGTACATGTTTATTGACAACATAGCCAAGGTCTTGAAAATAGAAATATGAATAGTATTTTCAGAAAATCACTTGGAAGGAAATAAAAAGATTCAAAAACTGAAAATGTTTTCATTCTAGAACGATTTTATCATGTGCAAAATCTTTGCCTTAAGGATCCTATCTTGTCATCAAATCTATAGTGTATGTAATACATGAATGGGAACATGATTTGAAAAGGGGATTTTGACAACACTTGCATATAGAAATTCAAATAAATTTTCATGAGATTTTATTTGCCATCCAATCTATGATACAGGTCATGAGAATAGACAATACATGTTTGATTTAATGTATATAAAAATGCAAATATCTTTTTGGATATTTTATATGAAATATGCTTTGCAAAAGGAGATGATCCCTTCATGTTGTGATTATGCATATGTAACTTGAAAATTGTTTTTGACAACAAAAGTGGCTTTATCATATTTTAATTCAAGTGTTAAAACTTTTAAAGCAAGGATTTACCAAAACTTGATTTCTTAAATCCTTTGAAAAAAAGAACAAACATGTATAATAAAAATGGCATCACAATTACATGCTATTAACAAGTGTTGACCTTCATACATATAAAAATCGATTTCAACAAACGCTATCAAACATATGCTACTATACATGGATGGGCAAAAATGGATTTTAGCAAGCGTTGTGCTATACACATCAGTAAATGCTATCATATTTACACAAAATTTAAAGAAATGCAAATTCAAACCTTCGACATGTTTAAAATATTTAAAGTCTTGATTTATTTAAATCGTATCTGTGAATATGTACTCACGATCAATCATTATCTGTGTAAATACCCGGGTCATTACATTAACACTATATTATTTTGAGTACTATATTTCCCATCATATATGGGCCTTACAACTGAGCAGTATCCAAGGTATTAACTAAAGCATCTCCGGTCGATTGAGTCAATAATGATCAGTTTTCTATTTCTAGCCTCCACTCATCCTAATAAGCAAAAGAACAAGGCTTTGTGATTTTGGTTAGCTAATTAACAGGAAATCAACTAAAATTATATATTTTTCCTTAATAACGTTGTGGTCTGTTCATTCTCCATTGTGAAAGTATTCACCTTATCCTAAAGCATTTTCTGTTAAGTGAAAATGCTTAATCTATCCCCAACATCACTTTATCTCAAAGCATGTTTACCTTTTCTGTTAAATGAAAATGTTGTATAATTATTTAAGAAATTGATATCTGTTGATTTACCGTTGTTAGAAAAAGTTCGGAAAGATATATATATATATATATATATATATATATATATATATATAAATATAAATATTAGGCTCAGGTCTCTAATAATTTTCAAAATTAGGCATACATCCGGTCCTAAACTTATTATAAAATACATCCCTATTTTTTGAAAATTCATTAAAAAATAAAAAAATCATGTAAATTAGAATTTAAATAAAACACGTACACAAAAAAATTCAGATGTTAAAACAATTGAAAAAAACACCAAAACCCAAAATAACAACGAAACCGCAATTAATTGCATCAAAAAATGCATATATTTGAAATTGTTGCGTACAGGTATACAACTATTGCAGTGATGCATTTGTGTTAACTTTTATGCATACATGTATGCATGTAATACAAAATAAATGCATACTGGTATGCAAATATTCGTGGTCATGCATATCAATTCATATTTATTTACATACATGCATGCAAGTGTTAAGAATAAATGCACACATGTATGCAACAATACGTAAGCATGAATATCAGTTCACGTCTACTTGCATACATATATGCAAGAATACAACATACTTGCATACATGCATACAAGTATTCATGCAAAATTTTCAATATGGAATCTGCATGAATTATTTTCATGCATGTATGCAAATATTTAGAACAGTTGCATGCATGTATGCAAGAATTCATGTAGATTTCGATGTAAACTGCATCAAAAATAGTTGCATATATGTATGCAACTATTTGGTTTACTTGCATACATGTATGCCAAAAAAATAAAAAATTCTATGGTCTTCTAGGAACATTTGCATTTTTTTTAAGTATACAACGCTTTTTTTTTTGACAAAAAACACGTAACTTAAATTCTAGGGATCCGCTTTACAAAAGAGTAACGATCGGGAATTTCACTTGATCCGAATCGATCGCTAAACCGACCAAGACCGTTCGAAACCCTGATTGTTTGAGAACACGACCGATCATAACACAAACAGAAGAACATTTCATTGTATATTACAACAATTCCATCATAATACAAGAATATACAGAGTATGAATAATTATAATACAACAGAAAAATATCCGAGATTATAATACATTACATAGCAGCGGAAAATAGTACAATACACAACTGAAAGAGATTACGGATACAGTGCTTTCCGGATATCATTCCAGCTGTAAACCAGGTTCCTGTGAATATAAATCTGCAAAACCAAAACTACTAGCTGCCCGTGCAGAAAATAGGGGCACCCAGAGTTTAGGTTAAAACAATAAACTCCAGGTCAGTCATGTGACTGGTGTGAGAACTAAAACAGTTATTTAAAACATTACTTTAAATCAGATATATCAAGGGACCACGCCGTATAAAACAGAACGGGTTTCCTCCCAAGAATACCAGTGCATATAACAAAACAACGCAATGCTTTTTTTGGAAAAATGAAGCTATTATAAGACCCAGGTCCCATCACATAATGCAACACAAGCCGGAGGATAGGGTTTTCCCTTAGAATAGCCAAACATGCTTGGTACGTTAAAAAAACAAATCATTTGATACTATTATAGTGTATAGTGTCAAAACAATATCAATCATAGACGGCATGGGTACCATATATCATGTCGCCATACTAGGCTCTACAATCAAAACCGCAAATGTCACGTATTGGAAGTTGGGTTTCCATCTGTAAACCGAGGAAAAAGATAGTCCTAAACCGATTCGAGACTCTCTAGCCCGAGCCTCAGGACCCAGACACAGGTGAGCCCTTGGATCATCAGGGCCGGTTGACCGATATGGATTAAATTGCCTGAACACTGTGTTTCCCCACCCTTTGGGGCGTAAATGAGCCAAATTACTCCATCGGCTCCACACAGTCACCGATATACCCGAGGCGCCTTGCAACAGCAACAACCACAATGGTGAAAATAATATAAATGTCAGGGCTGGTAGGTCACTGACACCACCCTAGCTAGAAGGAAACGCATGCCCTCCCTGATGTCCTCTCCCGTTTGCTTGTTCACAACCGGGGTGTGAGGCTCGCGAATCAACGTTACACAAAGCTATGCCATACAGGAGGTGCTTTGATCATCAACCACTAGACTTTGCTTTTCAACAGAAGCCTTGATCAACTGCCTCTTAGGCATGCCACACAGGCAATTCACTCCATGCGATTGATATCCATCAATATATAACTCCTGAGCTCGTACGTCTTAGAGAAAGGCGTTAAGCAAGAGAATAAATTCTCCGCCGCCAAATAAATATATATTTAATAGAAATCAATCACACAAAATAAAATCCAATGTCAGACACACAGTCCATTTACAAGTTCGTTCCGGGTCTGAACAAAACTGGAGGCACCTTGTACCTCGCATATCGACCGATCTCCAAGTACGTCTGGACGATCACCAACTGATTCCCTCCTCTTGGGTGTACATCCCAATCAAGATCATCATCAATCACCCAAACGATGTGAAGACCTCTGGTCTTCAACCACCGTCTTCATCCTTGACACATCGTCGAATCAGTTATTCAGAATGGGATAAACCCGATCTTTCTGAATAACTCACGTATATAATAAACAAGTGTTACACAAATACAACATATGCCTCATTCCAATTCAGAATATTCTTTTATTCAAATATTCTTACACTTTGGGAAAAGTTCTCATTAATTTTATCAAAGATAAATTCTTTAATCTTCTTTTGAATATCAATTTAAACCAAATTATAGTTTATCCATACTAGTCGGGATTAACGAACCTTACCGAAGTAATCATTTGTTTTAAATATCTCAATCCCAACCTATTCATCCCATGAAGTAAAACTGGTAATACTTCATATCTAACACCACGGTGTTATCGGTAAATTCAATTACCATTTCACGTTCAAATCTAATTAAAGATTTAACTATCGCCTGGAGCAAAAATGGTGATACTCCATTCTCGATCATCTCAATCTAATTAATGATTCATTAAAACTCCACTTGGTTTTAGTCTTCCCAAAAATCATATTAATGATTGTTTAACTTGGGAAACCATATCCTTCTATTCAACACATGAATTTTCTTTCTATTCAACACATGAATTTTCTTTCTATTCAACACATGAATTTTCTTTCTATAATATTCCTTATTTTCCAAATTGGAATGAGGCACAATCAATTACCATATAATGTTAATTATATGGATTCCATACAACACATGTATATAATAGCAACGATAAATAATCAGCCATCATCCAGATTGCACTCCACAACTGGATAAGCATTAAATATAAATAATTAACGCTTACACAGTCTGTCGACCCATCGACGGGATTAGTGTACATCAAATATCATCCCAATACCCGTGTGGAGTTTCAAATCAACAAACACAAATTTTTATTTTTGAAGTTAGGTGATGTGTAAAATTTATCGTCCCAATCAGTATCAGTCAAAACAGTGTATATAAACAAATCGTCCGATTTGTTTATTACTATTTATTTTATATATACGTTAAAAATTATATTTTCAACCATAAAATATTTATTCAATCCACATCACACAATCAATTTTCACAACACATCAATCAAACAAACAAGCCATCCATGGTCTGTGGACGACGGGTGTCGGGTGCTACTAAGCACCGTCTGCATCCTAGTATATATTTCAAACTAGAAATCCAATTAATAGTGAGAATTTCTCACCGAGGGTTCCACTCCTCCGTGCTTTCCTTCTGAACTATTCGGGTTTCGTTTTGATTTCAGTCGATACCATCACCATCTTTTCAATTCCTTTTATAATTAAAAATAAATATTTATATTCTAACGACGATTCAAATAAATATATACGTTCTAATTCTATTCAAAATAAATTTCTCGTCGTTATTATTTGAAATAATTCATTTTAAATATACAAAATTCATCCAAATCACCAAAACAAAAATTTTAAATTGGCTCAGATTTCTGGGTTTTTACAAAAAGAAAGATGGGAGAGATGTCGTTCCTATTTCCAAAGTTTCCGGGGATGTGATGCATACGGACCCTAAATATATTCACACACACACACACACACATATATATATATATATACACACACATACATACATACATACATATACATACATACATATATAAATAAGTATATATATATATAATACTCAACTGAGTACCAAATTTAAAGCCAACAGATCAAACATCAAACATCAAACTGTTGAATGGATTCAACACCATGCATACACCAAAGCAATTTAGGTAGCACACATTCTGTGATTATATTAAACAATGATAAAAGTTTTATATTACCATTCAAAAGTTTTATATTTGATATGACCGTTCATCTGTACACTGTTAACTTTCTATTTGCACTACAAGAACATATGGCTTTTCCAATGGCTATTAGCCGTTGGCGGTCGCTGGCGGCCGTTGGAATAGTGTCCACGACTTCCAACGGCTTCCATCGGACACACCGGATTGTTTCCAACGGCTTCCAACAGTAAATACTGTTGGAAACCGTTTAAAAACAATGTCCATACTGCCGTTGGAAACCGTTGATAGCCGTTGGAAATACTGGGTACTTTTTTATATAACAACAAGCCAACTTCCTTCCAGCCTCCCCACCTCATTTCATTTCTATTCCAGTCGCTTTTCCAATCTTTTTCCAACCAGTTCCACAATTATGTGACACATATATACCACTAACAATCAAAATAAAACGCATAAACATATATATATATATATATATATATGCAACAAAAACTCTTTACACATCCAAAAAATCATCCAAGCATGTCTAAAAAGCGTACCAACATATACAAACACCCAAAACAACCATCCAAACGTGCTAACAAAAGCGTACCAATATATATAAACCATCAAAACACATCCAAACTTGTCTCGTCATACATCAAAATAAAACACATCCCCAACTGAGCGTCAAAACACATACCTCAAGCTACATCGTCGCTATAATCACCAGAAGTAGACGATGAGGGAACATCACCATGAGTATGCATGTACTCTGCAACCTTTTGATTCAGCTGCTCAATCTTCATACCTTGCACGCGATTCTGGTCCTGCAGCTGATCAATCAACGCTCGCAACTCCTTAATTTCTTCCTTGTCTTGTGCCTTCTCGTCTTGTCGAACCTGCAAATACAAGTATCATATTAGTGAACATACAATGCTAACATACAATTTCAAAGTCATTTTAACAATGCTAACATGCAATTTTTATAACATAGCTAACATTTACAATGCTAACAATGCTCAATAATAGCTAACATACAATTTTTATAACATGCAATTTTTATACAAGTAATTTGTGATACAAGTAATTTTAATAAATAATTTTTATTTACAAGTAATTGTCATAACATACAATTTCAAAGTCATTTTAACAATGCTAACATACAATTTTTATAACATGCAATTTTTATAACATACATTCATAACATGCAATTTTTATACAAGTAATTTGTTATACAAGTAATTTTAATAATTAATTTTTATTTACAAGTAATTGTTATAACATACAATTTCAAATTCATTTTAACAATGCTAACATACAATTTTTATAACATGCAAAATGAACTCATAACAAAATCATACAAGTAATTTGTTGTACATACATCATTATTAGTGAGCGAATGCACTTCTAGTAGAAGTCAGTCTTAACAGAGAAAAAAACACTTAATAATGTAGATGTAAATAATTTATATTATATGAATATTACCGTCAGGTTGCTAAATCCGTAACGCTTGCTCCGCTGTGTTTTTTCCATAACAGCATCGAATAAGTTGTCTTCCTCCTCCTGCGTCAACTCATCACAACTCGAATCCTCAAGCACATGAACCTGTGCCTCCTGGAACTTTGCCTATAATGCAAAAAATAATTTCATTTGACAAATAATAAAACGATGATTTTATTTTACAGTAACTAGTAATTAATAAACTAATCAATTCATGCTTATAATATTTAAAATACACATACGTGTGCCTGTGTCGCCTTGTCCTAATCATCCCACTCATATGTGACGTTGCCAGCCTCGTCTACCTACCTGGATGCCTGGGTGTGAGTAAAGACATCCATGTATGACACGGAATGTCCATAAAATCGTTCTTGCAGTTGGTAGTTTGAATAATTGATTCCACATTGTCAATCACTGAACTAATCAATTTACAAATGTAATAATTAACAAATTTACCAAGTCCTCGCGGTGATGTTGGAAAGACTTAGATCCTCCGCGATGAGTTACAGGATTCTTGTTGTGACAATCTCAAAACTCCGTATGACGCAATTAAGGATAATCATTGGAATATAACACATTAATCATCATAGCAGAGAATACATAATAAACAGAAAATAGAATAATTTACATCAATATGACAGCGGAATCATAATGTGTAACAACATCAGAATAGCACAGTGTAGGATACAACTTAGTGCAAGAAATGAAATGATCAGTCTACATCAAGATCACTGGTACATATACATCATAGAAGTAAATCTGTCTACATCGCGGTAAGAGGAATCATATACATAAGGTACAAATGGCGGAATATCACATAGCCAAAATACTGAGAAGTCAAGTCCTCGCCATACAAGCCAAAATATGCACTCCATGCTCTAGTGCAAAAGCCAAAATATACCCTGTTACCTATCACTAGGATGCCCGTGTGAAAATAAGGGCACCCGAGTTTGCAAAGTGAAACAAACTACGAGTCAGTCATGGGACTGGTATGAGAAATCTACTTAACTGGATAAACAACAATAACAAGGCAAATCATAGGACCACGCCACTTTCGCGGAATGGGTTTACTCCAGTGATTGCCAGTGCATTTAAACAAGGTAAATTATTTAAATAACACAATGCTTTTTATAAAAATGCAGCCATTATAAGACCCCAAGTCCCATCATACAATGCAACACAAGCCGGAGGATAGGGTTTTACCTTATAATGGTAAAAATATGCTTAATATGTGTAAAGAAAAATCATTTGATATTATTACTAGTGCATATATGTTTCAAAAGCAAATTCAATCATAAATATCAATCATAGACGACATAAGTGCACATACCACTATGTCGCCATATATAAGTACAATCAAATCCATGATTTCGTATTGGAAATTTGTATTCCGTCATGAGTCGAGGCAAGGGGTAAGCTCCTCACTGCTTCGAGACACTCTAGCAAATGCCTCAGGACTCCCCGTAGAGAACCCTTGGATCTTCAGGGCCGGTCCTCTCTTATGTTTGAGGATTAGTTGCTCCTGAACACACGTTTCCCAGTCCTATCGGACCTATCCATCGGCTCCATAGAGACCGATATATCTGAGGCGCCTCGCATTCCAACATCCACAAGGGTATAATAAACAACGATGTCAGGGCTAGTAAAAGCTGACACCACCCATAGCTAGAAAGAAACGTCGTGCACTCCCTGCAGTCACAATCCCGTTTTGACTCATATCGATGGGTGAGGCTCGCGAATTAACGCCATACAAAAAGCTACGCTATATCAAAGCCATGCTGTGATCATCAACCACAAGACACTGCTTTTCAACAAAAGCCTTGATCATTTACATATTTGCATGCCACGTTGTCAATCCACACCATACCACTGATGTCAACCGATATACAACCTCTGAGCTCGTACGTCTCAGAGAATGGCGTTAAGCAATAGAATAAATTCTCCGCCGCCAAACAGATGTATATTCTGTAGAGATCAACAAACACAACACATAATACACGTTAGACACAAATCCATTTTCAAGCCCGTTCTGGGTCTGAACGAAACTGGCGGCACCTTATTCCTTCTCCCGTATGTCCAATATAGGAGAGAGGCCCTCGCATATCCGGACGATCAACAAGTACATCTAGACCACTACCACTGTAATCTCATCAAGGGATCTACCCATCTCAAAGGCATCAGTAGTAATCTACACGATGTGAAGATCACCGGTCTTGCACCGTCTTCATATCTTCAACATTTATTCGTCGATCAATTATTTGAAATGAGCATCAACTCGGACTTTTCAAATAATTCATGTATATTAGAATTCAAATCAATTCTGTCCATGGTTAAATTATTCGACATCCACATTCCAATTCTTTATATAATTTTTAATGTCAAACACATTCAACCATCAAATATCAAGCAAACCAAGTAGAATTGGTTTATTTCCATTCCATATCACCTATAATATTTTATAACGATATATCACTATTTTTATTTATTTAAAAATAGCTCCATTTAATTAAACTATTTTCAGGCCATAACGTGGCCCTAGCGCTGTTTTTCACTAATTTTGATTTACACATTTCTCAAAATCTAACCTTCAGATCTTAACGAAGTTGATTCCATTGGAAATATCTCTCTAAAGCGAACCCAATGGTTTCGGTTTTGGGAGAATCTGACGGTCGGATCTCTCGATATAATGGTTTAAAGTTACGATTTCAAAATACGAACTGCAGCATCATTATTCGTTTTATTTAATTTATATATATATATATATATATATATATATATATATATATATATATATAATTCATTCGACGATTTCCATATCGTTTTTCACTTCAGATATTTCACTAATGCCTTTAAATTTCAGAAAATTTCGCCATAACCTCCTTTGTATGGGGAGGGGTTTAGAAATTTATTGGGTCGTATTAGGCACCCAATAAATCCTAAAAACCATGCACATATTTATATTGATATATTCCGGTGTCCACACGGGAGTGTGTATAGATCATAACTCCAGAGAATAAATTCTCGTCACCCTATAAATGGTTTTTGTGCCTTAATGACCAGAGAGACGTGTTTATTGTCATCTCCAGACCCGTGTGGGATTTTTATTAATCTGGGAATTTATCGTTATATTTTATATAATCCATATCAGTCTTCAGTTCAACCTAAAATATAGTCATTGCCATACAAGCTTCTCGCTTGTACGATACATCTTCCACCTCGTCACATAAGCTCCAAATGCTTATGTAGTATATGATAGGGTATGCTATCTTCAAGAAGTATGCCATGAAGTGTAGTTCAAAATTAATTGTTACTATCTGTAACGACCCGGGGGTTTTGACGCCCGAATTCTGACAATAATACACCAATCCTGTATTACTGGTCGGAACTCAAGTATCGAAAACACCAGATAGTTATGAGAAAGAAGTTAGAGGGTGAGATAAGAAAGAAAGAAATATAAGAATAGAAGAAGAAGAAGAACCAATACCACAACACAGAATCAGAGTCTCACATCGCAGCGGAACAAAATATAATATGGAAATAAATCTTTATTGAGAGCTTTCAAAATTACTTACAGTATCAGAGTACATCAACATATCTGGACAGTTATATAACCTGTCCTCATATACAATCACACAGCGGAACAGTAGCTATATATATAACCATACGTTTGAACTCTTTCAGCTTGTCTCTGTACTTCGCAGCATCCGGTAACCTGGACCTGTACACCCCGGCCTAACCCGAGCATTTACAAAACACCGGGTCAGTCTGGTGAACCAGAGTGAGATAAACTCGCACAGTATTAAGGTATCACACAACTTGATTTTAAAGTAAAAATCTTTTCGAAAGAAAAGGATAATCGTAAGACCGAATCCACACATAAATACGGACGGTTTTTACCTTACGATAACCCAAAACGGTTTGAAATCAATAACTTGTCTGATATTATAATAGTGTCTAAACACAAGTAAATATAAATCTAGCGGAACGCTTGCATCTCACGCTCCACATATATAGTATACAAACAAAACCGCAGGCGCTTATTGGAGATTGGATTCCGACCTTGACAAGGTATGGGACCACCTGCCGATAGTGTATCTCTAGAGGCGAATACACTGGGTTCAACAAGAACGTCTTGCAACCCGGCCCACACATGACCGACCACTCATTTCGCTTGAGTGTATCGAATGTATATCACCAACGGTTGGGCTCAAACCACCGTTCCCGAATGGGCAGAATCGATAGAATAAGAACAAAAGGAATTTCTCTAGATAGGTGATTATACACCCTAATGGGAGCGACCCACATAGCCATGCTGCCTGCCCGATTTCTGTCATCTCCCGGTTGATGAGGGTTGAGGCTACGCTTTATCAGCACATCTCATTCACTTCGAATGTCACATCGTCAGATCCATCAACAGTCACTAATTGACGTCCACAACAATACTTTATGTGTTGGCTAAAAGAAGTTTCCTTCTCCGCTTCCACTCTTGGTACGGTTGAAGAAATCAATGTACGTGACTTTTCTGGAAATACTCTGTCAGACATTCATCCATACAAGTCACCCAGTAACAGGGTGAACCGAAGGTACTCCCCTACTGCATCCAATATAGGAATCACCCCATGGATCAGTAGCGAGAAGTCCTTGCATCCCGTATATTCCAATCACGACAGAATCACAGTATATCTATGGTTGCAAGTCAGAGATTCTAAGTAATCCTTCCGCTTATGAAGATCCACGGTCTTTAGTAGCTCTATCTTGAATCAGCATCTTCATTGTATTCGTATTTGCTGGACGGAATGGTTTTCGAATACATTCGATCCCGGTCTTTCCGTACCAACAATCGTATGGGCCAATTTTGATAGTCGATTATTTAACTATCAAATAAAACAAACATTCATCCATAAAAGAAAATGGATTCACTGGTTCAATACTCAGTATCATTTAGCCTCTCTAACGAACCGCCCGTTAATTCTATTCTTTAAATTTCCAATATTTGAAAACATCCCTTTCACTTCTTATTTTGAAATAAGACTATTCTCCAAATTCATTTTTTCCAACCTATAAACTTTTTCCGGAAACAGTTTATAATATCATTTATGGAAATCATAACTTATGTTTTCCTCAACTGTTCTTGTTCATAAACTAATACCATCCTTGGATAATCATGGAGTCGTTCAAGTTGGGGTATTTTATTTACCTCTCAGACCTTGACCAACAACATTCATACGTTCGGAATAAATAGAAGTTTATTAACAGCATATTTCCCTTTGAAATCCTATCCAAATCTCATCCACGTTTACTTAACTAATTGTTAAGTAAATTCTCATTAATCCTTTCGATTTATTAATAATCATTTACAATATTATATACGAATTTTGATTCTATTAGAAATAGAATCTTTATGAAACTTCCTTGATATCTCTTTATTACAATATTACCATTTATTTCGACAATTCAAATTTCATTTGTTTTAAAAACCATATAAACAAAACTTTTATAAATCTCATATTAATACCTTATACAATTTTATATTGATATACTTCTCAAATCCTTATATTGGTATTTATCAAGATGATTCAACTTGTTATTTGTGCCAAACATTACAAACTTCATTTCAAAACTATTTCACTTATCACGTTCTCTTTAACTCGTACTCGACCACTTATTCGTCGTCTACAACATATGATAATCCCTTTATGAAAAATCTCATATCTTATTTCATTTGTAACCCATGTTATAAACCCATTCACAAACCCTAAATCTTATTTACTTACTCGATTTCATTTTCAAAACTTTAAATTTCCATTTACAAAATCTTTGTAAATTAACTACGATACTTACCATTCGTTTTCACTTGCGCATCTTTGATTTTGTTTACAAACCTCATTTGTAATTCATCAGCGACAACTAATATTCGTTGTCGTTATTCACATTCTTAACCTCATTTAAAATTCTTCCTTTAGTTAACATTCCGAACTTCGGAATATCACATTCCGAACCTCGGAATAGAACTCACTTCGATTAATCATTCCGAACTTCGGAATACCACATTCCGAACCTCGGAATATACTCGCTTCCATTTATTTAATCAAATCTCATTTATAAATTCATATTCATACTTTCAACTTCGATTTCATTCAAAATATGAAACCCCATTTCCAAATCACCACTCATTTCCATCCCAAATGATTTGTTAATCTCATACACGAAATGTTATCACATTTCGTATTTGTTTGAAACGACGTTTGTCAAAAATGATCATTTATTAAAAAACATTTCTCTTTGAACTCTTTTACCCGTTCTCGCATACCCATGATTTAACTATTCCATTTTCTATTATGAAATCAATTTAAAATTTCTTTTACGACCGTAAGGCCTTCACAAAACCATTTCAATATTTGAATAATCAACACGATAAATTATATCGTTTAACCGTTCATTTAATACATCTTGCATCTCTATTAGTTATATTTATATAAAATTGATAAATTTAACTTCGACTATTATTTTTACAATAAAAATCGTATTTCAAAACCATATAAAAATATATTTATATCTTTGAAAACATTCGAAACCCATTTAGTATTGATTTCGAAAAATCATTCCTTTTAGTCGACGGTATTAAAGAGGCAAATGGTTACTAAAGTACCAAACCGTGAAATATAAACCAATTTCACATTACATAACAAACAATATAATCATATTGATAACGTTATTCAGTTCAAAATGGCCAATCAATATTTGGTTTCCATCTAAATAGATGACATGAACAGTTTAATGATAACGGTCAATAATAACAGTAACAGTTAATACTGGGATAATAACAGCAATTCAAGCATTCAACTATTTGATCATAACGTTTATAGTGTTATAAACGTAACCACTGAGGTATGTTACCTCAATTGGATTTAATCGTTAGAAATAACGATTAGTTTTCAATTAAATTAAACCGTCGTTTAATTTAACTGTTTCAGCCCATACAACGAACGAACAAACAACAACCATAAACAAGCATAGCACACAATTATAAAACCCGACTTATATAAAATATAAGAAGGGAGAACTGAGTGAGTTTAACTCACCTCGATTCCCGTTTGTTGTCAATTGGTTACGCTCGTCGATGCGGTTTCAGCATCTCTGACCTTCCCGAATTCTTTATTCCCTTTCCTCAAGCAATTTTACTTCCCTTTGTAGACTTCTCCACGCATATAATGTTGTTCATCTTTTGCCTTGCCACCTTCCGCATGTTGTTGCTTCACACTCCTCCGAGACCTGCTAACGCAGCTACCCACTTCCAGCTTTGTTTATGTTCGTTTGCACTATTTATTTATTTTTTCTTTATGATGCGCAACGCATCATACATTTTTTTTTTCGCAAATCATTCTACAGTCCCCCTTTCTTTCTTCCCCCATCCTGTTCGTTTTCCACGCATGCATGCAGTCTCCAGTCCACCACATTTCACCGAGTTTCCATCCTCCCTTTCATCGTATCCACGCGCATGCGCTCCTCCTCTCTCTCTTCGCTTTATACACATCTTCACGTTTTACTGACTTTGTGCCTTCCCACGTCCAATAACCAGGCACGCCTTTAATTAGTGAAAGTAAGCCAACCTCGTGCAGTCCACATCCGAAGTGGAACTCACGCTAGTTCTCCTTTCTCAACGCAGCTGCGCTCCTTCCACTGACTGGGAGAACTCGGCTTCACCCTCGCTTCGGTGGGAAATATGCGGTATGAGTGGAGCTCGCAGGTTCTTTACATATATGAATACGAATGGAGGTTGCTAATTTTGATTTTAATACGTGAAAAGGTTGCTCACGTTTTCATCGGAAGAAGGAAAAATTTGGTTTTGTTTCGCCATTACTGAAGAAGATAAAGGAAATGAATGGAGCGAGCTATTTTATAAGGGGAAGAACGTGGGGAGCAAGGAAAAATTAGGATGTAGGCTTGCAGTAAAAGTTAGAGTGCTAGTATGTACGATGTGGTGAGAAATTAACGCCTTGGTCGACACGGGTTGGATAAATTGGCAGCCAAGGAACCAAATCCGTGGAGCGCAAGTAAATCGTGATTAGTGACAGTGTGGGGAGATTGTCATCCACGTAAACAAAATGTTTGGGTTGCAAAGTATATTTGGATTTTCACGCACGTTTTGATCTGCATGCACCTAGTACTGTAGCATTTGGCTTGCATGCACGTTGTATTTTTTTTTTTTTTTTTTTTTTTTTTTTTTGAAGTGGGATGCAAGGTTCTTTTGTTTGGCTGACATAGTTTTCTATTGTTTGCGTTTCTATTGTTTGGACCGCAACAAAGCAAAAGAATGTACGTAAGCCATAAGAGGAAGCAAAAAGGAAAGGTGGGATAGATTTAATAATATTTTATTATAATGAAATGTGCATGGAGTTTTTCGTAAAATTAACATCTCAATTGACTCCTAATTCAAGAAGTGATACATAATTCTAGCATAAAAAAATATTCCGGATCCAATGGGACAGGTTTCGTCGAATTCCGACACCGTTTGCGAAAATCCTTTAGAAAATATCGATGAAAAACACCGAGCAATAATTCCTTAAAATTACAGAAAAAATCCTAAAAATATGAGGCCTTGCCATTTCACTAGACCTCTTCCTAAGGTTTCGCATGAAACTTGTTTCATTGAATTTTGAGTTCGTTTGACCAGTTAACCATTCAAATAAAGTTACCTACACCACTATGTATTCATGTATGAGCGTTGCAGACTGAAATAAAAATACAGTCGTGTTCAGTGAGGTGTCGTGATCCCAAAAATATAATAATACCGGTAGTTTAACTTATATTGTGAAATCCCAAAATGTTGTCACATGGTGTAAAATACTCCAAATAAAAAGTTGCTTATTTAATTAATTAAAAATTACAGTAAAATTCTAAAAATTAAATTATCACTACGCCTCAAAAGAACCTAGTCTAAATTCGAAACTGATATGCAGTTATATCCAATAATCCGTTACGGTCGATAAACGATTACGCCGCTGTTTTTCTGCCACATTGATTTGGGCATAACTTCCAATCTACACGACGAAATCCCAATTTTTCTCTTCCATTAGAAAAATATACTTCTCCAGCTCCGTACATTTCTTGTTTCACAGAAATCCGATTTAAAACGGACTCTGTATATCCAGTTGAAGTTCAAAACTCTATTTTTCGAACTGCAGCGCTGTTCTGAGCTCGTTTTATTTTATATATGAATATATATCGTTCAACTTCGTTTAAATAGTGATTTAAATATTAAAACCCTTTAATATTCCAAATAAAATATTAAAATAATAATTTAAATATTAAACTACCAAAAATTCGGGACATTACATTCTTCCCCCCTTAAAATAATTTCGTCCTCGAAATTGCTAAGGTAAGAAAGAACGTTACAAATCCCATTTATTTCCAAATCCAAATTATTTTAAATTAGAAACCAATTTCAATACCATATATAGATATTTCCAAAAATATTGAAAATTTCCTAACATCTTAAATTTCCAAAAAATTTCGCCAGTACCTCCTCTATACGGCTCAATCGGTACAACTACAACTTGCCTTCTTAGGCCTCCCCCAATCTAAAACAAAATAAAACAGCCAAGCGGCTTGCCAAATAAGCTCATAAATCACCAAACCCATATAGAAATAAATGTGTACCTTTTTGTCGGGCATACCATTATATCCTTTCCATCTGCTGCCCTGTCAGCATATACAAATGCATCCCCAAACAAAATACCAATTTTATCCTCAGAACCAAATCCTTCACGCATTCAAGCCAAATCCCATTCTTAACTCAATTTCCATCCATTGTCAATTCCAACTCTTAACTTACCTGTCCAACACCATTTCAGATTCCTGTCTCGCAATTCAAAATCTGATTCTGCTTAATATATTATATCTTGATTCAATTTCCCGCTAGTTGGTTTCAATTCAATTCATATTCAGTTTCATTCCAATTTTTGACACTAGAATTTATTTTCCATACCTTCGTTAAACCATTTTATGAATTATATTCAACCGCTTGTCATCCAATAACAACCAATTCACAACCATCAACCAATACACAACCAAATAAACAAAATTTATTGAATTCACATTCAATATTAATATTTATTTTGGTTTCACACATTTGATTATTATTCATTCATTTAATTTCCAATTTAATTTAATTACAATATCATTCTGAAATTAATTACACTTAATCAAGCTAAGTAACAATTCAACTTTTTAATTTGATTTGAATCCCATTCAAATCGATCAAACACACTAATATCTCAATGATTTAATAAAAATTTCTTTTCTACACAAAAATATATTTTGGGTAAAATTATTCCATTTACCCTCTTTTCAAAACATAAAACTTTTGTATATAAAATTTTCAAATACGCTCTCATATATATACACTGAATCTCGATCTAGGGTATTACTAACCCCATCTCTATCGAGTTACGCCACAGAGCCAAGGTTATTACTAAACCAATAGCTCTGATACCACTGTAACGACCCGGGGGTTTTGACGCCCGAATTCTGACAATAATACACCAATCCTGTATTACTGGTCGGAACTCAAGTATCGAAAACACCAGATAGTTATGAGAAAGAAGTTAGAGGGTGAGATAAGAAAGAAAGAAATATAAAAATAGAAGAAGAAGAAGAACCAATACCACAACACAGAATCAGAGTCTCACATCGCAGCGGAACAAAATATAATATGGAAATAAATCTTTATTGAGAGCTTTCAAAATTACTTACAGTATCAGAGTACATCAACATATCTGGACAGTTATATAACCTGTCCTCATATACAATCACACAGCGGAACAGTAGCTATATATATATAACCATACGTTTGAACTCTTTCAGCTTGTCTCTGGACTTCGCAGCATCCGGTAACCTGGACCTGTACACCCCGGCCTAACCCGAGCATTTACAAAACACCGGGTCAGTCTGGTGAACCAGAGTGAGATAAACTCGCACAGTATTAAGGTATCACACAACTTGATTTTAAAGTAAAAATCTTTTCGAAAGAAAAGGATAATCGTAAGACCGAATCCACACATAAATACGGACGGTTTTTACCTTACGATAACCCAAAACGGTTTGAAATCAATAACTTGTCTGATATTATAATAGTGTCTAAACACAAGTAAATATAAATCTAGCGGAACGCTTGCATCTCACGCTCCACATATATAGTATACAAACAAAACCGCAGGCGCTTATTGGAGATTGGATTCCGACCTTGACAAGGTATGGGACCACCTGCCGATAGTGTATCTCTAGAGGCGAATACACTGGGTTCAACAAGAACGTCTTGCAACCCGGCCCACACATGACCGACCACTCATTTCGCTTGAGTGTATCGAATGTATATCACCAACGGTTGGGCTCAAACCACCGTTCCCGAATGGGCAGAATCGATAGAATAAGAACAAAAGGAATTTCTCTAGATAGGTGATTATACACCGTAATGGGAGCGACCCACATAGCCATGCTGCCTGCCCGATTTCTGTCATCTCCCGGTTGATGAGGGTTGAGGCTACGCTTTATCAGCACATCTCATTCACTTCGAATGTCACATCGTCAGATCCATCAACAGTCACTAATTGACGTCCACAACAATACTTTATGTGTTGGCTAAAAGAAGTTTCCTTCTCCGCTTCCACTCTTGGTACGGTTGAAGAAATCAATGTACGTGACTTTTCTGGAAATACTCTGTCAGACATTCATCCATACAAGTCACCCAGTAACAGGGTGAACCGAAGGTACTCCCCTACTGCATCCAATATAGGAATCACCCCATGGATCAGTAGCGAGAAGTCCTTGCATCCCGTATATTCCAATCACGACAGAATCACAGTATATCTATGGTTGCAAGTCAGAGATTCTAAGTAATCCTTCCGCTTATGAAGATCCACGGTCTTTAGTAGCTCTATCTTGAATCAGCATCTTCATTGTATTCGTATTTGCTGGACGGAATGGTTTTCGAATACATTCGATCCCGGTCTTTCCGTACCAACAATCGTATGGGCCAATTTTGATAGTCGATTATTTAACTATCAAATAAAACAAACATTCATCCATAAAAGAAAATGGATTCACTGGTTCAATACTCAGTATCATTTAGCCTCTCTAACGAACCGCCCGTTAATTCTATTCTTTAAATTTCCAATATTTGAAAACATCCCTTTCACTTCTTATTTTGAAATAAGACTATTCTCCAAATTCATTTTTTCCAACCTATAAACTTTTTCCGGAAACAGTTTATAATATCATTTATGGAAATCATAACTTATGTTTTCCTCAACTGTTCTTGTTCATAAACTAATACCATCCTTGGATAATCATGGAGTCGTTCAAGTTGGGGTATTTTATTTACCTCTCAGACCTTGACCAACAACATTCATACGTTCGGAATAAATAGAAGTTTATTAACAGCATATTTCCCTTTGAAATCCTATCCAAATCTCATCCACGTTTACTTAACTAATTGTTAAGTAAATTCTCATTAATCCTTTCGATTTATTAATAATCATTTACAATATTATATACGAATTTTGATTCTATTAGAAATAGAATCTTTATGAAACTTCCTTGATATCTCTTTATTACAATATTACCATTTATTTCGACAATTCAAATTTCATTTGTTTTAAAAACCATATAAACAAAACTTTTATAAATCTCATATTAATACCTTATACAATTTTATATTGATATACTTCTCAAATCCTTATATTGGTATTTATCAAGATGATTCAACTTGTTATTTGTGCCAAACATTACAAACTTCATTTCAAAACTATTTCACTTATCACGTTCTCTTTAACTCGTACTCGACCACTTATTCGTCGTCTACAACATATGATAATCCCTTTATGAAAAATCTCATATCTTATTTCATTTGTAACCCATGTTATAAACCCATTCACAAACCCTAAATCTTATTTACTTACTCGATTTCATTTTCAAAACTTTAAATTTCCATTTACAAAATCTTTGTAAATTAACTACGATACTTACCATTCGTTTTCACTTGCGCATCTTTGATTTTGTTTACAAACCTCATTTGTAATTCATCAGCGACAACTAATATTCGTTGTCGTTATTCACATTCTTAACCTCATTTAAAATTCTTCCTTTAGTTAACATTCCGAACTTCGGAATATCACATTCCGAACCTCGGAATAGAACTCACTTCGATTAATCATTCCGAACTTCGGAATACCACATTCCGAACCTCGGAATATAATCGCTTCCATTTATTTAATCAAATCTCATTTATAAATTCATATTCATACTTTCAACTTCGATTTCATTCAAAATATGAAACCCCATTTCCAAATCACCACTCATTTCCATCCCAAATGATTTGTTAATCTCATACACGAAATGTTATCACATTTCGTATTTGTTTGAAACGACGTTTGTCAAAAATGATCATTTATTAAAAAACATTTCTCTTTGAACTCTTTTACCCGTTCTCGCATACCCATGATTTAACTATTCCATTTTCTATTATGAAATCAATTTAAAATTTCTTTTACGACCGTAAGGCCTTCACAAAACCATTTCAATATTTGAATAATCAACACGATAAATTATATCGTTTAACCGTTCATTTAATACATCTTGCATCTCTATTAGTTATATTTATATAAAATTGATAAATTTAACTTCGACTATTATTTTTACAATAAAAATCGTATTTCAAAACCATATAAAAATATATTTATATCTTTGAAAACATTCGAAACCCATTTAGTATTGATTTCGAAAAATCATTCCTTTTAGTCGACGGTATTAAAGAGGCAAATGGTTACTAAAGTACCAAACCGTGAAATATAAACCAATTTCACATTACATAACAAACAATATAATCATATTGATAACGTTATTCAGTTCAAAATGGCCAATCAATATTTGGTTTCCATCTAAATAGATGACATGAACAGTTTAATGATAACGGTCAATAATAACAGTAACAGTTAATACTGGGATAATAACAGCAATTCAAGCATTCAACTATTTGATCATAACGTTTATAGTGTTATAAACGTAACCACTGAGGTATGTTACCTCAATTGGATTTAATCGTTAGAAATAACGATTAGTTTTCAATTAAATTAAACCGTCGTTTAATTTAACTGTTTCAGCCCATACAACGAACGAACAAACAACAACCATAAACAAGCATAGCACACAATTATAAAACCCGACTTATATAAAATATAAGAAGGGAGAACTGAGTGAGTTTAACTCACCTCGATTCCCGTTTGTTGTCAATTGGTTACGCTCGTCGATGCGGTTTCAGCATCTCTGACCTTCCAGAATTCTTTATTCCCTTTCCTCAAGCAATTTTACTTCCCTTTGTAGACTTCTCCACGCATATAATGTTGTTCATCTTTTGCCTTGCCACCTTCCGCATGTTGTTGCTTCACACTCCTCCGAGACCTGCTAACGCAGCTACCCACTTCCAGCTTTGTTTATGTTCGTTTGCACTATTTATTTATTTTTTCTTTATGATGCGCAACGCATCATACATTTTTTTTTCGCAAATCATTCTACAGTCCCCCTTTCTTTCTTCCCCCATCCTGTTCGTTTTCCACGCATGCATGCAGTCTCCAGTCCACCACATTTCACCGAGTTTCCATCCTCCCTTTCATCGTATCCACGCGCATGCGCTCCTCCTCTCTCTCTTCGCTTTATCCACATCTTCATGTTTTACTGACTTTGTGCCTTCCCACGTCCAATAACCAGGCACGCCTTTAATTAGTGAAAGTAAGCCAACCTCGTGCAGTCCACATCCGAAGTGGAACTCACGCTAGTTCTCCTTTCTCAACGCAGCTGCGCTCCTTCCACTGACTGGGAGAACTCGGCTTCACCCTCGCTTCGGTGGGAAATATGCGGTATGAGTGGAGCTCGCAGGTTCTTTACATATATGAATACGAATGGAGGTTGCTAATTTTGATTTTAATACGTGAAAAGGTTGCTCACGTTTTCATCGGAAGAAGGAAAAATTTGGTTTTGTTTCGCCATTACTGAAGAAGATAAAGGAAATGAATGGAGCGAGCTATTTTATAAGGGGAAGAACGTGGGGAGCAAGGAAAAATTAGGATGTAGGCTTGCAGTAAAAGTTAGAGTGCTAGTATGTACGATGTGGTGAGAAATTAACGCCTTGGTCGGCACGGGTTGGATAAATTGGCAGCCAAGGAACCAAATCCGTGGAGCGCAAGTAAATCGTGATTAGTGACAGTGTGGGGAGATTGTCATCCACGTAAACAAAATGTTTGGGTTGCAAAGTATATTTGGATTTTCACGCACGTTTTGATCTGCATGCACCTAGTACTGTAGCATTTGGCTTGCATGCACGTTGTATATTTTATTTTAATTTTTTTTTTTTTTTTTTTTTTTTGAAGTGGGATGCAAGGTTCTTTTGTTTGGCTGACATAGTTTTCTATTGTTTGCGTTTCTATTGTTTGGACCGCAACAAAGCAAAAGAATGTACGTAAGCCATAAGAGGAAGCAAAAAGGAAAGGTGGGATAGATTTAATAATATTTTATTATAATGAAATGTGCATGGAGTTTTTCGTAAAATTAACATCTCAATTGACTCCTAATTCAAGAAGTGATACATAATTCTAGCATAAAAAAATATTCCGGATCCAATGGGACAGGTTTCGTCGAATTCCGACACCGTTTGCGAAAATCCTTTAGAAAATATCGATGAAAAACACCGAGCAATAATTCCTTAAAATTACAGAAAAAATCCTAAAAATATGAGGCCTTGCCATTTCACTAGACCTCTTCCTAAGGTTTCGCATGAAACTTGTTTCATTGAATTTTGAGTTCGTTTGACCAGTTAACCATTCAAATAAAGTTACCTACACCACTATGTATTCATGTATGAGCGTTGCAGACTGAAATAAAAATACAGTCGTGTTCAGTGAGGTGTCGTGATCCCAAAAATATAATAATACCGGTAGTTTAACTTATATTGTGAAATCCCAAAATGTTGTCACATGGTGTAAAATACTCCAAATAAAAAGTTGCTTATTTAATTAATTAAAAATTACAGTAAAATTCTAAAAATTAAATTATCACTACGCCTCAAAAGAACCTAGTCTAAATTCGAAACTGATATGCAGTTATATCCAATAATCCGTTACGGTCGATAAACGATTACGCCGCTGTTTTTCTGCCACATTGATTTGGGCATAACTTCCAATCTACACGACGAAATCCCGATTTTTCTCTTCCATTAGAAAAATATACTTCTCCAGCTCCGTACATTTCTTGTTTCACAGAAATCCGATTTAAAACGGACTCTGTATATCCAGTTGAAGTTCAAAACTCTATTTTTCGAACTGCAGCGCTGTTCTGAGCTCGTTTTATTTTATATATGAATATATATCGTTCAACTTCGTTTAAATAGTGATTTAAATATTAAAACCCTTTAATATTCCAAATAAAATATTAAAATAATAATTTAAATATTAAACTACCAAAAATTCGGGACATTACACTATCCTATGGCGACGTTTATTATTTCACACAGAACAACAAGCACTCTGCATCCAATGGAATTCACAGGAATTTATATAATAATAAAACTTTGTAGCCAACTCATTAAGGCTTACCTACTTGTTGGGCACACAAATATATTCTTTACTCAACAGCTAATCCATATTCCTGTACAACACATGTATATATATGCAGAACTAAACTACAAGTAATATTTTTAGCGAACAAATGTTTGTTTCAATATGCGGTTATTTTTAACACTTCATACATAGTATAAAAAAATGTTATTTTTGGCAAACAAAAATATGTTTCAACTCATGTGTACTTTTAGCGAGTCGTATACATGATAAAAATAATATTTTTATCATTCAAAATTTTTATTCCACACATGAATGTTTTTAGCACTTCATTTTCACAATAACATGTTAATTTTATTGTTTAATCCTTTTATTCAACGCATGAATCCTTTTCAACATATGTATATTTTAATTAGTTCATACATATAATAAAACTTATATTTTTATCGTTAAACCAGTTTATTTGAAACATTAATATTTTATATACTTCGTAAATAAGATAAAAATGATATTTTTGAAGCTAAAATTATTTATTTAAAATACTAATAATTTATATAGTCCATACATTAGATAAAAATGTGATTTTTACTTTTTAAACAATTTATTCAACACATAAATGCCATTCAACGCATGAATATCTCAACATATGAATATCTCATGCATGCACACTTCATATACTTCACATGCATAATAAAAAAATGTGATTTTTATTATCTAAACAATTTATTCAACACATAAATATAATTCAATACATGAAAATAATTCAAACACATAGATATTACTGAAAATTTTGACAGCATAACAGTAGGGGGTTAAAAAATGGCACCGTCCCGAGTACGGCTCCTCGCACTACCTTAGGCCTCGTGGCATTCCATAAGGGGCTTATCTAAATGATCTAAAATCAATTTCATATCATATGAATTTTCCACAATAATTCCCATTGTTTTAACCACAAACAATTTCTTTCAACCACAAACAAATATTTCCTACCATTCGCATTTCAACTAATTTTCAACCATTCGCATTATCAATCAATTTCACGTCATACACAATCAATTCATATCATCCATTGTCTGTGGACGAGGGGAGTATATATACATATATTTCATTCCCATTTCAACACATATATGATTTTTACAACACATGTATAATTTATACATCGCTCATATAACTTATACAACGCTCATACATGTGGTGTACAACGCATATATAATTTATATTTCGCTCATATAATTTATATAACGCATTTCCATTCCATATTGAATTTAGATGTCTCACACTGATTTTAATCCTTCTGAAATTTGCAGCGAGCTCGGAACACGTTCTAGCTTCTTCTAGAATGTAGATGATGTCGCTACGAGTCTGATGTTTCCTATTTCATCGAATTTCGTCAACATAGCAAAAAATATGATTTTTATTTGAAAATCATGATTTGCAACACTTAGAAGTGTTATTTTCTATTTCAAAAATAAAGGACGTTACCTTCAGCTAAACCTTCTGAACTAGGTTTTTATTTCGCAGCAAATCCGTTGCACTTGGATGGGATCGGAGTACACTACCTCGAAGAGCATGGAATGGCGCATGGATCGAGGGTAGGGGTCCCACTCGATGTGGTGGTTGAGGCATGGCAGTAGGTGGAAGTTCGAAGCTTTGAGGGGGTGTAACTCGACATAGGGTGAATGATTGGGAGTGTACCAGGTATTGATTTGAAGAGGAGGAGAAGAGCTTCAAAAAATTCCAAAGGGACTGAGCTAATACAAAGTGGTTTGGACAGAAATCGACCGCGAACAATGGACCTCAGTTCGTCGTCGAGAGCAGGTTAAGGGGGGTTACATTTTTATAAAATTAAATAATGAAAGAAAAAATCCTATTCGCCGATATTTATATTATTTCAAAAATTAGGGGGTTTTCCATACGAACTCCGTTTCAAACCCAACGATTATTGCCCCTAGCTAAATACCCCCATCCCAAACACAATGGAATATGTTTCGTAGGCCCATTCGACTATTACAGTCAGTTATTCTTCAAATTAAAACATAAAACATTCAAATTTTGTTTTGAACGAACATTTTAATTTGCCGGGGCCACATACCGATTCTAAAAATTCTCAAAAAATAAATCTAGCTATCTTGGGTCGATACGGTCCCAACAAAACTGCTTTCGTCGAATTCTGAGACCGTTTGAAAAATGGCAACTTCCTGGTCGATCCAATTTGACCGAAATCAACCAAACACATTTTCCGTTTCCACGCTCACATATTAATTCCAAAAATTATGGAATTTGAAACATAGCAATAAATTGACATCCTGGATCCAACCAAAGTGGTTTTGTCAGAAACGGAGGTCGTTTGTAAAATGTCAATTTTCAAGGGCTATATTTATTCCATAGCGACCATTCTAAATATTCAACTGGCCATAACTTTTGATTCCCGCTATGAAATTTCAATTTTTCGAATTCGTTAGAAATATATTCTTAAAAAATTTAAATATTTTTGTTTTCGCTAAAATCCATTATATTTTGCATCTTGTACGTTCAGTCAAAGTTTGAAATCAAAATTTTAAACTGCCCCACTATTTCTAACTCGTTATTTGATTGAAATATTATATTTCAATTCCTCCAAATTCATTAAAATAACCAAATTTTAAATTTTAAATTGGCTCGTATTTTCCGGGTTGTTACACTTGTTCCTGTTTGCGGAGTTCTTTTCTGACTCGGCCTGGAAATGTACAATGACAAGTTATTTAAAATCGGCAAAAAAATAAATTAGATTCGTTAAAAATTTATCTTGAACTCAGGCGTGTCCCACCATGCAACCATCTTCTCAAACACTTCATCACCCATCCACTTTGGTTGTTTTCCATGTTTCTTAAGCTCATTCATCTTCTCTCTATAATTCTTGGTGACCTTCGAGTTCCAATGTCACTGAACTAGCCTCATGTCAGTCTCCTGCACATCTATTACTCCCTGTATAATGAGAAAATCTTACTGATCTCATTTATTTGTGTTTAATTAATTAGTCTCTTTGGCGTACGACCAAGCGATATAAACATACCAGGAAATCTTGCCAGATAGTCTCTTTGACGTCTGCTGGGATCTTGCTCCACTTAGGCCAGAAATCGCTCATTCTGGCCATATACGCCTCCTTAGAGATATCTAAAACAGTTTGAGATGGCTCTAACTCAAATCCCCTGCATTAAATATAAATTGGAACTTTATATAGTTAATTATAGTATATAAAAAAACATTGAATTGTTATTCTACTAATTTTTATACTTACGCCTTGTCAGCCTTAGGCTTCAAATAAACAACCGGACGAGCTCACTGTCCGTCACTACCCTCACCAGCATGCAGAGTAATGCTACGTCGTCTAGAGCCAGATCCCGAGCCAAAGCCAGAAGCAGGGTCAATCGACATAGTATACTTGCAACATAGATATAAGCATTGACTTTGAGAATATGTAACTAAAATGCGCAAATAATATGAGTATGAGCAACACAACATGAATGAATAAAGATGCATTTTGAGAATATGCACGAATAAAATATCTGATTAAGAAATTCTTTACATGTCTTTTTACATTATTCTTTGAGTTCTATTTTTTAGTCTATACCTACTTTGTAGGGTGAACAATTTAAATAAGAAATTCTTTTAAATATCGTTTATAATGTGTACATGAAAAACTTTTATTTTCTTAAAAAAAATATCAGTTGAAAATCTCTTTTGAAAGCAACTAAATAAACAATTTAAATGCCAAGAAATCAAAATGATTTAGATATCAAAATGATTTACATGACTTTTTACATTGTTATTTATTGCCTTTTCCTAAGTCTTTCATATTTTTACTTACATTATTAGTTCAATGTAAAGCGCGCTTCACTATAATATTATCTGTTCCAAATTTGATGCACAAAAACATAGGCCTATAGCAAGCACATACAATCCATATGTAAAAGAACCCCTTAAATATTGGCAACCACGTAGCTTAAATCATTAGCCAGGTTTTGTTGCTTCTTAAAGTAACTACGTAAAGTATTATCTCATGAACACACACACACACATATAGGGGGCATGCTCGCATGAACACACACACGCACATATCTCATGAACACCCGAAATTTAACATTCCAACATTATTACAGTGGTATTACTAGCAACTAGGGAGTAACACGGTATAATATGCACATAGTAACAACTAGAAATCAATAAAACATCAAATTAAACCCGAAATTAATTAAAACCATAAACCTAGATTTAGACCAAATACCTAATTTAGAGGGAAAAGAAAGATAAAGATGGGCCGGAGCACCTTCTAGACGGCATCGGAGGGGGTTGCAGTGGCCGGGGAACGATGGAGAGCCTATTTGGGGAACGAAAATCGTGGGAAGGGGGTGTAAGGTTTAATTTGGGGAAGAGACAATGAGCTTCGGCTAGGTGGTGCAGGAGATATCTCGATTGCTTCCAATGGCCGCCAACAGTCTTTATTTCATCGGCTACCATGGATTCTAATTTGCCATCGACAGCCATTGGAAACTAGGCATTGGAATACACTAATATAAAAATAACTAATATTGAATATTAATTGAAGTTAAATATAAATAGAATGACTTGGTTATGTTGATTGTGTATCAATTGTTGATTGGTTGGATATTTATTCATCAACAGTTTAATAAGAGTTGAATGAAGTGAAAACTAAATTCCAGCATAATAAATTGAATGAACCGAATATGATTTGAAATTAAGAATTTAACCCTGTATTTTCAAGTAAGTGACACTATGTGTTTAGTTTTGGAGTTTTGTATAGTTATATTGGTTAATAAATTGAAATGTTATTCCGAATTACATATATTGGTTATTTACATGGTAAAATTGAGTTAAGTACGGGCACTGGAAGGCTTTGAGGTTCATTTTGATTGAGTATATCAAAATAAATTGAGTCGGTATGCTCGATAACACTCGCATAAGGTACGTTTACGCAAAAATATAAATTTTGGTTTTTGAATTTTGTTTTCCGAGCATGAAGGTCGATGTATATTGATTTGCTAATCCTACGATATCGCAGAAATCCCTCTGTACTGGGGAGACTGCCGAATTTTCTGGTAATTTAATGTGTTAGCTAGAAAATTTTTGATAATTTTTGAATTTTTTTATTTAACAACAAAAATTGGTTTTGGATTTATAATAAACCGGATTTTAAAATTAATGAGTTGTAGCGTTTATTCTACCTTAGTAATTTCAGGGACGAAATTCTTTTAAGGGGGAAGGGATGTAGCATCCCGTATTTTAGGTTGTCAGATATTTAATTTATTTAATTATTTTAAATACCGATTTGGAATTATAAATGTATTTATAATATATAATTCGTTTATTAAACGAAATTTAAATTTAAATTTTATATTTAAATTATAAACGAACTCGAAATGTCGAGGTAGTTAATAATTTACAATTTAAACTTCAATTGGATATACATAATCCATTTTAAGTCAGAATTCCTTGAAACAAGAATCGTCCGAATTGATTATATTTTTCTAATAAAAGGAAAATTTGAGATTTCATGTTATAGATTGTTAGTTGTGTCCAATTCAAATTTTGAAATAGTCGCTACGGAATTAGTTAATAAACATAATGTTTATTAAATAAAATACAATGGATTTTTATATATTTAGAGTATCATTAACCCGGAACTGTAAATGTTAAGTTTAAATTATATATTGACTTATTCTGAAGCTGTATAATATTTCGTTGGGAGATATATGATGATAATAATTTATTATTATTTAAAATGAATTGTTTTAGATTTAAATACTTTTTTACTGAAACGACCCAAATTCGTTTTATAATTAAAATAAATTTATTCGTTCTAACTTCGTTTTAAATAATTTTTTCGTTATTATTTTAAATAAATCATTTTAAATATTCAAAATCCATTAAAATTGCAAAATTAAAAAATTAAATTGGTTCTGAAATTCCGGGTTGATACAATCTCCCCCACTTAAAATCTTTCCGTCCTCGAAAAGGAACGGAGCTGAAAGTTGTTTGACTGACCAACTCAACTTTCATTCTGGCTTTCATTCTTCAACTTTTCAGTTTCTAAGAATTTTTTAATTCTTCAAAAATTTGGTTAACACCCAAAATTTTTGAAAAATTTCGCTATAACCTCCTTTGTACGTGGAGACCTTTAAAACCGCAACTAGCCTCACAGGGCCCTCATCAATCCAAGAGAAAAAGCCAAGCGGCTAGCCAATCGACTCATAAAATCATCAAAAACCCAATAAATACAATAAACATGTACCTATTTGTCGGGCATACAGTTTTATTCCTCTTTTTAGCTTTCATGCTATGACATGTTCACACATATATGTACATGTATGCAATTTCAAACAATTTTCAATTCAGTTCAATATTTGCTCGATTTGGCTAAATTTTCATTACATTTTCCTAATGGTTTTCTTAGTCCAATATCTTTATTTAAAATAAAATACTGATGTATAATCAGGTTTAAATTTTCAAAAAAAAAATTGTTTTCATTTTTATTTTAAAAATAACACTCTTCACACTTGTTCTAGGATACTACTGATCCTATCTCTAATGAGTCATTCTTATTGGATTTTAATAACCCAATCACTGATGAATTCTTTCGTTTGGTTCTAATGTGTCTTGTTCTCGGGCTCTGTAAACCAAAGCTCCGATACCAACTGAAACGGCACAAACTCGCTTTACAATTAAAATAAGTTTTTTTGTTCAAACTTTGATTTAAATAATTTTTAATCATTATTATTTAAAATAAATCATTTTAAATATTCAAAATCCATTAAAATAGCTAAAATAAAAATTTTAAATTGGTTCTGAAATCCCAGGTTGTTACATTTTCGATATTATATAGGTTTTAGAAATGATTAATTTTCTAATAACCTTCATTTCTGATGAAACTAATTTTATTGCATTACATATAATTAATTATTGCTAAATTTCCAGTTTGGAGTCAATTGGAGTTGTTTTATCGGTGCGTACAATTTACGGAGAAACGACAAATTAAAAAACGTCGTTGTGCAAACAAAGCCGGTTTTCAACGAAATGATTTTTATTGGGACCGGAACGTTAAGACGTAATGGTGCATCGATTTTTGTTTCATTTGGGGGTTGTTCATGTCGATACGAATATTAAATGCTCAACGAAAAAAAGGCAAACTAGCAGTTGGAATTAAACAACCATACCAAAGTAAATTAAAATATAATAATATAGCGAATACTTACCTGCTAAGCTAAATACACCAGCACACCCTACTTATGTGCAGCTACCCTAAAATTTACGCAAGGCCTAAATAGGAAAGCTGAAAACTCATGCTTATCCTAACCTTACTTAACAATTAAGTCTAAACCGAAAAAAATAAACATTTTAAACTCAATACAGACCCTAAAATCTAACAACGCAACTACTCTACACAGCTACTCTAAGCCTTGTAACTTAAACAACACAACTATTTACCTAAGAACTAACGCAGACCTACTCATTGTGTGCAGCTACTCTGTTGTTTTATTTTTCTTCAGCTATGCAAAGTAAAGTCCTTTCGAAGTGGTATCACTGTTTAAAACACAACTGCATGAGTTATTACCCAAAGTTTCACGTGGCCATGATGTATTGAAAGAAAGGACATTGATCCTATCTGGTACTTTCGCATATATATATAAATATATTCACATCGTGCCATTCATTCTTCTACCCCCGCATGATTAAAATGAGCCTGAACTCCATTTAAGAACAAATCAATACCCCCACAAACTAGGAAATATTAACCCAAGTGCTTAACTAGAAAATCGAAGAGGGTATGGGGCTAGACATCAAAGGAAAGTTTAGGTGAACCTCATGCTCTCTGATGTCCAGTCGATGGCCTGAAATGGGGATAAGCCTTGGGAAAATTATGCTATGGAAATACAAACGAAAATATAGGTGCTTTGCATAGGAAGTTGGGGAAGACAGTCCAATACGCGGAGAGTTACTATACGTGGTTATTTTGCAAAGAAAGAAAAAAGGGGTTGCGTGAGAATTATAGGAGCAGTAGAAGATAGAAATAGAAAGAGAGTCACGTATGAGGAGGATAATTCGAAGAACGTGTTGAACAAATGAGCTACAGTAGGTGAATAAAGTTTGGCTTGTGCTTTTGCAGAGACTTGAATCTCATGTTTTGATGAACAACATGACAGTTGAATAGGAACAACGAAAGCCAATAAAGAAGGGTAGGATACTTGTATAGCAGCAGGGAACGAGCAAAGTAAGTTGTTGGCCTAACCATTATATATGAAAATAATTTGTTTATATTACAATAATTAATAGTAGACTCATCTGTAATTGGAACAAAAGCATCGTTCAGTTGGAATTGATTTCGTATATCACATGTGTTAGTGGCAAGGAAAAGAAACACACTGGCTTTTGCTGCAAACATCAATATGTAGAAGAATAAGAAATTTTGGAAGCTGTATCATTCTGATACCGTAAGAAGGGAGAATCGACAAAAAAAAAAGAAATTATTTCGAATGGAGGCATATGGGTTCAGACGTGAGAAAAAGAAAGGGATAACAGAAGGAAACTCTGGTGTATTTTGGTTTTCATATGGGGAAGTAGGTATAATGAAATAATAGGGAAGGCAGTTCCAATGTGGTGAAAGAAAATTGAAGCTGGGCTCGTGTATTTTTAAAAAGGGGCTGGACCGTTTGTTGAACAGTAGGAGTAAGGAAGTTTCAAACCATGCAGAAAATTTTGTAGAAGGAAAATATGGCATGGAGAAGAGCAGTAAATTATGATGGAGGAATCAGGCATTTTAAAACTGGGAGGCGGTGAAGAGATTTGGGCCGTAAATTTTCTGTTCAACGCAAATGTGGTCGGCCTGCTTAAAATTATAATCAAAGTAATTAGCCTAACCTTAATTTTTTAAAAGATTTAATTAATTTATTTTCATCATATAAACTAAAACGTATGTAACTTTTTGTTATGTTATCAGAAACCGACAAAATAAGTCACAACAGTATCATGGTAACGAGCACCGCATTTTGGTGCTAATCTAGACAAATTGAAATGCAATCTGAATTTTCAGTTGAATTAAACAACTGTTTAATTTAACTGTAGCTGAACTGCTTCAGAAACGAACGAAATCAAAGTGTGTATAACTCACTCAATTTTTTCCCACTTATATTTTATATAAGTGGGGTTTTACTTTGTGTGCTATATTTGATAATTGTTTGTAGTATGCTGATTATTTATTTACATGTTGATTGGACTGGTTGATTTAAAACATTACTTTAATTTAAATAAATATCTAATCGTTATGTTAACTATATTTTCGTTTATTTATATGCTGATTAACATGGCTCCACGTGAAAGGAGGGAACTCGGTAAGCAAGTGAAGGAGTTGCTTGAGAAGAGGTTCATAAGACGAAGTATATCGGAGTGGGGTGCTCCAGTAGTATTTGCCACGAAGGCAGATGGGTCCCTTAGACTTTGTGTGGACTATGGAGAACTTAATAAGCTTACCAAGAAGAACAGACACCCACTGCCGAGGATTGACGATCTCTTCGATCAGTTAGTTGGCGCCTCAGTGTTTTCGTAGTTGGACTCAGCCACTGGTTTCCATCAGTTGAGAGTGGCTGAGGATAGCATTGACAAGACTGCCTTTAGGACTCCAGACGGTTTCTATGAATGGCTAGTGATGCCCTTCGGTTTGACAAACACCCCCACATACTTTGTTGATTTGATGAGTAGGGTGTTTAGGGAGTACCTTAACAAATTTGTGGTAGTCTTTATAGATGACATCTTGATCTTTTCTAAGGATGAAGAAGAGCATGCCCTACATCTTAGGGAAGTGTTGGAGACTCTTCGAGCGCATAAGCTTAAAGCTAAATTTTCTAAGTGTCACTTTTGGAGGAAGGAAGTACGGTTCTTAGGACACGTGGTTTCTAAAGAAGGGATAGCTGTAGATCCCGCGAAGGTGGTGGCCATCCAAGATTGGAAGGTTCCTAAAAATGCTACCAAAGTGAGAAGTTTCTTGGGGTTGGCTGGCTACTATAGGAAGTTTATCAAAGACTTCACAAAGATATCAGCTCCATTGACACGCTTGACGAAGAAGAACCTAGTTTTCACATGGGACGTAGATTGTGATGATGCGTTCCAACGTTTGAAGAGAGCTTTGACTTCAGCCCCAGTCTTAGTATTGCCAGACGGGAGTAATCCATTTACCGTTTATACTGACGCTTGTGGGACAGGACTAGGTGCAGTCTTAATGCAAGAGGGCAGGGTAATAGCCTATGGTGGAAGGCAGTTGAGAGCGCATGAGAAGAATTACCCCACCCATGACCTAGAGTTGGCCGCTATTGTTTTCGTGCTTAAGTCTTGGCGTCATTATCTTCTTGGCGAGAAATTCGAATTATTCACTGACCACAAGTCTTTAAAATACCTATTCTCTCAAAAGGACTTGAACTTAAGGCAGCAAAGGTGGATGGAGTTCTTAGCGTCCTACGACTTCGAAATAGCCTTTACCCCTGGCAAGGGTAACGTGGTGGCAGACGACTTAAGTAGAAAAAGATCATCCTTAAGTCCTTTGTTTATTGAGCGGCGATGTTTAGAATTCATTTCGATGTTTGACTTTAGACCTTCCGTTGACTTCGTACCCGGTTTGCTAGCCTCCTTGGAGGTCAGACCTACGCTTTTGGGACGGATTGGCGAGGCACAGCGAGACGACCCGCAGTTGGTTGAGTTAGTAGAAAAACTCAAAGGAGGGGAGTCATCAAGCCATCTCCATAGGTATACCGTAGACGATAAGGGTTAGTTACGTAGGGATGGTAGACTTTGTGTACCAAAAGACGATGACCTAAGGAAGACTATTCTTGACGAAGCACATCGTTCGAAGATGACCATTCATCCCGGCGGGGACAAGATGTACAAAGACAAGAAGAGAGTTTACTTTTGGGCCGGCATGAAGAAAGACGTGGCCAAGTATGTCACTAGATGCTTGGTGTGCCAACAAGTAAAAGCGGAGCAAAAGAAACCCGGTGGGTTGCTTCACCCATTGGAGGTTCCAGTATGGAAATGGGAAAGCATCTCGATGGATTTTGTGGATGGATTACAGCGATCGAGGAAGGGTAATACGGGAATTTGGGTTATAGTAGATAGACTTACTAAGAGCGCCCATTTTATTCCCGTGAAGAGTAAGAGGACTGCTCCATGGTTAGCTTCTGTATACGTTCGAGAGATAGTTCGTTTGCATGGTGTTCCTTCTAGCATAGTGAGCGACCGCGATCCTATTTTCACTAGCGAATTTTGGAGAAGCTTACAAGAGGCGGTAGGGACTCAGTTATGTTTAAGCACCGCATATCATCCTCAGACGGACGGCCAGACTGAGAGGGTGAATCGCATTCTAGAGGATCTGTTGAGGCTATGTATCCTAGACTTTGGGGGTACATGGGAAGAGCATCTTCCATTGGTTGAGTTCGCATATAATAATAGCTTTCAGTCCCGCATTGGTATGGCACCATTCGAAGCTCTATATGGACGACCTTGTCGTTCACCTACATGTTGGTGGGAATCTACGGATAAGATCTTACTTGGGCCAGATATGATTAGGGAGACTTCGGAGAAGATCGACTTGATTCGAAGGAGGATGAAAGCAGCGCAAGATAGGCAGAAATCTTATGCGTATAAGAGGAAGACAGATCTCGAGTTTGAAGTTGGGGACATGGTCTTTGTCAAAGTGTCTCCATTACGAAACGTTGTTCGCTTTGGGTCCGTTGGGAAATTAGCACCAAGGTTTGTAGGGCCGTTTCCTATTAAGGAGAGGATTGGACGGATGGCTTATAGAGTGGAGTTGCCCGAGAGACTTAGTGGTGTACACGACGTATTCCATGTGTCACATTTGAGGAAGTGCTTGCACGAGACCGCGGAAGTGGTAGAGCCGAGCTTTCTTAGAGAGGTGGAGATAGAGCGTGATGCGACAATTCGACGAGCTCCTACGCGCATTCTTGGGTCGGAGATCAAGAGGTTGAGGAATCGAGAGGTCAGACTAGTCAAAGTGCAATGGGGAGATGATGAGAGCAATGCTACTTGGGAGACAGAAGGGAAGATGCGTTCACGATACCCTTTTCTTTTTTAGGGTATGTCTTTTAATTTCTCCTTTATCGCTTAGCTTGTACTTATCTTATCTTTAGTATATCCTCTCGCTAGTATCTTTGACCTTTAGTTAGGATAATCCTATGGTTGAAACATGTGTTTGAGAAATGTTATGTATGGTGGATGCAAAGTGGATGCAAGTGTTTGCTAGTGGTTGCTCGTGGATGCATATACACACCCTATTAGGCACCAGATCGGCTCAGTCACTTCATATTGCATATTGCATATATATGGATGTATTTAGTAAAATGGATGTATAATGGTTGTATTATCATATAGTTGCTGCATTTGGGTGGATGGTTGTGCACGCATATAGAATTAATATGTATCATTAGGAATCTTTTGCATACATATTGGATGCATGGCACTATCATGAATTGCACTAAGGAGGTCGACTGAATCAGTAGACCGCCTAATTTTGCATTAGATATGGACATATACACACACTGTGCATATAAACATTAAAGCATTAGAAGTCTTTTAAGGACAATGGATGCTGGTGTTTGATGGTTGAGTAGATGGACGATTAGATGGTAGGATATACATTCTTCTTGACTTGGAGATTTCGGGGACGAAATCCTTTTAAGGAGGGGAGAATGTAACACCCCGTAATTTTATAACATTAAAATTCACAAATTAAAGTATACTTAATTTTTAGAAAAGAATTAAGTGAAATGGGTTGCGTAGAGAAATATATATATATATTGATATGTATATATAAAAATTAAAAATTAAATATACTTTAATTTGTGAATTTTAATGTTATAAAATTACGGGGTATTACATTATTGGTCGTTAAATCTAAGTTCAACGTTGGTTTTGTTATTAACCAATGGACAATATTGGTGGGTAATTGACAACATATGGCCTATAAATCAGTCGGTTTATAGATATTGACTTACCGTTAAGTGAATCGACGGCAATGAAGTTATAAAACTTATTTTATAACTGAAAATGGATTTTAAATCTATTAATTGGAATTAAAGTTATGTAAAAAGGAAATATATATTTATTATTTAAGGTTTATAAGTTATTATTAAAAAAAATTATAAAGTGAATTCTTATATTAATAAGATTTATAGGTAAATGAGTAGAAATTAACCTAACGGGTTAAGAGTTGGGATAAATGGAATTATTTAAATTAATTATATTATTATTTAGTTATAAGGGAAGTTTAATTGGATTGGGTTAATGAGATAACCATATTTTGAATTGAATAAGTCGACTACTTTAATTGGATATGGTTATTAAATTAATTTATTGTTAAATAAATCTAATGAAATTGTTTAACGAATATTCATTAATTTTAATAAGACTGTAAATAAGAAATTTATTATTTTAGTTATAAAGAAGTTAACTACTTTTATAATAGTTAGTGATGAAGTAAATTATTAATTTAATTATTAATAATTTAAGAGATTTCCTTTTAAGTGAAATTCATTTAAGTAAGAAATCGGAGTTTGAAACGGATTCGAGTTGAATAGTCAAAGGAGTTTCTGAACGGGGTTTATATAAAAAGCCGAGTTTTTATAACGAATTTATAAAGAGATTTTGAGCTAATGCCATAGTTTAAATGAATGTTTTATTTAACATTTGAAGTAAGTAAAAAGGAATCAAGAGAAAAAGGATTTTGGATTAAGCCAGAGTTATATAAATCAGGTTTATAAAAAGGGTGTGAAGTTAAAACGTTGATTTCAAATTTACGATACTTGATTATGAAATTAAGTGGAATAAAGGGAATTGAATCGGGATTTTCAAAACGGGAAATGGTTGAATGGATTAGAAGTGGAATAATATGGGTTGATAAGAAGTTAAGATATAAATTGGAACTAAACTGAAGATAGGCCGAGTTGAGTGATTTTCTTAGGATTAATCTGATGTTGATTTTAGTCTTCGGGGTTGATACTCAAGTAATTATTCTCTTACCAATTTACAGTCAAGGACCAATAAATGTCGAAATATAGAAATGCATAAATAAGAAATAGAAATGTTTTCGACTATGAAAAAGGGTTTGGGGTATTGTAATAATATTTCTAATGTAATGGAAATAAAAGGAGATTTGGTATAAATATAACAATATTTATGAAGTAAAGGAATTAATGGGATAAGTTTGAATAAGTGTATTCAAAAAGAGATAAGTGTGAGTTTTTGTTTCTAAGCAATGAAAACCAAAGAGAATTCGTAACGCTGTTTTGCATGAAATTTGATTTAATTGAAAGTTGGGAATATATAAATATATATTATTTAATTTTATAGTATTAAAATGAAATGGTTTAGCGTATACTCTTGTATTTAAAATAAGGAGTAATATTGTGTTTTAAATATTGCAAAATTAAGAAGTTTTAATTTGCTTTTAAATTAAAAAGGCCATGTGATGTTGAGTATCGAAATAGTAAATTCATTTTATATTTATGGATGAATGGTTGTTTATTTGATAATTAAATAAACGACTATCAAATATAACCTATATGATTATTGGTAAGGAAATACCGGGATCGAATTATATTCGAAAACCATTTCATCCAGCAAATACGAAATTAAGATGATATCTGATCAAGACAGAGCCATTGAAGACCGTATATCTTCATAAAACGGAAGGATTATTTGTATCTCCGTTTAAGGCCTATATTTTTCAAAATCTATTATATATTAACTTAATTTATATTTCATAACCAGAGAACTACCATGGTTCTGTCATGGTTGAAATCTACGGATTTGCAAGGACTATTCGCTACCGATCTATAGGGAAAATCCTAGGATGTGGTAGGAGGGTACCTTCGGTTCATCCTGTTCCTGGATAACTAGTATTGACGAATGTCTGACAGAGTATTTCATAAGAATCGTGTATGTTGATTTTTACAAACGTATTTATGTAGGTGGTAGAGAAAACACCTTCTTTTAGCATAAACACCCAAAATATTTTTGTGGACATCAATTAGTGATTTGGGGATCTGACAATGTGGCATTCAAAGTGAATAGTGATATGTTTTTCTAAAGGTATTGTTAAACCTCAAGCCTTAGCGACCAGGAAATGGTATAAAATATATAGGTCGCAAGGCTAAGTGGGTCGCTCCCATTAGGGTGTATTGTCACCTGATCTAGAGAAATTCCACTTGCTTCTTTATTCTATTCGATGATGTCCCTTTCGGGAAACGGTGGTTTGATCCCAACAGTGGTGATAATACATTTGGTACTCTCAAGGGAAATGAGGGGCTGATCATGTTTAGCCTGGGTTGCAAGATGTTCTTGTTGAACCTGGTGTATTTCCATCTAGAGATACACTGTCAGAAGTTGGTCCCATACCTTGCTAGTTGGAAATCCAAATCCTCCACAAGAGCCCGTGGTCTAGATTGTATACTATATATGTAGAGCGTGTGATGCAAGTGTTCTGCTAGATTGATATTTATTTGTATGTAGACACTACCATAATATCAGAAAAATATATGAAAAAATGTTTTGGGTTATCATAAGGTAAAAACCATCTTTCTTTGTGTGGATTGGTCTTACGATTATCCTTTTCTTTTGTAAAGAAATGTTTGGACTTAAAAATCAAGTTGGATGATATTATAAACTTAGCGAGTTTTCTTACTCTGGTTCACCGGACTGATCCAACATTTGTAATGCTCGGTTTAGCCTGGGTTGTACAGGTTTAGGTTTGGATGCTATGAATTTCAAGAAGACGTGCTGGAGGAGTTTAAACGTATGTTATATATTTACTCCGCTGTGGGTTGTATATAAGGACATATTATTATAACTGTCCAGATGTGTTAATGTTCTCTGATTGTAACAACCCAGAATTTGGGGCCAATTTAAAATTTTCATTTTAGAGATTTTAGAGGTGTTTAAATAATTGAAATGAATTATTTTAAATAAAAATGACTAGAAATTTATTATGATTGAATTTAATGCAAATATATTTAATTTAAATACAAAAGGAATTAGAAAAGGACGGTGATTTGAAAAGTCAAACCTGAACTTTGACTGACTACACAAAATGCAGAATAAACAGGATTTTGGTGAAACGAAAAGTATTTAAATCTGTTAATTAATATCTTCCTAACGAATCTGAAAAATCGAAGTTTCATAGCGGAAATCAAAAGTTAAGGCCAAATGAATTTTCAGAAAGGTCGCTATAGAGAATATATCGCCCTTGAAAATAGACATTTTGCATACGACCTCGGAATTCGACGAAACCACTTTTGTTGGATCCGGGATGTAAAATTATTGCCAGGTTTCAAATTTCATGATTTTTGAAGTTAATATGTGACGTGGCAAAGGAAAATGTGTTTTGGTCAATTTCAGTTAAATTGGATCGACCAGAAAATAGCCATTTTTCAAATAGTCTCAGAATTCGACGAAATAAATTTTGTTAGGAACGTATCGTCATAAGAAAACCAAAAATAATTTTTCTGGATTTTTCCAGGGTTGGTATGTGGCCCCGGTAAAATTATTTGTACGGTAGAATTAAAAAGAAAGGACTTAATTTTTAAAACTGAAAAAAAGGGGGTCAAGATGACCATTCGGGCTAACGGGATAGGTCCAGATGAGTCCGGAACGGGGGCTAATAGGTAAGAACGACAGTCGTTGGGCCTAATTTTGAGTTAGTGGCCGAACGGGCCTTTATTGGGTAATTGAAATAATAATTAGATTAACCTAATATTATATTACAAAAGGACCACTACAGTATCTTCTTCTTCCCGTCGTTGCTTCAGCCGCCACTTAACTCATAGCCTTCAAAATTTCAAACACCGATCCCTCCTTCGTTTCTCAAAGAAAACCTCCGCCGTTTTTCGAAGAGATTTCAGAGCTCTTCGATTCCATACCAATTTCCCCCGGTCTTGTCGCATGTAGCCGCCGCCCCGACCACCCGAACCGCCGCCGTCATGCACCAAACCGCGCCACCCACGAGCGTGCGCACCCTTCCCCTTCCCGGCGCCGATAGCCCTCTCCTAGCTCTCCAATCTCCCGCAAACCGTTCGCAAAACCGTCGACTACAGCTCTCGAATTCTGAATTTGAAGTTTTGAACAAATTAGGGGCTTAAGGTATGAAAAACAATTCAGATTTTGTCACGCTTAATTCTGTTACAGCAGCAGTTGTGAAAAGGGATTGTTGTTTAAAAAATTTATATCTAATTCATACGAACACCAAACTGAAAATTTTCAGATCCGTGTGAAGCGTGACAACAAATACTTCCTCTTAGAACTGATAGGGACAATTTCTGGATTTATTTGGATTTTAGATTCGCGCAATACCAAGGTGAGATTCTATTTTTAAATTAATTGAAACGGTTAATTAATTATCATATTTGAGATTTATGAATACACGAATATAAGTATGTTTGCGATGTTTGATGTTGGGATTGTAATCTTATATCTTGTATGATGGTATGACATGGAAATGAACCTTATAATTGTATGATGTTATGACGTGAACTGAAGCTTACATCTAGCGTTATGTTAACATATCAAAATTTATATTTTTATAATGTAAATAAAAGTATGAATTTACCTTGTAAATGAAACTTACATTTTGTATGCAAGTTAAGAAATAAAAATTTCATTTTTAGTTGAACTATGTAACATGAATTTTGTATACAAATAAAAATCACATTTTTATTTGAACTATGACATGAAATTTTGTATGCAACAAGAATGGAATTTTACATTTGTAAATTTAGAACACTTTTTTTTTTTTTTTTTTGCAATTATGAATGATAATTTACATTGTAAATTAAGAACACAATTTTTTTTTATGTAATTAGAAAATGAATTTACATTGTATGATAAAAATGATATTTTTATATGTTGTTTAGATGTAAATTAGAACGGTAAAATAAAAATGACATTTTTATATGTTGTTTAGATGTAAATTAGAACGGTAAAATAAAAATGACATTTTTATATGTTGTTTAGATGTAAATTAGAACAGTAAAATAAAAATGACATTTTTATATGTTGTTTAGTTGTAAATTAGAACGGTAAAATAAAAATGACATTTTTATATGCTGTTTAGATATAAATTAGAATGGTAAAATAAAAATGACATTTTTATATGTTGTTTAGATGTAAATTAGAACGGTAAAATAAAAATGACAATTTTATATGTTATTTAGAGGTGAATTAGGACCGTAAGATAAAAAAACACATTTTTCTATGTAATTTATATACGAATTTACACTGTATGATAAAAATTACATTTTTCTATGTAATTAAAATGTGAATTTACACCATATGATAAAAATTACATTTTTCTATGTAATTAAAATTTGAATTTACACCGTATGATAAAAATTACATTTTTCTATGTAATTAAAATGTGAATTTACATCGTATGATAAAAATTACATTTTTCTATGTAATTAAAATGTGAATTTACACCGTATGATAAAAATTACATTTTTCTATGTAATTAGAATGAGGGTCTGCATTGAAATTAAAAATTTACATTTGTGTAATGTAACATATGATGAGAGTTTGCATTGAAATTAAAATTTACATTTTTGTAATGTAACATATGATGAGATTTTGCATTGTAATTAAAAATCATATTTTTATAATGTAAATAGAAAGTAGAGATTGCATGGTAATTAAATTTACATTTTAATATGTAAATTTAGAATAGAATTCACACTGCAAATAAAAGTTACATTTATTTATTTATTTAGATGAGAATGTACATTGAAGTTGGGGTTTACATTTTATGTGTAATTTAATGGTAGGATTTTGCAATGTATCCAAAATTTACATTTTTACATGTAAATGAAGAGGATGGAATTTACATTTTCAATGTAAGTAAAGAATGAATTTAGGATGCTGTAATATTATCTTTATTTTCAAATGAATTAAAAATTTAATAAGGATCGGCAGTTGTTGGAGCGTTGTTTAAATCAAACGACGTTATTACGATGAAACGATTATATATATATATTTATATTTAAAATTAAACGAATGGAGCACGGTAGTTCGCATTTTGAAATTGTACCTTTAAACGACTATACAAAAAGATCCGACCGTCGGATTTTCTTGAAACTGAAACCGTTAGGACCGTCTTGGAAAAATCTTTCCAACGATATATATTACGTTAAGATTCAACGGTTAGATTCTGAGAAATGTAAAAATCAAAATTGTTTGAATGTAGCGCCATAATCGCCCATTGACTCAAGGCGTCGTTATATAAAAGTTAATTATTTTAAATAATTAAAATAGGATGTAATCATTATAAAGTGATACGAAGGATTTTAAATATATATATACGAGAATTATTTGGAAAGTCCGAGTTCTCTCATTTCAAATAATCAAACGACGTAAATTGAAGTATAAAGATGGCGTATGAAGACCGTGAATCTTCCCTCGAATGGACAACGATCGAGGCCCTGATTTGACTTGCTCCCAACTCAAGGGTCATGGTCATTGCCCAAACGTACGTGTTGATTTCACGGGTTTGGCTTTCGCTCAGACCCAGAGCATAAGCTAATAAATGGATTGTGTGTCTGACATCGTACTCTATCAAATATCATGTTATTGATCTTTTTTTGAATGTATGGATGTTTGGTGGCGGAGAATTTATTCTCTTGCTTAACACCCATTCATATATTTCTTCAAAGGATTGGTAGTGCGATATGGAGTGGTGATGTGGCATGCTAAGATGCATAGGATCAAGGTTTTTTTGAAAAGCAGGCCTTGTGGGACGATCAAAGCATAGCCTGTTTAGGCATAGCTTTGTGTATAGCGTGACTTCGCGAGCCTCACACACCGGCGGAGTCTAAAACGTGAGAAGGGAACGCAGGGAGAGCAGCACGTTTCTTTCTAGCTAGAAGTGGTGATTGGGCTTTAACACGGCCCGACATTTTACTTATGTGGATGATGGAATGAGGCGCCTCGGATGATAGGTCCTATAGGACTGGGAAACGTGTGTTCAGGAATAACTAATCCGCAACTCGTATAGTGGACCGGCCCTGCAGCTATCCAAGGGTTCACTGTGGGGAATCCTGAGGCACTAGCTAGAGTGTCTCGAATTGGTAAGGAGCTCCTCCCTAGCCATGACTCATGATGGAAATCCAAACTTCCAATACGAACCTACGGATTTGATTGTATTACTAGTATGGAAGCATAGTATTATGGTATCTATGTGTCCTAGGATTGATACATTTATTTTGAAATGTTTTTCATACATACTAATAATAATATTAAACTTGTATTTGCCGTATTTAGCATGTTTAATCACCATAAGGTAAAACCCTATCCTCTGGTTTGTGTTGCATTGTGTGATGGGACCTGGGTCTTATGGTGATTCCATTTTCCTCAAAAGCATAACGTTGTTGTACGATTTACTTATTATTTGTTCTGACACTTTTATGCACGGCAGTCCATTTGAGCAAACCCGTTCCGCGTTAGCGGCGTAGTCTTTGGATTTGCCCTATTAATAGTGATTAATTAGTTAAGAATTCTGTAACGGCTGGAATTTTCGACCCAGAAAATCAACATAAAAACACACTGTTGACTATTCAAGCATCGAAAACACCAGGACATTAATAGAAGAATTTAGAGGGTGAGAAAGAAAAGATAGAACTAATAGAATAGAAGAAGAAGAAGATCACAACTGAACAGAATCAGAGTAACACGAAACTCGCAGCGGAACAAAATAAGATGTATTATATAACATAACTTTGAATACAAAACTGTATTATATATACATACCATTATCAGAGTACAATACATCATATCACAGCGGAAATAACTCTACATAACTAATGGTGAAGCTTCCTGCTTTTGAGCTCCTCCAAGTGAATCTGCAAAGCCTGAAACACTTGACTGCCCGTACAAATTTGGGCACCCAAGAGTTTAGGGAAAACAAAAAAAATAAACTCTGGGTCAGTCATGGGACTGGTGTGAGTAAATTCCAACTATACGGTTTTACTTTGAAGAAAATCCTTTTCAAAACAAGCAAATAATAGTAAGACCAGCCCACACATAAACATGGACGGTTTTTACCTTACTATAACCCGAAATATTCTTGATATCAAAACTAGTGATATTATGATAATGTTTAAACAAATAATTATACAAGTAGCAGAACGCTTGCATCTCACGTTCCACATATATATAGTATAAAACCATAACCCGCAGGGCGCTTATCGGAGAATGGATTTCAACAGACAAGGTATGGGAGCACCTTCTGAATAGTGTACTCTAGAGGAGATACACTCAGGGTTCAACAAGAACGTCTTGCAACCCGGCCACACATGACCGCTCACTCATTTAGCTTGAGTGTCGCGAATATATTGCCACCACGGTTGTAGGCCATCCAACCGTTATCCGAAGATACAGAATCGAAAAGAAGTATAAATATGAATTTTCTCTAGATCGATGACAATACACCCTGCTTGGGTATGACCCAACTAGCCATGCTGCCTAGCCCAACTTCTGTCATTCCTGGTTGTGAGGCTAGAGGCTACGTCTATCTTCAGAACACCTGATCACCATTCACTTTAAATGTCACATCGTCAAATCCGTAATCACACATTGATTACACAAATGCACACTGGGTGTAGAATAAAGAGAAGTTATCTTCTCCCCACCAACTTGGTATATTCGTCAAATCAACGGCGTGACCATTGGAAATACTCTGTCAGACACTCGTCCATACAAGTTGTCCTGGGACTGGACAAACAAAAACACCATTTCTGGAACTGGACGACCCTTGCATTTAACTCCGTCTTCAATTATCTTCAGCATATCTAATTCGCAGCGCTTATGCCTAAACGGAGTGGTTTTCGGATAACGTATCCAACCGGTCTCTCCATATTGACAATGATGGTCAAAACACTTCAATAGTCGGTTATTTAACTATCGAAGTAAAAACAACATCCATTCTAATGTATAACTAACATCACACAATCACGGGTATTTTTAATTTTAACATCCGGCTTTATTATTCGAATTCTCATATCTTACCAGATATTTCTCAAATCCCGTTTTTGCCTTTAACACTTTTGGAAAACATTTCCAATTATTATAAACTTTTATTCTTTCATGTTCCAAAAATATCCGTTATTAACGTTCGAACTATTTCCCATTAAGTTCACATTCCTTATTCCTATACTTGGGTAATCTACCTTATTTACACTGGAAAATATTTCCAAATTCATCTTAACCTTTTAATCGGCCCAACGTTCACTTTTAAAACATTATTCCCTTTGAAATGGAAATACCATCCCTTCTTATAGAAATCTAAACACCTTGATCATATAACTCTTTATTCACGTAATAATCTCCCTTATCTTATTTACCGAAATCTCTTTCATACTTTTTCACTCCTATTCCACTTTATAAACTCTGTCTCTAAGTCAACATCATATCCAATCGATATCAAGTTTATAACTAAATACTGACTCCTATCCTATTAACATTTATTTGTTTAAACTAAATGTTAATTATTCTATCAGATTATAATCCCTAAAAATAGTTTACTTTTAATACATTCAACACCGTCGAATTCTAGTTACAAATCCTAACAGTTTAATTCTAATCACATTTTGAACATCGAAATGTTGTCCTCAGTTTCTAATATGATTCCCCAATTCTTTTTCTAAACTCTTTCTTATATTTCTTTGAACAAACGTCGTTACTTATTACTCTAGAATAAGTGGATTTCAAACCAAACTGTTACATTTCCTAGGAAGTGCTGCTATATATAAAAGTCACGCTTAAGTCTAATCAATAGCAGTTAATTTGTCGCTATAGTTCTAAACTTGTTATACGCTGTAATATTCTCCTTATAACTAATCTCAACATTACAGTCACACTTACCTTATCAACAGCGTTATTTTTATCGCTATAGTTCAACTTGTCATACGCTGTAATATTCTCCTTATAACTAATCTCAACATTACAGTCACACTTACCTTATCAACAGCGTTATTTTTATCGCTATAGTTCAACTTGTCATACGCTGTAATATTCTTTGTTATAACTAATCTTGACATAACAGTCGCACTTATCTTATCAACAGCGTTATTTTATCGCTATAATTATAAGACTTGCATACGCTGCCATATACCTTTTATACAAAAATCTTGACATCTCTTTCCATTACAAAAATCTTGACATCTCTTTCTGTTACAAAAATCTTGACATCTCTTTCTGTTACCAAAAATCTTGACATCTCTTTCCGTTACAAAAATCTTGACATCTCTTTCTGTTACAAAAATCTTGACATCTCTTTCTGTTACCAAAAATCTTGACATCTCTTTCCGTTACAAACTGATATCGTTCCTCGGTAATAGCGAAGCCGTTCAAGTTGGGGTATTTTATTTACCTCTCAGACCTTGATCGACAACGTTCTTACCTTAGAACCGATACAAGTCTGTATTCAAATTCCTTATTACTTAATATATTTATTAAATCGTATTTCCTTGTTGTATTTTGGAATAGGGTTTTACAACACCATATTCTTACTTTGGAATCTCTGTGGTTTATGAATATTTAATTTAACCATTAACTCTTTGCTTTCTCCATTTCCCATTTCTTATCTATAACTTCTTAAATGGTAATTAACTCTCATTAATTTCGATAAACTTATTTCTAACTTGTTTTCATTAGATTAATTAAAGACCAATTAATCTAATAATCATGTTCCCACATAACAGTTGATTAAATCAACTTATTTCCATCAGTAAATTCGCTAAATGATTTTAATTACTTCTTAACATTAGATTAATCTAATTAATCTAATGATATCTCTAAATTATTTATCTTAAATATAATTATCCAAATATTTAATCGTCGGATAGTTTTTACTTTATAAACTTGTTTAAATATCAACAATCGCTTTTATTTGCTTTATAAAAACGAACTCTAAAATACTGGTTTATAATAGAACTTCTATTATAATTTAAAACTTCACTTTAATTATAAAAATATAATTTCTATAATTAACTTCATTGATTTGCCTGACGGTAAATCAGTTTCTTAACAAAACGATGGTTTTAACGTCGACTGTTAACATTTTCTAAATCGATATCGTTTATTTATTTAATCTAAACAAATGTTGAATTTTCGTTCAACATCAATATTCACACCGGGTTTTAAATATAATTCGGGTTCAAACAGTGCATACAAAACAAACAGTACATATAAATATCGAGGAATCCGGTCGGATTCCTCCAACCGGTTTCCGCATCCACAGATGTCAGTCAATACAATTTACACTAACTCTATACTAGGGGGTATTCTAATCGGTGGAATCAGTGTCCAACTGATGATGTGTACATATATATAACGGTATATAATATTCAACCGAATTAATTGTAATCAACCTAATCAACCATCACACAGCATTCAAACAACATTAAAATATAACTGCAATATTTTAAAATAGATCAGAGTTAGTGATTTTACTCACCTTGTGCGTTAATCGTTAAATAACGATTTGCATCAGTTGATCTGATTAGGCGTTTAATTCCGTTTGAAACTGTAACGAGCTCCAAACAGCTCCAAACCAGCTTCCAGCTATGATGATCAACTCTGTTCAGTCAGCGCCATAATGTTGCGCCCATCGATATGGTTATAGCGCTTCCGGCCTTGTCCTATTATTATCGACGATTAACTCTTTCTTGAGTAAGATGCACATTGCCCTGCTCCGACTGTTCTGTCTCGCTAGTTCCAGGCCGATGCATGCGTGTCAATAATATCCATCGTGAGGGGAATGACCATCTTTTCCCTTTTTAAGCAAGCTCAAACCTTTTGTCACTCCTGTTCGCAATTAACCCAACACATCACAACTGTTTGTGAACTGCACGCCTTAACTTTACTGCATGAAAACAAATAACACCCGTAACGCACTACTCCCTCGTATCTCTTCTTCTCCATATATTCTTTTTGAAAACGTTCTGTTCCCATTCATCCATTTCTTCCTCCTGTTTGCACTGCTCTCCACCGTCGCCGGATACGGCACCTTCTCAGCTTTGCCGGAGCTTCACTGGTCTCGACGCATACACCCTCTTCCTTCCCTAAGCTTCTACTTCCCCATTCACGTGTGTTGCTTCTGTCCTACGCATGCAGTAGTCTCCTCACTGTCTTCATGCTCCCCTTGATCCCCATTAACGCCAACTTTTCTCTCATGATGCCACGTTTTCCAATATTAGCCCATAGCCGATGCTTACCAGGATACCACGCCTTCCACCAAGCTCCACTCTTCACGTTTTGATCCCACTTCACCCCACTTCAAATCCCCTCCTGTTAAACTTCATGCAACTCCCCGTCACCTTATATCACTTTAAACACGCCACCTTCACATTCCTGTCCTCCGCATATATACTAACGCACAAGCTCCCCCACATGTACATCATCAAAGTCCCATACCCGAACACAACAAGAATATCACCCCCATTTGAACGTTAGCTCCTCAAAAAGCCTGCCGTATGATCATGCACTCTCCATTTCAAACCACTTACTGCCCTTCTTTCCCATCAGTACTCGCCTCGACTTGGATGAAGACTGCATCTCGTGTTGCTGAGTGAGTGTGATGTGAGCGCCATTTGGGTTCGAATTAGTGTTAATATTTTAAGTGCGGTTTCTCGTTTTCTTTACTGAAGAGTGAGAAGTGGCATTTTATACGAGAAGAAAGCTTCGAAGTTAAGCGATAGAGGTTATAGGGTAGGTCACAGGAGCATTGTCTTGAAGTGAAGGGTGCACGAAACTTAGCGAGGAAGGTATTCAAAATATCTCAATTTTATTATTGTTTAAATTGTAAGAACGGTGGTTACTTGGGTAGGTAAGAGCGTGAGAACATGACATGTACATAATATACAGTTACCAACGAAATGGGCAGGAAAGGATAGGTTCGTGCTATTTCTTCAATTGCAAGTAATAGGGGATGGAAGAAACGTGTTAGAGTTATTAATTAATATATGGTTTGTCTTATATTTAGATATTTATAAAGGGTATTTGTCGCATACAATTTCGTCCGTTTATAGACTGTTAGCGACAGAAATAAAAACACCGTTGTGATCAGCAATGTGCTACGATCACAGAAATATAATAATACCGGTAGTTTGCCTCATATTTTGAAACCCCGAAATACCGATACAGGGTCCACAATACTCCAAATAAAAAGTTGCATATTTAATTAATTAAAAATTACAGTAAAATTCTAAAAATTAAATTATCGTTGCGCCTCAAAAGAACCTTGTCCCGATTTGCAACCGATATCAAGTTGTACTCAAATAACCGTTACGGTCGATATATGATTTCACAGCGACTTTTCGAATATTTGATTTGGACGTATCTTGCAACCTATACGACGAAATCTCTATTTTCCACTTCCGTTGGAAATATATAGTTCAACAAATTCCAACGTTTCTCGTTTCGAAGAAATCCGATTCAAAACGAGTCCGGTACACTCAGTTGAAGTTCAGAACGTTAAATTACGAACTGCAGGGTTGTTCTGAGCTCGATTATGATTAATATATATTTATATACGTTCAACTTCTTTTTAATTAATATATAAATCCACTTATATTACAAATTCAATATTTAAACTGATTTAAATATTCAAATACCAACCGACAAAAATGCGAGACGTTACAAATTCTCACACCAGTCCCACGACTGACCCGTTGTTTGTTTCCACCTTTTTGCAAACTCGGGTGCCCTCCTTTCTACACGGGCAGCCATGTAAACAGGTTCATTCTTTGCTTGGAGTCTTTTCTTTGGAGCTGCTTATTATCTTTCTTGGATTTGCTTTTGTGGAGAGGTGATGACTTGGAGCTTGAAGACATCTATCATTTGTTGCTATTGCATTTTTCTCTTGTTAATTCCAGACATTAAACTTGTTTCATTTCACGTTGTTTAAGTTGGGGTTGGAACTTATTTCTTTTTCAGTAAACTTGATGTAATAATTTAGAATTCTGTGACTGTGGACTTTCTGTGGTTGATGACATTATATTTCCGCTGCTATGATGTTGTTACTCTATGAATTTCCTATGCTATGTTGTATCTGTGATATGTATTATTGTATTTATGTTGTATTCCAAATGATTATTCCTTACATTCATCCCGTGGAAGTTTGGGGTTATCACAGTTGGTATCAGAGCTTTGGTTAAACTTAGCTTTGGAATATAACATATTTATGATAATTCATTTACATAGAATCACAATATTCTATGGCGAATATTTCATGTGAATACATAATAGTCAGTCATTCTATCATTATCTTTTATCCGTCCTTTTATCTTTATCAATTCCTCAAATCACCATTATAGTTGTTCTGACTCTTTCCTTGATCGTACAGAACTAACTAGAAATGAGTACCGCTGCCGCTAGAGCTAGAGCAAGGAGGCAAAATGTTGTTGGAACTGAGGAGGCTACTGTCCAAGAACCACCACCGCAGCCTTTTGATTTGGATAAGGTGGCAAAGAAATACAAAAACCTGGGAGGAGTGCCATTCAAGGGTACCGAAACTGTGACACAAGCTCAAGCTTGGCGGAGGAACTGTGAAAAGATTTTTGGAGGATTAGAGCTGGAGGATCATAGGAAAAGATTAGTGGCTTCATGGCTGCTACAGGAGGAAGCTCAAAACTGGTGGGACACAGTCACAGTTGGAGGGATTACAGATAATATGACTTGGACAAGGTTTAAGGAGCTTTTCAATGACAAATACATTCCAAGGCAGGAGGTAGAAAGACTACATGACAAGATCGCCAATCTGAAGCAAGGCGACAAGACCATCTCAGAATATGTACGAAGATTTGAAGACCTCTCCCGCTATGCCCCTGAATTGATTCAGGATGACTTTCAGAAGAACAAGAGGTTCATAAATGGGCTTGCGAGGAAGTATATTGATAGAGCCACTGCCCACATCGACCTTTCTTTCAATAGGCTGGTGGAGTTTGCTTGTCGATATGAGGAGAATGATAGGAACAATTCCCAACAAGACAGGGAAAGGAGCTTGGCCAACAATAAGAGGAAACAATCTGAGAAGAAGACCGAAGGAGGCAGTTCTGGAGCTGCTAAAACCTACGATAAGTCAAAGGTGCAATGCTACAACTTCCAGAAGTTTGGACACTACAGCAGGGACTGCAAAAATCCAAAGAGGGCTCGAAGCGACGACACCAAGGAATGCTATAATTGCCACAAGAAGGGTCATATCAAGCCAAATTGTCTGCTGTTGAAAGGAGCGCAGGTGGCACATGTGTATGAAGGGGCAAGTGCACCATCTTCTTCCGCTCCTACTTCTTCCGCTCCTACTTCTTCCGAAGGAGCAGGTAAGCCTGATGTTTTAGATGGTACCATTTCTGTTAAAAATATCCCTGTTACTGTCTTGTTTGATACGGGTGCATCAAGAAGCTTTATTTCTAGCAATATGGTCCAAAAATTGAAATTGAAGCAAAGAAGTTTTAAAGAACCAATAAATGTTCATAACCCTGTAGGAGGTTCTACCACTCTAGATTTATTTTGTAAAGTGCCTGTATCTTACTCCTATTTCCAATTTCCATTTAACTTGATCATTATGATTTTTTCCGAGTTTGATATCATCCTCGGTCTTGATAGGCTAACCAAATATGACGCTGAATTGCTATGTTCAGAAAGAGTGGTTAAGGTGAAAACAGGTTTCGGAAACACTGTCACTATACCTTGCCATGGGCCAAAATCGGATAGAAAGGCATTTTGGTCTTCCCTGGAGATCGCTCCTATTTCCTTAGAAAATATTCCCGTTGTCAAAAATTACGCGGATGTATTTGAAGAAGTAGACAGCCTACCCCCGCGAAGGGAAATCGATTTCAGGATTGATCTTGTTCCTAATGCAAGACCTGTAGTTCATGCTATCAGAAGGATGACTCCTAAAGAAAAGGAAGAATTGCAAACCCAAACCAAGCAGCTCTTGTGGAAAGGACTCATCCGACCTAACTTTTCTAATTGGGGTGCAGCTGTGGTGTTTGTCCCCAAATCGGATGGTACTCTAAGACTCTGTGTTGATTACCGCGATCTTAACAAACAAACATTGAAGAACAAATACCCCTTGCCCCGCATAGATGATTTGATGGACCAATTGAATGAAGCCAAGGTGTTCTCGAAGATGGACCTAGCCACAGGTTTCCACCAACTTCGCATAGCTGAAGAATGCATACCTTTGACCACCTTCAGAGGTCCCGACACATTCTACGAATGGTTAGTGATGTCGTTCGGTCTATGCAATGCTCCAGCCTACTTTGTTGACTTGATGAATAGGGTCTTCCGAGAGGTCCTAAATAAATTCGTTCTAGTCTTCATAGATGATATTCTAATCTATTCTGAAACTAAGGAGGAGCATGAAGGGCATTTAAGAGAAATGTTGGAAATTCTGCGATGAAATGTTTTAAAAGCAAAGTTTTCCCAATGCACATTTTGGCAAGAGGAAGTAAAATTCTTGGGCCATGTGGTGTCAAAAGAAGGAATTGCAGTTGACCCAAGTAAAATTGCCGCCACTCGAGATTGGAAGCAGCCCAGTAAACCCACTGAAGTAAGAAGCTTCCTAGGATTGGCCGGATATTACAGGAAATTTGTCAAAGATTTCGCCAAGCTGTCTAGCCCATTAACAAAGCTCACCAAGAAGCATGCCAAGTTCAATTGGACATCGGATTGTGAGGAGGCATTCCAAAAGTAAAGGTGAGTTTGACCACTGCTCCCGTACTTACCATCATCGATGGCAACCAAGATTTAAAGGTCTACACCGATGCTTCTCAAAGTGGTGGTCTTGGTGCGGTACTGATGCAAAGGGGCAAAGTTGTTGCATATGCAAGTCGTCAATTGAAGCCGCATGAGAAAAATTATCGTGTCCATGACTTAGAGTTGTTGGCCGTAGTCTTTGCTTTAAAAATTTGGAGACATTATCTTTTGGGCGAAAAATTTGAATTATTCACAGACCATCAATCTTTGAAATATCTCTTCGATCAAAAGGATCTGAATTTAAGGCAGCAACGAAGGCTAGAATTTCTGGCGGCATACGATCTTGACATCTTATATACGCTGGGGAAAGCCAATGTTGTGGCAGACGCGCTTAGCAGAAAGGACGTCATTGTCGCAAGCCTCATCGTTACCCCTTCCTTGATTGATAAAATTTATGCTTTTCAAAAGGATGATGAATTCATTCAGAGGATGATCAAGAGAATTGAAGCAGGTGAAAACACGAACTTCCAAATGGATGGCAAGGGAATTCTTAGATTTCAAGGGCGGATTTGTGTTCCATATATCAAAGACCTCATAAGGGAAGTTTTGGATGAAGGTCACAAATCAAAGCTTTGCATCCACCCCGGTGTGAGCAAAATGTATCAAGACTTAAAGCGCGCACATTTTGGTGGAGATCTATGAAGAGGGATATATCCATTTATGTGAGTAGATGCCCCACATGCCAACAAGTAAAAAGTGATCAACAAAAGCTTGCGGGGTTGTTGCAACCATTGGAAGTTCCGGACTGGAAGTGGGACCAAATCTCCATGGATTTTATAGATGGTCTGCCTCGTACTAGGAAAGGAAATGGCATCATATGGGTGATCGTGGATCGCTTCACAAAGTTCGCTCATTTCATACCTGTCAAGTCCACTAGAACTGCTCAAAGTCTGGCGCAAATCTATTTCAAAGAAATCGTCAGGCTACATGGGTAATAAAACTAAATCTTTCCTTTTCATCATAATCTGAATGAAAATTTTCTTTTTCAAATTAAATAGTAATCTTTTATTTTAAACAGAGTTCATAGTAGCATCGTTAGCGACCGTGATCCTATCTTTGCTAGCAAATTTTGGGAAGCACTCCAAAATGAGTTGGGAACGAAGTTAAATCTCTGTACCGCATATTACCCTCAGACTGACGACCAGACTGAGTGGGTGAATCGCATTCTTGAAGATCTATTTCAAGCTTGCATACTCGATTTTGGAGGTTCTTGGGTGGATCACTTGCATTTAGTTGAATTCTCATATAACAATAGCTATCAAGCAAGTTTGAAAATGTCTCCATTTGAAGCCTTATATGGTAGGCCATGTAGATCGCCAGCTTGTTGGGTTGAAAAAGGAAATCGGCTTGTGTTGGGTCTAGACATGATCCGAGAAGCTTCGGACAAAGTTGACTTTATTAAGAAGCGACTATTGGCTGCCCAAAGTAGACAAAAGAGCTATGCAGATGTAAGAAGGAGAGAGTTAGCTTTTGAAGTGGGGGACTATGTCTATCTAAAAGTTGCTCCCATGCAAGGTGTAATCCGTTTTGGAAAGACAGGAAAATTAACACCTAGCTTCATCGGCCCCTTCCCTATTCTTGAAAAGGTTGGCACCCTAGCTTATAGAATTCAGATGCCTGACTGGTTGTTTGGAGTGCACGATGTATTCCATGTATCTCAACTTCGAAGGCATGTCCATGATCCAGATCTGATTGTGGAAGAAGCAGCACAACAAGATTTGGAGATTACCCCAAGCCTGGCAATGAGAAGGGAACCTCTGAAAATTATTGGCAAGGAGTCTAGGAAGCTGAGAAATGAAAGTATCAACCTAGTCAAAGTGCAATGGAGCGGTGATCCTAGAGACTGCACTTTGGAAACCGAGGAGAGTATCAAACAAGCCTATCCCAAATGCAGAGTGGATATCCCCGATTAGTTTTATTTTGAGGTACGCTTAAAATGTTTTCCATCCTTTATGTTGGTTCCTACCCTTCTATTCTTCCCTTTTCCTTTTCGAGGACGAAAAGTTCTTAAGCGGGGGAGATTGTAACAACCCAGAATTTGGGGCCAATTTAAAATTTTCATTTTAGAGATTTTAGAGGTGTTTAAATAATTGAAACGAATTATTTTAAATAAAAATGACTAGAAATTTATTGTGACTGAATTTAATGCAAATATATTTAATTTAAATACAAAAGGAATTAGAAAAGGACGGTAATTTGAAAAGTCAAACCTGAACTTTGACTGACTACACAGAATGCAGAATAAACAGGATTTTGGTGAAACGAAAAGTATTTAAATCTGTTAATGAATATATTTCTAACGAATCTGAAAAATTGAAGTTTCATAGCGGAAATCAAAAGTTATGGCCAAATGAATTTTCAGAAAGGTCGCTATAGATAATATATCGCCCTTGAAAATAGACATTTTGCATACGACCTCGGAATTCGACGAAAGCACTTTTGTTGGATCCGGGATGTAAAATTATTGCTAGGTTTCAAATTTCATGATTTTTGAAGTTAATATGTGAGCATGGCAAAGGAAAATGTGTTTTGGTCAATTTCAGCTAAATTGGATCAACCAGAAAATAGCCATTTTTCAAACAGTCTCAGAATTTGACGAAATAAATTTTGTTAGGACCGTATCGTCATAAGAAAGCCAAAAATAATTTTTTTTGGATTTTTTGGTATGTGGCCCCAGTAAAATTATTTGTACGGTAGAATTAAAAAGAAAGGACTTAAATTTTAAAACTGAAAAAAGGGGGTCAAGTTGACCATTTGGGCTAACGGGACATGTCCAGAGGAGTCCGGAACGGGGGCTAATAGGTAAGAACAACAGTCATTGGGCCTAATTCTGAGTTAGTGGCCAAATGGGCCTTTATTGGGTAATTAAAATAATAATTAGATTAACCTAATATTATATTATAAAAGGACCGCTACAGTATCTTCTTCTTCCGGTCGTTGCTTCAACCGCCACTTAACCCATAGCCTTCAAAATTTCAAACACCGATTCCTCCTTCATTTCTCAACGAAAACCTCTGCCGTTTGTCACGTTTTGAAGAGATTTCAGAGCTCTTCGATTCCATACCAATTTCCCTCGGTCTTGTCGCCTGTAGCCGCCGCCCCGACCACCCGAACCGCCGCCGTCACGCACCAAACAGCGCCACCCACGAGCGTGCACACCCTTCCCCCTTCCCGGCGCCGATAGTCCTCTCCTAGCTCTCCAATCTCCTGCAAACCGTTCGCAAAACCGTTGACTACAGCTCCCGAATTCTGAATTTGAAGTTTTGAACAAATTAGGGGCTTAAGGTATGAAAAACATTTCAGATTTTGTCACGTTTAGTTCTGTTACAGCAGTAGTTGTGAAAAGCGATTGTTGTTTAAAAAATTTATATCTAATTCATACGAACACCAAACTGAAAAATTTCCGATCCGTGTGAAGCGTGACAGCAAATACTTCCTCTTAGAACTGATTGGGACAATTTCTGGATTTATTTGGATTTTAGATTCGCGCAATACCAAGGTGAGATTCTATTTTTAAATTAATTGAAACGGTTAATTAATTATCATATTTGAGATTTATGAATACACGAATATATGTATGTTTGATGTTGGGATTGTAATCTTATATCTTGTATGATGGTATGACATGGAAATGAACCTTATAATTGTATGATGTTATGACATGAATTGAAGCTTACATCTAGCGTTATGTTAACATATCAAAATTTACATTTTTATAATGTAAATAAAAGTATGAATTTACCTTGTAAATGAAACTTACATTTCGTATGCAAGTTAAGAAATAAAAATTTCATTTTTAGTTGAACTATGTAACATGAATTTTGTATACAAATAAAAATCACATTATTATTTGAACTATGACATGAAATTTTGTATGCAACTAGAATGGAATTTTACATTCGTAAATTTAGAGCATTTTTTTTTTTTGCAATTATGAATGATAATTTACATTGTAAATTAAGAACATAATTTTTTTATGTAATTAGAAAATGAATTTACATTGTATGATAAAAATGACATTTTTATATGTTGTTTAGATGTAAATTAGAACGGTAAAATAAATGACATTTTTATATGTTGTTTAGATGTAAATTAGAACGGTAAAATAAAAATGACATTTTTATATGTTGTTTAGATGTAAATTAGAACGGTAAAATAAAAATGACATTTTTATATATTGTTTAGATGTAAATTAGAACGGTAAAATAAAAATGACATTTTTATATGTTGTTTAGATATAAATTAGAACGGTAAAATAAAAATGACATTTTTATATGTTGTTTAGATGTAAATTAGAACGGTAAAATAAAAATGACATTTTTATATGTTGTTTAGACGTAAATTAGAACGGTAAAATAAAAAAGACAATTTTATATGTTATTTAGAGGTGAATTAGGACCATAAGATAAAAATTACATTTTTCTGTGTAATTTATATATGAATTTACACCGTATGATAAAAAATACATTTTTCTATGTAATTAAAATGTGAATTTACACCGTATGATAAAAAATACATTTTTCTATGTAATTAAAATGTGAATTTACACCGTGTGATAAAAATTACATTTTTCTTTGTAATTAAAATGTGAATTTACACCATATGATAAAAATTACATTTTTCTATGTAATTAGAATGAGGGTCTGCATTGAAATTAAAAATTTACATTTGTGTAATGTAACATATGATGAGAGTTTGCATTGAAATTAAAATTTACATTTTTGTAATGTAACATATGATGAGATTTTGCATTGTAATTAAAAATCATATTTTTATAATGTAAATAGAAAGTAGAGTTTGCATGGTAATTAAATTTACATTTTTATATGTAAATTTAGAATAGAATTCACACTGCAAATAAAAGTTACATTTTATTTATTTATTTATTATGTAATTAAGATGAGAATGTACATTGAAGTTGGGGTTTACATTTTATATGTAATTTAATGGTAGGATTTTGCAATGTATCCAAAATTTACATTTTTACATGTAAATAGGAAATAGAAATTAAATTTACATTTTTACATGTAAATGAAGAGGATGGAATTTACATTTTCAATGTAAGTGAAGAATAAATTTAGGATGCTGTAATATTATCTTCATTTTCAAATGAATTAAAAATTTAATAAGGATCGGTAGTTGTTGGAGCGTTGTTTAAATCAAACGATGCTATTACGATGAAACAATTATATATATAAATATAATTAAAATTAAATGAATGGAGCGCGGTAGTTCGCATTTTGAAATTGTACCTTTAAACGACTATACAAGAAGATCCGACCGTCGGATTTTCTTGAAACTGAAACCGTTAGGACCATCTTGGAAAAATCCTTCCAACGATATATATTACGTTAAGATTCAACGGTTAGATTCTGAGAAATGTAAAAATCAAAATTGTTTGAATATAGCGCCATAGTCGCCCATTGACTCAAGGCGTCGTTATATAGAAGTTAATTATTTTAAATAATTAAAATAGGAAGTAATCATTATAAAGTGATACGAAGGATTTTAAATATATATAAATATATAAATATATATATATACGAGGATTATTTGGAAAGTCCGAGTTCTCTCATTTCAAATAATCAAACGACCTAAATTGAAGTATAAAGATGGCGTATGAAGACCGTGAATCTTCCCTCGAATGGACAACGATCGAGGCCCTGATTTGACTTGCTCCCAACTCAAGGGTCATGGTCATTGCCCAAACGTACGTGTTGATTTCACGGGTTTGGCTTTCGCTCAGACCCAGAGCATAAGCTAATAAATGGATTGTGTGTCTGACATCGTACTCTATTAAATATCATGTTATTGATCTTTTGTCGAAAGTATGGATGTTTGGTGGCAGAGAATTTATTCTCTTGCTTAACACCCGTTCATATATTTCTTCAAAGGATTGGTAGTGCGATATGGAGTGATGATGTGGCATGCTAAGATGCATAGGATCAAGGTTTTGTTGAAAAGCAGGCCTTGTGGGACGATCAAAGCATAGCCTGTTTAGGCATAGCTTTGTGTATAGCGTGACTTCGCGATCCTCACACACCGGCGGAGTCTAAACGGGAGAAGGGAACGCAGGGAGAGCAGCACGTTTCTTTCTAGCTAGAAGTGGTGATTGGGCTTTAACACGGCCCGACATTTTACTTATGTGGATGATGGAATGAGGCACCTCAGATGATAGGTCCTATAGGACTGGGAAACGTGTGTTCAGGAATAACTAATCTGCAACTCGTATGGTGGATCGGCCCTGCAGCTATCCAAGGGTTCACTGCGGGGGATCCTGAGGCACTAGCTAGAGTGTCTCGAATCGGTATGGAGCTCCTCCCTAGCCTTGACTCATGATGGAAATCCAAACTTCCAATACGAACCTACGGATTTGATTGTATTACTAGTATGGAAGCATAGTATTATGGTATCTATGTGTCCTAGGATTGATACATTTATTTTGAAATGTTTTTCATACATACTAATAATAATATTAAACTCATATTTGCCGTATTTAGCATGTTTAATCACCATAAGGTAAAACCCTATCCTCTGGTTTGTGTTGCATTGTGTGATGGGACCTGGGTCTTATGATGATTCCATTTTCCTCAAAAGCATAACGTTGTTGTACGATTTACTTATTATTTGTTCTGACACTTTTATGCACGGCAGTCCATTTGAGCAAACCCGTTCCACGTTAGCGGCATGGTCTTTGGATTTGCCCTATTAATAATGATTAATTAGTTAAGAATTCTCACACCAGTCCCACGACTGACCCGTTGTTTGTTTCCACCTTTTTGCAAACTCGGGTGCCCTCCTTTCTACACGGGCAGCCAAGTAAGCAGGTTCATTCTTTTCTTGGAGTCTTTTCTTTGGAGCTGCTTATTATCTTTCTTGGATTTGCTTTTGTGGAGAGGTGATGACTTGGAGCTTGAAGACATCTATCATTTGTTGCTATTGCATTTTTCTCTTTTTAATTCCAGACATTAAACTTGTTTCATTTCACGTTGTTTAAGTTGGGGTTGGAACTTATTTCTTTTTCAGCAAACTTGATGTAATAATTTAGAATTCTGTGACTGTGGACTTTCTGTAGTTGATGACATTATATTTCCGTTGCTATGATGTTGTCACTCTGTGAATTTCCTATGCTATGTTGTATCTGTGATATGTATTATTGTATTTATGTTGTATTCCAAATGATTATTCCTTACTTTCATCCCGTTGAAGTTTGGGGTTATCACACTGATGATTGTAAGTATTTATTTCAAAAGCTCTCAGCAATTTTTTTTTGTATTATATTTTATTCCGCTGCGATGTGAGGCTCTGATGTTGTTATATTGTTTTTCTTCTTCTTCTGTTCTAATAATTCTTTCTTTCTTATCTCATCCTCTAATTTCTTTCTAATATCTATCTGGTATTTTCGATACTTGAGTCCTGGTAAGTAATACAGATTTATGTATTATTGTTGAAATTCGAGCCTCGAATCCCCCAGGTTGTTACAACGCTGTAACGACCCACTATTTCAAACCATTCAAATCGACAATAAACCACACATGTTAGACTTGAATTTCTTAATACAGTGAATTGTTATTTTAACTAATGAGGTAAATACAAATCCGAACATAGAATCACAACAACATAAGCAGAGTAACTCGCAGCGGAAACATAGTGGTACATAGGTTCTTACATGATACATGATACATAATGGTACATAATGAGTCATAAGCTCATACAATAGATAGGGTAAATATAAATACTGATAATAAGACTAGAAAATAGATAACTAGATAGCTGATAATTGAAGGATCCAAATGAGATGCCAACCTCCAAAGTGCATCACGAACGGCTATGGTGTTCAAGATGACCCAAGCATACAGTCAAAGAAACAATATACTCGAGTAAGGACTAACAATCTCATATAAGTGAATTAACTCAAATGAAGTATTCACTAAAATGTATAATAACTTAAAGGATGTTTGGGATTTCCATCCTCTAAGGATCCATGAAACTAATATCTATATAATTGTACGTTATTATTGTAACGTCTATTCAGTAAAGAAAATATAATGAAATTAAAGTAAGCGGGATTACCATATTGCCCTTATGCCGTTTATAGGCATCACAGTCTATGCAGTACCGTAAATTCACCGCACTAGAGGCAATACTCAGGGTAGGATTCTACTAGTTGCACTCCAGGATCGGTGGTAACGCATAGCAGCAACTACCGCCCACCTCGGACAACACTCCCATAATCAAAGGGCCCCCCAAATCAATCACATAGCAATAGAGATGGCATCGAAGAAGCATGTCCGATCAGAGCTGTGACCTAAATTATTAATGTTATAGCTCATGTTTTAGTCATTTTAATTATGACCCGAAGGTCAAGTCCATTTCTTCATCGTTCGCCTTCTTCAATCCAGTAAACACCTCCAAGCCATCCTGCTTCATTCTGGTTACTCCACCATGTACATAGTTGTTAAAGTGGTATCGGAACTGGTAGAGAGTATGCCACTTACCGACTCTGGTCTCTTTAACAATCGAACGCTTAGACATTTCACACCGTGGCTATTAGACTGAAATCATATTTCAAATATTGCAAATCGATTTATTTCAAGTATTGCCCAAAAATCGATTATTCAAACAATTTACCATTGGTTCGATTAAGATTACAAATCCAACATGCACGATTCCTTTGTCAATTGTTGGTTTTAAAGTTTCAACTTCCACGAAATATCTTTATGGCTTGAAACCCTTTATCTCATTCTTTGGATTCACTGCACTGGATTGGACGTAGATTGTATTTGCTTAAAAAATATATTTTAAAATAATTAAGTTTGAAAATAGTATATACATGCATTATGTTGAAAATAGTGTATATACGTATAAATATATAGTTGAAAACTGTTATAAAATACATGTAATTAAAGTGATCAAATTATTTGTAAAATAAAATCTACAAAATCAAGTAATGTGGAAAATAGCCTTTATGAAATTGAAGTTCTATTCAAATAATATTAATCCAATCCAGTCCATGTCTCACGGTTTCCTTTCCCATCTAGATTTCATATTTTATCAAATTCCTTTTATTTGGTTCAATTTCAATACTTCCATGGTTAAAACGATTCCCAAACCATTGTTTACCATGCATTTCACATAGCCTTTCCATATAATAAATTTCCAGACAACTTTCAACGTTAGTTGTTAACCAAAAAGATTTGTTAAATTTCAACGCTTGTTAACAAAACTCGTATTCACCATGATTTAGATAAGCATTTAACAAATCAACATTTTGATTGCATTAAAATGGTGAACAATCATTTGACAAATTGCATCTCAATTAGGTTACAAAACGTTTGACAAGTCTTTGCAAATCCTTTATATTAAATCACCCGATTTTTTGATTCCATGTTGTTCAATTCATTATTTAAAACACAAAGCTTAAGTAGGATTTACTCAAAATAAATTCAAATTTAAATATTAACTTGCATGATCACTTTTAAATCTTATTTACATAAAATCATATTCCTTACAAATCCAAGTTAAGTTTGAACTTGAAATTTCCGTTTTAATTTTTCTTTACGCTATATGGAGATTTCATGAAAATTTCTATTTACAAAAGTTGATATAATATTTTGAAATATTTTAAATTTTTATTGACTATTGTGTCCGTATATAATTTTATATCCTATGGTCAAGTGATACAGATATAAACTAATGGGTATATGAAGGTGAAAAGCTTATCCATGGAAAGTCTTCTGGTATTTGATAATAATGTATGCACTTTCAGTATGTTACTTTTGTAGCACACTCATATGTTCGATTTTTTTTTCTAATAGAAATATTGCGGCTTGTTTTCAATATTCTGTTAGCAAGCATCCATTGTGCATTGCAAAAACGTGTTATAGTGGTTACAGTTTTTTAGGGATGTATAAACTGTGAATGCATTGTATACTTTTTTCTTCTCCTAGATGTATCAATATCCATTACTGCTACTTCATGCTTCTTTCCTATATGTTCCAAAAAGAAGAAATCAGTCTCCCTTGTGCATTATAAAAATGATACGTAATTGTATTATACTTTTCTTTCCCTTCCAGGTGTCAATATTGTTTACCATAACGTTTTCCTATAATCTAGTTATCAATAAATGGAACTGTCAAACATTTGTGAACATTATAAGTTTATGATAATGAACAAAGGTGTAGGGTCAATAGTTCGTAGGGTACAAAATAACAGTTGCAAGAAAAATAAATATAGATGTGTATATGTATTAAGAGTAAAGGGGAGAACAAATAATGCAAGGCAATGTGCAGTATAAAGAATCGATTGTGTTATAACGATTTCAGGACTTCACAATCGAAGTCATGGCCGAAGAAATAGTCTATAGCTTTTATTAGACTAGGTTTCTCTGTCTGCACAGTGCCTCCTCTATTCATCAGTTCTTATAATTTGTATATGTAGTGAGGACCATATTTACGTTTCAACTATTTTGTGTTTGCAATTCCAGGATATCTGTCACATTTGTCAACAAAGATAGTAAGGAAAAGGTCATTTAAGTTCCCATTGGGATGTCTATGTTAGAAGCTGCTCATCATAATGACATTGAGCATGAAGGTGGCTGTATATTTTTATTTATGATGATAAATATTGACACGTTCATTTCCGTTGTAATCATTTACGATATTTTTGCAGGGAAATGCGAGGGCTCGCTGGCTTGTTCGACTTGTCTTGTTATTGTAATGGTACTTCATCAAGTTCAAAAGAGTTTTTTTGTTTGTATGTGTATTGTTCTCCCTTGCTTATTGATATTGCTTTTTCGTTAGGATACAGAATACTACGTCAAATTAGGAGAATCGACAGATGAAGAAAACGACAAGTTAGACCTTGTATTCAGACTAACTGAAACGTATGTCTATTGCAGCTTGTTATGGTTAAAAATTCAACTTTATGAGTATATATGTATCACTAATACTCCATGATGCCTTATAACATGAAAAATATATGAACAAGTGTACTTTAAAACTCTGAAGTGCTCCTTGCTTGTATTTCACTGGACTCATGCACAAACACACACGTGGGCGCACACACACACACACACACATAGATATATATATATATATATATATGTGTGTGTGTGTGTGTGTGTGTGTTGCTCCACTTATACATTTGTTGTTTGAAATTTTTTCCCTTTATTGTTGCACCCTGCACTTGTATTTTTATGACTTATCTTGCATATTAAATTGAAAAATACAGATATTTATTTGATCTAGTTTAAATGCATTCGAGATTGATATATTCAAGTATCAGGTTTGCTTGCTATACTTGATTTATACAATCTCATATAGTTTTGTGCCATTCTTGAATATCGTCAAAAATATATATCAGACCAAATCTCGAAAGATGGTGAGAAACACCCCAGAAACCTAGGAAATTAAAATTTAAAATAAATTTGTATTTGCTAGAATTTAAATCTATTTTTGTTCTAGTCTACTGTGTGCTTCTTTAATTGATAGGTGTGTAGATAGTTGGACATATAGATATGGTAGCAGTTGAAGACTGTGTGTGTTAGAGAGTGTAAGTCTATATATAAGTGTATCGAGTGACAGTGTAGCAAGGAATGTATGTAAATATGAATGATTGTAATATACCAGTGAATGTATAATAGTGGAGTCAGAAATTTTGTACTATTTGAAATTGTAATGACCCGCATTTTTCAGCGATATAATTAATTTATTTAATTATTTAAATAATGGTTTGGTTATTTAAAATGACCAGAAATAAATAATATTGAATATATAATTAAAATAAGTAATATATTTAATTTCTGAAATAATTAGAAATAGTGGAATTCACGAATTGGTGTGAATTGGATCATCTGTGATATTTAATTCAATTTAGAATTGAATTCGAATAACGAATATCATATAAACGGTAGTTGAACGTAGAATTTTAATATAACTAAAATAGAGCTCGAAATGGCGATGCAGTTCGTAATTTGGCGATTTGAACTTCAACTGAATGTACAGGGTCCATTTTAAATCGGATTTCTGTGAAACAAGAAAAACTAGGAGCTGGTGAAGTATATCTTTCTAATGGAAGAGAAAAATCGGGATTTCGTTGGGTAGATTTTGATTTATGTCCAAATCAAATTTTAGAAAAGTCGCCATGGGATTCCTTTATAATTTATATCGATTTATTTATATTTTAAAATGGATTTTTAAATATAAATCGAATATCGATGTAACACTGGATTTGAAATATCGAGTTATAAATCCTGGTGTAGCAGTATGATATTCTGTTGTGGATATATACAATAATATTTGTTAGCCTACCTTGTGAACTAGGCAACACAAAGTCAAGAAATCAAACATTGAAGGACATGTTTAAGTATAAGATTTCGGTTCGGATTGGAGGAATGCATACAATTCAGATTGATAGCTGCAGTTGTTCGGATCGGATGGAGTCCTCTGTTCGGATCGGGTTAGAGCAGCATATTGATTCAGATCGGATAGAACTCTCTGTTCGGATCGGTTGCCTCTTACTGGATAGATTGGCAAAGCATATCCAATCGGATCGGAAGGCGAATAAATCTCAAATAGATCGGAAAGCCATCTGCTTGCCACGACGCTGGAGCGGAGCGGAGTAGGATAGAGAAGAGGAGACGTCCAAGCCACTCCGGTTCGGATCGGGTATTCCGATCCGAACCCCCAACCTGCACGCCTCCGACCCGCACCCATGATCCAGGTCAATCTCCTTTAATATCGCCTGGAGAACCGGACCGGCTATGACTAATTCCTACCCCTAACGTTCATCTCTTTGATGCGTTGTCAGCTTGATAGTTCATCCGAACCCGAAGAAAGAGCGATGGATAACACGTGGTCCGACCCGGATTGAATCTCAGGCAAATTCACACCTATAAATACCCCATCTGGAGACAAAGAGAAGGATCTTTTTTCAGCACTTAAAGAATTCAATCACCTCCAATATCCGAACTCCATTACTCCCGGAAAATCCAAATCATCTTTTATTTCTTGTTTTAGTGAATTGAGTGAACAAAAGTGAGTTGTGAGTGAATCTTTCATTGTATTTGCAACTGAATTATTGAATATAGTAAAGAATAAGTGGACGTAGGCATTTGTTCGCCGAACCACTATAAATCTTGTGTGTTCATTTTTATTTTTATCTCGTTTTATCTTGTTTCAAATCAATTTGGGTGTTAGAACCACTTTTGGGTCTAACATTTTGGTGCTTTCACTGAGAATCCTCATTTAAATTCTTTATTTTCCGGGATCTCTTTCTACTTTTTGGACCGTTGAGTTCAAAGAAGTGAATCCTTAAGTTTCTCCGCTTTCTTACATTCGTTGAAGTAATTGTCAAAAACTCATGGCCAAAGGAAAAGGCAAGGAAGTTCAGTCTGTTCAAGGAAATGGAGCTGGCGAAGATCAGCAACATGCTGTTGTAACAAGGTCTCGGGGGCAGAGTTCAGCAGCAGGAAGAATCAATGCAGGAAATCCGAACCGACAGCAAGGGGAGAGCTCCGATCCGATCCGGGTAGGAGACTCTGAAGCAGTGCACTCCCCCAATCTGAACCGACCCGAGTTGCTCGCTGCACACCGATCCGACCAGGCACCCCAGCTCCGATCCGACCCGACTTCCTACCTCCGATCCGACCCGATGCTTGGTGAAGCTGGAACATCTACTCGAGTCCCCACGAATGCTCCAATTCCAGCTGCCAGGGTTGGAGATCAGGTCAATCCATCTGCTCCCATCACTCAAGGAGATTTCTCGCGCTTGCTTGATATGCTTGAGAGCACGAGGGAAGCTATGAGAGTTCATGAGCGCACTAATCTCATGATGCAGGAAAATATGAGGCTCATGAGTCGGGAGATCAATGAGCTCCGCCGGCAGAGAACTCCATCACCGGTTCGTCACACACCTGTAGATCAATCTTCATCTTCCGAGGAAGAAAGGCCCCGTGAACGAAGGCCACTCGAACGACCTCAGAACGTGGAGCAGCTAACGTTTGGATCTTTGGGATCTCGCGAGGATATCGCACGAGCATTAGGAAACGATAGCCCCACTCGGGGGCAAAGACTCCAATCCCCTCTTCCCGAGATCGACCGGGAACACAGGGAAAGGAATCGAGCAGAGGCAGCTCGAAGAAGAAGGGCATCTCCTGAGCAAGAGCCCCGAAGGAACTCGGACACTAGGGCCAGGGAACCTGAGCAGCCCCTAACTAGTGCCGATGTGCAGGCAATGGTTCGCCGAATTATGTCCGAGAGCCGGAATTATACAAATGAAGACTATGGCATTGAGCGAAGCCATACTCCGTTCACTGACGATATCCTAGACTTCCAGTTTCCCCGACGCTTTAACTTGCCACAGATGGACAAATATAACGGAAGGACTGATCCAGGACAGCATTTGATGCGGTATTCGTGGCTCATGAATGCCGCTGCTGCCCCTGATGAAGTAAAGTGCAAAGCGTTCCCAATTTACCTAGAAGATGTGGCATTATTCTGGTTTACCCGACTTCCTCCTCGTTCAATTTCTAATTACAAAGAACTAAGCGAGCGTTTCATGAACCAGTTCCGACTACATGCCCGAAAGTCCAAGAGTGTTATTGAATTGTCGAGAATCAAACAGGCACCGGGAGAGTCTTTAAGGGCATATCTAGATCGTTTTAACCAAGCTGTAACTGAGGTCAGTGACCCGCATGAGCCCACTATTCTGATGGCCTTGAAGGAAGGAGTTGATCCTGAATCTGAGTTTGGAGATTACCTTTCTGGGAAGACACCCCCCACAAGGGCGATATTCTACGAAAAAGCCGATATTTATTTAAGACGAGAGGAGGCCAGGGCAAACCGGAAGAGAAAGTCTGAGACAGCTTCAAAGGAGAATGTGCAGAGTAATATTGCCGTGAAGCAGTCTGGGGAAAGTTCTGGCAAGGTTGAAGTAAATGTAGGAAACAAGGGTGGAAACAGCAATACTGGAAATGGGGGAAACAACAACAACCGTAATTCGAACGGTAACAGGAGAAACAGAAATAGGGGAAGCGAGCCTAACAAAAGGCCCCGATTCCAGAACTACGAGAACTATACACCATTGAATGACACCCTGGAAAATATTTACCAGGATACGTACAATGTGCTGCAGTACAAAAGACCGCCACCTCGTGATTCGACCGAGAAAGAAATGGCGACAGGGAAATTTTGCTTGTTTCACGGAACACATGGACATTCGACCAATGAGTGTCGGCATTTGAGGGATGTAATTGAAAAGCTGCTGCGTGAAGGAAAGTTGGATGAGTACAAGGTTGCCCCGAGGGACAGGGGGCAAGGAGAGCAGGCTCCAAAACAGATCCTACCTGCTCCTAAGCCTACCGCGCAGCAGAAAGGTAAAGGGATCGTCATCAACTCCATAGTAGGCGGACCTCACCCGGCAATCCGAAGTTTTAGGTCAATGGACCAATATGTGAATGCTGCCAAGCATCTAGATGTGAATGAAGGTGACGATTTGGAAGATGTCACCCCTATAAAACAACAAAAAACCATGTTCGATGACGTGGTATTTCGCAGCCGAGACAACACGGGGATACAATCTCCCACCAATGATCCGTTGGTTATTACTACCACCATTGGACCGGCCTTGGTCCATAAGGTATTAGTCGACAACGGAAGTTCCGTTAATATTTTGTTCAAGAAGTCATTTGATCAGATGAAGCTTGAGCCCGAAGATCTGAAACCTTGTGAAGGATGGATTAGAGGCTTCAACGGAGCGACGACAGCTCCCATGGGATATATAAAGTTGCCCGTGACCCTAGGGCAAGGAGAACGTAGAAGAGTGCGAATGCTTCAGTTCGTAGTATTGGACGTAGATTCGCCATATAACGCATTTTTAGGGAGACCTGCCCTCGCTGAATTTAGAATTTGTATCGCCCCTTGGTGCTTGTTACTAAAGTTCCCAACCGAAGCCGGGACTGGAGTAATAAGAGGGGATCAGGTCTCTGGACGGGCCTGCTATGTGGCCGAACTGAAGATGTTGATGAAAGGAGTTAATGCTGAGAGTAAGGATGCCTCATCTCCCTCAAAGGGGGACTCGGCATAGCAATTAGAGAGATTGAACCCAATGGAGTTGCCCAAAGGAACGCCTGAAGACCTGGATCCTAGAAAAGACGAGGAACCAGAGGCTAGGAATGCAACTCCTAATGAAGCGACGGTGGAAATTCCTGTTGATAAAGCTGATCCGACGAAAGTTTTGAAGATTGGTTCCCAATTGGATCCACGTCGTGCTGAAGAGCTGACGGACTTCTTGAAGGCAAACTTAGATGTGTTCGCCTGGACCCATGCTGACATGTGTGGGATATCGCCTTCCATTATCAGTCACAAATTGAATGTAAATCCGAAGCATCCGCCTGTGAAGCAAAAGAGACGCATGCTGAGCCCAGAGAGGTCGGCTGCTCTCAAAGAGGAAGTAGAGAAATTGAAGCAAAATGGATTTATTCGAGATTCGACCTATCCCGACTGGATATCGAATCCCGTCCTGGTAAAGAAGCCAAACGGAAAATGGCGAACTTGTATTGACTTTTCAGATTTAAATAAGGCTTGCCCAAAGGATAGTTTCCCACTTCCCAGGATTGACCAGCTTGTAGACTCGACAGCAGGTCATGAACTTCTCTCTTTCATGGATGCATACTCTGGATACAATCAAATTCCTATGCATGTACCGGACCAAGAGCATACAAGTTTCATTACGAATTTGGGGCTATATTGTTATGTTGTAATGCCATTCGGATTAAAAAATGCTGGAGCTACTTATCAGCGGTTGATAAATAGAATGTTTTATGATCAAATAGGAAAAACTATGGAAGTTTATGTGGATGATATGCTTGTTAAATCAAAGCAGTCTTCCAGTCATACGCAAGACTTAGCGGAAATGTTTGGTATCTTGCGAAAATACCGTATGAAATTGAATCCTTTAAAATGTTCATTTGGAGTGGCGTCGGGAAAGTTCCTTGGCTTCATTGTGAGTTCCCGAGGAATTGAGATCAACCCTAGCCAGATAGCAGCGATTAGAAATATCGAAGAACCAAGGAGAATTAAAGACGTCCAAAGTCTGGCAGGGAAGGTAGCGGCGCTGAGTAGATTCATCTCCAAAGCCACCGATAAATGTGTTCCGTTTTTTGATTTGATAAAAAGGGGAAAGAAGAACTTCCAGTGGACTCCCGATTGTGTCGAGGCCTTTCAAAATCTGTTAGAGCTGTTAGAGAAACCGCCAATCTTATCAAAGCCCGTAGATCACGAAGAACTATTTGTTTATCTAGCAGTCTCGGCTCATGCTGTCAGCACAGCCCTGGTTCGAGAAGAAGACAAAGTACAAAGGCCAGTATACTATGTGAGTAAGAAATTAGCAGCGGCAGAGCGCAACTACCCAAAGATCGAGAAGCTTGCTTACAGCCTCCTGATTGCATCCCGAAAGCTTCGTCACTACTTCCAAGCCCATCCAATAACCATATACACCGATCAGCCGTTAAGACAGGTGTTGCAGAGACCCGAAGCGTCGGGAAGGTTGATTAAATGGAACATAGAACTAAGCCAGTTTGGTTTGAATTTTCAACCACGAAAGTCAATCAGGGGGCAAGCTCTAGCAGACTTTATTGCGGAGTTCACCATTCCAGAGGAAGAAATAATCAATGACCGAGTGGTCAAATCCGAGGATAAGCTAGAGATGAATCCGTGGAAATTATATACAGATGGAGCTAAAAATGACCGAAGATCCGGAGCTGGAATTGTCTTAGTCACTCCCGAGGGACGGTCGTTATATTACGCCCTGCGATTAGAATTTTCGGCAACAAACAATGACTCTGAGTATGAAGCCCTGATTGTCGGGCTGAAACTCGCTAAAGACCTCGGAGTAAAAATGATGGACATATTTTGTGACTCTAAGATTGTTGTTTGTCAAGTGCGAGAGGAATTCGCGGCTCGAGGACCTCGACTTGTCGCTTACCTCAAGAAAGTGAAAGAGCTATTAAATAGCTTAGAGCGGTACAACATAACACATATTCCTAGAGTAGAAAACCAGAAAGCGGATAGACTAGCAAAATTGGCTAGTTCTGACAATCCAGAAGAGACTGAGGTAATTCCAATTGAAACGTTAGAGTCGCCAAGCTTTGAGTCAATGGAAATTGAAGTCGTTCTTGAAGCGGAACCAGAGAAGGAGTCATGGATGACTCCAATCAAGAGTTTTCTTAAGAATGGGACACTCCCATCGAAGAAAAGTGAGAAAAGAGCTGTAGTTCGCAAAGCTGCCAGATATGTTATGCAAGACGATACTCTCTATAGACAAGGATTTTCTATGCCCCTGTTACGATGTATCGCACACGACGACATCAAGCGTGTACTGAGAGAAGTGCACGAAGGTGAGTGTGGAGATCATACAGGAGGTCAAACTTTAGCAAAGAAAATATTGCGGTACGGATACTTCTGGCCTACGATCAACAAAGATGCAGCTGATTATTCACGACGCTGCGATAAGTGCCAGAGATTCGCCAAAATCCCCAGGGCACCGTCAACCCAGCTTAAATCGATGGTGAGTCCTTGGCCATTTGCCACATGGGGGATCGATATCATTGGAGTTTTACCAATTGCTAAAGGAGGGGCTAAGTATGCCATAGTAGCCGTGGATTATTTCACAAAGTGGGTGGAAGCTGAGCCCGTGACTAAGATCACCACAAGAAAGGTGGTAAGTTTTGTGGTCAGAAATATTATATGCTGATTCGGGATCCCAAGGACGATTATTACTGACAACGGGACCCAATTTGATAGCACTGAATTCAGAAATTTTTGCCAGAAATATAAGATAGACAAACGATATACTGCAGTTGCCTACCCACAATCGAATGGGCAAGTAGAGGCAATAAACAAGGTAATAAAATCCATCCTCAAGAAGCGATTAGAGCGTGCAAAGGCAAAATGGGTTGATGAATTGCCCCTAGCCTTGTGGGCATATCGAACAACGTTTAAAACGGCTACCGGTCATACCCCTTTCTCTCTCTCCTTTGGCTCAGAAGCAGTAATTCCAGTTGAATTGGAAGTTCCTTCCCACAGGGTGACGTATTATGACCCGATGACGAATCGGGCACTTTTACTTGAGTCTCTTGATGAAATCGAAGAGAAAAGGGACGAAGCAGACTTGCGTGCAGCAAGACATCGGCGTCAGATGGCACGCTATTATGACAAAAAAGTTCGCCGCAGAACTTTTGAACCAGGAGATTTGGTGCTAAAGAGAGTTTTTCCATCCCTTCCTCACTTCGGCTCAAAATGGGAAGGACCCTTTGTCATCCAACGGAAACTTGAAAAAGGAACCTTCAAGTTAACGACCGTAGATGGCGAAGAAGTTCTTCGAGCATGGAATGCCCAACACTTAATGCGATATTTGGATTAGAAATGCTATATTTTTTGTTATTTTTACTGTGGATTCTGTAACAAGACATGCTTTGCCTTGGGAAAATCCGATGATATGAATAAAGGACTATAAAGTGGACGTAGGCTACGACTTAGCTGAACCACTATAAAAATATTGTGTGTTATTTACTTTTATGCATTTACATTCATTAGTTGTTCTGTTGTGATTATAAAATACAGGATAACTGAGAGCCTAAAAAAGGTTGAAAACAGTCTGGACATAAAAAGAAGCACAATGATTATTTGTGCAATAAGACGTAAAAGAATGAGAAAACGACATTCTAACTCTAACTCTCCAGAGAAAGAGTATAAAAGCGTCTCAGACTGAGCGCTGAAAAAGAAATTCTATTCCTAACTCTAACTCTCCAGAGAAAGAGAGAGAGTATAAAAGCGTCTCAGACTGAGCGCTGAAAAAGAAATTCTATTCCTAACTCTAACTCTCCAGAGAAAGAGAGAGAGTATAAAAGCGTCTCCGACTGAGCGCAGAGAAAGAGGTTCAACTCCGAACTCTAACTTTCCAGAGAGAAAGAGAGTATAAAGGCGTTTCCGACCGAGCGCCGATAAAGAAATCTTTTCCCGTTGAACGACCGGGGAATAAACAAATAACTGAACTCGAACTCTAACTCTCAAGAGAATGAGAGAGAGTATAAAACAAATGCCAGGAAAAACAACAGGTATTGATGACACAGGAAATGCTATCCCGTTAGAGAATCGGGAGCATTCAGATTGCATAGCTGAGCATTAAATAACTTATGGAAATTGACTGGGGACACATATACATGCACATATCTCCCCTCTCCCCAACTTTGTTTCATAAGTATAGACATGCATTTTTACATGAGTGCAGAACTGCTAACAGATAAGCATTGCAAAAAGTGAACTATTTTTATTTACAAATGAATGAATTTGTACAGGGAAATAACTAAAAAAGAAAGTGCGGAAGCTGCTGTTGTAGCAGCACTTATTGGTTTACAAAGATGCTAAAAGGACACAGGGGAACCCACTATTTGGGTTTGGGATGAGCCTTCGATTTCTTGGCAGCTTTTTCCGCATCCTTTGCTTCCTTCTCAGCTTCAGTCAAGATTCGCTTTGATTTCTTTTTCCCTGAAGATGTAGTACTGGAGCCAGCAGACTTCTTCCCGGAGGGCGGGGCACTGGAATCAAGAGAAGATTTTTTAGCAAGTTCTTCGGTAATAGATCTAGTTGAGAGCTTAACAACTAACCTTGAACCTGCATCCACAACCGCGAGGGGCTTGAGGACCTCAGGGTCTAATTCTTCAGCCTTTAATTGCAAGCGCTTGTCTTGATCGGCCTTCATGGCCGCCAAGGTAACGTCATCGGCGCTTTTTGACTCCCCGGTTATTGTAACCTCCGGTTCCTCATCATGCCCCTCGTCTCCTTCATCGTCTTTTAAAGCTGCAATCATTTCTTCATCACGAGGAGTAGTGACCTTAGTTGGCTCACTTCTTTCCCCCAGGTCTGTGGAAGCAGCCTTGTCTTCCCCTTCTTTGACCCTGTCAGCGGGCTTTGTCCCAGCGGTAGTTCCTTGAACTACATCTGTCTTCGCGGAGGATTCAACGCCTACAAAATGAGAAACATCGGTTATCAACTCAGGCGAAAGCAAAGGATTTCTCATCGAACGTTCAATCATGTAGCCAAAGGTAGTAGTAGCCTTGACAAATTGAGGAGAAAAGATAGGGATACCTTCTGGAGACTTTTCGGCGGGGGTGACTACTACCTCTGGAGTTATTTCAGGAATGGGAGATAGCAAAGTTGTTCGGGGAATTCCCGGGTTTTCGGGATCATACCCTTCTACTTCGGGAGTTACAGGAGCAGAAGAAGAGGAACCGGCTTCAGGAATGGTTTTATGTTTAGACTTCCGCCTCTCTTCTTCCATGGCCTCAGCAATTAGACGGCGCCCTTCAGCCAGGCGCTCCGGTTCGTCGTCTCTCAAGTATTTCTCCATCAGCTTATCTTCATCGAGGGAATCGACCTTAAGTTCTTCTTTTTCCCACTCGACGATTTGATTCCACACTTGAACCAGAGTGGATGGATAGTCCTCGATCCAGGAAATGTTTCGACGACGAATAATGTGCGCGAAGAATTCTATCATTAGCTCGCCGAAGCCCTGAATATCAGCCTCCGCCTCTGATAGTTGTTTGCGGGTTTCCTCCGCAGATTTAATAGCGCATTCCACATTACCCTCAGCCAGAGCAGCCCTGTTTTCCGCCTCCAACAATTTTGAAGCCAAGTCAGCGTTCTTCTTTTCTAGCTCAACACTCCTTTTCGCTAACTCGGCGTTTTTCTGTTCAAGCTCAGCATAAGCAAGGCGTGTCTTAGCAGCCTCTGATTTGGCCTCGTCAGCTTGCTTCTTCAACTCAGAACGCTCCTGAGTGTGGGACTCAAGTAAGTCATGATAACGCTTTTGCATGTCCTCAAACTGTTGTTTGAAATTAGAAGCGTTCTTTTGAGCGACAGCTAGTTGGGCTTGAGTGTCTTCTAGGTCCTTTCCTAAGGTCTTTAAGGCATTAGCATCCTCCTCCGCAGTTTTGTGCATTGAGTCAGCATTTGTCATTAGAGTGCGGATGATTCTGGAAAGATTGCGAGAATACTTGAACATCTTGGTATATTGTTTTTCCACCAAATCAATTTTTGCCTTAGCCTCATCTGCCCAATTAGAAGAAATAGGTTCAAGGGTAGGTAGAAAGGTCAGAGTCTCGAAGTAGTGCTCGGGAAATTGCTCCTTTAAATATGCCAGCCTTACTGCAGTTCCCGCATCTGGTGGAGGAGGAGCAAGGATTGTTAGTTCGGTGTCCCTTCCTGAAGAAGATTCTGTAGAACCCTTGTCTGTCCTAGGTCGTTTAGTAGCAGGGACCTTTTGCTTACTTCGAGACCCAGTTTCCTTTGGAGGAGTTTTCTCTCTACTCCTCTTTTCATGGGAGGAAGTGGAATCCCTAGATTGTGGTCTATCCTCCTCCCTACGACCTTGATAGCTCTTGTATTTCTCTTGTTCCGGTCGAACTGGTGAGCGGGAGCGTGAGGGTCGAGATCGATAGGGATCATAGGGTCTTCTTTCCTCCCTACCACGGTCATCCCGGCGATCATGCTCGACATCCTGAGGAGGATTGGACATGCTGCGACGAAGCTTTCTTATATCATAATAGGACCGAGACATTGTACCTGCACGATAAAATAAACGAAGTTTATAATCAATGGGTTCATGGAGAAAGGAGTGCAATGAATGCTAATGCTGTGGTATAAAGTGCATCCTAAGTGGTGTGTGTGTCCCCCCAACCAACCCGAGTCTGGAGCTAGACTGGTGCGGGCAGGCTCTTTGGCCTTAGCAGGAGTAGTTTCTTCAGAAGAGGTGAAGACTAAAGGGTCCTTCCTGAAATCTTCTGAAGTATATATAGTCTCGGGTAAGGGGAGATCCTCCAAACCCTGAAATATGTGCTCGTCGGTGCTAGGAACATCCCCTTTGGAAGCGCGAAGTGGCGACTCTTGGGAAGACTTTGACTTATCTGGAGAAGTAGTTTCCTCGGGGGCAATATACCCTTCACGATGTTTTTCGGCCAGATTAGCCAGTTCGTCATCTTGTGTGGAAGAGGGAGAAGGTGAAGTTTGAAGAGGAGCTGCAGGAATTCCCGAGCCTTCTCCTATCTCTGGAACTGTTTCCACTGGAGGAATGTATGCATAAGGGACCGTCCCATGACCGATGCTACGGAAAACGGATAGCAGCCCGTGAAAATGAAGGTATTCATCTTTAAGGACCTCGTCAATAGTCAGGAATTTTTGGTCGCCATTGAGAAGACGGTACATCCGATCAAAGAACACTTGGTCTGATACCTGTTTGGGATTGTCGACTGCAAACAAAAAGGAAAACAGGTCAGAGTGATGATTCAAGTGTATAGAATCCGGGTTCAGAAAATCAATGCTTTACTTGATTTTGTCCATCTCCTGGCACATCCAGACTGTTGCTTTATATAGAACCACTCTAGTCTGGAATCTCCAGCTTTACTGCTAAACGGCGTAGAGATTATCTTCCTCTTTGGGACTGATTCAAAGTAACAGAAAGATGGAGTTTCTTTAGTCCGATGTTTGAAATTATAGAAGAAATGAACATCATCGAACGTGAGCTCTACACCTAGAATTTCACAATATGCTATGAATAAGGTATGCAGATAGGCATATGAATTGGGATGCAACTGCATGGGGGCAATCCGCATTTGTCTTAGGAAATCAACGATGAAAGGCGAGAATGGAGGAATGGCGCCAACCATGCACATCAGTCGAGTGACCGTCATATATCCTTTTGGAGGGTTGTGGGGACGGTCAGAGCGTGAGGGCACTAAGGTGTCCCTTTTCATTATTCCATACTTCAAGCAAATTTTAACAAGTCGGTCGTTGTCAATTGTCGATTCTACGGAATCTGGAGGTGACTCCAATATAATGGCTGAGTCAAATTCATCGGGTGCTCGATTGTCACCAATCCCTCCTTCCTCCTCAAAGCCTAGGGAAACTTCATTTTCTGAAGACATTTCGTCGCTTTCCCGATGACCAACTCCGTAATCCGGACCTTCACTATCCCATTCTGGGTCAGATGAAGAAGATATATCCTCAAGAGTGGTTTTGTTGGAAGTTTCCGGAGCTTCTTTCCTCTCAGCTAAACGAGAAGAGCGTCTGGGCCTCATTGTCATGGAACTATTGAAGAAGCAATAACACGGATTAGAGTGAATTATCCCGTGTCCCCCTTTTTTGTGTATGTGTGTGAACTAAAGTGTGTGCAGCAAATGTGGGAAATACAAAATAGAAGTACAGCAATGTAAGACGAAGCTTTAAAGAGAAAGTGATAGTCAGAGTTGTTCTTAATTCTCGTTTATGTTCACAAGGCACTATCCTAACTGTCCGCGAAGCATATTCGTATAGAGTAAGTGTTAGTTGAATTAGTTGGGTAGTCTTTATGTGCCAAGTTTGATACGTTCGGTTCGGTTCGGATATGCATATGATGGTTGGCTCAATACAAATACAGATAGCAGTCGGTTCGGATGCTTCATTAAAGCAAGGTCAGTTCAAGACAAGGGAAGTAACGGGTTCGGAAGCAGGACTGATCTGATCGGATCGGGTGACCCGATCCGAACCGAACTAGCACCACTCAACCGATCCATTTACTTCAACCTCTTATCCCATTCACTTCTCCGACCCGAACCGAAGTTTTCTTTCCTTCCTGTCTTTCTAAAGTATTAAACCCGAACCGATCCCCTATCCTTCTCCTTCTTTTTTGCTTCTTCGTATTCTCTCCGAATCAACTCCGATTTGTCATCACGCCCTTCGTCTTCTTCTTCTTTCCCCCCTACTCACAAACGAACCTGTTCCATTGCCAAAGCTACCGTTAAGGACAATTGTTTGCCCTCTCCAGCATTGCAACGCCTCGAAGCGATGACGGATCCACAGGTAACGACGTGGAGTTCAAGCAAAGCCTCGTGGCTAAGCCATCCCAGTCAACTGCGAATTGAAATTAAGTACAGATGCAACGAAGTTATTCGAGATTAAAAAGCTACCTATATGTTCGATTTGAGAAATCTACAAGGAACGGTTTCGAAATATTGGAGTTTTTAAGGTTTTCAATACTAGGTTCGGAAGCGGCGGTGGAAAAGAAGAAGAAAAGAAAGAAGACGGTTGTGAACTTATATAAGGGGCAATGTTGACTCCTCATATTCCTATTCTTTCTCGCCCGTTCGGACCGGAGTAGAGGCCCAGTAGCACACCCTGCCTGAAGGCCCAATGTCCAAGAACAAAACCCACGAAAGCGCTTCGGATCGGCATCCGAACCGAGCAGATTTCACACATTAATTTAACATCCGACTCGAATTGAGTTCAAAAGAAGAAGAATAAAGGAAGAGTACACCCGAGAGAAGCACTGTGTGTCGAGAAAGAATTCCCAAACTTGTTCAGAAATGAAGAAAATGTGCTCGAGGCAGACACCGAACCGAATGGAAGTCTGTGCATTCCTCCTGACCGTGCCAACTAGGCAACACAAAGTCAAGAAATCAAACATTGAAGGACATGTTTAAGTATAAGATTTCGGTTCGGATTGGAGGAATGCATACAATTCAGATTGATAGCTGCAGTTGTTCGGATCGGATGGAGTCCTCTGTTCGGATCGGGTTAGAGCAGCATATTGATTCGGATCGGATAGAACTCTCTGTTCGGATCGGTTGCCTCTTACTGGATAGATTGGCAAAGCATATCCAATCGGATCGGAAGGCGAATAAATCTCAAATAGATCGGAAAGCCATCTGCTTGCCACGACGCTGGAGCGGAGCGGAGTAGGATAGAGAAGAGGAGACGTCCAAGCCACTCCGGTTCGGATCGGGTATTCCGATCCGAACCCCCAACCTGCACGCCTCCGACCCGCACCCATGATCCAGGTCAATCTCCTTTAATATCGCCTGGAGAACCGGACCGGCTATGACTAATTCCTACCCCTAACGTTCATCTCTTTGATGCGTTGTCAGCTTGATAGTTCATCCGAACCCGAAGAAAGAGCGATGGATAACACGTGGTCCGACCCGGATTGAATCTCAGGCAAATTCACACCTATAAATACCCCATCTGGAGACAAAGAGAAGGATCTTTTTTCAGCACTTAAAGAATTCAATCACCTCCAATATCCGAACTCCATTACTCCCGGAAAATCCAAATCATCTTTTATTTCTTGTTTTAGTGAATTGAGTGAACAAAAGTGAGTTGTGAGTGAATCTTTCATTGTATTTGCAACTGAATTATTGAATATAGTAAAGAATAAGTGGACGTAGGCATTTGTTCGCCGAACCACTATAAATCTTGTGTGTTCATTTTTATTTTTATCTCGTTTTATCTTGTTTCAAATCAATTTGGGTGTTAGAACCACTTTTGGGTCTAACAATATTTATTTTAAATATTAATTTAAATGTTTTTAAAAATATTTATCTATTTAAATGGGTAATTTAGAGCTTTAAAAATTGCCACTTTTGCATACGACCTCAGAATTCGACGAAACTAATTTTGTTGGATCTGCAATATTAAATTATTGCTAGATTTCAGTTTCCGTGATTTTTGGGGTCACTGTGTGGCCTCACGGATTTTTAGAGTGAAAAATAGTCAGTATTTTGACAGTTAAAATAAGCTGCGTGAGCAAACGGAGTTGGAATACGACGAAACCAGTTTCGTTGGGATCGTAATGTCAAACTCTAGCAGTATGTCCAGTTTGGTGATTTTTGGGTATCGTATGTGATCACAGGAATTTTAGAGGACACAGAAAAATAGCGTTTACTTATAATTTAATATAATAATCAAATATTAAATTATAAAAAATATCCTATATAATAACTTAATCTCTCCTAAATCTAATTTCAACTTCAGAAAATCTGCCGCATCATTTTCTTCAGGAAACCCAAAATCGGGTAATTCAAAAATCCACAACAAATCGTAGAGAAATCAATAAATCATGAGATTAGTATTTTTGAGTTGCTAATGAGGTTCTCATCATTTCTATATACCCAGTAGTGGGTTCGACGCAAATTTATGCGCTGTTATTTTTACAGCGTATTGCTAGGGTTCACGAAAAATTAAGTTGTGAGCATCGATTCATCATTTGAGTATTATCGATGGATTCGTGGTGCGAATTAGAGCGTGTTTGGGTAGTTTGAGGGGATTTTGGGCATATTGTCATCGCACTGTTCTTCGGTCATGTGGAAAACTGGTCAGAATCGGATTGGAAAATGAAGGTGCGAGTGGGGATTTGATGGGTAGAGTAGAAGGAGAAGATGAAGAGAAGCTTAATGGTGGAATCCTTGTGCTACTCGATGATGTATAAAGGGAGATAAATGAAGAGGAACGTCGGCCATTTTTGTTTTGGTTTTTCCTGGAGCTCGACCGAGAATTTGGGGAAGAAGGGATTTCGTTTGGGCATTGGATTTGAATGGGCCGGTGTTGAAAAAGGTTAAGGCCCAATGTTTTATTAACTCAAGTTTATTTCGTTTAAATAATTGTGTTAACTTATAATATTGATAACTTCCGCATACGATATCAGAAATTCGAACCGTAAGTTGCGTTGGGATCGTATGGACGGTGGCTACACGATGGAACTGACTGGAAGCCCATTTGAGCCCGTTATAATTTATAGCAAAATAAATTGTCCATCTGAACGAAAAGACGCAAATCGTTATTTAACGGTTAACGCGAAAGGTGAGTAATCTCACTAACTCTGATCAATTTATATTTTTATAAAGTATTTTTAGAATTGATAAATATTGGTTGTTTGCTGTGTGTTGGCTGTTTGGATTTAACTGCTAGTCAGTTGATTGAAAATATAGACAACGATATAGATATAAATCGTTAATCATATATTGATTCTGTTTAGCAGCATATTTCATAGTAAAATGAAATTGATGTTAATTTTATTGTTTAACATCTGTGGATGTAGGGAAACAGGTCGGAGAGACCCAACTGGGTTCCTCAACATTTATTTTATTGTTTTTCATATATTGTGTTATATGATGTGATATGAAATCTGTTGTTGATTTTATATGTTGGAATGATACTGATCATTGTTGTATGGTACGTTAAATACCATAAGGAATACTGGTGTGTTAAAAGGGAAATTTTCAATGTTGAATTGAAAAAGAAATATTTATAAAATCAAAAGATTTTATAAGAAGAGAATATTTATTAAAAAAAATAGATATAAAAGGAATATATATTTGTAAATCAAATAGATAGGATTGAAAAAGAAATATTTGTAACTATTTACAAATAGAATTGAAAAGGGATATTTATTTGAAAAATAAATAAATAGAATAGAAAGGGGAAATGCATGTAAAGTAAATAGAAAAAGAAAATAGTTAGATTATCAAATGAATTACTTATGAAATCAATAGATTTTAATTATTAAAATATTTTATAGAAGAAATAGAATTATCAAAAAAGGGATTTATTTTGTAAATAAATTGATTTTAAAAGGAAATACTTGAAAAGTGACTAGAATTATATAAAAGGAGAATTTTACATTTGGAAGGTTTAAACCCATGCTTCGCACACGGGTATAACATGCTATGGATTTAAAGCAAAGATTTTAAATAGAATCTATTCTAACCGGTAGATTGAGAAGATAAATTTATAAATAATATTTTATAAATTAAATAAGATGTTTATCATTGTATAAATAGAATATATAAGTTAGGACTTATATAGAGAAGTAAGAATCGATTTCAACATCGATATTTGAAACTGAATAATCAGTTAGAGTTAATCGAATTAGAATAAATGGAATCTTAGTTATTCAATTAGAGTTGATCGAATATAGTTGTTTGAGATAGAGTTAGGCAAATATAGTTATTTAGGATGTGTTGCCATTTCGTACGACTGCTAGTGTAATTCACAGGGCTGCAGATAGCCTACGGCGGTCGAATGTTTCCTGGGGGAATCAGGCGTAACCGTTGTGATCGCTACGATCTAGAGTCAAGCGAATGGAGTTAAATTGAATATTAGCCATTCGAAATAAAGTTAAAAACTGACATGGTTATTCGAATATAAATTAATCGAATATTAGTTATTCGATAGAAGTTAAATAAGTTGAGTTAATCAAGTAAGTTAATCAAGTTGAGTTAATCGAGTTGAGTTAGTCAGGATGAGTTAATCAAACCGAGTTAATCCAAATGAATTAATCCAAAGGAGCTATTCGAAATAGTTTATCCGAATAAAATTGAGGGAGTTAATCGAATATAGTTTATTCGAAAGGAGATTTATCGAATGTAAATCATTCGTAAAAAGTTGATCGAATGTAAATCATTTGAAGAGAGATTATAGAATATAGTTATGCGAAGAAAAAGTTATCGAATATAGTTTATTCGTAAAGGAGTTATCGAATATAGATTATTCGAAAAAGAGAATTATACGTTGAATTCGATTATATCGAATTAGGGAAAGTTCAATTTACTTTCCGTCTTTAAATCAAGATGTATATTATTATTCAATTAGTTATTTGTTATTTATTCAAAATAAGGAATAAGAATTTTATTTCGAAAGCATGAGATTTTAACACCATCGTTATAATCAAATGATTTGGGAAAAGAAGTAGATTCATAAATAGAATCCGAGTTACGTAAGGAAGTTGTTAAAGAATCTAAAAGGTGAACTTTGTCTATTTCGAAGTTAGAAATGTTGTTCAGTTAAGGTCTGAGAGGTAATTATACCCCAACTTGATTGACTTCGTTTTTAACTAAGAGATGGGTAAGGTTCGATAGTGAAGGTTGATTAAGTGAATTTAGTTAGTGAGTGTAATGGTTTAAATTGGCTTAGTGATGTTTTATTTAAACATCTGTTTAAATCAAATGAATAAATTTTGGAAACATTTTCCAAATATAATCAGAGATATTTTCTAATCATAGAAAATGAAATGTTGATGAGAAAGAATACTGGAATGACAGTGATACGTGAAACAGAGATGGAAATGTTTTCCAATGATTGATGATGTATATTTTCTAAATTTAGATAACAAGAATTTACAAATATATATAGAAATGGGGAAATGGATAAATTAAAGATAATTTTATAGAAAGAGATAAATGTGGATTGATGATTGATCGATAGAATTTCCATCTGGAAATAATATCGTTGGTTGCACACCTGTTTTTCTTTGATAGTTAAATCACCGACTATCGAAGTTTTGACCATTTTATCGTCGTCAATATGGAGAGACCGGGATCAGATGCACTATCTGAAACCACTCTGTATGGACGTTAGCGTTGCGATCAAATATTGAAGACGGAGTTATGCAAGGACTACCCTGATACAGAATAGTGCCTTCGGTTTGTCCAATCCCAAGACAACATGAATGGATGAATGTACGACAAAGTATATCTAACGGATCGCGTAAGTTGATCTCTTCAAACGTACTTACGTTTGGTGGCGGAGGAATTCATTCCTCTTACCTTTATACCCGTGGTGTTCTTGGAGAAATTAATTTGTGATTTGACGGGTATGACGATGTGGCATTCAAAGTGAATGGTGGTCAAGTGTTTCAAAAGATACGTAATGACCTCAAGCCTCATCAACCAGGAAATAACAGAAATCGGGCAGGCAGCATGGCTAAGTGAGCCGCTAGCATTAGGGTATATATCACCTATCTAGAGAAAATCCAATTCATTCTTTTATCTATTCGATGCTGTCCCTTTTCGGGAAGACGATGGGTAGCTCGCAACCGTTGGTGATATACATTCGATACACTAAAGCGAAATGAGTGGTCGGTCATGTAAGGGCCGGGTTTCAAGATGTTCTTGTTGAACCCAGTGTATTTGCCTCTAGAGATACACTATCGGCAGGTGGTCCCATACCTTGTCATAGTTGGAATCCAATCTCCAATAAGCGCCCGTGGTATTGTTTGTATACTATATGTAGTATGTGAGATGCAAGCGTTCTGCTAGATTCTAATTACTTGTGATTAGACATTATTATAATATCAGAGAAGTATTGATTTTTTTCAAAATTGTTTTGGTTTATTGTAAGGTAAAAACCATCCGTGTTTATGTGTGGATCGGTCTTACGATTATCTTTTCTTTTGAAAAGGATTTTGAAAAGTTAAGCCAAATGATTTGAGTTTACTCACACCAGTCCCATGACTGACCCAAAGTTTATTTTTTTTTGTTTTCTCTAAACTCTTTGGTGCCCAAATTTGTACGGGCAGTCAAGTAGTTCAGGTCTTTACAGATACACTTGGAGGAGCATGAAGTAGGAGGTTTCAGGATTATATAGCTATTGTTATTTCCGTTGTGTGTAAGTGTTTTATTCTGATAATGTTATAGTGTAGATACACCGTTTTATTGCAAAGTTATGTTATATACTATAATTTACTCGTTCCGCTGTGAGATTTGTATTACTCTGATTCTGTTCTGTGGTGATCTTCTTCTTCTATTCTAATTTTCTATCTTATATATTCTCACCCTCTAACTTCTTTCTATTAATGATCTGGAATATTCGATACCTGAATAATTAACATGAGTTTTATGTTGATTTTCTGGGTCGAAAATCCTAGTTCGTTACAGTGGTATCAGAGCTGAAGGTTAAGTGATTACCTTGGCTCTGTGGCGTGACTCAGTGGTGATGGGGTTAGTAATACCCTAGATTGAGTTTGAATGTATATATACGAGTGAACATATTTGTAGATTTTATAAAAATGTTTTGTATTGTGGAGATTTATTGGTTGGGTTGTTTATGAGTTCTGGTCGATCAGTTTGATCCATTGTATCGATAAGAGTTTCTAAACACTTGAATACGATAAACTGACACAGTATGTTTTGAAAGAGTGTAAATGAAATAATTTTACCCAAATTATATTTGGATATAAAAGAAAATATTTATATTGGAAATATTATAGTACGTTGGATGTGTTGGTTGATTATAATTGAAATGGTTATATAAATAACCAATTTGAGTTCGTATAATGTAAAAGCAGATTAATTAAATCTGAATTAAATCAGAATTGGAATTAAAATTCTGAAACTGGGGAAAATGTTCATAAATGGATTTGAGTTAAATATAAGGAAATTTTAAGATCCTGGGAGATTTTAAATTGTTTAACAAGAATTGTGAACGATATTTTGGAATGATTTCAAAATGAAAGTGTTTAAATATGGTTTTGATAAGTGATATAGTATTGAACTCACTTCGATCACTGGGAAATAACTTTGATGATGCTGGCCACGTCATTAGTGTTCATTTTCGAGTTCTAAGTGACGGATTACTACAAAAGGAATTGTTTTTGAAATTGCTTTGAGAAAGGAATTTGTTTTCAACCCCGAAAGGAAATGATTGACTTTAGAAAAAGCTAAGCTGTTTGGAAACTCCCAGGAGACAGATAGTATGAATTAAAAGCAAATTAAAGAAATTCATGAAAGCAAATATGCATTGAATTGAAATCAATTAACTGGGAATTGAATTGGAATATAATATATGAAGTAAAATCAGATTTTGAGTTGTGAGATAGAATCTGAAATGGTATTGGATTGGAGGGTTAGGAGTTTGGGATCAAGAATGAAACCTAAGTTTGAAATGGTAAATTGGCTTGTTTAAGCGAATAGCTGTGTTGAGGATAAATTGATCAGAGATTGATTGGGATGACAATGGTATATGCTGAATTGGCATCAAAATGAAAGGATTTAATGATATGCCCAATAAAAGGTACACGTTTATTTTTATGGATTTGGTGATTTATGAGCCGATTTGGCAAGCCGCTTGGATGTTTGATTTTCTTTTGGATTAGAGAAGGCCTAGGGAGGCGAGTTGGGGTTTGAACTATTGACCGGTACAAAGGAGGTGCTGGCGAAATTTTTCGAAAATTTCGGGTGTTAGAAAATTTTCGGGATTTTAGAAAATTATCGTTGATATGAATTAATTAATATTTTAATTGAAATTAAATTGGTTTAGTTGAAACTGAAGTCAAATAAGTAAACGAATAAATTTGTACTAGTCAATAGGGTTTGTTTTCTACCTTAGCAATTTCGAGGACGAAATTATTTTAAGGGGGGAAGAATGTAACGACCCGCATTTTTCAGCGATATAATTAATTTCTTTAATTATTTAAATAATGGTTTGGTTATTTAAAATGGCCAGAATTAAATAATATTGAATATTTAATTAAAATAAGTAATATAATGATATATTTAATTTCTGAAATAATCAGAAATAGTGGAATTCACAAAATGGTGTGAATTATATCATCTGTGGTATTTAATTCAGTTTTGAATTGAATTCGAATAACGAATATATTATATAAACGACAGTTGAACGTAGAAATTTAATATAATTAAAATCGAGCTCGAAATGGCGCTGCAGTTCGTAATTTGGCGATTTGAACTTCAACTGAATATACAGGGTCCATTTTAAATCGAATTTCTGTGAAACAAGAAACGCTAGGAGCTGGTGAAGTATATCTTTCTAATGGAAGAGAAAAATCGGGATTTCGTCATGTTGATTTTGATTTATGTCCAAATCCAATTTTAGAAAAGTCGCTATGGGATTCTTTATAATTTATATCGATTTATTTATAATTTAAAATGGATTTTAAATATAAATCGAATATCGATGTAACACTGGATTTGAAATATCGAGTTATAAATCCTGGTGTAGCAGTATGATATTCTATTGTGGATATATACAATAATATTTATTTTAAATATTAAATTTAAATGTTTTTAAAAATATTTATATATTTAAATGGATTATTTAGAGCTTTAAAAATAACCACTTTTGAACGACCTCAGAATTCGACGAAACTAATTTTGTTGGATCCGCAATATTAAATTATTACTAGATTTCAATTTCCGTGATTTTTGGGGTCACTATGTGGCCATATGGATTTTTTCAGAGTGAAAAATAGTTAGTATTTTGACAGTTAAAAATACGCTGTGTGAGAAAACGGAGTTGGAATACGACGAAACCAGTTTCGTTGGGACCGTAATGTCAAACTCTAGCAGTATGTCCAGTTTGGTGATTTTTGGGTATCGTATGTGATCACAGGAATTTTAGAGGACACAGAAAAATAGTGTTTACTTATAATTTAATATAATAATCGAATATTAAATTATTAAAAATATCCTATATAATAACTTAATCTCTCCTAAACCTAATTTCAACTTCAAAAAATCCGCCGCATCATTTGCTTTTGGAAACCCAAAATCGGGTAATTCAAAAATCCACAACAAATCAATAAATCATGAGATTAGTATTTTTGAGTTGCCAATGAGGTTCTCATCATTTCTATATACCCAGTAGGGGGTTCGACGCAAATTTATGCACTGTTATTTTTACAGCGTATTGCTAGGGTTCACGAAAACTTAAGTTGTGAGCATCGATTCATCATTTGAGTATTATCGATGGATTCGTGGTGCGAATTGGAGTGTGTTTGGGAAGTTTGAGGGGATTTTGTGCATATTGTTGTCGCATTGTTCTTCGGTCATGTGGAAAACTGGTGGGAATCAGATTGGAAAATGGAGGTGCGTGTGGGGATTTGATCGGTAGAGTAGAGAGAGAAGATGAAGAGAAGTTTAATGGTGGAATCCTAATGCTACTCGATGATGTATAAAGGGAGATAAATGAAGAGGAACGTCGACCATTTTTGTTTTGGTTTTTCCTGGAGCTCGGCCGAAAATTTGGGGAAGAAGGGATTTCGTTTGGGCTTTGGATTTGAATGGGCCGGTATTGGAAAGGTTAAGGCCCAATGTTTTATTAACTCAAGTTTATTTTGTTTAAATAATTGTGTTGACTTATAATATTGATAACTTCCGCATACGATATCAAAAATTCGAACCGTAAGTTGCGTTGGGATCGTATGGACGGTGGCTACACTATGGAACTGACTGGAAGCCCATTGGAGCCCGTTACAATTTATAGCAAAATAAATTGTCTATCTGAACCAAAAGACGCAAATTGTTATTTAACAGTTAACACGAAAGGTGAGTAATCTCACTAACTCTGATCAATTTATATTTATATAAAGTATTTTTTGAATTGATAAATATTGGTTGTTTGCTGTGTGTTGGCTGTTTGGATTTAACTGCTAGTCAGTTGATTGAAAATATATATAACGATATAGATATAAATCGTTAATCAAATATTGATTCTGTTTAGCAGAATATTTCATAGTAAAATGAATTGATGTTAATTTTATTGTTTAACATCTGTGGATGCAAGGAAACAGGTCGAAGGGACCCAACTGGGTTCGTCAACATTTATTTTACTGTTTTTCATATATTGTGTTATATGATGTGATATGAAATCTGTTGTTGATTTTATATGTTGGAATGATACCGATCATTGTTGTATGGTACGTTAAATACCATAAGGAATACTGGTGTGTTAAAAGGGAAATTTTCAATGTTGAATTGAAAAAGAAATATTTATAAAATCAAAAGATTTTATAAGAAGAGAATATTTATTTAAAAAAAATAGATATAAAAGGAATATTTATTTGTAAATCAAATAGATAGGATTGAAAAAGAAATATTTTAACTATTTACAAATAGAATGGAAAAGGGATATTTATTTGAAAAATAAATAAATAGAATAGAAAGGGGAAATGCGTGTAAAGTAAATAGAAAAAGAAAATAGTTAGATTATCAAAGGAATTACTTATAAAATCAATAGATTTTATAAATTAAAATATTTTATAAAAGAAATAGAATTATCAAAAAAGGGATTTATTTTGTAAATAAATTGATTTTAAAAGGAAATACTTGAAAAGTGACTAGAATTATATAAAAGGAGAATTTTACATTTGAAAGGTTTAGACCCGTGCTTCGCACACGGGTATAACATGCTATGGATTTAAAGCAAAGATTTTAAATAGAATCTATTCTAACTGATAGATTGAGAAGATAAATTTATAAATAATATTTTATAAATTAAATACAATGTTTACCATTGTATAAATAGAATATATAAGTCAGGACTTATATAGAGAAGTAAGAATCGATTTCAACATCGATATTTGAAACTGAGTAATCATTTAGAGTTAATCGAATTAGAATAAATGGTATCTTAGTTATTCAATTAGAGTTGATCGAATATAGTTATTTGAGATAGAGTTAGGCAAACATAGTTATTTAGGATGTGTTGCCATTTCGTACGACTGCTAGTGTAATTCACAGGGCTGCAGATAGCCTACGGCGGTCGGATGTTTCCTGGGGGAATCAGGCGTAACCATTGTGATTGTTATGATCAAGAGTCAAGCGAATGGAGTTAAATCGAATATTAGCCATTCGAAATAAAGTTAAAAATTGACATAGTTATTCGAATATAAGTTAATCGAATATTAGTTATTCGTAGAAGTTAAATTAGTTGAGTTAATCAAGTAAGTTAATCAAATTGAGTTAATCGAGTTGAGTTAGTCAGGATGAGTTAATCAAACCGAGTTAATCTAAATGAATTAATCCAAAGGAGCTATTCGAAATAGTTTATCCGAATAAAATTGAGGGAGTTAATCGAATATAGTTTATTCGAAAGGAGATTTATCGAATGTAAATCATTCGTAAAAAGTTGATCGAATGTAAATCATTCGAAGAGAGATTATAGAATATAGTTATGCAAAGAAAGAGTTATCGAATATAGTTTATTCTAAAAGGAGTTATCGAATAGAGATTATTCAAAAAAGAGAATTATACGTTGAATTCGATTATATCGAATTAGGGAAAGTTCTATTTACTTCCCATCTTTAAATCAAGATGTATATTATTATTCAATTAGTTATTTGTTATTTATTCAAAATAAGGAATAAGAATTTTATTTAAGTTATTTTATTTTGAAAGCATGGGATTTTCACACCATCGTTATAATCAAATGATTTGGTAAAAGAAGTAGATTCATAAATAGAATCCGAGTTACGTAAGGAAGCTGTTAAAGAATTTGAAAGGTGAACTTTGTCTATTGCGAAGTTAGAAACGTTGTTCAGTTAAGGTCTGAGAGGTAATTATACCCCAACTTGATTGACTTCGTTTTTAACTAAGAGATGGGTAAGGTTCGATAGTGAAGGTTGATTAAGTGAATTTAGTTAATGAGTGTAATGGTTTAAATTGGCTTAGTGATGTTTTATTTAAACATCTGTTTAAATCAAATGAATAAATTTTGGAAACATTTTCCAAATATAATCAGAGATATTTTCTAATCATAGAAAATGAAATGTTGATGAGAAAGAATACTGGAATGACAGTGATACGTGAAACAGAGATGGGAATGTTTTCCAATGATTGATGATGTATATTTTCTAAATTTAGAAAATAAGAATTTACAAATATATATAGAAATGGGGAAATGGATAAATTAAAGATGATTTTATAGAAAGAGATAAATGTGGATTGATGATTGATCGATAAAATTTCCATCTGGAAATAATATCGTTGGTTGCACACCTGTTTTTCTTTGATAGTTAAATCACCGACTATCGAAGTTTTGACCATTTTATCGTCGTCAATATGGAGAGACCGGGATCAGATGCACTATCTGAAAACTACTCTGTATGGACGTTAGCGTTGCGATCAAATATTGAAGACGGAGTTATGCAAGGACTATCCTGTTACAGAATAGTGCCTTCGGTTTGTCCAATCCCAGGACAACATGAATGGACGAATGTCCGACAAAGTATATCTAACGGATCACGTAAGTTGATCTCTTCAAACATACATACGTTTGGGAGCGGAGGAATTCGTTCCTCTTAGCTTACCTGTGCGTGACATCATTTTTGGTGTGAATACATTGGGGACATCATTTTTGGTGTGAATACATTGGGGACATTTGGTTGCCATACTAAATTGGAGTGCGTGATTTATTGTTTTATTTGGTGCATTGCCATCCTTTTATTTCGGGGCGTGATCTTATGTTTTGGGAAATGTATAATGGGAGAAATTTTGTGTTTGAGCAACATATAATGGGGGCGTGATTGAGTATCTGAGTTTTTGCCTAATTCTCTTGTGAGTTTGTTGTTTTGAAAAAAAGAAAAAAAAACGGATTCGAAGACCAAAGCAGAAGATGGTGTTCAAGGAAACTAACAAGGATTCAGAAGTCGAACAAAACAAACAATTGACTTGAATTGTCAGTACCACTAAACTGTACTGGATGGACCGCCATACCCCACTGTAAATTTCTTTTAACTCTACAGGCGCTGAAGCTACTTTGAAAAATATAGAAATTGTTGTAAAAATCTTCTGCAGGGGCAGCGGCTTGAATGTAAAAAAATTTAATTCTGCAATTTATATTTCTGTGACTGTTCTGTGATTGTAATTTCTGAATTAATTTGGTGTGGACTGATATTTCCATAACTGAAGTCTTCATTCTCATTGTTTTCAACAATAAAAATTTTTGTTTTTCAAAATAATATAATTGAAAAGTGGTGCTTAGAGAAGTTAACTGTCTCGTATAATTAGATCGCGGATATATAGTAGTTCAATTTATTGAACTATTAGCAAAAGAGGTTGCATACTACCCGTAAAACATTAGTCGTATCCCTTAGTATTTATACTATACGTGAACGGCCATAAGACCCTCTTCCCCCTTTTAATTGAGTCAGTTAATTAATCGAGCACAGCTTAGTATTTTATACTATTTTGAAGTGAGAATAATTTCTGTCTTACCGTGACTTCTTTAAAATGTCTGATTCAAAAAAATCATTGAGAGAAATGTGGGATAATAATCGGAGTAGACGTCGTCTTGAAGAGTATGAGTATGAATTGCAACTCATGAGGCAAGATTTTCCAAAATTTAGCGAGCCAAATGTCAACAATTTTCAAAATTTTCAAAATGACCAACATTTTCAAAGTTATGATCGATATGACGAGTTCAATTCAAATTTCAACAATTTCGATTATGGGCCACATCAACACCCAAATAGCTTTGAACCCCAATGTAACTTTGATCAACATCAATATGGGGTTGGAAACCAATTCGAAAATAATTTTGAAAATGATTTTCAAATTGATCAAAATTTTCAAAACTACAACCCATATCCACATCTCGAGAATGACCAAAATTGGAATTTTCCCTCGAATTTTCACAGTTTTGGTTACGAACCTAAATTTCAAAATCAAAATGATTTCCAACATCATTATCATCTTTCTAAAAATTCAAACTATTTTGAAAATCAAGAAACCCAAAGCAAGAGCTCTCAAATCAACGATCGTCTTAACATTCTTAGAGAGAGGGAAGAAAGACTAAATAAAAAGGCTGATGAACTTCTTTGTTTATTGACATCTTTGAAAGAACAACGAGAGCAACAAAATCAAATTCAATGCGATGAATCAGGAAATGATCCATTCTTTACTGATATCGAAAATTTTCAGATTACAACTTTGGAGATTGAGAATAACGATCTAAATGAAGTTGTTCACAATTCAGCAAATGATTTAGACTTCAATTCTTTTCAAGAAAAAGATTTAAGCTTGGATTTTGATCTTTCTTGTTCAGACTGCGAGAAACTTGAAATCTTTGAAATTGAACCAAATGAAAATGGTGAATTTTTCAAAAACTCAGAAGAGGAAATGGATTTTAATGAACATGAATTTTTTGGGTTGTACGAGAATGAGTTGCCAAGTGAGGAAGAAGTACGAGTTTGAAAATTTTGATTTTGAGATTTCAAACAAGCCTGATATTGTCAGTGTCGAAAACATGTTGTCTAGTGATGAAATTGAGAATTGTGATCACATAGTCTTGAACAATAGTCAGATTTCAACTTTCACTGAATTTATATACGATCACAAATTTTTGAAACATTACACTGACAAATTTGTTGAATACATGAATTATTTTTGGAATGCTGGCTTGGTTGAAAAACTTCAGGTTAGGACGACCCTAGCTATTTATCTCCTGGACTACAAATCGAGGTATAAAGATGAGATGGTTTTCAAAAACCTTTGCTTAGTAGAAAACATGTCTAGACATAGTGGGAATGGGACTCATAGGGCTAGAACCAAGTGTGGGGGAAAAAGATGGTGGTATTCTTTGCATCGCATGCATTGTAAACACATATATCATTGTACATATGATCCATTCTTACATATTGCTAGACTGCATTTCATTCTTCAAATAATTTTGCATCTCATTCACCTTTGGGTACGATCATTCAAATTTAGGAAACATTTACAGTGTGGACACTGTTTAGTTCAAGTGTGGGGGGGGGGGGAGTCTGCATTTCACTCATTTTCGTTTTTTTATTTTTCTTTCTTTTCATTTTTCAGCCATTTAAATAGGACCATCATTTTTTTTAGACTGTAATAACATGCCATTTTTTATTTATTTTTGCAAATACGACTCATTTTAGTTTGATACAACAAAATAAGTAAGGATTATTAATCAGTTGATAGTATTTTTTTCTCTCAGCTTAGATCAAATAAGAAATATAATGAAAAGTTTAATTTTGAGGGATAATAGTGTAACCGGTACATAGGGAGATTCTTAGGTGATGGCCATGAAATCTATTCTACATTGTAGACTTTGTTTAAATAAGTGGAGGACTTAAAATACTTATAATGGCTTGTCAAATCTTTAAAACTAAGTTGTGCTAAGTTGAATTCGCTTAACTCTCTTTTTTTGTGCTTATAAATTCAATAATAATAATAATAATCCAAGGGTATCCAACATTGCTTGTATATCGAGCGTTGGTGTGCAAACCCGCCAAGCTCTATCCGACATGTTGTTGACAAAGTCAGCGTTGGAATATCTTGGTCTCATTTTATGAGACTGGACACCTAAGGATTACCGACACGTTGTTGACAAAGTCAAAGTCGGCCTGCACAATCCGCCAAGCTCTTTACCCACTCTCCGTTAGTCCGCGAGGCAGTGCATGGGTGGTAAACCTTGGTCTTCTAAGTTAGGTGTATGTACTTAATCATAAATTTTAAAATTTTATAGAATAAAGAATAAGAGATGATGCCCAAACACTTCTTGACCTTATTGATTTGACTAGCCATACATGAGAAAATTAGAATACCACTTTGCAAACTGTGCCAAGCAAACTAAGAATTTATTTCAGGGATGCACTATGTGGTCGACCGAACTAACTGGCCAAACTGGAATTTAACATTTGAAAACTTGATTTTTATTGAAAAATTTGTGACAAGTTGAGGTATCTAAAATAAAATCAACTGATCGGAAAATTGTTAACTTAATTTGATGTACCACTTTCCTGAAATAAGTCGTGTTTTCATTTTTCGTTTTTATTTGCATATGTCCATTGCATTCATGTAGTTTCATTAGAATCATAGCATACTGCATTTGGATTTTGTGGGTAGTATCCGCTGAAAACCCTCACGAGACACCACTCGTCCTACTAGGGACACCTAGAGGTTTAACGGCTTGTTGCATGCGCTCAATGCAATCGTGTTTCCTACGAAAATGCGACCTATCTAGTTAGTTTTTCATTTTCTTTTTACTCGAGGGTGAGTAAAAGATAAGTGTGGGGGTATTTGATTGACATAGAAATGTGTTTATTTTATGCTCTTATATCTTATTTTTTTGTATATAAATAAATATTACTTGGGTATTGTTTTGTTACTTTTACAGATATTCCAACCCAGCCCGCATGCAACCAGAAAAGTAGAGAAATAGAGATGAAATTGATATATATTTACATTTTGAAGAATTGTAGATGAAGATCTCACATCTAGTTGCTGTTGGACAAGAAAAGGATTGATAAAAAGGCTTTGCACATCACAAATCAATGAAGAAGTGTCAAGGAAGCAAAAGGAAAAGAGAAAAGGCCCAAATTTGCTTTATTTATCTAAGGCCCATTTATGTTTCTTATTATAAACTCTCTTGTGATTTCCCTAAGACCCATTTATCATTATGTTAGGGTTAGGGTTAGGGTTTGGCTTTCTATCCTATAAATACCCTGGTAATGTCATTGTAGCCACCATCCGATATTTCATTCTATTCTCTTCTTCATTAATAAAACTCTTTTTTCTTTTATGCAATTTTCTATTTCTTAGCAATTAGTGTTGTCTACACGATTAGATTCGGTAGAACACTATTTGTATTCTGCATTTCTTTTCATTAGTGATTGACTGTCTGATTATATTCAACGGTAATCCTAATTCTATCTCCTGTTGTTATTTATATTCTGCACTTTTATTTTCTGTATTTTAATCGCGTTCATAGTTTAAATTGGATTTGATTAGATTTGAATCTGATTCATAGTTTCATTGCTTTTCCATTGAAATTGTGATTTGATCGTCGGTTCAGTTAGATCTTTTCTGAATCAAATTACAGTTTTAATTTTGTTTTGTTTTATTTTCAAAACCAACCTCCAAAGTTTTGTCTAACTCGCCCAAGAGATTAGATAAATAGTTTGATTTAATTCACCTCCCTGTGTTCGACTTGTATGCTACACACATGTATGCTTGCAGAATTTAATTTAAATGTCACGCTTTTCTGATTCATAGACTAGCGACGATCACTTTATATCCGTGGTATTTTCGAAGAAATCAATTTTTGATTTGACATGTATGACGATGTGGCATTCAAAGTGAATGGTGGTCAAGTGTTTCAAAAGATACGTAATGACCTCAAGCCTCATCAACCAGGAAATGACAGAAATCGGGCAGGCAGCATGGCTAAGTGGGTCGCTCTCATTAGGGTGTATATCGCCTATCTAGAGAAAATCCAATTCATTCATTTATTTATTCGATGTTGTCCCTTTTCGGGAAGACGGTGGGTAGCTTCCAACCGTTAGTGATATACATTCGATACACTCAAGCAAAATGAGTGGTCAGTCATGTGAGGGCTGGGTTGCAAGATGTTTTTGTTGAACCCATTGTATTTGCCTCTAGAGATACACTATCGGCAGGTGGTCCCATACCTTGTCATAGTTGGAATCCAATCTCCAATAAGCGCCCACGGTTTTGTTTGTATACTATATGTAGAACGTGAGATGCAAGCGTTCTGCTATATTCTAATTACTTATGATTAGACATTATTATAATATCATAGAAGTATTGATTTTTTTCAAAATTGATTTGGGTTATCGTAAGGTAAAAACCATCCTTGTTTATGTGTGGATCGGTCTTACGATTATCTTTTCTTTTGTAAAGGATTTTGAAAAATTAATCCAAATGATTTGAGTTTACTCACACCAGTCCCATAACTGACCCAGAGTTTATTTTGTTTTTGTTTTCCCTAAACTCTTGGGTGCCCAAATTTGTATGGGCTATCAAGTAGTTCTGGTCTTTACAAATACACTTGGAGGAGCATGAAGCAGGCGGCTTGTAAAAACCCGTAACTTCCCCGTGAAGGAAAGAGCGGATACTTTGAGAACAACACACAAATGAACGCAGACGGAAGAACATTTCATTGCTATTACAACAATTCCATCATATACAAGAATATACAGAGTATGGATGAATAAATTACATTCGATAAATATCAGAGGTTACAATAAATTACATAGCAGCGGAAAATAATACAAAGCACAACTGAAGGTGATATACGGATACAGAGCTTTCCGGATATCATTCCAGCTGTAAACCAGGATCCTGTGAATATAAATCTGCAAAACCAAAACTACTAGCTGCCCGTGCGGAAATAGGGGCACCCAGAGTTTAGGTTAAAACAATAAACTCCAGGTCAGTCATGTGATTGGTGTGAGAACTAAAACAGTTATTAATATTGGTTTTAAAGTTAGGTAAATAAAGGGACCACACCGTATAACATGGAACGGGTTTCCTCCCAAGAATACCAGTGCATAGAATAAACTGCGCAATGCTTTTTCGAAAAATGAAGCTATTATAAAACCCATGTCCCATCACACAATGCAACGCAAGCCGGAGGATAGGGTTTTCCCTTATAATAGCCTAACATGCTTGGTACGTTTAAAACAAATCATTTGATACTATAATAAGTGTATAGTGTCAAAACAATTTCAATCATAAATATAAATCATAGACGGCATGGGTACCATATATCATGTCGCCATACTAGGTTCTACAATTAAAACCGCACTATCACGTATTGGAAATTGGATTTCCGTCATGAGTCGAGGCAAGGGGCAAGCTCCTCTCCGCGTTCGAGACACTCTAGCAAATGCCTCATGGTTACGCACTCTGGGCAACCCTGGATCTTCAGTGAGACGACCCGAACTTCCCCGTGAAGGAAAGCACAGATAGAATTGAGGACAAGACAAAATAGAACGCATACAGAAGAACATTTCATTGTTATTACAACAATTCCATCAGATACAAGAATATACAGAGTATAAATGAATAAATTACATTCGACAAATATCAGAGATTACAATAAATTACACAGCAGCGGAAAAATATACAAAACACAACTAGAAGTGATACACGGATACAGAGCTTTCCGAGCATCGTTCCAGCTGTATATCAGGACCCTGTGAATATAAATCTGCAAAACCAAAACTACTAGCTGCCCGTGCGGAAAATAGGGGCACCCAGAGTTTAGGTTAAAACAATAAACTCCAGGTCAGTCATGTGACTGGTGTGAGAACTAAAACAGTTATTAATCTTTATTTTTAAAGTTAGGTAAATCAAGGGACCACACCGTATAACACGGAACGGGTTTCCTCCCAAGAATACCAGTGCATAAAACAAACAGCGCAATGCTAAATAAAGAAAAATGAAGCTGTTATAAGACTCAGGTCCCATCACACAATGCAACGCAAGCCGGAGGATAGGGTTTTTACCTTATAACAGCCAAAGCATGCTTGATACGTTTAAAACACATTATTTGATATTACTATAAGTGTATAGTGTCAAAACAATTTCAATCATAAATATCAATCATAGGCGGCATTAATGACCCATACCACTATGTCGCCATACTAGGTTCTACAAATAAAACCGCACTATCACGTATTGGAAATTGGATTTCCGTCATGAGTCGAGGCAAGGGGCAAGCTCCTCTCCGCGTTCGAGACACTCTAGCAAATGCCTCAGGACCCGACTATGATCCTTTGGAACCTCCAAGGCCGGTCCTCTCTTACTTTTGAGGATTGGCAATTCCTGAACACACGTTTCCCGGTCCTTACAGACCTATATCCGAGGCGCCTCGTATCCAACAACCACACAGGTGAAAAGTATATAAATGTCAGGGCTGGTAGGTCACTGACACCACCCTAGCTAGAAAGAAACGTCGTGCTCTCCCAGCGGTCCATCTCCCGTTTTTGACTCATACCGAGGTGTGAGGCTCGCGAATTCACGTTATACACAAAGCTACGCCACACAGGCCGTGCTTTGATCATCAACCACAAGACTTTGCTTTTCAACAGAAGCCTTGATCAATTGCCACTTACGCATGCCACATTGGCAATTCACTCCATGCGACTGATGTCCATCGATATACAACCTCTGAGCTCGTACGTCTCAGAGAAGGGCGTTAAGCAAGAGAATAAATTCTCCGCCGCCAAACAGATGTATATTTAATAGAGATCAATCAACACAGAATAAAATCCAATGTCAGACACACAATCCATTTACAAGTTCGTTCTGGGTCTGAACGAAACCGGAGGCACTTTCCTCGCATATCCATCCATCTCCAAGTACGTCTGGACGATCACCAACTGATTCCCTCATCCTGGGTGTACAACCCAATCAAGATCATCAGTAATCACCCAAACGATGTGAAAACTTCCGGTCTTCAACCACCGTCTTCATCTTCGACATCTCGTCGAATCGGTTATTCAGAATGGGTATAAACCCGGCCTTTCTGAATAACCCACGTATATAATAAACAAATGTTACACAAACACAATGAACGCCTCATTCCAATTCAGAATATTCTTTTATTCACAAAATCACATTCTTAGGGAAAGGTTCCCATTAATTTTATCAAAGATAAATTCTTCTAAATTTATTCTTTAATCTTCCTTTGGATATCATCTCAAACTAGTCGGGATTAACGAACCACACCGAAGTAATTATTTAGTTTATTTCCCAATCCCAACCTATATATCCCATGGAGAAAACTGGTAATACTCCACATCTAACACCACGGTGTTATCGGTACAGTTAATTACCATTTCACGTTCAAATCTAATTAAAGATTCATTAAAACTCCACATAGTTTTAATCCTTTCAAAAAAAAAATCGATATCTTGCCTTTAACTGGGTTAAAGAACCAACGTCGTCTAAAACACGATTCACGATAAACCCAAATCACATTTGATATTAAATACAAGGCTCTGAATAGAAAATATATCGGCTTATATTCAATATCAAATTTTGAAACCAACATATATCGTATTGGAAATAACGATATAAAATATATCTTTCAAATTCCCATAACAATATCTGTATAGTCACGAAATCCAACATCGAAATATCCCGAAGATAATTTCGATTCAACTCCAGTCAAATCCACGTATTGGGAATATTGATTATTTTTAAAATCACTTTCAAATTCAATTTATTTATTTCAAAAATAAATTGATTTTAATTCTAGTTCAAAACTAGTTCATTTCGATAAAAATCTATTTTTATCCTTTCAAATGTGGAATTTTCCAGCCCAATTTTTCCCAAATCATATATTATGATTTTGCACAAATTATAGATATTTTTAATAATTTTAACAAGGCCCGTACAGTCGATTTCCATCTATGGCCATCGAACTGCACTTACAGCGACCTTTTTCGAATTTGATTTGGACATATTTCCAAATCCAACCGTTAGATTTCAAATTTCTAATATTCATTGGAAAGCTCTTTTCGATACGAACCCAACGGTTCCGGTTTTAGGAGAATCCGACGGTCCGATCTCCCGCAACGTCAATTCGAAGTCAATGGTCGAAATTCACGAACTGCCGCGGAGCGGCGCGTTCTATTCAGGCCATTTTATATATAATATATATATTTCGTCAATTTCTTTTTAAAACGTATTTTATAAATCGTTTTAACTTCATTTCAAAACCATTTCAACACTATTTCAATTTCTAATCAAAACTGAATATTTTTTCATCATTACTATATAAATGATAATATTTTCAAAACTATATATTTTGAAATCACTTCTTTTCTATATTCATTATAAAAACGAATATAATCGATATAAATATCGTTCACGTCAAAATAGCGTAACTCTAATCAACACGGCTTCATATATTTCAATAAATCCGTTATTCTATTCAACAAATGAATATTTATTCCATTCAACACATGAATCTATATTTCTTCCAACACACGACTAATCTCAACACATGAGTACTGTCAACACATCACTATTTTTGTTATGTAAAATATTTTATAAAACTATGGTATCTATCGTTTGATTTTTAATTAGACTTCACCGTAAAGTAGTTCTAATCTTAAATATGATAAAGATGTAAATTTCATTGTATAAAATATTTCACTCAACACATGAACAATGTCAACACATGACTATTTTTAATTCAACACATGAATTTTCTTTTATAATATTCATTATTTTCCCGATTGGAATGAGGCCCAATCAATCACCATATAATGTTAATTATATGGATTCCATACAACACATGTATATAATAGCATTGAAAAATAATCAACCATCAACCAAAGCACTACACTGTATAAGCATCAAATATAGATATCTGACGCTTATAACAGCCTGTCAATCGACCGATCGACATATTTAATCAATCAGGATGAGTGAACTTCAAATTTCATCCCAACACCCGTGTGGGGTTTCAAACAATCAAACACAGATTTTAGTTGTGTAGTTGGGCGACGTGTAAAATTTATCGACCCAATCGATATCAGTCAAATCAGTGTATATAAACAAATCGGCCGATTTGTATATAAATATTCATTTATTCACTTTCACGTTAAAAATTATATTTTTAACGATAAAACATTTTATTTTAACCCATGAATTTCTATTCAGTTCATTTATTCAATAAAATGATATTTTATTTTTCTAACATATTTTAGAAAATTTCGGCGGCATAACGGCACGATACTAGAAACGGGACAAGGCCTAGCCTTATCCCCGGTCTAGTGAAGGCCCACGCCATTCACACATCAATCAATCCATTCCATTTCACCAAACAATTCAATTCAAACCAAACAAACTAACCAACTACTCAACCAAACAATTTAACAAACAAGCCATCCATGGTCTGTGGATGACGGGTGTCGGGTGCTACTAAGCACCGTCTGCATCCTAGTATATATATATATATAACTAGAAAAGGAGAATTGAAGAGTGAGAAGTTCTCATCAAAGCTAATCCAAACTCCACGACACTCCAACTGTAGGATATCTTCGCCGTGCTTGCCCTTCATCACTTTCATCTTCCGTATTCACTACACATATAAAAATCACATTTTTATATTCGCTTCTTCATTATAAAAATCAAATTTTTTTTCTCTTCACTTCATATATATAAAAGTCGTATTTTTATTTTCTCGGCTATATAAAAATTATATTTTTATATTTCTACTTCAACAAAAACTATATTTTTAATATTCTACCTAAGTAAAAATCATATTTTTATTATGCCACTAGTATAAAAATTATATTTTCAACCTTTATATTCTCGGCTATATAAAAATTATATTTTTATAACGCTTTCAAATAATAAAAATCATATTTTTACAACGTTTTCATATATATAAATATCTATACATTCATTTCAAAGAAATATATATATATATATATATATATATTCATATCAAGGAAAATATATATATTCATTTCCAAAAATTATATTTTTATTCAGCTAGAGATCATATTTTTAATAACTTAAAGATCATGTTTTTAAGAACATAAAGATCAAATTTTTTCTAAAATGAAAGATCATATTTTTAATCAATGAAGTCAGATTTTATATCAAGCAAAATTCAGATTTTAAAATCAGAGAATACTCACATTATCTTCTCTGTTCATCTGCAAACCGCGAAATTCAAAACAGCTCCTCCTCGTTCGACTTTCTGGATCTAACTCGCACAAGAACCCCAACTGCGCACGCTGTTCGAAAGAGAGAGGGAGGGTAGACTTCGCCTGAGATGCGGTTCAGGTTTGCGTGGTTGTCGAGGGTTCAGGGGGGTTTGGTCTTCGCGCGATGGAGCAGGAAGAAGGAGAAGGCGAGGATGGAGGGGCGAAGAAGAAGGTGGAGCTGCCAGCGTGAGGCGGCGGTCGAGGCCAGGGGTCGGCGAACGAGATCGCGATTTGGGGCTTGGGTTCTCAGAGGGAGAGAGAGCGTCGAGGGTAGGGAGAAGCGGAGAGAGAGGGGAAGAGGAAGGGGGGAGGCGCGCGACTGGTGGAGGAGGGGGTTGGTCAACGCGCGGTGGCGCGGTGGAAGAGAGGGGCGACGGGTTGAGATCGGAGGGTTTTTTTTTTTTTAACTGACGGTTTGACTTTGAAGAGAGAAGGGAGGGAGGGATTTATATTATTTAATTTAATTATTATTTTAAATTCCTATAAAAAGCAAGTTTTTAATCCGAATCCCAAAAGAGGTCCAACGACTATTGTCCCTAGTTAATTACCCCTATTCCGAACACAATGGGATATGTTTCGCAAGCTGATTCGACTGTTTCGATCAGTTTCCTTTTTATTTACATTTAAATCACTATATATTGAATTTTAGACGTACATTTCGAATTACCGGGGTCACATACTAACTCTAAAAATTCCAGAAAAATATTTTCTAGCTTCGTATTGACGATACGGTCCTAACAAGACTAGTTTCGTCGAATTCTGAGACCGTTGGAAAAATGGCTATTTTCCAGTCGATTAAAATCAACTAAAATGGTCAAACGCGTTTTCCTTTGCCACGCTCACATATTGATTCGAAAAATTATGAAATTTGGAATCTAGCAATAACTCGACATCACAGACCCAACAAAAGTGGTTTCGTCGAAATCCGAGGTCATTTGCAAAATGTCCATTTTTAAGGGCCTGAATTCCATAGCGACTATTCAGAATTTTCAACTAGACATATCTTTTGATTTCCGCTATGAAATCTTGATCTTTCGGATTCGTTGGAAAGATATTCTCAATTAGATCCTAACGTTTTTGGTTTCACTAAAATCCGGATTGTTTTGCACCCGGTACATTCAATTGAAGTTTGAAATCGAATTATCGAACAACCGCGCCATTTTCAATTCTATTTATAATTATATATAATTATTTATATTCTATCGACGACGCGTATAATATATACGTTCGAATTATATTCAAAATAAATTTCTCGTCGATATTATTTAAAATAATACATTTTAAATATTCAAAATTCGCTAAAATCGCTAAAATAAAAATTTTAAATTGGCCCAGATTTTCCGGGTTATTACATTCAGGGCCGGTCCTCACTTACGTTAGAGGATTGGCAATTCCTGAACACACGTTTCCCGGTCCTTACAGACCTAAAATCGAGGCGCCTCGCATTCCAACAACCACAAAGGTGAAAAGTATATAAATGTCAGGGCTGGTAAGTCATTGACACCACCAAAGCTAGAAAGAAACGTCGTGCTCTCCCTGCAGTCCGTATCCCGTTTATAACTCATACCGAGGTGTGAGGCTTGCGAATTCACGTTATACACAAAGTTGCCACGTAGGCGTGCTTTGATCATCAACCACAAGACTTTGCTTTTCAACAGAAGCCTTGATCATTGCATCTTAGCGTGTCACACAGGCAATTCATGCCATGCGACTGATGTCCATCGATATACAACCTCTGAGCTCGTACGTCTCAGAGAAGGGCGTTAAGCGAAAGAATAAATTCTCCGCTGCCAAACAGATGTATATTTAATAGAAATCAAGCAACACAGAATAAAATCCAATGTCAGACACACAATCCATTTACAAGTCCGTTCTGGGTCTGAACGAAACCGGAGGCACTTTCCTCGCATATCCATCCATCTCCAAGTACGTCTGGACGACCACCAACTATTTCCATCCTCTTGGGTGTACAGCCCAATCAGGATCGTCAGTAATTATCCAAACGATGTGAAAACTTCCGGTCTTCGACCACCGTCTTCATCTTCGACATATCGTCGAATCGGTTATTCAGAATGGGTATAAACCTGGACTTTCCGAACAACCCGCGTATATTAAAAGCAAATGTTACACAAACACAACATACGCCTCATTCCAATTCATTAGTCACTAACCGTAAATTAGCAAGAGAACAATTTCCCAAATATTAACCCCGAAGGCCGAAACCAACATCAGATCAATATCCAGGAAACCATTCTTCTTAACTAACATACAGTTAGTTTCTAAATTCCACATTCTTAGGGAAAAGTTCCCATTAATTTTATCCAAGATAAATTCTTTAAAATTTATCCTTTAATCTTCCTTTGGATGTCATTTCAAACCAATTTATGGTTTTCCAAACTAGTCGAGATTAGCGAACCGCACCGAAGTAATTATTTATTTTATTTCCTAATCCCAACCTATTCATCCCATGAAGCAAAACTGGTAGTACTCCATATCTAACACCACGGTGTTATCGGTAAAATTAATTACCATTTCACGTTCAAATCTAATTAAAGATTTAACTATCGCTTTGGAGCAAAACTGGTGATACTCCATTCTCGCTTATTTGCCAAATTTGATAATTTAGATTATCAATTCACATTTCATTCTAATTGCAGATTCAATAAAACTCCATTTACTGGGTTAAAGAACTTGTGTTATTTAAAACACTGTTCACGATAAACCCACAAATCAATTCTATTTAAAACCCATTTCAAATCCAATTTATTTATTTAAAAATAAATGGATTTTAATTTTAGTTCAAAACTAGTTCATTTCGATAAAAATCTATTTTTATCTTTTCAAATATGGAGTTTTCATCCCAATTTTTTCCAAATCATTTCTTATAATTTTACACAAATTATTACTATTTTAATAATTTTATCAAGGCCCGTACAGTCGATTTCCATCAACGGCCATCAAACTGCACTTACAACGACCTTTTTCAAATTTGATTTGGACGTATCTCCTAATCCAACCGTTAGATTTCACATTTCTAATATTCGTTAGAAAGCTCTTTTCGATACGAACCCAATGGTTCTGGTTTTAGGAGAATCCGACGGTCGGATCTCCCGTAATGTCCGTTTGAAATAAATGGTCGAAATTCACGAACTCCCGTGGCGCGGCGCATTCTATTCAGGCCATTATATTATATATATAATATATATAATATATATAATATATATTTCGTCGATTTCTATTTAAAACAAATTTTATAAACAGTTTTGAATTCGTTTCAAAAACAATTTCAACCTATTCTTTTCTATTCAATTCGAATTTCAATTCAATTTGAATTCAATTCAATTCGTTTTCTATTCAATTCAAATTGGTTTTCTATTTGAATCAATTCAAATTGGTTTTCTATTCAATTCGATTCAAATTCGTTTTCTATTCAATTCGATTCAAATTCGTTTTCTATTCAATTCGATTCAAATTCGTTTTCTATTTGAATCAAATTCATTTCGTTTTCTATTTAAATCGAATTCATTTCCTATTCAAATCAAACTCATTATATATTCAATTCATTTCGAAATCGTTTTATATTCAATTATTTTCGAAATCCTTTTCAATTCAATTCATTTCGAAATCGTTTTCAATTCAATTAATTTCGAAATCGTTTTATATTCAATTCATTTCGAAATTGTTTTCAATTCAATTCATTTCGAAATCGTTTTCAATTCAATTCATTTCGAAATCGTTTTATATTCAATTCATTTCGAAATCGTTTTCAATTCAATTCATTTCGAAATCATTTTCAATTCAATTCATTTCGAAATCGTTTTATATTCAATTCATTTCGAAATCGTTTTCAATTCAATTCATTTCGAAATCGTTTTATATTCAATTCATTTCGAAATCGTTTTCAATTCAATTCATTTCGAAATCGTTTTCAATTCAATTCAATTCATTTCGAAATCATTTTATATTCAATTCATTTCGAAATCGTTTTCAATTCAATTCATTTCGAAATCGTTTTCAATTCAATTCATTTCGAAATTGTTTTATATTCAATTCATTTCGAAATCATTTTCAATTCAATTCATTTCGAAATCGTTTTCAATTCAATTCATTTCGAAATCGTTTTATATTCAATTCATTTCGAAATCGTTTTCAATTCAATTCATTTCTAAATCGTTTTCAATTCAATTCATTTCGAAATCGTTTTCAATTCAATTCATTTCGAAATCGTTTTCAATTCAATTCATTTCGAAATCGGTTTATATTCCATTCATTTCGAAATCGTTTTATATTCAATTCATTTCGAAATCGTTTTACATTCAATTCATTTCGAAATCGTTTTATATTCGATTCATTTCGAAATCGTTTTATATTCGATTCATTTCGAAATCGTTTTACATTCGATTCATTTCGAAATCGTTTTACATTCGATTCATTTCGAAATCGTTTTACATTCGATTCATTTCGAAATCGTTTTACATGCGATTCATTTCGAAATCGTTTTACATGCGATTCATTTCGAAATCGTTTTATATTCAATTCATTTCAAAATCCTTTTATATTCAATTCATTTCGAAATCGTTTTACATTCAATTCATTTCGAAATCGTTTTATATTCAATTCATTTCGAAATCGTTTTATATTCAATTCATTTCGAAATCGTTTTATATTCAATTCATTTCGAAATCGCTTTGTATTCAATTCATTTCGAAATCGTTTTTCAATATTCATTTCAAAATGAATAAAATCGATATAAATATCGTTCACGTCAAAATGGCGTCAATCTAATCGACACGGCTTCATATATTCCTTCATTCTATTCAACAAATGAATATTTATTTTTGTCAACACACGACTAATCTCAGCGAGTGAGTACTGTCCACGTGTGACTATTTTTGTTAAATTATTTCGTTCAACACATGACTAATCTCAACGGATGAGTACAGTCAACACATGAACCTTTATTTTATAGTGATAAAGATATAAAATTTATTGTTAAAATATTACGTTCAACACATGACTAATCTCAATGGATGAGTACAGTCAACACATGAACCTTTATTTTATAATATTCTTTATTTTCTAAATTGGAATGAGGCCCAATCAATCACCATATAATATTAATTATATGGATTTTCATACATCACACGTATATAATAGCATTGAAAAATAATCAACCATCAACCAAAGTGCACTACACTGTATAAGCATCAAATATAGATATCTAACGCTTATAACAGCCTGTCAATCAATCGATCGACATATTTAGTCAATCAGGATGAGTGAACTTCAAATTTCATCCCAACACCCGTGTGGGGTTTCAAACAATCAAACACAGATTTTATTCGTGCAGTTGGGTGATGTGTAAAATTTATCGTCCCAATCAATGTCAGTCAAATCAGTGTACATAAACAAACCGTCCGGTTTGTATATGAATATTTATTTATTCACATTCACTATATTCATATTCACGCTAAAAATTATATTTTTAACGACAAAACATTTTATTTTAACATATGAATTTCTATTCAGTTCATTCTTTAAATAAAATGATATTTTTATTTTCTAACTTATTTTAGAAAATTTCGGCGGCATAACGGCACGATACTAGAAACGGGACGAGGCCTAGCCTTATCCTCGGTCTAGTGAAGGCCCACGCCATTCACACATCAATCAAATTCCCCAAACAACCAAATTTCAACCAAATCATCTAACTAATTTATGCAACCAAACAAACAAGTCCATGGTCTGTGGACGGTTGTGTCGGGTGCTACTAAACACCATCTGCATCCTAGTGTATATATATAACTATAAAAGAAATTGAAGAGTGAGAAATTCTCACCGATAGCTATCCAATACCACGACTCTTCTTTGATAGAAATCTTCATCGTTATCGCATCTTTGTCATCTTCGTTGCCCGTAGCCACTACATATGTAAAAATCGAATTTTTACTTCGTTATTCAATATATAAAAATCGAATTTTTACTTTCACGCTATATGGATAAAAATTCTATTTCTATCCCGCTATTCTTCATATAAAGATTTCTCCTTTTCAAAAATATAGATTTCGCCTTTTCAAAAATATAGATTTCGCCTTTTCAAAAATATAGATTTCGTCTTTTCAAAAATATAGATTTTTATTTCGCTACATATACAAAGATGATATTTTTATATATTCTCTATCTTATAAAGATTACATTTTTATAGTTTCTACTATGAAAAAAATCATATTTTTATCCTTCTACAATATAAAAGATTATATTTTTAATATTCCTATCATGTAAAAATTATATTTTTAATCCTTTACATAAACAAAAATCATATTTTTACATCTTCTATATAGTAAAGACTATTTTTTAATACTTTAAAAATATAAAAATCATATTTTTATTAATTAAAACATATATGCAAAATCGGATTTTCCTAAGCCTAAAAACATATGAAAAAAATCAGTTTTTCTTTTTCTCCTAAGCTAATCACATAAATAATTAAAGCTTACTGTTCAATGAGGGAGAAGAGGGGGTTCGGCATCGAAGTGGCGATGGCGGGTTGGTGGAGCGTCGGCTTCAGGAGGAGCTGCGTCGAATGGGGGGTCTCGATGGCGGCGGGCTCCTTGGCCGTCGGCGGAGCTGGAGATGAAGGGGGGGCCAGGTCTCGCGGGTTCGAGAGGGAATGGGGGGGTTTCAACGAGGGTGGAGCAGCAGAGGGCAGGAGGAGGGGGAGGGGATCGCGCTCTAGCGCGAGAAGGGGGGTTCGGAGGTGGCGCGAGGCGGGGTATGGCGGAGGTGGGTGGCGCGCTCCTCGACGGGGTGGCGATTTGGGGTTTTTTTCTTCTCTGCCACGATTTAGAAAGGGGGGGCTGAGAGGAGATAAGAGGAGATAAGGGGAGGGATTTATATATTTTTTTTAATTATTTTATTATGAAAAAGTTGACTTTTACGTACGAACTCGAAACGAGGCCCACCGCCTTTCGTCCATAGCATTTCACCCCCATTCCGAACACAATGGGATATGTGTCGTAAGCTGATTCGACTATTTCGACCAGTTTCCGTTGAAATCAGCATATAACTCTATATATTGAATTTGAACGCGCATTTCAATTTACCGGGGTCACATACTAACTAGAAAAATTCCAGAAAAATATTTCCTAGCTTCGTATTGACGATACGGTCCTAATAAAACTAGTTTCGTCGAATTCTGAGACCGTTGGAAAAATGGCCATTTTCCAGTCGATTAAAATCAACTGAAACTGGTCAAACGCGTTTTCCTTCACCACGCTCACATATTGATTCGAAAAATTATGAAATTTGGAATCTAGCAATAACTTGACATCACGGATCCAACAAAAGTGGTTTCGTCGAAATCCGAGGTCGTTTGCAAAATTCCCATTTTTAAGGGCCTGAATTCCATAGCGACTATTTAGAATTTTCAACTGGACATATCTTTTGATTTCCGCTATGAAATTTTGATTTTTCGGATTCGTTGGAAAGATATCCTCAATTAGATCGTATTGTTTTTGGTTTCACTAAAATCCGGATTGTTTTGCATCCGGTACATTCAATTGAAGTTTGAAATCGAATTATCGAACTACCGCGCTATTTTCAATTCTATTTATAATTTAAAATAAATATTTATATTCTAACGACGACGCGTATAATATATACGTTCGAATTATATTCAAAATAAATTTTCCTTCGTTTTTATTTAAAATGATTCATTTTAAATATTCAAAATTTGCTAAAATTGCAGAAATAAAATTTTTAAACTGGTTCAGAATTTCCGGGTTATTACAAGGCTTCAGGATTATACAGCTATTATTATTTCCGCTGTGTGTAAGTGTTGTATTCTGATAATGCTATAGTGTAGATACACCGTTTTATTGTAAAGTTATGTTATATACTATAATTTACTCGTTCCGCTGTGAGATTCGTATTACTCTGATTCTGTTCTGTAGTGATCTTCTTCTTCTTCTATTCTAATTTTCTATCTTACCTATTCTCACCCTCTAACTTCTTTCTATTAATGATCTGGAATATTCGATACCTGAATAACTAACATGGGTTTTATGTTGATTTTCTGGGTCAAAAATCCCAGTTCGTTACAGAAATGTTGAAATAAAATATTTACTTGAATAAAATATTGTGTTTGAATATCCAATTGTGTCAGTAGTACATTATTCAATAAATATCGTTATATTCAACAAAATGTTGTAGTATGTGATGGTAGATGTTGCAGTATGTGATAGTTAATGTTGCAGTATGTGATGGTAAAAGTTGTGATAAACTAGCAAAGTGTTGCCATTGGATGGCAAAAGTGTCAATATAGATAATGTACGACCCAACTTTAGGTAAAATTAGCATCTGTGGTAATATCAGGAAATGTTTCCATTAGATGGTAAAGATGCTGTCTTTGACTTTAGGGCAACGCGGCAAAATGCATCACCAAGAAAATGTTGTCTTTGATCGCTTTTTTCCTACAGCATTTTTTTTGGCATTTACTGCATCATATCTTGGGGGTTGCAGTAGACCATCTATGGTGTAGTCGTTTATTACAAGAAAAAAGTATATAGCCATGGTTTCGTGAAATATAAATAAGAGAGTATAACAGGGTTGAAATAGAAGTGGATATGAAAATTAAATCATTATTTCTGAAAATGAAATTAAAGAAACCCTTGGATATATATAATAATAAGGGTATCAAATAACATCATTTAGACTGATATATAAGATTGATAATTTATTTCATACCACTTGATTAGGTAAATAAATGATATTTCCAAGGTTAAGAAAATAAAAAGGGATTTTGAGAAATATAGTAATATTTCCAAAATTAAGGAAATAAAATGGGTTTTTATAAAAACATGGCAATAGTTTCGAAGTAAAGAAAATGAGAGGAGTTTAGCGAATACATTATTCTATTTATATGAAGGTATGGTTATTGTTCCAAGGAATCAAAAATCGTTTCGAAAAGAGAACAACAGATTTTATTTCAAAATTCGGAATATAAACTGAATTAAGATAAATCCAGGAGATTTATAATTGTAATTCAATTACGTTGAATTTTATAAAGTAGTTTAGATCCAAAAAACTGGAATTTCATCATGGAAATTGAGTTGTAACTGATTTATGAATTTTGAATAGAAAATCGATAATTTTGGATAATCGGAATGTTTAAGTTAGATTTCGAAAATTAGTTTAGCTTATACTAAAATATTAAAGAATGAGAAGTGAATTAATTAATAAACGAAGTTTAAACATGTATATATAAATTTAATTAGAACAAACTCGTCGCGGTGTGGTAGTTCGTAGTTTTATGTTTCGAACTTCAATTAAGTATACATAACATAATACAAGTCGCAATTCTTTGAAACAAGAAGCATCTAGACCTATTTAGTAATAGTTTTCTAATGGAAGAGAAAAGTTTGGATTTCGACTTATAAATTTTGAGTTATGTCAAAATCAAATTTCTAGGAAAATAGCGATATAATCGTTTATAAACTATAACGATTTATGTAACAACCCGAAAAATCAGAACCAGTTTAAATTTTTTATTTTGCCTATTTCAATGAATTTTGAGTAATTAAAATAAATTATTTTAAATAATAACTATTTAAAATTTAATTAAATTGAAGTTAGAACGAATATATTTATTTTAATTTTAAAAGGAACTAGAAATAGCACGGTCGTTTGAAAATTTGAATCAGAACTTTTACTGAATGTACAAGATTCAAAATAAAACAGATTTTAGTGAAACCAAAAATATCTAAATCTGTTTGAAAATATCTTTCCAACGAATCCGAAAAATCGAAATTTCATTGCGGGAATAAAAAGTTATGACAAGTTGAATATTCAGAATAGTCACAATGGAATATAATATAATTTATTGTCCGTATAAAAGGCCATTATACAAACGACCTCCGTTTTCGACGAAACAATTTTTATTAGATCAGGAATGTCAAATCATTGTTAAGTTTAATTTTCCATAATTTTTGGAATTAATTTGTGAGCGTGGTAAATTAAACTGTGTTCGGTAATTTCTGTTGAATTTAATCGACCGTTAAAAGGGCCATTTTTCAAACGGTCTCCAAATTTGACGAAATTAATTTTGTTAGAACCGTATCGTCAAAACATAGCTAGTTTTATTTTTCGGGGATTTTCGGAGTCTGTATGTGGCCCTGGTGAATCTAAATGTACGATCGAATTAATTAAATAAAGGATTTAAATTTTAAATTAAAGAAATCAGGCCAAAAACAATCATTTGGGCTGACGGGACCTAGCCTATTAGTTCCAGAATGGGGGGCAATTAGGTAGAAACAACTTGTGTTGGACTGGAATTGGAACTACTAAGATATAACGGGTTTATTTGTAAAAATTAGTAATTAAATATTATAAAAACACATTAATCTCATTACAAACCCTAATCCACTACTGTACACAGCTGCCATCTCCAATTTCCATATCCATGAACGCTCCCCACTTCCTCCACTAATTACCCTCAATCCGTACAATAAAACTCCTGTAACAACCCGAAAAAAGCGAGCCAGTTTGAAAATTTTAAATTGGCAATTTTAGCGAATTTTGAACATTTAAAATAGATTATTTTAAATAATATCGACGAGAAATTTATTTTGAATATAATTCGAACGTATATATTATACGCATCGTCGTTAGAATATAAATAATTATATATAATTATAAATAGAATTGAAAATGGCGCGGTAGTTCGATAATTCGATTTCAAACTTCAATTGAATGTACCGGGTGCAAAACAATTCGGATTTTAGTGAAACCAAAAAACAATAGGATCTAATTGTGAATATCTTTCCAACGAATCCGAAAAATCAAAATTTCATAGCGGGAATCAAAAGATATGTCCAGTTGAAAATTCTGAATAGTCGCTATGGAATTCAGGCCCTTAAAAATGGAAATTTTGCAAACGACCTCGGATTTTGACGAAACCACTTTTGTTGGGTCCGTGATGTCAAATTATTGCTAGGTTTCAAATTTCATAATTTTTCGAATCAATATGTGAGCGTGGCAAAGGAAAACGTGTTTGACCATTTTAGTTGAATTTAATCGACTGGAAAATGGCCATTTTTCCAACGGTCTCAGAATTCGACGAAACTAGTTTTGTTAGGACCGTATCATCAATACGAAACTAGAAAATATTTTTCTGCAATTTATAGAGTTCGTATGTGACCCCAGTAAATTGAAATGTACGTTCAAATTCAATATATAGAGTTATATGTTGATTTTGACGAAAACTAATCGAAACAGTCAAATCAGCCTGTGATACATATCCCATTGTGTTCGGAATGGGGGTAATTAGCTAGGGACGACAGTCGGTGGGTCTCGTTTTGAGTTCGAAATAGAAAGTTGCTTTAATGAATAAATTAAAATATTAAATTATTAAAAGAAACCTTTTTTTCAAAAACCCCCCTTTCCATTTTTCACTGTCAAAATTCATTTCCCTCTTTCTAAAAAAATAGACGCCTCCTTCACCTCGATGAGCCGCTGCTCTCCCCACCGACGCGCCCCACCGCCCACGCCTCCCCTACGCCATCGCGCCCCCCTCCCTCAAGCCTCCTCCTTCACCGTCGACTACCCCATCTCGCGGATTGAAACACCACGACCCCCACTCCCTGAAATCGCGACGCACCATCCTTCTAGGGCCATCGCCGCCACTCAGTTGAACCGCCGCACCCTGGCCGAGTTCCCACCTCCGACGAACCACCTGCTGCGAGCCAAGCCCCTCCTCCATCATGGAAACTGTGAGTTTTTAGTTTATTTTTATTTTAGTTTTAGTATAAATCCGAATTTAGTTTTTGTTTTTAGTTTTAATTGTGTATTGATTTTAATTTCAGATATTTATATATAGAAAAGTTAATATTTTTATATAGCAAAAAGATATGATTTTTACTTATATAGAATATTAAAAATATAATCTTTATATTATAGCAAGGTTAAAAATATGGTTTTTATATAATAGAGAAAATAAAAATATTATCTTTATTCCTGTAACGAAATAAAAATGCAATCTTTACATATAGAGATTCGAAGTAAAAATTCGATTTTTATATATTGAATAACAAGATAAAAATTTGATTTTTATATATTGAATAGTATAATAAAAATTCGATTTTTATATATTGAATAACAAAGTAAAAATTTGATTTTTACATATGTAGTTGCTACGGGCAACGAAGATGACAAAAAGGCGATAACGACGAAGATTTCTACTTGTGAAGTGTCGTGGTATTGGATAGCTATTGGTGAGAATTTCTCACCTTTCAATTTCTTTTTCTAGTTATATATATATATATATATATATATATATATATATATATACTAGGATGCAGACGGTGCTTAGTAGCACCCGACACAACCGTCCACAGACCATGGACTTGTTTGTTTTGTTGCATAAATTAGTTAGATGCTTTGGTTTGAATTGAATTGTTTGGTGAAATGAAATTGATTCGATTGATGTGTGAATGGCGTGGGCCTTCACTAGACCGGGGATAAGGCTAGGCCTCATCCCGTTTCTAGTATCATGCCGTTATGCCGCCGAAATTTTCTAAAATAAGTTAGAAAAATAAAAATATCGTTTTATTTAAAGAATGAACTGAATAGAAATTCATATGTTAAAATAAAATATTCATTTACAAACCGGACGGTTTGTTTATGTACACCGATTTGACTGACATTGACTGGGACGATAAATTTTACACATCGCCCAACTGCACAAATAAAATCTGTGTTTGATTGTTTGAAACCCCACACGGGTGTTGGGATGAAATTTGAAGTTCACTCATCCTGATTGATTAAATATGTCGATCGATTGATTGACAGGCTGTTATAAGCGTTATATATCTATATTTGATGCTTATACAGTGTAGTGCACTTTGGTTGATGGTTGATTATTTTTCAATGCCATTATATGCGTGTGATGTATGAAAATTCATATAATTAATTTTATATGGTGATTGATTGGGCCTCATTCCAATTTAGAAAATAAAGAATATTATAACATAAAGGTTCATGTGTTGACTGTACTCATCCGTTGAGATTAGTCATGTGTTGAACGAAATAATTTAACAAAAATTGTCATACGTGGACAGTACTCATTCGTTGAGATTAGTCGTGTGTTGACAAAAATAAATATTCATTTGTTGAATAGAATATTTGAAAATAGAAATATATGAAGCCGTGTTGGTTAGATTGACGCCATTTTGACGTGAACGATATTTATAACGATTTCGAAATGAATTGAATATATAACGATTTCGAAATGAATTGAATATATAACGATTTCGAAATGAACTGAATATATAACGATTTCGAAATGAATTGAATATATAATGAATTCGAATTGAATGGAAAACGAATTTGATTTCAATTGAATAGCAAACGAAACGAATTTGAATTGAATTGAATATAAAACCAATTCGAATTGAATTGAAAACGAATTCGAATTGAATTGAAAACGAATTCGAATTGAATTGGAAACAAATTGAAATGAATTCAAATTGAATTGAAATTTGAATTGAATAGAAATGAATTTTAAAACGAATTTATAAAGAAGAATTCAATTTTGATTTGAATTGAAATGGAAGTTGAAATTGCTTTTGAAACGAATTTAAAACTATTTATATAATTCGTTTTAAATAGAAATCGACGAAATATATATTATATATATTATATATATAATATAATGGCCTGAATAGAACGTGCCGCGCCGCGGCAGTTCGCGAATTTCGACCATTTATTTCAAACGGACATTACGGGAGATCCGACCGTCGGATTCTCCTAAAACCGGAACCATTGGGTTCGTATCGAAAAGAGCTTTCTAACGAATATTAGAAATTTGAAATCTAATGGTTGGACTTGGAGATACGTCCAAATCAAATTTGAAAAGGGTCGCAATAAGTGCAGTTCGATGGCCATTGATGGAAATCGACTATACGGGCCTGGATAAAATTATTAAAAATATTAATAATTTGTGTAAAATCATAAGAAATGATTTGTGAAGAATTGGGATGAAAAACTCCATATTTGAAAAGATAAAAATAGATTTTTATCGAAATGAACTAGTTTTGAACTAGAATTATAATTCTATTTATTTCTAAATAAATAAATTGAATTTGAAAAGGGTTTTAAAAATAACCAGAATTTCCAATGATTGCATTGGAGTGGATTTGAATCGAAATTGTCTTCGGAATATTTCGATGTTGGAATTCGTGATTATACATATGTTGTTATGAAAATTTGAAAGATATATATATTTATACCGTTATTTCCAATACGACATTTGTTAATCGTAGAATTTGATATTGAATATAAGCCGATATATTTTCTATTCAGAGCCTTATATTGAATATCAAATGTGATTTGGGTTTGTTGTGAATGGTGTCTTCACTAACACTGTTCTTGAACCCAGTTGAGAAAAGATTAAATCTTTTTATTTAGATTTAATGAAGTGTACCAATTAAATGATATTTAATTGGAATTGAATTGATATTGATTTTTGGGTTTATCGTGGACAGTGTTTTTAAATAACACTCGTTCTTTAACCCGATAATTAAAAGAATGTGATTTTGGGTTTATCGTGAACCGTGTTTTAAATGACACTGATTCTTTAACCCAGTTAGCGATTAAAACTAAGTGGAGTTTTAATGAATCTTTAATTAGATTGAAAAGATCGAGAATGGAGTATCACCAGTTTTGCTCCAGGCGATAGTTAAATCTTTAATTAGATTGGAACGTGAAATGGTAATTAAATTTACCGATAACACCGTGGTGTTAGATATGAAGTAAGACCAGTTTTACTTCATGGGATGAATAGGTTGGGATTGGGAAATTAAAACCAATGATTACTACGGTAAGGTTCGCTAATTCCGACTAGTTGAATCGAAATTCAAAGGAAGATTAGAGAATAAATTCAGGAATTTATCTTGGATAAAATTAATGGGAACCTTTCCCTATGAATGTGAAAATTTGAAACTAACTGTCGGTTAGCCAAGAAGAATGGTTTTCTGGATATTGATCTGATGTTGGTTTCGGCCTTCGGGGTTAATATGTGGGGAATTATTCTCTTGATTAATTTACGGTTAGTGACTGATGAATTGGAATGAGGCGTATGTTGTGTTTGTGTAACACTTATTTAAAATATACGCGAGTTATTCGGGAAGACCGGGTTTATCCCATTCTGAATAACTGATATGACGATAAGTCGAAGATGAAGACGATGGTCGAAGACGATGGTCGAAGACCGGAGGTCTTCACGTCGTTTTGGTGATTACTGATGATCTTGATTGGGCTGTACACCCAAGAAGATGGAAACAGTTGATGATCGTCCAGACGTGCTTGGAGATCAATGGATATGCGGGGTACTAAGGTGCCTACGGTTTCGTTCAGACCCAGAACGAACTTGTAAATGGACTGTGTGTCTGACATTGGATTTTAGTCCGTGTGATTGATCTGTATTAAATATATATCTGTTTGGCGGCGGAGAATTTATTCTCTTGCTTAACGCCCTTCTCTGAGACGTACGAGCTCAGGGGTTATATATTGATGGATATCAAACGCATGGAGTGAATTGCCTGTGTGGCATGCCTAAGTGGCAATTGACCGAGGCTTCTGTTGAAAAGCAAAGTCTTGTGGTGATGATCAGAGCACGGCCTTTGTGGCGTAGCTTTGTGTAACGTTTACTTCGCGAGTTTCGCACCCCGGTTGTGAACCAAAAACGGGAGAGGACCTCAGGGAGGGCATGCGTTTCTTTCTAGCTAGGGTGGTGTCAGTGACCTACCAGCCCTGACATTTATATACTTTTCACCTATGTGGTTGTTGCTGTTGTGAGGCGCCTCGGTTTGATCGGACGATCCGGGTCCGATGGAGTCATTCGTTGGCTCATTTACGTCCCAAAGGGCGGAGAAACGTAGTGTTCAGGCATAATAATCCACATCGGTGGACCGGCCCTGACGATCCAAGGGGCAGTTGCGGCTGTTCCTAAGGCTCGGGCTAGACAGTCTCGAATCGGTTGAGGACGATCCCTGGCCTCGGTTCATAGATGGAAATCCAATTTCCAAATATGTGACTTTACGATTTTGATTGTATAACCTATATATGGCGACATAGTGGTATGGGGCATTCATGCCGCCTATGATTGATACTTATGATTTGAAGTTGTTTTATACACTATACACTTATAATAGTATCAAATGATTTGTTTTAAACGTATCAAGCATTCTTGGCTATTATAAGGTAAAAACCCTATCCTCCGGCTTGCGATTGCATTGTGTGATGGGAACTGGGTCTTATAATAGCTTCATTTTTCTTTATTTAGCATTGCGCTGTTTGTTTTATGCACTGGTATTCTTGGGAGGAAACCCGTTCCGTGTTATACGACGTGGTCCCTTGATTTACCTAACTTTCAAATAAAGAATAATAACTATTTTAGTTCTCACACCAGTCCCATGACTGACCTGGAGTTTATTGTTTTAACCTAAACTCTGGGTGCCCCTATTTTGACATGGGCAGCTAGTAGTTTTGGTTTCGCAGATTTATATTCACAGGATCCTAGTTTACAGCTGGAACGATATCCGGAAAGCTTTGTATCCGTATATCTCCTTCTAGTTGTGTATTGTATTATTTTTCGCTGCTATGTATTTAAATGTAATTTAAATCTCTGATATTTCTGTGTAATATTCAATTATACTCTGTATATTCTTGTGATCTGATGCATTGTTGTAATATACAATGAAATGTTCTTCTGTATGCGTTCTGATTTGTCGTGTTCTCAAAACGATCAGGCGTTTCGAACGGTCTAGATCGGTTTAGCGACTGGTTCGGACCGAGCGAAAAAAACGATCGTCACAACTCCCTCCATCGTCAGAGTTTATTGTAGAGATTTTCATAAACTTCATATCTATACGGATTTGGCAAACTTTCGTTGAGAATCCGAGGAGAACCATCACCCCGAAGGGCCGACGCATCAACCGCCGCCTAGCCCCCTAGCCCCCTAGGTGCAATCGCACCTGCCTCTGTGGGGTCCACTTGGGGCGCCTCTCTCCCCACTTCGACGCTGCGGTGCCGGATCGTCGCGGAGTTGAATAATTGGAGCGGAAATTGATGACCCAGAATTGAACGACAATGTGAAAAGGAGTTTTTTATAATATATCATTAAATTAATTAATTTTAAAAAGTTATTAACATAAAATAAATCATATCTTATTCATATGAACTCAGAATTGAACGATTTCTGAAGCGTTACGATCGTGAGTCCGAGATCTAAACTCCAGGACTGACTAGAATCATTGTAACAACCCGGAATTTTGGGGCCAATTTAAAATTTATTTTAAGTGATTTTATTAAGTTTGATATTTAAATAATCTATTTTAAATAATAATGATCACAAATTTGATTTAAATCGAAGTTAGAATGAATGATTTAATTTTAATTAACAAAAGAGTTAGAAATAGCGTGGTAGTTTGAAAAGTCAAACTTGAACTTTGACTGACCGTACAGGATGCAAAATTTAACGGATTTTAGTGAAACCAAAAATATTAGAATCTATTTAAAAATATCTTTCTAACAAATCTGAAAAATTGAAATTTCATAGCGGAAATCAAAAGTTATGGCCAATTCAATATCTAGAAAGGTCGCTATGAAATTTATAAGGGCCAAAATGCTACTTTTTGCATATGAAGGAATTTCGACTCGAAACCACTTCCATTGAGTTCGGAATGACGTTTCTGCATTGAAAAACAGTAAACACTTATATATTTTGAGTTTCGAATATTATTTGTTTAAAAATGTATTTTTAATATTAAATATATTGGCCTGGAAAATAGTCATTTTTCAAACGACCACCGTTGTAATAACCCGGAAAATCTGGGCCAGTTTAAAATTTTTATTTTGGCAATTTTAATGAATTTTGAATATTTAAAATGAATTATTTTAAATAATATCGACGAGAAATTTTTTTTGAATGGAATTCGACGTATATATTATATTCGTCGTCGTTAGAATATAAATAATTATATATAATTATAAATAGAATTGAAAATGGCGCGGTAGTTCGATAATTCGATTTCAAACTTCAATTGAATGTACCGGGTGCAAAACAATCCGGATTTTAGTGAAACCAAAAACATTAGGATCTAATTGATGATATCTTTCCAACGAATCCGAAAAATCAAGATTTCATAGCGGGAATCAAAAGATATGTCCAGTTGAAAATTCTGAATAGTCGCTATGGAATTCAGGCCCTTAAAACTGGACATTTTGCAAATGACCTCGGATTTCAACGAAACCACTTTTGTTGGGTCCGTGATGTTAAATTATTGCTAGATTCCAAATTTCATAATTTTTCGAATCAATATGTGAGCGTGGCAAAGGAAAACGCGTTTGACCAGTTTCAGTTGATTTTAATCGACTGGAAAATGGCCATTTTTCCAGCGGTCTCGGAATTCGACGAAACTAGTTTTGTTAGGACCGTATCGTCAATACGAAGCTAGAAAATATTTTTCTGGAATTTTTCTAGTTAGTATGTGAACCCGGTAATTTGAAATGTACGTTTAAAATTCAATATAGTGATTTAAATGTAAATTTAACGGAAACTGATTCAAACGATCGAATCAGCCTGCGATACATATCCCATTGTGTTCGGAATGGGGGTAATTAGCTATGGATGACAGGCGGTGGGCCTCGTTTAGAGGTCGTATGTGAAAGTCAACTTTTTGGAAAATAAAATAATTAAATTAATTAAAAAATTGTCCCCTTCTCCTTGAATCATCGTTGCCCCCCTTTTCTGAAATCATTTTCGACTGAGAGAAAAAAAATGGAAAGAGGAGGGCGACGGGGGGGAGAGCCGCCGCCACCCCATCGCGCCCACCCCCCCCCCCCCCCCCCCAGCGACGCTGCCGCCGCCGCTGCTTCCTCTTCTTCCTCCTTCCTTCTTCCCTTCCTCCGTTTCCATCTCCTCCATCGAACCCCCCCCCCCCCCCCCCAAGCGCCGCGCGATGCAAGCAGCCCCCCCCCAAACCCGCATTCGACCACCTCCGCCTCCCTCTCTCGCCTCCATCTCCTCCTTCTTCTGCCTGAAAAGCCGCCGCCCCCTAAACCCTAAGCCGCCGATCCCTCCCCCTTCCACCGCGACGTTGCTGAGACCACCCCCTCTCTTCGAAAAGTGATTTCTTTCTTTTATGTTTAATTTAAATCAGTTTTTTGTGTATTTACATAGTAGGAAAATCAATTTTTAAAATATAAAAGACGTGATTTTTAAAATAGAAAAGATTAGATTTTTAAAGGAAGAAAGACGTTATTTTTAAATGGAGAAAGGTGAGATTTTTACATATGTAATGGATTAAAAATATGATTTTTACATAGTAGGAACTATAAAAATGTAATCTTTATGAGATGGAGAATATAAAAATATCATCTTTGTATATGTAGCAAAATAAAAATCTGATTTTTATTATATATACGTTGAAATAAAGTGGTGTTTTTTTTGTAATGATGAAATCTATATATTTGAAAAGGCGAAATTTTTATATAGAGCATAGCAGTGTAAAAATTCGATTTTTATATATTGAATAGCATAGTAAAAATTCAATTTTTATATATTGAATAGCGAAGTAAAAATTCGATTTTTATATATGTAGTGGCTACGGGCAACGAAAGCGACGAAAGGCGAGAATGACGATGATTTCTCTAAAAAAAGAGTCAAGATGATTGGATAGCTATCGGTGAGAACTTCTCACTCTAAACTTGTTTTTATAGTTATATATATATATTAGGATGCAGACGGTGCTTAGTAGCACCCGACACCCGTCATCCACAGACCATGGATGGCATGTTTGTTAAATTGTTTGGTTGTGTAGTTGGTTAGTCTAATTGGTTTGAATTGAATTGTTTGGTGAAATGGAATGGATTTGATTGATGTGTGAATGGCGTGGGCCTTCACTAGACCGGGGATAAGGCTAGGCCTCGTCCCGTTTCTAGTATCGTGCCGTTATGCCGCCGAAATTTCCCAAAATATGTTAGAAAAATAAAAATATCATTTTTATTGTGTAAATGAACTGAATAGAAATTCATGTGTTGAAATAGAATATTTTATCGTTAAAAATATAATTTTTAACGTGGAAGTGAATAAAATAAAATATTCATTTACAAACCGGACGGTTTGTTTATGTACACCTATTTGAAGGACATTGATTGGGACGATAAATTTTACACATCGCCCAACTGCACAAATAAAATCTGTGTTTGATTGCTTGAAACCCCACACGGGTGTTGGGATGAAATTTGGAAGTTCACTCATCCTGATTGATTAAATATGTCGATCGATTGATTGACAGGCTGTTATAAGCGTAAGATATCTATATTTGATGCTTATACAGTGTAGTGCACTTTGGTTGATGGTTGATTATTTTTCAATGCTATTATATACATGTGTTGTATGGAATCCATATAATTAACGTTATATGGTGATTGATTGGGCCTCATTCCAATCGGGACAACAATGAATATTATAAAAGAAAATTCATGTGTTGAATATAAAAATAGTCATGTGTTGACAATGTTCATGTGTTGAGTGAAATATTTTATACAATAAAATTCACATCTTTATCATATTTAAAATTAGAACTACTTTACGGTTGAAGTCTAATTGAAAATCAAACGATAGATACCATAATTTTATAAAATATTTTACATAACAAAAATAGTGATGTGTTGACAGTACTCATGTGTTGAGATTAGTCGTGTGTTGAAAGAAATATAGATTCATGTGTTGAATAGAATAATTATTCATTTGTTGAATAGAATAACGGATTATTGAAATATATAAAGCCGTGTTGATTAGAGTTGCGCTATTTTGACGTGAACGGTATTTATATCGATTATATTCGTTTTTAAAATGAATATAGAAAAGAAGTGATTTCAAAATATAACGTTTTGAAAATATTATCATTTATATAGTAATGATATGAAATATTCAATTTTGATTAGAAATTGAATATAGTGTTGAAATGGTTTTGAAAACAAATTTAAAACGATTTATAAAATGCGTTTTAAAGGGAAATCGACGAAATATATAATATATATATATATTATATATATATATATATATAATGGCCTGAATAGAACGCGCCGCGCTGCGGCAGTTCGTGAATTTCGACCATTGACTTCGAATTGACATTACGGGAGATCCGACCGTCGGATTCTCCTAAAACCGGAACCGTTGGGTTCGTATCGAAAAGAGCTTTCCAATGAATATTAGAAATTTGAAATCTAACGGTTGGATTTGGAATTATGTCCAAATCAAATTCGAAAAAGGTCGTTGTAAGTGCAGTTCGATGGCCGTTGATGGAAATCGACTGTACGGGCCTTGATAAAATTATTAAAAATATTAGTAATTTGTGTAAAATCATAACATGTGAATTGGAAAGAACTGGGGTGAAAAACTCCACATTTGAAAAGATAAAAATAGATTTTTATCGAAATGAACTAGTTTTGAACTATAATTAAAATCAATTTATTTTTGATTTAAATAAATTGAATTTGAAAGTGATTTTAAAAATAATCAATATTCCCAATACGTGAATTGGACTGGAGTTGAATCGAAATTATCTTCGGAATATTTCGATGTTGAATTTCGTGACTATACAGATATTGTTTTGGGAATTTGAAAGATATATTTTATATCGTTATTTCCAATACGATATTTGTTGGTTTCAGAATTTGATATTGAATATAAGCCGGTATATTTTCTATTCAGAGCCTTGTATTCAATATCAAATGTGATTTGGGTTTATCGTGAATCGTGTTTTAGATGACATTGGTTCTTTAACCCAGTTAAAGGCATGATGTTGATTTTTGAAAAGATTAAAACTAGAGTTTTAATGAATCTTTAATTAGATTAAAAAGGTGAATTGATAATTTAAATTATCAAATTTGAAAGGTGATCGAGAATGAAGTACCACCAGTTTTGCTCCAAAGCGGTAGTTAAATCTGTAATTAGATTTGAACGTGAAATGGTAATTAATTTTACCGATAACACCGTGGTGTTAGGTATGGAGTATTACCAGTTTTGCTCCATGGGATATATAGGTTGGGATTGGGAAATAAAATAAATAATTACTTCGGTGTGGTTCGCTAATCCCGACTAGTTTGGAAAACCATAATATGGTTTGAAATGATATCCAAAGGAAGATTATAGGATAAAGTTAGAAGAATTTATCTTGGATAAAATTAATGGGAACATTTCCCTAAGAATGTGATTTTGTGAATAAAAGAATATTCTGAATTGGAATGAGGCGTTTTTGTGCTTGTGTAACATTCGTTTACTATATACGTGGGTTATTCAGAAAGGCCGGGTTATACCCATTCTGAACAACCGATTCGACGAGATGTCGAAGATGAAGACGGTGGTTGAAGACCGGAAGTCTTCACATCGTTTGGTGATTACTGATGATCTTGATTGGGCTGTACACCCAAGATGAGGGAAACAGTTGGTGATCTTCCAGACGTACTTGGAGATGGATGGATATGCGAGGAAAGTGCCTCCGGTTTCGTTCAGACCCAGAACGAACTTGTAAATGGATTGTGTGTCTGACATTGGATTTAATTCCATGTTGATTGATCTCTATTAAATATATATCTATTTGGCGGCGGAGAATTTATTCTCTTGCTTAACGCCCTTCTCTGAGACGTACGAGATCAGAGGTTGTATATCGATGGACATCAGTCGCATGGAGTGAATTGCCAATGTGGCACGCGTAAGTGGCAATTGATCAGGGCTTCTGTTGAAAAGCAAAGTCTTGTGGTTGATGATCAAAGCACGGCCTGTGTGGCGTAGCTTTGTGTATAACGTGAATTCGCGAGCCTCACACCTCGGTATGAGTCAAAAACGGGATAGTGACTGCAGGGAGAGCACGACGTTTCTTTCTAGCTAAGGTGGTGTCAGTGACCTACCAGCCCTGACATTTATATACTTTTCACCTGTGTGGTTGTTGGATACGAGGCGCCTCGGATATAGGTCTGTAAGGACCGGGAAACGTGTGTTCAGGAATTGCCAATCCTCAAAAGTAAGAGAGGACCGGCCCTGAAGATCCAAGGATCATAGTGGGGTCCTGAGACATTTGCTAGAGTGTCTCGAATCGGAGAGGAGCTTGCCCCTTGCCTCGGCTCATGACGGAAATCCAATTTCCAATACGTGATATTGCGGTTTTAATTGTAGAACTAGTATGGCGACATGATATATGGTACCCATGCCGCCTATGATTGATATTTATGATTGAAATTGTTTTGACACTATACACTTATAATAGTATCAAATGATTTGTTTTGACGTACCAAGCATGTTTGGCTATTATAAGGGAAAACCCTATCCTCCGGCTTGCGTTGCATTGTGTGATGGGACCTGGGTGTGACGGCCCGCCCCGCACCAGCCTGCATTTCCTCCGAAGGTGCGCTGTACACATGCCCGACTAGTACAAGACGGTCGCCATAAGAAAGGAAAGAAGGGAATGAACTAATCAAAGAACCTGTAGAATGTCTCACAGCGCATGGGATAAAATATAATAATAACATACTTGACATAAAACAGGCGAGACAGTGCATAAGCTGATAACTAAAATCAACATCAATCATCAAAGCAGCGGAAATCCAAATACAGCTTATTACAATTTTCCAAATTTACTGTCTCTGAACAAAAGAAAGCTAAAGTAGAAGATACACCAACAATGCCCAAGCAGTGATCTTCAACAACACAGGGAGAATACTATATATTACGTGGAAGCCTCCTGCTCGTCTCCGGATCATCTACCCGTGCATCACCAGCTAACCTGTCTCTAGTCTGCTCGTGTGAGCACCCAGAGTAATAAGAGGAGACATAAAACTCTGGGTCAGACATAAAGCCTGGTATGAGCGATAAGCATCTAAACAGAATAATAACAGGTATACTAAACCATACCTGAACCTGGACCTGCAACCAAAGAGTTAGTACCACATACCGTACAATGCTCTAAGGTGCCATAATAGATAGTGTAAGAATACGGGGGTGGGGGTGTGCATGTCACAATGATAGCAAACAAATCATCCATAGCAACCATCCTCACATCTCTCACTCAGTGCGTAAAGCGTACGACATCTACCACTTTGGAACACTAGACAAACTGAGGTAATGACGAATCCCGACTTGTAGAAACCCTGATGTGACCAAGCCAAACACTTGGAGTCATGACCAAACGTTTCAATGACCCACTTCACTGGTCGTAGCCCTTGGTTCTACCGATGCCATAATGGCCCTGAATCCGCCTTCGCACCTCCTACCATAGTGGTCCAAAGCTATAGACGTCGATAACTCCTTGGCACGCGTCCCGCAGCAAAGCCCAACCATGAAGCGAACTCGTTGATTCCCATCTAAAACTTGAGCTCTAACTTCTCATTTGGACTTCCTTTGCATCTCGGGTTTTGATCGAATTGGAGTGGGTCTTCAGAAGAGTTGTCGCGCAGTAGCAGCCCTAGAATTCGGTTTGGTTCGGTAGCGTCGGTTCGGGTCGGTCCTCCATCCTTGTCATCTTCCATTCGGTTCGGGTCGGGTACCTCACTCCGGGTCGGGTTGGTGTCTTCCTCCGGGTTGGGTCGGTTCAGTGATTCTCCCCCTTCCGATATCGGTTCGGTTCGGGTGTCTCTGCTTGAGTTCGGTTCGGAGGTAGTTCATCCGATCTGATTCCTTCTGTTTGACTTGTTGCCTGCTCCGATCCGTCCTATTCCCTTTCTCCGATCCGATCCGCTCTATTGCTCCGATCCGATCTTCTGTCCAACTCCAACTCTAAGCAATGGCCTTCCTTCCTGCCAAACTCCTTCCAGTGACAAGTCCCAATCCAGTTCGGATTCCCTTGGCCAGTTCACTAGTCCGATCCGACCCCTGCTCCGATCCGAACCGGTTCGGGACCTGCACATTTCTGCAACTTTCCAGCGAGCTTTCTACGCCATTCGACGACGTTTTCGACCAATTTAACTATTCTAATCAATCATAAAACATACCATAGAGTCATAGCAACATGTAATAGCAACCACAAACAGCAAACAACAATTCAAATGAATCAAAAGGGATCAAAAGTGGCCCAAACCTCACATTTTCCTATAATCCCTCTTAATCATGTTTAAGCATACGATTAGCAAAACACATCAAAATTAACCCAAATTTCTAACAGAGCCTTAAAACATTATTTTAGAATTTTAAGAATTTTTCCAGAATTTATTTACGTATAAATTCGCTAATCTTCACTAATTACCCTTAATTAACTGTAATTAGTGTCAAAATGATGCTATCACTCACCTTGGCCACAAATGAAACACCAAATCTGAAGTATCCTCTGTTTGGGTCGAATTCCTATGTATAGCAGCAGCTCCAACCTTGCTTTGTTGCTATTTGGCCTTGTTTTGATGTAGTTTAGGCTTAATCTTCACTAAAAATGTGTTTTGGGGTGATTTTAGAGGATGGAAGCCATTACCAATGTCTCAAGAAGGTTTGTGGCGGCTCAAAACTGAAATGAAAGTGATAACCTAACCCTAATCAGTCTTCCTATACCTCTAAACCCGAAATTCCCCTGTGGGCCTAGCTGCTAATCACCCGGTTAAGCCCAATTAAGCTGTTTTTCACCATCTGAATCTTGTTTCAGCCATATCTCCCAAACGGTGAGTCCGTTTGACTAATGTGACCACTCTACGGAAAGAGAAACCATCATCCGGAGCCAATGGAAGTGGTTTCAGGTCAAAATTCCTTTCCAGTCAAAAGTTATGGCCAAAACAGTGCCAACTAGGGGTAAAATGGTCAATTAAAAATCGAGAAAAATCATGAACATGGGAAATGACCCCAATAGTCGTCTCCCAAAGTTACATGACCATACGACTTCGTATGTGAAAGAAATAAATATCCTACGATCCTATGATGTGTAGAATACGGGTCGTTACACTCCCCCCCCCCCCCCTTAAGAAATTTCGTCCCCGAAATTCCTTAACCCAAAACATATAAGGGATCCCGCATGCCTAACAACCATATACAACATTCAAATATGCAAAACAAGCAAACAAGCCTATCCTAGCATGCGGAAAACTAAATCGAAGTCAAAATCTTACCAGGCAAAGAGTTCTGGATGTGTCTTCCTAATGTCCTCCTCTGTCTCCCAAGTACAATCATTCTCGTCCTCGCTCCACTGTACCTTGACTAGCTTCACCGCCTTCCTTCGAAGTTGCTTTATGTCGTGCGCGACAATACGGGCCGGCTTGCGGTTCCCAACCGCCTCGGGTTCTACTTCGAAGTCCTCTAACTGATCAGGTGAAATAGTCATATCTGAGTCGTGAACGAACTTCCTTAGTTGGGAAACATGAAATACGTTATGAACTCCCGCCATCTTCTCTGGTAAGTCAATTCTATATGCCAAATTCCCGACTAGTTCAAGAACAGGGAATGGGCCAACAAACCTTGGTGCCAACTTGCCTCTCCTACCAAATCGTATTACGCTCTTCAACGGAGAAATCTTGACAAACACCAAGTCGCCAACGGAGAATTTTAAGTCTCTTCTCCTCTTATCAGCATAACTCTTCTGCCTATCTTGGGCAGCCTTCATTCGTTGCTGAATGATCTTGATCTTATCTGAAGTTTCCCTCACCACATCTGGTCCAAGCATAAACTTCTCGCCAGTCTCTATCCAACATGATGGTGAGTTGCACGGTCTTCCATACAAAGCTTCAAATGGAGCCATACCGATACTGGATTGGTAACTATTATTATATGCAAACTCTACTAGATGCAAATGGTCATCCCATGATCCACCAAAATCCAATATACATGCTCTCAAGAGATCTTCCAAAATACGATTCACCCTTTCCGTCTGACCGTCGGTCTGAGGATGATATGCGGTACTGAGATGTAACTCTGACCCTAGAGCCTCTTGTAAGCTCTTCCAAAACCCACTAGTGAACAACGGGTCTCGGTCGCTCACAATGCTTTTAGGTACTCCATGAAATCTCACTACCCACTTCATATACAATTCGGCTAACTTAGCTGCCGTTCTGGTCGATTTGACTGGTATAAACCTTGCGCTTTTAGTCAGTCGATCTACAATTACCCAAATGCTGTCATATCCCGATCTAGTCCTTGGTAAACCATCGATGAAATCCATCGAGACTTGCTCCCATTTCCATTCGGGAATTTCTAATGGTTGCAACAACCCACTAGGCTTCTTTTGCTCGGCTTTAACTAGCTGGCAATTCATGCACTTGGATATAAACTTCCCAACGTCTCTTTTCATCCCTTCCCAGTAGTAAGTCTGCTTCATATCTCGATACATCTTATTACCACCGGGGTGTATAGTTAGCTTTGAGTGATGACATTCTCTAAGCACTTCATCTCTCAATCCATTGACATTGGGCACAACAAGCTTTCCATTCTTTCTAAGCCATCCATCTCGATCAAGCCCATACTTGTTCATCTCCTCATCGATACCCATCTCTAACTTGGAGATGATTTCCAATAGGTTAGGATCGTCCCTCTGACTAGAGCCGATCCGTTCAATCCAAGTGGGTCTGATCGTCAAACTTGCTAACATTTCTGGATCCAATTCGCACTTTGGTCTGAAATCAAACCCCGCGATAAACTCCAGTTGCTTCCATTCAAGGAACATAGCCCCTAAGCTGGCATGTCTTCTACTCAATGCATCAGCCACCGCATTGCCCTTTCCCGGTGTATATGCGATGTCAAAATCATAGGAAGCTAAGAACTCTAACCATCTCTGCTGACGGAGATTTAAATCCTTCTAGGAGAAGAGATATTTTAATGACTTATGATCTGTAAACAGCTCAAATCTTTCTCCCAAGAGATAGTGTCTCCACATCTTTAACGCGAACACGATCGCTGCCAATTCTAAATCATGGGTAGGGTATCTTCTCTCGTGCGGTTTCAACTGCCGACTTGCGTAAGCTACAACCCTACCGCCTTGCATCAATACAGTACCCAGTCGGTACCACAGGCATCCGTGTATACCGTCATCTCTTCATCCCCCTTAGGAATGACTAACACTGGTGCGCTTGTCAACTTGTCCTTTAGACTCTTGAATGCATTCTCGCACCTTTCATCCCAGACAAAAGCTTGATTCTTCTTTGTCAACTGAGTCAACGGTGCTGCTATCTTGGAGAAGCCTTGGATAAACTTACGATAATATCCCGCTAACCCCAAGAAACTTCTTACATCTGTTGCGTTCTTGGGCGTAGGCCAATCCTGTACTGTAGCCACCTTTGTCGGGTCCACGGCAATACCATTCTCTGATACAACATGGCCCAAGAACCTCACTTCCCTCTTCCAGAAGTGACACTAAGAAAACTTTGCTTTCAGTTGGTGTTTTCTCAACACCTCCATCACTATTCTTAAATGTCCCTTGTGTTCTTCCTCTGTCCTTGAGTAGACCAAAATATCATCAACGAACACAAGGACAAACTTATTCAACTGATCTCTGAATACCCTATTCATAAGATCCACAAAATATGCCGGGGCATTAGTCAGCCCAAATGGCATAACCAACCATTCATAAAATCCAGACGGCGTTCGAAATGCCGTTTTAGCTATACTCTCAGCTTCCACTCTAAGCTGATGAAAACCTGTCGCGAGATCCAACTGAGAAAATATTCTCGCGCCACTCAACTGATCGAACAAATCATCTATCCGCGGTAGAGGATACTTGTTCTTCCTTGTCACTTTATTCAACTCGCGGTAGTCTACACACAAACGAAGGGAACCATCCGCCTTGGTAGCAAACACAACTGGTGCTCCCCATTCAGAAACACTCCTTCTGATAAATCCCTTCTTCAAAAGATCGCTGACTTGCACCTCGAGCTCACGCTGCTCTCTTGGTGCCATACGACGAAGTGGCATCACTATAGGTCTGGCATCCTTTACCAAATCAATACGAAACTCAATCTCTCGGTGTGGTGGAAGTCCGGTCACTTCTTCGAAAACCTCCGGATACTGGCCAACCACGGGCAAACCTGACAACTCACTATGCGGAATGTCGAGGGAGTTTAGAAAACTAGCCAATACCCCCTTACTGGGTAGACCACCAAACACTATCCTCCGCCCATCATCCGCTCTAGCTGTCACCAACAAGCCCTCACAGTCTACCACCACCCCGTATCTTTGGAGCCAATCTACTCCCAAAATAATGCCAAACCCAGTAAAGCCCAAAACAAAGCAATCACAAACAAACATGCATCCATGACTCGATAAGACCACATTGCGACAAATCATGCTAAGGCTAGTCGAACCACCAATCGGGTTCGTCACTACTAAAGGTCTATCGACAATTTCGGGCTCCAATCCCAACCTATCTACCAGGTCACTAGATATGAAAGAACTGGAAGCTCCGGTATCAAACAAAACTCTAACAGGAACATCATAAACAGAAAGCATACCTTGAATGACGACATTCTTTCCCTTCTCCGCCGCAGTTGGGGCATTCGACGAAGAAGGAATAGCATTAAGGGCATATGCTTTCACCATTTGCTTTTCTTTAGGGGGCTGTTGACACTTGTCCTTGTGATGCCCCATTTGGCCACAGTTGAAGCACTTCCTATCCGCTGGCTTGGCCCGACAATTACTAGCATAATGGCCCTTCTTACCACAGCTGAAGCACTCCACACCTTGCTTATTCTTTTTCTTCTGGTTGTCCTTAGCCTGATTCTACTTTCTCTTATTCTGAGAACCACCTTTGCCTCCACCACTAGCTTGTGGCTTTGGCTCATCTGCGGATGCAACCTCAGTCTTCGACTTAGGGTAGAGACTTTCTGATCTTAACGCTTTCCCCACAATCGATTCAAACGTCTCATCGATGTGGTTAATAAGTTTTTCCCCCAAGTACTGATCCAAACCAGTTATGAATTTCTCATTCTTTTTCTCGGCAGTATCAATAAGAGATAACCCATATTTTGACAAAGTGTCAAATTCAGCAATATACTCCGAGACAGCTCTGCCATTCTGCTTGAGCTCCAAGAACTTCTTAAACAACATTGACTTCTGAGCAGCTGGAATGAACTTCTCACTAAAGCGAGCCTTAAACTGCTCCCAAGTAATCTGGTCTTCGGGAGTAGCTGCCTTTATAGCATTCCACCAATTCATTGCCCGCCCTTGCAGCTGACGGGACGCTAGCTTTCTCTTCATCGCATCCTCGATACCCAAATCCTCGAAGATACGTTCGCAACTATCCAACCAATCTTGAACATCCGTGGCCGACTCCGTTCCGTGAAACGACTTCCCACCAAGGCTAGTATAATCCTTATTCAACTTGGCGAAGTCGACCCTCGGCGCCTGCACTATTGGACCACCACCATTTCCACCATTGGGAGCCGCCCTCTGCACATCTCTAAGCATCTCTCTCATGAGATCAGTAAACATCGTCCTCATGTCAGCAGCATTCCCATTATTGGCTCCCCTACCAGCACCTCTAGTATATCGGCTCATCGTCAATCTGAAAAAGGAAACGATTAACGACTCCATAGTGGTGCTAGTGCAGTACGACTTCATCCTTATACTACTAATAGTATATATATAGCTTTTGAAAACCAAAATAACCACAAATACGCTCTCTCGTATACGTATATTATCTCTCCCTGATAACTTCCCTAGGTTAACTACGCAACCTAGAGCTCTGATACCAAGTGTGACGGCCCGCCCCGCACCATCCTGCATTTCCTCCGAAGGTGCGCTGTACACATGCCCGACTAGTACAAGACGGTCGCCATAAGAAAGGAAAGAAGGGAATGAACTAATCAAAGAACCTGTAGAATGTCTCACAGCGCATGGGATAAAATATAATAATAACATACTTGACATAAAACAGGCGAGACAGTGCATAAGCTGATAACTAAAATCAACATCAATCATCAAAGCAGCGGAAATCCAAATACAGCTTATTACAATTTTCCAAATTTACTGTCTCTGAACAAAAGAAAGCTAAAGTAGAAGATACACCAACAATGCCCAAGCAGTGATCTTCAACAACACAGGGAGAATACTATATATTACGTGGAAGCCTCATGCTCGTCTCCGGATCATCTACCCGTGCATCACCAGCTAACCTGTCTCTAGTCTGCTCGTGTGAGCACCCAGAGTAATAAGAGGAGACATAAAACTCTGGGTCAGACATAAAGCCTGGTATGAGCGATAAGCATCTAAACAGAATAATAACAGGTATACTAAACCATACCTGAACCTGGACCTGCAACCAAAGAGTTAGTACCACATACCGTACAATGCTCTAAGGTGCCATAATAGATAGTGTAAGAATACGGGGGTGGGGGTGTGCATGTCACAATGATAGCAAACAAATCATCCATAGCAACCATCCTCACATCTCTCACTCAGTGCGTAAAGCGTACGACATCTACCACTTTGGAACACTAGACAAACTGAGGTAACGACGAATCCCGACTTGTGGAAACCCTGCTGTGACCAAGCCAAACACTTGGAGTCATGACCAAACGTTTCAATGACCCACTTCACTGGTCGTAGCCCTTGGTTCTACCGATGCCATAATGGCCCTGAATCCGCCTTCGCACCTCCTACCATAGTGGTCCAAAGCTATAGACGTCGATAACTCCTTGGCACGCGTCCCGCAGCAAAGCCCAACCATGAAGCGAACTCGTTGATTCCCATCTAAATCTTGAGCTCTAACTTCTCATTTGGACTTCCTTTGCATCTCGGGTTTTGATCGAATTGGAGTGGGTCTTCAGAAGAGTTGTCGCGCAGTAGCAGCCCTAGAATTCGGTTCGGTTCGGTAGCGTCGGTTCGGGTCGGTCCTCCATCCTTGTCATCTTCCATTCGGTTCGGGTCGGGTACATCACTCCGGGTCGGGTCGGTGTCTTCCTCCGGGTCGGGTCGGTTCAGTGATTCTCCCCCTTCCGATATCGGTTCGGTTCGGGTGTCTCTGCTTGAGTTCGGTTCGGAGGTAGTTCATCCGATCTGATTCCTTTTGTTTGACTTGTTGCCTGCTCCGATCCGTCCTGTTCCCTTTCTCCGATCCGATCCGCTCTATTGCTCCGATCCGATCTTCTGTCCAACTCCAACTCTAAGCAATGGCCTTCCTTCCTGCCAAACTCCTTCCGGTGACAAGTCCCAATCCAGTTCAGATTCCCTTGGCCAGTTCACTAGTCCGATCCGACCCCTGCTCCGATCCGAACCGGTTCGGGACCTGCACATTTCTGCAACTTTCCAGCGAGCTTTCTACGCCATTCGACGACGTTTTCGACCAATTTAACTATTCTAATCAATCATAAAACATACCATAGAGTCATAGCAACATGTAATAGCAACCACAAACAGCAAACAACAATTCAAATGAATCAAAAGGGATCAAAAGTGGCCAAAACCTCACATTTTCCTATAATCCCTCTTAATCATGTTTAAGCATACGATTAGCAAAACACATCAAAATTAACCCAAATTTCTAACAGAGCCTTAAAACATTATTTTAGAATTTTAAGAATTTTTCCAGAATTTATTTACGTATAAATTCGCTAATCTTCACTAATTACCCTTAATTAACTGTAATTAGTGTCAAAATGATGCTATCACTCACCTTGGCCACAAATGAAACACCAAATCTGAAGTATCCTCTGTTTGGGTCGAATTCCTATGTATAACAGCAGCTCCAACCTTGCTTTGTTGCTATTTGGCCTTGTTTTGATGTAGTTTAGGCTTAATCTTCACTAAAAATGTGTTTTGGGGTGATTTTAGAGGATGGAAGCCATTACCAATGTCTCAAGAAGGTTTGTGGCGGCTCAAAACTGAAATGATAGTGATAACCTAACCCTAATCAGTCTTCCTATACCTCTAAACCCGAAATTCCCCTGTGGGCCTAGCTGCTAATCACCCGGTTAAGCCCAATTAAGCTGTTTTTCACCATCTGAATCTTGTTTCAGCCATATCTCCCAAACGGTGAGTCCGTTTGACTAATGTGACCACTCTACGGAAAGAGAAACCATCATCCGGAGCCAATGGAAGTGGTTTCAGGTCAAAATTCCTTTCCAGTCAAAAGTTATGGCCAAAACAGTGCCAACTAGGGGTAAAATGGTCAATTAAAAATCGAGAAAAATCATGAACATGGGAAATGACCCCAATAGTCGTCTCCCAAAGTTACATGACCATACGACTTCGTATGTGAAAGAAATAAATATCCTACGATCCTATGACGCGTAGAATACGGGTCGTTACACTGGGTCTTATAATAGCTTCATTTTTCCAAAGAGCATTACGCTGTTTTGTTATATGCACTAGTATTCTTGGGAGGAAACCCGTTCCGTGTCATACGGCGTGGTCCCTTGAATTACACTTCTTTAAAGTTAAAATAATAACTGTTTTAGTTCTCACACCAGTCACATGACTGAACTGGAGTTTATTGTTTTAACCTAAACTCTGGGTGCCCCTATTTTCCGCACGGGCAGCTAGTAGTTTTGGTTTTGCAGATTTATATCCACAGGGTCCTGATTTACAGCTGGAACGATATCCAGAAAGCTCTGTATCCGTGTATTACTTCTAGTTGTTCTTTTGTATTATTTTCCGCTGCGATGCATCTAAATGTAATTTATTGTAATCTCTGATATTTATCGAATGTAATTTATTCATTTATACTCTGTATATTCTTGTATCTGATGGAATTGTTGTAATAACAATGAAATGTTCTTCCCTATGCGTCCTTTTGTGTGTTCTCAAAGTATTCGTGCTTTCCTTCACGGGGAAGTTACGGGTTCTTACAACCGTTTTCGACGAAACCACTTTTGTTGGAACCGGAATGTCAAATTATTGCTAGGTTTCAATTTTCAGAATTTTTCGAATTAATATGTGAGCGTGGCGAAATAAAATGTGTTTTGACTATTTACAGTTAAATTGAAGCGCCTTAAAAATAGCCATTTATCAAACAGTCTCAGAATTCGACGAAAATAATTTTGTTGGATTCGTATCGTTATAAGAAAGCTAAAAATATTTTTTTTAGAATTTTCTGAGGTCGTATGTGGCCCCGGCATATTTAAATGTACGGTAGGAATTAAATAATTAATTTAATATTGTATTTTCAATTAAAACCGAAAAAACGTGTAGACGTCAGAATTGGACATCGGGACATAGCCCATCGCGTTCAGAAGGCCTCAAAACGTTAAGATCGACAGTAAGCAGGCCCAAATCCGAGAAAGTCCAAAAATCCACTTTATTTCACGAAATTCGGAATTAAATATTAAAATATTATTAAATCCGAAAAGCCTAACCCTAATTTGGCCAGCCGCCATGTTCAAACCGAAGGCCAGAAATCACCCAAATTCAAACGCTAATATCTCTCAATCCGTTCGACGAAAATTGACGTATGACCTACCAAATAGAAGAGAATTCAGAGAGCTACAAATCTATACGGCTAAGATCGGATTTTGGTGCACGGATTTCGCGAATTTCGTCCGAGAAGGGGCTGCGGTTTTTATTGGTTTGCGGGCCCTAGGAGAGGCCGAGCTTCAAGGGGTTGGTGGTGTAGGTTGCTCTCGGCATGGCGGTCGCGGTGGTGGTGTTGGATCGGATGCTAGATGGCCAGAGGGGGGTGCGACTAGAAGTTGGAGACGTGGAGATGGGTTCGACGTGCATGCGTCTGGACAACGTGAGGAAGAAGGTCCGAATTCTTTTTTTTATTATTTTATTATTTTAATATTTAATTTGTCCTATCTTTAAAAGTTCATAACTCTCTCATACGAGGTCCGTTTGATAAACCGTAAATTGCACTGGACTCGTCTTTCCGAGCTCTTCGCGATGGCGTAGACCGCGGCTGAAACGGAGACAGTTGATTTTCAGCCAAAATTTGAGGTGAGAGTTCAAATCTTTATTATTTAATTAATTATTAATTTATTTTCCCACATTAAAATAATTGTATGATGATGAGGATTTAGTTCTGAAATGTTTTGTGTGTATGAATTATCGATTGTTGCTTGTGGTGTGCTTATTGTTCATGTTATGCTTAAATCCGTCTTTAAATTATATATGTTATTGAGTTTAAATTGCAGTTGGAAAATTAAATCTAAATTTAGATTTAAAACATATTTTTTTCAGATCTAGACATTCTAATTTATTTTATTATAATGTCCTTTTCATTTTTCTGAAATGAACAAAGAAATGGAACGACAAATAAAACTTTATTTTTATTTGTTGATGTTACAATGAAATTTGAATGACAAATAGAATATTATTTTTATTTGTTTGTTTACAATAGACTATGAACAACGAATAAAATATATTTCTTTTTGTTTGCCTTAAAGGTTAACTAACAAAGTTCTCATTTTTGGCTGCATAAAAAGAAACAAAAACTCTCAATTTTGTTGCATTAAAAGTTAACAAACAAAAATTCATATTTTTGTCATTGAGTAAAAATGAAACAAAAATTCATATTTTTGTCAGTGAATATAGATGAAACAAAAATCCATACTTTTGTCATTGGGAAAAAAAAAGAAAAAAAAGGGAAATCTTCCTTTTATTTGAATTGATGTGAAATATCAATTCAATATTGAAATAAAAGGATTGTGTTTTGTTTGCATTTCTCAAACAGAAATGTACAAAGGAATAAAAAGATTGTATTTTGTTTGCATCCCTCGATGCGAACAAAATGACAAAATATAGATTTACATTTAAAATAAAAAGAATTATATTTTTCTTGCATTTCTCAATGCAAACAAAATGTTTAAACAAAAAGAGAATTATATTTTGTTTGCATCCCTTGACGCGAACAAAGTATTGAAATAAAGATTTACATTAAAATTTATATTTTTATTTGTGTTTTCAAGACACAAATGAACTTGAAACAAAACTTACTTTTTATTTTTATTTATTTATTTACATTTCATAATACAAATATCACTTGAAAATAAAACTTACCTTTTTATTTATATTTTATAATGTAAATATGACCTAAAAACTAATACTTATTTTATTATTTGCATATTATAATGCAAATGAGACTTGAAAACAAAACTTACATTTTTGTTAACATTTCATGATGTGAATATAACTTGATGATAAAGCTATTTTTATTATTTGCATACTATAATGAAAATAAAACTTGAAAATAAAATTTACATTTTTATTTGCACTTTATAATACGAATATAACATTGAAAATAAAACTTACCTTTTCATTTGCATTTTATAATGCAAATACAACATAAGGATAGAACCTACTTTTTATATGCAATTTACAATGTAAAATAAAAAGTACATTTTTATATGTAATTAGAAAAGGGATTTGCAATAAAAAAATAAACTTACATTTTTATATGTAATTTATGATGGGATATATAATTGTAAAATAAAGTTTACATTTTTATATGTAGTAAGAAATTGAAAATTCGCATTGATATTAAAATAACACTTTTGTAAAGATATTGCATTAGAATAAAAAGATAATTTTTGTCGCTTTTTCTTTTAGAATAAAAAACATATTTTGTCACCTTTTCTTTTTAACATAAAAAGGGTCATTTTTGTCGCTTCTTCTTTTTTAACATTAAAAGAACATTTTTATGTCATGTTTCTTTTTAGCATTAAAAGAAGCATTTTTTTTGTTTTTCCTTTTAGTAATAAAAAGAACATTTTGCTTTCATTTCTTATGATAATATTTTATCGTCATTTTGAATGCGGTGAAAATAGAATAGTTATTGTTGTCATTTTTATCGACATTTTTGGTGCGATAAAAATAGACAATAAAAAAAAAAGGATAAAATTAAAGAATTACAATTTTATGTAAAATTGCTTTCATTGAAAAGAATAAATATAAAAGACGAGATTTTTGCTGTTAATAATAAACAATGAAAAAGGGAACATTTACATTTTGATGTCAATAAACAATAAAAAGAAAAATTACATTCAAAATGTAGGTTAGAATAAAAAGGACATTTTGTTAAAAAAAATGTAAACTACAATAAAAAGTATAGAAATAAAGATCACATTTTTATTGACCGTTTATAAGCAATAAAAGGAATATAAATAAAAGAGACATTTTTATCGTTGTTTTATATATTGTGTAATACACTTCCATAGACAAGTTACCCGACTTGTGTATGTGATTGGGACGATAATTTTCACACATCGCCCAAGTGCACAAATTAGTTTATCATTTGCTTGATTGGTTGAAAACCCCACACGGGTGTTGGGATGAAAATTCACATACACTAATCCCAATATTTAGTTGTATGTTGATCGTTAGATTGACAGGCTGTGATGAGCGTTATTATTTAATTTTAACGCTTACACAGTGGAAATTACACTTTGGATGTAATGGATGACTTGATGATTATACTGTTATTGTCATATATATGATGTGTGTGAAATCCGTATAATCCAAATTATATGGTAAATGTTTGAATCGCATTTCGATTCAAGTGTTCTTTTAAATAAGACTATTTTTACATTAGAAATCCTTTTTATATAAAGTGCATATATTTTTCGTAATATATTTTTAATCAACTATATGTTAAACAAAGAATATTTGTAAAAGATATGTAAAATAAAGAATACTTCTCATTTAGAATCTTTTATCTAAAGAATATTTTTATGATTATTTTAAAATTATGTTTTTAAAGGGTTACTAGCATTTGCAATTATATTTTGTGATATGTAATAAATTGAGATGTGAAGGGGATTTACCGTGGTCGATGTTTTAAACGACATTTTTCCTTTAATCCAATTTACATTGAAATTATTATTTGGAATTTGTGAATCTATTTTATAGATTTAAAAAGACATTTTCTATAAATCAAGTTTTTCAACTAATATATTAAATTGGAATTTAGTGGAAATTCTATGGGTAATAATTGAAATGGGCTTCTGTAAAAGAAGACCGATATTATATATGGAATTTGAGAGGCTTTGCCGTTATTCCATTTATATTATTAGTCTGATACAGAAATTTATATCGATTATGTATTGATTTGATTTCTGTGGAATTCCATATTTTTAGAAATTGATTTATAGATTTTATTTTAAATGTTTATCTTTGGTAAAATTAATGAGAATCTTCTAAAACGAATGTCTTATTAAAAGAATATTCTGAGTTGGAATGTGACGAAATGTTGATTTTCCAATATTTGTTTTTAATCCCAAATTACGCGAGTTATTCAGAAAGGCCGGGTTTAACCCATTCTGAATAATCATCACGACGATCAAGAGTCGAAGACGAAGACGGTGATTGAAGACCGAAGGTTTTCATATCGTTGGGATGATGATGACTGGTATCTTGAATTGGGATTGGCCTTCCAAGGCAAGGTATTCGGTAATGATCGTCCAAACGCATTTGGAGATCGACGGACACGTTGTTTCGCTCAGGCCCAGAGTGGACTTGTAAATGGATTGCGTGTCTGACATTGTATTCCTTTCTACTGTATTTGTTGAATGCTACTGATTATATATTTCTGTTTGGTGGTGAAGAATTTATTCTTTACTTATCACCCTTCTCTAAGTCGTATGAGCTTAGAGGTTATATATATATTGGTAGATGATCAATAATATGGTAGGGTCTGACAATGTGACATGCTAAGATGCAAATGATCAAGGCTTTTGTTGAAAAGCAGGGCCTTGTGGAATGATCAAAGCATAGCCTATTACGGCATAGCTTTGTGTATATCGTGACTTCGCGAGCCTCACACCCCGGTATGAGTCAAAAACGGGATATGGACCGTAGGGAGTGCACACGTTTCTTTCTAGCTAGAGTGGTGTCAGTGACCTACCAGCCCTGACATTTTACTTATGTGGATGATGGATTTTGAGGCGCCTCGTTTTTTTATAGACCGTTGGTGGTCATACTATAGGTCCAAAGGGACCGGGAAACGTGTGTTCAGGCATAACTAATCCACTGCCCATAGGCGGGGACCGGCCCTACCAGATCCAAGGGTTCACTGCGGGGGATCCTGAGGCATTTGCTAGAGTGTCTCGAATCGGAGAGGAGCTTGCCCCTAGCCTCGACTCATGATGGAAATCCAATTTCCAATACGACCTTGCGGTTTTGATTGTAGAACTAGTATTGGCGACATGATATATGGTACCCATGCCGTCTAGGATTGATACTTATGATTGAAATGTTTTTATTTAAAACATACACACACTGACAATAATATCGTTTTCACGTATCAAGCATCTTTTGACCATTATAAGGTAAAACCCTATCCTCTGGTGTGCGTTGCATTGTGTGATGGGACCTGGGTCTTATAATGGTTTCATTTTTCTAAAAAAGCATTATGTTATTTGACGATTTACTTTAATTATGCACTGGCAATCCAATGGAGTAAACCCGTTCCGCGTTAGCGGCGTGGTCCTGTGATTAGCCTACTTATTAGATAAGTTAAGTTAAGAATTCTCACACCAGTCCCACGACTGACCTGTAGTTTGTTTCACTTTGCAAACTCGGGTGCCCTCTTTCCACACGGGCAGTCGAGTAGCTTTTTGCAGATATAGTTAAGCAGGATCCTGGATTGAAGTCTGAAGCCGGGTCCAGAATATTGATGGCCTTCCGCTGAGATTAGTTCCGCTGCAATGTATTTAATTTAATTTAAATGTTTCTTCTGCTGTATTATTTATCGATGTACTCTGATATATTTTGTACTCTGATGTAACATTTATTATTAATGTTATAAAAGTCTGTGTTTTTGTTCTGATGTGTTGTATGCCCAAAGTTAAAGTATTCGTAGATTTTCACCTTTTGGGTCAGACCTGTGTGGTTTATGGTCGATTCAAAGGGCGGGAATTTGCGGGTCTTTACAATCAATTCTGAGCAGATCAAATTTTGGTCAAATTTCAGATCGAAATCATTTGGATTTGAACAACTGTGAGAAATCTATTTGTTTCTTTTTTTAAATAATTAGAAATAATTCTGATTTTATTATCACCAATCTATAGTTAATTCCTATTTGTGACGATTCATGATTTGATCTATGATGGATATATACATAGATCTAGTTGTTTGGTGACATTCTATCTTGATAAAATTGTTAAAAACATGTAGATCTGTGGTGATAAAATTGTTAAAAATATGTAGATCATTTTGTTGTAATAAATTGAGTGAAACAAAAATATATAATTTTTGTTTAGATAAAATGATCAAATTAGAATCATTGGGCAAAATTCATCATTTGTTAGTTAAAATAGTGGAACCAAGAATTATCTTTTTTTTTTGGTTTATTAGAATAGTTGATTAAAAAATTATCATTTGATTGTTTGGAATAACTGGACAAAACTTGTCATTTTTGTCAAATTGTAACCATTGGACAAAAATTATCATTTTTATCAAAATTAGTATAATTGTCATTTTTGTTTAAATTAAATTGGTCAAAACAAAAATGAACATTTTTGCTTAAATCAAATTGTTATGAAGGAAAAATATGAAACATCAAATTTTGTCTATTTGTTGAATTAGAATTTTCAACAAATACGAAACACCAATTTTTGTCTATTTATTGAATTAGAATTTTCAACAAATACGAAACACCAGTTTTTGTCTATTTGTTGAATTAGAATTTTCAATAAATATGAAACACCAATTTTTGTCTATTTGTTGAATTAGAATTTTCAACAAATATGAAACACCAATTTTGGTCTATCTGTTGAATTAGAATTTTCAACAAATATGAAACACCAATTTTTGTCTATTTGTTGAATTAGAATTTTCAACAAATATGAAACACCAATTTTTGTCTATTTGTTGAATTAGAATTTTCAACAAATAGGAAACGTCATTTTTTGTCAATTTGTTAAATTAAAAATTTCAACAAATATTTAATATCGGTTTTGTCATTTTGTTGAACTAGAGTTTTCAACAAAAATGAGGTATCAAATTTACTATTGTGTGGAACAAGAAGATCCACCAAAATGAAATATCAACTTTTGTACATTTTGTTGAACTAAAATAGGAATTAAGAACATGTTCATGTTTTAAATAAAAACATGATTATATTAGAAATTCACATTTTTATTGTCTAGAATAAAATGTAGACAAATATTCATGTTTTAAAATGAAAACATGTTTTACATTAAAAAATTCACTTTTTAATGTAATAACAGAAGTTAGACAAATATTCATATTGTAAAATGAAAACAAGTTTTACATTAAAAAAAATCACTTTTTAATGTAATAATACAAGTTAGACAAATATTCATGTTTTAAAATGAAAACATGTTTTACATTAAAAACTCACTTTTTAATGTGATAATAGAAGTTAGATAAATATGCATGTTTTAAAATAAAAACATGTTCACATTAAAAATTTGTTTTTAATGAAATGAATGAATCATTAGAAAATGTTCATTTTTAAAACAAAGGCATGTTGACATTAAAATTATCATTTTTTATAAAAGAATGATTCATATGAAATTGTTCATATTTGAATAAAAGTGTTGAAACGTTAAAATCACATATTTTTTATGTAAACATCGCTTTCATACATTTTGTTTAAAAATAGAATTGTTAACAAATTGAAAACATCAAAATATGTACAGTAAAATTGCATTTTTATTTTCAATGCATATATTAGAATTTATATGCATTGTTAAAGTTACATTTGTATTTACATCGCATATATTAGAATTTATATGCATTGTTAAAATTACATTTATATTTACATTGCATATATTAGAATTTATATTTACATTGCATAAATTAGAATTTATATGCATTGTTAAAATTACATTTTTATTTTTAATGCATATATTAGAATTTATATGCATATTACATTTATATTTACATTACATATATCAGAATTTATATGCATTTTCAAAATTACATTTATATTTACATTGCATATATTAGAATTTATATGCATTGTTAAAATTGCATTTTTATTTTCAATGCATATAATAGAATTTATATGTATTGTTAAAGTTACATTTATATTAACATTGCATATATTAGAATTCTTATGCATTGTTAAAATTACATTTTTATTTACATTGCATATATTAGAATTCATATTGTAACGACCCAGATTTTTCGTCGATTAATTTTAAATATTTAAAATGGTTTTAAATATTGAATTTATAATATAAATGGTATTTTATTTGATTATTGATTAAAATAATCGAAATACGATTTAATTTGATAATTATCGAAATACGAGAACTAAACAATTTAATTCAAAGGTAAAATTGAATCGAAACAGTTTAGATGATCAATGTATATATACGATTTAAATATGAACAATGATATTAGAAATTTATTGTTGAAAAATTTATTTGTTTTGAATTTAAATTGATTTAATATGGCTATTTTAAATATACGTTCAAATTAAATTGTATAATCTATTTCGTTGAATTCAAAATAGCGTTATAACATTATAACGACGGTCGGTATGCTAAAATAGCGGTTCACGATTTCTAATTGTGAACCCTGAGATGTTTTAATGGATAAGATCGAAATCGAATCAGAAATCAAATCAGAATCTGTTTAGATAAAACAAAAATCACTTTATATCTAATCGAAATAAATTCAAAATCAAATCGTATAAAACATGCTTGTACTTAGTCCTACATCATTTTAATTCGTATGTACGAATGGTCCCCTTCCATTTCTATAAATCCCGACCCTCTTTTCCCTTTTTCTTCACATTTTCTTTCTTCCATTCCTCAGTAAAAATCAAACCGAGAGCTTCAGATCGAAAATCCCAAATAGGAATTCGAAATCGCCCTTCAAATCCTCTTGCCCTCATACTCGAATCACTCCATTCGAATCAACTGAAGTGCGATGGGAAGTAGGCCCTTTTTTAGATCGAGCTCGACTCGATGTTGGAAGTGGATTTCGACTGTAGTTAGAGGTGCGACGACTGAGGAGTGGAAGACCCACTTTGATGTTTGCGATTGGGTTGAATTGGGGGATTCCGATTGCTATTGAGGTGCCCGAGTGAAAGAAGGACACGATTGTTTCAAAGGAGGCGCTCGCATAGGGTTTGGGAATCCTTCGATCAACTTCTTGCGAAGTTCAGATTTGGTGCGATGTGGCTTTTACCTGTGTTTGAACTTGAACGATAGTTGCAAGGGACTTCAGCTTATAGACTTCACGAGATGAACGAACAGGATGGTGTGTTATCAAGGATGGAAGGAAATATTTAGATGCGTGGGTTCTTCTGCTCATCGCAAAGGAAGGTTGACCATTGAACTTGAAATGCTCAGGCAATGAAGCTGGATAAGGAATTGCAAGAGTTTGAATTGTTTAACAGTGGGGAAAAGGAGGATTTGCTGAATGTAAATAAGAAGGAAGGAGTGAGCTTCGGCGTGCATTCCTAATTTGGGTAGAGGGGTTAACAACATATTAAGGTAATTATTTTAATCTAATATTCCTAATTTGGGTATCGGCATAAGCGTTGCGAACCAAGTGTGCTGAATATATTGAAGACGGAGTAAAGTGCAAGGACTTTTTCTATTACATAGAAATAGTGCCTTCGGTTTCGTTCAATCCCAGAACGAACGTAAATTGACAAATGTCTGACAGAGTATTTCCAATGATCAAAAGGGTTGGTCTGTATAAATATATATGGTTGTAACGGATTTATTCCCTTAGCATAACATCCAAAATATTTGTGCAAACTCAACTAGTGATTAACGGATCTGAGAATGTGGCATTCAAAGTAATTGTGCTATAAATGAATGGTAAGTATTCGTAGCCTCAGGCCTCAACAACCAGGAAAGGACAAAAATCGGGCAGGCAGCATGGCTATGTGGGTCGCACCCATTAGGATGTATAATCACATATCTAGAGGTTCATTTAATTTCTTATTCTATTCGATGCTGTCCCAGTCGGGAAGCGGTTGCTGATCCCAACCGTTGGTGATATACATTCGATACACTCAAGCGAAATGAGTGGTCGGTCATGTGTGGGTCGGGTTACAAGATGTTCTTGTTGAACCCAGTGTATTCCTCTCTAGAGATACACTAGCGGAAGGTGGTTCCATACCTTGTCATGTTGGAAATCCAATCTCCAATAAGCGCCATGCGGTTTTTGATTTTATACTATATATGTGGAACGTGAGATGCAAGCGTTCTGCTATTTGGTTATTTATTTGACGTAGGCATTATTATAATATCACTGGATTTTTGTATCAAAGTGTTTTGGGTTATAGTAAGGTAAAAACCGTCCATGTTTATGTGTGGGCTGGTCTTACTATTATCTTTTCTTTCGAAAAGGCTTTTGTAAGTTAAACAAGCGGTTGGAGTTTACTCACACCAGTCCCATGACTGACCCAGAGTTTATTTTGTTTTGTTTTCCCTAAACTCTTGGGTGCCCAAATTTGTACGGGCAGTCAAGTAGTCGGGATTTCACAGATTCAATTGGAGGAGCTGGAAGAAGGGGGCTTCACCAGTTAGCTGTAGATTATCGTATTTCCGCTGTGTACTATGTTGTATCTGGAAACAGGTGTTTATAAATGTACCAGAAATGACTGTTGTGCTCTGATGATGGTATGTATATAAAGTTACTGATTTGTATTTCAAAAGTTATGTTATATAATATATTTTATTCGTTCCGCTGTGAGATTCGTGTTTACTTTGATTATGCTCAGTTGTGTTCTTCTTCTTCTATTCTATTAGTTCTATCTTTTCTATCTTACCCTCTAATTTCTTCTATTAATGATACGGTATTCTCGATGTCTGAACAGTCGACACTGGGTTTTGTGTCGATTTTCGGAGTCGAAAATCTCGTGGTCGTTACAGTGGTATCAGAGCTTAGGTTGAGTGAATACCTAGGCTTTGTGGGAGTTACTCATTAGAGATATGGTTAGTAGTACCCTAGAATGAGTTGAGTATATATACGAGAGAGCGTATTTGTTATTTGATATAAAAAAAACCATTTTATATTGTGTTGGCTAGTTTGTTGAGTGGTTTATGAATTCCGATCGAATAGTGCGACGCCACAAAGTCGATAGGAATTTCTAAATACTTGAACAGAAGATTGAACACGATATTGTTTTAAAGTGGGTAAATGAAATAATTTTACCCAAAAATTCTATTTTGATATAGAAAGAATAATTTTCTAGAATTATTATTATATGGATGTGTTGGATGTTGATTTTATAATCCCATGAGATTATAAAATTAGAATGGTTATTTATAACCAAACAGAATTTGTATAGGAATTAAATATACAAATGAGATGAATTAGAATTAAATTCAAACCAGAATTAAGAATTCAAAATCCTGGGAAGTTTGAAAATATTTTTCAAAGTATATTAAAATAATATAGCTTTGTTTTGGAAGGATTTGAAAGAAAATCATTTTAGATAGATTTTGAAATAATAAAGCACTGAACTCACTTCAGTGGCTGGAAAATAATTCTGATGATGACTGCAGCTTCATCAGTATTCATTTTCGAGTTCTAAGTGACGAATGACTACCTTAGAAAAGTTTTGATGAAATTTGTTTTGAAAGAAAACAAGTGATTTGAAAATTCAAATGTTTTGAATTTAAAGTGGTTATAAATATAGGTGTATATATTTATGTGATTTCAGAAGGATTCGAAAGGAAAACCCAGAAATTTGAATTCTGAAGTTTAAATTTAACTGAAGTAAGTTAAATGGATCGAGGTAAATAAATTAATGAAATTCAACTTGAATAAGATTGAATATAATTTGAATTGGGTGGAGATCATTTAGATTGAATGTGTGAAAACCAAAAGTTTTGGTTGGAGCTAATTTGTTGAAATACGAAGAGGTGAGTTTCAACATAAGTGAGGTTTTGAAAAGTAATGGATTTGTACCATTTTTCCTAACTTAGCAATTTCGAGGACGAAATTATTTTAAGGGGGGAAGAATGTAACGACCCAGATTTTTCGTCGATTAATTTTAAATATTTAATATGGTTTTAAATATTGAATTTATAATATAAATCGTATTTTATTCGATTATCGATTAAAATAATCGAAATACGATTTAATTTGATAATTATCGAAATACGAGAACTAAACAATTTAATTCAAAGGTAAAATTGAATCGAAACAGTTTAGATGATCAATGTATATATACGATTTAAATATGAACAATTATAATAGAAATTTATTGTTGAAAAATTTATTTGTTTTGAATTTAAATTGATTTAATATGGCTATTTTAAATATACGTTCAAATTAAATTGTATAATCTATTTCGTTGAATTCAAAATAGCGTTATAACATTATAACGACGGTCGGTATGCTAAAATAGCGGTTCACGATTTCTAATTGTGAACCCTGAGATGTTTTAATGGATAAGATCGAAATTGAATCAGAAATCAAATCAGAATCTGTTTAGATAAAACAAAAATCACTTTATATCTAATCGAAATAAATTCAAAATCAAATCGTATAAAACATGCTTGTACTTAGTCCTACATCATTTTAATTCGTATGTACGAATGGTCCCCTTCCATTTCTATAAATCCCGACCCTCTTTTCCCTTTTTCTTCACATTTTCTTTCTTCCATTCCTCAGTAAAAATCAAAACCGAGAGCTTCAGATCGAAAATCCCAAATAGGAATTCGAAATCGCCCTTCAAATCCTCTTGCCCTCATACTCGAATCACTCCATTCGAATCAACTGAAGTGCGATGGTAAGTAGGCCCTTTTTTAGATCGAGCTCGACTCGATGTTGGAAGTGGATTTCGACTGTAGTTAGAGGTGCGACGACTGAGGAGTGGAAGACCCACTTTGATGTTTGCGATTGGGTTGACTTTGGGAATTCCGATTGCTATTGAGGTGCCCGAGTGAAAGAAGGACACGATTGTTTCAAAGGAGGCACTCGCATAGGGTTTGGGAATCCTTCGATCAACTTCTTGCGAAGTTCAGATTTGGTGCGATGTGGCTTTTACCTGTGTTTGAACTTGAACGATAGTTGCAAGGGACTTCAGCTTATAGACTTCACGAGATGAACGAACAGGATGGTGTGTTATCAAGGATGGAAGGAAATATTGAGATGCGTGGGTTCTTCTGCTCATCGCAAAGGAAGGTTGACCATTGAACTTGAAATGCTCAGGCAATGAAGCTGGATAAGGAATTGCAAGAGTTTGAATTGTTTAACAGTGGGGAAAAGGAGGATTTGCTGAATGTAAATTAGAAGGAAGGAGTGAGCTTCGGCATGCATTCCTAATTTGGGTAGAGGGGTTAACAACATATTAAGGTAATTATTTTAATCTAATAATCCTATTTTATTTTATTTCATTTTAAATTGCATAATAAATAATGAATGCCATTAAAATACAAGATTTTACGGGATGGAATCTGTCAAGCAATGCATAACTGCGAAGTGTTTAAGTTAGAAATATTGGCTAATAAGAATATATTAGCTCAATAGAAATATTATCGTATTAGCTGAATACAAATATAATAATTATATGTTAATTGGTTGAATTGAATAGGCATTGTCACGTTTGGTTGGGAAATCTATGAGATGGGATTCATTAGAGATTTTTCTGAGTCAGCTAAGGATTTTATAATTCGAAAAGATGAATATTCGACAAAGGAAAATCACGGTGAGTAAATCTCACTCACCTTTTATTTGTAATTATTTTTACTTTGTAAAAATAATTGTTGTTGCTTGTTTGGATTTTTCCGCTTGTTTTATATATATTAGTTATTTAGGCTATTATATATATTAGGTTGATTGATTGGTTGGATTCCCGCAGTCTCATTAGCGGATGCCCGCAGTTTCATAGCGGATGATTACCCTATACGCCCCACGCTATGATTAGTGGATGACCTTCTATACCACGATATTCTGCCACGAAGCAGAATGGGTATTATTTATGTGCTAACATCTGTGGATGCAGGAAAACAAGTTGGAGGAATCCAACAGGATTCCTCAAAAATATATTATCTGTTTGCTGTTTGTTTGATTTCATATATATTCATATATGATGTGTTAAAAAAATAAATGAATGAAAATTGGTTGATTTGATTGTTTAAAATATCACTGGGACTTGAATATTGATTTATAAAAATATCGAAAAGGGTATTTGAAATTTAAAAAGGGAATTCTATTTTTATAAATAGAATTTGAATTTTAAATGAACTATAGAAATATTGACTTGTTTGAATATATATAAAACAAGTATGGAATTTATAAACTTTGTTTATAAATTTAGAATGTTGGATTTGAATTGAATTTATAAAACTCTGTTTATAAATAAAAATATTGAAAGAGAATTCAAATGAATTCAAACATAGAATTTGAATATAGTATTCAAATGGAAATTCAAACATAGAATTTGAAATAGAATTCAAATATGGGATTTGAATATAGAAATTCAAATAGAATTTGAATAAATGAATTTGAATATAGAATTTCAAAGTAGAATTGTAATGAAATTTGAATATCGAATTCAAGAGAATTGAATATGGTTTTGAATTTAAAATTCAAAGAAGAATTGAATATAAACTTCAAATATAATCGAAATGGAATTGAATATAAACATCAAATATAATCGAAATGGAATTGAATATAAACTTCAAATATATTCAAAATAGAGTTGAATATATAACTCAAAGGGAATTGGAATAGGAATTGAATAGAGATTTCAAATGGAATTCAAATATGAAATTTGAATAGAGATTTGAAATGGAAATTCAAGTATTGAATTTGAATAGGGAATTGAAATAGAAATTCAAGTATTGAATTTGAATATAAAATAGAAAAGGAAATTCAACTATAGATTTGAATATATAAATTGAAATAGAAGTTGAATAAAGGAAATTTAGACGTAGAATTCAAATAGAAAAGGAATTGGAATTTGAATATAGAATTCAAATAAAAGCGAGATTGGAATTTGAATCAAGAAATTCAAATAGAGTTAAAATGGAGTTGGATTCATTTTAACGAAGTTTAAAAGTTTATATATATAAATATAATTAAAACGAACTCGCCGCAGCGCTGCAGTTCGTAAATTGGCGACTCGAACTTCAATTGAGTATACAGGACTCAATTGAAGTCGGAATTCTTTGAAACAAGAATCGTCAGGACCGGTTGAATAATAGTTTTCTAATGGAAGAGAAAAATCTGGATTTCGTCGAATAGATTTTTAGTTATGTCAACATCAAATTTTTAAAAGTGCAGCGCCAGAAACCATTAAAACCATAATGGATTTTATAAATATAGGGATTTTTAAGCAAATAAAAATCCGAATTTCCATTTAAAAACCTGGTCTTGAGTTAGAACATAAAGGTGAACTCAAGTGAAGTAAGAAAAGTGATTTTTGAAACAATAATCATATTTTTGATTATTGAATAGAATTAACTAAATCAAAGAAGAATTAGTTAATCGAGTGGTGAATTGAAGTCGAACTTTGAAAATTGAATTTTTGAATTGTAAACATATATTTGAAATCAAATATATAACTTAAATTAAAATTTGAATTCAATTAGTTGATAAGTAAGTTGAAATATATTTGAAACGTGTTATATTCATATATACAAGTGAAATGGGCAAAGAGTTAGTTAAAGAGTTACTTTAACAAATTAAGTCAAAACGAGTGTATGAATTTGAAATGAATTGTATAGGTATAGATATACCGGAGACAGTTATGGGATAAAGTGATGAAGGTATATAATTAGTGTGCTCGACAATAAGGTACATGTTTAATTCATATATGAGATTTTATGCGCCGTATCGGCAAGCCGTTTGGCTTTTTCTTTTTCTTTTTGAGATGAGAAGTTACCGGGAAGCTATTTGAAATTTCCCGATGCTCCCGATACAGGGGAGGTTATGGCGAAATTTTCCGGAAATTTAAGGAGTTAGAATATTTTTAAGATATTTTGATAGTTAGAAATGATTGTATCGACGTATAGAATTCCATAGGTAAGTGAATATAAAAATCGAATATTGTAAACAAAAAGGGAAATCTATAAATTAGAAATAGAAAGCGAACTTTATACATGTTTTAAAAATGAATAATTGGATTGTATATTGTGTTTATTCGAGGTTAGTGGTATTGCCGTTTTGAAGTTGAGGATGTTTCAGTCAAGGTCTGAGAGGTAATTTTACCCCAACTTAATTGATTTCATTTTTAATTGATAAATAGTAGGATCCAATCTCGAAAGTGAAGTGTTGAATGAGAGATAGTTGAATAAAATATTTTGGGTTTTTGTAACGATGTTTTACACAGCATTCGTTTTAACTCAAGTGATAAAATGTTGGGAATATAAAAGTAAATATTTCCTGAGTATAATTAAAATAGTCGGGATAGAGATAAGTGATTGGAATTGTTTCCAATTGCAAATAGAGATATTTTCTAATATATAGAAAATAAAAGAAGTTGATATTGGGAAATGCTTTCCAAATGGCATAAGAGGCCGAGATGATTATTGAAAATATTTGGTTAACAAATATTGATAAGGAAATGGAGAAGAGATTTAATTAATGAAATATTAATTAAAGAGCCTAGTGATTTGTTTGATATGTTTGGATGAACACTTGTTTTTATTCGATAGTTAAATCACAGACTATCGAAGTTTTTGACCATCGTTGTCAATATGGAGAGACCGGTTGGATTATTATCCGAAGAACCACTCTGTATCGGCATAAGCGTTGCGAACCAAGTATGCTGAATATATTGAAGACGGAGTAAAGTGCAAGGACTTTTTCTATTACATAGAAATAGTGCCTTCGGTTTCGTTCAATCCCAGAATGAACGTAAATGGACGAATGTCTGACAGAGTATTTCCAATGATCAAAAGGGTTGGTCTGTATAAATATATATGGTTGCAACGGATTTATTCCCTTAGCATAACATCCAAAATATTTGTGCAAACTCAACTAGTGATTAACGGATCTGACAATGTGGCATTCAAAGTAATTGTGCTATAAATGAATGGTAAGTATTCGTTGCCTCAGGCCTCAACAACCAGGAAAGGACAAAAATCGGGCAGGCGGCATGGCTATGTGGGTCGCACCCATTAGGATGTATAATCAAATATCTAGAGGTTCATTTAATTTCTTATTCTATTCGATGCTGTCCCAGTCGGGAAGCGGTTGCTGATCCCAACCGTTGGTGATATACATTCGATACACTAAAGCGAAATGAGTGGTCGGTCATGTGTGGGCCGGGTTACAAGATGTTCTTGTTGAACCCAGTGTATTCCTCTCTAGAGATACACTAGCGGAAGGTGGTTCCATACCTTGTCATGTTGGAAATCCAATCTCCAATAAGCGCCATGCGGTTTTTGATTTTATACTATATATGTGGAACGTGAGATGCAAGCGTTCTGCTATTTGGTTATTTATTTGACGTAGGCATTATTATAATATCACTGGATTTTTGTATCAAAGTGTTTTGGGTTATAGTAAGGTAAAAACCGTCCATGTTTATGTGTGGGCTGGTCTTACTATTATCTTTTCTTTCGAAAATGCTTTTGGACGTTAAACAAGCGGTTGGAGTTTACTCACACCAGTCCCATGACTGACCCAGAGTTTATTTTGTTTTGTTTTCCCTAAACTCTTGGGTGCCCAAATTTGTACGGGCAGTCAAGTAGTCGGGATTTCACAGATTCAATTGGAGGAGATGAAAGCAGGAGGCTTCACCAGTTAGCTGTAGATTATCGTATTTCCGCTGTGTACTATGTTGTATCTGGAAACAGGTGTTTATAACTGTACCAGAAATAACTGTTGTGCTCTGATGATGGTATGTATATAAAGTTACTGATTTGTATTTCAAAAGTTATTTTATATAATATATTTTATTCGTTCCGCTGTGAGATTCGTGTTTACTTTGATTATGCTCAGTTGTGTTCTTCTTCTTCTATTCTATTAGTTCTATCTTTTCTATCTTACCCTCTAATTTCTTCTATTAATGATACGGTATTCTCGATGTTTGAACAGTCGACACTGGGTTTTGTGTCGATTTTCGGAGTCGAAAATCTCGTGGTCGTTACACATATGCATTGTTGAAATTACATTTTTATTTTCAATGCATATATTAGAATTTATATGCATTGTTAAAATTACATTTATATTTACATTGCATATATTAGAATTTATATGCATTGTTAAAATTACATTTATATTTATATTGCATATATTAGAATTTATATTGCATATATTAGAATTCATATGCATTGTTAAAATTACATTTTTATTTTTAATGCATATATTAGAATTTATATGCATATTACATTTATATTTACATTGCATATATTAGAATTTATATGCATTATCAAAATTACATTTATATTTACATTACATATATTAGAATTTATTTGCATTGTTAAAATTACATTTTTATTTTCAATGCATATATTAGAATTTATATGCATTGTTAAAGTTACATTTATATTAACATTGCATATATTAGAATTTATATGCATTGTTAAAATTACATTTTTATTGTAATAACCCGAAAATCTGGGCCAGTTTAAAATTTTTATTTTGGCAATTTTAGCGAATTTTGAATATTTAAAATAGATTATTTTAAATAATATCGACGAGAAAATTATTTTTAATGGAATTAGAACGTATATATTATACGCGTCGTCGTTAGAATATAAATAATTATATATATAATTATAAAAGGAATTGAAAATGGCGCGGTAGTTCGATAATTCGATTTCAAACTTCAATTGAATGTACCGGGTGCAAAACAATCCGGATTTTAGTGAAACCAAAAATGATAGGATCTAATTGATAATATCTTTCCAACGAATCCGAAAAATTAAAAGTTCGTAGAGGGAATCAAAAGATATGTCCAATTGAAAATTCTGAATAGTCGCTATGGAATTCAGGCCCTTAAAAATGGACATTTTGCAAATGACCTCGGATTTCGATGAAACCAGTTTTGTTGGGTCCGGGATGTAAAGTTATTGCTAGGTTTCAAATTTCATAATTTTTCGAATCAATATGCGAGCGTGGCGAAGGAAAACGTGTTTGACCAGTTTCAGTTGATTTTAATCGACTGGAAATTGGCCATTTTTCAAACGGTCTCAGAATTCGACGAAACTAGTTTTGTTAGGACCGTATCGTCAATACGAAGCTAGAAAATATTTTTCGAGAATTTTTAGAGTTAGTATGTGACCCCGGTAATTTGAAATGTACGTTTAAAATTCAATATAGTGATTTAAATGTAAATTCAGCGGAAACTGATCAAAATGATCGAACCAGCCTAAGATACATATCCCATTGTGTTCGGAATGGGGGTAATTAGCTAGGGACGGCAGGCGGTGGACCTCGTTTAGAGGTATGTAAAAGTACCTTTTAGAAATTAAATAATTAAATTAAATAAAATAAAATAAATATTTTCTCTTCCCCTTCATTACCCTCTGCCCCCCCCCCCCCCCCCCGTTTAAATCAATTCAGAAAGAATAAATAAAAAAATGGAGGCGCGATGGCCGCCGCCGCCCCAGGCGGAACACCGCCGCAACTCCCCCTCGAACCCTCTTCCCCCTCCTGAAACGCGCGAGGCCATCCCCTCCTTCCCCTTTGCCTCTCGCCGAACTCGACGAGAACCCCGTCGGCACCCCCAAGTTCGAAGCCCCCTGCTGCGACCACCACCCCGCCGCAACCCCCTAGTCTTCACCGACGAACTGCAGAAACCCCCCCCCCCTCAGTAAGTAATTCTTTTTATTTTACTATTTTATTTTTATTTTATAAAAACAGAATTTAAAAACTAATTTATTTTTAATTAGGTTTAAAACTGATTTTGTTTAAAAGAATTTAAAATTGATTTTTAATGATTTTAAAACTGAATTGAAAATGATTTTAAAACAGATTTTTGAAAGATGTAAAAACTGATTTTTTAAAAGAGGTTTTAAAAGATTTGAATTTTGAAAGGAAAAGATTTGATCTTTAAATTGGAAGAGACGGAATTTTTATTAAGAGTTAAAAATAGGATTTTTATATGTTGAAAGTCGAAATAAAAATATGATTTTTATATATTGAACTTCGAGTTAAAAATATGATTTTTATATATTGAACTTCGAGTTAAAAATATGATTTTTATATATTGAACTTCGAGTTAAAAATATGATTTTTATATATTGAACTTCGAGTTAAAAATATGATTTTTATATATTGAACTTCGAGTTAAAAATATGATTTTTATATATTGAACTTCGAAATAAAAATATGATTTTTATATATTGAACTTCGAAATAAAAATATGATTTTTATATAGTGAACTTCGAAATAAAAATATGATTTTTATATATTGAATAGCGAAGTAAAATTCGATTTTTACATATGTAGTGAAAGCGGACAACGGAAGCGACAAAAGGCGAGTTGGCGAAGATTTCCTGCATTAGAAGTGCCGTGGAGCTTGGATAGCTATCAGTGAGAATTTCTCACCTTTCAATTTATTTTTCTAGTTATATATATATACTAGGATGCAGACGGTGCTTAGTAGCACCCAACACAATCGTCCACAGACCATGGACTTGTTTGTTTGGTTGCATAGCTTAGTTATATGATTTGATTTGAATTTGGTTGTTTGGTGATTTTGATTGAGGTGTGAATGGCGTGGGCCTTCACTAGACCGGGGATAAGGCTAGGCCTTGTCCCGTTTCTAGTATCGTGCCGTTATGCCGCCGAAATTTTCTAAAATAAGTTAGAAAAATAAAGATATCATTTTATTGAATAAATGAATTGAATAGAAATTCATAGGTTGAAATAAAATGTTTTATCGTTAAAAATATAATTTTTAACGGGAATGTGAATAAATAAAATATTCATTTACAAACCGAACGGTTTGTTTATGTACACCTATTTGAAGGACATTGATTGGGTCGATAAATTTTACACATCGCCCAACTGCACAACTAAAATCTGTGTTTGATTGTTTGAAAACCCCACATGGGTGTTAGGATGAAATATGAATTTCACTCATCCTGATTGATTAAATATGTTGATCGATTGATTGACAGGCTGTTACAAGCGTTAGATACCAATATTTGATGCTTATACAGTGTAGTGCACTTTGGTTGATGGTTGATTATTTTTCAATGCTATTATACATGTGTTGTATGAAAATCCATATAATTAACCTTATATGGTGATTGATTGGGCCTCATTCCAATTTAGAAAATAAAGAATAATATAAAATAAAAGTTCATGTGTTGACAGTTTCATCCATTGAGATTGGTCATGTGTTGAACGAAATATTTTAGTAATAAAATTTACATCTTTATAATATAAAATAAAGGTTCATGTGTTGACAGTTTCATCCATTGAGATTGGTCATGTGTTGAACGAAATATTTTAGTAATAAAATTTACATCTTTATAATATAAAATAAAGGTTCATGTGTTGACAGTACTCATCCATTGAGATTGGTCATGTGTTGAACGAAATATTTTGATAATAACAACTATTTTGAAAAAAGAAATATTTGAAATAAAATATTTGAAATAGAAATTTATGAAGCCGTGTTGATTAGATTGACGCCATTTTGACGTAAACGATATTTATATCGATTTTATTCATTTCGAAATGAATTGAATATATAACGATTTCGAAATGAATTGAATATATAACGATTTCGAAATGAAATGAATTGAAAACGATTTCGAAATGAATTGAATTGGAAACGATTTCGAAATGAATTGAATTGAAAACGATTTCGAAATGAATTGAATTGAAAACGATTTCGAAATGAATTGAATTGAAGACGATTTCGAAATGAATTGAATTGAAAACGATTTCGAAATGAATTGAATTGAAAACGATTTCGAAATGAATTGAATTGAAAACGATTTCGAAATGAATTGAATTGAAAACGATTTCGAAATGAAATGAATTGAAAACGATTTCGAAATGAAATGAATTGAAAACGATTTCGAAATGAAATGAATTGAAAACGAATTCAAATTGAATTCGAAACAAATTCAAATTGAATTGAAAGCGAATTTAAATGAATTCAAATTGAATTGAAATTTGAATTGAATAGAAATGAATTTTAAAACGAATTTAGAAAGAAGAATTCAATTTTGATTTGAATTAAAATGGAAGTTGAAAATGTTTTTGAAACGAATTCAAAACTATTTATATAATTCGTTTTAAATAGAAATCGACGAAATATATATATTATATATATTATGTATATAATATAATGGCCTGAATTGAACGCGCCGCGCCGCGGCAGTTCGTGAATTTCGACCATTTATTTCAAACGGACATTACGGGAGATCCGACCGTCGGATTCTCCTGAAACCGGAACCGTTGGGTTTGTATCGAAAAGAGCTTTCTAACGAATATTAGAAATTTGAAATCTAACGGTTGGATTTGGAATTATGTCCAAATCAAATTTGAAAAAAGGTCGCTATAAGTGCAGTTCGATAGCCGTTGATGGAAATCGACTGTACGGGCCTTGATAGAATTATTAAAAATAGTGATAATTTGTGTAAAATCATAAGAAATGATTTGAGAAGAATTGGGATGAAAAATTCCATATTTGAAAAGATAAAAATAGATTTTTATCGAGATGAACTAGTTTTGAACCAGAATTATAATTTTATTTATTTTTAAATAAATAAATTGAATTCGAAAAGGGTTTTAAAAATAACCAAAATTTCCAATGATTGCATTGGAGTGGATTTGAATCGAAATTGTCTTCGGAATATTTCGATGTTGGAATTCGTGATTATACAGATGTTGTTATGGAAATTTGAAAGATATATATTTATATCGTTATTTCAAATACGACATTTGTTAATCGTAGAATTTGATATTGAATATAAGCCGATGTATTTTCTATTCAGAACCTTGTATTGAATATCAAATGTGATTTGGGTTTGTCGTGAATGGTGTCTTCACTAACACTGTTCTTGAACCCAGTTGAGAAAAGATTAAATCTTTTTATTTAGATTTAATGAAGTGTACCAATTAAATGATATTTAATTGGAATTGGATTGATATTGATTTTTGGGTTTATCGTGGACAGTGTTTTAAATAACACTCGTTCTTTAACTCGATAATTAATGAATGTGACTTTGGGTTTATCGTGAACCGTGTTTTAAATGACACTGATTCTTTAACCCAGTCAAAGATTAAAACTAAGTAGAGTTTTAATGAATCTTTAATTAGATTGAAATAATCGAAATGGAGTATCACCAGTTTTGCTCCAGGCGATAGTTAAATCTTTAATTAGATTTGAACGTGAAATGGTAATTGAATTTACCGATAACACCGTGGTGTTAGATATGAAGTACTACCAGTTTTACTTCATCGGATGAATAGGTTGGGATTGGGAAATTAAAACAAATGATTACTTCGGTAAGGTTCGCTAATCCCGACTAGTTTGAATGGATATTCAAAAATGGATTAAAGAATAAATTCAAGGAATTTATCTTGGATAAAATAAATGGGAACCTTTCCCTATGAATGTGAAAATCAGAAACTAACTGTCGGTTAGCCAAGAAGAATGGTTTTCTGGATATTGATCTGATGTTGGTTTCGGCCTTCGGGATTAATATCAGGGAAATTATTCTCTTGATTAATTTACGGTCAGTGACTGATGAATTGGAATGAGGCGTGTGTTGTGTTTGTGTAACACTTATTTAAAATATACGCGAGTTATTCGGAAAGACCGGGTTTATCCCATTCTGAATAACTGACACGACGATAAGTCGAAGATGAAGACGGTGGTCGAAGACCGGAAGTCTTCACGTCGTTTGGGTGATTACTGATGATCTTGATTGGGCTGTACACCCAAGAAGATGGAAATAGTTGGTGATCGTCCAGACGTTCTGGGAGGTCGATGGATATGCGGGGTACTAGGTGCCTCCGGTTTCGTTCAGCCCCAGAACGGACTTGTAAATGGACTGTGTGTCTGACATTGGATTTTAGTCTGTGTGTTTGATTTCTATTAAATATATATCTGTTTGGCGGCGGAGAATTTATTCTCTTGCTTAACGCCCTTCTCTGAGACGTACGAGCTCAGGGGTTATATATTGATGGATATCAAACGCATGGAGTGAATTGCCTGTGTGGCATGCCTAAGTGGCAATTGATCGAGGCTTATGTTGAAAAGCAAAGTCTTGTGGTGATGATCAAAGCATGACCTTTGTGGCGTAGCTTTGTGTAACGTTTGCTTCGCGAGTTTCACACCCGGTATGAACCAAAAACGGGAGACGGACCTCAGGGAGGGCCTGCGTTTCCTCCTAGCTAGAAGTGGCGTCAGTGGTTTTACACGCCCTGACGAGTTTGACTTATGTGGTTGTTGCTGTTGCGAGGCGCCTCGGTTTGATCGGACGATCCGGGTCCGATGGAGTCATTCGTTGGCTCATTTACGCCCCAAAGGGCGGGGAAACGCAGTGTTCAGGCATTTTAATCCACATCGGTGGACCGGCCCTGACGATCCAAGGGTTACTCGAGCTCTGATCCTAAGACTCGGGCTAGGCAGTCTCGAATCGGTTGAGGACTATCTTTTGCCTCGGTTCATAGACGGAAATCCAATTTCCAAATACGTGACTTTGCGGTTTTATTTGTAAACCTATATATGGTGACATAGTGGCATGGGACGCTCATGTCGCCTATGATTGATACTTATGATTTGAAGTTGTTTTATACACTATGCACTTATAATAGTATCAAATGATTTGTTTTAAACGTAACAAGCATTCTTTGGCTGTTATAAGGGAAAACCCTATCCCCCGGCTTGCGTTGCATTGTGTGATAGGACCTGGGTCTTATAACAGCTTCATTTTCCTTTATTTAGCATTGCGCTGTTGTTTTATGCACTGGTGTTCTTGGGAGGAAACCCGTTCCGTGTTATACGGCGTGGTCCCTTGATTTACCTAACTTTAAAAATAAAGATTAATAACTGTTTTTAGTTCTCACACCAGTCACATGACTGACCTGGAGTTTATTGTTTTAACCTAAACTCTGGGTGCCCCTATTTTGACACGGGCAGCTAGTAGTTTTGGTTTTGCAGATTTATATTCACAGGATCCTGGTTTACAGCTGGAATGATATCCGGAAAGCTATGTATCAGTATATCTCTTCTAGTTGTGTATTGTATTATTTTCCGCTGCGATGTATTTAAATGTAATTTAAATCTCTGATATTTCTGTGTAATATTCATTTATACTCTGTATATTCTTGTAATCTGATGCATTGTTGTAATATACAGTGAAATGTTCTTCTGTATGTGTTCTGTTGTGGTTTGTTCTCGAACTATCCGACGCTTTCCTTTACGGGGAAGTTACGGGTCGTGTCAGTTTGGTATCAGAGCTTTGGTTTACAAAGCTCAGAGAACAAGGCATAATAGTACCATACGAAAGAATTCATCAGATATTGGATTAGTAATATCCAATGGGGACGACTCGTTAGAGATGGGATCAGTAGTATCCTAGAACGAGTGTGAAGAGTAAATTTTTCAAATAAAAGTGAAAACAAATTTTGTTTTGAAATTTAAATCAATTATTCGTATTTGATTATCTATTTATATTGAGTAGGACAGTCCAGTATATAAAGATTTTGCGTATACGTCTGATCCGCGTGTATTCGAAATTTTAATATACTGGATAGATATAGAATCACACTCTAGTCGCCCGAAGATGATTCTGATGATAGTTCGAACATCATCGGGATTGGTATTCGTGTTTCGAAGGTGTGATATCTATATATTTCCTATTGACTGGTGTGAGAACCAAAATTAGATAGGGCTTATTGTTGTGATTTGGCATCAAAAATCTGATTTTTGGCTATATATCAAAGTTATGAATTTCAAATGATAATTCACTAATTGATTGATGTTTGTGTTGTTTGTTTATTTGTTGGATAATTTTGAACCATTATGCCTAATTGAACCAAATATTGAACTGTATTGAAAATTGGTCGCATCTGCTTGCATATACATGTATATCATTGAACAGGTCATAGCAAGGAGGCTAGAGCAGAGAATAAAATTTGTTTGCCCGACAAATAGGTACATGTTTACTACATAATTTACTGTTTTGTTTGGGTGATGATGATTTTATGAGCCTATTGGCTAGCCGCTTGGCCTTTTCTTTTTCTTTTTGAGATCTGAAGGACCGGGGAAGCTATTTGAAATTCCCCGATGCTCCCGGTGCAGGGGAGGTTATGGCGAAATTTTTCGAAAATTTAGGGTGTTAGCCAAAATTTTGAAAATTTTGAAAATTCTCAGAAACTGAATAGTTGGAGAAGGAAAGCCAGATCGAACGTGGAGCTGAATAATCAAACCACTTTCGACTTTGTTCCTTTTCGGGGACGAAAAGTTTTAAGTGGGGGAGATTGTAATAACCCGAAAATCTGGGCCAGTTTAAAAATTTTATTTTGGCAATTTTAGCGAATTTTGAATATTTAAAATAGATTATTTTAAATAATATCGACGAGAAAATTATTTTGAATGGAATTAGAACGTATATATTATACGCGTCGTCGTTGGAATATAAATAATTATATATATAATTATAAAAGGAATTGAAAATGGCACGGTAGTTCGATAATTCGATTTCAAACTTCAATTGAATGTACCGGATGCAAAACAATCCGGATTTTAGTGAAACCAAAAATGATAGGATCTAATTGATAATATCTTTCCAACGAATCCGAAAAATTAAAAGTTCGTAGCGGGAATCAAAAGATATGTCCAGTTGAAAATTCTGAATAGTCGCTATGGAATTCAGGCCCTTAAAAATGGACATTTTGCAAACGACCTCGGATTTCGATGAAACCAGTTTTGTTGGGTCCGGGATGTAAAGTTATTGCTAGGTTTCAAATTTCATAATTTTTCGAATCAATATGCTAGCGTGGCGAAGGAAAACGTGTTTGACCAGTTTCAGTTGATTTTAATCGACTGGAAATTGGCCATTTTTCAAACGGTCTCAGAATTCGACGAAACTAGTTTTGTTAGGACCGTATCGTCAATACGAAGCTAGAAAATATTTTTCGAGAATTTTTAGAGTTAGTATGTGACCCCGGTAATTTGAAATGTACGTTTAAAATTCAATATAGTGATTAAAATGTAAATTCAGCGGAAACTGATCAAAATGATCGAACCAGCCTAAGATACATATCCCATTGTGTTCGGAATGGGGGTAATTAGCTAGGGACGGCAGGCGGTGGACCTCGTTTAGAGGTCGTATGTAAAAGTACCTTTTAGAAATTAAATAATTAAATAAAATAAAAAAAAAATTCTCTTCCCCTTCATTACCCTCTGCCCCCCCCCCCCCCCCCGTTTAAATCAATTCAGAAAGAATAAATAAAAAAATAAAAAAAATGGAGGCGCGATGGCCGCCGCCGCCCCAGGCGGAACACCGCCGCAACTCCCCCTCGAACCCTCTTCCCCCTCCTGAAACGCGCGAGGCCATCCCCTCCTTCCCCTCCGTCCTCTCGCCGAACTCGACGAGAACCCCGTCGGCACCCCCAAGTTCGAAGCCCCCTGCTGCGACCACCACCCCGCCGCAACCCCCTAGTCTTCACCGACGAACTGCAGAAACCCCCCCCCCCCCTCAGTAAGTAATTCTTTTTATTTTATTATTTTATTTTTATTTTATAAAAACCGAATTTAAAAACTGATTTATTTTTAATTAGGTTTAAAACTGATTTAGTTTAAAAGAATTTAAAATTGATTTTTAATGATTTTAAAACTGAATTGAAAATGATTTTAAAACAGATTTTTGAAAGATGTAAAAACTGATTTTTTTAAAAGAGGTTTTAAAAGATTTGAATTTTGAAAGGAAAAGATTTGATCTTTAAATTGGAAGAGACGGAATTTTTATTAAGAGTTAAAAATAGGATTTTTATATATTGAAAGTCGAAATAAAAATATGATTTTTATATATTGAACTTCGAGTTAAAAATATGATTTTTATATATTGAACTTCGAGTTAAAAATATGATTTTTATATATTGAACTTCGAGTTAAAAATATGATTTTTATATATTGAACTTCGAGTTAAAAATATGATTTTTATATATTGAACTTCGAGTTAAAAATATGATTTTTATATATTGAACTTCGAAATAAAAATATGATTTTTATATATTGAACTTCGAAATAAAAATATGATTTTTATATAGTGAACTTCGAAATAAAAATATGATTTTTATATATTGAATAGCGAAGTAAAATTCGATTTTTACATATGTAGTGAAAGCGGACAACGGAAGCGACAAAAGGCGAGTTGGCGAAGATTTCCTGCATTAGAAGTGCCGTGGAGCTTGGATAGCTATCAGTGAGAATTTCTCACCTTTCAATTTATTTTTCTAGTTATATATATATACTAGGATGCAGACGGTGCTTAGTAGCACCCGACACAATCGTCCACAGACCATGGACTTGTTTGTTTGGTTGCATAGCTTAGTTATATGATTTGATTTGAATTTGGTTGTTTGGTGATTTTGATTAAGGTGTGAATGGCGTGGGCCTTCACTAGACCGGGGATAAGGCTAGGCCTTGTCCCGTTTCTAGTATCGTGCCGTTATGCCGCCGAAATTTTCTAAAATAAGTTAGAAAAATAAAGATATCATTTTATTGAATAAATGAATTGAATAGAAATTCATAGGTTGAAATAAAATGTTTTATCATTAAAAATATAATTTTTAACGGGAATGTGAATAAATAAAATATTCATTTACAAACCGAACGGTTTGTTTATGTACACCTATTTGAAGGACATTGATTGGGTCGATAAATTTTACACATCGCCCAACTGCACAACTAAAATCTGTGTTTGATTGTTTGAAAACCCCACACGGGTGTTAGGATGAAATATGAATTTCACTCATCCTGATTGATTAAATATGTCGATCGATTGATTGACAGGCTGTTACAAGCGTTAGATACCAATATTTGATGCTTATACAGTGTAGTGCACTTTGGTTGATGGTTGATTATTTTTCAATGCTATTATACATGTGTTGTATGAAAATCCATATAATTAACCTTATATGGTGATTGATTGGGCCTCATTCCAATTTAGAAAATAAAGAATAATATAAAATAAAAGTTCATGTGTTGACAGTTTCATCCATTGAGATTGGTCATGTGTTGAACGAAATATTTTAGTAATAAAATTTACATCTTTATAATATAAAATAAAGGTTCATGTGTTGACAGTTTCATCCATTGAGATTGGTCATGTGTTGATCGAAATATTTTAGTAATAAAATTTACATCTTTATAATATAAAATAAAGGTTCATGTGTTGACAGTACTCATCCATTGAGATTGGTCATGTGTTGAACGAAATATTTTGATAATAACAACTATTTTGAAAAAAGAAATATTTGAAATAAAATATTTGAAATAGAAATTTATGAAGCCGTTTTGATTAGATTGACACCATTTTGACGTAAACGATATTTATATCGATTTTATTCATTTCGAAATGAATTGAATATATAACAATTTCGAAATGAATTGAATATATAACGATTTCGAAATGAAATGAATTGAAAACGATTTCGAAATGAATTGAATTGAAAACGATTTCGAAATGAATTGAATTGAAAACGATTTCGAAATGAATTGAATTGAAAACGATTTCGAAATGAATTGAATTGAAAACGATTTCGAAATTAATTGAATTGAAAACGATTTCGAAATGAATTGAATTGAAAACGATTTCGAAATGAATTGAATTGAAAACGATTTCGAAATGAATTGAATTGAAAACGATTTCGAAATGAATTGAATTGAAAACGATTTCGAAATGAAATGAATTGAAAACGATTTCGAAATGAAATGAATTGAAAACGAATTCAAATTGAATTGAAAACAAATTCAAATTGAATTGAAAGCGAATTTAAATGAATTCAAATTGAATTCAAATTTGAATTGAATAGAAATGAATTTTAAAACGAATTTAGAAAGAAGAATTCAATTTTGATTTGAATTAAAATGGAAGTTGAAAATGTTTTTGAAACGAATTCAAAACTATTTATATAATTCGTTTTAAATAGAAATCGACGAAATATATATATTATATATATTATGTATATAATATAATGGCCTGAATAGAACGCGCCGCGCCGCGGCAGTTCGTGAATTTCGACCATTTATTTCAAACGGACATTACGGGAGATCCGACCGTCGGATTCTCCTGAAACCGGAACCGTTGGGTTCGTATCGAAAAGAGCTTTCTAACGAATATTAGAAATTTGAAATCTAACGGTTGGATTTGGAATTATGTCCAAATCAAATTTGAAAAAAGGTCGCTATAAGTGCAGTTCGATAGCCGTTGATGGAAATCGACTGTACGGGCCTTGATAAAATTATTAAAAATAGTAATAATTTGTGTAAAATCATAAGAAATGATTTGAGAAGAATTGGGATGAAAAATTCCATATTTGAAAAGATAAAAATAGATTTTTATCGAGATGAACTAGTTTTGAACTAGAATTATAATTTTTTTTATTTTTAAATAAATAAATTGAATTCGAAAAGGGTTTTAAAAATAACCAAAATTTCCAATGATTGCATTGGAGTGGATTTGAATCGAAATTGTCTTCGGAATATTTCGATGTTGGAATTCGTGATTATACAGATGTTGTTATGGAAATTTGAAAGATATATATTTATATCGTTATTTCAAATATGACATTTGTTAATCGTAGAATTTGATATTGAATATAAACCGATGTATTTTCTATTCAGAACCTTGTATTGAATATCAAATGTGATTTGGGTTTGTCGTGAATGGTGTCTTTACTAACACTGTTCTTGAACCCAGTTGAGAAAAGATTAAATCTTTTTATTTAGATTTAATGAAGTGTACTAATTAAATGATATTTAATTGGAATTGGATTGATATTGATTTTTGAGTTTATCGTGGACAGTGTTTTAAATAACACTCGTTCTTTAACTCGATAATTAATGAATGTGACTTTGGTTTATCGTGAACCGTGTTTTAAATGACACTGATTCTTTAACCCAGTCAAAGATTAAAACTAAGTAGAGTTTTAATGAATCTTTAATTAGATTGAAATAATCGAAATGGAGTATCACCAGTTTTGCTCCAGGCGATAGTTAAATCTTTAATTAGATTTGAACGTGAAATGGTAATTGAATTTACCGATAACACCGTGGTGTTAGATATGAGGTACTACCAGTTTTACTTCATGGGATGAATAGGTTGAGATTGGGAAATTAAAACAAATGATTACTTCGGTAAGGTTCGCTAATCCCGACTAGTTTGAATGGATATTCAAAAATGGATTAAAGAATAAATTCAAGGAATTTATCTTGGATAAAATAAATGGGAACCTTTCCCTATGAATGTGAAAATCAGAAACTAACTGTCGGTTAGCCAAGAAGAATGGTTTTCTGGATATTGATCTGATGTTGGTTTCGGCCTTCGGGATTAATATCAGGGAATTTATTCTCTTAATTAATTTACGGTCAGTGACTGATGAATTGGAATGAGGCGTGTGTTGTGTTTGTGTAACACTTATTTAAAATATACGCGAGTTATTCGGAAAGACCGGGTTTATCCCATTCTGAATAACTGACACGACGATAAGTCGAAGATGAAGACGGTGGTCGAAGACCGGAAGTCTTCACGTCGTTTGGGTGATTACTGATGATCTTGATTGGGCTGTACACCCAAGAAGATGGAAATAGTTGGTGATCGTCCAGATGTACTGGGAGGTCGATGGATATGCGGGGTACTAGGTGCCTCCGGTTTCGTTCAGCCCCAGAACGGACTTGTAAATGGACTGTGTGTCTGACATTGGATTTTAGTCTGTGTGTTTGATTTCTATTAAATATATATCTGTTTGGCGGCGGAGAATTTATTCTCTTGCTTAACGCCCTTCTCTGAGACGTACGAGCTCAGGGGTTATATATTGATGGATATCAAACGCATGGAGTGAATTGCCTGTGTAGCATGCCTAAGTGGCAATTGATCGAGGCTTATGTTGAAAAGCAAAGTCTTGTGGTGATGATCAAAGCACGGCCTTTGTGGCGTAGCTTTGTGTAACGTTTGCTTCGCGAGTTTCACACCCGGTATGAACCAAAAACGGGAGACGGACCTCAGGGAGGGCCTGCGTTTCCTCCTAGCTAGAAGTGGCGTCAGTGGTTTTACACGCCCTGACGAGTTTGACTTATGTGGTTGTTGCTGTTGCGAGGCGCCTCGGTTTGATCGGACGATCCGGGTCCGATGGAGTCATTCGTTGGCTCATTTACGCCCCAAAGGGCGGGGAAACGCAGTGTTCAGGCATTTTAATCCACATCGGTGGACCGGCCCTGACGATCCAAGGGTCACTCGAGCTCTGATCCTGAGACTCGGGCTAGGCAGTCTCGAATCGGTTGAGGACTATCTTTTGCCTCGGTTCATAGACGGAAATCCAATTTCCAAATACGTGACTTTGCGGTTTTATTTGTAAACCTATATATGGTGACATAGTGGCATGGGACGCTCATGTCGCCTATGATTGATACTTATGATTTGAAGTTGTTTTATACACTATGCACTTATAATAGTATCAAATGATTTGTTTTAAACGTAACAAGCATTCTTTGGCTGTTATAAGGGAAAACCCTATCCCCCGGCTTGCGTTGCATTGTGTGATAGGACCTGGGTCTTATAACAGCTTCATTTTCCTTTATTTAGCATTGCGCTGTTGTTTTATGCACTGGTGTTCTTGGGAGGAAACCCGTTCCGTGTTATACGGCGTGGTCCCTTGATTTACCTAACTTTAAAAATAAAGATTAATAACTGTTTTTAGTTCTCACACTAGTCACATGACTGACCTGGAGTTTATTGTATTAACCTAAACTCTGGGTGCCCCTATTTTGACACGGGCAGCTAGTAGTTTTGGTTTTGCAGATTTATATTCACAGGATCCTGGTTTACAGCTGGAATGATATCCGGAAAGCTATGTATCCGTATATCTCTTCTAGTTGTGGATTGTATTTTTTTCCGCTGCGATGTATTTAAATGTAATTTAAATCTCTGATATTTCTGTGTAATATTCATTTATACTCTGTATATTCTTGTAATCTGATGCATTGTTGTAATATACAGTGAAATGTTCTTCTGTATGTGTTCTGTTGTGGTTTGTTCTCGAACTATCCGACGCTTTCCTTTACGGGGAAGTTACGGGTCGTGTCATTTATTTACATTGCATATATTAGAATTCATATGCATTGTTGAAATTACATTTTTTTTTCAATGCATATATTAGAATTTATATGCATTGTTAAAATTACATTTATATTTAAATTGCACATATTAGAATTTATATGCATTATTAAAATTACATTTATATTTACATTGCATATATTATAATTTATATACATTGTTTAAATTACATTTATATTTACATTGCATATATTAGAATTTATATGCATTGTTAAAATTACATTTATATTTACATAGCATAAATTAGAATTTATATGCATTGTTAAAATTACATTTATGTTTACATTTCAAATATTAGAATTTATATGCATTGTTAAAATTACATTTATATTTACATTGCATATATTAGAGTCTGTATGCATAGTAAAATTACATATTTATATACATAGTTAAGATTGCATTTTATTCAACAATGCATATATTAGAATTTATATGGAAAGTTAAAATATCATTTTAATGACAATATGTACTCTAGAATCTTTATGAATTATTTTTATTGTAAAAACATCCACTGAAAACTTTATACAAATAAAACATTCCCTTTTTATTTGTTAAAGTTGAAAATAGAAATACAAATAAAAATTAGCTTTATTTGTGATTGGTTAAATTTTCATGTAAATGAAATATATTTTGTTTGACATGATGTAGATATGATATGCCAATGAAAATAATCTTTTATTTGACATGTTAAACATGTTAGTGGAATCGTCGAATGGTTTATATTTATATATAATTATATATATAAATTAAAATTAAAATTTAAACGAATCGCGCACGGTAGTTCGCGTTTCAGAATTGTAACTTTAAACCAAAAGATCCAACCATCGGAGATTCCTAAAACTAGAACCGTTAGGGCCGCTTCGGGAAGACCTTTCCATCGATATAAATTTTGTTAAAATCCAATGGTTAGATTTTGAGATAAGTGTAAATCATTTTTTTATAAAAACAGTGCCAATGCCGCCTATCGACCCGAAGCGTCGTCAAATTAATTTAGCTATTTTTATATAAATAAAAATAGCGATAAATCGTCATTAAATACTATTAACGATATGAAATGATTTTAAACTATATATATGTGGGAATCATTTGAAAATACCGAGTTCAATCTCATTTCAAATGATCATACGACGATTTAAATCGAAGATATTGAAGACGGGGATTGAAGTCCGGCGATCTTCTGTAATAACCCGAAAATCTGGGCCAGTTTAAATTTTTTATTTTGGCAATTTTAGCGAATTTTGAACATTTAAAATGAATTATTTTAAATAATATCGACTAGAAATTTATTTTGAATATAAATCGAACGTATATATTATATAGATCGTCGATAGAATATAAATATTTATATTTATAGAAGGAATTGAAAATGGCGCGGTAGTTCGATAATTCGATTTCAAACTTCAAATGAATGTACCGGGTGCAAAATAAACCGGATTTTAGTGAAACCAAAAATAATAGAATCTAAATGAGAATATCTTTCCAATGAACCCGAAAAATTGAAATTTCATAGCGGGAATCAATAGATATGTCCAGTTGAAAATTCTGAATAGTCGCTATGAAATTCAGGCCCTTTAAAATAGCCATTTTGCAAACGACCTCGGATTTTGACGAAACCACTTTTGTTGGATCCGGGATGTAAAGTTATTGCTAGGTTTCAAATTTCATAATTTTTCGATTCAATATGTGAGCATGGCAAAGGAAAACGCATTTGACCAGTTTTAGTTGATTTTAATCGACTGGAAATTGGCCATTTTTCAAACGGCCTCAGAATTCGACGAAACTAGTTTTGTTAGGATCGTATCGTCAATACGAAGTTAGAAAATATTTTTCTGGAATTTTTTGAGTTAGTATGTAACCCCAGTAAATTGAAATGCGCGTTCAAATTCAATATATAGAGTTATATGTTGATTTTGACGGAAACTGATCGAAATGATCGAATCAGCCTACGATACATATCCCATTGTGTTCGGAATGGGGGTAATTAGCTATGGACGATAGGTGGTGGGTCCCGTTTCGAGTCCGAAATTTTAAGTTACTTTTGGTGGAAAATAAAATAAAAAAAATATATAAGATCCTCTCCACTCCTTTTCTCTCTCCTCCTTTTTACCTTAACCCCCTCTCGTTCATTTCAGAAATAAACAAAAGAAGAAAAAAAACCGCACAGTCGAGATCCCGTCCTCCCTCCTCCACATCGCCGTCGAGACCCCCCCTCCTCCATCTGTCGCGTCGATCGAAACCCCCCCTCCTCCACCCGCCGCCTGCGAAACCCCCCATCCTCCATCTGCCGCGTCGATCGAACACCCCCCTTCCCTGCTGAGACGCGCACACCCCCCTTCCGCTGCCTGCAGCCCCAACCGCCGCCACCGCTCCGTCCATCTCCACCAAATCCGACTGAAACCCATCCAACTTCTGATAAATAAAGTGAGTTTTATTTATTATTTTTAGTGTAGAAAATTTTCATTTTTCCTATATGTTTTAGTGTAGAAAAATATGATTTTTCATATGTGTATAGATCCGCAATAAAGATAGGATTTTTATCACAAGTTAGAAATATTTTTAAAATAGAAAAGATTAGATTTTTAAAATAGAAAAGATTAGATTTTTAAAATAGGAAAGATACGATTTTTAGCGGTGTAAAAATATGATTTTTATATTATAGAGAAAGTAAAAATTCGATTTTTATATATTGAATAGCATAGTAAAAATTCGATTTTTATATATTGAATAGTATAGTAAAAATTCAATTTTTATATATTGAATAGAATAGTAAAAATTCTATTTTTATATATTGAATAGCATAGTAAAAATTCGATTTTTATATATTGAATAGCATAGTAAAAATTCGATTTTTATATATTGAATAGTAAAGTAAAAATTCGATTTTTATATATTGAATAGCATAGTAAAAATTCGATTTTTATATATTGAATAGCAAAGTAAAAATTCGAATTTTATATATTGAATAGAATATTAAAAATTCGATTTTTATATATTGAATAGCAAAGTAAAAATTCGCTTTTTATATATTGAATAGCATAGTAAAAATTCGATTTTTATATATTGAATAGCAAAGTATAAATTCAATTTTTATATATTGAATAGCAAAGTAAAAATTTGATTTTTATATATTGAATAGCATAGTAAAAATTTGATTTTTATATATTGAATAACAAAGTAAAAATTCGACTTTTATCATATGTGGAATATAGAAATATAATTTGTATATGAAGAAAAGGTTAAAAATATAATCTTTTATATTGTAGAAGTATAAAAATATAATCTTTTATTAAGTAAAGACATGAATATTAATGTGGATAAAAGATTTGATTTTTATATTATAGAGAAAGTAAAAATTCGATTTTTATATATTGAATAGCAAAGTAAAAATTCGATTTATATATATATATAATAGAGAAGTAAAAATGTGGTTTATATATATATGTAGTGAATACGGTCAACGAAAGTGATGAAAGAAGAAACAACGAAGATTTCTATAAAGAAGAACCGAGGCGTCTGGTTTAGCAAATCGGTGAGAACTTCTCACTCTTTAATTTATTTCTATTTAAAATATATACTAGGATGCAGACGGTGTTTAGTAGCACCCGACACCCGTCGTCCACAGATCATGGACGACTTGTATGCTTGTTTGTTTGATTTTGATGTGTAGTTGACTGTGTGATGTGATGTGAAATGAAATAAAATATTTATATAGTTTAAATAAAATATTTTATAGTTAAAAATAGAATTTTTAACGTGTATATGAAAGGAAATAAGAATAAACAAATCGGACGATTGAAAAATATAGAAATTGTTGTAAAAATCTTCTGCAGGGGCAGCGGCTTGAATGTAAAAAAAAAAAATTTCCGCAATTTATATTTTTGTGACTGTTCTGTGACTGTAATTTCTGAATTAATTTGGTGCGGACTGATATTTCCATAACTGAAATCTTCATTCTCATTGTTTTCAACAATAAAAATAGACTTTTCAAAATAATATAATTGAAAAGTGGTGCTTTGTGAAGTTAACTGTCTTGTGTAATTAGATCGTGGATATATAGTAGTTCAATTTATTGAACTATTAGCAAAAGAGGTTGCATACTACCCGTAAAACATTGGTCGTATCCCTTAGTTTTATACTATACGTGAATGGCCATAAGACCCTCTTCCTCCTTCTAATTGAGTCAGTTAATTACTAGAGCACAACTCGTTCTTTTATACTATTTTGAAGTGAGAATAATTTATGTCTTACCCTGACTTCATTCAAATGTCTGATTCAAAAAAATCTTTGAGAGAATTGTGGGATAATAGTCGAAGTAGACGTCCGCTTGAAGAGTATGAGTATGAATTGCAAATCATGAAACAAGACTTTCCAAAATTTCTTGGACCCGATACCAACAGTTTTCAAAATTTTCCAACTGACCAACGTTTTCAAAATCATAGATATAATCGAAATGATGATTTCAATTCAAATTTCAACAATTTAGATTATGGGCCACATCCACATGAAAATAGTTTTGAATCCCAATATAACTTTGATCCACATCAATATGGGGTTGTAAACCAAAATTTTCAAAATTATAGCCCATATCAACATCTTGAAAATGACCAAAATTGCAATTTTCACTCGAATTTTAACAGTTTTGGTTATGAAAAAAATTTCTATGATCAAAATGATTTCCAATATCATTGTCAGTTTTCTGAAAATTCAAACAACTACCACACTGGAAATAATATTGATTGTGAAATTAATGTGGACTATAATTTTGAGAATCAAGAAATCCAAAACGAGAGCTCCCAAATCAACGATCGTCTTAACATTCTTAGAGAGAGGGAAGAAAGACTAAATAAAAAGGCCGATGAACTTCTATGTTTATTGACATCTTTGAAAGAACAACGAGAGCAACAAAATCAAATTCAAACAAGCGATGAATCAGAAAATAATCAATTCTTTGCTGATGGTGAAAATTTTCAAATAACAACTTTCGAAATTGAAAATAACGATCTAAATGAAGTTGTTCAAAATTCAACGAATGATCTGGACTTCGATTCTTTTCAGGAAAAAGATTTAAGCTTGGATTTTGATCTTTCTTGTTCAGACTGCGAGAAACTTGAAATCTTTGAAATTGAACCAAATGAAAATGGTGAACTTTTCAAAAACTCAGAAGTGGAAATGGATTTTAATGAACATGAATTTTTTGGGTTGTACGAGAATGAGTTGCCAAGTGAGGAAGAAGTAGATTCAAGTCACGAGTTTGAAAATTTTGATTTTGAGGTTTCAAACAAGCCTGATATTGTCAGTGTCGAAAACATGTTGTCCAGTGATGAAATTGAGAATTGTGATCACATAGTCTTGAACAACAGTCAGATTTCAACTTTCACTGAATTTATATACGATCACAAATTTTTGAGCAATTACACTGATAAATTTGTTGAACACATAATTATTTTTGGAATGCTAGCTTGATTGGAAAACTTTATGTTAGGACGACCCTGAATATTCATTTACTGGACTATAAGTCGAGGTTTAAATATGAGATGGTTTACAACAACTCTTGCTTGTTAGAAAACATGCCTAGACATAGTGGGAATGGGACTCACAGGGCTAGAACCAAGTGTGGAGGGAAAAGTTGGTGGAATTCTTTGCATCGCATGCATCGTAAACACATATATCATTGTACATATGATCCATTCTTACATATAGTTAGACTGCATTTCATTTTGCAAATCATTTTGCATTTAATCCATCTTTGGGTACGATCTTTCAAATTTAGGAAACGTTTACAGTGTGGACACTGTATAGTTCTAGTGTGGGGGGGAGTCTGCATTGCATTCTTTTGATTTTTCTCTTATTTTTCTTTCTTTTTCAATTTCAGCCATTTAAATAGGACCATCATGCATTTTAGACTGTAGTAACATACCATTTTTTTTTGAAACATGACTCATTTTCAATTGATACAACAAAATAAGTTTACAATTTTTAGCCAGTTGATAGTATTTTTCTCTCTCAGCTAAATTCGAATTTGAAATATAATGAAAAGTTTAATTTTGAGGGATAATAGTGTAACCGGTACATAGGGAGATTCTTAGGTGATGGCCATGAAATCTATTCTATATTGTAGACTTTGTTTAAATAAGTGGAGGACTTAAAAGACTTATGTTGGCTTTTCGAATCTTTAAAACTAAGTTGTGTTAAGTTGAATTCGAGTAACTCTCTTTTGTACTTAAATTTTCGATAATAATAATAATAATAATATTCCAAGGGTATCCAACATTGCTTGTATATCGAGCGTTGATGTGCAAACCCGCCAAGCTCTATCCGACACGTTGTTGACAAAGTCAAAGTTGGAATATCTTGGTCTCATTTTATGAGATTGGACACCTAAGGATTACCGACACGTTGTTGACAAAGTCAAAGTCGGCCTGCACAATCCGCCAAGCTCTTTACCCACTCTCCGTTAGTCCGCGAGGCAGAGCATGGGTGGTAAACCTTGGTCTTTTTAGTTAGGTGTATGTACTTAATCATAAATCTTAAATTTTTATAGAATAAAGAATAAGCGATGATACCCAAACACTTCTTGACCTTATTGATTTGACTAGCCATACATGAGAAAATTAGAATACCACTTTGCAAACTGTGCCAAGCAAGCTAAGAATTTATTTCATGGCTGCGCTATGTTATCGACCGAACTAACTGGCCAAACTGGAATTTAACATTTGAAAACTTGATTTGTATTGAAAATTTGTGACAAGTCAAGGTATCTAAAATAAAATCAACTGATTAGAAATTATTAACTTAATTTGTTGTACCACTTTCCTGAAATAAGACGTGTTTTCATTTTTCGTTTTTTGCATATGTCCTGTAACAACCCGCAAAATCAGGATCAATTTAAAAATTTTATTTTAGGAAATTTTAATGAATTTTGACAATATAAAATAATTTATTTAAATAATAATGATCACAAATTTGATTTAAATCGAAGTTAGAATGAATGATTTAATTTTATTATAAAAAGAGTTAGAAATAACGCGGTAGTTTGAAAAGTCAAACTTGAACTTTGACTAACCGTATAGGATGCAAAATTTAACGGATTTTAGTGAAACCAAAAATATTAGAATCTATTTAAAAATATCTTTCCAACGAATCCGAAAAATCGAAATTTCATAACGGGAATCAAAAGTTATGGCCAATTCAATATTTAGGATGGTCGCTATGAAATTTATAAGGGCCAAAATGCTACTTTTTGCATATAAAGGAATTTGAACTCGAAACCACTTCCATTGAGTTCAGAATGATGTTTCTACATTGAAAAACAGTAAACACTTATATATTTTGAGTTTCGGGATTTATTTGTTTAAAAATATATTTTTAATATTAAATATATTGGCCTTAAAAATAGTCATTTTTCAAACGACCTCGGTTTTCGACGAAACCACTTTTGTTGGAACCGGAATGTCAAATTATTGCTTGGTTTCAATTTTCAGAATTTTTCGAGTTAATATGTGAGCGTGGCGAAATAAAATGTGTTTTGACTATTTATAGTTAAATTTGAGCGCCTTAAAAATAGCCATTTTTCAAAAAGTCTCAGAATTCGACGAAATAAAATTTGTTAGAACCGTATTGACATAAGAAAGCCAAAAATAATTTTTCTGGATTTTTCTGAGCTAGTATGTGGCCTAGTGGAATTAACAAGTACGTTCGAAGTTAAATTAAATGATTTATTTTAAAAATAAAAGAAAACATGACTGTAACCTCAGAATTAGACCTTGGTAGTAGCGCCATCACGTTCAGTAGATGTCAAAACATTAAGTTTGACAGTCGTTGAGCTTCGTTTGGAGGTCGTACGAGAAAACACTATTTTCTATAATTAATTAATTAAATTAAAATAAAAAAAAAACCCTAAATACTAGTATAAATACGGTATGCTACAGGGCCATCGTCTTCTTCATTTTACATAGCCGCAAGAACCCATATTTGCTCAATTCTTTGAGCTTCGATTTCTCCTCCGATACTCAACGAAAATCTTCGTACCAATACCGGTTTCGAAGCTCTTCGCGAGCTCTTCGATTTGGTACCTGAACCATCACCTCCCGTCGCCTGTTGAAGCCGCCCCGAGCCCGAGAAGACCCGACGGTCGCGCCCCCCTGGGCCCCACCAGGCGCCGCCGAGCCCATCCCCCCTCTGGCCGATCAAAGGCCTCTCTTCCCCGGTCCTTCTCCAACAAACGGTGTCTGAAACCATCGACCACAGATCGAGAAAACTAGAATTGAAATTTTGAACATTCTGAAAATTCAAAGGTATAATTTGATTTCAGTTTTGCCACGCTTTTAAGCGTTACACAGTCAGTTGTTAAAAGGCAGAACTGTTCTAACATCAATAACTAACACATACAAACTTCGAATCTGAAAATTTCAGATCCGTTAGGACCGTGACAACGAATAGGATCTGCTGTGATTGATTGGAGCATTCTGAAATTATTTGGATTATTATTATTTTCCTATCCAGTCAAGGTGAGAATTCTAATTTTATTTATTTAATCAATTATTAATTATTTTCTCGCGCTAAAAATAATTGTATTATCATATTGATTCAGATCTGAAATGTTCTGTGTTGTTTGAATTGTTGATTGTTGCTTGTTGTATGTTTTGTTGTTCATGATACGCTAAATTCGCATTGGAATTTTATATATTGTTGAATTCATTTGCAGTGAGAAAGTTAGATCTAAAACATATTTTATTCAGAATAAAATCATATTTATGCAAATCAAGTTATTATAATTTATTTCATGTTATAAAAAATAATAATATTTTATTTACTCTGTAATGAACAATAGAATGGGAACGACAAATAAAAACTTATATTTTTATTTGTTGGCATAACAAAAGAAATTGATCGCCAAATAAAAATTTTATTTTTATTTGTTGATATTAAAATTTGAAAATGGACAATGAGTAAAATCTCATTTTTATTTGTTTATATTACAACAGAGATTGTTCAACAAATAAAAAACCTTATTTTTATTTGTTTGTATAACAACAGAATTTGAACGACAAATACAATATTATTTTTAATTTGTTTATTTACAATAGAATTTGAACAATGAAAAATATTATATTTTTAATGTGGATTTGTTTATATTAAGGAGGAATGATTAAAAAGAATAAATTTTTATTGTAAATTTGTTACATTAAGAATAGTGGATTAAAAAGTATATAATTCTAATATGAATTTGTTTCATTAAAAAAGAATGAAAATAAAAGATCACATTTTTATGTAAAAAATAGTGATTTCATTAAAGAGTCATATTTTATTCGTCACCTTGATTTCAATAAAAGTTGTAACATTAAAAATCTCACTTTTAACGTAATATTGTTTCGATAAACGAAGTAACATTAAAACTTCATTTTTAAGGTAATAGTGATTTCAATAAAAGAAGCAATGTAAAAGATTATATTTTTATGTGTTGATTGTTTTCAATAGAAAGATGTTGCATAAAAAGATTATATTTTTAATGTGATGTAGATTTCCCTGTAAAGACGAAAATAAAAAGATTATATTTTTATTTTCATTTTGTCGCAATGAAAAGTTCATAAGCTAAGATTACATTTTTATTGTAACTTTATTCATTGTAATAAATAGAAAAGATTACATTTATATCTAATGAAAGAATGAATAAAGAAGTTATTATTTTCATTGTAAAATAGAAAAGGTCACATTTTTACATTGTAAAATAGAAAAAGACATATTTTCTTTGCATAACAAAAGTTACATTTTTATATGTGCTTTATATATGAATTTGCACCGTATGACAAAAATTGCATTTTTCTATGATATAAAAATGTAAATTTACATTGCATGATTTAAATTACATTTTTTCTATGTGATTTAGAGATGAATAACAACGGTAGAATGAAAATTACATTTTTACATGTAATTAAAATGTGAATCTGCATTGTAGGATAAAAATTACATTTTCCTATGTAATTTAGATATGAATTTATGTCGTATGATAGGAATTACATTTTTCTATGTAATTAAAATATGAATTCCCATCGCATAATAAAGATTACATTTTTCTATGTAATTTAGAGGTGAATTAGAACGATAAAATAAAAATGACATTTTTCTTTGTAATTTATATATGAGTTATAACGGTATGGTAAAAATGTAGAAATATATTTGTTTACATTTTCTTATGTAAGTAAAAGAATAGAAATTGAAAATGCAATTATTTACATTCTTTTATATAAATAAAAAGAATAGAATTTAGAAATATATTTATTTACATTTTCTATAGTCGGTAAAAATAGAATTGTTAATGTTGAGTATTTTATCGTCATTTTGAATGCGGTAAAAATTGAATTGTTAATACTGAATATTTTATCGTCATTTTGAATGCGGTAAAAATAGAATTGTTAATGTTGAATATTTTATCGTCATTTTGAATGCGGTAAAAAAATAGAATTGTTAATGTTGAATATTTTATCGTCGTTTTGAACGCGGTGAAAATAGAATGGTTAATGTTGTCATTTTTATCGACATTCTTGGTGCGATAAAAATAGACAATGTTAGTGATTCATTTTTATCGACATTCTTGGTGCGATAAAAATAGACAATGTTAGTGATTCATTTTTATCGACATTCTTGGTGCGATAAAAATAGACAATGTTAGTGATTCATTTTTATCGACATTTTTGGTGCGATAGAAAATAAAAAGAACAGGAACATGAGAATCATTTATTTACAACTCCTATTGTAAATGAAAAGAGTAAAAATATGAGGACCACTTTATTTACAACTTCTTTTGTAAATGAAAAGACCAGAATATGTTGATCATTTTATTGGTATTTCTATGGTAAATAAAAGAACAAGACATGTGAATTCTTTTTATTTACATTTTCTGTGGAAATGAAAAAGAACAAAATAATGTGAATCCTTTTATTTACATTTTCTATCGTAAAGAAAAATAACAAAATTGTGTGAACCATTTTATTTACATTTTTCTGTCATAAAGAAAAAGTAAAAAGAGAGTTATATTTCTTATTTGCATTTTTAGATGCAAATAAAGCATAGAAAGAAAATTATACTTTTATTTGTCATTGTTTTGTTAAATAAAAGTAAAAAAGTTTAAAAGACATTTTATTTACCATTGTTTTGTTAAATAAAAGTACAAGATATAAAAGAACATTCTTATTAACCTTGTTTTGTCAAATAAAAAGACAAATACATGAGATACACTTTTATTTGTGTTTTGTGTACAAATAAAAGTACAAGACTGGAAACACACTTTTATCTACACTGTATTTGTTGAAATAGAATCGTTAACAAAATGAGTATATCACTTTCACTCATCTTCGTAGGAAACACAATTTATGTGCAAATATAAGGATTACTTTTATTTGCATAATATACAGTAGAAATTGGTTAAACCTATTAACCAAGCATGTATTTACTTATTTATATGAACTGTTGTTGGCTGAAAACCCCACACGGGTATTGGGACGATACTTGACTGACACAAATCGCAATGTTTAATTATATGTCTATCGATTGATCGACAGGCTGCGATGAGCGTTATTGTTTTATTTTAATGCTCACACAGTTGACATTGTCACTCTGGTTGTTAATGGATGGATTGAGGATTATTTCCTGTTATTACCCTATACATGAAATGTATGAAACCCATATGACCCAAATTATATGGTACATGGTTGAGTCGCATTCTAATGCAAAATTTCTTTTTAAATAAGAATTTTTATATAATAAAAAGATTTTTGTAAAATAAAAGATTTTGTATTATAAAGTATATTTTACATTCAGAATCTTTTATATATAGAATATTTTATTGATTATTTTAAAATATGTTTTTTTTATATAGTAATGATTTAATATCTTTAGGATAAACCTTTTATTTAAGATTATTAGATTTCAGCCATTATGTTTGGTGATTGATATGTCGATTGAATTTGTAGTGGACGATGTTTTAAATAACATTTATCATTTAATCCAATTTACATTGAAATTACTATATGAAATTTATAAATCTATTTTATAAATTTAATCAAAATTGGAATATTAATACATCTTTTTAGAAAGATTAAAAATTTAATTTATTTTATCTTTGATAAAATTAATGAGGACCTTTTAACATAAATAATAATTTTTATTTAAAAAGGATATTCAAAGTTGGAATGTGGCGTATGGTTGATTTTAATTAAGGATACGCGAGTTATTCAGAAAGACCGGGTCTAACCCATTCTGAATAATCATCACGACGATCAAGAGTCGAAGATGAAGACGGTGACTGAAGACCGGAGAACTTCACATCGTTTGGTTGATGGTGACTAATATCTTGAATTGGGACTGATCCCCCAAGGCAAGGTAAAAGTGATGATCTTCCAGACGTACTGGAGATCGACGGATACGTTGTTTCGTTCAGACCCAGAACGGACTTGTAAATGGATAGCATGCCTGACATTGAAATTTATTTCATGTAATTAAATTGGTTTTTATTTAATATATAAATGCATGGTGGCGGAGGATTTATTCTCTTGCTTAACACCCTTTTGTATGTTAAATATTTACCGATCGCATGATATGAGTTGTTGATGTGGTATGCCAAGTTGCACTTGATCAAGGCTTATTGTTGCAAAGCAGAGCCTTGTGGGATGATCAAAGCACAGTCTAATTAGGCATAGCTTTGTGTATATCGTGACCTCACGAGCCTCACAGCCCGGTAGAGTCTAAAACGGGAGAAGGGAACGCAGGGAGTGCACACGTTTCTTTCTAGCTAGAAGTGGTGTCGGTGCTTAAACTGGCTGACATTTTACATTGTGGTTGTTGGATTGTTCGAGGCCTCGGTTTATGCGGTCGCTACTGGCCGTAGTAAAGGTCCAAAAGGACCGGGAAGCGTGTGTTCAGGAATTGCCAATCCACAAAAGTAAGTGTGGACCGGCCCTGCAGGATCCAAGGGTTGGACAGAGTACCAATCCTGGGGCATTGCTAGAGTGTCTCGAATCGGTAAGGATCTCCTCCCTAGCCTTGACTTAGATGGAAACCCAAATTTCCAATACGACATCACGCGGTTTTGATTGTATACCTATATATGGCGACATAGTGGGATGGGGCACTCATGCCGTCTAGGATTAATACATTTACTTTGATGTATTTCAAATTGGTTGCACACTACTATTATATAATACCGTGTTTATCGTATCAAGCATTTTTTGATCATTATAAGGTAAAACCCTATCCTCCGGTTTGCGTTGCATTGTGTGATGGGACTTGGGTCTTATAATGGTTTCATTTTTCTAAAAAGCATTGCGTTATTTTAACGATTTACTTTAGTCATGCACTGGCAATCCAATGGAGTAAACCCGTTCCGCGTTAGCGGCGTGGTCCTGTGATTAGCCTTATTATTAATTAAGGTTAGTTTAAGAATTCTCACACCAGTCCCACGACTGACCTGTAGTTTGTTTCACTTTGCAAACTCGGGTGCCCTCTTTCCACACGGGCAGTCGAGTAGCTTATTTGACAGATATATAAAACAAGATCCTGGATTGAAGACTGAAGCTGTGGACATAATGTTGATAGCCTTCCACTGAGATTAGTTCAGCTGCAATGTATTCATTTATTGTATTTATCTTCCGCTGTAATTATATTCCAATGTACTCTGATATGTATATTCTGTACTCTGATGTAACATTATATGATGATATGTTATAAAAGTCTTCTGTTGTTGTTTTAATATGTTGTATGCCCAAAGTTAAAGTATTCGTAGATCTTCACTTTTTGGGTCAGACCTGTGTGGTTTATGGTCGATCCAAAGGGCGGGAATTTGCGGGTCTTTACAGTTGGTATCAGAGCTCTGGTTAGTTCAAATCTTTGGGATACAACTTGTTAGAACTGGACAAAAGACTCATCAGAGATTGGATTAGTAATGTCCAATAAGAATACTCATTAGAGATAGGATCAGCAGTATCCTAGAATGAGTAAGCTCGTTAGAGATGGGGTTAGTAATGCCCTAGAACGAGTTCAGAGTTACGAATTTATAATTAACGTATTTTTGATATTTATAATATATTTTGTGAAATATGATTTCTATATATAAAGTTATGTATATTTTGAAAAGATAATCTACCATTAAAATTTAAAATTAAGATAGTTAATTTTACAATTTTTAGCTACGTTCCTTTTCGAGGACGAAAAGTTTTTAAGTGGGGGCGATTGTAACAACCCGCAAAATCAGGATCAATTTAAAAATTTTATTTTAGGAAATTTTAATGAATTTTGACAATATAAAATAATTTATTTAAATAATAATGATCACAAATTTGATTTAAATCGAAGTTAGAATGAATGATTTAATTTTATTATAAAAAGAGTTAGAAATAACGCGGTAGTTTGAAAAGTCAAACTTGAACTTTGACTAACCGTATAGGATGCAAAATTTAACGGATTTTAGTGAAACCAAAAATATTAGAATCTATTTAAAAATATCTTTCCAACGAATCCGAAAAATCGAAATTTCATAACGGGAATCAAAAGTTATGGCCAATTCAATATTTAGGATGGTCGCTATGAAATTTATAAGGGCCAAAATGCTACTTTTTGCATATAAAGGAATTTGAACTCGAAACCACTTCCATTGAGTTCAGAATGATGTTTCTACATTGAAAAACAGTAAACACTTATATATTTTGAGTTTCGGGATTTATTTGTTTAAAAATATATTTTTAATATTAAATATATTGGCCTTAAAAATAGTCATTTTTCAAACGACCTCGGTTTTCGACGAAACCACTTTTGTTGGAACCGGAATGTCAAATTATTGCTAGGTTTCAATTTTCAGAATTTTTCGAGTTAATATGTGAGCGTGGCGAAATAAAATGTGTTTTGACTATTTATAGTTAAATTTGAGCGCCTTAAAAATAGCCATTTTTCAAAAAGTCTCAGAATTCGACGAAATAAAATTTGTTAGAACCGTATTGACATAAGAAAGCCAAAAATAATTTTTCTGGATTTTTCTGAGCTAGTATGTGGCCCTAGTGGAATTAACAAGTACGTTCGAAGTTAAATTAAATGATTTATTTTAAAAATAAAAGAAAACATGACTGTAACCTCAGAATTAGACCTTGGTAGTAGCGCCATCACGTTCAGTAGATGTCAAAACATTAAGTTTGACAGTCGTTGAGCTTCGTTTGGAGGTCGTACGAGAAAACACTATTTTCTATAATTAATTAATTAAATTAAAATAAAAAAAAACCCTAAATACTAGTATAAATACGGTATGCTACAGGGCCATCGTCTTCTTCATTTTACACAGCCGCAAGAACCCATATTTGCTCAATTCTTTGAGCTTCGATTTCTCCTCCGATACTCAACGAAAATCTTCGTACCAATACCCGTTTCGAAGCTCTTCGCGAGCTCTTCGATTTGGTACCTGAACCATCACCTCCCGTCGCCTGTTGAAGCCGCCCCGAGCCCGAGAAGACCCGACGGTCGCGCCCCCCTGGGCCCCACCAGGCGCCGCCGAGCCCATCCCCCCTCTGGCCGATCAAAGGCCTCTCTTCCCCGGTCCTTCTCCAACAAACGGTGTCTGAAACCATCGACCACAGATCGAGAAAACTGGAATTGAAATTTTGAACATTCTGAAAATTCAAAGGTATAATTTGATTTCAGTTTTGCCACGCTTTTAAGCGTTACACAGTCAGTTGTTAAAAGGCAGAACTGTTCTAACATCAATAACTAACACATACAAACTTCGAATCTGAAAATTTCAGATCCGTTAGGACCGTGACAACGAATAGGATCTGCTGTGATTGATTGGAGCATTCTGAAATTATTTGGATTATTATTATTTTCCTATCCAGTCAAGGTGAGAATTCTAATTTTATTTATTTAATCAATTATTAATTATTTTCTCGCGCTAAAAATAATTGTATTATCATATTGATTCAGATCTGAAATGTTCTGTGTTGTTTGAATTGTTGATTGTTGCTTGTTGTATGTTTTGTTGTTCATGATACGCTAAATTCGCATTGGAATTTTATATATTGTTGAATTCATTTGCAGTGAGAAAGTTAGATCTAAAACATATTTTATTCAGAATAAAATCATATTTATGCAAATCAAGTTATTATAATTTATTTCATGTTATAAAAAATAATAATATTTTATTTACTCTGTAATGAACAATAGAATGGGAACGACAAATAAAAACTTATATTTTTATTTGTTGGCATAACAAAAGAAATTGATCGCCAAATAAAAAGTTTATTTTTATTTGTTGATATTAAAATTTGAAAATGGACAATGAGTAAAATCTCATTTTTATTTGTTTATATTACAACAGAGATTGTTCAACAAATAAAAAACCTTATTTTTATTTGTTTGTATAACAACAGAATTTGAACGACAAATACAATATTATTTTTAATTTGTTTATTTACAATAGAATTTGAACAATGAAAAATATTATATTTTTAATGTGGATTTGTTTATATTAAGGAGGAATGATTAAAAAGAATAAATTTTTATTGTAAATTTGTTACATTAAGAATAGTGGATTAAAAAGTATATAATTCTAATATGAATTTGTTTCATTAAAAAAGAATGAAAATAAAAGATCACATTTTTATGTAAAAAATAGTGATTTCATTAAAGAGTCATATTTTATTCGTCACCTTGATTTCAATAAAAGTTGTAACATTAAAAATCTCACTTTTAACGTAATATTGTTTCGATAAACGAAGTAACATTAAAACTTCATTTTTAAGGTAATAGTGATTTCAATAAAAGAAGCAATGTAAAAGATTATATTTTTATGTGTTGATTGTTTTCAATAGAAAGATGTTGCATAAAAAGATTATATTTTTAATGTGATGTAGATTTCCCTGTAAAGACGAAAATAAAAAGATTATATTTTTATTTTCATTTTGTCGCAATGAAAAGTTCATAAGCTAAGATTACATTTTTATTGTAACTTTATTCATTGTAATAAATAGAAAAGATTACATTTATATCTAATGAAAGAATGAATAAAGAAGTTATTATTTTCATTGTAAAATAGAAAAGGTCACATTTTTACATTGTAAAATAGAAAAAGACATATTTTCTTTGCATAACAAAAGTTACATTTTTATATGTGCTTTATATATGAATTTGCACCGTATGACAAAAATTGCATTTTTCTATGATATAAAAATGTAAATTTACATTGCATGATTTAAATTACATTTTTTCTATGTGATTTAGAGACGAATAACAACGGTAGAATGAAAATTACATTTTTACATTTTTACATGTAATTAAAATGTGAATCTGCATTGTAGGATAAAAATTACATTTTCCTATGTAATTTAGATATGAATTTATGTCGTATGATAGGAATTACATTTTTCTATGTAATTAAAATATGAATTCCCATCGCATAATAAAGATTACATTTTTCTATGTAATTTAGAGGTGAATTAGAACGATAAAATAAAAATGACATTTTTCTTTGTAATTTATATATGAGTTATAACGGTATGGTAAAAATGTAGAAATATATTTGTTTACATTTTCTTATGTAAGTAAAAGAATAGAAATTGAAAATGCAATTATTTACATTCTTTTATATAAATAAAAAGAATAGAATTTAGAAATATATTTATTTACATTTTCTATAGTCGGTAAAAATAGAATTGTTAATGTTGAGTATTTTATCGTCATTTTGAATGCGGTAAAAATTGAATTGTTAATACTGAATATTTTATCGTCATTTTGAATGCGGTAAAAATAGAATTGTTAATGTTGAATATTTTATCGTCATTTTGAATGCGGTAAAAAAATAGAATTGTTAATGTTGAATATTTTATCGTCGTTTTGAACGCGGTGAAAATAGAATGGTTAATGTTGTCATTTTTATCGACATTCTTGGTGCGATAAAAATAGACAATGTTAGTGATTCATTTTTATCGACATTCTTGGTGCGATAAAAATAGACAATGTTAGTGATTCATTTTTATCGACATTCTTGGTGCGATAAAAATAGACAATGTTAGTGATTCATTTTTATCGACATTTTTGGTGCGATAGAAAATAAAAAGAACAGGAACATGAGAATCATTTATTTACAACTCCTATTGTAAATGAAAAGAGTAAAAATATGAGGACCACTTTATTTACAACTTCTTTTGTAAATGAAAAGACCAGAATATGTTGATCATTTTATTGGTATTTCTATGGTAAATAAAAGAACAAGACATGTGAATTCTTTTTATTTACATTTTCTGTGGAAATGAAAAAGAACAAAATAATGTGAATCCTTTTATTTACATTTTCTATCGTAAAGAAAAATAACAAAATTGTGTGAACCATTTTATTTACATTTTTCTGTCATAAAGAAAAAGTAAAAAGAGAGTTATATTTCTTATTTGCATTTTTAGATGCAAATAAAGCATAGAAAGAAAATTATACTTTTATTTGTCATTGTTTTGTTAAATAAAAGTAAAAAAGTTTAAAAGACATTTTATTTACCATTGTTTTGTTAAATAAAAGTACAAGATATAAAAGAACATTCTTATTAACCTTGTTTTGTCAAATAAAAAGACAAATACATGAGATACACTTTTATTTGTGTTTTGTGTACAAATAAAAGTACAAGACTGGAAACACACTTTTATCTACACTGTATTTGTTGAAATAGAATCGTTAACAAAATGAGTATATCACTTTCACTCATCTTCGTAGGAAACACAATTTATGTGCAAATATAAGGATTACTTTTATTTGCATAATATACAGTAGAAATTGGTTAAACCTATTAACCAAGCATGTATTTACTTATTTATATGAACTGTTGTTGGCTGAAAACCCCACACGGGTATTGGGACGATACTTGACTGACACAAATCCCAATGTTTAATTATATGTCTATCGATTGATCGACAGGCTGCGATGAGCGTTATTGTTTTATTTTAATGCTCACACAGTTGACATTGTCACTCTGGTTGTTAATGGATGGATTGAGGATTATTTCCTGTTATTACCCTATACATGAAATGTATGAAACCCATATGACCCAAATTATATGGTACATGGTTGAGTCGCATTCTAATGCAAAATTTCTTTTTAAATAAGAATTTTTATATAATAAAAAGATTTTTGTAAAATAAAAGATTTTGTATTATAAAGTATATTTTACATTCAGAATCTTTTATATATAGAATATTTTATTGATTATTTTAAAATATGTTTTTTTTTATATAGTAATGATTTAATATCTTTAGGATAAACCTTTTATTTAAGATTATTAGATTTCAGCCATTATGTTTGGTGATTGATATGTCGATTGAATTTGTAGTGGACGATGTTTTAAATAACATTTATCATTTAATCCAATTTACATTGAAATTACTATATGAAATTTATAAATCTATTTTATAAATTTAATCAAAATTGGAATATTAATACATCTTTTTAGAAAGATTAAAAATTTAATTTATTTTATCTTTGATAAAATTAATGAGGACCTTTTAACATAAATAATAATTTTTATTTAAAAAGGATATTCAAAGTTGGAATGTGGCGTATGGTTGATTTTAATTAAGGATACGCGAGTTATTCAGAAAGACCGGGTCTAACCCATTCTGAATAATCATCACGACGATCAAGAGTCGAAGATGAAGACGGTGACTGAAGACCGGAGAACTTCACATCGTTTGGTTGATGGTGACTAATATCTTGAATTGGGACTGATCCCCCAAGGCAAGGTAAAAGTGATGATCTTCCAGACGTACTGGAGATCGACGGATACGTTGTTTCGTTCAGACCCAGAACGGACTTGTAAATGGATAGCATGCCTGACATTGAAATTTATTTCATGTAATTAAATTGGTTTTTATTTAATATATAAATGCATGGTGGCGGAGGATTTATTCTCTTGCTTAACACCCTTTTGTATGTTAAATATTTACCGATCGCATGATATGAGTTGTTGATGTGGTATGCCAAGTTGCACTTGATCAAGGCTTATTGTTGCAAAGCAGAGCCTTGTGGGATGATCAAAGCACAGTCTAATTAGGCATAGCTTTGTGTATATCGTGACCTCACGAGCCTCACAGCCCGGTAGAGTCTAAAACGGGAGAAGGGAACGCAGGGAGTGCACACGTTTCTTTCTAGCTAGAAGTGGTGTCGGTGCTTAAACTGGCTGACATTTTACATTGTGGTTGTTGGATTGTTCGAGGCCTCGGTTTATGCGGTCGCTACTGGCCGTAGTAAAGGTCCAAAAGGACCGGGAAGCGTGTGTTCAGGAATTGCCAATCCACAAAAGTAAGTGTGGACCGGCCCTGCAGGATCCAAGGGTTGGACAGAGTACCAATCCTGGGGCATTGCTAGAGTGTCTCGAATCGGCAAGGATCTCCTCCCTAACCTTGACTTAGATGGAAACCCAAATTTCCAATACGACATCACGCGGTTTTGATTGTATACCTATATATGGCGACATAGTGGGATGGGGCACTCATGCCGTCTAGGATTAATACATTTACTTTGATGTATTTCAAATTGGTTGCACACTACTATTATATAATACCGTGTTTATCGTATCAAGCATTTTTTGATCATTATAAGGTAAAACCCTATCCTCCGGTTTGCGTTGCATTGTGTGATGGGACTTGGGTCTTATAATGGTTTCATTTTTCTAAAAAGCATTGCGTTATTTTAACGATTTACTTTAGTCATGCACTGGCAATCCAATGGAGTAAACCCGTTCCGCGTTAGCGGCGTGGTCCTGTGATTAGCCTTATTATTAATTAAGGTTAGTTTAAGAATTCTCACACCAGTCCCACGACTGACCTGTAGTTTGTTTCACTTTGCAAACTCGGGTGCCCTCTTTCCACACGGGCAGTCGAGTAGCTTATTTGACAGATATATAAAACAAGATCCTGGATTGAAGACTGAAGCTGTGGACATAATGTTGATAGCCTTCCACTGAGATTAGTTCAGCTGCAATGTATTCATTTATTGTATTTATCTTCCGCTGTAATTATATTCCAATGTACTCTGATATGTATATTCTGTACTCTGATGTAACATTATATGATGATATGTTATAAAAGTCTTCTGTTGTTGTTTTAATATGTTGTATGCCCAAAGTTAAAGTATTCGTAGATCTTCACTTTTTGGGTCAGACCTGTGTGGTTTATGGTCGATCCAAAGGGCGGGAATTTGCGGGTCTTTACAGTTGGTATCAGAGCTCTGGTTAGTTCAAATCTTTGGGATACAACTTGTTAGAACTGGACAAAAGACTCATCAGAGATTGGATTAGTAATGTCCAATAAGAATACTCATTAGAGATAGGATCAGCAGTATCCTAGAATGAGTAAGCTCGTTAGAGATGGGGTTAGTAATGCCCTAGAACGAGTTCAGAGTTACGAATTTATAATTAACGTATTTTTGATATTTATAATATATTTTGTGAAATATGATTTCTATATATAAAGTTATGTATATTTTGAAAAGATAATCTACCATTAAAATTTAAAATTAAGATAGTTAATTTTACAATTTTTAGCTACGTTCCTTTTCGAGGACGAAAAGTTTTTAAGTGGGGGCGATTGTAACAACCCGCAAAATCAGGATCAATTTAAAAATTTTATTTTAGGAAATTTTAATGAATTTTGACAATATAAAATAATTTATTTAAATAATAATGATCACAAATTTGATTTAAATCGAAGTTAGAATGAATGATTTAATTTTATTATAAAAAGAGTTAGAAATAACGCGGTAGTTTGAAAAGTCAAACTTGAACTTTGACTAACCGTATAGGATGCAAAATTTAACGGATTTTAGTGAAACCAAAAATATTAGAATCTATTTAAAAATATCTTTCCAACGAATCCGAAAAATCGAAATTTCATAACGGGAATCAAAAGTTATGGCCAATTCAATATTTAGGATGGTCGCTATGAAATTTATAAGGGCCAAAATGCTACTTTTTGCATATAAAGGAATTTGAACTCGAAACCACTTCCATTGAGTTCAGAATGATGTTTCTACATTGAAAAACAGTAAACACTTATATATTTTGAGTTTCGGGATTTATTTGTTTAAAAATATATTTTTAATATTAAATATATTGGCCTTAAAAATAGTCATTTTTCAAACGACCTCGGTTTTCGACGAAACCACTTTTGTTGGAACCGGAATGTCAAATTATTGCTAGGTTTCAATTTTCAGAATTTTTCGAGTTAATATGTGAGCGTGGCGAAATAAAATGTGTTTTGACTATTTATAGTTAAATTTGAGCGCCTTAAAAATAGCCATTTTTCAAAAAGTCTCAGAATTCGACGAAATAAAATTTGTTAGAACCGTATTGACATAAGAAAGCCAAAAATAATTTTTCTGGATTTTTCTGAGCTAGTATGTGGCCCTAGTGGAATTAACAAGTACGTTCGAAGTTAAATTAAATGATTTATTTTAAAAATAAAAGAAAACATGACTGTAACCTCAGAATTAGACCTTGGTAGTAGCGCCATCACGTTCAGTAGATGTCAAAACATTAAGTTTGACAGTCGTTGAGCTTCGTTTGGAGGTCGTACGAGAAAACACTATTTTCTATAATTAATTAATTAAATTAAAATAAAAAAAAACCCTAAATACTAGTATAAATACGGTATGCTACAGGGCCATCGTCTTCTTCATTTTACACAGCCGCAAGAACCCATATTTGCTCAATTCTTTGAGCTTCGATTTCTCCTCCGATACTCAACGAAAATCTTCGTACCAATACCCGTTTCGAAGCTCTTCGCGAGCTCTTCGATTTGGTACCTGAACCATCACCTCCCGTCGCCTGTTGAAGCCGCCCCGAGCCCGAGAAGACCCGACGGTCGCGCCCCCCTGGGCCCCACCAGGCGCCGCCGAGCCCATCCCCCCTCTGGCCGATCAAAGGCCTCTCTTCCCCGGTCCTTCTCCAACAAACGGTGTCTGAAACCATCGACCACAGATCGAGAAAACTGGAATTGAAATTTTGAACATTCTGAAAATTCAAAGGTATAATTTGATTTCAGTTTTGCCACGCTTTTAAGCGTTACACAGTCAGTTGTTAAAAGGCAGAACTGTTCTAACATCAATAACTAACACATACAAACTTCGAATCTGAAAATTTCAGATCCGTTAGGACCGTGACAACGAATAGGATCTGCTGTGATTGATTGGAGCATTCTGAAATTATTTGGATTATTATTATTTTCCTATCCAGTCAAGGTGAGAATTCTAATTTTATTTATTTAATCAATTATTAATTATTTTCTCGCGCTAAAAATAATTGTATTATCATATTGATTCAGATCTGAAATGTTCTGTGTTGTTTGAATTGTTGATTGTTGCTTGTTGTATGTTTTGTTGTTCATGATACGCTAAATTCGCATTGGAATTTTATATATTGTTGAATTCATTTGCAGTGAGAAAGTTAGATCTAAAACATATTTTATTCAGAATAAAATCATATTTATGCAAATCAAGTTATTATAATTTATTTCATGTTATAAAAAATAATAATATTTTATTTACTCTGTAATGAACAATAGAATGGGAACGACAAATAAAAACTTATATTTTTATTTGTTGGCATAACAAAAGAAATTGATCGCCAAATAAAAAGTTTATTTTTATTTGTTGATATTAAAATTTGAAAATGGACAATGAGTAAAATCTCATTTTTATTTGTTTATATTACAACAGAGATTGTTCAACAAATAAAAAACCTTATTTTTATTTGTTTGTATAACAACAGAATTTGAACGACAAATACAATATTATTTTTAATTTGTTTATTTACAATAGAATTTGAACAATGAAAAATATTATATTTTTAATGTGGATTTGTTTATATTAAGGAGGAAAGATTAAAAAGAATAAATTTTTATTGTAAATTTGTTACATTAAGAATAGTGGATTAAAAAGTATATAATTCTAATATGAATTTGTTTCATTAAAAAAGAATGAAAATAAAAGATCACATTTTTATGTAAAAAATAGTGATTTCATTAAAGAGTCATATTTTATTCGTCACCTTGATTTCAATAAAAGTTGTAACATTAAAAATCTCACTTTTAACGTAATATTGTTTCGATAAACGAAGTAACATTAAAACTTCATTTTTAAGGTAATAGTGATTTCAATAAAAGAAGCAATGTAAAAGATTATATTTTTATGTGTTGATTGTTTTCAATAGAAAGATGTTGCATAAAAAGATTATATTTTTAATGTGATGTAGATTTCCCTGTAAAGACGAAAATAAAAAGATTATATTTTTATTTTCATTTTGTCGCAATGAAAAGTTCATAAGCTAAGATTACATTTTTATTGTAACTTTATTCATTGTAATAAATAGAAAAGATTACATTTATATCTAATGAAAGAATGAATAAAGAAGTTATTATTTTCATTGTAAAATAGAAAAGGTCACATTTTTACATTGTAAAATAGAAAAAGACATATTTTCTTTGCATAACAAAAGTTACATTTTTATATGTGCTTTATATATGAATTTGCACCGTATGACAAAAATTGCATTTTTCTATGATATAAAAATGTAAATTTACATTGCATGATTTAAATTACATTTTTTCTATGTGATTTAGAGATGAATAACAACGGTAGAATGAAAATTACATTTTTACATTTTTACATGTAATTAAAATGTGAATCTGCATTGTAGGATAAAAATTACATTTTCCTATGTAATTTAGATATGAATTTATGTCGTATGATAGGAATTACATTTTTCTATGTAATTAAAATATGAATTCCCATCGCATAATAAAGATTACATTTTTCTATGTAATTTAGAGGTGAATTAGAACGATAAAATAAAAATGACATTTTTCTTTGTAATTTATATATGAGTTATAACGGTATGGTAAAAATGTAGAAATATATTTGTTTACATTTTCTTATGTAAGTAAAAGAATAGAAATTGAAAATGCAATTATTTACATTCTTTTATATAAATAAAAAGAATAGAATTTAGAAATATATTTATTTACATTTTCTATAGTCGGTAAAAATAGAATTGTTAATGTTGAGTATTTTATCGTCATTTTGAATGCGGTAAAAATTGAATTGTTAATACTGAATATTTTATCGTCATTTTGAATGCGGTAAAAATAGAATTGTTAATGTTGAATATTTTATCGTCATTTTGAATGCGGTAAAAAAATAGAATTGTTAATGTTGAATATTTTATCGTCGTTTTGAACGCGGTGAAAATAGAATGGTTAATGTTGTCATTTTTATCGACATTCTTGGTGCGATAAAAATAGACAATGTTAGTGATTCATTTTTATCGACATTCTTGGTGCGATAAAAATAGACAATGTTAGTGATTCATTTTTATCGACATTCTTGGTGCGATAAAAATAGACAATGTTAGTGATTCATTTTTATCGACATTTTTGGTGCGATAGAAAATAAAAAGAACAGGAACATGAGAATCATTTATTTACAACTCCTATTGTAAATGAAAAGAGTAAAAATATGAGGACCACTTTATTTACAACTTCTTTTGTAAATGAAAAGACCAGAATATGTTGATCATTTTATTGGTATTTCTATGGTAAATAAAAGAACAAGACATGTGAATTCTTTTTATTTACATTTTCTGTGGAAATGAAAAAGAACAAAATAATGTGAATCCTTTTATTTACATTTTCTATCGTAAAGAAAAATAACAAAATTGTGTGAACCATTTTATTTACATTTTTCTGTCATAAAGTAAAAGTAAAAAGAGAGTTATATTTCTTATTTGCATTTTTAGATGCAAATAAAGCATAGAAAGAAAATTATACTTTTATTTGTCATTGTTTTGTTAAATAAAAGTAAAAAAGTTTAAAAGACATTTTATTTACCATTGTTTTGTTAAATAAAAGTACAAGATATAAAAGAACATTCTTATTAACCTTGTTTTGTCAAATAAAAAGACAAATACATGAGATACACTTTTATTTGTGTTTTGTGTACAAATAAAAGTACAAGACTGGAAACACACTTTTATCTACACTGTATTTGTTGAAATAGAATCGTTAACAAAATGAGTATATCACTTTCACTCATCTTCGTAGGAAACACAATTTATGTGCAAATATAAGGATTACTTTTATTTGCATAATATACAGTAGAAATTGGTTAAACCTATTAACCAAGCATGTATTTACTTATTTATATGAACTGTTGTTGGCTGAAAACCCCACACGGGTATTGGGACGATACTTGACTGACACAAATCCCAATGTTTAATTATATGTCTATCGATTGATCGACAGGCTGCGATGAGCGTTATTGTTTTATTTTAATGCTCACACAGTTGACATTGTCACTCTGGTTGTTAATGGATGGATTGAGGATTATTTCCTGTTATTACCCGATACATGAAATGTATGAAACCCATATGACCCAAATTATATGGTACATGGTTGAGTCGCATTCTAATGCAAAATTTCTTTTTAAATAAGAATTTTTATATAATAAAAAGATTTTTGTAAAATAAAAGATTTTGTATTATAAAGTATATTTTACATTCAGAATCTTTTATATATAGAATATTTTATTGATTATTTTAAAATATGTTTTTTTTATATAGTAATGATTTAATATCTTTAGGATAAACCTTTTATTTAAGATTATTAGATTTCAGCCATTATGTTTGGTGATTGATATGTCGATTGGATTTGTAGTGGACGATGTTTTAAATAACATTTATCATTTAATCCAATTTACATTGAAATTACTATATGAAATTTATAAATCTATTTTATAAATTTAATCAAAATTGGAATATTAATACATCTTTTTAGAAAGATTAAAAATTTAATTTATTTTATCTTTGATAAAATTAATGAGGACCTTTTAACATAAATAATAATTTTTATTTAAAAAGGATATTCAAAGTTGGAATGTGGCGTATGGTTGATTTTAATTAAGGATACGCGAGTTATTCAGAAAGACCGGGTCTAACCCATTCTGAATAATCATCACGACGATCAAGAGTCGAAGATGAAGACGGTGACTGAAGACCGGAGAACTTCACATCGTTTGGTTGATGGTGACTAATATCTTGAATTGGGACTGATCCCCCAAGGCAAGGTAAAAGTGATGATCTTCCAGACGTACTGGAGATCGACGGATACGTTGTTTCGTTCAGACCCAGAACGGACTTGTAAATGGATAGCATGCCTGACATTGAAATTTATTTCATGTAATTAAATTGGTTTTTATTTAATATATAAATGCATGGTGGCGGAGGATTTATTCTCTTGCTTAACACCCTTTTGTATGTTAAATATTTACCGATCGCATGATATGAGTTGTTGATGTGGTATGCCAAGTTGCACTTGATCAAGGCTTATTGTTGCAAAGCAGAGCCTTGTGGGATGATCAAAGCACAGTCTAATTAGGCATAGCTTTGTGTATATCGTGACCTCACGAGCCTCACAGCCCGGTAGAGTCTAAAACGGGAGAAGGGAACGCAGGGAGTGCACACGTTTCTTTCTAGCTAGAAGTGGTGTCGGTGCTTAAACTGGCTGACATTTTACATTGTGGTTGTTGGATTGTTCGAGGCCTCGGTTTATGCGGTCGCTACTGGCCGTAGTAAAGGTCCAAAAGGACCGGGAAGCGTGTGTTCAGGAATTGCCAATCCACAAAAGTAAGTGTGGACCGGCCCTGCAGGATCCAAGGGTTGGACAGAGTACCAATCCTGGGGCATTGCTAGAGTGTCTCGAATCGGTAAGGATCTCCTCCCTAGCCTTGACTTAGATGGAAACCCAAATTTCCAATACGACATCACGCGGTTTTGATTGTATACCTATATATGGCGACATAGTGGGATGGGGCACTCATGCCGTCTAGGATTAATACATTTACTTTGATGTATTTCAAATTGGTTGCACACTACTATTATATAATACCGTGTTTATCGTATCAAGCATTTTTTGATCATTATAAGGTAAAACCCTATCCTCCGGTTTGCGTTGCATTGTGTGATGGGACTTGGGTCTTATAATGGTTTCATTTTTCTAAAAAGCATTGCGTTATTTTAACGATTTACTTTAGTCATGCACTGGCAATCCAATGGAGTAAACCCGTTCCGCGTTAGCGGCGTGGTCCTGTGATTAGCCTTATTATTAATTAAGGTTAGTTTAAGAATTCTCACACCAGTCCCACGACTGACCTGTAGTTTGTTTCACTTTGCAAACTCGGGTGCCCTCTTTCCACACGGGCAGTCGAGTAGCTTATTTGACAGATATATAAAACAAGATCCTGGATTGAAGACTGAAGCTGTGGACATAATGTTGATAGCCTTCCACTGAGATTAGTTCAGCTGCAATGTATTCATTTATTGTATTTATCTTCCGCTGTAATTATATTCCAATGTACTCTGATATGTATATTCTGTACTCTGATGTAACATTATATGATGATATGTTATAAAAGTCTTCTGTTGTTGTTTTAATATGTTGTATGCCCAAAGTTAAAGTATTCGTAGATCTTCACTTTTTGGGTCAGACCTGTGTGGTTTATGGTCGATCCAAAGGGCGGGAATTTGCGGGTCTTTACAGTTGGTATCAGAGCTCTGGTTAGTTCAAATCTTTGGGATACAACTTGTTAGAACTGGACAAAAGACTCATCAGAGATTGGATTAGTAATGTCCAATAAGAATACTCATTAGAGATAGGATCAGCAGTATCCTAGAATGAGTAAGCTCGTTAGAGATGGGGTTAGTAATGCCCTAGAACGAGTTCAGAGTTACGAATTTATAATTAACGTATTTTTGATATTTATAATATATTTTGTGAAATATGATTTCTATATATAAAGTTATGTATATTTTGAAAAGATAATCTACCATTAAAATTTAAAATTAAGATAGTTAATTTTACAATTTTTAGCTACGTTCCTTTTCGAGGACGAAAAGTTTTTAAGTGGGGGCGATTGTAACAACCCGCAAAATCAGGATCAATTTAAAAATTTTATTTTAGGAAATTTTAATGAATTTTGACAATATAAAATAATTTATTTAAATAATAATGATCACAAATTTGATTTAAATCGAAGTTAGAATGAATGATTTAATTTTATTATAAAAAGAGTTAGAAATAACGCGGTAGTTTGAAAAGTCAAACTTGAACTTTGACTAACCGTATAGGATGCAAAATTTAACGGATTTTAGTGAAACCAAAAATATTAGAATCTATTTAAAAATATCTTTCCAACGAATCCGAAAAATCGAAATTTCATAACGGGAATCAAAAATTATGGCCAATTCAATATTTAGGATGGTCGCTATGAAATTTATAAGGGCCAAAATGCTACTTTTTGCATATAAAGGAATTTGAACTCGAAACCACTTCCATTGAGTTCAGAATGATGTTTCTACATTGAAAAACAGTAAACACTTATATATTTTGAGTTTCGGGATTTATTTGTTTAAAAATATATTTTTAATATTAAATATATTGGCCTTAAAAATAGTCATTTTTCAAACGACCTCGGTTTTCGACGAAACCACTTTTGTTGGAACCGGAATGTCAAATTATTGCTAGGTTTCAATTTTCAGAATTTTTCGAGTTAATATGTGAGCGTGGCGAAATAAAATGTGTTTTGACTATTTATAGTTAAATTTGAGCGCCTTAAAAATAGCCATTTTTCAAAAAGTCTCAGAATTCGACGAAATAAAATTTGTTAGAACCGTATTGACATAAGAAAGCCAAAAATAATTTTTCTGGATTTTTCTGAGCTAGTATGTGGCCCTAGTGGAATTAACAAGTACGTTCGAAGTTAAATTAAATGATTTATTTTAAAAATAAAAGAAAACATGACTGTAACCTCAGAATTAGACCTTGGTAGTAGCGCCATCACGTTCAGTAGATGTCAAAACATTAAGTTTGACAGTCGTTGAGCTTCGTTTGGAGGTCGTACGAGAAAACACTATTTTCTATAATTAATTAATTAAATTAAAATAAAAAAAAACCCTAAATACTAGTATAAATACGGTATGCTACAGGGCCATCGTCTTCTTCATTTTACACAGCCGCAAGAACCCATATTTGCTCAATTCTTTGAGCTTCGATTTCTCCTCCGATACTCAACGAAAATCTTCGTACCAATACCCGTTTCGAAGCTCTTCGCGAGCTCTTCGATTTGGTACCTGAACCATCACCTCCCGTCGCCTGTTGAAGCCGCCCCGAGCCCGAGAAGACCCGACGGTCGCGCCCCCCTGGGCCCCACCAGGCGCCGCCGAGCCCATCCCCCCTCTGGCCGATCAAAGGCCTCTCTTCCCCGGTCCTTCTCCAACAAACGGTGTCTGAAACCATCGACCACAGATCGAGAAAACTGGAATTGAAATTTTGAACATTCTGAAAATTCAAAGGTATAATTTGATTTCAGTTTTGCCACGCTTTTAAGCGTTACACAGTCAGTTGTTAAAAGGCAGAACTGTTCTAACATCAATAACTAACACATACAAACTTCGAATCTGAAAATTTCAGATCCGTTAGGACCGTGACAACGAATAGGATCTGCTGTGATTGATTGGAGCATTCTGAAATTATTTGGATTATTATTATTTTCCTATCCAGTCAAGGTGAGAATTCTAATTTTATTTATTTAATCAATTATTAATTATTTTCTCGCGCTAAAAATAATTGTATTATCATATTGATTCAGATCTGAAATGTTCTGTGTTGTTTGAATTGTTGATTGTTGCTTGTTGTATGTTTTGTTGTTCATGATACGCTAAATTCGCATTGGAATTTTATATATTGTTGAATTCATTTGCAGTGAGAAAGTTAGATCTAAAACATATTTTATTCAGAATAAAATCATATTTATGCAAATCAAGTTATTATAATTTATTTCATGTTATAAAAAATAATAATATTTTATTTACTCTGTAATGAACAATAGAATGGGAACGACAAATAAAAACTTATATTTTTATTTGTTGGCATAACAAAAGAAATTGATCGCCAAATAAAAAGTTTATTTTTATTTGTTGATATTAAAATTTGAAAATGGACAATGAGTAAAATCTCATTTTTATTTGTTTATATTACAACAGAGATTGTTCAACAAATAAAAAACCTTATTTTTATTTGTTTGTATAACAACAGAATTTGAACGACAAATACAATATTATTTTTAATTTGTTTATTTACAATAGAATTTGAACAATGAAAAATATTATATTTTTAATGTGGATTTGTTTATATTAAGGAGGAATGATTAAAAAGAATAAATTTTTATTGTAAATTTGTTACATTAAGAATAGTGGATTAAAAAGTATATAATTCTAATATGAATTTGTTTCATTAAAAAAGAATGAAAATAAAAGATCACATTTTTATGTAAAAAATAGTGATTTCATTAAAGAGTCATATTTTATTCGTCACCTTGATTTCAATAAAAGTTGTAACATTAAAAATCTCACTTTTAACGTAATATTGTAGCGATAAACGAAGTAACATTAAAACTTCATTTTTAAGGTAATAGTGATTTCAATAAAAGAAGCAATGTAAAAGATTATATTTTTATGTGTTGATTGTTTTCAATAGAAAGATGTTGCATAAAAAGATTATATTTTTAATGTGATGTAGATTTCCCTGTAAAGACGAAAATAAAAAGATTATATTTTTATTTTCATTTTGTCGCAATGAAAAGTTCATAAGCTAAGATTACATTTTTATTGTAACTTTATTCATTGTAATAAATAGAAAAGATTACATTTATATCTAATGAAAGAATGAATAAAGAAGTTATTATTTTCATTGTAAAATAGAAAAGGTCACATTTTTACATTGTAAAATAGAAAAAGACATATTTTCTTTGCATAACAAAAGTTACATTTTTATATGTGCTTTATATATGAATTTGCACCGTATGACAAAAATTGCATTTTTCTATGATATAAAAATGTAAATTTACATTGCATGATTTAAATTACATTTTTTCTATGTGATTTAGAGATGAATAACAACGGTAGAATGAAAATTACATTTTTACATTTTTACATGTAATTAAAATGTGAATCTGCATTGTAGGATAAAAATTACATTTTCCTATGTAATTTAGATATGAATTTATGTCGTATGATAGGAATTACATTTTTCTATGTAATTAAAATATGAATTCCCATCGCATAATAAAGATTACATTTTTCTATGTAATTTAGAGGTGAATTAGAACGATAAAATAAAAATGACATTTTTCTTTGTAATTTATATATGAGTTATAACGGTATGGTAAAAATGTAGAAATATATTTGTTTACATTTTCTTATGTAAGTAAAAGAATAGAAATTGAAAATGCAATTATTTACATTCTTTTATATAAATAAAAAGAATAGAATTTAGAAATATATTTATTTACATTTTCTATAGTCGGTAAAAATAGAATTGTTAATGTTGAGTATTTTATCGTCATTTTGAATGCGGTAAAAATTGAATTGTTAATACTGAATATTTTATCGTCATTTTGAATGCGGTAAAAATAGAATTGTTAATGTTGAATATTTTATCGTCATTTTGAATGCGGTAAAAAAATAGAATTGTTAATGTTGAATATTTTATCGTCGTTTTGAACGCGGTGAAAATAGAATGGTTAATGTTGTCATTTTTATCGACATTCTTGGTGCGATAAAAATAGACAATGTTAGTGATTCATTTTTATCGACATTCTTGGTGCGATAAAAATAGACAATGTTAGTGATTCATTTTTATCGACATTCTTGGTGCGATAAAAATAGACAATGTTAGTGATTCATTTTTATCGACATTTTTGGTGCGATAGAAAATAAAAAGAACAGGAACATGAGAATCATTTATTTACAACTCCTATTGTAAATGAAAAGAGTAAAAATATGAGGACCACTTTATTTACAACTTCTTTTGTAAATGAAAAGACCAGAATATGTTGATCATTTTATTGGTATTTCTATGGTAAATAAAAGAACAAGACATGTGAATTCTTTTTATTTACATTTTCTGTGGAAATGAAAAAGAACAAAATAATGTGAATCCTTTTATTTACATTTTCTATCGTAAAGAAAAATAACAAAATTGTGTGAACCATTTTATTTACATTTTTCTGTCGTAAAGAAAAAGTAAAAAGAGAGTTATATTTCTTATTTGCATTTTTAGATGCAAATAAAGCATAGAAAGAAAATTATACTTTTATTTGTCATTGTTTTGTTAAATAAAAGTAAAAAAGTTTAAAAGACATTTTATTTACCATTGTTTTGTTAAATAAAAGTACAAGATATAAAAGAACATTCTTATTAACCTTGTTTTGTCAAATAAAAAGACAAATACATGAGATACACTTTTATTTGTGTTTTGTGTACAAATAAAAGTACAAGACTGGAAACACACTTTTATCTACACTGTATTTGTTGAAATAGAATCGTTAACAAAATGAGTATATCACTTTCACTCATCTTCGTAGGAAACACAATTTATGTGCAAATATAAGGATTACTTTTATTTGCATAATATACAGTAGAAATTGGTTAAACCTATTAACCAATCATGTATTTACTTATTTATATGAACTGTTGTTGGCTGAAAACCCCACACGGGTATTGGGACGATACTTGACTGACACAAATCGCAATGTTTAATTATATGTCTATCGATTGATCGACAGGCTGCGATGAGCGTTATTGTTTTATTTTAATGCTCACACAGTTGACATTGTCACTCTGGTTGTTAATGGATGGATTGAGGATTATTTCCTGTTATTACCCTATACATGAAATGTATGAAACCCATATGACCCAAATTATATGGTACATGGTTGAGTCGCATTCTAATGCAAAATTTCTTTTTAAATAAGAATTTTTATATAATAAAAAGATTTTTGTAAAATAAAAGATTTTGTATTATAAAGTATATTTTACATTCAGAATCTTTTATATATAGAATATTTTATTGATTATTTTAAAATATGTTTTTTTTTATATAGTAATGATTTAATATCTTTAGGATAAACCTTTTATTTAAGATTATTAGATTTCAGCCATTATGTTTGGTGATTGATATGTCGATTGGATTTGTAGTGGACGATGTTTTAAATAACATTTATCATTTAATCCAATTTACATTGAAATTACTATATGAAATTTATAAATCTATTTTATAAATTTAATCAAAATTGGAATATTAATACATCTTTTTAGAAAGATTAAAAATTTAATTTATTTTATCTTTGATAAAATTAATGAGGACCTTTTAACATAAATAATAATTTTTATTTAAAAAGGATATTCAAAGTTGGAATGTGGCGTATGGTTGATTTTAATTAAGGATACGCGAGTTATTCAGAAAGACCGGGTCTAACCCATTCTGAATAATCATCACGACGATCAAGAGTCGAAGATGAAGACGGTGACTGAAGACCGGAGAACTTCACATCGTTTGGTTGATGGTGACTAATATCTTGAATTGGGACTGATCCCCCAAGGCAAGGTAAAAGTGATGATCTTCCAGACGTACTGGAGATCGACGGATACGTTGTTTCGTTCAGACCCAGAACGGACTTGTAAATGGATAGCATGCCTGACATTGAAATTTATTTCATGTAATTAAATTGGTTTTTATTTAATATATAAATGCATGGTGGCGGAGGATTTATTCTCTTGCTTAACACCCTTTTGTATGTTAAATATTTACCGATCGCATGATATGAGTTGTTGATGTGGTATGCCAAGTTGCACTTGATCAAGGCTTATTGTTGCAAAGCAGAGCCTTGTGGGATGATCAAAGCACAGTCTAATTAGGCATAGCTTTGTGTATATCGTGACCTCACGAGCCTCACAGCCCGGTAGAGTCTAAAACGGGAGAAGGGAACGCAGGGAGTGCACACGTTTCTTTCTAGCTAGAAGTGGTGTCGGTGCTTAAACTGGCTGACATTTTACATTGTGGTTGTTGGATTGTTCGAGGCCTCGGTTTATGCGGTCGCTACTGGCCGTAGTAAAGGTCCAAAAGGACCGGGAAGCGTGCGTTCAGGAATTGCCAATCCACAAAAGTAAGTGTGGACCGGCCCTGCAGGATCCAAGGGTTGGACAGAGTACCAATCCTGGGGCATTGCTAGAGTGTCTCGAATCGGTAAGGATCTCCTCCCTAGCCTTGACTTAGATGGAAACCCAAATTTCCAATACGACATCACGCGGTTTTGATTGTATACCTATATATGGCGACATAGTGGGATGGGGCACTCATGCCGTCTAGGATTAATACATTTACTTTGATGTATTTCAAATTGGTTGCACACTACTATTATATAATACCGTGTTTATCGTATCAAGCATTTTTTGATCATTATAAGGTAAAGCCCTATCCTCCGGTTTGCGTTGCATTGTGTGATGGGACTTGGGTCTTATAATGGTTTCATTTTTCTAAAAAGCATTGCGTTATTTTAACGATTTACTTTAGTCATGCACTGGCAATCCAATGGAGTAAACCCGTTCCGCGTTAGCGGCGTGGTCCTGTGATTAGCCTTATTATTAATTAAGGTTAGTTTAAGAATTCTCACACCAGTCCCACGACTGACCTGTAGTTTGTTTCACTTTGCAAACTCGGGTGCCCTCTTTCCACACGGGCAGTCGAGTAGCTTATTTGACAGATATATAAAACAAGATCCTGGATTGAAGACTGAAGCTGTGGACATAATGTTGATAGCCTTCCACTGAGATTAGTTCAGCTGCAATGTATTCATTTATTGTATTTATCTTCCGCTGTAATTATATTCCAATGTACTCTGATATGTATATTCTGTACTCTGATGTAACATTATATGATGATATGTTATAAAAGTCTTCTGTTGTTGTTTTAATATGTTGTATGCCCAAAGTTAAAGTATTCGTAGATCTTCACTTTTTGGGTCAGACCTGTGTGGTTTATGGTCGATCCAAAGGGCGGGAATTTGCGGGTCTTTACATGTCCATTGCATTCATGTAGTTTCATCAGAATCATAGCATACTGCATTTGGATTTTGTGGGTAGTATCCGCTGAAAACCCTCACGAGACACCACTCGTCCTACTAGGGACACCTAGAGGTTTAACGGCTTGTTGCATACGCTCAATGCAATCGTGTTTCCTACGAAAGTGTGACCTATCTAGTGAGTTTTCCATTTTCTTTTTACTCGAGGACGAGTAAAAGATAAGTGTGGGGGTATTTGATTGACATAGAAATATGTTTATTTTATGCTCTTGTTTCTTATCTTTTGTATATAAATAAATATTACTTGGGTATTGTTTTGCTACTTTTACACATATTCCAACCCAGCCCGCATGCAACCAGAAATGTAGAAAAATAGAATTCAATTTGCTGTATATTTGCATTTTTGAAGAATTGTAGATGAAGATATCACATCTAGTTGCTGTTGGACAAGAAAAGGATTGATAACAAGGCTTTGCACATCACAAATCAATGAAGAAGTGTGAAGGAAACAAGAGGAAAAGAGAAAAGGCCCAAATTTGCTTTAATTATCAAAGGCCCATTTATGTTTCTCATTGTGAACTAATTAGTGATGTAATGACCAGGCCCAGTTATCATTAGGGTTAGGGTTTGGCTATCTACCCTATATATACCCTTGTAATAGCATTGTAGCCACCATCCTATCATATATCTCATTCTATTCTCTTCTTCATTAACAAAACTCAGTTTTCTTTTTATGCAATTTTCTATTTCTTAGCAATTAGTGTTGTCTACACGATTAGATTCGGTAGAACACTATTTGTATTTTGCATTTCTTTTCATTAGCGATTAACCGTCTGATTAGATTCAGCGGTAATCCTAATTTTTATTTTCTGTTCGTTTAATTCTGTTCTACAATTTTATTTCCATTGTTCTATTTTATCTTTAATCGTTGAATTTATTACAGATCTGATTAGATTCAAATCTGCAGTAAATTTGATTGCATCTTTTAATTGTAGTTTCACTTTTTATTTTGTTTTGCAAAATCAACCTCCAGCTTCGTCTAACACGCCCAAGAAATAAATAAATAAATTTTTTTAATTAAACCTCCCTGTGTTCGACCTGTATGCTACACGCCTGTATGCTTGCAGAATTTATTACAAATGTCGCGCTTTTCTAATTCATAGATTAGCGTCGATCAAGTTTTTGGCGCCGTTGTCGGGGAGGCAACAATTAAATTTTATTGTTTATTTAATTTCTGATTCGTGTTAGTTTTTATTTATTTATTTTAGTTTTCTTTTGTTTTCTTCTATATATATAAAAAAAATCTTAACCGAGTAGATTTGGTGTTGTTCAATGATACCATAATCTTTCAAATAAGAGAAAAAAAAATCCTGCCATTATTTGCTTTCAATTTCTTCCCTTTCTTCTTATCTATTTTCTTCCTTTCTTCAGTCCCCTTCTTATTTTCAATACATTTATTTATTTTCTTCAGTAAAAGGTTCTTGCCATTTTTTGTGTATTTCTTTCCTTGTCTCGATTTTTGTTACAATTCTTCCCTCCTCTCAACAAATCTAAAAAAAAAAAAAATATATATATATATATATATATTCCTTTTTTTGTCTTGATTACCATCCTTCACACCATACCAACCTCCTTATAGCAACTCCAATTCCATCTCTTTCATCACATTTCTTTCACAGCCACCTCAAACATCCATTAGTCACAAGCCTCCACCCCAATTCCCAAGATAAAATACATCACAAATTCATCTCCGTTCACACCAAATCCACATCCTTCATTTTCACCAAACTTGTCTTCATCCCCTTCATTAATACCATCAACACCACCCTCAGACCAAATTTAACCTTCACGCAAAACTGTTTCATCACAAACCCGTACTCATCTCTCACCACCACGTCTATTGGCGAAACCACCAACATCACCGTCAACTTCACAAGCCAGTCTGACAAGCCTCATTGAACCCCAATCAAACTTCAAAACTCACTCCACCACTTCTGCAAAATCACGCCAATATCCCGTACAACAAGATCAACGGACCACTGCATCGTTCAACCATTGAACATCATCAATTTCCGCTGAGTAAACACACCCCACGTCATCACGTTCTTCATTTACAAACTCCCTCATCTCATCCAGATCACGCATCACCCCTCATCAACGAATACTCAGAACGCCTTCAGCACCTTCACGTCACTCCACACACCATCAATCATCAGTCCAGATTGCAACGACTTCGGCCACACAAACCCAGCACCCATACTCCATCATAAACCGTTCAAACTTCTCAGCATAATCCCCCTGCCGCAACACATACAACATCCACCACAACCACAAACTCGCACAGCCTCATCATCACAGGAATTCGCACCTACCCTAAGCTGTCGGCCTACCCTCGTACCACATCATCCTAACACGCAACCTGCAAACACCTCAAAAACCCAACGTCCTCCATAACCACATCCACCTGAAAAGTCAACACCCCTTCTACAAACCAACGCCCCTTCAAATAGACACTACAGCAAGCCCAATCCCAAATCGGCCATTCACATCCGAACCCCACCCTAAAATCGAATTCCAGAAAGAAAAAAAATCAGTACTTTGTCTTCTGAAGCAAAACAAGGGGCACAAACCCATAAACCGCGATCCGAACACCTCACCTGGCATCCAACTCGACGAACTTGAAATCCCAACTTCTGAAACACCAACCTTGATTACGATTCAAATCGAGAAAAAGAATTGCCTCAAGCTGAAATTGCCTTCAAGAATTTTGCCGTGGGTAGTTTATTTCGAGAAAAGACTGCGAATTTTATTTTAATCACTTTCGTTTTTGGGAAAGCAATCTTTGTAGAAGAGACAAAGTCTGAGTGCATTTTAATTCGGCCAGGACTTATTTATTTACGTGCCAGCATTGCCTGACTTGATTTGCGTGCGGCCTGGTTGCTTAACCTAGCGTTGAACCGGTCTTGTTTTAGTAAGCCTAGGCTTTGCTTTTTTTTTTTTTTTTGTTTCTTTAGACTTAGTTTTTTTTAAGCCAGATTTATAATTGTTTAGTTTTTTTTTTTATTTTTTTCTCCTTCCCTTTTCAATCTACTTTTTATTTTGTTCTTTTTAATTTGTTTTTGTTTCTCTATTATATATATATATATATTCAAAAAAAGAAAAAAAGAAAAAAGAGAGAAATCAAAAGCCAAGGCGAAGTGAAAAAGTCAAGCAACAATTCAAGAATTCAAGGGTTAAACAAATTGCAAACGCTGGGATTTTAATCATTGACATTGCTCAATTTTTCTGGATGGACTGCCATTCCCCACGGTAATATTTTTCTAAACTCTACAGGTGCTGAAGCTGCTTTGAAAAATATAGAAATTGTTGTAAAAATCTTCTGCAGGGGCAGCGGCTTGAATGTAAAAAAAAAAATTTCCGCAATTTATATTTTTGTGACTGTTCTGTGACTGTAATTTCTGAATTAATTTGGTGCGGACTGATATTTCCATAACTAAAATCTTCATTCTCATTGTTTTCAACAATAAAAATAGACTTTTCAAAATAATATAATTGAAAAGTGGTGCTTTGTGAAGTTAACTGTCTTGTGTAATTAGATCGTGGATATATAGTAGTTCAATTTATTGAACTATTAGAAAAAGAGGTTTCATACTACTCGTAAAACATTGGTCGTATCCCTTAGTTTTATACTATACTACCCGTAAAACAATAAAACGTTGGCTTGGTTTGGACAAATACCACTTAGCTGAGCCCATTGCCAAAGTACCAGGCACCGATCCTCAGTAATTTCCCTCTCGATCACCCCAAAATACAATGTGCCCTTGAGTACCAATTTCCCCTTCTTCTTCCTCCTTCTTTCTGCCATAGCTGTGCACGTGCACAAGCACGTGGGCCCACGCCACACTCCACCGGTCGTCGCCATTCACCCAACTCCACCACCTGACCACACCACGACCATCAGATCCCCCTCCACCTCGCCTGAACTGAAAATGGACGTGCTTCCTTCTTCTTCCAGTAAAACATCATCAAAGAAAAACCCTCCTGCCTCCTTCCATCGACCACCGATCGACACCATCACCTGGCCACATCATCACCCAACCCGACGCCCAGATCCCCCCAGGACCGCAACCCCCTGGCCTCCCCTACGGTGAGAAATTCCAACGCAAACCTTAGAACCCAAAAACAGTTTATAAAACCTATTTTAATTGATTTTGCAAAAACCGTTTATTTAAAAATTAAAGTGGTATTTTTCCTTGCTTCCCCACTTCCTTCCCCTCCTCTAGGCCAAGCGCCATCACCCCTCATCCCATGGATCAACGGAACTTCACCAATTTTCATTTTTTGACCAACCCTCTCTCTCTCTCTCTCTTGATTTATGCCTCTAAAAATCACAATCTTTGTTTTAAAAATCATTATTTTTTTGCATTAATATGTTTATACAATCACAACTTGTTTTTACTTAGTTTGAAAAACCACTTTGAAATTGAGAACCAGAAAGCATTTACTGTGTTTTATTTTTACAACAGCAGTAAAGGTTTTGCCAAGCTTGCTTTCCCTTTTAAACACTTCTATACCTTATATTGGAGATTTAAAACCATAGCACTCTACCCCATTCAAAACCCCAAATCCTATGTTACTGATCTAACCAAAGGCATAAGCATTCAACACATTAAAACATTCTCTAGTGACAGTAGCTAGCAATCATAACCTTAAGTCTAAGACCCTTAAGGTTCTACATCCAAACAGTGATCAATTCATCATTAACAAACAGGCAAACAAACATGACAATGTATTTGAACCAGATCATAAAAGAAATACAAGATCACTTTAGGCTATAACATCAAAACTGCAGTGAATGAAACAGAAATTAAAGGTGCATTTTTTTACTCACCTTAAAGTTTCCAAAACTCTTACTTTTTCTTTGCTAAAATCCTTTGAGTTGCTGTGTGTTTGTGTGAGTGAGTTGTGTGCATGTACTGGCCCTTATATAGTGGCAAAAATGAATAAAATACTTGGTGCAATAAATGCTGATGTGAAAATAGCAAAACAACTTTTTAACTTGACAATTGAAAGACCGCACAACTTTTTCTTTTCTCTCTCAAAATCTTTGCAAACTCTCCTCAAATTCACATGGCCTACACAGCCTATACACCCTCTAAAAAATATCCTATACCTTGTACAAAATACCTCTCATTGACCTTCAATGAAATAGCACATTAAATGTGCTATGTACTACTATGATCTTAGATCTTTTACCTTGGTTTAAACAAAGTGTTGTGATCATTCATGTACCAAAAATATTCAGATTTCATTGAGTTTGCAAATCATACTTTTCACATGTCTTTTTTGATTTTACAAGAATTTAAAAAATATAAACTTGCCTTGCAAGGATGGTTAAAAATATGAAATTGTTGTACCATGAAAACCTTTGTCATGTGGTGAAAACATGTAACAACCCGCAAATTCTGAACCAATTTAATATATTTATTTTAGAAAATTTTAATGAATTTTGAGGTTATAATATGATTTATATAAATAATAATGGCTAGAATTCATTCTAATCGAAGTTAAAACTAATAAATTAATTTAAATATAAAAGAAGTTAGAAATGGCGCGGTAGTTTGAAAATTTGATTTTGAACTTTAACTGAATGTACACGATTCAAACTAAATCAGAATTGAGTGAAACCAGAAATATTTAAATCTGTTTAACCATATCTTTCTAACGAATCTGAAAAATTGAAATTTCATAGCGGAAATCAAAAGTTATGGCCAATTCAATTTTAAGAAAGGTCGCTGTAGAATTTATTATATATAATATATATGCCCCGAAAGACTACTTTTCACATATGAAGGAATTTCGACTCGAAACACTTCCATTGAGTTCGGAATGACGTTTCTGCATTGAAAAACAGTAAACACATATATTTTGAGTTTCGCGATTTATTGGTTTAAAAATGTATTTTTAATATTAAATATATTGCCCTTGAAAATAGTCATTTTTCAAATGACCTCTGTTTCCGACGAAACCACTTTTGTTGGAACCGGAATGTCAAATTATTGCTAGGTTTCAATTTTCAGAATTTTTCGAATTAATATGTGAGCGTGGCGAAAGAAAATGTGTTTTGACTATATACAATTAAATTTAAACGCCCTAAAAGTAGCCATTTTTCAAACAGTCTCAGAATTCGACGAAAATAATTTTGTTGGATTCGTATCGTCATAGGAAAGCTAAATTTTTTTTTTTAGAATTTTTTGAGGTCATATGTGGCCCCGACATATTTTAATGTACGGTCAATATTTAATTAATTAATTTTTATTGCAATTTTAAATAAAAATCGTACAGATTTCGGAATTGGGCCACGGGACCTATCCCATTGCGTTCAGAAGGTGTCAAGACCTTAAGAACGACAGTAAGCAGGCCCAATTCGGAGAAAGTCCGGATTTTCCACTTTAAAACACGAATTATGAGATTAAATATTAAAATAATATAAAACAAAACCCTAATATCATGGCCGACACTGTTCATTACTGTTCGATGGCCAGAATTGCTCTAGAATTCAAACCTTAATAACTTTCAATCCGCTCAACGAAATTTTACAAACTATATGTCAAATCGAAGAGAATTCTGAGCTCTTCAAATCCGTACGGTGATGACGGGTTTTCGCTGCACGGATTTCATGAAATCAGGAAGAGAAGTATTCGGTTTTGGGTTGGATTTTCGAGGTGTAGGAGGCGGCGGATTTGACCGGACCTTGGCCAGAGGGGCGGCGCAGGGAGGCGTGCACGCGTGGGGGGCTCGGATCGGGTTCCGATCGACGGTGGAAGGTGCGGCATCGGGTGGAACTCAGACGGCGATGGGTTCATTCACGATGTTGGGTTCTGGAAAGAGAAAGGTCCTTTATTATTTTATATTATTTATTTATTTAAATATTTAATTTTACAAACTTTAAACATCGATAACTTTTCCATACGAGGTCCGATTTATGAACCGTGAGTTGCGCCGGAATCAGAAAAATGAGATCTTCGCGATGGCGCTGACCAGATCTGAAATGGAGACCGTTGAATTTTCAGCAAAACCGATATGAGAATTTCTGATTTTAACATTTAATTAACTAAATAAATTGTTTTATTGCTGCTAAACATCTGTTTGTGTGTTATATATGCAGAACTGTGATCTAGTGAATTTTTGTCTATGATTTGATGAATTGTTTTGTACTGTATTGCTTGGATCTGTTATTGTATGAATAGATCTATATTAAATCAACAAGTATACTACATATATGATTTGTTGTGTTAGAATTGATAACGAACAAATATACTACATATATGATTTGTTGTGTTAGAATTGACAACGAACAAATATACTACATATATGATTTGTTGTGTTAGAATTGACAACAAACAAATATACTACATATATGATTTGTTGTGTTAGAATTGACGGCAAACAAATATATTACATATATGATTTGTTGTGTTAGAAGCGACGACAACAAAATCTTCATTTTGTTAAATAGAAAAGTATGAAAACAAAATATTCATTTTGTTAATAGAAAAATGTAGGAAACATTTAATATTCTTTTTATGTTAAAATAAAAGGTTAGAAAAGTGGCTAAACATAAAATATTCTTTATGTTAAAATAAAAAGTTAGAAAAGTGGCTAAACATGAAATATTCTTTATGTTAAAATAAAAAGTTAGAAAAGTGGCTAAACATAAAATATTCTTTATGTTAAAATAAAAAGTTAGAAAAGTAGCTAAACATAAAATATTCTTTATGTTAAAATAAAATGTTAGAAAGGATTTAACATAGGATTGAAAAGAGATTATTTTATTTACATTTTTGGTAAATTGTAAAATTTAAAATGATATTTTTATTTACATTTTATATATGTAAATAAAAACCTGAATTTGGGAAAGGCATTTTTGTTTAACATTGTTTTTGTTAAATGAAAGAACAAGATCAAACAATACATTTTATTTGTATATTTTACTTTTGAATAAAAGAAACATTCTTTTATTTGTGTTTTTCAACACAAATAATAATATAGAAATTGAACCATCCTTTTATTTGTCCCTCGACACAAATATTAACATTGAAATTAAATTGCTTCTTTTCATTTGTGTATTCAACACAAATATATCATAGAATTGGAGTCACCTTTATTTGTGTCTTCATCACAAATATGAACATTGAAATAAAGTTATTCTTTTTATTTGTGTTTTCAACACAAATATTACATAGTAAATAAAGCTATTCTTTCTATTGTGTTCTTAACACAAATATATGCATAGCAAATAAAGTCATTCTTTTTATTTGTGTTTCAACACAAATATATACTTAGAAATAAAATCATTCTTTTTATTTGCATTTACAATGCAAATATTACATAGAAATATAAGTTTTACTTTTTATTTGCATTAAATAAAATGTTGGAAATGAAAGTACCCTTTTTTTTCATTCTACAATACAAATAAATATAGAGATTAAAAGTTCACTTTTCATTTGCATCTCACAATGCAAATATTCTTTGAAAATAGAAATTGTTCTTTTATTTGCATTTTCAAATGCAAATATACTTTGAAATAAAAACTGTCCTGTTATTTGCATTTTCAAATGTAAATATACATTGAAATTCAAGTTTATTCTTTTATTTGCATTTACTAATGTAAATAAACATTAAAAGTAAAATTTATTCTTTTATTTGCATTCACAAATGCAAACACATATTGGAAATAAAAGTTTTGTTCTTTTATTTGCATTCGCAAATGTAAACATGTTTTGAAAATGAAGTTTGTTCTTCTATTTACATTCAGCCATGCATATATATATAGAAAATAGAAATTATTCTTTTTTTGCATTTACCATTGCAAAATGTATATTGAAAACAAATTATTCATTTGCACTCACCAATGCAAATACATACATATATTAAAAATAAAGTTTATTTCTTTGTTTGCATTTATCAATACATATATGCATTGAAATTAAGGTTTATTCTTTTATTTGCATTTATCAATGCAAATATTCAATGAAACTATAGTCTATTTTCTTTATCTACAATTACCAATACAAAGGTACACACCTTTATAAAATTAATAGAATTTGTTTAAAATATACTTTGAAAATAAATTTTGTTCTTTTGTTTACATTCACTAATGTAAATATAATTTAAAAACAAAACTATTCTTTGTTTGCGTTCATAAATGCAAATACTCATTTAAATAAAATTTGTTTCTTTTATTTACATTCAATAATGTAAATACACTTTGTAAATGAGGTTCTTTTTACATGCACACAAATATACTTTTAAATAAAATAAAAGTCACATTGGTTATCTGCATTCCTTGTTGCAAACAAAACCTTAAAATAAAGTTCATCTTTGTTTGCAATTCATTAATGCAAACAAACCATCAAATTTAAAATTATATTCTTGATTTATAATTTTGATATGAATAAAGATTGTTTGAAATAAAAGGATAGAATTTAAAAGTTACATTTTAATAACTCAATATTCACATCTTTATCATTAAAGTAAAATAGACAAAAACACCCATTTTGTCTAAATTAAAAGAATGAAACAAAATATAGCATTGGCATACTTTATTAGAATTAAAACACAAACTATTCATTTCTGTAAATTTATATTACTTAAAAACAATTATTCGTTTTTGTTAATTTACATTAGTTAAAAATAACTATTCATTTTAGTCAATTTATATTAGTTAAACCAAAGTATGCATTTTGTCAGAGATATTCATTTTTGTCAAAATGAATTAGTTGAAGCAATTTATATATATATATATATATATATATATGTTTGGCAAGATATATAATTGTCAAGATAGGTTAACTAAAACAAAATATTTATCATTTTTGTCTCATTAGAATTGCCAAGACAAAATCTCCATTTTTGTTTAAAATTTGCAAAATAGAATTTGTCAATAGAGACAAAGTTATTATGCTTATTCACTCATTGTAATAGAGATATTTTCTTGTCATCATTATATGTATTGTGTATTACACTTCCATTCACAAGTTACCCGACTTGTGTATGTGATTGGGACGATAATTTTCACACATCGCCCAAGTGCACAAATTAGTATATTATTTGTTTGATGGTTGAAACCCCACACGGGTGTTGGGAAGAAAATTTATATACACTAATCCCAATATTTAGTTGTATGTTGATCGTTAGATCGACAGGCTGTGATGAGCGTTATTATTTAATTTTAACTCTTACACAGTGGAAATTACACTTTGGATGTAGATGGATGATTTGATGATTTTACTATTATTGTCATATATATGATGTGTGTGAAATCCATATAATCCAAATTATATGGTAAATGTTTGAGTCGCATTTCGATTCAGTTGTTCTTTTAAATGAGAATATTTATACATTAGAAATCCTTTTTATATAAAGTGCATATATTTTCATAATATATTTTTAATCAACTATATGTTAAAACAAAGAATATTTGTAAAAGATAAAGATTTGTAATATAAGGAATATTTTTATGATTATTTTAAAATATGTTTATAAAAGATTACTAGCATTTGCAATTATATTTTATGATATGAAATAAATTGAGATGTGAAGTGGATTTATTATGGACGATGTTTTAAACGACATTTGTCCTTTAATCCAATTTACATTGAAATTATTATTTGGAACTTATGAATCTATTTTATAGATTTAAAAAGGGCATTTTCTAAAAATCATGTTTTTTCAATTTAATATATTAAATTGGAATTAAGTTGAAATTCGATTGGTAATAATCGAATTGGGCTTCTGTAAAAGAAGACCGATATTATATATGGAATTTAAGAGGCTTTGCCGTTATTTCATTTATATTATTAGTCCGATACAGAAATTTATATCGATTATGTATTGATTTGATTTCTGTGAAATTCCATATTTTGGAAATTATTTATAGATTTTATTTTCAGAATTTTATCGTTGATATTGAGAATCTTTTTAAGCGAATATCTTATAAAAAGAACATTCTGAGTTGGAATGTGACGAAATGTGTGATTTTCTAATATTTGTTTTTAATCCCAAAATACGCGAGTTATTCAAAAAGACCGGGTTTAACCCATTCTGAATAATCATCACGACGATTAAGAGTCGAAGATGAAGACGGTGATTGAAAACCGAAGGTTTTCACATCGTTGGGATGATGATGACTGGTATCTTGAATTGGGATTGGCCTTCCAAGGCAAGGTATTTATTAATGATCGTCCAAACGCATTTGGAGATCGACGGACACGTTGTTTCGCTCAGACCCAGAGCGGACTTGTAAATGGATTGCGTGTCTAACATCGTATTCCTTTCTACTGTATTTGTTGAATGCTACTGATTATATATTTCTGTTTGGTGAAGAAGAATTTATTCTTTACTTATCACCCTTCTCTAAGACGTATGAGCATAGAGGTTATATATATATATTGGTAGATGGTCAATAATATGGTAGGGTCTGACAATGTGACATGCTAAGATGCAAATGATCAAGGCTTTGTTAAAATGCAGGCCTTGTGGTTGATGATCAAAGCATAGCCTGTTTAGGCATAGCTTTGTGTATAGCGTGACTTCGCGATCCTCACACCCCGGTATGAGTCAAAAACGGGATACGGGCCGTAGGGAGTGCATACGTTTCTTTCTAGCTAGAAGTGGTGTTTGGGCTTTAACACGGTCCGACATTTTACTATGTGGATTATGGATTGAGGTACCTCATTTTTTTATAGACCGGAAGTGGTCATATTGTAGGTCCAAAAGGGTCGAGAAACGTATGTTCAGGAATTGCCAATCCACTACCGTTAGGTGGGGACCGGCCCAACCGTTCCAAGGGTTGCCCATGGGTGTGATCCTGAGGCATTTGCTAGAGTGTCTCGAATCGGAAGAGGACGATCCCTAGCCTCGATTTCATGACAGAAAACCAATCTCCAATACGAAATTACGATTTTGATTGTAAACTTATATATGGCGGCATAGTATATGGTACCTATGCCGTCTAAGATTAATATATTTATATTGAAATGTTTTAAATATATATACATATATACACACTAATAATAATATCGTTTTTACGTATCAAGTATCTTTTGACCATTATAAGGTAAAATCCTATCCTCTGGTGTGCGTTGCATTGTGTGATGGGACCTGGGTCTTATAATGATTTCATTTTTCTAAAAAAAAAAGCATTGCGTTATTTGACGTTTTACTTTATTTATGCACTGGAAATCCAATGGAGTAAACCCATTCGTGTTAGCGACGTGGTCCTGTGATTAGCCTAATTATTAGATAAGTTAAGTATAGAATCCTCACACCAGTCCCACGACTGACCTGTAGTTTGTTTCACTTTGCAAACTCGGGTGCCCTCTTTCCACACGGGCAGTCGAGTAGCTTTTTGCAGATATAGTTAAGCAGGATCCTAGATTGAAGTCTGAAGCTAGGTCCAGAATATTGATGGCCTTCCGCTGAGATTAGTTCCGCTGCAATGTATTTAATTGTAAATGTATCTTCCGCTGTATTATTTATTGATGTACTCTGATATATTCTGTACTCTGATGTAACATTTATTATTGAGTTATAAAAGTCTGTGTTGTTGTTCTGATGTGTTTGTATGCCCAAAGTTAACGTACGCGGGTTTTGAACGGTCTTGTTCGATCTTTTGATCGATTGGGGTCGGGCGAAATTCGGGTCGTTACAGCTGGTATCAGAGCTCAGGTTAGCTCAAATCTTTAGGGTACAATTCATTAGAACTAAACAGAAGACTCATCAGAGGTTGGATTAGTAATATCCAATAGGAATACTCATTAGAGATAGGATCAGCAGTATCCTAGAATGAGAATACTCATTAGAGATGGGGTTAGCAATGCCCTAGAATGAGTCAGAGTGAAGAAGAATTCATAATTAACGTACTTGTTATTATATACAGTTCGATTTTAGAGAATATGATTTTTGAATATATAAAAATTATATATTTTTGAAAATTTAATCAACTAATTGATTGATGATTGTGTTGTGTGAATATGAATTCAACTAATAAAATGATTAAACAATTAAATAATGAAAATTAAATTAGTTAAATAAACAACTTTAGCTTTATTTCCTTTTCGAGGACGAAAAGATTTTAACTGGGGGAGATTGTAACAACCCGCAAATTCTGAACCAATTTAAAATTTTTATTTTAGAAAATTTTAATGAATTTTGAGGTTATAATATGATTTATATAAATAATAATAGCTAGAATTCATTCTAATCGAAGTTAAAATGAATAAATTTAATTTAAATATAAAAGGAGTTAGAAATGGCGCGGTAGTTTGAAAATTTGATTTTGAACTTTAACTGAATGTACACGATTCAAAATAAATCAGAATTGAGTGAAACCAGAAATATTTAAATCTGTTTAACCATATCTTTCAAACGAATCTGAAAAATTGAAATTTCATAGCGGAAATCAAAAGTTATGGCCAATTCAATTTTTAGAAAGGTCGCTGTAGAATTTGTTATATATAATATACTTGGCCCGAAAGACTACTTTTCACAGATGAAGGAATTTCGACCCGAAACCACTTCCATTGAGTTCGAAATGACATTTCTGAATTGAAAAACAGTAAACACTTATATATTTTGAGTTTCGGGATTTATTGGTTTAAAAATGTATTTTTAATATTAAATATATTGCCCTTGAAAATAGTCATTTTTCAAACGACCTCTATTTTCGACGGAACCACTTTTATTGGAACCGGAATGTCAAATTATTGCTAGGTTTCAATTTTCAGAATTTTTCGAATTAATATGTGAGCGTGGCGAAAGAAAATGTGTTTTGACTATTTATAGTTAAATTTAAACGCCTTAAAAATAGCCATTTTTCAAACAGTCTCAGAATTCGACGAAAATAATTTTATTGGATTCGTATCGTCACAAGAAAGCTAAATATATTTTTTTTTAGAATTTTCTGAGGTCGTATGTGGCCCCGACATATTTTAATGTACAGTCAATATTTAATTAATTAATTTTTAATGCAATTTTAAATAAAAATCGTACAGATTTCGGAATTGGGCCATGGGACCTATCCCATTGCGTTCAGAAGGTGTCAAAACCTTAAGAACGACAGTAAGCAGGACCAATTCGGAGAAAGTCTGGATTTTCCACTTTAAAACACGGATTACGAGATTAAATATTAAAATAATATAAAACAAAACCCTAATATCATGGCCGACACTGTTCATTACTGTTCGACGGTCAGAATTGCTCCAGAATTCAAACCTCAATAACTTTCAATCCGCTCAACGAAATTTTACAAACTATATGTCAAATCGAAGAGAATTCCGAGCTCTTCAAATCCGTACGGTGATGATGGGTTTTCGCTGCACGGATTTCAAGAAATCAGGAGGAGAAGTGTTCGGTTTTGGGTTGGATTTTCGAGGTGTAGGAGGCGGCGGGTTTGACCGGACCTTGGCCAGAGGGGCGGCGCAGGGTGGCGTGGGGGGCTCGGATTGGGTTCCAATCGACGGTGGAAGGTGCGGCATCGGGTGGAACTTGGACGGCGATGGGTTCATTCACGATGTTGGGTTCTGGAAAGAGAAAGGTCCTTTATTATTTTATATTATTTATTTATTTAAATATTTAATTTTACAAACTTTAAACATCGTTAACTTTTCCATACGAGGTCCGATTTACGAACAGTGAGTTGCGCCGGAATCAGAAAAATGAGATCTTCGCGATGGCGCTGAACAGATCTGAAACGGAGACCATTGAATTTTCAGCAAAACCGATGTGAGAATTTATGATTTTAACATTTAAATAAATAAATAAATTGTTTTATTGCTATTAAACGTCTGTTTGTGTGTTATATATGCAGAACTGTGATGTAGTGAATTTTTGTCTGTGATTTGATGAATTGTTTTGTACTGTATTGCTTGGATCTGTTATTATATGAATAGATCTGTATTAAATCAACAAATATACTACATATATGATTTGTTGTGTTAGAATTGACAACGAACAAATATACTACATATATGATTTGTTGTGTTAGAATTGACAACAAACAAATATACTACATATATGATTTGTTGTGTTAGAATTGACAACGAACAAATATACTACATATATGATTTGTTGTGTTAGAATTGACAACGAACAAATATACTACATATATGATTTGTTGTGTTAGAATTGACGGCAAACAAATATATTACATATATGATTTGTTGTGTTAGAAGCAACAACAACAAAATCTTCATTTTGTTAAATAGAAAAGTATGAAAACAAATTATTCATTTTGTTAATAGAAAAATATGGGAAACATTTAATATTCTTTTTATGTTAAAATAAAAAGTTAGAAAAGTGGCTAAACATAAAATATTCTTTATGTTAAAATAAAAAGTTAGAAAAGTGGCTAAACATAAAATATTCTTTATGTTAAAATAAAAAGTTAGAAAAGTGGCTAAACATAAAATATTTTTTATGTTAAAATAAAAAGTTAGAAAAGTGGCTAATCATAAAAAATTCTTTATGTTAAAATAAAATGTTAGAAAGGATTTAACATAGGATTGAGAAGAGATTATTTTATTTACATTTTTGGTAAATTGTTAAATTTAAAATGATATTTTTATTTACATTTTATATATGTAAATAAAAACCTGAATTTGGGAAAGGCATTTTCGTTTAACATTGTTTTTGTTAAATGAAAGAACAAGATCAAACAATACATTTTATTTGTTCATTTTACTTTTGAATAGAAGAACCATTCTTTATTTTGTGTTTTTCAACACAAATAATAACATAGAGATTGAACCATCCTTTTATTTGTGCCTCGACACAAATATTAACATTGAAATTAAATTGCTTCTTTTCATTTGTGTATTCAAAACAAATATATCATAGAATTGGGGTCACCTTTGTTTGTGTCTTCATCACAAATATGAACATTGAAATAAAGTTATTCTTTTTATTTGTGTTTTCAAAACAAATATTACATAGTAAATAAAGCTATTCTTTCTATTGTGTTCTTAACAAAAATGTATGCATAGCAAATAAAGTCATTCTTTTTATTTGTGTTTCAACACAAATATATACTTAGAAATAAAATCATTCTTTTTATTTGCATTTACAATGCAAATATTACATAGAAATATAAGTTTTACTTTTTATTTGCATTCCACCATGTAAATAAAATGTTGGAAATGAAAGTACACTTTTTTTTTGCATTGTACAATACAAATAAATATAGAGATTAAAAGTTCACTTTTCATTTGCATCTCACAATGCAAATATTCTTTGAAAATAGAAATTGTTCTTTTATTTGCATTTTCAAATGCAAATATACTTTGAAATAAAAACTGTCCTTTTATTTGCATTTTCAAATGTAACTATACATTGAAATTCAAGTTTATTCTTTTATTTGCATTTACTAATGTAAATAAACATTAAAAATAAAATTTATTCTTTTATTTGCATTCACAAATGCAAACACATATTGGAAATAAAAGTTTTGTTCTTTTATTTGCATTCGCAAATGTAAACATGTTTTGAAAATAAAGTTTGTTCTTCTATTTACACTCAGCCATGCATATATATATAGAAAATAGAAATTATTCTTTTTTTGCATTTACCAATGCAAAATGTATATTGAAAACAAATTATTCATTTGCACTCACCAATGCAAATACATACATATATTGAAAATAAAGTTTATTTCTTTGTTTGCATTTATCAATACATATATGCATTGAAATTAAGGTTTATTCTTTTATTTGCATTTATCAATGCAAATATTCAATGAAACTATAGTCTATTTTCTTTATCTACATTTACCAATACAAATGTACACACCTTTATACAATTAATAGAATTTGTTTAAAGTATACTTTGAAAATAAATTTGTTCTTTTGTTTACATTCACTAATGTAAATATAATTTAAAAACAAAACTATTCTTTGTTTGCGTTCATAAATGCAAATACTCATTTAAATAAAATTTGTTTCTTTTATTTACATTCAATAATGTAAATACACTTTGTAAATGAAGTTTTTTTTACATGCATACAAATATACTTTTAAATAAAATAAAAGTCACATTGGTTATCTACATTCCTTGTTGCAAACAAAACCTTAAAATAAAGTTCATCTTTGTTTGCAATTCATTAATGCAAACAAACCATCAGATTTAAAATTATATTCTTGATTTATAATTTTGATATGAATAAAGATTGTTTGAAATAAAAGGATAGAATTTAAAAGTTACATTTTAATAACTAAACATTCACATCTTTATCATTAAAGTAAAATAGACAAAAACACTCATTTTGTCTAAATTAAAAGAATGAAACAAAATATAGCATTGGCATACTTTATTAGAATTGAAACACAAACTATTCAATTAAAGAAAATATCTTACAAAAAGAACATTCTAAGTTGGAATGTGATGAAATGTGTGATTTTCTAATATTTGTTTTTAATCCCAAAATACGCGAGTTATTCAGAAAGACCGGGTTTAACCCATTCTGAATAATCATCACAACGATCAAGAGTCGAAGATGAAGACGGTGATTGAAAACCGAAGGTTTTAACATCGTTGGGATGATGATGACTGGTATCTTGAATTGGGATTGGCCTTCCAAGGCAAGGTATTTAGTAATGATCGCCAAACGCATTTGGAGATCGACGGACACGTTGTTTCGCTCAGACCCAGAGCGGACTTGTAAATGGATTGCGTGTCTGACATTGTATTCCTTTCTACTGTATTTGTTGAACGCTACTGATTATATATTTCTGTTTGGTGATGAAGAATTTATTCTTTACTTATCATCCTTCTCTAAGACGTATGAGCTTAAAGGTTATATATATATATATATATTGGTAGATGATCAATAATATGGTAGGGTCTGACAATGTGACATGCTAAGATGCAAATGATCAAGGCTTTGTTGAAAAGCAGGCCTTGTGGTTGATGATCAAAGCATAGCCTGTTTAGGCATAGCTTTGTGTATAGCGTGACTTCGCGAGCCTCACACCCCGGTATGAGTCAAAAACGGGATATGGACCGTAGGGAGTGCATACGTTTCTTTCTAGCTAGAAGTGGTGTTTGGGCTTTAACACGGCCCGGCATTTTACTATGTGGATTATGGATTGAGGTACATCGTTTTTTTATAGGCCGGATGTGGTCATATTAAAGGTCCAAAAGGGCCGGGAAACGTATGTTCAGGAATTTCCAATCCACTACCGTTAGGTGGGGACCGGCCCTATCATTCCAAGGGTTGCCCATAGGTGTGATCCTGAGGCATTTGCTAGAGTGTCTCGAATCGGAAGAGGACGATCCCTAGCCTCGATTTCATGACAGAAAACCAATTTCCAATACGACATTACGATTTTGATTGTAAACTTATATATGGCGACATAGTATATGGTACCTATGCCGTCTAAGATTAATATATTTATATTGAAATGTTTTAAATATATATACATATATACACACTAATAATAATGTCGTTTTTACGTATCAAGTATCTTTTGACCATTATAAGGTAAAACCCTATCCTCTGGTGTGCGTTGCATTGTGTGATGGGACCTGGGTCTTATAATGATTTCATTTTTCTAAAAAAAAGCATTGCGTTATTTGACATTTTACTTTATTTATGCACTGGCAATCCAATGGAGTAAACCCATTCCGCGTTAGCGGCGTGGTCCTGTGATTAGCCTACTTATTAGATAAGTTAAGTATAGAATCCTCACACCAGTCCCACGACTAACCTGTAGTTTGTTTCACTTTGCAAACTCGGGTGCCCTCTTTCCACACGGGCAGTCGAGTAGCTTTTTGCAGATATAGTTAAGCAGGATCCTGGATTGAAGTCTAAAGCTGGGTCCATAATATTGATGGCCTTCCGCTGAGATTAGTTCCGCTGCAATGTATTTAATTGTAAATGTATCTTCCGCTGTATTATTTATTGATGTACTCTGATATATTCTGTACTCTGATGTAACATTTATTATTGATGTTATAAAAGTCTGTGTTGTTGTTCTGATGTGTTGTATGCCCAAAGTTAAAGTACGCGGGTTTTGAACGGTCTTGATCGATCTTGTGATCGATTCGGGTCAGGCAAAATTCGGGTCGTTACAAAACACATAGAAAATACTTAGAAAATCCATGGTGTTGTGCTCAACTAGTGTAGGTAAGATTGATGCTATCAACACATGATTTGGTAATATTTTTATGTACATGTTTGTTGACAACATAGCCAAAGTCTTGAAAATAGAAATATGAATTGTATTTTCAGAAAATCACTTGGAAGGAAATAAAACGATTCAAAAACTGAAATTGTTTTCATTCTAGAACGATTTTATCATGTGCAAAATCTTTGCCTTAAGGATCCTACCTTGTCATCAAATCTATAGTGTATGTAATACATGAATGGGAACATGATTTGAAAAGGAGATTTTGACAACACTTGCATATAGAAATTCAAATAAATTTTCATGAGATTTTATTTGCCATCCAATCTATGATACAGGTCATGAGAATAGACAATACATGTTTGATTTAATGTATATAAAAATGCAAATATCTTTTTGGATATTTTATATGAAATATGCTTTGCAAAAGGAGATGATCCCTTCATGTTGTGATTATGCATATGTAACTTGAAAATTGTTTTTGACAACAAAAGTGGCTTTGTCATATTTTAATTCAAGTGTTATAACTTTTAAAGCAAGGATTTACCAAAACTTGATTTCTTAAATCCTTTGAAAAAATGAACAAACATGTATAATAAAAATGGCATCACAATTACATGCTATTAACAAGTGTTGACCTTCATACATATAAAAATCAATTTCAACAAACGCTATCAAACATATGCTATTATACCTAGATGAGAAAAAATGGATTTTAGCAAGCGTTGTGCTATACACATCAGTAAATGCTGTCATATTTACACAAAAGTTAATGAAATGCAAATTCAAACCTTTGACATGTTTAAACAATTTAAAGTCTTGATTTTTTAAATCGTATCTGTAAATACGTACTCATGATCAATCATTATCTGTGTAAATACCCGGGTCATTACATTCTACCCCCCTTATAAAAATTTCGTCCCCGAAATTTGTAAGTAGTAGATTAGTGCTATCGATTTATATAAACACACATCAATAAATAAAACACACATCAGCAATATCCTATTCAAAAATATCTGTCAAAAATTCCCTTTCTAACTCATCAGTCAATTTACTTAACTCCGTTATGTATTTCCAAAATATTCATTCACTCTGTTAATCATCTCCGGTTCGGGATTCACAAATATGATTTGATTTCACAAATCGATCAATCCACTTTTCCTGAGTCCATACCCAAATAAATACTTAAGTCCAGCCTAAATTTTAGGAAATCTAAATTTTACTTCAATTTTGAGTTATGTCCCAATTTCCCGGTATCAATGTGATTGGATATTATCCATATTTAATTTATCTCGAGGCTGACTGTAGTTAATTAACTCCTTTTGTCTAAAAAGAGTAAGTTACCTTCTGAAGCTCCTTCTATTTTCACATTCTCAGAAGTCGACAACTTATCCATTAAAGCGTAGACCTTTGGTTGTTGTGCCTTCTTCATAAGTGGTCAGTCTTTAACCAAGTGCCCAGGCTGATGACAGTTATAGCATGAAAACTTCTGTGGAGTAGCATCACTTGTTCCCTTTGATTGAGGTTGCTCCGGCTGCTGAGTCTGCTGTGGCTTTACTGCTGCTGGTTTGGTGCAGAATTTGGCAATGTGTCCTTTCTGCAAATAGTTGTGGCATTTGGTATATTTGAATCGTTCTTTGGCCTTTTCTCCCATCTTAGGTACTCATTTGTTGTTCGGGTTGAACTTCCTTTTGTTTGGATTCTCACCACTAGGTCCACCTGTCTGTGCAGCTTTTGTCACTGGCTTCTTACTCTCCAGTGCCTCATAACGAACAGCCATATCCACTAGATCAACGAATGGAATCTTGAGATGTCCAATCATTTGAACTTGCAGGCAATCTTTCAATCCGGCTATGAACATTTCATTCTTAAGCGGAGTGTTGTTCAGTTCTGGGCCAAAACAAGAAAGCTAGTTGAACTTGTTCTCATATTCAGATACTTTCATTTTCCCCTACTTGAGATCAACGAAATCCCTATACATCCTAGTCTTTCCTGCAACAGGTAGAAACTGTGCTTCGAAAGCTTCTTTGAATTTTTCCCAAGTGAAATCTTCCTCAGGAACATTCGTAGTTTGAGCGTCCCACCAAATAGCAGCAACTTCTTAGAGTTGCCACGAAGCTAAGAGACGTTTCTGTTCATCATTCAACTTCAATCCTTTGAAAATTCTTTCACAGGACCTTATCCATGCTTGAACTTCACTAAAAGATTTAGTTCCTTTGAAAAATTTTCCTCCCAGAGTCGTATACTCTTTACAAATAGTCGCAAAACTCTTATCCTGTTGGACTGGTGCGATTTCCTCTACTGTTTCCTCTTGGTCTTGGGATCCAGCAGTACGGCCAGTAACAGTAGAAGATCCTCGAGCTCGACCTCTTCATCCTCGGCTACTCATTTTGATCACCTGAGTGTAACAGGTCGTCAATCCAGACTTGATTGTATATAACTAACTTAGGTATACCATCCAAGTTAATTTAAATTTATTTTAATTTTTTTATATATAAAAATACGCTCTCTCACACTCACCCAAGCCTAGGTAATCAGTAACCTAAGCTCTGATACCAACCGTAACGACCCAACTTTCGAACACATAGGAAGTCGTGCCATTAATAAGAAATAGGAATAGATAGAAGAAAAATCACAGAAACATCAGAATCTCACAGCGGAATTTTCAAAAAAGATAATACTTTATAATATTATACAACAGTACATGATACATCAGAACTTCATATGTCTAGTGGTACAACACATTCATAGTACATCAGTAATTATACATAACGTTCCCTACTGACTTGCAGACTTATAATTATACAGCAGATAAGTAGATAGACCAGCACACTGATAATCTTCATTCAGCTTAACAAGTTCTACATCCTGATTCACTTGTCTATTCATAACAAGTGTTATGAATACCCAAGAGTTTAAGGGAAAACACAGAAAATAAACGCCGGGTCAGTCAGGGGACTGGTATGAGTAAACAGTTTAAAGAAAATATCTCATAAGACCACGCCGTGAAGACGGAACAGGTTTTTACCTTATGAGATCAAAACATTTGGTATACTTGAAATAAGATATTATCATATAAGTTTTCCACAAATAATTTAGAATCTAGAAGAATGCTTGCATCTCACATTCTCCTATATAATATACAAGTAAAAATCGCTTGGCGCTTAGGGAAATTGGATTTCCAACTCTGACAAGGTATAGGACCACCTTCTGATGATGTATCTCTAGAGGCAAATACACCTGGGTTCAACAAGAACGTCTTGCAACCCGGCCCTCACATGACCGACCACTCATTTCTCTTGAGTGTATCGAATGTATATCACCGATGGTTGTGTACGGCAACCATCCCCGAATGGGCAGAATCGATAGATTTAAGAAACAAAAGGAATTTCTCTAGATAGGTGATACTACACCCTAATGGGAGCGACCCACATAACCATGCTGCCCGCCCGATTTTTGTCATTTTCTGAGTGTGAGGCTTGAGGCTAGACTTTACGTTTCATCATCACTAGTTCATTTCCTTTGAATGCCACATCGTCTAACCCGTCAGAAATACTCATTCGATTTCCCAAATATATCGCGGGCAGTAAAGCTAAGAGAAACAAATTTCTCCGCCACCAACGTAATATACTTACGTAAATTCGATGTGTAGAATCTGACTGATATACGTTGTCAGACACTCGTCCATTCAGATTTGTTCTGGGACTGAACAGACTGAAGATATTGTTTACAATCGTCTTCTTCAGTTTGAAAATCTCTGACGCGCGGCGTATAATCAAATCAAAGTGAAAAATTTATCCGGCCTCTTTGAAATGATTACAAACATTTTTCTTTTAAATTATTAATCCAACATGATTAAAATCAATTGCATACATAGTCAAATCAAACAGTATACAGTCATCTTGCTTATATCTGGCATTTTGATCATATTTTAGAATTGGACAATTTTAGTGTGCGCGCTGCACGGGTTTTTCTTTCCATCTTGTCCGTCACTTTTGAAAATGAATATTTACATCATTCTTTCAGAAATTTATTACTTATAATCACTCTTTAATTTAATGATTCATAAATGGGTTAAATTTATGATCTATAGTCTATTTTTAGCTTTTACACTTTGTATCGTTTCGTCAAATTTTCTTTTATCGTTTTTACTCCCTCTGCTTTCTATATCGATAGAGTTTCTTCCCTTTATTTATCAGCCCAAACCCGATTAAAAATATATTTTACAGTTCTTATTTCGTCAAATACTGAACTGTACTTGCCCTGTTTCTTGCATTTTGAGATTACAGTTTAAACGGTCAGATTCAGCGTATGTATTACATATGTCTTCTTATCACTTGTATTTTTAAAAGATCTAAATATATTCTTAACAACAATGCTAATTTAAATTATACACTAAATTTATAGTTTAACAAAATTTACCGTTTCAGTATTGGTTTTCAATTTCTTGACAAAACGCAATATCCTGATTCACTTATACCTTTATTTAATTAAATAAAAATTCCATTTTTATTTAAATATATTTCCTATTTTAAATAATTCAAAATTTTATTTAGAAACTAGTTTAAATTTGAAAACATATTAAAACCTATTGTTTTTAGGTCAAAATCTCAAAGTGACATGTTAGACAAAGTACCATCTTCCGGTGACCAGTGTGCGCCCACGAAATCTAGCCTGGCGATCTTGGTTTGGACAAACACCACTTGGCTGAGCCCATTGCCAAAGTACTAGGCACCGATCCTCAGTAATTTCCCTCTCGATCACCCCAAAATACAATGTGCCCTTGAGTACCAGTTTCCCCTTCTTCTTCCTCCTTCTTTCTGCCATAGCTGTGCACATGCACAAGCACGTGGGCCCACGCCACACTCCACCGGTCGTCGCCATTCACCCAACTCCACCACCTGACCACACCACGACCATCAGATCCCCCTCCACCTCGCCTGAACTGAAAATGGACGTGCTTCCTTCTTCTTCCAGTAAAACATCATCAAAGAAAAACCCTCCTGCCTCCTTCCATCGACCACCGATCGACACCATCACCTGGCCACATCATCACCCAACCCCGACGCCCAGATCCCCCCAGGACCGCAACCCCCTGGCCTCCCCTACGGTGAGAAATTCCAATGCAAACCTTAGAACCCAAAAACAGTTTATAAAAACTATTTTAATTGATTTTGCAAAAACCGTTTATTTAAAAATTAAAGTGGTATTTTTCCTTGCTTCCCCACTTCCTTCCCCTCCTCCAGGCCAAGCGCCATCACCCCTCATCCCATGGATCAACGGAACTTCACCAATTTTCATTTTTTGACCAACCCTCTCTCTCTTGATTTATGCCTCTAAAAATCACAATCTTTGTTTTAAAAATCATTATTTTGTTGCATTAATATGTTTATACAATCACAACTTGTTTTTACTTAGTTTGAAAAACCACTTTGAAATTGAGAACCAGAAAGCATTTACTGTGTTTTATTTTTGCAACAGCAGTAAAGGTTTTGCCAAGCTTGCTTTCCCTTTTAAACACTTCTATACCTTATATTGGAGATTTAAAACCATAGCACTCTACCCCATTCAAAACCCCAAATCCTATGTTACTGATCTAACAAAAGGCATAAGCATTCAACACATTAAAACATTCTCTAGTGACAGTAGCTAGCAATCATAACCTTAAGTCTAAGACCCTTAAGGTTCTACATCCAAACAGTGATCAATTCATCATTAACAAACAGGCAAACAAACATGACAATGTATTTGAACCAGATCATAAAAGAAATACAAGATCACTTCAGGCTATAACATCAAAACTACAGTGAATGAAACAGAAATTAAAGGTGCATTTTTTTTACACACATTAAAGTTTCCAAAACTCTTACTTTTTCTTTGCTAAAATCCTTTGAGTTGCTGTGTGTTTGTGTGAGTGAGTTGTGTGCATGTACTGGCCCTTATATAGTGGAAAAAATGAATAAAATACTTGGTGCAATAAATGCTGATGTGAAAATAGCAAAACAAATTTTTAACTTGACAATTGAAAGACCGCGCAACTTTTTCTTTTCTCTCTCAAAATCTTTGCAAACTCTCCTAAAATTCACATGGCCTACACAGCCTATACACCCCCTAAAAAATATCCTATACCTTGTACAAAATACCTCTCATTGACCTTCAATGAAATAGCACATTAAATGTGCTATGTACTACTATGATCTTAGATCTTTTACCTTGGTTTAAACAAAGTGTTGTGATCATTCATGTGCCAAAAATATTCATATTTCATTGAGTTTGCAAATCATACTTTTCAAATGTCTTTTTTGATTTTACAAGAATTTAAAAAATATAAACTTGCCTTGCAAGGATGGTTAAAAATGTGAAATTGTTGTACCATGAAAACCTTTGTCATGTGGTGAAAACACATAGAAAATACTTAGAAAAATCCATGGTGTTGTGCTCAACTAGTGTAGGTAAGATTCATGCTATCAATACATGATTTGGTAATCTTTTTATGTACATGTTTATTGACAACATAGCCAAGGTCTTGAAAATAGAAATATGAATAGTATTTTCAGAAAATCACTTGGAAAGAAATAAAAAGATTCAAAAACTGAAAATGTTTTCATTCTAGAATGATTTTATCATGTACAAAATCTTTTCCTTAAGGATCCTACCTTATCATCAAATCTATAGTGTATGTAATACATGAATGGGAACATGATTTGAAAAGGGGATTTTGACAACTCTTGCATATAGAAATTCAAATAAATTTTCATGAGATTTTATTTGCCATCCAATCTATGATATAGGTGATGAGAATAGACAATACATGTTTGATTTAATGTATATAAAAATGCAAATATCTTTTTGAATATTTTATATGAAATATGCTTTGCAAAAGGAGATGATCCCTTCATGTTGTGATTATGCATATGTAACTTGAAAATTGTTTTTGACAACAAAAGTGGCTTTGTCATATTTTAATTCAAGTGTTAAAACTTTTAAAGCAAGGATTTACCAAAACTTGATTTCTTAAATCCTTTGAAAAAAAGAACAAACATGTATAATAAAAATGGCATCACAATTACATGCTATTAACAAGTGTTGACTTTCATACATATAAAAATCAATTTCAACAAACGCTATCAAACATATGCTACTATACATGGATGGGCAAAAATGGATTTTAGCAAGCGTTGTGCTATACACATCAGTAAATGCTATCATATTTACACAAAATTTAAAGAAATGCAAATTCAAACCTTCGACATGTTTAAAATATTTAAAGTCTTGATTTATTTAAATCGTATCTGTGAATATGTACTCATGATCAATCATTATCTGTGTAAATACCCGGGTCATTACATTAACACTATATTATTTTGAGTACTATATTTCCCATCATATATGGGCCTTACAACTGAGCAGTATCCAAGGTATTAACTAAAGCATCTCCGGTCGATTGAGTCAATAATGATCAGTTTTCTATTTCTAGCCTCCACTCATCCTAATAAGCAAAAGAACAAGGCTTTGTGATTTTGGTTAGCTAATTAACAGGAAATCAACTAAAATTATATATTTTTCCTTAATAACGTTGGGGTCTGTTCATTCTCCATTGTGAAAGTATTCACCTTATCCTAAAGCATATTCTGTTAAGTGAAAATGCTTAATCTGTCCCCAACATCACTTTATCTCAAAGCATGTTTACCTTTTCTGTTAAATGAAAATGTTGTATAATTATTTAAGAAATTGATATCTATTGATTTACCGTTGTTAGAAAAAGTTCGGAAAGATATATATATATATATATATATATATATATATATATATATATATATATATATTAGGCTCAGGTCTCTAATAAGTTTCAAAATTAGGCATACATCCGGTCCTAAACTTATTATAAAATACATCCCTATTTTTTGAAAATTCATTAAAAAATAAAAAAAATCACGTAAATTCGAATTTAAATAAAACACGTACACAAAAAAATTCAGATGTTAAAACAATTGAAAAAAACACCAAAACCCAAAATAACAACGAAACCGCAATTAATTGCATCAAAAAATGCATATATTTGAAATTGTTGCGTACAGGTATACAACTATTGCAGTGATGCATTTGTGTTAATTTTTATGCATACATGTATGCATGTAATACAAAATAAATGCATACTGGTATGCAAATATTCGTGGTCATGCATATCAGTTCATATTTATTTACATACATGCATGCAAGTGTTCAGAATAAATGCACACATGTATGCAACAATACGTAAGCATGAATATCAGTTCACGTCTACTTGCATACATATATGCAAGAATACAACATACTTGCATACATGCATACAAGTATTCATGCAAAATTTTCAATATGGAATCTGCATGCATGTATGCAAATATTTAGAACAGTTGCATGCATGTATGCAAGAATTCATGTAGATTTCGATGTAAACTGCATCAAAAATAGTTGCATATATGTATGCAACTATTTGGTTTACTTGCATACATGTATGCCAAAAAAAAAAAATCTATGGTCTTCTAGGAACATTTGCATTTTTTTAAAGTATACAACGCTTTTTTTTTTTGACAAAAAACACGTAACTTAAATTCTAGGGATCCGCTTTACAAAAGAGTAACGATCGGAAATTTCACTTGATCCGAATCGATCGCTAAACCGACCAAGACCGTTCGAAACCCTGATTGTTTGAGAACACGACCGATCATAACACAAACAGAAGAACATTTCATTGTATATTACAACAATTCCATCATAATACAAGAATATACAGAGTATGAATAATTATAATACAACAGAAAAATATCCGAGATTATAATACATTACATAGCAGCGGAAAATAGTACAATACACAACTAAAAGAGATTACGGATACAGTGCTTTCCGGATATCATTCCAGCTGTAAACCAGGTTCCTGTGAATATAAATCTGCAAAACCAAAACTACTAGCTGCCCGTGCGGAAAATAGGGGCACCCAGAGTTTAGGTTAAAACAATAAACTCCAGGTCAGTCATGTGACTGGTGTGAGAACTAAAACAGTTATTTAAAACATTACTTTAAATCAGATATATCAAGGGACCACGCCGTATAAAACGGAACGGGTTTCCTCCCAAGAATACCAGTGCATATAACAAAACAGCGCAATGCTTTTTTTGGAAAAATGAAGCTATTATAAGACCCAGGTCCCATCACACAATGCAACACAAGCCGGAGGATAGGGTTTTCCCTTATAAAAGCCAAACATGCTTGGTACGTTAAAAAAACAAATCATTTGATACTATTATAGTGTATAGTGTCAAAACAATATCAATCATAGACGGCATGGGTACCATGTATCATGTCGCCATACTAGGCTCTACAATCAAAACCGCAAATGTCACGTATTGGAAGTTGGGTTTCCATCTGTAAACCGAGGAAAAAGATAGTCCTAAACCAATTCGAGACTCTCTAGCCCGAGCCTCAGGACCCAGACACAGGTGAGCCCTTGGATCATCATGGCCGGTTGACCGATATGGATTAAAATGCCTGAACACTGCATTTCCCCACCCTTTGGGGGCGTAAATGAGCCAAATTACTCCATCGGCTCCACACAGTCACCGATATACCCGAGGCGCCTTGCAACAGCAACAACCACACAAGTGAAAATAATATAAATGTCAGGGCTGGTAGGTCACTGACACCACCCTAGCTAGAAGGAAACGCATGCCCTCCCTGATGTCCTCTCCCGTTTGCTTGTTCACAACCGGGGTGTGAGGCTCGCGAATCAACGTTACACAAAGCTATGCCATACAGGAGGTGCTTTGATCATCAACCACAAGACTTTGCTTTTCAACAGAAGCCTTGATCAACTGCCACTTAGGCATGCCACACAGGCAATTCACTCCATGCGATTGATATCCATCAATATATAACTCCTGAGCTCGTACGTCTTAGAGAAGGGCGTTAAGCAAGAGAATAAATTCTCCGCCGCCAAACAAATATATATTTAATAGAAATCAATCACACAAAATAAAATCCAATGTCAGACACACAGTCCATTTACAAGTTCGTTCCGGGTCTGAACAAAACCGGAGGCACCTTGTACCTCGCATATCGACCGATCTCCAAGTACGTCTGGACGATCACCAACTGATTCCCTCCTCTTGGGTGTACATCCCAATCAAGATCATCATCAATCACCCAAACGATGTGAAGACCTCCGGTCTTCAACCACCATCTTCATCCTCGACACATCGTCGAATCAGTTATTCAGAATGGGATAAACTCGATCTTTCTGAATAACTCACGTATATAATAAACAAGTGTTACACAAATACAACATACGCCTCATTCCAATTCAGAATATTCTTTTATTCAAATATTCTTACACTTTGGGAAAAGTTCTTATTAATTTTATCAAAGATAAATTCTTTAAATTTATTCTTTAATCTTCTTTTGAATATCAATTTAAACCAAATTATAGTTTATCCATACTAGTCGGGATTAACGAACCTTACCGAAGTAATCATTTGTTTTAAATTTCTCAATCCCAACCTATTCATCCCATGAAGTAAAACTGGTAATACTTCATATTTAACACCACGGTGTTATCGGTAAATTCAATTACCATTTCACGTTCAAATCTAATTAAAGATTTAACTATCGCCTGGAGCAAAAATGGTGATACTCCATTCTCGATCATCTCAATCTAATTAAAGATTCATTAAAACTCCACTTGGTTTTAGTCTTCCGAAAAATCATATTAATGATTGTTTAACTTGGGAAACCATATCCTTCTATTCAACACATGAATTTTCTTTCTATTCAACACATGAATTTTCTTTCTATTCAACACATGATTTTTCTTTCTATAATATTCCTTATTTTCCAAATTGGAATGAGGCCCAATCAATTACCATATAATGTTAATTATATGGATTCAATACAACACATGTATATAATAGCAACGATAAATAATCAACCATCATCCAGAGTGCACTCCACAACTAGATAAGCATTAAATATAAATAATTAACGCTTACACAGTCTGTCAACCCATCGACGGGATTAGTGTACATCAAATATCATCCCAATACCCGTGTGGGGTTTCAAATCAACAAACACAAATTTTAATTTTTGATGTTAGGTGATGTGTAAAATTTATCGTCCCAATCAATATCAGTCAAAACAATGTATATAAACAAATCGTCCGATTTGTTTATTACTATTTATTTTATATATACGTTAAAAATTATATTTTCAACTATAAAATATTTATTCAATCCACTTCACACAATCAATTTTCACAACACATCAATCAAACAAACAAGCCATCCATGGTTTGTGGATGACGGGTGTCGGGTGCTACTAAGCACCGTCTGCATCTTAGTATATATTTCAAACTAGAAATCCAATTAATAGTGAGAAGTTCTCACCGAGGGTTCCACTCCTCCGTGCTTTCCTTCTGAACTATTCGGGTTTCGTTTTGATTTCAGTCGATACCATCACCATCTTTTCAATTCCTTTTATAATTAAAAATAAACATTTATATTCTAACGACGATTCAAATAAATATATACGTTCTAATTCTATTCAAAATAAATTTCTCGTCGTTATTATTTAAAATAATTCATTTTAAATATACAAAATTCATCCAAATCACCAAAATAAAAATTTTAAATTGGCTCAGATTTCTGGGTTTTTACAAAAAGAAAGATGGGAGAGATGTCGTTCCTATTTCCAAAGTTTCCGGGGATGTGATGCATACGGACCCTAAATATATTCACACACACACACACACACACATATATATATATATATACACATACACATACATACATACATACATACATATACATACATACATACATACATACTTATATAAATATATATATATAATACTCAACTGAGTACCAAATTTAAAGCCAACAGATCAAACATCAAACAGTTGAATGGATTCAACACCATGCATGCACCAAAGCAATTTAGGTAGCACACATTCTGTGATTATATTAAACAATGATAAAAGTTTTATAATACCATTCAAAAGTTTTATATTTGATATGACCGTTCATCTATACACTGTTAACTTTCTATTTGCACTACAAGAACATATGGCTTTTCCAATGGCTATTAGCCGTTGGCGGCCGTTGGAATAGTGTCCACGACTTCCATCGGACACACCGGATTGTTTCCAACGGCTTCCAACAGTAAATACCGTTGGAAACCGTTTAAAAACAATGTCCATACTGTCGTTGGAAACCGTTGATAGCCGTTGGAAATACTGGGTACTTTTTTATATAACAACAAGCCAACTTCCTTCCAGCCTCCCCACCTCATTTCATTTCTATTCCAATCGCATTTCCAATCTTTTTCCAACCAGTTCCACAATTATGTGACACATATATACCACTAACAATCAAAATAAAACGCATAAACATATATATATATATATATATATATATATATATATATATATATATATATGCAACAAAAACTCTTTACACATCCAAAAAATCATCCAAGCATGTCTAAAAAGCGTACCAACATATACAAACATCCAAAACAACCATCCAAACGTGCTAACAAAGCGTACCAATATATATAAACCATCAAAACACATCCAAACTTGTCTCGTCATACATCAAAATAAAACACATCCCCAACTGAGCGTCAAAACACATACCTCAAGCTCAATCGTCGCTATAATCACCAGAAGTAGACGATGAGGGAACATCACCATGAGTATGCATGTACTCTGCAACCTTTTGATTCAGATGCTCAATCTTCATACCTTGCACGCGATTCTGGTCCTGCAGCTGATCAATCAACGCTCGCAACTCCTTAATTTCTTCCATGTCTTGTGCCTTCTCGTCTTGTCGAACCTGCAAATACAAGTATCATATTAGTGAACATACAATGCTAACATACAATTTCAAAGTCATTTTAACAATGCTAACATGCAATTTTTATAACATAGCTAACATTTACAATGCTAACAATGCTCAATAATAGCTAACATACAATTTTTATAACATGCAATTTTTATAATATGCAATTATTATACAAGTAATTTGTGATACAAGTAATTTTAATAAATAATTTTTATTTACAAGTAATTGTCATAACATACAATTTCAAAGTCATTTTAACAATGCTAACATACAATTTTTATAACATGCAATTTTTATAACATACATTCATAACATGCAATTTTTATACAATTAATTTGTTATACAAGTAATTTTAATAATTAATTTTTATTTACAAGTAATTGTTATAACATACAATTTCAAAGTCATTTTAACAATGCTAACATACAATTTTTATAACATGCAAAATGAACTCATAACAAAATCATACAAGTAATTTGTTGTACATACATCATTATTAGTGAACGAATGCACTTCTAGTAGAAGTCAGTCTTAACAGAGAAAAAAACACTTAATAATGTAGAGGTAAATAATTTATATTATATGAATATTACCATCAGGTTGCCAAATCTGTAACGCTTGCTCCGCTGTATTTTTTCCATAACAGCATCGAATAAGTTGTCTTCCTCCTCCTGCGTCCACTCATCACAACTCGAATCCTCAAGCACATGAACCTGTGCCTCCTGGAACTTTGCCTATAATGCAAAAAATAATTTCATTTGACAAATAATAAAACGATGATTTTATTTTACAGTAACTAGTAATTAATAAACTAATCAATTCATGCTTATAATATTTAAAATACACATACGTGTGCCTGTGTCGCCTTGTCCTGATCATCCCACTCATATGTGACGTTGCCAGCCTCGTCTACCTACCTGGATGCCTGGGTGTGAGTAAAGACATCCATGTATGTCACGGAATGTCCATAAAATCGTTCCTGCAGTTGGTAGTTTGAATAATTGATTCCACATTGTCAATCACTGAACTAATCAATTTACAAATGTAATAATTAACAAATTTACCAAGTCCTCGCGGTGATGTTGGAAAGACTTAGATCCTCCGCGATGAGTTACAGGATTCTTGTTGTGACAATCTCAAAACTCCGTATGACGCAATTAAGGATAATCATTGGAATATAACACATTAATCATCATAGCAGAGAATACATAATAGAATAAACAGAAAATAGAATAATTTACATCAATATGACAGCGGAATCATAATGTGTAACAACATCAGAATAGCACAGTGTAGGATACAACTTAGTGCAAGAAAGGAATTGATCAATCTACATCAAGATCACTGGTACATATACATCATAGAAGTAAATCAGTCTATATCGCGGTAAGCGGAATCATATACATAAGGTACTAATGGCGGAATATCACATAGCCAAAATACTGAGAAGTCAAGTCCTCGCCATACAAGCCAAAATATGCACTCCATGCTCCAGTGCAAAAGCCAAAATATACCCTGTTACCTATCACTAGGCTGCCCGTGTGAAAATAAGGGCACCCGAGTTTGCAAAGTGAAACAAACTACGAGTCAGTCATGGGACTGGTATGAGAAATCTACTTAACTGGATAAACAACAATAACAAGGCAAATCATAGGACCACGCCATTTTCGCGGAATGGGTTTACTCCAGTGATTTCCAGTGCATTTAAACAAGGTAAATTATTTAAATAACACAATGCTTTTTATAAAAATGCAGCCATTATAAGACCCCAAGTCCCATCATACAATGCAACACAAGCCGGAGGATAGGGTTTTACCTTATAATGGTAAAAATATGCTTAATATGTGTAAAGAAAAATCATTTGATATTATTACTAGTGCATATATGTTTCAAAAGCAAATTCAATCATAAATATCAATCCTAGACGGCATAAGTGCACATACCACTATGTTGCCATATATAAGTACAATCAAATCCATGATTTCGTATTGGAAATTTGTATTCCGTCATGAGTCGAGGCAAGGGGTAAGCTCCTCACTGCTTCGAGACACTCTAGCAAATGCCTCAGGACTCCCCGTAGAGAACCCTTGGATCTTCAGGGCCGGTCCTCTCTTATGTTTGAGGATTAGTTGTTCCTGAACACACGTTTCCCGGTCCTATCGGACCTATCCATCGGCTCCATAGAGACCGATATATCTGAGGCGCCTCGCATTCCAACATCCACAAGGGTATAATAAACAACGATGTTAGGGCTAATAAAAGCTGACACCACCCATAGCTAGAAAGAAACGTCGTGCACTCCCTGCAGTCACAATCCCGTTTTGACTCATATCGATGGGTGAGGCTCGCGAATTAACGCCATACAAAAAGCTACGCTATATCAAAGCCATGCTGTGATCATCAACCACAAGACACTGCTTTTCAACAAAAGCCTTGATCATTTACATATTTGCATGCCACGTTGTCAATCCACACCATACCACTGATGTCAACCGATATACAACCTCTGAGCTCGTACGTCTCAGAGAATGGCGTTAAGCAATAGAATAAATTCTCCGCCGCCAAACAGATGTATATTCTGTAGAGATCAACAAACACAACACAGAATACACGTCAGACACAAATCCATTTTCAAGCCCGTTCTGGGTCTGAACGAAACCGGCGGCACCTTATTCCTTCTCCCGTATGTCCAATATAGGAGAGAGGCCCTCGCATATCCGGACGATCAACAAGTACATCTAGACCACTACCACTGTAATCTCATCAAGGGATCTACCCATCTCAAAGGCATCAGTAGTAATCTACACGATGTGAAGATCACCGGTCTTGCACCGTCTTCATATCTTCAACATTTATTCGTCGATCAATTATTTGAAATGAGCATCAACTCGGCCTTTTCAAATAATTCATGTATATTAGAATTCAAATCAATTCTGTCCATGGTTAAATTATTCGACATCCACATTCCAATTCTTTATATAATTTTTAATGTCAAACACATTCAACCATCAAATATCAAGCAAACCAAGTAGAATTGGTTTATTTCCATTCCATATCACCTATAATATTTTATAACGATATATCGCTATTTTTATTTATTTAAAAATAGCTCCATTTAATTAAACTATTTTCAGGCCATAACGTGGCCCTAGCGCTGTTTTTCACTAATTTTGATTTACACATTTCTCAAAATCTAACCTTCGGATCTTAACGAAGTTGATTCTATTGGAAATACCTCTCTAAAGCGAACCCAATGGTTTCGGTTTTGGGAGAATCTGACGGTCGGATCTCTCGATATAATGGTTTAAAGTTACGATTTCAAAATACGAACTGCAGCATCATTATTCGTTTTATTTAATTTATATATATATATAATTCATTCGACGATTTCCATATCGTTTTTCACTTCAGATATTTCACTAATGCCTTTAAATTTCAGAAAATTTCGCCATAACCTTCTTTGTATGGGGAGGGGTTTAGAAATTTATTGGGCCATATTAGGCACCCAATAAATCCTAAAAACCATGCACATATTTATATTGATATATTCCGTTGTCCACACGGGAGTGTGTATAGATCATAACTCCAGAGAATAAATTCTCGTGACCCTATAAATGGTTTTTGTGCCTTAATGACCAGAGAGACATGTTTATTGTCATCTCCAGACCCGTGTGGGGTTTTTATTAATCTGGGAATTTATCGTTATATTTTATATAATCCATATCAGTCTTCAGTTCAACCTAAAATATAGTCATTGCCATACAAGCTTCTCGCTTGTACGATACATCTTCCACCTCGTCACATAAGCTCCAAATGCTTATGTAGTATATGATAGGGTATGATATCTTCAAGAAGTATGCCATGAACTGTAGTTCAAAATTAATTGTTACTATCCTATGGCGACGTTTATTATTTCACACAGAACAACAAGCACTCTGCATCCAATGGAATTCACAGGAATTTATATAATAATAAAACTTTGTAGCCAACTCATTAAGGCTTACCTACTTGTTGGGCACGCAAATATATTCTTTACTCAACAGCTAATCCATATTCCTGTTCAACACATGTATATATATGCAGAACTAAACTACAAGTAATATTTTTAGCGAACAAATGTTTGTTTCAATATGCGATTATTTTTAACACTTCATACATAGTATAAAAAATGTTATTTTTGGCGAACAAAAATATGTTTCAACTCATGTGTACTTTTAGCGAGTCGTATACATGATAAAAATGATATTTTTATCATTCAAAATTTTATTCCACACATGAATGTTTTTAGCACTTCATTTTCACAATAACATGTTAATTTTATTGTTTAATCCTTTTATTCAACGCATGAATCCTTTTCAACATATGTATATTTTAATTAGTTCATACATATAATAAAACTTATATTTTTATCGTTAAACCAGTTTATTTGAAACATTAATATTTTATATACTTCGTAAATAAGATAAAAATGATATTCTTGAAGCTAAAATTATTTATTTAAAATAATAATAATTTATATAGTCCATACATTAGATAAAAATGTGATTTTTACTTTTTAAACAATTTATTCAACACATAAATGCCATTCAACGCATGAATATCTCAACATATGAATATCTCATGCATGCACACTTCATATACTTCACATGCATAATAAAAAAAATGTGATTTTTATTATCTAAACAATTTATTCAACACAAAAATATAATTCAATACATGAAAATAATTCGAACACATAGATATTACTGAAAATTTTGACAGCATAACGGTAGGGGGTTAAAAAACGGCACCGTCCCGAGTACGGCTCATCGCACTACCTTAGGCCTCGTGGCATTCCATAAGGGGCTTATCTAAATGATCTAAAATCAATTTCATATCATATGAATTTTCCACAATAATTCCCATTGTTTTAACCACAAACAATTTCTTTCAACCACAAACAAATATTTCCTACCATTCGCATTTCAACTAATTTTCAACCATTCGCATTATCAATCAATTTCACGTCATACATAATCAATTCATATCATCCATTGTCTGTGGACGAGGGGAGTATATATACATATATTTCATTTCCATTTCAACACATATATGATTTTTACAACACATGTATAATTTATACATCGCTCATATAACTTATACAACGCTCATACATGTGGTGTACAACACATATATAATTTATATTTCGCTCATATAATTTATATAACGCATTTCCATTCCATATTGAATTTAGATGTCTCACATTGATTTTAATCCTTCTGAAATTTGCAGCGAGCTCGGAACACATTCTAGCTTCTTCTAGAATGTAGATGATGTCGCTACGAGTCTGATGTTTCCTATTTCATCGAATTTCGTCAACATAGCAAAAAATATGATTTTTATTTGAAAATCATGATTTGCAACACTTAGAAGTGTTATTTTCTATTTCAAAAATAAAGGACGTTACCTTCAGCTAAACCTTCTGAACTAGGTTTTGATTTCGCAGCAAATCTGTTGCACTTGGATGGGGATCGGAGTACACTACCTCGAAGAGCATGGAATGGCGCATGGATCGAGGGTAGGGGTCCCACTCGATGTGGTGGTTGAGGCATGGCAATAGGTGGAAGTTCGAAGCTTTGAAGGGGTGTAACTCGACATAGGGTGAATGATTGGGAGTGTACCAGGTATTGATTTGAAGAGGAGGAGAAGAGCTTCAAAAAATTCCAAAGGGACTGAGCTAATACAAAGTGGTTTGGACAGAAATCGACCGCGAACAATGGACCTCAGTTCGTCGTCGAGAGCAGGTTAAGGAGGGGGGGTTACATTTTTATAAAATTAAATAACGAAAGAAAAAATCCTATTCGCCGATATTTATATTATTTCAAAAATTAGGGGGTTTTCCATACGAACTCCGTTTCAAACCCAACGACTGTTGCCCCTAGCTAAATACCCCCATCCCAAACATAATGGAATATGTTTCGTAGGCCCATTCGACTATTACAGTCAGTTATTCTTCAAATTAAAAGATAAAACATTCAAATTTTGTGTTGAACGAACATTTTAATTTGCCGGGGCCACATACTGATTCTAAAAATTCTCGAAAAATAAATCTAGCTATCTTGGGTCGATACGGTCCCAACAAAACTGATTTCGTCGAATTCTGAGACCGTTTGAAAAATGGCAACTTCCTGGTCGATCCAATTTGACTGAAATCAACCAAACACATTTTCCGTTTCCACGCTCACATATTAATTCCAAAAATTATGGAATTTGAAACATAGCAATAAATTGACATCCTGGATCCAACCAAAGTGGTTTTGTCAGAAACGGAGGTCGTTTGTAAAATGTCAATTTTCAAGGGCTATATTTATTCCATAGCGACCATTCTAAATATTCAACTGGCCATAACTTTTGATTCCCGCTATGAAATTTCAATTTTCCGAATTCGTTAGAAATATATTCTTAAAAAATTTAAATATTTTTGTTTTTGCTAAAATCCATTATATTTTGCATCTTGTACGTTCAGTCAAAGTTTGAATTCAAAATTTTAAACTGCCCCACTATTTCTAACTCGTTATTTGATTGAAATATTATATTTCAATTCCTCCAAATTTATTAAAATAACCAAATTTTAAATTTTAAATTGGCTTGTATTTTCCGGGTTGTTACACTTGTTCCTGTTTGCGGAGTACTTTTCTGACTCGGCCTGGAAATGTACATTGATAAATTATTTAAAATCGGCAAAAAAATAACTTAGATTCGTTAAAAATTTACCTTGAACTCAGGCGTGTCCCACCACGCAACCATCTTCTCAAACACTTCATCACCCATCCACTTTGGTTGTTTTCCATGTTTCTTAAGCTCATTCATCTTCTCTTTATAATTCTTGGTGACCTTCGAGTTCCAATGTCGCTGAACTAGCCTCATGTCAGTCTCCTGCACATCTATTACTCCCTGTATAATGAGAAAATCTTACTGATCTCATTTATTTGTGTTTAATTAATTAGTCTCTTTGGCGTACGACCAAGCGATATAAACATACCAGGAAATCTTGCCAGATAGTCTCTTTGACGTCTGCTGGGATCTTGCTCCACTTAGGCCAGAAATCGCTCATTCTGGCCATATACGCCTCCTTAGAGATATCTAAAACAGTTTGAGATGGCTCTAACTCAAATCCCCTGCATTAAATATAAATTGGAACTTTATATAGTTAATTATAGTATATAAAAAAGCATTGAATTGTTATTCTACTAATTTTTATACTTACGCCTTGTCAGCCTTAGGCTTCAAATAAACAACCGGACGAGCTCACTGCCCGTCACTACCCTCACCAGCATGCAGAGTAATGCTACGTCGTCTAGAGCCAGATCCCGAGCCAGAGCCAGAAGCAGGGTCAATCGACATAGTATACTTGCAACATAGATATAAGCATTGACTTTGAGAATATGTAACTAAAATGCGCAAATAATATGAGTATGAGCAACACAACATGAATGAATAAAGATGCATTTTGAGAATATGCACGAATAAAATATCTGATTAAGAAATTCTTTACATGTCTTTTTACATTATTCTTTGAGTTCTATTTTTTAGTCTATACCTACTTTGTAGGGTGAACAATTTAAATAAGAAATTCTTTTAAATATCGTTTATAATGTGTACATGAAAAACTTTTATTTTCTTAAAAAAATATCAGTTGAAAATCTCTTTTGAAAGTAACTAAATAAACAATTTAAATGCCAAGAAATCAAAATGATTTAGATATCAAAATGATTTACATGACTTTTTACATTGTTATTTATTGCCTTTTCCTAAGTCTTTCATATTTTTACTTACATTATTAGTTCAATGTAAAGCGCGCTTCACTATAATATTATCTGTTCCAAATTTGATGCACAAAAACATAGGCCTATAGCAAGCACATACAATCCATATGTAAAAGAACCCCTTAAATATTGGCAACCACGTAGCTTAAATCATTAGCCAGGTTTTGTTGCTTCTTAAAGTAACTACGTAAAGTATTATCTCATGAACACACACACACATATAGGGTGCATGCTCGCATGAACACACACACGCACATATCTCATGAACACCCGAAATTTAATATTCCAACATTATTACAGTGGTATTACTAGCAACTAGGGAGTAACATGGTATAATATGCACATAGTAACAACTAGAAATCAATAAAACATCAAATTAAACCCGAAATTAATTAAAACCATAAACCTAGATTTAGACCAAATACCTAATTTAGAGGGAAAAGAAAGATAAAGATGGGCCAGAGCACCTTCTAGACGACATCGGAGGGGGTTGCAGTGGCCGGGGAACGATGGAGAGCCTATTTGGGGAACGAAAATCGTGGGAAGGGGGTGTAAGGTTTAATTTGGGGAAGAGACAATGAGCTTCGGCTAGGTGGTGCAGGAGATATCTCGATTGCTTCCAATGGCCGCCAACGGTCTTTATTTCATCGGCTACCATGGATTCTAATTTGCCGTCGGCAGCCATTGGAAACTAGGCATTGGAATACACTAATATAAAAATAACTAATATTGAATATTAATTGAAGTTAAATATAAACAGAATGACTTGGTTATGTTGATTGTGTATCGATTGTTGATTGGTTGGATATTTATTCATCAACATTTTAATAAGAGTTGAATGAAGTGAAAACTAAATTCCAGCATAATAAATTGAATGAACCGAATATGATTTGAAATTAAGAATTTAACCCTGTATTTTCAAGTAAGTGACACTATGTGTTTAGTTTTGGAGTTTTGTATAGTTATACTGATTAATAAATTGAAATGTTATTCCGAATTACATATATTGGTTATTTACATGGTAAAATTGAGTTAAGTACGGGCACTGGAAGGCTTTGAGGTTCATTTTGATTGAGTATATCAAAATAAATTGAGTCGGTATGCTCGATAACACTCACATAAGGTACGTTTACGCAAAAATATAAATTTTGGTTTTTGAATTTTGTTTTCCGAGCATGAAGGTCGATGTATATTGATTTGCTAATCCTACGATATCGCAGAAATCCCTCTGTACTGGGGGGACTGCCGAATTTTCTGGTAATTTAATGTGTTAGCTAGAAAATTTTTGATAATTTTTGAATTTTTTTATTTAACAACAAAAATTGGTTTTTGATTTATAATAAACCGGATTTTAAAATTAATGAGTTGTAGCGTTTATTCTACCTTAGTAATTTCAGGGACGAAATTCTTTTAAGGAGGAAGGGATGTAGCATCCCGTATTTTAGGTTGTCAGATATTTAATTTATTTAATTATTTTAAATACCGATTTGGAATTATAAATGTATTTATAATATATAATTCGTTTATTAAACGAAATTTAAATTTAAATTTTATATTTAAATTATAAACGAACTCGAAATGTCGAGGTAGTTAATAATTTACAATTTAAACTTCAATTGGATATACATAATCCATTTTAAGTCAGAATTCCTTGAAACAAGAATCGTCCGAATTGATTTGATTATATTTTTCTAATAAAAGGAAAAATTGAGATTTCATGTTATAGATTGTTAGTTATGTCCAATTTAAATTTTGAAATAGTCGCTACGGAATTAGTTAATAAACATAATGTTTATTAAATAAAATACAATGGATTTTTATATATTTAGAGTATCATTTAACCCGGAACTATAAATGTTAAGTTTAAATTATATATTGACTTATTCTGAAGCTGTATAATATTTCGTTGGGAGATATATGATGATAATAATTTATTATTATTTAAAATGAATTGTTTTAGATTTAAATACTTTTTTACTGAAACGACCCAAATTCGTTTTATAATTAAAATAAATTTATTCGTTCTAACTTCGTTTTAAATAAATTTTTCGTTATTATTTTAAATAAATCATTTTAAATATTCAAAATCCATTAAAATAGCAAAATTAAAAATTTAAATTGGTTCGGAAATTCCGGGTTGATACAATCTCCCCCACTTAAAATCTTTTCGTCCTCGAAAAGGAACGGAGCTGAAAGTTGTTTGACTGACCAACTCAACTTTCATTCTGGCTTTCATTCTTCAACTTTTCAGTTTCTAAGAATTTTTTAATTCTTCAAAAATTTGGTTAACACCCAAAATTTTTGGAAAATTTCGCCATAACCTCCTTTGTACGTGGAGACCTTTAAAACCGCAACTAGCCTCACAGGGCCCTCATCAATCCAAGAGAAAAAGCCAAGCGGCTAGCCAATCGACTCATAAAATCATCAAAAACCCAATAAATACAATAAACATGTACCTATTTGTCGGGCATACAGTTTTATTCCTCTTTTTAGTTTTCATGCTATGACATGTTCACACATATATGTACATGTATGCAATTTTCAATTCAGTTCAATATTTGCTCGATTTGGCTAAATTTTCCTTACATTTTCCTAATGGTTTTCTTAGTCCAATATCTTTATTTAAAATAAAATACTGATGTATAATCAGGTTTAAATTTTCAAAAAAAAATTGTTTTCATTTTTATTTTAAAAATAACACTCTTCACACTTGTTCTAGGATACTACTGATCCTATCTCTAATGAGTCATTCTTATTGGATTTTAATAACCCAATCTCTAATGAATTCTTTCATTTGGTTCTAATGTGTCTTGTTCTCGGGCTCTGTAAACCAAAGCTCCGATACCAACTGAAACGGCACAAACTCGTTTTACAATTAAAATAAGTTTTTTTGTTCAAACTTTGATTTAAATAATTTTTAATCATTATTATTTAAAATAAATCATTTTAAATATTCAAAATCCATTAAAATAGCTAAAATAAAAATTTTAAATTGGTTCTGAAATCCCAGGTTGTTACATTTTCGATATTATATAGGTTTTAGAAATGATTAATTTTCTAATAACCTTCATTTCTGATGAAACTAATTTTATTGCATTACATATAATTAATTATTGCTAAATTTCCAGTTTGGAGTCAATTAGAGTTGTTTTATCGGTGCGTACAATTTACGGAGAAACGACAAATTAAAAAACGTCGTTGTGCAAACAAAGCTGGTTTTCAACGAAATGATTTTTATTGGGACCGGAACGTTAAGACGTAATGGTGCATCGATTTTTGTTTCATTTGGGGGTTGTTCATGTCGATACGAATATTAAATGCTCAACGAAAAAAAGGCAAACTAGCAGTTGGAATTAAACAACCATACCAAAGTAAATTAAAATATAATAATATAGCGAATACTTACCTGCTAAGCTAAATACACCAGCACACCCTACTTATGTGCAGATACCCTAAAATTTACGCAAGGCCTAAATAGGAAAGCTGAAAACTCATGCTTATCCTAACCTTACTTAACAATTAAGTCTAAACCGAAAAAATAAACATTTTAAACTCAATACAGACCCTAAAATCTAACAACGCAACTACTCTACAAAGCTACTCTAAGCCTTGTAACTTAAACAACACAACTATTTACCTAAGAACTAACGCAGACCTACTCATTGTGTGCAGCTACACTGTTGTTTTATTTTTCTTCAGCTATGCAAAGTAAAGTCCTTTCGAAGTGGTATCACAGTTTAAAACACAACTGCATGAGTTATTACCCAAAGTTTCACGTGGCCATGATGTATTGAAAAAAAGGACATTGATCCTATCTGGTACTTTCGCGTATATATAAATATATTCACATCGTGCCATTCATTCTTCTACCCCCGCATGATTAAAACGAGCCTGAACTCCATTTAAGAACAAATCAATACCCCCACAAACTAGGAAATATTAACCCAAGTGCTTAACTAGAAAATCGAAGAGGGTTTGGGGCTAGACATCGAAGGAAAGTTTGGGGGAACCTCATGCTCTTTGATGGCCAGTCGATGGCCTGAAATAGGGATAAGCCTCAGGAAAACTATGCTATGGAAATACAAATGAAAATATAGGTGCTTTGCATAGGAAGTTGGGGAAGACAGTCCAATACGTGGAGAGTTACTATACGTGGTTATTTTGCAAAGAAAGAAAAAAGGGGTTGCATGAGAATTATAGGAGCAGTAGAAGATAGAAATAGAAAGAGAGTCACGCATGAGGAGGATAATTCGAAGAACGTGTTGAACAAATGAGCTACAGTAGGTGAAAAAGGTTTGGCTTATGCTTTTGCAGAGACTTGAATCTCATGTTTTGATGAACAACATGACAGTTGAATAGGAACAACGAAAGCCAATAAAGAAGGGTAGGATACTTGTATAGCAGCAGGGAACGAGCAAAGTAAGTTGTTGGCCTAACCATTATATACGAAAATAATTTGTTTATATTACAATAATTAATAGTAGACTCATCTGTAATTGGAACAAAAGCATCGTTCAGTTGGAATTGATTTCGTATATCACATGTGTTAGTGGCAAGGAAAAGAAACACACTGGCTTTTGCTGCAAACAAGTTCAATATGTAGAAGAATAAGAAATTTTGGAAGCTGTATCATTCTGATACCGTAAGAAGGGAGAATCGACAAAAAAAGAAATTATTTCGAATGGAGGCATATGGGTTCAGACGTGAGAAAAAGAAAGGGATAACAGAAGGAAACTCTGGTGTATTTTGGTTTTCATATGGGGAAGTAGGTATAACGAAATAATAGGGAAGGCAGTTCCAATGTGGTGAAAGAAAATTGAAGCTGGGCTCGTGTATTTTTAAAAAGGTGCTGGACCGTTTGTTGAACAGTAGGAGTAAGGAAGCTTCAAACCATGCAGAAAATTTTGTAGAAGGAAAATATGGCATGGAGAAGAGCAGTAAATTATGATGGAGGAATCAGGCATTTTAAAACTGGGAGGCTGTGAAGAGATTTGGGCCGTAAATTTTCTGTTCAACGCAAATGTGGTCGGCCTGCTTAAAATTATAATCAAAGTAATTAGCCTAACCTTAATTTATTAAAAGATTTAATTAATTTATTTTCATCATATAAACTAAAACGTATGTAACTTTTTGTTATGTTATTAGAAACCGACGAAATAAGTCACAACAGTATCATGGTAACGAGCACCGCATTTTGGTGCTAATCTAGACAAATTGAAATGCAATCTGAATTTTCAGTTGAATTAAACAACTGTTTAATTTAACTGTAGCTGAACTGCTTCAGAAACGAACGATATCAAAGTGTGTATAACTCACTCAATTTTTTCCCACTTATATTTTATATAAGTGGGGTTTTACTTTGTGTGCTATATTTGATAATTGTTTGTAGTATGCTGATTATTTATTTATATGTTGATTGGACTGGTTGATTTAAAACATTACTTTAATTTAAATAAATATCTAATTGTTATGTTAACTATATTTTCGTTTATTTATATGCTGATTAACATGGCTCCACGTGAAAGGAGGGAACTCGGTAAGCAAGTGAAGGAGTTGCTTGAGAAGGGGTTCATAAGACGAAGTATATCGGAGTGGGGTGCTCCAGTAGTATTTGCCACGAAGGCAGATGGGTCCCTTAGACTTTGTGTGGACTATAGAGAACTTAATAAGCTTACCAAGAAGAACAGACACCCACTGCCGAGGATTGACGATCTCTTCGATCAGTTAGTTGGCGCCTCAGTGTTTTCGCAGTTGGACTTAGCCATCGGTTTCCATCAGTTGAGAGTGGCTGAGGATAGCATTGACAAGACTGCCTTTAGGACTCCAGACGGTTTCTATGAATGGCTAGTGATGCCCTTCGGTTTGACAAACGCCCCCGCATACTTTGTTGATTTGATGAGTAGGGTGTTTAGGGAGTACCTTAACAAATTTGTGGTAGTCTTTGTAGATGACATCTTGATCTTTTCTAAGGATGAAGAAGAGCATGCCCTACATCTTAGGGAAGTGTTGGAGACTCTTCGAGCGCATAAGCTTAAAGCTAAATTTTATAAGTGTCACTTTTGGAGGAAGGAAGTACGGTTCTTAGGACACGTGGTTTCCAAAGAAGGGATAGCTGTAGATCCCACGAAGGTGGTGGCCATCCAAGATTGGAAGGTTCCTAAAAATGCTACCGAAGTGAGAAGTTTCTTGGGGTTGGCTGGCTACTATAGGAAGTTTATCAAAGACTTCACAAAGATATCAGCTCCATTGACACGCTTGACGAAGAAGAACCTAGTTTTCACATGGGACGTAGATTGTGATGATGCGTTCCAACGTTTGAAGAGAGCTTTGACTTCAGCCCCAGTCTTAGTATTGCCAGACGGGAGTAATCCGTTTACCGTTTATACTGACGCTTGTGGGACAGGACTAGGTGCAATCTTAATGCAAGAGGGCAGGGTAATAGCCTATGGTGGAAGGCAGTTGAGAGCGCATGAGAAGAATTACCCCACCCATGACCTAGAGTTGGCCGCTATTGTTTTCGTGCTTAAGTCTTGGCGTCATTATCTTCTTGGCGAGAAATTCGAATTATTCACTGACCACAAGTCTTTAAAATACCTATTCTCTCAAAAGGACTTGAACTTAAGGCAGCAAAGGTGGATGGAGTTCTTAGCATCCTACGACTTCGAAATAGCCTTTACCCCTGGCAAGGGTAACGTGGTGGCAGACGCCTTAAGTAGAAAAAGATTGTCCTTAAGTCCTTTGTTTGTTGAGCGGCGATGTTTAGAATTCATTTCGATGTTTGACTTTAGACCTTCCGTTGACTTCGTACCCGGTTTGCTAGCATCCTTGGAGGTCAGACCTACGCTTTTGGGACGGATTGGCAAGGCACAGCGAGACGACCCGCAGTTGGTTGAGTTAGTAGAAAAACTCAAAGGAGGGGAGTCATCAAGCCATCTCCATAGGTATACCGTAGACGATAAGGGTTGGTTACGTAGGGACGGTAGACTTTGTGTACCAAAAGACGATGACCTAAGGAAGACCATTCTTAACGAAGCACATCGTTTGAAGATGACCATTCATCCCGGCGGAGACAAGATGTACAAAGACATGAAGAGAGTTTACTTTTGGGCCGGCATGAAGAAAGACGTGGCCGAGTATGTCGCTAGATGCTTGGTGTGCCAACAAGTAAAAGCGGAGCAAAAGAAACCCGGTGGGTTGCTTCACCCATTGGAGGTTCCAGTATGGAAATGGGAAAGCATCTCGATGGATTTTGTGGATGGATTACCGCGATCGAGGAAGGGTAATACGTGAATTTGGGTTATAGTAGATAGACTTACTAAGAGCGCCCATTTTATTCCCGTGAAGAGTAAGAGGACTGCTCCATGGTTAGCTTCTGTATACGTTCGAGAGATAGTTCGTTTGCATGGTGTTCCTTCTAGCATAGTGAGCGACCGCGATCCTATTTTCACTAGCGAATTTTGGAGAAGCTTACAAGAGGCGGTAGGGATTCAGTTATGTTTAAGCACCGCATATCATCCTCAGACGGACGACCAGACTGAGAGGGTGAATCGCATTCTAGAGGATCTGTTGAGGCTATGTATCCTAGACTTTGGGGGTACATGGGAAGAGCATCTTCCATTGGTTGAGTTTGCATATAATAATAGCTTTCAGTCCAGCATTGGTATGGCACCATTCGAAGCTCTATATGGACGACCTTGTCGTTCACCTACATGTTGGTGGGAATCTACGGATAAGATCTTACTTGGGCCAGATATGATTAGGGAGAATTCGGAGAAGATCGACTTGATTCGAAGGAGGATGAAAGCAGCACAAGATAGGCAGAAATCTTATGCGGATAAGAGGAAGATAGATCTCGAGTTTGAAGTTGGGGACATGGTCTTTGTCAAAGTGTCTCCATTACGAAACGTTGTTCGCTTTGGGTCCGTTGGGAAATTAGCACCAAGGTTTGTAGGGCCGTTTCCTATTAAGGAGAAGATTGGACAAATGGCTTATAGAGTGGAGTTGCCCGAGAGACTTAGTGGTGTACACGACGTATTCCATGTGTCACATTTGAGGAAGTGCTTGCACAAGACCGCGGAAGTGGTAGAGCCGAGCTTTCTTAGAGAGGTGGAGATAGAGCGTGATGCGACAATTCGACGAGCTCGTACGCGCATTCTTGGGTCGGAGATCAAGAGGTTGAGGAATCGAGAGGTCAGACTAGTCAAAGTGCAATGGGGAGATGATGAGAGCAATGCTACTTGGGAGACAGAAGGGAAGATGCGTTCACGATACCCTTTTCTTTTTTAGGGTATGTCTTTTAATTTCTCCTTTATCACTTAGCTTGTACTTATCTTATCTTTAGTATATCCTCTCGCTAGTATCTTTGACCTTTAGTTAGGATAATCCTATGGTTGAAACATGTGTTTGAGAAATGTTATGTATGGTGGATGCAAAGTGGATGCAAGTGTTTGCTAGTGGTTGCTCGTGGATGCATATACACACACTATTAGGCACCAGATCGGCTCAGTCACTTCATATTGCATATATATGGATGTATTTAGTAAAATGGATGTATAATGGTTGTATTATCATATAGTTGCTGCATTTGGGTGGATGGTTGTGCACGCATATAGAATTAATATGTATCATTAGGAATCTTTTGCATACATATTGGACGCATGGCACTATCATGAATTGCACTAAGGAGGTCGACTGAATTAGTAGACCGCCTAATTTTGCATTAGATATGGACATATACACACACTTTGCATATAAACATTAAAGCATTAGAAGTCTTTTAAGGACAATGGATGCTGGTGTTTGATGGTTGAGTAGATGGACGATTAGATGGTAGGATATACATTCTTCTTGACTTGGAGATTTCGGGGACGAAATCCTTTAAGGAGGGGAGAATGTAACACCCCGTAATTTTATAACATTAAAATTCACAAATTAAAGTATACTTAATTTTTAGAAAAATATTAAGTGAAGTGGGTTGCGCAGAGAAATATATATATATTGATATGTATATATAAAAATTAAAAATTAAATATACTTTAATTTGTGAATTTTAATGTTATAAAATTACGGGGTGTTACATTATTGGTCGTTAAATCTAAATTCAACGTTGGTTTCGTTATTAACCAATGGACAATATTGGTTGGGTAATTGACAACATATGACCTATAAATCAGTCGGTTTATAGATATTGACTTACCGTTAAGTGAATCGACGGCAATGAAGTTATAAAACTTATTTTATAACTGAAAATGGATTTTAAATCTATTAATTGGAATTAAAGTTATGTAAAAAGGAGATATATATTTATTATTTAAGGTTTATAAGTTATTATTAAAAAAAATTATAAAGTGAATTCTTATATTAATAAGATTTATAGGTAAATGAGTAGAAATTAACCTAACGGGTTAAGAGTTGGGATAAATGGAATTATTTAAATTAATTATATTTTTATTTAGTTATAAGGGAAGTTTAATTGGATTGGGTTAATGAGATAACCATATTTTGAATTGAATAAGTCGACTACTTTAATTGGATTTGGTTATTAAATTAATTTATTGTTAAATAAATCTAATGAAATTGTTTAACGAATATTCATTAATTTTAATAAGACTGTAAATAAGAAATTTATTATTTTAGTTATAAAGAAGTTAACTACTTTTATAATAGTTAGTGATGAAGTAAATTATTAATTTAATTATTAGTAATTTAAGAGATTTCCTTTTAAGTGAAATTCATTTAAGTAAGAAATCGGAGTTTGAAACGGATTCGAGTTGAATAGTCAAAGGAGTTTCTGAACGGGGTTTATATAAAAAGCCGACTTTTTATAACGAATTTATAAAGAGATTTTGAGCTAATGCCATAGTTTAAATGAATGTTTTATTTAACATTTGAAGTAAGTAAAAAGGAATCGAGAGAAAAAGGATTTTGGATTAAGCCAGAGTTATATAAATCAGGTTTATAAAAAGGGTGTGAAGTTAAAACGTTGATTTCAAATTTACGATACTTGATTATGAAATTAAGTGGAATAAAGGGAACTGAATCGGGATTTTAAAAACGGGAAATGGTTGAATGGATTAGAAGTGGAATAATATGGGTTGATAAGAAGTTAAGATATAAATTGGAACTAAACTGAAGAAAGGCCGAGTTGAGTGATTTTCTTAGGATTAATCTGATGTTGATTTTAGTCTTCGGGGTTGATACTCAAGTAATTATTCTCTTACCAATTTACAGTCAAGGACCAATAAATGTCGAAATATAGAAATGCATAAATAAGAAATAGAAATGTTTTCGACTATGAAAAAGGGTTTGGGGTATTGTAATAATATTTCCAATGTAATGGAAATAAAAGGAGATTTGGTATAAATATAACAATATTTATGAAGTAAAGGAATTAATGGGATAAGTTTGAATAAGTGTATTCAAAAAGAGATAAGTGTGAGTTTTTATTTCTAAGCAATGAAAACCAAAGAGAATTCGTAACGCTGTTTTGCATGAAATTTGATTTAATTCAAAGTTGGGAATATATAAATATATATTATTTAATTTTATAGTATTAAAATGAAATGGTTTAGCGTATACTCTTGTATTTAAAATAAGGAGTAATATTGTGTTTTAAATATTGCAAAATTAAGAAGTTTTAATTTGCTTTTAAATTAAAAAGGCCATGTGATGTTGAGTATCGAAATAGTAAATTCATTTTATATTTATGGATGAATGGTTGTTTATTTGATAATTAAATAAACGACTATCAAATATAACCTATATGATTATTGGTAAGGAAATACCGTGATCGAATTATATTCGAAAACCATTTCATCTAGCAAATAAGAAATTAAGATGATATCTGATCAAGACAGAGCCATTGAAGACCGTATATCTTCATAAAACGGAAGGATTACTTGTATCTCCGTTTAAGGCCTATATTTTTCAAAATCTATTATATATTAACTTAATTTATATTTCATAACCAGAGAACTACCATGGTTCTATCATGGTTGAAATCTACGGATTTGCAAGGACTATTCGCTACCGATCTATAGGGGAAATCCTAGGATGTGGTAGGAGGGTACCTTTGGTTCATCCTGTTCCTGGATAACTAGTATTGACGAATGTCTGACAGAGTATTTCTTAAGAATCGTGTATGTTGATTTTTACAAACGTATTTATGTAGGTGGTAGAGAAAACACCTTCTTTTAGCATAAACACCCAAAATATTTTTGTGGACATCAATTAGTGATTTGGGGATCTGACAATGTGGCATTCAAAGTGAATAGTGATATGATTTTCTAAAGGTATTGTTAAACCTCAAGCCTTAGCGACCAGGAAATGGTATAAAATATATAGGCCGCAAGGCTAAGTGGGTCGCTCCCATTAGGGTGTATTGTCACCTGATCTAGAGAAATTCCACTTGCTTCTTTATTCTATTCGATGATGTCCCTTTCGGGACACGGTGGTTTGATCCCAACCGTGGTAATAATACATTCGGTACTCTCAAGGGAAATGAGGGGCTGATCATGTTTAGCCTGGGTTGCAAGATGTTCTTGTTGAACCTGGTGTATTTCCATCTAGAGATACACTGTCAGAAGTTGGTCCCATACCTTGCTAGTTGGAAATCCAAATCCTCCATAAGAGCCCGTGGTCTAGATTGTATACTATATATGTAGAGCGTGTGATGCAAGTGTTCTGCTAGATTGATATTTATTTGTATGTAGACACTACCATAATATCAGAAAAATATATGAAAAAATGTTTTGGGTTATCATAAAGTAAAAACCATCTTTCTTTGTGTGGATTGGTCTTACGATTATCCTTTTCTTTTGTAAAGAAATGTTTGGACTTAAAAATCAAGTTGGATGATATTATAAACTTAGCGAGTTTTCTTACTCTGGTTCACCGGACTGATCCAACATTTGTAATGCTCGGTTTAGCCTGGGTTGTCCAGGTTTAGGTTTGGATGCTATGAATTTCAAGAAGACGGGCTGGAGGAGTTTAAACGTATGTTATATATTTACTCCGCTGTGGGTTGTATATAAGGACATATTATTATAACTGTCCAGATGTGTTAATGTTCTCTGATTGTAACAACCCAGAATTTGGGGCCAATTTAAAATTTTCATTTTAGAGATTTTAGAGGTGTTTAAATAATTGAAATGAATTATTTTAAATAAAAATGACTAGAAATTTATTATGACTGAATTTAATGCAAATATATTTAATTTAAATACAAAAGGAATTAGAAAAGGACGGTAATTTGAAAAGTCAAACCTGAACTTTGACTGACTACACAAAATGCAGAATAAGCAGGATTTTGGTGAAACGAAAAGTATTTAAATCTGTTAATGAATATCTTTCTAACGAATCTGAAAAATCGAAGTTCCATAGCGGAAATCAAAAGTTATGGCCAAATGAATTTTCAGAAAGGTCGCTATAGAGAATATATCGCCCTTGAAAATAGACATTTTGCATACGACCTCGGAATTCGACGAAACCACTTTTGTTGGATCCGGGATGTAAAATTATTGCCAGGTTTCAAATTTCATGATTTTTGAAGTTAATATGTGATGTGGCAAAGGAAAATGTGTTTTGGTCAATTTCAGTTAAATTGGATCGACCAGAAAATAGCCATTTTTCAAACAGTCTCAGAATTCGACGAAATAAATTTTGTTAGGAACGTATCGTCATAAGAAAGCCAAAAATAATTTTTCTGGATTTTTCCAGGGTTGGTATGTGGCCCCGGTAAAATTATTTGTACGGTAGAATTAAAAAGAAAGGACTTAATTTTTAAAACTGAAAAAAAGGGGGTCAAGATGACCATTCGGGCTAACGGGATAGGTCCAGATGAGTCCGGAACGGGGGCTAATGGGTAAGAACGACAGTCGTTGGGCCTAATTCTGAGTTAGTGGCCGAACGGGCCTTTATTGGGTAATTGAAATAATAATTAGATTAACCTAATATTATATTACAAAAGGACCACTACAGTATCTTCTTCTTCCCGTCGTTGCTTCAGCCGCCACTTAACTCATAGCCTTCAAAATTTCAAACACCGATCCCTCCTTTGTTTCTCAACGAAAACCTCCGCCGTTTTCGAAGAGATTTCAGAGCTCTTCGATTCCATACCAATTTCCCCCGGTCTTGTCGCATGTAGCCGCCGCCCCGACCACCCGAACCGCCGCCGTCATGCACCAAACTGCGCCACCCAAAAGCGTGCGCACCCTTCCCCCTTCCCGGCGCCGATAGCCCTCTCCTAGCTCTCCAATCTCCCGCAAACCGTTCGCAAAACCGTCGACTACAACTCTCGAATTCTGAATTTGAAGTTTTGAACAAATTAGGGGCTTAAGGTATGAAAAACAATTCAGATTTTGTCACGCTTAATTCTATTACAGCAGCAGTTGTGAAAAGAGATTGTTGTTTAAAAAATTTATATCTAATTCATACGAACACCAAACTGAAAATTTTCAGATCCGTGTGAAGCGTGGCAACAAATACTTCCTCTTAGAACTGATTGGGACAATTTCTGGATTTATTTGGATTTTAGATTCGCGCAATACCAAGGTGAGATTCTATTTTTAAATTAATTGAAACGGTTAATTAATTATCATATTTGAGATTTATGAATACACGAATATAAGTATGTTTGCGATGTTTGATGTTGGGATTGTAATCTTATATCTTGTATGATGGTATGACATGGAAATGAACCTTATAATTGTATGATGTTATGACGTGAACTGAAGCTTACATCTAGCGTTATGTTAACATATCAAAATTTATATTTTTATAATGTAAATAAAAGTATGAATTTACCTTGTAAATGAAACTTACATTTTGTATGCAAGTTAAGAAATAAAAATTTCATTTTTAGTTGAACTATGTAACATGAATTTTGTATACAAATAAAAATCACATTTTTATTTGAACTATGACATGAAATTTTTTATGCAACAAGAATGGAATTTTACATTTGTAAATTTAGAACACTTTTTTTTTGCAATTATGAATGATAATTTACATTGTAAATTAAGAACACAATTTTTTTTATGTAATTAGAAAATGAATTTACATTGTATGATAAAAATGACATTTTTATATGTTGTTTAGATGTAAATTAGAACGGTAAAATAAAAATGACATTTTTATATGTTGTTTAGATGTAAATTAGAACGGTAAAATAAAAATGACATTTTTATATGCTGTTTAGATATAAATTAGAATGGTAAAATAAAAATGACATTTTTATATGCGGTTTAGATGTAAATTAGAACGGTAAAATAAAAATGACATTTTTATATGTTGTTTAGATGTATATTAGAACGGTAAAATAAAAATGACAATTTTATATGTTATTTAGAGGTGAATTAGGACCGTAAGATAAAAAAATACATTTTTCTATGTAATTTATATACGAATTTACACCGTATGATAAAAATTACATTTTTCTATGTAATTAAAATGTGAATTTACACCATATGATAAAAATTGCATTTTTCTATGTAATTAAAATTTGAATTTACACCGTATGATAAAAATTACATTTTTCTATGTAATTAAAATGTGAATTTACACCGTATGATAAAAATTACATTTTTCTATGTAATTAAAATGTGAATTTACACCGTATGATAAAAATTACATTTTTCTATGTAATTAGAATGAGGGTCTGCATTAAAATTAAAAATTTACATTTGTGTAATGTAACATATGATGAGAGTTTGCATTGAAATTAAAATTTACATTTTTGTAATGTAACATATGATGAGATTTTGCATTGTAATTAAAAATCATATTTTTATAATGTAAATAGAAAGTAGAGTTTGCATGGTAATTAAATTTACATTTTTATATGTAAATTTAGAATAGAATTCACACTGCAAATAAAAGTTACATTTATTTATTTATTTAGATGAGAATGTACATTGAAGTTGGGGTTTACATTTTATGTGTAATTTAATGGTAGGATTTTGCAATGTATCCAAAATTTACATTTTTACATGTAAATAGAAAATAGAAATTAAATTTACATTTTGACATGTAAATGAAGAGGATGGAATTTACATTTTCAATGTAAGTAAAGAATAAATTTAGGATGCTGTAATATTATCTTTATTTTCAAATGAATTAAAAATTTAATAAGGATCGGCAGTTGTTGGAGCGTTGTTTAAATCAAACGACGTTATTACGATGAAACGATTATATATATATATATATATATATATAAATATAATTAAAATTAAACGAATGGAGCGCGGTAGTTCGCATTTTGAAATTGTACCTTTAAACGACTATACAAAAAGATCCGACCGTCGGATTTTATTGAAACTGAAACCGTTAGGACCGTCTTGGAAAAATCTTTCCAACGATATATATTACGTTAAGATTCAACGGTTAGATTCTGAGAAATGTAAAAATCAAAATTGTTTGAATGTAGCGCCATAGTCGCCCATTGACTCAAGGCGTCGTTATATAAAAGTTAATTATTTTAAATAATTAAAATAGGAAGTGATCATTATAAAGTGATACGAAGGATTTTAAATATATATATATACGAGGATTATTTGGAAAGTCCGAGTTCTCTCATTTCAAATAATTAAACGACGTAAATTGAAGTATAAAGATGGCGTATGAAGACCGTGAATCTTCCCTCGAATGGACAACGATCGAGGCCCTGATTTGACTTGCTCCCAACTCAAGGGTCATGGTCATTGCCCAAACGTACGTGTTGATTTCACGGGTTTGGCTTTCGCTCAGACCCAGAGCATAAGCTAATAAATGGATTGTGTGTCTGACATCGTACTCTATCAAATATCATGTTATTGATCTTTTGTTGAATGTATGTGTAACAACCCGCCATTTTGACCGCCCCAAGTCGGTGATTAAACCAATTCGAAGCGTTCAAAACAATGGATTGTTATTGGCTTACGGGGTTTAAACAGAATTAACACAGAATCACAACATACAATAAATGACAATGGAATAAAATTTTATATAAATATCAGAGTTTAATAATACAATTTTATGCAGCGAAAGCCATAAAATGTACACATAAAATTTTGTTAATAAAGCTTTACAATTTTTTTCATGCCTGCGCGCGAGTGCGTCCTCTCATGCCGTCCTTTAAAAGCTGAAATTTTTGTCACCTAAAATGAGGCCCGTGCTCCGCACATGAGTAGAATGTGGAACAACATCAGCTTCATTAAAAATACTGTGTTCAGAACATTCCTAATCATTGCTTTTTAATCAGTTTCCATAATAATCGTGAAGTATATAGGACATAAATTAATGTTAATACAAATGACACAATCCAATTACTTGTATCACAATTATGCCAGATCGCAAGAACCATCTTAATTAAAATGTATGATCAAAATTTCACTTGTTTGTGCGTTGATTGAAATTACCGGCATCTTTAGTCTACTAGGAGCGCTAGCATTGTTACTAAGAATAGCACACATTTATTTTAACCAAGCGTATACACATGAAAATCCAAGTTAAGCCAAAATTTGTATCTAATTATGACATTTACAAATTTTATGTATTTAAACAAGTATGGGTTCCTAAATTTATCAGGAACCAGCACTATCAACTTACCCCATGGACATGCATAGACTGCAAAAAGAACGAAAGCTACAACAAAAGAAAGTACATAAGGGACCTAATAACCAAGGCGACATGCAGAAAAAATATGACAATAGAAAACTGTACACAAATATAATATATATTGTTTAATATAAGTAGGTAAGTACGTGAGCATTCCCATTTAACACTGGAATCGATTAGCAAGCAAATAGAAAACAACAACAATCCCGGTACTTAACAGTGTAAGTGCCATATGAAATCTAGTTTAAACTTTAAAATATTGAGGACAAGACTATTTTTTTTCCTTCTTCTTTCAGTTTTCCGAGATCAAGAAGAGATGCATATTCTATTCTACTAGGCCCAGCATACATGGGAGTGGGACAACAAAAATATAAAGACAGACCGATGTGCAAACAGTCTGAAAATCAGCACTGTTTTGTCATGTCAAAATGAAACATCTTCATCAAGTTGTGAATGAATTTAGTATTGTGGTGATGCATTTGACATAAAAACAAAACACATATCAAAAACGTGGAAAAACCCCCTGTATCAAAATGAACCCATGTTAAGTTGGGCGTATTTAATGATATTTCACGCATGGTATTGTCTTTGTTTTGTATCGTATGTAAATAATCACTTTACTATTATTTAAGATATCCACATGGACTTCATTCTATGGTCGATACATCTTCTTACCATAACAGCAGCTATGAAGACTACCCTATCTAATCGGTTTTATACCTTTCCATAGATGCAAGACTCATATAAAAATCAACTTCCTCTTTATTCAAATCAGAGACAGAAGTGTCCTTTACCTAAAAATTACCATATTCCACATTCATAACACCCTAAACGCAACTTAGGCCAAGGAGGATTCATCACTGTATACTACTGAAGTAGACATGACCTCATATCACTACCAGCGGCAATCAATTCTGGGAACAAACAACAACCTTAACAAAACCATTATCAACTTTCTTTTTTTTTTTTTTTTTTGGTAAACATTCTCGAATATTAGGAATATCAAGGTGAAAATAAATTGAGCTTGTCCTCTTCCTCAAAAAGATAAAGCATAAAAGTTTTAGATGTCATTATAATAGAAACTGAACCTGACAACTTTCTAGTCATAAAATGATTCATGGCACTATTGAGGTCGGGATTCTTAGAATACTGAAAATTTGAGATATTTAGTTCTTCATTACTGAAACTTAAAGAATAATTTTCCATGTCCAAGCATAACGCGGTAGGGACCATAAAGCATACAAAAAAAATGAGTATTCAGAAGAAAGAAATATCAACTCAGAACCTCCATTAGCAACATTAGGAATCAAAGAACAATTGTCGGTAGGCATCAAAAAGACTTAGATCAAAAACTTTTAAATTAATCTCATTGCTGACTCAATCACCCTTAAAGCTATTGCCATAATCAAAATCAAAAGGGTAATCAAATCCAAAATTGTCAACAGGATTTGGAACAATAAAATAACAGAACATGTTCATGATTCTTAGAAGAGCCCAGCTTACTTAAAATCTATCATCATGAGTGAAAATGTGGGTATTTGTGAATTTTAGGACACTAAATTGCATTCCAAAGGGGATACGATAGCAGATGAGTAATAATATCCAAAATGGAGTAATATAAATTATCATAATTTAACTACAGTAGTACCTCTTTTTTATGGTCCAAGTAGAACAGGGACGTCGGCATCCATTGAGTGTAAAATTGAAGCTGCGTTGCCACCGCAATTTATTCGACGATGGCAAAACAAGGCTGGGACTTGGCAACCCGGTTTCACTCACTAGAGATGGCCGTTGCGCCGGCCCGAACTGGAGGAAGTGGAGCAAGCAGAGAAGCAGACTGCTACTTTGTCGGGGAGGAGCTAATTCGCTTGACGACGCATGTGGAGTTGAGGTGGGGCGGCGCGATGTCGGTAGGCGCCAAAGACGCCGACTTTGGCTAGCAAAGGGGAAGGAGAGAGCGAGCTGTAGGTACTATCAAAGTTGCTGCTCCATGGAGGAGGGGCGACCTCGATTTAAGCAGAAGGAAGGCAAAACTTTTTCATTTAGAAAAAAATGGGAGTTTCCTTCTTGTTGAGAATAATTCCTCCCTCTCCAAAAACAACGGCTGCAGAGATTTATACAAGGGGGAAAAGTCGGTGAAAGATAAGAGAGGACACTCCTAGAAAAATCCAGAACCATTGAACAAGTGGCAACCAATATTTAAAAAGAATTATTATTTGAATTTTCTAAATGTATATTTTTAAATACAATTTCAATATTAATCTTTATAAACCAATCTAAACAAATTATGAAACAAATACTCAAGTTAATTAAAAATTCAAACAAGTAAAATTTACAACTTATATTACACAAATAATTCATTTCTTAGTTGATTAAAACATTTCCCAAAGTCTATTTTAGTTCTAACATAAACAACTCTAAATTTGTTAATAACGTTTCTTTCAACAAAACGTTCATATTAAAATTAAATTTACAAAAAGAATTTCCATTTATAAATACATTTAGAACAGGCTCAAAATAGTTAAAGCCCGCATTTTCATGTAGAAATTCAAAGACAAGCGTTTATTTTTACGTTAAAATCTTAATTTAATCGACATTTTAAACAACAAAATTACTGAGTCGTAACTATCACTCTCCAAAAATCTGGGTTGTTACAGTATGGATGTTTGGTGGCGGAGAATTTATTCTCTTGCTTAACACCCATTCATATATTTCTTCAAAGGATTGGTAGTGCGATATGGAGTGATGATGTGGCATGCTAAGATGCATAGGATCAAGGTTTTGTTGAAAAGCAGGCCTTGTGGGACGATCAAAGCATAGCCTGTTTAGGCATAGCTTTGTGTATAGCGTGACTTCGCGAGCCTCACACACCGGCGGAGTTTAAAACGTGAGAAGGGAACGCAGGGAGAGCAGCACGTTTCTTTCTAGCTAGAAGTGGTGATTGGGCTTTAACACGGCCCGGCATTTTACTTATGTGGATGATGGAATGAGGCGCCTCGGATGATAGGTCCTATAGGACTGGGAAACGTGTGTTCAGGATTAACTAATCCGCAACTCGTATGGTGGACCGGCCCTGCAGCTATCCAAGGGTTCACTGCGGGGGATCCTGAGGCACTAGCTAGAGTGTCTCGAATTGGTAAGGAGCTCCTCCCTAGCCTTGACTCATGATGGAAATCCAAACTTCCAATACGAACCTACGGATTTGATTGTATTACTAGTATGGAAGCATAGTATTATGGTATCTATGTGTCCTAGGATTGATACATTTATTTTGAAATGTTTTTCATACATACTAATAATAATATTAAACTCGTATTTGCCGTATTTAGCATGTTTAATTACCATAAGGTAAAACCCTATCCTCTGGTTTGTGTTGCATTGTGTGATGGGACCTGGGTCTTATGGTGATTCCATTTCCCTCAAAAGCATAACGTTGTTGTACGATTTACTTATTATTTGTTCTGACACTTTTATGCACGGCAGTCCATTTGAGCAAACCCGTTCCGCGTTAGCGGCGTAGTCTTTGGATTTGCCCTATTAATAGTGATTAATTAGTTAAGAATTCTCACACCAGTCCCACGACTGACCCGTTGTTTGTTTCCACCTTTTTGCAAACTCGGGTGCCCTCCTTTCTACACGGTCAGCCAAGTAAACAGGTTCATTCTTTGCTTGGAGTCTTTTCTTTGGAGCTGCTTATTATCTTTCTTGGATTTTCTTTTGTGGAGAGGTGATGACTTGGAGCTTGAAGACATCTATCATTTGTTGCTATTGCATTTTTCTCTTTTTAATTCCAGACATTAAACTTGTTTCATTTCACGTTGTTTAAGTTGGGGTTGGAACTTATTTCTTTTTCAGTAAACTTGATGTAATAATTTAGAATTATGTGACTGTGGACTTTCTGTGGTTGATGACATTATATTTCCGCTGCTATGATGTTGTTACTCTATGAATTTCCTATGCTATGTTGTATCTGTGATATGTATTATTGTATTTATGTTGTATTCCAAATGATTATTCCTTACATTCATCCCGTGGAAGTTTGGGGTTATCACAGTTGGTATCAGAGCTTTGGTTAAACTTAGCTTTGGAATATAACATATTTATGATAATTCATTTACATAGAATCACAATATTCTATGGCGAACATTTCATGTGAATACATAATAGTCAGTCATTCTATCATTATCTTTTATCCGTCCTTTTATCTTTATCAATTCCTCAAATCACCATTATAGTTGTTCTGACTCTTTCCTTGATCGTACAGAACTAACTAGAAATGAGTACCGCTGCCGCTAGAGTCGCTAGAGCTAGAGCAAGGAGGCAAAATGCTGTTGGAACTGAGGAGGCTACTGTCCAAGAACCACCACCGCAGCCTTTTGATTTGGATAAGGTGGCAAAGAAATACAAAAACCTGGGAGGAGTGCTATTCAAGGGTACCGAAACTGTGACACAAGCTCAAGCTTGGCTGAGGAACTGTGAAAAGATTTTTGGAGGATTAGAGCTGGAGGATCATAGGAAAAGATTAGTGGCTTCATGGCTGCTACAGGAGGAAGCTCAAAACTGGTGGGACACAGTCACGGTTGGAGGGATTGCAAATAATATGACTTGGACAAGGTTTAAGGAGCTTTTCAATGACAAATACATTCCAAGGCAGGAGGTAGAAAGACTACATGACGAGTTCGCCAATCTGAAGCAAGGCGACAAGACCATCTCAGAATATGTACGAAGATTTGAAGACCTCTCCCGCTATGCCCCTGAATTGATTCAGGATGACTTTCAGAAGAACAAGAGGTTCATAAATGGGCTTGCGAGAAGTATATTGATAGAGCCACTGCCCACATCGACCTTTCTTTCAATAAGCTGGTGGAGTTTGCTTGTCGATATGAGGAGAATGATAGGAACAATTCCCAACAAGACAGGGAAAGGAGCTTGGCCAACAATAAGAGGAAACAATCTGAGAAGAAGACCGAAGGAGGCAGTTCTGGAGCTGCTAAAACCTACGATAAGTCAAAGGTGCAATGCTACAACTTCCAAAAGTTTGGACACTACAGCAGGGACTGCAAAAATCCAAAGAAGGCTCGAAGCGACGACACCAAGGAATGCTATAATTGCCACAAGAAGGGTCATATAAAGCCAAATTGTCTGCTGTTGAAAGGAGCGCAGGTGGCACATGTGTATGAAGGGGCAAGTGCACCATCTTCTTCCGCTCCTACTTCTTCCGCTCCTACTTCTTCCGAAGGAGCCGGTAAGCCTGATGTTTTAGATGGTACCATTTTTGTTAAAAATATCCCTGTTACTGCCTTGTTTGATACGGGTGCATCAAGAAGCTTTATTTCTAGCAATATGGTCCAGAAATTGAAACTGAAGCAAAGAAGTTTTAAAGAACCAATAAATGTTCATAACCCTGTAGGAGGTTCTACCACTCTAGATTTATTTTGTAAACTACCTGTATCTTACTCCTATTTCCAATTTCCATTTAACTTGATCATTATGAATTTTTCCGAGTTTGATATCATCCTCGGTCTTGATAGGCTAACCAAATATGACGCTGAATTGCTATGTTCAGAAAGAGTGGTTAAGGTGAAAACAGGTTTCGGAAACACTGTCACTATACCTTGCCATGGGCCAAAATCGGATAGAAAGGCATTTTGGTCTTCCCTGGAGATCGCTCCTATTTCCTTAGAAAATATTCCCGTTATCAAAAATTACGCGGATGTATTTGAAGAAGTAGACAGCCTACCCCCGCGAAGGGAAATCGATTTCAGGATTGATCTTGTTCCTAGTGCAAGACCTGTAGTTCATGCTATCAGAAGGATGACTCCTAAAGAAAAGGAAGAATTGCAAACCCAAACCATGCAGCTCTTGTGGAAAGGACTCATCCGACCTAACTTTTCTAATTGGGGTGCAGCTGTGGTGTTTGTCCCCAAATCGGACGTACTCTAAGACTCTGTGTTGATTACCACGATCTTAACAAACAAACATTGAAGAACAAATACCCCTTGCCCCGCATAGATGATTTGATGGACCAATTGAATGGAGCCAAGGTGTTCTCGAAGATGGACCTAGCCACAGGTTTCCACCAACTTCGCATAGCTGAAGAATGCATACCTTTGACCGCCTTCAGAGGTCCCGACACATTCTACGAATGGTTAGTGATGTCGTTCGGTCTATGCAATGCTCCAGCCTACTTTGTTGACTTGATGAATAGGGTCTTCCGAGAGGTCCTAAATAAATTCTTTCTAGTCTTCATAGATGATATTCTAATCTATTCTAAAACTAAGGAGGAGCTTGAAGGGCATTTAAGAGAAATGTTGGAAATTCTGCGATGAAATGTTTTAAAAGCAAAGTTTTCCAAATGCACATTTTGGCAAGAGGAAGTAAAATTCTTGGGCCATGTGGTGTCAAAAGAAGGAATTGCAGTTGACCCAAGTAAAATTGCTGCCACTCGAGATTGGAAGCAGCCCAGTAAACCCACTGAAGTAAGAAGCTTCCTAGGATTGGCCGGATATTACAGGAAATTTGTCAAAGATTTCGCCAAGCTGTCTAGCCCATTAACAAAGCTCACCAAGAAGCATGCCAAGTTCAATTGGACATTGGATTGTGAGGAGGCATTCCAAAAGCTAAAGGTGAGTTTGACCACTGCTCCCGTACTTACCATCATCGATGGCAACCAAGATTTAAAGGTCTACACCGATGCTTCTCAAAGTGGTGGTCTTGGTGCGGTACCGATGCAAAGGGGCAAAGTTGTTGCATATGCAAGGCGTCAATTGAAGCCGCATGAGAAAAATTATCGTGTCCATGACTTAGAGTTGTTGGCCGTAGTCTTTGCTTTAAAAATTTGGAGACGTTATCTTTTGGGCGAAAAATTTGAATTATTCACAGACCATCAATCTTTGAAATATCTCTTCGATCAAAAGGATCTGAATTTAAGGCAGCAACGAAGGCTAGAATTTCTGGCGGCATACGATCTTGACATCTTATATACGCCGGGGAAAGCCAATGTTGTGGCAGACGCGCTTAGCAGAAAGGACGTCATTGTCGCAAGCCTCATCGTTACCCCTTCCTTGATTGATAAAATTTCTGCTTTTCAAAAGGATGATGAATTCATTCAGAGGATGATCAAGAGAATTGAAGCAGGTGAAAACACGAACTTCCAAATGGATGGCAAGGGAATTCTTAGATTTCAAGGGCGGATTTGTGTTCCATATATCAAAGACCTCATAAGGGAAGTTTTGGATGAAGGTCACAAATCAAAGCTTTGCATCCACCCTGATGTGAGCAAAATGTATCAAGACTTAAAGCGCGCACATTTTGGTGGAGATCTATGAAGAGGGATATATCCATTTATGTGAGTAGATGCCCCACATGCCAACAAGTAAAAAGTGATCAACAAAAGCTTGCGGGGTTGTTGCAACCATTGGAAGTTCCGGACTGGAAGTGGGACCAAATCTCCGTGGATTTTATAGATGGTCTGCCTCGTACTAGGAAAGGAAATGGCATCATATGGGTGATCGTGGATCGCTTCACAAAATCCGCTCATTTCATACCTGTCAAGTCCACTAGAACTGCTCAAAGTCTGGCGCAAATCTATTTCAAAGAAATCGTCGGGCTACATGGGTAATAAAACTAAATCTTTCCTTTTCATCATAATCTGAATGAAAATTTTCTTTTTCAAATTAAATAGTAATCTTTTATTTTAAACAGAGTTCCTAGTAGCATCGTTAGCGACCGTGATCCTATCTTTGCTAGCAAATTTTGGGAAGCACTCCAAAATGAGTTGGGAACGAAGTTAAATCTCTGTACCGCATATTACCCTCAGACTCACGACCAGACTGAGCGGGTGAATCGCATTCTTGAAGATCTATTGCGAGCTTGCATACTCGATTTTGGAGGTTCTTGGGTGGATCACTTGCATTTAGTTGAATTCTCGTATAACAATAGCTATCAAGCAAGTTTGAAAATGTCTCCATTTGAAGCCTTATATGGTAGGCCGTGTAGATCGCCAGCTTGTTGGGTTGAAAAAGGAAATCGACTTGTGTTGGGTCTGGACATGATCCGAGAAGCTTCGGACAAAGTTGACTTTATTAAGAAGCGACTATTGGCTGCCCAAAGTAGACAAAAGAGCTATGCAGATGTAAGAAGGAGAGAGTTAGCTTTTGAAGTGGGGGACTATGTCTATCTAAAAGTTGCTCCCATGCAAGGTGTAATCCGTTTTGGAAAGACAGGAAAATTAACACCTAGATTCATCGGCCCCTTCCCTATTCTTGAAAAGGTTGGCACCCTAGCTTATAGAATTCAGATGCCTGACTGGTTGTTTGGAGTGCACGATGTATTCCATGTATCTCAACTTCGAAGGCATGTCCATGATCCAGATCTGATTGTGGAAGAAGCAGCACAGCAAGATTTGGAGATTACCCCAAGCCTGGCAATGAGAAGGGAACCTCTGAAAATTATTGGCAAGGAGTCTAGGAAGCTGAGAAATGAAAGTATCAACCTAGTCAAAGTGCAATGGAGCGGTGATCCTAGAGACTGCACTTTGGAAACCGAGGAGAGTATCAAACAAGCCTATCCCAAATGCAGAGTGGATATCCCCGATTAGTTTTATTTTGAGGTACGCTTAAAATGTTTTCCATCCTTTATGTTGGTTCCTACCCTTCTATTCTTCCCTTTTCCTTTTCGAGGACGAAAAGTTCTTAAGCGGGGGAGATTGTAACAACCCAGAATTTGGGGCCAATTTAAAATTTTCATTTTAGAGATTTTAGAGGTGTTTAAATAATTGAAACGAATTATTTTAAATAAAAATGACTAGAAATTTATTGTGACTGAATTTAATGCAAATATATTTAATTTAAATACAAAAGGAATTAGAAAAGGACGGTAATTTGAAAAGTCAAACCTGAACTTTGACTGACTACACAGAATGCAGAATAAACATGATTTTGGTGAAACGAAAAGTATTTAAATCTGTTAATGAATATATTTCTAACGAATCTGAAAAATTGAAGTTTCATAGCGGAAATCAAAAGTTATGGCCAAATGAATTTTCAGAAAGGTCGCTATAGATAATATATCGCCCTTGAAAATAGACATTTTGCATACGACCTCGGAATTCGACGAAAGCACTTTTTTTGGATCCGGGATGTAAAATTATTGCTAGGTTTCAAATTTCATGATTTTTGAAGTTAATATGTGAGCGTGGCAAAGGAAAACGTGTTTTGGTCAATTTCAGCTAAATTGGATCAACCAGAAAATAGCCATTTTTCAAACAGTCTCAGAATTTGACGAAATAAATTTTGTTAGGACCGTATCATCATAAGAAAGCCAAAAATATTTTTTTTGGATTTTTTTGGTATGTGGCCCCAGTAAAATTATTTGTACGGTAGAATTAAAAAGAAAGGACTTAAATTTTAAAACTGAAAAAAGGGGTCAAGTTGACCATTTGGGCTAACGGGACAGGTCTAGAGGAGTCCGGAACGGGGGCTAATGGGTAAGAACAACAGTCATTGGGCCTAATTCTGAGTTAATGGCCAAACGGGCCTTTATTGGGTAATTAAAATAATAATTAGATTAACCTAATATTATATTATAAAAGGACCGCTACAGTATCTTCTTCTTCCCGTCGTTGCTTCAGCCGCCACTTAACCCATAGCTTTCAAAATTTCAAACACCGATTCCTCCTTCGTTTCTCAATGAAAACCTCTGCCGTTTGTCACGTTTTGAAGAGATTTCAGAGCTCTTCGATTCCATACCAATTTCCCTCGGTCTTGTCGCTTGTAGCCGCCGCCCCGACCACCCGAACCGCCGCCGTCACGCACCAAACAGCGCCACCCACGAGCGTGCACACCCTTCCCCCTTCCCGGCGCCGATAGTCCTCTCCTAGCTCTCCAATCTCCCGTAAACCGTTTGCAAAACCGTTGACTACACCTCCCGAATTCTGAGTTTGAAGTTTTGAACAAATTAGGGGCTTAAGGTATGAAAAACATTTCAGATTTTGTCACGTTTAGTTCTGTTACAGCAGCAGTTGTGATAAGTGATTGTTGTTTAAAAAATTTATATCTAATTCATACGAACACCAAACTGAAAAATTTCAGATCCGTGTGAAGCGTGACAGCAAATATTTCCTCTTAGAACTGATTGGGACAATTTCTGGATTTATTTGGATTTTAGATTCGCGCAATACCAAGGTGAGATTCTATTTTAAAATTAATTGAAACGGTTAATTAATTATCATATTTGAGATTTATGAATACACGAATATAAGTATGTTTGATGTTGGGATTGTAATCTTATATCTTGTATGATGGTATGACATGGAAATGAACCTTATAATTGTATGATGTTATGACGTGAATTGAAGCTTACATCTAGCGTTATGTTAACATATCAAAATTTACATTTTTATAATGTAAATAAAAGTATGAATTTACCTTGTAAATGAAATTTACATTTTGTATGCAAGTTAAGAAATAAAAATTTCATTTTTAGTTGAACTATGTAACATGAATTTTGTATACAAATAAAAATCACATTATTATTTGAACTATGACATGAAATTTTGTATGCAACTAGAATGGAATTTTACATTTGTAAATTTAGAACACTTTTTTTTTTTTTTTTTTTTTGCAATTATGAATGATAATTTACATTGTAAATTAAGAACACAATTTTTTTTATGTAATTAGAAAATGAATTTACATTGTATGATAAAAATGACATTTTTATATGTTGTTTAGATGTAAATTAGAACGGTAAAATAAAAATGACATTTTTATATGTTGTTTAGATGTAAATTAGAACGGTAAAATAAAAATGACATTTTATATGTTGTTTAGATGTAAATTAGAACGGTAAAATAAAAATGACATTTTTATATCTTGTTTAGATGTAAATTAGAACGGTAAAATAAAAATGACATTTTTATATGTTGTTTAGATATAAATTAGAACGGTAAAATAAAAATGACATTTTTATATGTTGTTTAGATGTAAATTAGAACGATAAAATAAAAATGACATTTTTATATGTTGTTTAGACGTAAATTAGAACGGTAAAATAAAAAAGACAATTTTATATGTTATTTAGAGGTGAATTAGGACCGTAAGATAAAAATTACATTTTTCTATGTAATTTATATATGAATTTACACCGTATGATAAAAATTACATTTTTCTATGTAATTAAAATGTGAATTTACACCGTATGATAAAAAATACATTTTTCTATGTAATTAAAATGTGAATTTACACCGTGTGATAAAAATTACATTTTTCTTTGTAATTAAAATATGAATTTACACCATATGATAAAAATTACATTTTTCTATGTAATTAGAATGAGGGTCTGCATTGAAATTAAAAATTTACATTAGTGTAATGTAACATATGATGAGAGTTTGCATTGAAATTAAAATTTACATTTTTGTAATGTAACATATGATGAGATTTTGCATTGTAATTAAAAATCATATTTTTATAATGTAAATAGAAAGTAGAGTTCGCATGGTAATTAAATTTACATTTTTATATGTAAATTTAGAATAGAATTCACACTGCAAATAAAAGTTACATTTTATTTATTTATTTATTATGTAATTAAGATGAGAATGTACATTGAAGTTGGGGTTTACATTTTATATGTAATTTAATGGTAGGATTTTGCAATGTATCCAAAATTTACATTTTTACATGTAAATAGAAAATAGAAATTAAATTTACATTTTTACATGTAAATGAAGAGGATGGAATTTACATTTTCAATGTAAGTGAAGAATAAATTTAGGATGCTGTAATATTATCTTCATTTTCAAATGAATTAAAAATTTAATAAGGATCGGTAGTTGTTGGAGCGTTGTTTAAATCAAACGACGTTATTACGATGAAACGATTATATATAAATATAATTAAAATTAAATGACGCGGTAGTTCGCATTTTGAAATTGTTCCTTTAAACGACTATACAAGAAGATCCGACCGTCGGATTTTCTTGAAACTGAAACCGTTAGGACCGTCTTGGAAAAATCTTTCCAACGATATATATTACGTTAAGATTCAACGGTTAGATTCTGAGAAATGTAAAAATTAAAATTGTTTGAATATAGCGCCATAGTCGCCCATTGACTCAAGGCGTCGTTATATAGAAGTTAATTATTTTAAATAATTAAAATAGGAAGTAATCATTATAAAGTGATACGAAGGATTTTAAATATATATAAATATATATATATATATATATATATATATACGAGGATTATTTGGAAAGTCCGAGTTCTCTCATTTCAAATAATCAAACGACGTAAATTGAAGTATAAAGATGGCGTATGAAGGCCGTGAATCTTCCCTCGAATGGACAACGATCGAGGCCTTGATTTGACTTGCTCCCAACTCAAGGGTCATGGTCATTGCCCAAACGTACGTGTTGATTTCACGGGTTTGGCTTTCGCTCAGACCCAGAGCATAAGCTAATAAATGGATTGTGTGTCTGACATCGTACTGTATTAAATATCATGTTATTGATCTTTTGTCGAATGTATGGATGTTTGGTGGCAGAGAATTTATTCTCTTGCTTAACACCCGTTCATATATTTCTTCAAAGGATTGGTAGTGCGATATGGAGTGATGATGTGGCATGCTAAGATGCATAGGATCAAGGTTTTGTTGCAAAGCAGGCCTTGTGGGACGATCAAAGCATAGCCTGTTTAGGCATAGCTTTGTGTATAGCGTGACTTCGCGAGCCTCACACACCGGCGGAGTCTAAAACGGGAGAAGGGAATGTAGGGAGAGCAGCACGTTTCTTTCTAGCTAGAAGTGGTGATTGGGCTTTAACACGGCCCGACATTTTACTTATGTGGATGATGGAATGAGGCGCCTCGGATGATAGGTCCTATAGGACTGGGAAACGTGTGTTCAGGAATAACTAATCTGCAACTCGTATGGTGGACCAGCCCTGCAACTATCCAAGGGTTCACTGCGGGGGATCCTGAGGCACTAGCTAGAGTGTCTCGAATCGGTATGGAGCTCCTCCCTAGCCTTGACTCATGATGGAAATCCAAACTTCCAATACGAACCTACGGATTTGATTGTATTACTAGTATGGAAGCATAGTATTATGGTATCTATGTGTCCTAGGATTGATACATTTATTTTGAAATGTTTTTCATACATACTAATAATAATATTAAACTCATATTTGCCGTATTTAGCATGTTTAATCACCATAAGGTAAGACCCTATCCTCTGGTTTGTGTTGCATTGTGTGATGGGACATGGGTCTTATGATGATTCCATTTTCCTTAAAAGCATAACGTTGTTGTACGATTTACTTATTATTTGTTCTGACACTTTTATGCACGGCAGTCCATTTGAGCAAACCCGTTCCACGTTAGCGGCATGGTCTTTGGATTTGCCCTATTAATAATGATTAATTAGTTAAGAATTCTCACACTAGTCCCACGACTGACCCGTTGTTTGTTTCCACCTTTTTGCAAACTTGGGTGCCCTCCTTTCTACACGGACAGCCAAGTAAGCAGGTTCATTCTTTTCTTGGAGTCTTTTCTTTGGAGCTGCTTATTATCTTTCTTGGATTTGCTTTTGTGGAGAGGTGATGACTTGGAGCTTGAAGACATCTATCATTTGTTGCTATTGCATTTTTCTCTTTTTAATTCCAGACATTAAACTTGTTTCATTTCACGTTGTTTAAGTTGGGGTTGGAACTTATTTCTTTTTCAGCAAACTTGATGTAATAATTTAGAATTCTGTGACTGTGGACTTTCTGTGGTTGATGACATTATATTTCCACTGCTATGATGTTGTCACTCTATGAATTTCCTATGCTATGTTGTATCTGTGATATGTATTATTGTATTTATGTTGTATTCCAAATGATTATTCCTTACTTTCATCCCGTTGAAGTTTGGGGTTATCACACTGATGATTGTAAGTATTTATTTCAAAAGCTCTCAGCAAAGTTTTTTTTTGTATTATATTTTATTCCGCTGCGATGTGAGGCTCTGATGTTGTTATATTGTTTTTCTTCTTCTTCTATTCTAATAATTCTTTCTTTCTTATCTCATCCTCTAATTTCTTTCTAATAACTATCTAGTATTTTCGATACTTGAGTTCTGGTAAGTAATACAGATTTATGTATTATTGTTGGAATTCGAGCCTCGAATCCCCCAGGTTGTTACAACGCTGTAACGACCCACTATTTCAAACCATTCAAATCGACAATAAACCACACATGTTAGACTTGAATTTCTTAATACAATGAATTGTTATTTTAACTAATGAGGTAAATACAAATCCGAACATAGAATCACAAAAACATAAGCAGAGTAACTCGCAGCGGAAACATAGTGGTACATAGGTTCTTACATGATACATGATACATAATGGTACATAATGAGTCATAAGCTCATACAATAGATAGGGTACATATAAATACTGATAATAAGACTAGAAAATAGATAACTAGATAGCTGATAATTGAAGGATCCAAATGAGATGCCAACCTCCAAAGTGCATCACAAACAGCTATGGTGTTCAAGATGACCCAAGCATACAGTCAAAGAAACAATATACTCGAGTAAGGACTAACAATCTCATATAAGTGAACTAACTCAAATGAAGTATTCACTAAAATGTATAATAACTTAAAGGATGTTTGGGATTTCCGTCCTCTAAGGATCCATGAAACTAATATCTATATAATTGTACGTTATTATTGTAATGTCTATTCAGTAAAGAAAATATAATGAAATTAAAGTAAGCGGGATTACCATATTGCCCTTATGCCGTTTATAGGCATCACAGTCTATGCAGTACCGTAAATTCACCGCACTAGAGGCAATACTCAGGGTAGGATTCTACTAGTTGCACTCCAGGATCGGTGGTAACGCATAGCAGCAACTACCGCCCACCTCGGACAACACTCCCATAATCAAAGGGCCCCCCAAATCAATCACATAGTAATAGAGATGGCATCGAAGAAGCATGTCCGATCAGAGTTGTGACCTAAATTATTAATGTTATAGCTCCTGTTTTAGTCATTTTAATTATGACCCGAAGGTCAAATCCATTTCTTCATCGTTCGCCTTCTTCAATCCAGTAAACACCTTCAAGCCATCCTGCTTCGTTCTGGTTACTCCACCATGTACATAGTTGTTAAAGTGGTATCGGAACTGGTAGAGAGTATGCCACTTACCGACTCTGGTCTCTTTAACAATCGAACGCTTAGACATTTCACACCGTGGCTATTAGACTGAAATCATATTTCAAATATTGCAAATCGATTTATTTCAAGTATTGCCCAAAAATCGATTATTCAAACAATTTACCATTGGTTCGATTAAGATTACAAATCCAACATGCACGATTCCTTTGTCAATTGTTGGTTTTAAAGTTTCAACTTCCACGAAATATCTTTATGGCTTGAAACCCTTTATCTCATTCTTTGGATTCACTGGACTGGATTGGACGTAGATTGTATTTGCTTAAAAAATATATTTTAAAATAATTAAGTTTGAAAATAGTATATACATGCATTATGTTGAAAATAGAGTATATACGTATAAATATATAGTTGAAAACTGTTATAAAATACATGTAATTAAAGTGATCAAATTATTTGTAAAATAAAATCTACAAAATCAAGTAATGTGGAAAATAGCCTTCATGAAATTGAAGTTCTATTCAAATAATATTAATCCAATCCAGTCCATGTCTCACAGTTTCCTTTCCCATCTAGATTTCATATTTTATCAAATTCCTTTTATTTGGTTCAATTTCAATACTTCCATGGTTAAAACGATTCCCAAACCATTGTTTACCTTGCATTTCACATAGCCTTTCCATATAATAAATTTCCAGACAACTTTCAACGTTAGTTGTTAACCAAAAAGATTTGTTAAATTTCAACGCTTGTTAACAAAACTCGTATTCACCATGATTTAGATAAGCATTTAACAAATCAACATTTTGATTGCATTAAAATGGTGAACAATCATTTGACAAATTGCATCTCAATTAAGTTACAAAATGTTTGACAAGTCTTTGCAAATCCTTTATATTAAATCACCCAATTTTTTGATTCCATGTTGTTAAATTCATTATTTAAAACACAAAGCTTAAGTAGGATTTACTCAAAATAAATTTAAATTTAAATATTAACTTGCATGATCACTTTTAAATCTTATTTACATAAAATCATATTCCTTACAAATCCAAGTTAAGTTTGAACTTGAAATTTCCGTTTTAATTTTTCTTTACGCTATATGGAGATTTCATGAAAATTTCTATTTACAAAAGTTGATATAATATTTTGAAATATTTTAAATTTTTATTGACTACTGTGTCCGTATATAATTTTATATCCTATGGTCAAGTGATACAGATATAAACTAATGGGTATATGAAGGTGAAAAGCTTATCCATGGAAAGTCTTCTGGTATTTGATAATAATGTATGCACTTTCAGTATGTTACTTTTGTAGCACACTCATATGTTCGAATTTTTTTCTAATAAAAATATTGCGGCTTGTTTTCAATATTCTATTAGCAAGCATCCGTTGTGCATTGCAAAAACGTGTTATAGTGGTTACAGTTTTTTAGGGATGTATAAACTGTGAATGCATTGTATACTTTTTTCTTCTCTTAGATGTATCAATATCCATTACTGCTACTTCATGATTCTTTCCTATATGTTCCAAAAAGAAGAAATCAGTCTCCCTTGTGCATTATAAAAATGATACGTAATTGTATTATGCTTTTCTTTCCCTTCCAGGTGTCAATATTGTTTACCATAACGTTTTCCTATAATCTAGTTATCAATAAATGGAACTGTCAAACATTTGTGAACATTATAAGTTTATGATAATGAACAAAGGTGTAGGGTCAATAGTTCGTAGGGTACAAAATAACAGTTGCAAGAAAAATAAATATAGATGTGTATATGTATTAAGAGTAAAGGGGAGAACAAATAATGCAAGGCAATGTGAAGTATAAAGAATCGATTGTGTTATAACGATTTCAGGACTTCACAATCAAAGTCATGGCCGAAGAAATAGTCTATAGCTTTTATTAGACTAGGTTTCTCTGTCTGCACAGTGCCTCCTCTATTCATCAGTTCTTATAATTTGTATATGTAGTGAGGACCATATTTACGTTTCAACTATTTTGTGTTTGCAATTCCAGGATATCTGTCACATTTGTCAACAAAGATAGTAAGGAAAAGGTCATTTAAGTTCCCATTGGGATGTCTATGTTAGAAGCTGCTCATCATAATGACATTGAGCATGAAGGTGGCTGTATATTTTTATTTATGATGATAAATATTGACACGTTCATTTCCGTTGTAATCATTTACGATATTTTTGCAGGGAAATGCGAGGGCTCACTGGCTTGTTCGACTTGTCTTGTTATTGTAATGGTACTTCATCAAGTTCAAAAGAGTTTTTTTGTTTGTATGTGTATTGTTCTCCCTTGCTTATTGATATTGCTTTTTCGTTAGGATACGGAATACTACGTCAAATTAGGAGAATCGACAGATGAAGAAAATGACAAGTTAGACCTTGTATTCAGACTAACTGAAACGTATGTCTATTGCAGCTTGTTATGGTTAAAAATTCAACTTTATGAGTATATATGTATCACTAATACTCCATGATGCCTTATAACATGAAAAAATATGAACAAGTGTACTTTAAAACTCTGAAGTGCTCCTTGCTTGTATTTCACTGGACTCATGCACATACACACACGTGGGCGCACACACACACACACACACACACACACACACACACACACACACACACACACATATATATATATATGTGTGTGTGTGTGTGTGTGTTGCTCCACTTATACATTTGTTGTTTGAAACTTTTTCCCTTTATTGTTGCACCCTGCACTTGTATTTTTATGACTTATCTTGCATATTAAATTGAAAAATACAGATATTTATTTGATCTAGTTTAAATGCATTCGAGATTGATATATTCAAGTATCAGGTTTGCTTGCTATACTTGATTTATACAATCTCATATAGTTTTGTGCCATTCTTGAATATCGTCAAAAATATATATCAGACCAAATCTCGAAAGATGATGAGAAACACCCCAGAAACCTAGGAAATTAAAATTTAAAATAAATTTGTATTTGCTAGAATTTAAATCTATTTTTGTTCTAGTCTACTGTGTGCTTCTATAATTGACAGGTGTGTAGATAGTTGGACATATAATGTAGCAGTTGAAGACTGTTTGTGTTAGAGAGTGTAAGTCTGTATATAAGTGTATCGAGTGACAGTGTAGCAAGGAATGTATGTAAATATGAATGATTGTAATATACCAGTGAATGTATAATAGTGGAGTCAGAAATTTTGTACTATTTGAAATTGTAATGACCCGCATTTTTCAGCCATATAATTAATTAATTTAATTATTTAAATAATGGTTTGGTTATTTAAAATGACCAGAATTAAATAATATTGAATATTTAATTAAAATAAGTAATATATTTAATTTCTGAAATAATTAGAAATAGTGGAATTCACAAAATGGTGTGAATTGGATCATCTGTGATATTTAATTCAATTTAGAATTGAATTCGAATAACGAATATCATATAAATGGTAGTTGAACGTAGAATTTTAATATAACTAAAATAGAGCTCGAAATGGCGATGCAGTTTGTAATTTGGCGATTTGAACTTCAACTGAATGTACAGGGTCCATTTTAAATCGGATTTCTGTGAAACAAGAAAAACTAGGAGCTGGTGAAGTATATCTTTCTAATGGAAGAGAAAAATCGGGATTTCGTTGGGTAGATTTTGATTTATGTCCAAATCAATTTTTAGAAAAGTCGCCATGGGATTCCTTTATAATTTATATCGATTTATTTATATTTTAAAATGGATTTTTAAATATAAATCGAATATCGATGTAACACTGGATTTGAAATATCGAGTTATAAATCCTGGTGTAGCAGTATGATATTCTGTTGTGGATATATACAATAATATTTATTTTAAATATTAATTTAAATGTTTTTAAAAATATTTATCTATTTAAATGGGTAATTTAGAGCTTTAAAAATTGCCACTTTTGCATACGACCTCAGAATTCGACGAAACTAATTTTGTTGGATCTGCAATATTAAATTATTGCTAGATTTCAATTTCCGTGATTTTTGGGGTCGCTGTGTGGCCTCACGGATTTTTAGAGTGAAAAATAGTCAGTATTTTGACAGTTAAAATAAGCTGCGTGAGCAAACGGAGTTGGAATACGACGAAACCAGTTTCGTTGGGATCGTAATGTCAAACTCTAGCAGTATGTCCAGTTTGGTGATTTTTGGGTATCATATGTGATCACAGGAATTTTAGAGGACACAGAAAAATAGCGTTTACTTATAATTTAATATAATAATCAAATATTAAATTAAAAAAATCCTATATAATAACTTAATCTCTCCTAAATCTAATTTCAACTTCAGAAAATCTGCCGCATCATTTTCTTCTGGAAACCCAAAATCGGGTAATTCAAAAATCCACAACAAATCGTAGAGAAATTAATAAATCATGAGATTAGTATTTTTGATTTGCTAATGAGGTTCTCATCATTTCTATATACCCAGTAGTGGGTTCGACACAAATTTATGCGCTGTTATTTTTACAGCGTATTGCTAGGGTTCACGAAAAATTAAGTTGTGAGCATCGATTCATCATTTGAGTATTATCGATGGATTCGTGGTGCGAATTAGAGCGTGTTTGTGTAGTTTGAGGGGATTTTGGGCATATTGTCATCGCACTGTTCTTCGATCATGTGGAAAACTGGTCAGAATCGGATTGGAAAATGAAGGTGCGAGTGGGGATTTGATGGGTAGAGTAGAAGGAGAAGATGAAGAGAAGCTTAATGGTGGAATCCTTGTGCTACTCGATGATGTATAAAGGGAGATAAATGAAGAGGAATGTCGACCATTTTTGTTTTGGTTTTTCCTGGAGCTCGGCCGAGAATTTGGGGAAGAAGGGATTTCGTTTGGGCATTGGATTTGAATGGGCCGGTGTTGAAAAAGGTTAAGGCCCAATGTTTTATTAACTCAAGTTTATTTCGTTTAAATAATTGTGTTAACTTATAATATTGATAACTTCCGCATACGATATCAGAAATTCGAACCGTAAGTTGCGTTGGGATCGTATGGTCGGTGGCTACACGATGGAACTGATTGGAAGCCCATTTGAGCCCGTTATAATTTATAGCAAAATAAATTGTCCATCTGAACGAAAAGACGCAAATCGTTATTTAACGGTTAACGCGAAAGGTGAGTAATCTCACTAACTCTGATCAATTTATATTTTTATAAAGTATTTTTAGAATTGATAAATATTGGTTGTTTGCTGTGTGTTGGCTGTTTGGATTTAACTGCTAGTCAGTTGATTGAAAATATAGATAACGATATAGATATAAATCGTTAATCAAATATTGATTCTGTTTAGCAGCATATTTCATAGTAAAATGAAATTGATGTTAATTTTATTGTTTAACATCTGTGGATGTAGGGAAACAGGTCGGAGAGACCCAACTGGGTTCCTCAACATTTATTTTATTGTTTTTCATATATTGTGTTATATGATGTGATATGAAATCTGTTGTTGATTTTATATGTTGGAATGATACCGATCATTGTTGTATGGTACGTTAAATACCATAAGGAATACTGGTGTGTTAAAAGGGAAATTTTCAATGTTGAATTGAAAAAGAAATATTTATAAAATCAAAAGATTTTATAAGAAGAGAATATTTATTAAAAAAAATAAATAGATATAAAAGGAATATATATTTGTAAATCAAATAGATAGGATTGAAAAAGAAATATTTGTAACTATTTACAAATAGAATTGAAAAGGGATATTTATTTGAAAAATAAATAAATAGAATAGAAAGGGGAAATGCATGTAAAGTAAATAGAAAAAGAAAATAGTTAGATTATCAAAGGAATTACTTATGAAATCAATAGATTTTATTAATTAAAATGTTTTATAGAAGAAATAGAATTATCAAAAAGGGATATATTTTGTAAATAAATTGATTTTAAAAGGAAATACTTGAAAAGTGACTAGAATTATATAAAAGGAGAATTTTACATTTGGAGGGTTTAAACCCGTGCTTCGCACACGGGTATAACATGCTATGGATTTAAAGCAAAGATTTTAAATAGAATCTATTCTAACCGGTAGATTGAGAAGATAAATTTATAAATAATATTTTATAAATTAAATAAGATGTTTATCATTGTATAAATAGAATATATAAGTTAGGACTTATATAGAGAAGTAAGAATCGATTTCAACATCGATATTTGAAACTGAATAATCAGTTAGAGTTAATCGAATTAGAATAAATGGAATCTTAGTTATTCAATTAGAGTTGATCGAATATAGTTGTTTGAGATAGAGTTAGGAAAACATAGTTATTTAGGATATGTTGCCTTTTCGTACGACTACTAGTGTAATTCACAGGGCTGCAGATAGCCTACGGCGGTCGGATGTTTCCTGGGGGAATCAGGCGTAACCATTGTGATCGCTGCGATCTAGAGTCAAGCGAATGGAGTTAAATCGAATATTAGCCATTCGAAATAAAGTTAAAAACTGACATAGTTATTCGAATATAAATTAATCGAATATTAGTTATTCGATAGAAGTTAAATAAGTTGAGTTAATCAAGTAAGTTAATCAAGTTGAGTTAATCGAGTTGAGTTAGTCAGGATGAGTTAATCAAACCGAGTTAATCCAAATGAATTAATCCAAAGGAGCTATTCGAAATAGTTTATCCGAATAAAATTGAGGGAGTTAATCGAATATAGTTTATTCGAAAGGAGATTTATCGAATGTAAATCATTCGTAAAAAGTTGATCGAATGTAAATCATTTAAAGAGAGATTATAGAATATAGTTATGCGAAGAAAAAGTTATCGAATATAGTTTATTCGTAAAGGAGTTATCGAATATAGATTATTCGAAAAAGAGAATTATACGTTGAATTCGATTATATCGAATTAGGGAAAGTTCAATTTACTTTCCGTCTTTAAATCAAGATGTATATTATTATTCAATTAGTTATTTGTTATTTATTCAAAATAAGGAATAAGAATTTTATTTAAGTTATTTTATTTCGAAAGCATGGGATTTTAACACCATCGTTATAATCAAATGATTTGGGAAAAGAAGTAGATTCATAAATAGAATCCGAGTTACGTAAGGAAGTTGTTAAAGTATTTAAAAGGTGAACTTTGTCTATTTCGAAGTTAGAAATGTTGTTCAGTTAAGGTCTGAGAGGTAATTATACCCCAACTTGATTGACTTCGTTTTTAACTAAGAGATGGGTAAGGTTCGATAGTGAAGGTTGATTAAGTGAATTTAGTTAATGAGTGTAATGGTTTAAATTGGCTTAGTGATGTTTTATTTAAACATCTGTTTAAATCAAATGAATAAATTTTGGAAACATTTTCCAAATATAATCAGAGATATTTTCTAATCATAGAAAATGAAATGTTGATGAGAAAGAATACTGGAATGACAGTGATACGTGAAACAGAGATGGAAATGTTTTCCAATGATTGATGATGTATATTTTCTAAATTTATAAAACAAGAATTTACAAATATATATAGAAATGGGGAAATGGATAAATTAAAGATAATTTTATAGAAAGAGATAAATGTGGATTGATGATTGATCGATAGAATTTCCATCTGGAAATAATATCGTTGGTTGCACACCTGTTTTTCTTTGATAGTTAAATCACCGACTATCGAAGTTTTGACCATTTTATCGTCGTCAATATGGAGAGACCGGGATCAGATGCACTATCTGAAAACCACTCTGTATGGACGTTAGCGTTGCGATCAAATATTGAAGACGGAGTTATGCAAGGACTACCCTGATACAGAATAGTACCTTCGGTTTGTCCAATCCCAGGACAACATGAATGGACGAATGTACGACAAAGTATATCTAACGGATCGCGTAAGTTGATCTCTTCAAACGTACTTACGTTTGGTGGCGGAGGAATTCGTTCCTCTTACCTTTATACCTGTGGTGTTCTTGGAGAAATTAATTTGTGATTTGACGGGTATGACGATGTGTCATTCAAAGTGAATGGTGGTCAAGTGTTTCAAAAGATACGTAATGACCTCAAGCCTCATCAACCAGGAAATAACAGAAATCGGGCAGGCAGCATGGCTAAGTGAGCCGCTAGCATTAGGGTGTATATCACCTATCTAGAGAAAATCCAATTCATTCTTTTATCTATTCGATGCTGTCCCTTTTCGGGAAGACGATGGGTAGCTCGCAACCGTTGGTGATATACATTCGATACACTAAAGCGAAATGAGTGGTCGGTCATGTAAGGGCCGGGTTTCAAGATGTTCTTGTTGAACCCGGTGTATTTGCCTCTAGAGATACACTATCGGCAGGTGGTCCCATACATTGTCATAGTTGGAATCCAATCTCCAATAAGCGCCCGTGGTATTGTTGTATACTATATGTAGAATGTGAGATGCAAGCGTTCTGCTAGATTCTAATTACTTGTGATTAGACATTATTATAATATCAGAGAAGTATTGATTTTTTTCAAAATTGTTTTGGTTTATTGTAAGGTAAAAACCATCCGTGTTTATGTGTGGATCGGTCTTACGATTATCTTTTCTTTTGAAAAGGATTTTGAAAAGTTAAGCCAAATGATTTGAGTTTACTCACACCAGTCCCATGACTGACCCAAAGTTTATTTTTTTTTGTTTTCTCTAAACTCTTTGGTGCCCAAATTTGTACGGGCAGTCAAGTAGTTCAGGTCTTTACAGATACACTTGGAGGAGCATGAAGCAGGAGGCTTCAGGATTATATAGCTATTGTTATTTCCGTTGTGTGTAAGTGTTGTATTCTGATAATGTTATAGTGTAGATACACCGTTTTATTGCAAAGTTATGTTATATACTATAATTTACTCGTTCCGCTGTGAGATTTGTATTACTCTGATTCTGTTCTGTGGTGATCTTCTTCTTCTATTCTAATTTTCTATCTTATATATTCTCACCCTCTAACTTCTTTCTATTAATGATCTGGAATATTCGATACCTGAATAATTAACATGAGTTTTATGTTGATTTTCTGGGTCGAAAATCCTAGTTCGTTACAGTGGTATCAGAGCTGAAGGTTAAGTGATTACCTTGGCTCTGTGGCGTGACTCAGTAGAGATGGGGTTAGTAATACCCTAGATTGAGTTTGAATGTATATATACGAGTGAACGTATTTGTAGATTTTATAAAAATGTTTTGTATTGTGGAGATTTATTGGTTGGGTTGTTTATGAGTTCTGGTCGATCAGTTTGATCCACTGTATCGATAAGAGTTTCTAAACACTTGAATACGATAAACCGACACAGTATGTTTTGAAAGAGGGTAAATGAAATAATTTTACTCAAATTATATTTGGATATAAAAGAAAATATTTATATTGGAAATATTATAGTACGTTGGAAGTGTTGGTTGATTATAACTGAAATGGTTATATAAATAACCAATTTGAGTTCGTATAATATAAAAGCAGATTAATTAAATCTGAATTAAATCAGAATTGGAATTAAAATTCTGAAACTGGGGAAAATGTTCATAAATGGATTTGAGTTAAATATAAGGAAATTTTAAGATCCTGGGAGATTTTAAATTGTTTAACAAGAATTGTGAACGATATTTTGGAATGATTTCAAAATGAAAGTGTTTAAATATGGTTTTGATAAGTGATATAGTATTGAACTCACTTCGATCACTGGGAAATAACTTTGATGATGCTGGCCACGTCATCAGTGTTCATTTTCGAGTTTTAAGTGACGGATTACTACAAAAGGAATTGTTTTTGAAATTGCTTTGAGAAAGGAAGTTGTTTTCAACCCCGAAAGGAAATGATTGACTTTAGAAAAAGCTAAGCTGTTTGGAAACTCCCAGGAGACAGATAGTATGAATTAAAAGCAAATTAAAGAAATTCATGAAAGCAAATATGCATTGAATTGAAATCAATTAACTGGGAATTGAATTGGAATATAATATATGAAGTAAAATCAGATTTTGAGTTGTGAGATAGAATCTGAAATGGTATTGGATTGGAGGGTTAGGAGTTTGGGATTAAGAATGAAACCTAAGTTTGAAATGGTAAATTGGCTTGTTTAAGAGAATAGCTGTGTTGAGGATAAATTGATCAGAGATTGATTGGGATGACAATGGTATATGCTGAATTGGCATCAAAATGAAAGGATTTAATGATATGCCAAACAAAAGGTACACGTTTATTTTTATGGATTTGGTGATTTATGAGCCGATTTGGCAAGCCGCTTGGCTGTTTGATTTTCTTTTGGATTAGAGAAGGCCTAGGGAGGCGAGTTGGGGTTTGAACTATTAACCGGTACAAAGGAGGTGCTGGCGAAATTTTTCGAAAATTTCGGGTGTTAGAAAATTTTCAGGATTTTAGAAAATTATCGTTGATGTGAATTAATTAATATTTTAATTGAAATTAAATTGGTTTAGTTGAAACTGAAGTCAAATAAGTAAACGAATAAATTTGTACTAGTCAATAGGGTTTGTTTTCTACCTTAGCAATTTCGAGGACGAAATTATTTTAAGGGGGGAAGAATGTAACGACCCGCATTTTTCAGCGATATAATTAATTTCTTTAATTATTTAAATAATGATTTGGTTATTTAAAATGGCCAGAATTAAATAATATTGAATATTTAATTAAAACAAGTAATATAATGATATATTTAATTTCTGAAATAATCAGAAATAGTGGAATTCACAAAATGGTGTGAAATGGATCATCTGTGGTATTTAATTCAGTTTTGAATTGAATTCGAATAACGAATATATTATATAAACGACAGTTGAACGTAGAAATTTAATATAATTAAAATCGAGCTCGAAATGGCGCTGTAGTTCGTAATTTGGCGATTTGAACTTGAACTGAATATACAGGGTCAATTTTAAATCGAATTTATGTGAAACAAGAAACGCTAGGAGCTGGTGAAGTATATCTTTCTAATGGAAGAGAAAAATCGGGATTTCGTCATGTTGATTTTGATTTATGTCCAAATCAAATTTTAGAAAAGTCGCTATGGGATTCCTTTATAATTTATATTGATTTATTTATAATTAAAAATGGATTTTAAATATAAATCAAATATCGATGTAACACTGGATTTGAAATTTCGAGTTATAAATCCTGGTGTAACAGTATGATATTATATTGTGGATATATACAATAATATTTATTTTAAATATTAAATTTAAATGTTTTTAAAAATATTTATATATTTAAATGGATTATTTAGAGCTTTAAAAATAGCCACTTTTGAACGACCTCAGAATTCGACGAAACTAATTTTGTTGGATCCGCAATATTAAATTATTAATAGATTTCAATTTCCGTGATTTTTGGGGTCACTATGTGGCCATATGGATTTTTTCAGAGTGAAAAATAGTTAGTATTTTGACAGTTAAAAATACGCTGTGTGAGCAAACGGAGTTGGAATACGACGAAACCAGTTTCGTTGGGACCGTAATGTCAAACTCTAGCAGTATGTCCAGTTTGGTGATTTTTGGGCATCGTATGTGATTACAGGAATTTTAGAGGACATAGAAAAATAGTGTTTACTTATAATTTAATAAAATAATCAAATATTAAATTATTAAAAATATCCTATATAATAACTTAATCTCTCCTAAACCTAATTTCAACTTCAAAAAATCCGCCGCATCATTTACTTCTGGAAACCCAAAATCGGGTAATTCAAAAATCCACAATAAATCATGAGATTAGTATTTTTGAGTTGCCAATGAGGTTCTCATCATTTCTATATACCCAGTAGGGGGTTCGACGCAAATTTATGCGCTGTTATTTTTACAGCGTATTGCTAGGGTTCACGAAAACTTAAGTTGTGATCATCGATTCATCATTTGAGTATTATCAATGGATTCGTGGTGCGAATTGGAGTGTGTTTGGGAAGTTTGACGGGATTTTGTGCATATTGTTGTCACATTGTTCTTCGGTCATGTGGAAAACTGTTGGGAATCAGATTGGAAAATGGAGGTGCGTGTGGGGATTTGATGGGTAGAGTAGAAGGAGAAGATGAAGAGAAGTTTAATGGTGGAATCCTAATGCTACTCGATGATGTATAAAGGGAGATAAATGAAGAGGAACGTCGACCATTTTTGTTTTGGTTTTTCCTGGAGCTCGGCCGAAAATTTGGGGAAGAAGGGATTTCGTTTGGGCTTTGGATTCGAATGGGCCGGTATTGGAAAGGTTAAGGCCCAATGTTTTATTAACTCAAGTTTATTTTGTTTAAATAATTGTGTTAACTTATAATATTGATAACTTCCGCATACGATATCAAAAATTCGAACCGTAAGTTGCGTTGGGATCGTATGGACGGTGGCTACACAATGGAACTGACTGGAAGCCCATTGGAGCCCGTTACAATTTATAGCAAAATAAATTGTCTATCTGAACCAAAAGACGCAAATTGTTATTTAACAGTTAACGCGAAGGGTGAGTAATCTCACTAACTCTGATCAATTTATATTTATATAAAGTATTTTTTGAATTGATAAATATTGGTTGTTTGCTGTGTGTTGGCTGTTTGGATTTAACTGCTAGTCAGTTGATTGAAAATATATATAACGATATAAATATAAATCGTTAATCAAATATTGATTCTGTTTAGCAGAATATTTCATAGTAAAATGAAATTGATGTTAATTTTATTCTTTAACATCTGTGGATGCAAGGAAACAGGTCGAAGGGACCCAACTGGGTTCCTCAACATTTATTTTACTGTTTTTCATATATTGTGTTATATGATGTGATATGAAATCTGTTGTTGATTTTATATGTTGGAATGATACCGATCATTGTTGTATGGTACGTTAAATACCATAAGGAATACTGGTGTGTTAAAAGGGAAATTTTCAATGTTGAATTGAAAAAGAAATATTTATAAAATCAAAAGATTTTATAAGAAGAGAATATTTATTTAAAAAAATAGATATAAAAGGAATATTTATTTGTAAATCAAATAGATAGGATTGAAAAAGAAATATTTGTAACTATTTACAAATAGAATTGAAAAGGGATATTTATTTGAAAAATAAATAAATAGAATAGAAAGGGGAAATGCGTGTAAAGTAAATAGAAAAAGAAAATAGTTAGATTATCAAAGGAATTACTTATAAAATCAATAGATTTTATAAATTAAAATATTTTATAAAAGAAATAGAATTATCAAAAAGGGATTTATTTTGTAAATAAATTGATTTTAAAAGGAAATACTTGAAAAGTGACTAGAATTATATAAAAGGAGAATTTTACATTTGAAACGTTTAGACCCGTGCTTCGCACACGGGTATAACATGCTATGGATTTAAAGCAAAGATTTTAAATAGAATCTATTCTAACTGATAGATTGAGAAGATAAATTTATAAATAATATTTTATAAATTAAATAAGATGTTTACCATTGTATAAATAGAATATATAAGTCAGGACTTATATAGAGAAGTAAGAATCGATTTCAACATCGATATTTGAAACTGAATAATCATTTAGAGTTAATCGAATTAGAATAAATGGAATCTTAGTTATTCATTTAGAGTTGATCGAATATAGTTATTTGAGATAGAGTTAGGCAAACATAGTTATTTAGAATGTGTTGCCATTTCGTGCGACTGTCATCGTAATTCACATGGCTGCAGATAGCCTACGGCGGTCGGATGTTTCCTGGGGGAATCAGGCATAACCATTGTGATCGCTGCGATCTAGAGTCAAGCGAATGGAGTTAAATCGAATATTAGCCATTCGAAATAAAGTTAAAAATTGACATAGTTATTCGAATATAAGTTAATCGAATATTAGTTATTCGTAGAAGTTAAATAAGTTGAGTTAATCAAGTAAGTTAATCAAATTGAGTTAATCGAGTTGAGTTAGTCAGGATGAGTTAATCAAACCGAGTTAATCTAAATGAATTAATCCAAAGGAGCTATTCGAAATAGTTTATCCGAATAAAATTGAGGGATTTAATTGAATATAGTTTATTCGAAAGGAGATTTATCGAATGTAAATCATTCGTAGAAAGTTGATCGAATGTAAATCATTCGAAGAGAGATTATAGAATATAGTTATGCAAAGAAAGAGTTATCGAATATAGTTTATTCTAAAAGGAGTTATCGAATAGAGATTATTCAAAAAAGAGAATTATACGTTGATTTCGATTATATCGAATTAGGGAAAGTTCTATTTACTTCCCATCTTTAAACCAAGATGTATATTATTATTCAATTAGTTATTTGTTATTTATTCAAAATAAGGAATAAGAATTTTATTTAAGTTATTTTATTTTGAAAGCATGGGATTTTCACACCATCGTTATAATCAAATGATTTGGTAAAAGAAGTAGATTCATAAATAGAATCCGAGTTACGTAAGGAAGCTGTTAAAGAATTTGAAAGGTGAACTTTGTCTATTGCGAAGTTAGAAATGTTGTTCAGTTAAGGTCTGAGAGGTAATTATACCCCAACTTGATTGACTTCGTTTTTAACTAAGAGATGGGTAAGGTTCGATAGTGAAGGTTGATTAAGTGAATTTAGTTAATGAGTGTAATGGTTTAAATTGGCTTAGTGATGTTTTATTTAAACATCTGTTTAAATCAAATGAATAAATTTTGGAAACATTTTCCAAATATAATCAGAGATATTTTCAAATCATAGAAAATGAAATGTTGATGAGAAAGAATACTGGAATGACAGTGATACGTGAAACAGAGATGGGAATGTTTTCCAATGATTGATGATGTATATTTTCTAAATTTTGAAAATAAGAATTTACAAATATATATAGAAATGGGGAAATGGATAAATTAAAGATGATTTTATAGAAAGAGATAAATGTGGATTGATGATTGATCGATAAAATTTCCATCTGGAAATAATATCGTTGGTTGCACACCTGTTTTTCTTTGATAGTTAAATCACCGACTATCGAAGTTTTGACCATTTTATCGTCGTCAATATGGAGAGACCGGGATCAGATGCACTATCTGAAAACCACTCTGTATGGACGTTAGCGTTGCGATCAAATATTGAAGACGGAGTTATGCAAGGACTATCCTGTTACAGAATAGTGCCTTCGGTTTGTCCAATCCCAGGACAACATGAATGGACGAATGTCCGACAAAGTATATCTAACGGATCACGTAAGTTGATCTCTTCAAACATACTTACGTTTGGGAGCGGAGGAATTCGTTCCTCTTAGCTTACCTGTGCGTGACATCATTTTTGGTGTGAATACATTGGGGACATCATTTTTGGTGTGAATACATTGGGGACATTTGGTTGCCAAACTAAATTGGATTGCGTGATTTATTGTTTTATTTGGTGCATTGCCATCCTTTTATTTCGAGGCGTGATCTTATGTTTTGGGAAATGTATAATGGGAGAAATTTTGTGTTTGAGCAACATATAATGGGGGCGTGATTGAGTATCTGAGTTTTTGCCTAATTCTCTTGTGAGTTTGTTGTTTTGAAAAAAAAAAGAAAAAAAAAACCGGATTCGAAGACCAAAGCAGAAGATGGTGTTCAAGGAAACTAACAAGGATTCAGAAGTCGAACAAAACAAACAATTGACTTGAATTGTCAGTACCACTAAACTGTACTGGATGGACCGCCATACCCCACTGTAAATTTCTTTTAACTCTACAGGCGCTGAAGCTGCTTTGAAAAATATAGAAATTGTTTTAAAAATCTTCTGCAGGGGCAGCGGCTTGAATGTAAAAAAATTTAATTCTGCAATTTATATTTCTGTGACTGTTCTGTGATTGTAATTTCTGAATTAATTTGGTGCGGACTGATATTTCCATAACTGAAGTCTTCATTCTCATTGTTTTCAACAATAAAAATTTTTGTTTTTCAAAATAAAATAATTGAAAAGTGGTGCTTAGAGAAGTTAACTGTCTCGTATAATTAAATCGCGGATATATAGTAGTTCAATTTATTGAACTATTAGCAAAAGAGGTTGCATACTACCCGTAAAACATTGGTCGTATCCCTTAGTATTTATACTATACGTGAACGGCCATAAGACCCTCTTCCCCCTTTTAATTGAGTCAGTTAATTAATCGAGCACAGCTTAGTATTTTATACTATTTTGAAGTGAGAATAATTTCTGTCTTACCGTGACTTCTTTAAAATGTCTGATTCAAAAAAATCATTGAGAGAAATGTGGGATAATAATCGGAGTAGACGTCGTCTTGAAGAGTATGAGTATGAATTGCAACTCATGAGGCAAGATTTTCCAAAATTTGGCGAGCCAAATGTCAACAATTTTCAAAATTTTCAAAATGACCAACATTTTCAAAGTTATGATCGATATGACGAGTTCAATTCAAATTTCAACAATTTCGATTATGGGCCACATCAACACCCAAATAGCTTTGAACCCCAATGTACCTTTGATCAACATCAATATGGGGTTGGAAACCAATTCGAAAATAATTTTGAAAATGATTTTCAAATTGATCAAAATTTTCAAAACTACAACCCATATCCACATCTCGAGAATGACCAAAATTGGAATTTTCCCTCGAATTTTCATAGTTTTGGTTACGAACCTAAATTTCAAAATCAAAATGATTTCCAACATCATTATCATCTTTCTGAAAATTCAAACTATTTTGAAAATCAAGAAACCCAAAGCAAGAGCTCTCAAATCAACGATCGTCTTAACATTCTTAGAGAGAGGGAAGAAAGACTAAATAAAAAGGCTGATGAACTTCTTTGTTTATTGACATCTTTGAAAGAACAACGAGAGCAACAAAATCAAATTCAATGTGATGAATCAGGAAATGATCCATTCTTTACTGATATCGAAAATTTTCAGATTACAACTTTGGAGATTGAGAATAACGATCTAAATGAAGTTGTTCACAATTCAGCAAATGATTTAGACTTCAATTCTTTTCAGGAAAAAGATTTAAGCTTGGATTTTGATCTTTCTTGTTCAGACTGCGAGAAACTTGAAATCTTTGAAATTGAACCAAATGAAAATGGTGAATTTTTCAAAAACTCAGAAGTGGAAATGGATTTTAATGAACATGAATTTTTTGGGTTGTACGAGAATGAGTTGCCAAGTGAGGAAGAAGTAGATTCAAGTCACGAGTTTGAAAATTTTGATTTTGAGGTTTCAAACAAGCCTGATATTGTTAGTGTCGAAAACATGTTGTCCAGTGATGAAATTGAGAATTGTGATCACATAGTCTTGAACAATAGTCAGATTTCAACTTTCACTGAATTTATATACGATCACAAATTTTTGAAACATTACACTGACAAATTTGTTGAATACATGAATTATTTTTGGAATGCTGGCTTGGTTGAAAAACTTCAGGTTAGGACGACCCTAGCTATTTATCTCCTGGACTACAAATCGAGGTATAAAGATGAGATGGTTTTCAAAAACCTTTGCTTAGTAGAAAACATGTCTAGACATAGTGGGAATGGGACTCATAGGGCTAGAACCAAGTGTGGGGGAAAAAGATGGTGGTATTCTTTGCATCGCATGCATTGTAAACACATATATCATTGTACATATGATCCATTCTTACATATTGCTAGACTGCATTTCATTCTTCAAATAATTTTGCATCTCATTCACCTTTGGGTACGATCATTCAAATTTAGGAAACGTTTACAGTGTGGACACTGTTTAGTTCAAGTGTGGGGGGGAGTCTGCATTTCACTCATTTTCGTTTTTTTATTTTTCTTTCTTTTCATTTTTCAGCCATTTAAATAGGACCATCATTTTTTTAGACTGTAATAACATGCCATTTTTTATTTATTTTTGCAAATACGACTCATTTTAGTTTGATACAACAAAATAAGTAAGGATTATTAATCAGTTGATAGTATTTTTTTCTCTCAGCTTAGATCAAATAAGAAATATAATGAAAAGTTTAATTTTGAGGGATAATAGTGTAACCGGTACATAGGGAGATTCTTAGGTGATGGCCATGAAATCTATTCTACATTGTAGACTTTGTTTAAATAAGTGGAGGACTTAAAATACTTATAATGGCTTGTCAAATATTTAAAACTAAGTTGTGCTAAGTTGAATTCGCTTAACTCTCTTTTTTTGTGCTTATAAATTCAATAATAATAATAATAATAATCCAAGGGTATCCAACATTGCTTGTATATCGAGCGTTGGTGTGCAAACCCGCCAAGCTCTATCCAACATGTTGTTGACAAAGTCAGCGTTGGAATATCTTGGTCTCATTTTATGAGATTGGACACCTAAGGATTACCGACACGTTGTTGACAAAGTCAAAGTCGGCCTGCACAATCCGCCAAGCTCTTTACCCACTCTCCGTTAGTCCGCGAGGCAGTGCATGGGTGGTAAACCTTGGTCTTCTAAGTTAGGTGTATGTACTTAATCATAAATTTTAAAATTTTATAGAATAAAGAATAAGAGATGATGCCCAAACACTTCTTGACCTTATTGATTTGACTAGCCATACATGAGAAAATTAGAATACCACTTTGCAAACTGTGCCAAGCAAACTAAGAATTTATTTCATGGCTGCACTATGTGATCGACCGAAATAACTGGACAAACTGGAATTTAACATTTGAAAACTTGATTTATATTGAAAATTTTGTGACAAGTTGAGGTATCTAAAATAAAATCAACTGATCGGAAAATTGTTAACTTAATTTGTTGTACCACTTTCCTGAAATAAGTCGTGTTTTCATTTTTCGTTTTTATTTGCATATGTCCATTGCATTCATGTAGTTTCATTAGAATCATAGCATACTGCATTTGGATTTTGTGGGTAGTATCCGCTGAAAACCCTCACGAGACACCACTCGTCCTACTAGGGACAACTAGAGGTTTAACGGCTTGTTGCATGCGCTCAATGCAATCGTGTTTCCTACGAAAGTGCGACCTATCTAGTTAGTTTTTCATTTTCTTTTTACTCAAGGGCGATTAAAAGATAATTGTGGGGGTATTTGATTGACATAGAAATGTTTTTATTTTATGCTCTTATATCTTATTTTTTTGTATATAAATAAATATTACTTGGGTATTGTTTTGTTACTTTTACAGATATTCCAACCCAGCCCGCATGCAACTAGAAAAGTAGAGAAATAGAGATGAATTTGATATATATTTACATTTTGAAGAATTGTAGATGAAGATCTCACATCTAGTTGCTGTTGGACAAGAAAAGGATTGATAAAAAGGCTTTGCACATCACAAATCAATGAAGAAGTGTCAAGGAAGCAAAAGGAAAAGAGAAAAGGCCCAAATTTGCTTTATTTATCTAAGGCCCATTTATGTTTCTTATTGTAAACTCTCTTGTGATTTCCCTAAGACCCATTTATCATTATGTTAGGGTTAGGGCTAGGGTTTGGCTTTCTATCCTATAAATACCCTAGTAATGTCATTATAGCCACCATCCGATATTTCATTCTATTCTCTTCTTCATTAATAAAACTCATTTTTCTTTTATGCAATTTTCTATTTCTTAGCAATTAGTGTTGTCTACACGATTAGATTCGGTAGAACACTATTTGTATTCTGCATTTCTTTTCATTAGTGATTGACTGTCTGATTAGATTCAGCGGTAATCCTAATTCTATTTCCTGTTGTTATTTATATTCTGCACTTTTATTTTCTGTATTTTAATCGCATTCGTAGTTTAAATTGGATTTGATTAGATTTGAATCTGATTCATAGTTTCATTGCTTTTCCATTGAAATTGTGATTTGATCGTCGGTTCAGTTAGATCTGTTCTGAATCAAATTACAGTTTTAATTCTGTTTTGTTTTATTTTCAAAATCAACCTCCAAAGTTTTCTCTAACTCGCCCAAGAGATTAGATAAATAGTTTGATTTAATTCACCTCCCTGTGTTCGACCTGTATGCTACACACCTGTATGCTTGCAGAATTTAATTTAAATGTCACGCTTTTCTGATTCATAGACTAGCGACGATCACTTTATACCCGTGGTATTTTCGAAGAAATCAATTTGTGATTTGACATGTATGACGATGTGGCATTCAAAGTGAATGGTGGTCAAGTGTTTCAAAAGATACGTAATGACCTCAAGCCTCATCAACCAGGAAATGAAAGAAATCGGGCAGGCAGCATGGCTAAGTGGGTCGCTCCCATTAGGGTGTATATCGCCTATCTAGAGAAAATCCAATTCATTCTTTTATTTATTCGGTGTTGTCCCTTTTCGGGAAGACGGTGGGTAGCTTCCAACCGTTAGTGATATACATTCGATACACTCAAGCAAAATGAGTGGTCAGTCATGTGAGGGCTGGGTTGCAAGATGTTTTTGTTGAACCTATTGTATTTGCCTCTAGAGATACATTATCGGCAGGTGGTCCCATACCTTGTCATAGTTGGAATCTAATCTCCAATAAGCGCCCACGGTTTTGTTAGTATACTATATGTAGAACGTGAGATGCAAGCGTTCTGCTAGATTCTAATTACTTATGATTAGACATTATTATAATCATAGAAGTATTGATTTTTTTTCAAAATTGTTTTGGGTTATCGTAAGGTAAAAACCATCCTTGTTTATGTGTGGATCGGTCTTACGATTATCTTTTCTTTTGTAAAGGATTTTGAGAAATTAATCCAAATGATTTGAGTTTACTCACACCAGTCCCATAACTGACCCAGAGTTTATTTTGTTTTTGTTTTCCCTAAACTCTTGGGTGCCCAAATTTGTATGGGCTATCAAGTAGTTCAGGTTTATACAAATACACTTGGAGGAGCATGAAGCAGGCGGCTTGTAAGAACCCGTAACTTCCCCGTGAAGGAAAGAGCGGATACTTTGAGAACAACACACAAATGAACGCAGACGGAAGAACATTTCATTGCTATTACAACAATTCCATCAGATACAAGAATATACAGAGTATGGATGAATAAATTACATTCGATAAATATCAGAGGTTACAATAAATTACATAGCAGCGGAAAATAATACAAAGCACAACTGAAGGTGATATATGGATACAGAGCTTTCTGGATATCATTCCAGCTGTAAACCAGGATCCTGTGAATATAAATCTGCAAAACCAAAACTACTAGCTGCCCGTGCGGAAATAGGGGCACCCAGAGTTTAGGTTAAAACAATAAACTCCAGGTCAGTCATGTGACTGGTGTGAGAACTAAAATAGTTATTAATATTGGTTTTAAAGTTAGGTAAATCAAGGGACCACGCCGTATAACACGGAACGGGTTTCCTCCCAAGAATACCAGTGCATAGAATAAGCTGCGCAATGCTTTTTCGAAAAATGAAGCTATTATAAGACCCAGGTCCCATCACACAATGCAACGCAAGCCGGAGGATAGGGTTTTCCCTTATAATAGCCAAACATGCTTGGTACGTTTAAAACAAATCATTTGATACTATAATAAGTGTATAGTGTCAAAACAATTTCAATCATAAATATAAATCATAGACGGCATGGGTACCACATATCATGTCGCCATACTAGTTCCACAATTAAAACCACAATACACGTATTGGAAATTGGATTTTCGTCATGAGTCGAGGCAAGGGGCAAGCTCCTCTCCGCGTTCGAGACACTCTAGCAAATGCCTCAGGGTTACGCACTCTGGGCAACCCTGGATCTTCAGGGCCGGTCCTTACTTACGTTAGAGGATTGGCAATTCCTGAACACACGTTTCCCGGTCCTTACAGACCTAAAATTGAGGTGCCTCGCATTCCAACAACCACAAAGGTGAAAAGTATATAAATGTCAGGGCTGGTAAGTCACTGACACCACCAAAGCTAGAAAGAAACGTCGCGCTCTCCCTGCAGTCCGTATCCCGTTTTTAACTCATACCAAGGTGTGAGGCTTGTGAATTCACGTTATACACAAAGCTGCCACGTAGGCGTGCTTTGATCATCAACCACAAGACTTTGCTTTTCAACAGAAGCCTTGATCATTGCATCTTAGCGTGCCACACAGGCAATTCATGCCATGCGACTGATGTCCATCGATATACAACCTCTGAGCTCGTACGTCTCAGAGAAGGGCGTTAAGCGAAAGAATAAATTCTCCGCCGCCAAACAGATGTATATTTAATAGAAATCAAGCAACACAGAATAAAATCCAATGTCAGACACACAATCCATTTACAAGTCCGTTCTGGGTCTGAACGAAACCGGAGGCACTTTCCTCGCATATCCATCCATCTCCAAGTACGTCTGGACGACCACCAACTACTTCCATCCTCTTGGGTGTACAGCCCAATCAGGATCGTCAGTAATTATCCAAACGATGTGAAAACTTCCGGTCTTCAACCACCGTCTTCATCTTCGACATATCGTCGAATCGGTTATTCAGAATGGGTATAAACCCGGACTTTCCGAACAACCCACGTATATTAAAAGCAAATGTTACACAAACACAACATACGCCTCATTCCAATTCATTAGTCACTAACCATAAATTAGCAAGAGAACAATTTCCCAAATATTATCCCCGAAGGCCGAAACCAACATCAGATCAATATCCAGGAAACCATTCTTCTTAACTAACATACAGTTAGTTTCTAAATTCCACATTCTTAGGGAAAAGTTCCCATTAATTTTATCCAAGATAAATTCTTTAAAATTTATCCTTTAATCTTCCTTTGGATGTCATTTCAAACCAATTTATGGTTTTCCAAACTAGTCGAGATTAGCGAACCGCACCGAAGTAATTATTTATTTTATTTCCCAATCCCAACCTATTCATCCCATGAAGCAAAACTGGTAGTACTCCATACCTAACACCACGGTGTTATCGGTAAAATTAATTACCATTTCACATTCAAATCTAATTAAAGATTTAACTATCGCTTTGGAGCAAAACCGGTGATACTCCATTCTCGCTTATTTGCCAAATTTGATAATTTAGATTATCAATTCACATTTCAATCTAATTGCAGATTCAATAAAACTCCATTTACTGGGTTAAAGAACTAGTGTTATTTAAAACACTGTTCACGATAAACCCACAAATCAATTCTATTTAAAACCCATTTCAAATCCAATTTATTTATTTAAAAATAAATGGATTTTAATTTTAGTTCAAAACTAGTTCATTTCGATAAAAATCTATTTTTATCTTTTCAAATATGGAGTTTTCATCCCAATTTTTCCCAAATCATTTCTTATGATTTTACACAAATTATTACTATTTTTAATAATTTTATCAAGGCACGTACAGTCGATTTCCATCAACGGCCATCGAACTGCACTTACAACGACCTTTTTCAAATTTGATTTGGACGTATCTCCAAATCCAACCGTTAGATTTCAAATTTCTAATATTTGTTAGAAAGCTCTTTTTGATACGAACCCAACGGTTCCGGTTTTAGGAGAATCCGACGGTCGGATCTCCCGTAATGTCCGTTTGAAATAAATGGTCGAAATTCACGAACTGCCGCGGCGCGGCGCGTTCTATTCAGGCCATTATATTATATATACAATATATATTTCGTCGATTTCTATTTAAAACGAATTTTATAAACAGTTTTGAATTCGTTTCAAAAACAATTTCAACCTATTCTTTTCTATTCAATTCGAATTTCAATTCAATTTGAATTCAATTCAATTCGTTTTCTATTCAATTCAAATTCGTTTTCTATTTGAATCAATTCAAATTGGTTTTCTATTCAATTCGATTCAAATTCGTTTTCTATTCAATTCAATTCAAATTCGTTTTCTATTCAATTCGATTCATATTCGTTTTCTATTTGAATCAAATTCATTTCGTTTTCTATTTAAATCGAATTCATTTCCTATTCAAATCAAACTCATTATATATTCAATTCATTTCGAAATCATTTTATATTCAATTATTTTCGAAATCCTTTTCAATTCAATTCATTTCGAAATCGTTTTCAATTCAATTAATTTCGAAATCGTTTTATATTCAATTCATTTCGAAATCGTTTTCAATTCAATTCATTTCGAAATCGTTTTCAATTCAATTAATTTCGAAATCGTTTTATATTCAATTCATTTCAAAATCGTTTTCAATTCAATTCATTTCGAAATCATTTTCAATTCAATTCACTTCGAAATCGTTTTATATTCAATTCATTTCGAAATCATTTTCAATTCAATTCATTTCGAAATCGTTTTCAATTCAATTCGTTTCGAAATCGTTTTCAATTCAATTCAATTCATTTCGAAATCATTTTATATTCAATTCATTTCAAAATCGTTTTCAATTCAATTCATTTCGAAATCGTTTTCAATTCAATTCATTTCGAAATCGTTTTATATTCAATTCATTTCGAAATCGTTTTCAATTCAATTCATTTCGAAATCGTTTTCAATTCAATTCATTTCGAAATCATTTTATATTCAATTCATTTCGAAATCATTTTCAATTCAATTCATTTCTAAATCGTTTTCAATTCAATTCATTTCGAAATCATTTTCAATTCAATTCATTTGGAAATCGTTTTCAATTCAATTCATTTCGAAATTGGTTTATATTCCATTCATTTCGAAATCGTTTTATATTCAATTCATTTCGAAATCGTTTTACATTCAATTCATTTCGAAATCGTTTAATATTCAATTCATTTCGAAATCGTTTTACATTCGATTCATTTTGAAATCGTTTTACATTCGATTCATTTCGAAATCGTTTTACATTCGATTCATTTCGAAATCGTTTTACATTCGATTCATTTCGAAATCGTTTTACATTCGATTCATTTCGAAATCGTTTTATATTCGATTCATTTCGAAATCCTTTTACATTCGATTCATTTCGAAATCGTTTTACATTCAATTCATTTCAAAATCGTTTTACATTCAATTCATTTCGAAATCGTTTTATATTCAATTCATTTCGAAATCGTTTTATATTCAATTCATTTCGAAATCGCTTTATATTCAATTCATTTCGAAATCGTTTTTCAATATTCATTTCAAAATGAATAAAATCGATATAAATATCGTTCACGTCAAAATGGCGTCAATCTAATCGACACGGCTTCATATATTCCTTCATTCTATTCAACAAATGAATATTTATTTTTGTCAACACACGACTAATCTCAGCGAGTGAGTACTGTCCACGTGTGACTATTTTTGTTAAATTATTTCGTTCAACACATGACTAATCTCAACGGATGAGTACAGTCAACACACGAACCTTTATTTTATAGTGATAAAGATATAAAATTTATTGTTAAAATATTACGTTCAACACATGACTAATCTCAATGGATGAGTACAGTCAACACATGAACCTTTATTTTATAATATTCTTTATTTTCTAAATTGGAATGAGGCCCAATCAATCACCATATAATATTAATTATATGGATTTTCATACATCACACGTATATAATAGCATTGAAAAATAATCAACCATCAACCAAAGTGCACTACACTGTATAAGCATCAAATATAGATATCTAATGCTTATAACAGCCTGTCAATCAATCGATCGACATATTTAGTCAATCAGGATGAGTGAACTTCAAATTTCATCCCAACACCCGTGTGGGGTTTCAAACAATCAAACACAGATTTTATTCGTGCAGTTGGGCGATGTGTAAAATTTATCGTCCCAATCAATGTCAGTCAAATCAGTGTACATAAACAAACCGTCCGGTTTGTAAATGAATATTTATTTTTTCACATTCACTATATTCATATTCACGCTAAAAATTATATTTTTAACGACAAAACATTTTATTTTAACATATGAATTTCTATTCAGTTCATTCTTTAAATAAAATGATATTTTTATTTTCTAACTTATTTTAGAAAATTTCGGCGGCATAACGGCACGATACTAGAAACGGGATGAGGCCTAGCCTTATCCTCGGTCTAGTGAAGGCCCACGCCATTCACACATCAATCAAATTCCCCAAACAACCAAATTTCAACCAAGTCATCTAACTAATTTATGCAACCAAACAAACAAGTCCATGGTCTGTGGACGGTTGTGTCGGGTGCTACTAAACACCATCTGCATCCTAGTGTATATATATAACTATAAAAGAAATTGAAGAGTGAGAAATTCTCACCGATAGCTATCCAATACCACGACTCTTCTTTGATAGAAATCTTCATCATTATTGCATCTTTGTCATCTTCGTTGCCCGTAGCCACTAAATATGTAAAAATCGAATTTTTACTTCGTTATTCAATATATAAAAATCGAATTTTTACTTTCACGCTATATGGATAAAAATTCTATTTCTATCCCGCTATTCTTCATATAAAGATTTCGCCTTTTCAAAAATATAGATTTCGCCTTTTCAAAAATATAGATTTCGCCTTTTCAAAAATATAGATTTCGCCTTTTCAAAAATATAGATTTTTATTTCGCTACATATACAAAGATGATATTTTTATATATTCTCTATCTTATAAAGATTACATTTTTATAGTTTCTACTATGAAAAAATCATATTTTTATCCTTCTACAATATAAAAGATTATATTTTTAATATTCCTATCATGTAAAAATTATATTTTTAATCCTCTACATAAACAAAAATCATATTTTTACATCTTCTATATAGTAAAGACTATATTTTTAATACTTTAAAAATATAAAAATCATATTTTTATTAATTAAAACATATATGCAAAATCGGATTTTCCTAAGCCTAAAAACATATGAAAAAAATCAGTTTTTCTTTTTCTCCTAAGCTAATCACATAAATAATTAAAGCTTACTTTTCAATGAGGGAGAAGAGGGGGTTCGGCATCGAAGTGGCGATGGCGGGTTGGTGGAGCGTCGGCTTCAGGAGGAGCTGCGTCGAATGGGGGGTCTCGATGGCGGCGGGCTCCTTGGCCGTCGGCGGAGCTGGAGATGAAGGGGGGGCCAGGTCTCGCGGGTTCGATAGGGAATGGGGGGGTTTCAACGAGGGTAGAGCAGCAGAGGGCAGGAGGAGGGGGAGGGGATCGCTCTCTAGCGCGAGAAGGGGGGTTCGGAGGTGGCGCGAGGCGGGGTATGGCGAAGGTGGGTGGCGCGCTCCTCGACGGGGTGGCGATTTTGGGTTTTTTTTTTGTTTTTTTTCTCTGCCACGATTTAGAAAGGGGGGGCTGAGAGGAGATAAGGGGAGGGATTTATATTTTTTCTTTAATTATTTTATTATGAAAAAGTTGCATTTTACATACGAACTCGAAACGAGGCCCACCGCCTGTCGTCCATAGCATTTCACCCCCATTCCGAACACAATGGGATATGTATCGTAAGCTGATTCGACTATTTCGATCAGTTTCCGTTGAAATCAACATATAACTCTATATATTGAATTTGAACGCGCATTTCAATTTACCGGGCTTACATACTAACTAGAAAAATTCCAGAAAAATATTTCCTAGCTTCGTATTGATGATACGGTCCTAACAAAACTAGTTTCGTCGAATTCTGAGACCGTTGGAAAAATGGCCATTTTCCAGTTGATTAAAATCAACTAAAACTGGTCAAACGCGTTTTCCTTCGCCACGCTCACATATTGATTCGAAAAATTATGAAATTTGGAATCTAGCAATAACTTGACATCACGGATCCAACAAAAGTGGTTTCGTCGAAATCCGAGGTCGTTTGCAAAATTCCCATTTTTAAGGGCCTGAATTCCATAGCGACTATTTAGAATTTTCAACTGGACATATCTTTTGATTTCCGCTATGAAATTTTGATTTTTCGGATTCGTTGGAAAGATATCCTCAATTAGATCCTATTGTTTTTGGTTTCACTAAAATCCGGATTGTTTTGCACCCGGTACATTCAATTGAAGTTTGAAATCGAATTATCGAACTACCGCACCATTTTCAATTCTATTTATAATTTAAAATAAATATTTATATTCTAACGATGACGCGTATAATATATACGTTCGAATTATATTCAAAATAAATTTTCCTTCGTTTTTATTTAAAATGATTCATTTTAAATATTCAAAATTCGCTAAAATTGCAGAAATAAAAATTTTAAACTAGTTCAGAATTTCCGGGTTATTACAAGGCTTCAGGATTATACAGCTATTGTTATTTCCGCTGTGTGTAAGTGTTGTATTCTGATAATGCTATAGTGTAGATACACCGTTTTATTGCAAAGTTATGTTATATACTATAATTTACTCGTTCCGCTGTGAGATTCGTATTACTCTGATTCTGTTCTGTGGTGATCTTCTTCTTCTTCTATTCTAATTTTCTATCTTATCTATTCTCACCCTCTAACTTCTTTCTATTAATGATCTGGAATATTCGATACCTGAATAACTAACATGGGTTTTATGTTGATTTTCTGGGTCAAAAATCCCAGTTCGTTACAGAAATGTTGAAATAAAATATTTACTTGAATAAAATATTGTGTTTGAATATCCAATTGTGTCAGTAGTACATTATTCAATAAATATCATTATATTCAACAAAATGTTGTAGTATGTGATGGTAGATGTTGCAGTATGTGATAGTTAATGTTGCAGTATGTGATGGTAAAAGTTGTGATAAACTAGCAAAGTGTTGCCATTGGATGGCAAAAGTGTCAATATAGATAATGTACGACCCAACTTTAGGTAAAATTAGCATCTGTGGTAATATCAGGAAATGTTTCCATTGGATGGTAAAGATGCTGTCTTTGACTTTAGGGCAACGCGGCAAAATGCATCACCAAGAAAATGTTGTCTTTGATCGCTTTTTTCCTACAGCAATTTTTTTTGGCATTTACTGCATCATATCTTGGGGGTTGCAGTAGACCATCTATGGTGTAGTCGTTTATTACAAGAAAAAAGTATATAGCCATGGTTTCGTGAAATATAAATAAGAGAGTATAACAGGGTTGAAATAGAAGTGGATATGAAAGTTACGTCATTATTTCTAAAAATGAAATTAAAGAAACCCTTGGATATATATAATAATAAGGGTATCGAATAACATCATTTAGACTGATATATAAGATTGATAATTTATTTCATACCACTTGATTAGGTAAATAAATGATATTTCCAAGGTTAAGAAAATAAAAAGGGATTTTGAGAAATATAGTAATATTTCCAAAATTAAGGAAATAAAATGGGTTTTTATGAAAGCATGGCAATAGTTTCGAAGTAAAGAAAATGAGAGGAGTTTAGCGAATACAATATTCTATTTATATGAAGGTATGGTTATTGTTCCAAGGAATCGAAAATCGTTTCGAAAAGAGAACAATAGATTTTATTTCAAAATTCGGAATATAAACTGAATTAAGATAAATCCAAGAGATTTATAATTGTAATTCAATTTCGTTGAATTTTATAAAGTAGTTTAGTTCCAAAAAACTGGAATTTCATCATGGAAATTGAGTTGTAACCGATTTATGAATTTTGAATAGAAAATCGATAATTTTGGATAATCGGAATGTTTAAGTTAGATTTCGAAAATTAGTTTAGCTTATACTAAAATATTAAAGAATGAGAAGTGAATTAATTAATAAACGAAGTTTAAACATTTATATATAAATTTAATTAGAACAAGCTCGTCGCGGTGTGATAGTTCGTAGTTTTATGTTTCGAACTTCAATTAAGTATACATAACATAATACAAGTCGCAATTCTTTGAAATAAGAAGCGTCTAGACCTATCGAGTAATAGTTTTCTAATGGAAGAGAAAAGTTTGGATTTCGACTTATAAATTTTGAGTTATGTCAAAATCAAATTTCTAGGAAAATAGCGATATAATCGTTTATAAACTATAACGATTTATGTAACAACCCGGAAAATCAGAACCAGTTTAAATTTTTTATTTTGGCTATTTCAATGAATTTTGAGTAATTAAAATAAATTATTTTAAATAATAACTATTTAAAATTTATTTAAATTGAAGTTAGAACGAATATATTTATTTTAATTTTAAAAGGAACTAGAAATAGCACGGTCGTTTGAAAATTTGAATCAGAAATTTTACTGAATGTACAAGATTCAAAATAAAACAGATTTTAGTGAAACCAAAAATATCTAAATCTGTTTGAAAATATCTTTCCAACGAATCCGAAAAATCGAAATTTCATTGTGGGAATAAAAAGTTATGACAAGTTGAATATTCAGAATAGTCATAATGGAATATAATATAATTTATTGCCCGTATAAAAGGCCATTATACGAACGACCTCCGTTTTCGACGAAACAATTTTTATTAGATCAGGAATGTCAAATCATTGTTAAGTTTAATTTTCCATAATTTTTGGAATTAATTTGTGAGCGTGGTAAATTAAACTGTGTTCGGTAATTTCTATTGAATTTAATCGACCGTTAAAAGGGCCATTTTTCAAATGGTCTCCAAATTTGATGAAATTAATTTTGTTAGAACCGTATCGTCAAAACATAGCTAGTTTTATTTTTCGGGGATTTTTGGAGTCTGTATGTGGCCCTGGTGAATCTAAATGTACGATCAAATTAATTAAATAAAGGATTTAAATTTTAAATTAAAGAAATCAGGCCAAAAACAATCATTTGGGCTGACGGGACCTAGCCTATTAGTTCCAGAATGGGGGGCAATTAGGTAGAAACAACTTGTGTTGGACTGGAATTGGAACTACTAAGATATAACGGGTTTATTTGTAAAAATTAGTAATTAAATATTATAAAAACACATTAATCTCATTACAAACCCTAATCCACTACTGTACACAGCTGCCATCTCCAATTTCCATATCCATGAACACTCCCCACTTCCTCCACTAATTACCCTCAATCCGTACAATAAAACTCCCTCCATCTTCAGAGTTTATTGTAGAGATTTTCATAAACTTCGTATCTATATGGATTTGGCAAACTTTCGTTGAGAATCCGAGGAGAACCATCACCCCGAAGGGCCGACGCATCAACCGCCGCCTAGCCCCCTAGGTGCAATCGCACCTGCCTCTGTGGGGTCCACTTGGGGCGCCTCTCTCCCCTCTTCGACGCTGCGGTGTCGGATCGTCGCGGAGTTGAATAATTGGAGCGGAAATTGATGACCCAGAATTGAACGACAATGTGAAAAGGAGTTTTTTTTATAATATATCATTTAATTAATTAATTTTAAAATGTTATTAATATAAAATAAATCATATCTTATTCATATGAACTCAAAATTGAACGATTTCTGAAGCGTTACGATCGTGAGTCCGAGATCTAAACTCCAGGACTGACTAGAATCAATTCTAAGCAGATCAAATTGTAACACCCCGAATTTCGGTTAATGCTAAAATTCACAAATTAAAGAATAACTAATCCCAGATGTGGGAATTAGGGGAAACGGGTTGCACCATTGCGTTCGTCTCGGAAAAATACGCGAAATAGAGTCTGAGTTTTCGAAAATCGGAGTCCGTATGAAGAAGATATGGACGAACGAAGTTAGGCAGAAAAACCGAAAAACTAGCCAGAATGCACTGGCGCACTTGTGAAGTGCGCCAACACAAAAATGCACTGGCGCACTTGTGAAGTGCGCCAACACATTTTTACACTGGCGTACTTGGGAAGTGCGCCCGTGTCGAGCCAGAAACCTGCACAGCTTTCTGGCTGGCCTGGTGCACCAGTTTGGGGTTTGGGCTTGGTCTTAGGGCTGGTTTCTGGAAGGTTCCGAAATCTAAGGGTCCTAATCTAATTTAGGGTTAATCTAATGGCCTAAAACACTTGCCTAATCCTATAAATAAGACCCTAAGCTAGCCCTAAATGGTCATAATCCTATCTCCTAACTAAACTATGCCAAAATTTTCTATGATCATGGCCTCCACTCAAAACCCTAGCCTCCATCCTATTTCTAAACTATTTCTATGAAGGCTTTCATGTGCATACAAGCATCTTTGAGTTGTATGAGTGATCATTGGCTTGCATTCATCATCAAGTTGCAAGCTTTATGTTCAAGGCTAGTGTTTTTGGGTGATTTGTGGCAAGGGTTTGCTTATTGGAGTTTAGTGGTGAGTTTCTATAGACTTAACAATCAATTGTTAAATTGATTATGATAGGATATGATAAGATATGGCTATGTTTGTGGAATCAATGTGTTTATGCAAGTTTAGTATAGTGTATGTTGTGTGCTATATGCAAGTTTAATGCCATGTTTTATGATGCAAAACACTATGTTGAACATTGATTCATATGTAACATGTTATGCAAGCTATATGGGAGATTATATGCAAGTCTATATGTAACATGTTATGCAAGTTATGTATTTGGTTTTATGCATGCTAAGTATTTGGTTTTATGCATGCTAGGTATGTGGTTTTATGCATGCTAAGTATTTGGTTTTATGCATGCTAAGTGTTTGGTTTTATGCAAGTTTGTCTCTTTTTATGATATACATAATAAATGCAAGTTTGTCTCTAAGTATGGCATGTTATGCAAGTTCATATGCAAGTTATGATACATATTCATATGCAAGTTATGATGCAAGTTCATATGCAAGTTATGACACATGTTCATATGCAAGTTATGATGCAAGTTCATATGCAAGTTATGATGCAAGTTCATATGCAAGTTATGATGCAAGTTCATATGCAAGTTATGATGCAAGTTCATATGCAAGTTTATGTGCAAGTTCATATGCAAGTTGTCTCTTTTATGATATGCATAATGCAAGTTTGGGTTAAATACTAGTTGGGTTTAATGTATGTTCATATATGCAAGTTGACACCTTTTGAACCCATGATAAAGTTACATGCTATGTTGGCTAAACCCATAACCTTTGTGATGAATCTTCCCTTTATTATGTCGTGTTATGAGAACGAACTATGTGGGGAACGATGGGGTTGATATGCATGTTAATAAAATGATGTGAAATGGGTATGATTAATCATACCACAAATTAAATGGACGTAATTGGGAATTTACCTATTAAGTTAGGTCTACCCATATTATGGAGTTGGGAATTTACCTATTAAGTTAGGTCTACCCAAACTATGGAATTGGGAATTTACCTATTGAGTTAGGTCTACCCATATTCTTAAAAATGTGTAATTAATTAGGCATAATTAATTCAAATTATGGGGGTGATTAATTAGGTGTAATTAATCAACTAAGACACGAGGTTGGACCCTTTTGTAGCGGAAGTCTGCCTGGAACCGACCGGCCATCCAGCAGCTACAAATGATTGGCCCAATGTGAGAGGTCTTAGTCATAAATTAAATACGTGATTAAAGTAAAGACACGAGGTTAGACCTTTTTATGACAGAAGTCTGACCGGAACCAACCGGCATATCCAGCAGTCATAAAAGATGGTCTAATGTGAGAGGTCTTTATGAGGTCATGATCTTAATTAATTAAGAAACACTTAACCATATTAGCATGTAGAGGGACATGAGGGGTTAAGTGGGTGCCTTGGGTGGCATGTGGAAATCTAGTGGGTTGCCTTGGGTGGCAATAGAAAATACGATTAGAATACTTAACCAAAGAGGAACATGTAATTAAACATGGGTAAAGGGTTAAGTAAGTGCTTTGGGTGGCATGTGGAAATCTAGTGGGTGCCTTAAGTGGCAATTGATATATGATTAGATGACTTAACCAAACCTTAACATGTAGGTGGGCATGATTATAAAAAGGGGTTAAGTGGGATACACTAGATAAAATAACAAGCTTAGGTGGTAGCTTGTGGGGGCCCATTTCAACCAATATCCCAAACGTATCTTAGTGGGCTCGACTCTAGTCGAGTGACGGGACACGCATATTGGGCTTGACTATAAGAGGCCAAAATGGGTTAGCGGTGGCAACGCATGACCAACGGGTTTCATAGGCGTGTGTGGACCAGGGCTGGTAAATAAGACGTTGTTGCATCGTGTAGATATAAGCCGTGCACCGTTAGTTTTATCAGGTTGCCACGTTGGGGAATGGTACACCCCACGGTGGGGCCAGCACGGGTATCTACGTTAGGGAGCCGATCGAATGGGGAGTAGTGTGTACACCTAGTGGATTGTAGGGCCCCGAGGCGTCTACTTTGTCACCTAGGGGTACGCGAGAACTATTAAGTTAATTTTATAAGTCCATGGGTGGGATCAACCTTTAAGTTAGGAATGACTGGTGTGGTGCAGTGTAGGAATTACCCTTGGGTGGGTAGATCTGGGGTGGTGTAATCCAGTAATTATCCTTGGGTGGATAAATGCGTCTTTTCGGTTATCTTAGTACGTCCTGTGTTTAGTTGGCTACTTAGTGTAGTCATTATCCCCAACGGTACCGTACCTTGTTTATATCATACCCTCATTACTTTAATGATTGTATTGTTAGGGTTATAGGACTCACTCAGACTTATGTCTTACCCCGTTGTTTCTTTATCTTTTTCCAACCCTCAGGTTTTCAGATTGGGCCTAGCACTAGTGGGCTTTGATCAGACTGCTTTATCTATCTTTTGGAGCTTGGACCGTGGATGTAAAGCTCAGTTTATCTTTTCTATTATGGCTATTAGGTTATGTAGTGGGATTATGTACTTTCGTTTTTATCAGGATGGATATTATGTACTTGACTCTTATTTATGGTTTTGGTGTAACCAAACATGTTTTACTTTCCGCTGAAATGAAATGATGTTTTAAATTCTCAAGTATTACTTATATCTGTCTTGTTGTAATTTTTCTGTTCTATATTCACTTAAAATACTCCACCGATGTTATGGCATTCCCTTAGTGAGTGACCGTAGCGGGTGTGGGGTGTTACACGTGGTATCAGAGCTTAAGGTTACCAGAACAGATAAAATTTTTAGAAAAACTATTTTCTAAGAATATTTTTGAAAGGAGTATTTTCAAAAACATGTCTTTTAAGAGAAAAGTTTTTGAAAAAAAAGCATAATCCCCAATAGCCATATCTATAACTTTCGAATTCTCCGTTTTGAATCTCTTCCTCTCTCGTTTTGAGTTTCCCCTCCGCGTATAGATGACCTTTCTAAGATAGATAAGAACGGAAAACCACTTCAAGGGACTTAGACATTAGTCGGATTAGAAGTTGGTTCAAGAAGGAGGAGGACTGGTAGGTATCTATTGGATAGACGATGGGAGGAAGGCTCAAATAGTTGTTTGGTTAATGAAGGATGAAACCTCATTGGTGGGAGGTTACGAGTGGAGAATGGGAAGAAGAAGGCGAGTAGTTATCCTTTTGGAGGAATGGGACACCGTATTAGGATTGTCCAAAGGGGCATGGGCAAGGTATGGAATCTCCTGGAGGGTAGTTGTATTCCCTCGCGGCTAGTGTACCAGATGGGGATAGGACCGTCTAGGTTGGAATTTGGATTTCTTTATTATCTGGTTCGAACTTTATTAGATTCTGACGCATCGAGTTCATTTATCTCATCATTGTTAGTTGAGTCACTGCACTTAGACACCAGTTTGGTAGATGATCCCTTAGTTGTTTCAAACCCAATTGGGGCTCCATGATGTGTTTGGGTTTGAAAGTTTCTATACTTAGCGTTGAGTTTAGATGTGATGCTTTTTGGGCTTCACGGGCTATGGGTTAGTTTGGGCATGGACTGGTTATCCAGTAGGGGTGCCGTTCTTGATTTTGAAGGGAGAGTTGTTAGGCTTATGACCCGCTTGGGTAACACTCTCGAGATCTCTTGTAATCCCATGGAATCTGTTATGCTAAGTTATCTAGAATCGCTTGACACGTCGGTCGAGAGTTTGCGATCTGTTAGAGTGGTCCGGGAATACTCGGATGTGTTTGAGGAGGTGAAGGGCTTACCTCCGGAGCGGGAGATTGACTTCCGAATATATCTGGTAGACAATGCTAAACCTGTATCTTTACCAGTGCGCCACATGGCTCCTCGCGAGAGGAGGGAACTCCATAAGCAAGTAGGGGAGTTGCTTGAGAAGGGGTCCATAAGACAAAGTATATCGGAGTGGGGTGCTCCAGTAGTTTTTCCTACGAAGGCGGATGGGTCCCTCAGACTTTGTGTAGGCTAAAGAGAACTAAATAAACTCACAAAGAAGAATAGACACCCATTGCCGAGGATTGATGATCTCTTTGATCAGTTGGTTGGTGCCTCAGTATTTTCGCAAGTTGGACTCAGCCACGGGGTTTCGTCAGTTGAGAGTGGCTGATGATAGTATAGAGAAGATTGCCTTTAGGACTCCGGATGGTTTTATGAGTGGCTGGTGATGCCATTTGGTTAGACGAACGCCTCCGCATACTTTGTTGATTTGATGAGAAGGGTGTTCAGGGAGTACCTAAATAAGTTCGTGATGATCTTGGTGGATGACATCTTGGTCTTTTCTAGGAGCGAAATAAGTTTTCGTATGTGCTCAATAGGTTGAGCAAAGCCCGTTATGGGATAAACGGTGGTTTTGGAGCGAGACTGGCAAGGACATCCAGAGTTGGACAAGGGCTTAATTATTTAGCCGTTTTTACTAGTATCATCTCACGTAGGTCGTCTGAATTCGAAGGAGGTATCCCTTGGGTGTTTGTATGATATTGGTTTAGGCCTTTGGGGCTTGCATTTGGGGGATGTCGAGTTCGACTAGGGTGGTCTGCGTGAGAGATGGATAGTTGTGACGATTTTGCATGGGAGAATATCCTGATTTTCTCTAGAAGTGGAGAAAAGCATGCCCTACATCTTAGGGAAGTGTTGGAGACTCTTTGAGCGCATTGTCTTAAGACAACAAAGGTGGATGGAATTCTTAGCATCCTATGAGTTTGAGATAGCGTATATCCCTGGCAAGGGTAACGTGGTGGCAGACGCCTTAAGCAGAAAAAAGGCTGTCTTTGAGTCCATTGTTCGTGGAATGGCGAAGCTTGGAGTTTAATTCTATGTTTGACTTTAGACCTTCCGTTGACTTTGTACCCGGTTTGCTAGCCTCCTTGGAGGTTAGGCCTACTCTTTTGGGGCGGATTGGCGAGGCTCAGCGAGACGACCCACAGTTGGTTGAGTTGGTAGAGAAGCTTATAAGGGGGGAGTCGTCCAGCCATTTGGGTAGATACACCATAGATGATAGGGGATGGTTGCATAGAGACGGTAGACTTTGTGTACCGCAAGATGAGGGTTTGAAGAAGGCTATTTTGGATGATGCACATCGTTCAAGAATGACTATTCATCCCGGTGGAGACAAAATGTACTAAGACATGAAGAGAGTTTTCTTCTGGGCCGGTATGAAGAAAGATGTGGCCGAGTATGTGGCTAGATGCTTAGTGTGCCAACAAGTTAAAGCGGAGCAAAGGAAACCCGGTGGGTTGCTACACCCATTGGAAGTTCCGCAATGGAAGTGGGATAGTGTCTCGATGGATTTCATCGATGGGTTACCGAGATCGAGGAAGGGCAATACGGGAATTTGGGTTGTGGTAGACAGACTTACCAAGAGTGCCCATTTTATACCCGTGAAGAGTAAGAGGACCGCTCCATGGCTTGCTTCAGTCTATGTTAGAGAGATTGTTAGATTGCATGGCGTACCATCCAGCATTGTGAGTGATCGAGATCCTATCTTCACTAGTGAGTTTTGGAGAAGTTTGCAAGAGGCGGTAGGGACTCAGTTGTGTTTGAGCACCGCATATCATCCTCAGACGGACGGTCAGACCGAGAGGGTGAACCGTATCTTAGAAGATCTCTTGAGGCTTTGTATCTTGGATTTTGGAGGTACATGGGAAGAACATCTTCCTTTGGTGGAGTTCGCATACAATAACAGCTTTCAGTCTAGTATTGGCATGGCACCTTTCGAAGCTCTTTATGGAAGGCCTTGTCGATCTCCTACATGTTGGTGGGAATCTACGGATAAGATCTTGCTTGGGCCAGATATGGTTAGAGAGACTTCAGAGAAGATTGATTTGATTCGAAGAAGGATGAAGGCAGCGCAAGATAGACAGAAATCTTATGCGGATCGGAGAAGGACGGATCTTGAGTTTGAGGTTGGGGACATGGTTTTTGTCAAAGTATCTCCGTTGAGAAATGTTGTTCGCTTTGGGTCCGTTGGGAAGTTAGCACCGAGGTTTGTTGGGCCGTTTCCTATTAAGGAAAGGATTGGACGGATGGCATATAGGGTGGAGTTTCCCGACAGACTTAGTGGTGTTCATGATGTATTCCATGTATCACATTTGAGGAAGTGCTTACATGAGACCGCAGAGGTGGTAGAGCCGAGCTTGCTTAGAGATGTAGAGGTAGAGCGTGATGCGACGATTCGACAAGCTCCTACTCGCATCCTTGGGTCAGAAACTAGGAAGTTGAGGAACATAGAAGTTCAGCTAGTTAAAGTGCAATGGGGAGATGACGAAAGCAATGCTACTTGGGAGACGGAAGCGAAGATGCGTTCTTTGTACCCATTTCTTTTTGAGAGTATGTCTTTTAACTTCTCCTTTATCGCTTGTCTAGTACTTATCTTATCTTTAGTATATCCTCTCGCTAGTACCTATGACCTTTAGATAGGGTAAATCTATGGTTGAAACATGCGTTTGAGACATGTTATGTTTGATGGATGCGCGTGGATGCAAGTGGTTGCTAGTGGTTGCTCGTGGATGCATATACACACACTCTAGACACTAGATCGGCTCAATCACTTCATATGGCATATTGCATAAAATTGTGTGTAGGAAGCTATATTTATGGATGTATAATGATTGTGTTATCATATGGATGATGCATTTTGGTGAATGATTGTGCACTCATGTAGATATTGTATGTGTCGATAGGGTTCTCTCGCATACATAATGGATGCATGGCACTATCATGGTTTGCATATGTTCATACATTAGATAGGGAACATATACACACACTTTTTGCATATGCTCATACATCATTAGAAACTGTTTTAAGGACAATGGATGCCCGTGTTTGATGGATTGAGTAGATGGTTGTTTGGATGGTAGGATATGCATTCTCCTTAGCTTAGAGATTTCGGGGACGAAATCCTTTAAGGAGGGGAGAATGTAACACCCCGAATTTCGGTTAATGCTAAAATTCACAAATTAAAGAATAACTAATCCCAGATGTGGGAATTAGGGGAAACGGGTTGCACCATTGCGTTCGTCTCGGAAAAATACGCGAAATAGAGTCTGAGTTTTCGAAAATCGGAGGCCGTATGAAGAAGATATGGACGAACGAAGTTAGGCAGAAAAACCGAAAAACTAGCCAGAATGCACTGGCGCACTTGTGAAGTGCGCCAACACAAAAATGCACTGGCGCACTTGTGAAGTGCGCTAACACATTTTTACACTGGCGCACTTGGGAAGTGCGCCCGTGTCGAGCCAGAAACCTGCACAGCTTTCTGGCTGGCCTGGTGCACCAGTTTGGGGTTTGGGCTTGGTCTTAGGGCTGGTTTCTGGAAGGTTCCGAAATCTAAGGGTCCTAATCTAATTTAGGGTTAATCTAATGGCCTAAAACACTTGCCTAATCCTACAAATAAGACCCTAAGCTAGCCCTAAATGGTCATAATCCTATCTCCTAACTAAACTATGCCAAAATTTTCTATGATCATGGCCTCCACTCAAAACCCTAGCCTCCATCCTATTTCTAAACTATTTCTATGAAGGCTTTCATGTGCATACAAGCATCTTTGAGTTGTATGAGTGATCATTGGCTTGCATTCATTATCAAGTTGCAAGCTTTATGTTCAAGGCTAGAGTTTTTGGGTGATTTGTGGCAAGGGTTTGCTTATTGGAGTTTAGTGGTGAGTTTCTATAGACTTAACAATCAATTGTTAAATTGATTATGATAGGATATGATAAGATATGGCTATGTTTGTGGAATCAATGTGTTTATGCAAGTTTAGTATAGTGTATGTTGTGTGCTATATGCAAGTTTAATGCTATGTTTTATGATGCAAAACACTATGTTGAACATTGATTCATATGTAACATGTTATGCAAGCTATATGGGAGATTATATGCAAGTCTATATGTAACATGTTATGCAAGTTATGTATTTGGTTTTATGCATGCTAAGTATTTGGTTTTATGCATGCTAGGTATGTGGTTTTATGCATGCTAAGTATTTGGTTTTATGCATGCTAAGTGTTTGGTTTTATGCAAGTTGGTCTCTATTTATGATATGCATAATATATGCAAGTTTGTCTCTAAGTATGGCATGTTATGCAAGTTCATATGCAAGTTATGATACATATTCATATGCAAGTTATGATGCAAGTTCATATGCAAGTTATGACACATGTTCATATGCAAGTTATGATGCAAGTTCATATGCAAGTTATGATGCAAGTTCATATGCAAGTTATGATGCAAGTTCATATGCAAGTTTATGTGCAAGTTCATATGCAAGTTGTCTCTTTTATGATATGCATAATGCAAGTTTGGGTTAAATACTAGTTGGGTTTAATGTATGTTCATATATGCAAGTTGACACCTTTTGAACCCATGATAAAGTTACATGCTATGTTGGCTAAACCCATGACCTTTGTGATGAATCTTCCCATTATTATGTCGTGTTATGAGAACGAACTACGTGGGGAACGATGGGGTTAATATGCATGTTAATAAAATGATGTGAAATGGGTATGATTAATCATACCACAAATTAAATGGACGTAATTGGGAATTTACCTATTAAGTTAGGTCTACCCATATTATGGAGTTGGGAATTTACCTATTAAGTTAGGTCTACCCATACTATGGAATTGGGAATTTACCTATTGAGTTAGGTCTACCCATATTCTTAAAAATGTGTAATTAATTAGGCATAATTAATTCAAATTATGGGGGTGATTAATTAGGTGTAATTAATCAACTAAGACACGAGGTTGGACCCTTTTGTAGAGGAAGTCTGCCCGGAACCGACCGGCCATCCAGCAGCTACAAATGATTGGCCCAATGTGAGAGGTCTTAGTCATAAATTAAATACGTGATTAAAGTAAAGACACGAGGTTAGACCTTTTTATGACAGAAGTCTGCCCGGAACCAACCGGCATATCCAGCAGTCATAAAAGATGGTCTAATGTGAGAGGTCTTTATGAGGTCATGATCTTAATTAATTAAGAAACACTTAACCATATTAGCATGTAGAGGGACATGAGGGGTTAAGTGGGTGCCTTGGGTGGCATGGGGAAATCTAGTGGGTTGCCTTGGGTGGCAATAGAAAATACGATTAGAATACTTAACCAAAGAGGAACATGTAATTAAACATGGGTAAAGGGTTAAGTAAGTGCTTTGGGTGGCATGTGGAAATCTAGTGGGTGCCTTAAGTGGCAATTGATATATGATTAGATGACTTAACCAAACCTTAACATGTAGGTGGGCATGATTATAAAAAGGGGTTAAGTGGGATACACTAGATAAAATAACAAGCTTAGGTGGTAGCTTGTGGGGGCCCATTTCAACCAATATCCCAAACGTATCTTAGTGGGCTCGACTCTAGTCGAGTGACGGGACACGCATATTGGGCTTGACTATAAGAGGCCAAAATGGGTTAGCGGTGGCAACGCATGACCAACGGGTTTCATATGCGTGTGTGGACCCGGGCTGGTAAATAAGACGTTGTTGCATCATGTAGATATAAGCCGTGCACCGTTAGTTTTATCAGGTTGCCACGTTGGGGAATGGTACACCCCACGGTGGGGCCAGCACGGGTATCTACGTTAGGGAGCCGATCGAATGGGGAGTAGTGTGTACACCTAGTGGATTGTAGGGCCCCGAGGCGTCTACTTAGTCACCTAGGGGTACGCGAGAACTATTAAGTTAATTTTATAAGTCCATGGGTGGGATCAACCTTTAAGTTAGGAATGACTGGGGTGGTGCAGTGTAGGAATTACCCTTGGGTGGGTAGATCTGGGGTGGTGTAATCCAGTAATTATCCTTGGGTGGATAAATGCGTCTTTTCGGTTATCTTAGTACGTCCTGTGTTTAGTTGGCTACTTAGTGTAGTCATTATCCCGAAAGGTACCGTACCTTGTTTATATCATACCCTAATTACTTTAATGATTGTATTGTTAGGGTTATAGGACTCACTCAGACTTATGTCTGATCCCGTTGTTTCTTTATCTTTTTCCAACCCTCAGGTTTTCAGAGTGGGCCTAGCACTAGTGGGCTTTGATCAGACTGCTTTATTTATCTTTTGGAGCTTGGACCGTGGATGTAAAGCTCAATTTATCTTTTCTATTATGGCTATTAGGTTATGTAGTGGGATTATGTACTTTCGTTTTTATCAGGATGGATATTATGTACTTGACTCTTATTTATGGTTTTGGTGTAACCAAACATGTTTTACTTTCCGCTGAAATGAAATGATGTTTTAAATTCTCAAGTATTACTTATATCTGTCTTGTTGTAATTTTTCTGTTCTATATTCACTTAAAATACTCCACCGATGTTATGGCATTCCCTTAGTGAGTGACCGTAGCGGGTGTGGGGTGTTACACAAATTATGGTCAAATTTCAGATCGGAATCATTTGGATTTGAACAATTGTGAGAAATCTATTTGTTTCTTTTTTTAAATAATTAGAAATAATTCTGATTTTATTATCACCAATCTATAGTTAATTCCTATTTGTGACGATTCATGATTTGATCTATGATGGATGTATACATAGATCTAGTTGTTTGGTGACATTCTATCGTGATAAAATTGTTAAAAACATGTAGATCTGTGGTGATAAAATTGTTAAAAATATGTAGATCATTTTGTTGTAATAAATTGAGTGAAACAAAAATATATAATTTTTGTTTAGATAAAATGATCAAATTAGAATCATTGGGCAAAATTCATCATTTGTTAGTTAAAATAGTGGAACCAAGAATTATCTTTTTTTTTTGGTGTATTAGAATAGTTGATTAAAAAATTATCATTTGATTGTTTGGAATAACTGGACAAAACTTGTCATTTTTGTCAAATTGGAACCATCGGACAAAAATTATCATTTTTATCAAAATTAGTATAATTGTCATTTTTGTTTAAATTAAATTGGTCAAAACAAAATTGAACATTTTTGCTTAAATCAAATTGTTATGAAGGAAAAATATGAAACATCAAATTTTGTCTATTTGTTGAATTAGAATTTTCAACAAATATGAAACACCAATTTTTGTCTATTTATTGAATTAGAATTTTCAACAAATACGAAACACCAGTTTTTGTCTATTTGTTGAATTAGAATTTTCAATAAATATGAAACACCAATTTTTGTCTATTTGTTGAATTAGAATTTTCAACAAATATGAAACACCAATTTTTGTCTATTTGTTGAATTAGAATTTTCAACAAATATGAAACACCAATTTTTGTCTATTTGTTGAATTAGAATTTTCAACAAATAGGAAACGTCAATTTTTGTCAATTTGTTAAATTAAAAATTTCAACAAATATTAAATATCGGTTTTGTCATTTTGTTGAACTAGAGTTTTCAAAAAAAAATGAGGTATCAAATTTACTATTGTGTGGAACAAGAAGATCCACCAAAATGAAATATCAACTTTTGTACATTTTGTTGAACTAAAATAGGAATTAAGAACATGTTCATGTTTTAAATAAAAACATGATTATATTAGAAATTCACATTTTTATTGTCTAGAATAAAATGTAGACAAATATTCATGTTTTAAAATGAAAACATGTTTTACATTAAAAAATTCACTTTTTAATGTAATAACAGAAGTTAGACAAATATTCATATTGTAAAATGAAAACAAGTTTTACATTAAAAAAAATCACTTTTTAATGTAATAATACAGGTTAGACAAATATTCATGTTTTAAAATGAAAACATGTTTTACATTAAAAACTCACTTTTTAATGTGATAATAGAAGTTAGATAAATATGCATGTTTTAAAATAAAAACATGTTCACATTAAAAATTTGTTTTTAATGAATTGAATGAATCATTAGAAAATGTTCATTTTTAAAACAAAGGCATGTTGACATTAAAAATATCATTTTTTATAAAAGAATGATTCATATGAAATTGTTCATATTTGAATAAAAGTGTTGAAACGTTAAAATCATATATTTTTTATGTAAACATCGCTTTCATACATTTTGTTTAAAAATAGAATTGTTAACAAATTGAAAACATCAAAACATGTACAGTAAAATTGCATTTTTATTTCCAATGCATATATTAGAATTTATATGCATTGTTAAAGTTACATTTGTATTTACATCGCATATATTAGAATTTATATGCATTGTTAAAATTACATTTATATTTACATTGCATATATTAGAATTTATATGCATTGTTAAAATTACATTTATATTTACATTGCATAAATTAGAATTTATATGCATTGTTAAAATTACATTTTTATTTTTAATGATATATTAGAATTTATATGCATATTACATTTATATTTACATTACATATATTAGAATTTATATGCATTTTCAAAATTACATTTATATTTACATTGCATATATTAGAATTTATATGCATTGTTAAAATTACATTTTTATTTTCAATGCATATAATAGAATTTATATGTATTGTTAAAGTTACATTTATATTAACATTGCATATATTAGAATTCTTATGCATTGTTAAAATTACATTTTTATTTACATTGCATATATTAGAATTCATATGCATTGTTGAAATTACATTTTTATTTTCAATGCATATATTAGAATTTATATGCATTGTTAAAATTACATTTATATTTACATTGCATATATTAGAATTTATATGCATTGTTAAAATTACATTTATATTTACATTGCATATATTAGAATTTATATTGCATATATTAGAATTCATATGCATTGTTAAAATTACATTTTTATTTTTAATGCATATATTAGAATTTATATGCATATTACATTTATATTTACATTGCATATATTAGAATTTATATGCATTATCAAAATTACATTTATATTTACATTACATATATTAGAATTTATATGCATTGTTAAAATTACATTTTTATTTTCAATGCATATATTAGAATTTATATGCATTGTTAAAGTTACATTTATATTAACATTGCATATATTAGAATTTATATGCATTGTTAAAATTACATTTTTATTTACATTGCATATATTAGAATTCATATGCATTGTTGAAATTACATTTTTTTCTTCAATGCATATATTAGAATTTATATGCATTGTTAAAATTACATTTATATTTAAATTGCACATATTAGAATTTATATGCATTGTTAAAATTACATTTATATTTACATTGCATATATTAGAATTTATATGCATTGTTTAAATTACATTTATATTTACATTGCATATATTAGAATTTATATGCATTGTTAAAATTACATTTATATTTACATTGCATAAATTAGAATTTATATGCATTGTTAAAATTACATTTATGTTTACATTTCAAATATTAGAATTTATATGCATTGTTAAAATTACATTTATATTTACATTGCATATATTAGAGTCTGTATGCATAGTAAAATTACATATTTATATGCATAGTTAAGATTGCATTTTATTTAACAATGCATATATTAGAATTTATATGGAAAGTTAAAATATCATTTTAATGACAATACGTACTCTAGAATCTTTATGAATTATTTTTATTGTAAAAACATCCACTGAAAACTTTATACAAATAAAACATTCCCTTTTTATTTGTTAAAGTTGAAAATAGAAACACAAATAAAAATTAGCTTTATTTGTGATTGGTTAAATTTTCATGTAAATGAAATATATTTTGTTTGACATGATGTAGATATGATATGCCAATGAAAATAATCTTTTATTTGACATGTTAAACATGTTAGTGGAATCGTCGAATGGTTTATATTTATATATAATTATATATATAAATATAAATTAAAATTTAAACGAATCGCGCACGGTAGTTCGCGTTTCGGAATTGTAACTTTAAACCAAAAGATCCAACTATCGGAGTTTCCCAAAACTAGAACCGTTGGGGCCGCTTCGGGAAGACCTTTCCATCGATATAAATTTTGTTAAAATCCAATGGTTAGATTTTGAGATAAGTGTAAATCAATTTTTTATAAAAACAGTGCCAAGGCCGCCTATCGACCCGAAGTGTCGTCAAATTAATTTAGCTATTTTTATATAAATAAAAATAGCGATAAATCGTCATTAAATACTATTAACGATATGAAATGATTTTAAACTATATATATGTGGGAATCATTTGAAAATACCGAATTCAATCTCATTTCAAATGATCATACAACGATTTAAATCGAAGATATTGAAGACGGGGATTGAAGTCCGGCGATCTTCTGTAATAACCCGAAAATCTGGGCCAGTTTAAATTTTTTATTTTGGCAATTTTAGCGAATTTTGAACATTTAAAATGAATTATTTTAAATAATATCGACTAGAAATTTATTTTGAATATAAATCGAACGTATATATTATATAGATCATCGATAGAATATAAATATTTATTTATATTTATAAAAGGAATTGAAAATGGCGCGGTAGTTCGATAATTCGATTTCAAACTTCAAATGAATGTACCGGGTGCAAAATAAACCGGATTTTAGTGAAACCAAAAATAATAGAATCTAAATGAGAATATCTTTCCAATGAACCCGAAAAATTGAAATTTCGTAGCGGGAATCAAAAGATATGTCCAGTTGAAAATTCTGAATAGTCGCTATGAAATTCAGGCCCTTTAAAATAGCCATTTTGCAAACGACCTCGGATTTTGACGAAACCACTTTTGTTGGACCCGGGATGTAAAGTTATTGCTAGGTTTCAAATTTCATAATTTTTCGATTCAATATGTGAGCGTGGCAAAGGAAAACGCATTTGACCAGTTTTAGTTGATTTTAATCGACTGGAAATTGGCCATTTTTCAAACGGCCTCAGAATTCGACGAAACTAGTTTTGTTAGGATCGTATCGTCAATACGAAGTTAGAAAATATTTTTCTGGAATTTTTCGAGTAAGTATGTGACCCCAGTAAATTGAAATGCGCGTTCAAATTCAATATATAGAGTTATATGTTGATTTTGACGGAAAATGATCGAAACGATCGAATCAGCCTACGATACATATCCCATTGTGTTCGGAATGGGGGTAATTAGCTATGGACGACAGGTGATGGGTCCCGTTTCGAGTCCGAAATTTTAAGTTACTTTCGGTGGAAAATAAAATAAAAAAAATATTTAAAATCCTCTCCACTCCTTTTCTCTCTCCTCCTTTTTACCTTAACCCCCCTCTCGTTCATTTCAGAATTAAACAAAAGAAGAAAAAAAAACCGCACAGTCGAGATCCCGTCCTCCCTCCTCCACATCGCTGTCGAGACCCCCCCTCCTCCATCTGCCGCGTCGATCGAAACCCCCCTCCCCCACCTGCCGCCTGCGAAACCCCCCCATCCTCCATCTGCCGCGTCGATCGAACACCCCCTTCCCTGCTGAGACGCGCACACCCCCCCTTCCGCTGCCTGCATCCCCACCCGCCGCCACCGCTCCGTCCATCTCCACCAAATCCGACTGAAACCCATCCAACTTCTGATAAATAAAGTGTGTTTTATTTATTATTTTTAGTGTAGAAAATTTTCATTTTTCCTATATGTTTTAGTGTAGAAAAATATGATTTTTCATATGTGTATAGATCCGCAATAAAGATAGGATTTTTATCACAAGTTAGAAATATTTTTAAAATAGAAAAGATTAGATTTTTAAAATAGAAAAAATTAGATTTTTAAAATAGGAAAGATACGATTTTTAGCGGTGTAAAAATATGATTTTTATATTATAGAGAAAGTAAAAATTCGATTTTTATATATTGAATAGCATAGTAAAAATTCGATTTTTATATATTGAATAGCATAGTAAAAATTCAATTTTTATACATTGAATAGAATAGTAAAAATTCTATTTTTATATATTGAATAGCATAGTAAAAATTCGATTTTTATATATTGAATAGCATAGTAAAAATTCGATTTTTATATATTGAATAGTAAAGTAAAAATTCGATTTTTATATATTGAATAGCATAGTAAAAATTCGATTTTTATGTATTGAATAGCAAAGTAAAAATTCGAATTTTATATATTGAATAGCATAGTAAAAATTCGATTTTTATATATTGAATAGCAAAGTAAAAATTCGCTTTTTATATATTGAATAGCATAGTAAAAATTCGATTTTTATATATTGAATAGCAAAGTATAAATTCGATTTTTATATATTGAATAGCAAAGTAAAAAATTCGATTTTTATATATTGAATAGCATAGTAAAAATTTGATTTTTATATATTGAATAACAAAGTAAAAATTCGATTTTTATCATATGTGGAATATAGAAATATAATTTGTATATGAAGAAAAGGTTAAAAATATAATCTTTTATATTGTAGAAGTATAAAAATATAATCTTTTATTAAATAAAGACACGATTATTAATATGGATAAAAGATAAGATTTTTATATTATAGAGAAAGTAAAAATTCAATTTTTATATATTGAATAGCAAAGTAAAATTTCGATTTATATATATAGAATAGAGAAGTAAAAATGTGGTTTTTATATATATGAAGTGAATACGGTCAACGAAAGTGATGAAAGAAGAAACAGCGAAGATTTCTATAAAGAAGACCCAAGGCGTCTGGTTTAGCAAATCGGTGAGAACTTCTCACTCTTTAATTTATTTCTATTTAAAATATATACTAGGATGAAGACGGTGTTTAGTAGCACCCGACACCCGTCGTCCACAGACCATGGACGGCTTGTATGCTTGTTTGTTTGATTTTGATGTGTAGTTTACTGTGTGATGTGATGTGAAATGAAATAAAATATTTATATAGTTGAAATAAAATATTTTATAGTGGAAAATATTTTATAGTTAAAAATAGAATTTTTAACGTGTATATGAAAGGAAATAAGAATAATCAAATCGGACGATTTGTTTATATACACACATTTGAATGATATTGATTGGGACGATAAATTTTACACATCGCCCAACTGCACAAATAAAATCTGTGTTTGATTGTTTGAAACCCCAAACGGGTATTGGGATGATATTTGGCGTACACTAATCCCGATTGTTTAGTTGTATGTCGATCGATTGATTGACAGACTGTTATGAGCATTACATATTTATATTTGGTGATTATACAGTGTAGAATGCACTTTAGATGATGGTTGATTATTCATCGTTGTTATTGTATACATGTGGTGTAGAAAATCCATATAATTAACATTATATGGTAATTGATTGAGCCTCATTCCATATTTGAAAAAGAAATATTTGAAATAGAAATATTTGAAATAGGAATACTTGACTTAGAATATTTGAAAAATAAAAATATATGAAGCCGTGTTGATTAGATTGACGCCATTTTGACGTGAACGATATTTATATCGATTTTATTCATTTTATAGTGAATATCGAAAGTGATTTCAAAATCTGATATTTTGAAAAGAATTGGAATTCAAATTGAAATTGAATAGAAATGAATTCAAATTGAAATTGAATAGAAGTGAATTCAAATTGAAATTGAATAGAAATGAATTCAAATTCAAATTGAATAGAAGTGAATTCAAATTGAAATTGAATAGAAATGAATTCAAATTTAAATTGAATAGAAGTGAATTCAAATTGAAATTGAAATTGAATAGAAATGAATTCAAATTTAAATTGAATAGAAATGAATTCAAATTGAAATTGAATAGAAATGAATTCAAATTGAAATTGAATAGAAATGAATTCAAATTGAAATTGAATAGAAGTGAATTCAAATTGAAACTGAATAGAAATGAATTCGAATTGAAATTGAATATAAATGAATTCGAATTGAAATTGAATTGAATTGAAAACGAACTGAAATTGAATTAGAAATCAATTTGAATTGAAATCAATTTGAAATGAATTTAAATCGAATTTATAAGGAAAAATTCAATTTTGATTTGAATTTGAAAAGAAGTTGAAATCATTTTGAAAACGAATTTAAAACGATTTATAAAGCACGTTTTGAATTGATGTCGACGAAGTATATATTATATATATTATATATAATATAATGGCCTGAATAGAACGGGCCGCGCCGCGGCAGTTCGCGAATTTCGACCATTGACTTCGAACGGATATTGCGGGAGATCCGACTGTCGGATTCTCCTGAAACCGGAACCGTTGGATTCGTATCAAAAAGAGCTTTCTGACGAAAATTTAAATTTGAAATCTAACGGTTGGATTTGGAATTATGTCCAAATCAAATTCGGAAAAGGTCGCTGTAAGTGCAGTTCGATGGCCGTTGATGGAAATCGACTGTACGGGCCTTGATAAAATTATTAAAAATAGTAATAATTTGTGTAAAATCATAAGAAATGATATGGGAAGAATTGGGATGAAAAACTCCATATTGAAAAGATAAATAATAGATTTTTATCGAAATGAACTAGTTTTGAACTAGAATTAAAATTCTATTTGCTTTTAAATAAATAAATTAGATTTGAAATGGTTTTGAAAATAACCAGAATTTCCAATAATTGCATTGGAATGGATTTGAATCGAAATTGTCTTCGGAATATTTCGATGTTGGATTTCGTTATTATACAGGTGTTGTTATGGAAATTTGAAAGATATACATATTTATATCGTTATTTCCAATACGATATTTGTTGGTCGTAGAATTTGATATTGAATATAAGCCGATATATTTTCTATTCAGAGCCTTGTATTTGATATCAAATGTGATTTGGGTTTGTCGTGAATGGTGTCTTCATCAACACTGTTCTTGAACCCAGTTGAGAAAAGATTAAATCTTTTTATTTAGATTTAATGAAGTGTAACAATTAAATGATATTTAATTGGAATTAAACTGGCATTGATTTTTGGGTTTATCGTGAACAGTGTTTTAAATAACACTTGTTCTTTAACCCGATAATTAATGGAATGTGATTTTGGGTTTATCGTGAACCGTGTTTTAAATGACACTGATTCTTTAACCCAGTTAAAGATTAAAACTAAGTGGAGTTTTAATGAATCTTTAATTAGATTGAAAAGGTCGAGAATGGAGTATCACCAGTTTTGCTCCAGGCGATAGTTAAATCTTTAATTAGATTTGAACGTGAAATGGTAATTGAATTTACCGATAACACCGTGGTGTTAGATATGAAGTATGACCAGTTTTACTTCATGGGATGAATATGTTGGGATTGAGAAATTAAAATAAATGATTACTTCGGTGTGGTTCGCTAATCCCGACTAGTTTGAATTGATATTCAAAGGAGATTAAAGAATAAATTTTAAAGAATTTATCTTTGATGAAATTAATGGGAATCTTTCCCAAAATATAAGAATATTTGTATAAAAGAATATTCTGAATTGGAATGAGGCGTATGTTGTGTTTGTGTAACTCGTGTTTATTATATATATATGCGAGTTGTTCAGAAAGACCGGGTTTATCCCATTCTGAATAACTGATTCGACGTGGTGTCGAAGATGAAGACAGTGGTCGAAGACCGGAGGTCTTCACGTGGCTCGGGTAATTACTGATGATCTTGATTGGGTTGTACACCCAAGAAGATGGAAACAGTTGGTGATCGTTCAGACGTACTTGGAGATCGATGGATATGCGGGGTACTAGGTGCCTCCGGTTTCGTTCAGACCCAGAACGGACTTGTAAATGGACTGTGTGTCTGACATTGGATTTTAGTCTGTGTGATTGATTTCTATTAAATATATATATCTATTTTGCGGCGGAGAATTTATTCTCTTACTTAACGCCCTTCTCTGAGACGTACGAGCTCAGGGGTTATATACTGATGGATATCAAACGCATAGAGTGAATTGCCTGTGTGGCATGCCTAAGTGGCAAATGATCAAGGCTTCTGTTGAAAAGCAAAGTCTTGTGGTTGATGATCAAAGCACCGCCTGTGTGACATAGCTTTGTGTAACGTGAATTCGCGAGCCTCACACCCCGGTTGTGAACTAGAAACGGGAGAGGACCTCAGGGAGGGCATGCGTTTCTTTCGAGCTAGGGTGGTGTCAGTGACCTACTAGCCCTGACATTTATTTAATTTTCACTTGTGTGGTTGTTGCTGTTGCGAGGCGCCTCGGTTTGATCAGACGATCCGGGTCCGATGGAGTCATTTGATGGCTCATTTGCGCCCCAAAGGGCGGGGAAACGTAGTGTTCAGGCATTTTAATCCACATCGATGGACCGGCCCTGACGATCCAAGGGTCACTCGAGCTCTGATCCTGAGACATGGTAGGCTAGATTGTCTCGAATTGGTAGAGGACTATCTTTTGCCTCGGTTCACAGATGGAAATCCAACTTCCAAATACGTGACATTTGCGGTTTTAATTGTAGAGCCTAGTATGGCAACATGATATATGGTACCCATGCCTTCTATGATTGATACTTATGATTTGAAATTGTTTATGCACTATGCACTTATTATAGTACCAAATGATTTGTTTTAAATGTATCAAGCATTCTTGGCTATTATAAGGGAAAACCCTATCCCCCGGCTTGCATTGCATTGTGTTATAGGACCTGGGTCTTACAATAGCTTCATTTTTCTTTATTTAGCATTGCGCTGTTGTTTTATGCACTGGTGTTCTTGGGAGGAAACCCGTTCCGTGTTATACGGCGTGGTCCCTTGATATACCGAACTTTAAAATAAAGATTAACAACTGTTTTAGTTCTCACACCAGTCCCATGACTGACCTGGAGTTTATTGTTTTAACCTAAACTCCGGGTGCCCTTATTTTGACACGGGCCGCTAGTAGTTTTGGTTTTGCAGATTTATATTCACAGGATCTTGGTTTACAGCTGGAATGATATCCGGAAAGCTTTGTATCCGTATATCTCTTCTAGTTGTGTATTGTATTATTTTCTGCAGCTATGTATTTAAATGTATTGTAATCTCTGATATTTTTTGTGTAATATTTATTCATTTATACTTTGTATATTCTTGTAATCTGATGGAATTGTTGTAATAACAATGGAATGTTCTTCCGTTTGCGTTCTAGTTTGTCGTGTTTTCAAAACAATTCGTTCTTTCTCTTCTCTTCGGAGACCGGGGAAGTTCGGGTCGCTTCAGTTGGTATCAGAGCTTTGGTTTACAAAGCTCAGAGAACAAGACACATTAGAACCATACGAAAGAATTCATCAGATATTGGATTAGTAATATCCAATGGGAATGACTCGTTAGAGATGGAATCAGTAGTATCCTAAAACGAGTGTGAAGAATATATTTTTAAAATTGAAAACAAGTTTGTTTTGAAAATTTAAATCAATTACTCGTATTTGATTATTTATTTATATGAATTTGGACAATCCAATATATAAAGATTTTGCATATATGTCTTGCAAACGTGTATTCAAAGTTTTAATGTATTGGATGGTTATAGAATCATACTCTAGTTGCCCGGGGATAATTCTGGTGATGGGGCACTGTTGCCAGTATTTATTTTCGAGTAACGAAAGTGAGATTTCTATATTTCCATTAGACAGGTGTGAGAACCGAAATTAGATAGGGCTTATCGTTGTGAATTATCATCAAAAACATGATTTTCTGTATATGTATATGTATATGTATCAAAATTATGAATTTGAAACGTTAATCCACTAATTGATTGATGTTTGTTTATTTGTTTGATAATTTTGCACCATATAGCCCAATTGAATCAAATATTGAATTGTATTGAAATTTGGTCGCATTTCCTTGCATATACATGTACTTACATTGAACAGGTCATAGCAAGGAGGCTAGAGCAGAGAATAAAATTTGTTTGCCCGACAAATAGGTACATGTTTACTATAATTTACTGTTTTGTTTGGGTGATGATGATTTTATGAGCCGATTGGCTAGCCGCTTGGCCTTTTCTTTTTGAGATCAGAAGGCCTGTATGGCAATTTCGGGATTTTCCTGTGGCTCCCGGTGCAGGGGAGTTTATGGCGAAATTTTTCGAAAATTTAGGGTGTTAGCCAAATTTTTGAAAAATTTGAAAAGTTCTTAGAAACTGAAAAGTTGAAGAACTTAAGCCGTAGTCAAAATAATGAAAGTTGAGTTGGTTTGTGAAACAACATTCGGCTTTGTTCCTTTTCGGGGACGAAAAGTTTTAAGTGGGGGAGATTGTAATAACCCGAAAATCTGGGCCTGTTTAAAATTTTTATTTTGGCAATTTTAGCGAATTTTGAACATTTAAAATGAATTATTTTAAATAATATCGACGAGAAATTTATTTTGAATATAAATCGAACGTATATATTATATAGATCGTCGATAGAATATAAATATTTATTTATATTTATAAAAGGAATTGAAAATGGCGTGGTAGTTCGATAATTCGATTTCAAACTTCAAATGAATGTACCGGGTGCAAAATAAACCGGATTTTAGTGAAACCAAAAATAATAGAATCTAATTGAGAATATCTTTCCAACGAACCCGAAAAATTGAAATTTCATAGCGGGAATCAAAAGATATGCCCAGTTGAAAATTCTGAATAGTCGCTATGAAATTTAGGCCCTTAAAAATAGCCATTTTGCAAACGACCTCGGATTTCGACGAAACCTCTTTTGTTGGATCCGGGATGTAAAGTTATTGCTAGGTTTCAAATTTCATAATTTTTTGATTCAATATGTGAGCGTGGCAAAGGAAAACGCGTTTTACCAGTTTTAGTTGATTTTAATCGACTGGAACTGGCCATTTTTCATACAGCCTCAGAATTCGACGAAACTAGTTTTGTTAGGATCGTATCGTCAATACGAAGTTAGAAAATATTTTTCTGGAATTTTTCGAGTTAGTATGTGACCCCAGTAAATTGAAATGCGCGTTCAAATTCAATATATAGAGTTATATGTTGATTTCGACGGAAACTGATCGAAACGATCGAATCAGCCTACGATACATATCCCATTGTGTTCGGAATGGGGGTAATTAGCTATGGACGACAGGCGGTGGGTCCCGTTTTGAGTCCGAAATTTTAAGTTACTTTTGGTGGAAAATAAATAAAAAATATATATATAATCCTCTCCACTCCTTTTCTCTCTCCTCCGTTTTACCTTAACCCCCCCTCTCGTTCATTTCAGAATTAAACAAAAGAAAAAAGAAAAAAACCGCACAGCCGAGATCCCATCCTCCGTCCTCCACATCGCCGTCGAGACCCCCCCTCCTCCATCTGCCGCGTCGATCGAAACCCCCCCTCCTCCACCTGCCGCCTGCGAAACACCCCCTCCTCCATCTGCCGCGTCAATCGAAACACCCCCCTTTCCCTACTGAGACGCGCACACCTCCCTTTCGCCGCCTGCAGCCCCACCCGCCGCCACCGCTCCGTCCATCTCCACCAAATCCGACTGAAACCCATCCTTCTTCTGATAAATAAAGTGAGTTTTATTTATTATTTTTAGTGTAGAAAATTATCATTTTTCCTATATGTTTTAGTGTAGAAAAATATGATTTTTCATATGTGTATAGATCCGCAATAAAGATAGGATTTTTATCATAAGTTAGAAATATTTTTAAAATAGAAAAGATTAGATTTTTAAAATAGAAAAGATTAGATTTTTAAAATAGGAAAGATACGATTTTTAGCGGTGTGAAAATATGATTTTTATATTATAGAGAAAGTAAAAATTCGATTTTTATATATTGAATAGCATAGTAAAAATTCGATTTTTATATATTGAATAGCATAGTAAAAATTCGATTTTTATATATTGAATAGCATAGTAAAAATTCGATTTTTATATATTGAATAGCATAGTAAAAATTCGATTTTTATATATTGAATAGCAAAGTAAAAATTCGCTTTTTATATATTGAATAACATAGTGAAAATTTGATTTTTATATATTGAATAGCATAGTAAAAATTCGATTTTTATATATTGAATAGCAAAGTAAGAATTCGATTTTTATATATTGAATAGCATAGTAAAAATTCGATTTTTATATATTGAATAGCAAAGTAAAAATTCGCTGTTTATATATTGAATAGCATAGTAAAAATTCGATTTTTATATATTGAATAGCAAAGTATAAATTCGATTTTTATATATTGAATAGCAAAGTAAAAATTCGATTTTTATATATTGAATAGCATAGTAAAAATTCGATTTTTATATATTGAATAGCAAAGTAAAAATTCGATTTTTATCATATGTGGAATATAGAAATATAATATTTATATGAAGAAAAGGTTAAAAATATAATCTTTTAAATTGTAGAAGTATAAAAATATAATCTTTTATTAAATAAAGACATGATTTTTAATGTGGATAAAAGATATGATTTTTATATTATAGAGAAAGTAAAAATTTGATTTTTATATATTGAATAGCAAAGTAAAAATTCGATATATATATATATATATATATATAGAATAGAGAAGTAAAAGTGTGATTTTTATATATATGTAGTGAATACGGTCAATGAAAGTGATGAAAGAAGAAACGGCGAAGATTTCTACAAAGAAGAGCCGAGGCGTTTGGTTTAGCAAATCGGTGAGAACTTCTCACTCTTTAATTTATTTCTAGTTAAAATATATACTAGGATGTAGATGGTGTTTAGTAGCACCCGACACCCGTCGTACACAGACCATGGACGGCTTGTATGCTTGTTTGTTTGATTTTGATATGTAGTTGACTGTGTGATGTGATGTGAAATGAAATAAAATATTTTATAGTAGAAAATATTTTATAGTTAAAAATAGAATTTTTAACGTGTATTTGAAAGGAAATAAGAATAAACAAATCGGATGATTTGTTTATATACACACATTTGACTGATATTGATTGGGACGATAAATTTTACACATCGCCCAACTACACAAATAAAATCTGTGTTTGATTGTTTGAAACCCCACACGGGTATTGGGATGATATTTGGCGTACACTAATCCCGATTGTTTAGTTGTATGTCGATCGATTGATTGACAGACTGTTATGAGCGTTAAATATTTATATTTGATGCTTATACAGTGTAGAATGCACTTTGGATGATGGTTGATTATTCATCGTTGTTATTGTATACATGTGGTGTAGAAAATCCATATAATTAACATTATATGGTAATTGATTGGGCCTCATTCCATATTTGAAAAAGAAATATTTGAAATAGAAATATTTGAAATAGGAATACTTGAAATAGAATATTTGAAAAATAAAAATATATGAAGCCGTGTTGATTAGATTGACGCCATTTTGACGTGAACGATATTTATATCGATTTTATTCATTTTATAATGAATATCGAAAATGATTTCAAAATCTGATATTTTGAAAAGAATTGGAATTCAAATTGAAATTGAATAGAAATGAATTCAAATTGAAATTGAATAGAAGTGAATTCAAATTGAAATTGAATAGAAATGAATTCAAATTGAAATTGAATAGAAATGAATTCAAATTCAAATTGAATAGAAGTGAATTCAAATTGAAATTGAATAGAAATGAATTCAAATTTAAATTGAGTAGAAGTGAATTCAAATTGAAATTGAATAGAAATGAATTCAAATTTAAATTGAATAGAAATGAATTCAAATTGAAATTGAATAGAAATGAATTCAAATTGGAATTGAATAGAAATGAATTCAAATTGAAATTGAATAAAAGTGATTTCAAATTGAAACTGAATAGAAATGAATTCGAATTGAAATTGAATATAAATGAATTCGAATTGAAATTGAATTGAATTGAAAACGAACTGAAATTGAATTAGAAATCAATTCGAATTGAAATCAATTTGAAATGAATTTAAATCGAATTTATAAGGAAAAATTCAATTTTGATTTGAATTTGAAAAGAAGTTGAAATCGTTTTGAAAACGAATTTAAAACGATTTATAAAGCACGTTTTGAATTGAAATCGACAAAGTATATATTATATATATTATATATATATATATATATAATATAATGGCCTGAATAGAACGCGCCGCGCCGCGGCAATTTGCGAATTTCGACCATTGACTTCGAACGGATATTGCGGGAGATCCGACCGTCGGATTCTCCTGAAACCAGAACCGTTGGGTTCGTATCGAAAAGAGCTTTCTGACGAATATTAGGAATTTGAAATCTAACGGTTGGATTTGGAATTATGTCCAAATCAAATTTGGAAAAGGTCGTTGTAAGTGCAGTTCGATGGCCGTTGATGGAAATCGACTGTACGGGCCTTGATAAAATTAATAAAAATAGTAATAATTTGTGTAAAATCATAAGAAATGACATGGGAAGAATTGGGATGAAAAACTCCATATTTGAAAAGATAAAAATAGATTTTTATCGAAATGAACTAGTTTTGAACTAGAATTAAAATTCTATTTGTTTTTAAATAAATAAATTAGATTTGAAATGGTTTTGAAAATAACCTGAATTTCCAATAATTGCATTGGAATGGATTTGAATCGAAATTGTCTTCGGAATATTTCGATGTTGGATTTCGTGATTATACAGGTGTTGTTATGGAAATTTGAAAGATATACATATTTATATCGTTATTTCCAATACGATATTTGTTGGTCATAGAATTTGATATTGAATATAAGCCGATATATTTTCTATTCAGAGCCTTGTATTTGATATCAAATGTGATTTGGGTTTGTCGTGAATGGTGTCTTCATCAACACTGTTCTTGAACCCAGTTGAGAAAAGATTAAATCTTTTTATTTAGATTTAGTGAAGTGTAACAATTAAATGATATTTAATTGGAATTGAACTGGCATTGATTTTTGGGTTTATCGTGAACAGTGTTTTAAATAACACTTGTTCTTTAACCCGATAATTAATGGAATGTGATTTTGGGTTTATCGTGAACCGTGTTTTAAATGACACTGATTCTTTAACCCAGTTAAAGATTAAAACTAAGTGGAGTTTTAATGAATCTTTAATTAGATTGAAAAGGTCGAGAATGGAGTATCACCAGTTTTGCTCCAGGCAATAGTTAAATCTTTAATTAGATTTGAACGTGAAATGGTAATTGAATTTACCGATAACACTGTGGTGTTAGATATGAAGTATGACCAGTTTTACTTCATGGGATGAATAGGTTGGGATTGAGAAATTAAAATAAATGATTACTTTGGTGTGGTTCGCTAATCCCGACTAGTTTGAATTGATATTCAAAGGAGATTAAAGAATAAATTTTAAAGAATTTATCTTTGATGAAATTAATAAGAACTTGTAACGACCCAGAAAATCTGAACCAATTTTAAAAATTTTAAATTGGCCAAAATAATGGATCTTAAATATTTAAAATAAATATATTAAATAATAGCGATGAAAACTGAGATTGAATCGACAATTGAAAACGTATATAATTAATTATGATTATAAACAAGGCCTGAAATGGCGCTGCAGTTTCAAAAATTGAATTCAAACTTTGTCGGACTGTACCAGGTGCAAAACAAAACGGATTTTAGCGAAACCAAAAATATTTAAATCTGTTAGTGAATATCTTTCTAACGAATCTGAAAAATCGAATTTTCATAGCGGAAAGCAAAAGTTATGGTCGAATGAATTTTCAGAAAGGTCGCTATGGAAATTATATAGCCCGTGAAATTGGCCATTTTGCATACGACCTCGGAATTCGACGAAACAACTTTTGTTGGATCCGGGATGTGAAGTTATTGCTAGGTTTCAAATTTCTTAATTTTTGAAGCTAGTATGTGAGCGTGGCAAAGGAAAACGTGTTTTGATCAATTATAGTTAAATTGGAGAGACCAGAAATGGGCCTTTTTGCAAACGGTCTCAGAATTCGACGAAACTAGTTTTGTTGGGACCATATCGTCAAAACATAGCTAGATTTATTTTTTTGGAATTTTTCGAATCAGTTTGTGGCCCTGGCAAATTGAAATGTACGTTCAAATTAAATATTGAATGTTTTATATTTTAATTTGAAGGAAAACTGACTGAAACATTCGAATGGGCCTTCGAAACATATCCCATTGTGTTCGGAATGGGGGTAAAACGCTAGGGACGACAGTCGTTGGGTTTAGATTAGTGGTCGCGTCAGAAAACCCCTTTAAAACTTCCCCGACCAATCAGAATTTTTATTAAAAAAAACCTTTTTCTCTCTCCCCGATCGAAGGCGGAAAACGTTCAAAACCTTCCCCCTCATTTTCCGATCAATCCACACCGAATTAGCTCGTGCCACAGTTGAACTTTTTGAAGATCTTCTCGAGATCTTCAAATCCATATAAAGTTTGGAATTTTTCGTGGCCTGTGGAGGGAGAATCGACGTCAGGAAGTTTCGAACTTCCAGCCACCGCCGCCGTCGCCTGGGACCACCGAGTGGACCCCCACCACCGCGCGAAGACGCGCGTCTCCCCCCTCTTCTTCGCTGCATCGGCCGATCCTCCTATCGATTCACGGTTTGATCGAAAATTGCAAACCTAGTTTTGAACGTTTCAGAAAGGTATACGGCTTGTTTTATTTTCAGCTGTTTTAACACCTTTAAACCGTTGCAAACTTTGAAAAATCATATCTTTTTGCTATTTTGACGAAATTCAGTGAAACAAGAGACAGTGGACTCGGGTGGACATCTTCTACCTTCTAGAAGAGACCGCATATTTTTCTGAGCCTTCTGCTATTTTTGGTGGAGTGGAACCCAATGTGAGATTTCTAATTTATAAACGATATGGAAAACGACAATGTATAAATTATATAGTCGATGTATGAGTTATATAAGCATTGTACACCTCTTGTATAAGCGTAGTATAAGTTGTACGTTCGATGTATAAGTTATATATGCGTTGTAAAAATTATATATGTGTTGAAATAGAAGTGAATTGCTATATATATATATATATATATATATATATATATATATACGCCCCTCGTCCACAAACCATGAACGATATTTATTGGTTGTGATTGGTGTGAAAATTGATTGATAGCGAATGGTTGTTTGGGATTGTTTGTGGTTGATATTGATTGATTGTGGTTGAAAAATACTCATTTGTTGTTGAGAAATATTTGGTTGAAACCACATAGGATTAGTTTGTGGAAATGAAATAAATATATACATGCCGCCTGCGTGCGAACTAGATGCATGATCCCCATTGTCAAAAACCGCGAGGTTTTAAGGTAGAGCGAGGAGCCGTACTAGGGACGGTCCCGGTTTTAACTACCCTGCCGTTATGCTGCCGAAATTTTGAATAATATTCATATGTTTGAATTATTTTCATTTGCTAAAACCATATTTATTCATTGAATAGAAAACCTTCATGTGTTGAATCGATATTCATTCGTTGATTAGAAATTCATGTGTTGAATGGTATTCGTGTTTTAAATATAAAAATCACATTTTTATCTATATATAGAAACTATAGAAAACCTTCATGTGTTGAATCGATATTCATTCGTTGAATTGAAATTCATGTGTTGAATGGTATTCATATTTTGAAATAAATTGTTTCATAATAAAAATCACCTTTTATCAACTATATGGACTATGTAAAATAATCTCGTCTTAAAAGAAATTGTTTTATAAGAAAAATCCTATTTTTATTACCTATATAAACTATATAAAATAATAGTATTTTGAAATGAATTGTTTTACAATAAAAATCACATTTTTATTATATACATGAATTGTTCAAATGTGAAGTGTTAAAAATAGCCACTCGTTCAAATAAATATGCATGAGTTGAAATATTCATTAATTAGCCAGCGATATGATTTTTGCCTATGCATACAACATTAGAATGAATGGTGTTTTTGAACCAAATGGAATCAAATATGAAGTTGAATGGAAAATGATAAATGATAAGAACTGTATATATGTACATGCATATTTATTGAACAGGTTATAGCAAAGGGGCTAGAGAAGAGGAATAAAATTTTTTGCCCGACAAATAGGTACACATCTACTATTTTGTTTGGTGATGATTTTATGAGTCTGTTGGCTAGCCGCTTGGCTTTTTCTTTTTCTTTTCGACATGAGACGCCCGTGTGGCTATTTGGGAATTTTCCCAGCCCCTCCCGTACAAAGGAGGTTATGGCGATTTTTTCCGAAATTTAAAGGCGTTAGTGAAATATTTGAAGTGAAAACGATATAGGAATTTTTGAATGAACTATATTTATATAAATATATAAATATAAATAAAATTAAAATGAAACGCGGCCGTGCAGTTCATGTTTTGAAACCGTGATTTCAAACGATTAGTACGGGAGATCCGACCATCGGATTTTCCTGAAATCGCAACCGTTGGGTTCGCCTTGGAAATATCTTTCCAACGGCACCAGCTTTGTAAAAATCCAACGGTTGGATTTTCTGGAATGTTTAATTCAAATTTGAAGAAAAACAGTGCCAGAAACGATTATATTTATATATATATAAATATAATTATATTTAATCGAATAACGACGTTGTAGTTCGTATTTTGAAATCGAAACTTCCAACGATTGTACCGGGAGATTCGACCGTCGGATTTTCCCGAATCTGGAACCGTTGGATTCGTTTTGAAAAGACCTTTCTAATGATGTAAATTTTGTAAAGATCCAACGGTTAGATTTTTAGATATGTGTAAATCAAATATGAAGAAAAACAGCGCTGCGTCCGCGTTATGGCCCGAAGCGTCGTTTTGAATAAATTGGCTATTTTAAAATAAATAAAAATAGCGATAAATCGTTATAAAATATCATAAATGATATGGAATGGAAATAAACTGAATTTGCTCGATTTATGTGGTATTTGATGGTTGAATGTGTTTGGTGTGAAAATTAGATTAAAGAACAAAATTGGTGTTGTCGAATGATTTAACCATTGAAATAAATTGATTTGAAATTCTAAATATACGTGAATTAGTTGAAAAGGACGAGCTAATTCTCATTTCGAATAATTGACCGACGATTGAAATTCGAAGATGAAGACGGTGGTCGAAGACCGGAGATCTTCACCTCGTTTGGATGGTAACCGAGGTCCTGATTGGGAGGCATCCCGAAATATGGATAATGAGTGGTGATAGTCCAGACGTACGTGGTGATCGATGGGTTTGCGTGGTATTTAGTGCCTCCGGTTTCGTTCAGACCCAGAACGGACTTGTAAATGGACTGTGTGTCTGACATTGGATTTTATTCTGTGTTGGTTGATCTCTATTAAATATACATCTGTTTGGCGGCGGAGAATTTATTCTTTTGCTTAACGCCCTTCTCTAAATGCACGAGCTCAGAGGTTGTATATCGATGGACATCAGTCGCATGGCATGAATTGCTAGTGTGGCATGCCTAAGTGGCAAATGATCAAGGCTTCTGTTGAAAAGCAAAGTCTTGTGGTGATGATCAAAGCCCCGCCTGTGTGGCGTAGCTTTGTGTATAATGTGAATTCGCGAGCCTCACACCTCGGTATGAACCAGAAATGGGAGAAGGACCTCAGGGAGGGCATGCGTTTTTTTCTAGCTAGGGTGGTAGTAGTTACCTACCAGCCCTGACATTTATATACTTTTCACCTATGTGGTTGTTGCTGTTGCAAGGCGCCTCGGTTCGATCGGACGATCCGGGTCCGATGGAGTCATTCGTTGGCTCGTTTACGCCCCAAAGGGCGGGGAAACATATTGTTCAGGCATAATAATCCACATCGGTGGACCGGCCCTGACGATCCAAGGGGCAGTTGCGGGTGTTCCAGAGGCTCGGGCTAGAGAGTCTCGAAGTCGGTAAGGACTATCTTTTGCCTTGGTTCATGACGGAAATCCAATTTACAAATACGTGACTGTGCGGTTTCGATTGTATATATATTTGGCGACATAGTGGCATGGGACGCTCATGTCGTCTATGATTGATAGTTATGATTCAAATTGTTTTTGAAACATATAAACACTAGCAATAATATCAAATGCCTTTGTTTTATTTGTATCAATCATATTTTGGCCACTATAAGGTAAAACTCTATCCTCCGGTTTGCGTTGCATTGTGTGACGGGAACTGAGTCTTATAATGGCTTCATTTTTATAAAAAGCATTGTGATGTTTAAAAGAAAGATTTGTTTTAAAGCACTGGCAATCCAATGGAGTAAACCCGTTCCACGAAAGTGGCGTGGTCCTGTGATTAGCCATATTTTAAATGTGTTGAGTAGATTTCTCATACCAGTCCCATGACTGACTCGTAGTTTGTTTCACTTTCAAACTCGGGTGCCCCTTTTTCTACACGGGCAGCCTTGTATTCAGGTTTAGCTGGTTCTTTCTGGATAGCTGGAGTTGAAGATGGATTCTATTATTTATCTCTTTTTATGCTGTTCATCGCCTGTTGTACATATTTTGTTTGTTTCCACTGTAGACATTTATGTAAATCTGAACTGTATTTGTACTAAGTAAGATCATGTATACTGTGTAACTCTGATGATTACTTTTATCCAGTATATTCTATTGTTGATTATCTGGTGCATTTATTTAATTCTGTTCTGCTATTATCTGTTTCTGTGTTATATTCCAAAGATAACCCTTGTCTCCGTCTGAATGGGATTTCGGGTCGTCACAACGTGGTATCAGAGCTTTGGTTAAGCTTAGTTCTGGAATATAACATTTGAACGAACTCGTAGAAATAGAACCAGTAGTGTTCTAGGACGGGTAACTCAATACAGATAGGATCAGTAATATCCTAGTATGAGTAGCAGGATGAAATAACACCTAGATAGACACATTTACATGCAAGTATCTGTCTCTATATTTTGAAATATCTTTTCTGTTGACCTGACATTTTGTCTGCTAATTGCAGACGCTCTAGAAAATGAGTGCCAGAAACAGAAGAAGTAATACTGACCCGGATATTGAAGCCCTATATATGAAATATAGAAATCTGGGTGGAAAGCCATTCTCGGGCGAAGAATCTATTATGATAACACAGGCATGGATTCGTTCGGCTAAGAAAATCTTCGAAGCATTAAAGCTGAGGGATGACCAGAAAAGATTACTGGCCTCTTGGGCACTCGAAGACGAAGCTTTATTCTGGTGGGATTCAGTTATCAAGGATAATCCAGAAGGTGATATCACCTGGGATAGATTCAAAGTGATTTTCCTGGAAAGTTTTACTCCTCCCGAAGCGACTGAGCGACTATGTGATGAATTTTCTTATCTGATACAAGGAGATATGACCATCCCAGAATATCATAAGAAATTCAACGAACTTTCTCACTTTGCTCCCCATCTAATTCAGAATACGAGGAGAAAGAATCTGAGATTTATTTATGGGCTTCAAAGGAAATACCAGAATAAAGTAATGGGGCATGTGAAGCTTCCTTTTTCAGAAATGATTTATATGGCTTATCAGTATGAAGATCTCCATAAGAAAGGCATGTTGCGCGACGAAGAGGAAGTCTGTTCTAGCAATATAAATGAGTCTGAAACTGATCGTCCTGAGGCTAGTACGTTGTCTGAGGTCAGTAAGAAGCCCAAAGTAAATCGGAAAAGAGCCAGACCTGAGAAAGAATCAGTAATGACCGCTATGTGCTTAAACTGCAATCAAAAAGGTCATTTGTCCAGGAAATGTAAGTCCTTGAAATTGCAAAAGAAGGAGGGATCTAAATCAAAGAGCAAGGTTAAAGGAAATGACAGTATTTGGGTGATCGTAGATCGCTTCACGAAGACCGCCCATTTTATACCTGTCAGATCAAACAGAACTGCTCAGAGTCTGGCGCAGATATATTTCAAGGAAATAGTTAGACTACATGGGGTGCCGCTCAGTATAGTCAGTGATAGAGATACAATATTCACTAGCAAATTATGGGAAGCATTTCAAGTCGAACTGGGAACGAAGTTGAACTTGAGCACCGCCTATCATCCTCAGACAGACGGTCAGACTGAGAGGGTGAATTGTATTTTAGAAGACCTATTACGGGCTTGTGTTATAGATTTCGGTGGATCAGGGGAAGACCATCTGCATTTGGCTGAATTCTCATATAACAGCAACTACCAGGCGAGCCTGACAATGTCGCCATTCGAAGCATTGTATGGTAGACCATGCCGATCTCCTGCTTGTTGCGTCGAGCCCGGAAATAGACTTGTGTTGGGTCCTGATATGATTCGAGAAGCTGCCGACAAAGTCGATTTTATTAAGAAGCGATTACTCGCCGCTCAAAGCCGACAAAAGAGCTATGCCGATAGGAGAAGAAGAGATATATCCTTTGCTGTTGGCAACTATGTATATTTGAAAGTATTGCCAATGAGAGGAGTTATCCGGTTCGGTAAAACTGGAAAGTTGGCACCCAAATTCATAGGTCCGTTTCCTATTCTGGAACGGATCGGAACTCTCGCTTATAGGGTCAAATTGCCTGACTGGTTGCCTGGAGTTCATGATGTATTTCACATATCTCAACTTCGAAAGCACGTTCATGATCCATACTTGATCGTCGAAGAAGCAGCTCAGCAGGATATTGAAATTACTCCAGAATTAGCTGTGAGAAGGGAGCCGCTAAAGATTATCGGCAAAGAAACCAAAGAGCTGAGGAACAAGAAAGTTCACTTAGTCAAAGTGCAATGGAGTGGAGATCCGCGAGATTGTACTTGGGAAACTGAGGAGAGCATTCAGAAACCTTATCCTAGATGCCGAGTGGATATCTCTGATTGACTCCGGTGTAAGGTACATTTACCCTACTTTGCATTACCAACCAGTTCTCTATTCTGTTGTTATTTTCTTTCCATGGATGTGCACTTTTAATTCTATAGTCTGAATGATTTAAAAGGAATATAGGAATTGATTAGTATATTTTGGAAAAAAAATAAAAAACAATTTGATTGTTGTTTGCATTGTGTGATAGTAAATTAGATTAATTAAATTATTAAAATGATAGTTAATTTAATCAACAATAGAATAATGTTAGAATTTATTCGATTATATCACACACTGAACTGATTAGAAAATAAATAGAAATATATATACATGTGTATTATATATGTTTGAACAGGTAAATGGATTAGCTGTTGAGTAAAGATTTTATTTGCGTGCCCGGCAAATAGGTAAACCTTAATGAGTTGGATGCGAAATTTTATTATATCAACTCCTGTGAATGCCATTGGATGCGGAGTGTTGGTTTTTCTGTGTGAAATAATAAATGTCGCCATAGGATAGTAACAATTAATTTTGAACTACATTACATGGCATACTTCTGAAGATAGGCATACTTCATCATATACCACATAAGCATTTGGAGCTTGTGTGACGAGGTGGAAGATTTACCATACGAGCGAGAGGCTTGTATGGCGACGACTATATTTTACAGGTTGAACTGATGACTGATATGGACTATTTAAATTGTAACGATTAAATTGCCAAATTAATAAAAACCCTACACGGGTCTGGAGTTGACAATAACCACGTCTCTCTAGTTATTAGATACGGCACATGGACTATTTATTTCCCACACGGGGCAGGGTGACGAGAATTTATTCTCTGGAGTTATTATCCATACATGCTCCCCTGTAAACACCAGAATATATCACTATAAATATGTGTATGCTTATTAGGATTTATTGGGTACCTAATACGACCCAATAAATTTCCAAACCCCTCCCTGTACAAAGGAGGTTATGGCGAATTTTTTTGAAAATTCCAGCTGTTAGCCAAATTTTTGAAGAATTTGAAATTTCTCGGAAACTGAAAAGTTGGAGAATTGAAGCCAGATCGAACATAGGGTTGATTAATCAAACCACTTTCGACTTTGTTCCTTTTCGGGGACGAAAAGTTTTAAGTGGGGGAGATTGTAACGACCCAGAAAATCTGAACCAATTTAAAAAAATTTAATTGGCCAAAATAATGGATCTTAAATATTTGAAATAAATATTTTAAATAATAGCGATGAAAACAGAGTTTGAATCGACAATTGAAAACGAATATAATGAATTATGATTATAAACAAGGCCTGAAATGGCGCTGAAGTTTCAAAAATTGAATTCAAACTTTGTCGGACTGTACCGGGTGCAAAACAAAACGGATTTTAGCGAAACCAAAAACATTTAAATCTGTTAGTGAATATCTTTCTAACGAATCTGAAAAATCGAATTTTCATAGCGGAAAGCAAAAGTTATGGCCGAATGAATTTTCAGAAAGGTCACTATGGAATTTATATAGCCCGTGAAATTGGCCATTTTGCATACAACCTCGGAATTCGACGAAACCACTTTTGTTAGATCCGGGATGTGAAGTTATTGCTAGGTTTCAAATTTCATAATTTTTGAAGCTAATATGTGAGCGTGGCAAAGGAAAACGTGTTTTGATCAATTACAGTTAAATTGGATCGACCAGAAATGGGCCTTTTTGCAAACGGTCTCAGAATTAGACGAAACTAGTTTTGTTGGGACCGTATCATCAAAACATAGCTAGATTTATTTTTCTGGAATTTTTCGAATCATTTTGTGGCCCTAGCAAATTGAAATGTACGTTCAAATTAAATATTGAATGTTTTATATTTTAATTTGAAGGAAAACTGACTGAAACATTCGAATGGGCCTTCGAAACATATCCCATTGTGTTCGGAATGGGGGTAAAACACTTGGGACGACAGTCGTTGGGTTTAGATTAGTGGTCGCGTCAGAAAACCCCTTTAAAACTTCCCCGACCAATCAGAATTTTTATATAAAAAAAATTCCTTTTTCTCTCTCCCCGATCGAAGGCGGAAAATGTTCAAAACCTTCCCCCTCATTTTTCGATCAATCCACGCCGAATTAGCTCGAGCCACAGTTGAACTTTTTGAAGATCTTCTCGAGATCTTCAAATCCATATAAAGTTTGGAATTTTTCGTGGCCTGTGGAGGAAGAATCGACGTTAGGAAGTTTCGAACTTCCAGCCGCCGCCGCCGTCGCCTGGACCACCGAGTGGACCCCCACCACCGCGCGCAGACGCGCGTCTCCCCCCTCTTCGTCGCTGCATCGGCCGATCCTCCTATCGATTCACGGTTTGGTCGAAAATTGCAAACCTAGTTTTGAACGTTTCAGAAAGGTATACGGCTTGTTTTATTTTCAGCTGTTTTAACACCTTTAAACTGTTGCAAACTTTGAAAAATCATATCTTTTTGCTGTGTTGACGAAATTCAGTGAAACAAGAGACAGTGGACTCGGGTGGACGTCTTCTCCCTTCTAGAATAGACCGCTTATTTTTCTGAGCCTTCTGCTATTTTTGGTGGAGTGGAACCCAATGTGAGATTTCTAATTTATAAACGATATGGAAAACGACGATGTATAAATTATATAGTCGATGTATGAGTTATATAAGCGTTGCACACCTCTTGTATAAGCGTTGTATAAGTTGTATGTTCGATGTATAAGTTATATATGCGTTGTAAAAATTATATATGTGTTGAAACAGAAGTGAATTGCTATATATATATATATGTATATATATATATATATATATATATATATATACGCCCCTCGTCCACAAACCATGGACAATATTTATTGGTTGTGATTGGTGTGAAAATTGATTGATAGCGAATGGTTGTTTGGGATTGTTTGTGGTTGATATTGATTGATTGTGGTTGAAAAATACCCATTTGTGGTTGAGAAATATTTGGTTGAAACCACATAGGATTAGTTTGTGGAAATGAAATAAATATATACATGCCGCCTGCGTGCGAACTAGATGCATGATCCCCATTGTCAAAAACCGCGAGGTTTTAAGGTAGAGTGAGGAGCCGTACTAGGGACGATCCCGGTTTTAACTACCCTGCCGTTATGCTGCCGAAATTTTGAATAACATTCATGTGTTTGAATTATTTTCATTTGCTGAAACCATATTTATTCATTGAATAGAAAACCTTCATGTGTTGAATCGATATTCATTCGTTGATTAGAAATTCATGTGTTGAATGGTATTCGTGTTTTAAATATAAAAATCACATTTTTATCTATATATAGAAACTATAGAAAACCTTCATGTGTTGAATCGATATTCATTCGTTGAATTGAAATTCATGTGTTGAATGGTATTCATATTTTGAAATAAATTGTTTCATAATAAAAATCCCCTTTTATCAACTATATGGACTATGTAAAATAATCTCGTCTTAAAAAAAATTGTTTTATAAGAAAAATCCTATTTTTATTACCTATATAAACTATATAAAACAATAGTGTTTTGTAATGAATTGTTTTACAATAAAAATCACATTTTTATTATATACATGAATTGTTGAAATGTGAAGTGTTAAAAATAGCCACCCGTTCAAATAAATATGCATGAGTTGAAATATTCATTAATTAGCTAGCGATATGATTTTTGCCTATGCATACAACATTAGAATGAATGGTGTTTTTGAACCAAATGGAATCAAATATGAAGTTGAATGGAAAATGATAAATGATAAGAACTGTATATATGTACATGCATATTTATTGAACAGGTTATAGCAAAGGGGCTAGAGAAGAGGAATAAAATTTAGTGCCCGACAAATAGGTACACATTTACTGTTTTGTTTGGGTGATGATTTTATGAGCCTGTTGGCTAGCCGCTTGGCTTTTTCTTTTTCTTTTCAACATGAGACGCCCGTGTGGCTATTTGGGAATTTTCCCAGCCCCTCCCGTAAAAAGGAGGTTATGGCGAATTTTTCTGAAATTTAAAGGCGTTAGTGAAATATTTGAAGTGAAAACGATATAGGAATTTTTGAATGAACTATATTTGTATAAATATATAAATATAAATAAAATTAAAACGAAACGTGGCCATGCAGTTCGTGTTTTGAAACCGTGATTTCAAACGATTAGTACGGGAGATCCGACCATCGGATTTTCCTGAAATCGCAACCGTTGGGTTCGCCTTGGAAATATCTTTCCAACGGCACCAACTTTGTAAAAATCCAACGGTTGGATTGTCTGGAATGTTTAATTCAAATCTGAAGAAAAACAGCGCCATAAGCGATTATATATATATATATATATATATATATATATATATATATAATTATATTTAATCGAATAACGACGCTGTAGTTCGTATTTTGAAATCGAAACTTCCAACGATTGTACCGGGAGATCCGACCGACGGATTTTCCTGAAACTAGAACCGTTGGATTCATTTTGAAAAGACCTTTCTAATGATGTAAATTTTGTGAAGATCCAACGGTTAGATTTTCAGATATGTGTAAATCAAATATGAAGAAAAACAGCGCCACGGCCGCGTTATAGCCCGAAGCGTCGTTTTGAATAAATTGGCTATTTTAAAATAAATAAAAATAGTGATAAATCGTTATAAAATATCATAAACGATATGGAACGGAAATAAACTGAATTTGCTCGATTTATGTGGTATTTGATGGTTGAATGTGTTTGGTGTGAAAATTACATTAAAGAAAAAAATTGGTGTTGTCGAATGATTTAACCATTGAAATAAATTGATTTGAAATTCTAAATATACGTGAATTATTTTAAAAGGCCGAGTTAATTCTCATTTCGAATAATTGACCGACGATTGAAATTCGAAGATGAAGACGGTGGTCGAAGACCGGAGATCTTCACCTCGTTTGGATGGTAACCGAGCTCCTGATTGGGAGGCATCTCGAAATATGGATAATGAGTGGTGATCGTCCAGACGTACGTGGTGATCGATGGGTTTGCGAGGTATTTAGTGCCTCCGGTTTCGTTCAGACCCAGAACGGACTTGTAAATGGACTGTGTGTCTGACATTGGATTTTATTCTGTGTTGGTTGATCTCTATTAAATATACATCTGTTTGGCGGCGGAGAATTTATTCTTTTGCTTAACGCCCTTCTCTGAAACGCACGAGCTCAGAGGTTGTATATCGATGGACATCAGTCACATGACATGAATTGCTAGTGTGGCATGCCTAAGTGGCAAATGATCAAGGCTTCTGTTGAAAAGAAAAGTCTTGTGGTCATGATCAAAGCCCCGCCTGTGTGGCGTTGCTTTGTGTATAATGTGAATTCGCGAGCCTCACACCCCGGTATGAACCGGAAACGGGAGAAGGACCTCAGGGAGGGCATGCGTTTCTTTCTAGCTAGGGTGGTGTCGGTGACCTACCAGCCCTGACATTTATATACTTTTCACCTATGTGGTTGTTGCTGTTGCGAGGCGCCTCGGTTCGATCGGACGATCTGGGTCCGATGGAGTCATTCGTTGGCTCGTTTACGCCCCAAAGGGCGGGGAAACGTATTGTTCAGGCATAATAATCCACATCGATGGACCGGCCCTTACGATCCAAGGGGCAGTTGCGGCTGTTCCGGAGGCTCGGGCTAGAGAGTCTCGAAGTCGGTAAGGACTATCTTTTGCCTTGGTTCATGACGGAAATCCAATTTCCAAATACGTGACTGTGCAGTTTCGATTGTATATATATTTGGCGACATAGTGGCATGGGACGCTCATGTCGTCTATGATTGATAGTTATGATTCAAATTGTTTTTGAAACATATAAACACTAGCAATAATATCAAATGCCTTTGTTTTATTTGTATCAATCATATTTTGGCCATTATAAGGTAAAACTCTATCCTCCGGTTTGCGTTGCATTGTGTGATGGGAAGTGAGTCTTATAATGGCTTCATTTTTATAAAAAGCATTGTTTTTTTAAAAGAAAGATTTGTTTTAAAGCATTGGCAATCCAATGGAGTAAACCCGTTCCACGAAAGTGGCGTGATCCTGTGATTAGCCATATTTTAAATGTGTTGATTAGATTTCTCATACCAGTCCCATGACTGACTCGTAGTTTGTTTCACTTTCAAACTCGGGTGCACCTTTTTCTACACGGGCAGCCTTGTATTCAGGTTTAGCTAGTTCTTTCTGGATAGCTGGAGCTGAAGATGGATTCTATTATTTATCTCTTTTTATGCTGTTCAGCTCCGATTGTACATATTTTGTTTGTTTCCGCTGTAGACATTTATGTATAGCTGAACTGTATTTGTACTAAGTAAGATCCTGTATACTGTGTAACTCTGATGATTACTTTTATCCAGTATATTCTATTGTTGATTATCTGGTGCATTTATTTAATTCTGTTCTACTATTATCTGTTTCTGTGTTATATTCCAAAGATAACCCTTGTCTCCGTCTGAACGGGATTTCGGGTCGTCACAGAACCTTTCCCAAAATATAAGAATATTTGAATAAAAGAATATTCTGAATTGGAATGAGGCGTATGTTGTGTTTGTGTAACACGTGTTTATTATATATATACGCGAGTTGTTCAGAAAGACCGGGTTTATACCATTCTGAATAACTGATTCGACGTGTTGTCGAAGAAGAAGACGGTGGTCGAACACCGGAGGTCTTCACGTTGCTTGGGTAATCACTGATGATCTTGATTGGACTGTACACCCAAGAAGATGGAAACAGTTGGTGATCGTCCAGACGTACTTGGAGATCGATGGATATGTGGGGTACTAGGTGCCTCTGGTTTCGTTCAGACCTAGAACGGACTTGTAAATGGACTGTGTGTCTGACATTGGATTTTAGTTTGTGTGATTGATTTCTATTAAATATATATTTGTTTGGCGGCGGAGAATTTATTCTCTTGCTTAACGCCCTTCTCTGAGATGTACGAGCTCAGGGTTTATATACTGATGGATATCAAACGCATAGAGTGAATTGCCTGTGTGGCATGCCTAAGTGGCAAATGATCAAGGCTTCTGTTGAAAAGCAAAGTCTTGTGGTTGATGATCAGAGCACCGCCTGTGTGGGATAGCTTTGTGTAACGTGAATTCGCGAGCCTCACACCCTGGTTGTGAACCAGAAACTGGAGAGGACCTCAGGGAGGGCATGCGTTTCTTTCTAGCTAGGGTGGTGTCAGTGACCTACCAGCCCTGACATTTATATACTTTTCACCTGTGTGGTTGTTGCTGTTGCGAGGCGCCTCGGTTTGATCGGACGATCCGGGTCCGATGGAGTCATTTGATGGCTCATTTGCGCCCCAAAGGGCGGGGAAACGTAGTGTTCAGGCATTTTAATCCACATCGGTGGACCGGCCCTGACGATCCAAGGGTCACTCGAGCTCTGATCCTGAGACATGGTAGGCTAGATTGTCTCGAATCGGTAGAGGACTATCTTTTGCCTCGGTTCACAGATGGAAATCCAACTTCCAAATACGTGACATTTGCGGTTTTAATTGTAGAGCCTAGTATGGCGACATGATATATGGTACCCATGCCGTCTATGATTGATACTTATGATTTGAAATTGTTTATGCACTATGCACTTATTATAGTACCAAATGATTTGTTTTAAACGTATCAAGCATTCTTGGCTATTATAAAGGAAAACACTATCCCCCGGCTTGCGTTGCATTGTGTGATAGGACCTGGGTCTTATAATAGCTTCATTTTTCTTTATTTAGCATTGCGCTGTTGTTTTATGCACTGGTGTTCTTGGGAGGAAACCCGTTCCGTGTTATACGGCGTGGTCCCTTGATATACCGAACTTTAAAATAAAGATTAACAACTGTTTTAGTTCTCACACTAGTCCCATGGCTGACCTGGAGTTTATTGTTTTAACCTAAACTCTGGGTGCCCTTATTCTGACATGGGCAGCTAGTAGTTTTGGTTTTTCAGATTTATATTCACATGATCCTGGTTTACAGCCGGAATGATATCCGGAAAGCTTTGTACCCGTATATCTCTTCTAGTTTTGTATTGTATTATTTTCCGCTGCTATGTATTTAAATGTATTGTAATCTATGATATTTTTTGTGTAGTATTTATTCAATTGTACTCTGTATATTCTTGTAATCTGATGGAATTGTTGTAATAACAATGAAATGTTCTTCCGTCTGCGTTCTAGTTTGTCGTGTTTTCAAAACAATTCGTTCTTTCTCTTCTCTTCGGAGACCGGGGAAGTTCGGGTCGCTTCATCTTCACATTGAAAAGATAACCTATGAGGACCCGTAACTTCCCCGATAAGGAAAGAGCGGATACTTTGAGAACAACACACAAAAGAATGCAAACAGAAGAACATTTCATTGTTTATTACAACAATTCCATCAGAATACAGGAATATACAAAGTATGAATAAATATTATATATCATAAATATCAGAGATTACAATACATTACATAGCAGCGGAAGCTGTAAATCAGGATCCTGTGAATATAAATCTGCAAAACCAAAACTACTAGCTATCCGTGTCAAAATAGGGGCACCCAGAGTTTAGGTTAAAACAATAAACTCCAGGTCAATCATGTGACTGGTGTGAGAACTAAAACAGTTATTTAAAACTTTACTTTAAAATAAAGTAAATCAAGGGACCATGCCGTATAACACGGAACGGGTTTCCGCCCAAGAATACCAGTGCATATAACAAAACAACGCAATGCTTTTTGGAAAAATGAGGCTATTATAAGACCCAGGTCCTATCACACAATGCAACGCAAGCCGGGTGATAGGGTTTTCCCTTATAATAGCCAAACATGCTTAGTACGTTTAAAACAAATCATTTTATACTATTATAAGTGCATAGTGTATAAAACAACTTCAAATCATAACTATCAATCATAGACGGCATGGGTACCATATATCATGTCGCCAATACCAGGCTCTACAATCAAAACCGCAAAGTCACGTATTGGAAGTTGGATTTCCATCTGTGAACCGAGGCAAAAGATAGTCCTCTACCGATTTCGAGACTCTCTAGCCTGAGCCTCAGGACAAGTACTCATTCAAGCCCTTGGATCGTCAGGGCCGGTCCACCGATGTGGATTAAAATGCTTGAACACTGCGTTTCCCCGCCCTTTGGGGCATAAATGAGCCAAATGACTCCATCGGCTCTACACAGTCACTGATATATCCAAGGCGCCTCGCAACAGCAACAACCACACAGGTGAAAATAATATAAATATCAGGGCTGGTAGGTCACTGACACCACCCTAGCTAGAAGGAAACGGATGCCCTCCCTAAGGTCCTCTCCCATTTCTGGTTCACAACCGGGGTGTGAGGCTCACGAATCAACGCTACACAAAGCTATGCCACACAGGTCGTGCTTTGATCATCAACCACAAGACTCTGCTTTTCAACAAAATCCTTGATCATTTTCCACATAGGCATGCCACACAGGCAATTCACTCCATGCGATTGATATCCATCAATATATAACCCTTGAGCTCGTACGTCTCAGAGAAGGGCGTTAAGCAAGAGAATAAATTCTCTGCCGCTAAACAGATATATATTTAATAGAAATAAATCACATAAAATAAAATCCAATGTCAGACACACAGTCCATTTACAAGTTCGTTCTGGGACTGAACGAAACCGGAGGCACCTTGTACCTCGCATGTGACGACCCCAAACCCCGTATTGACGATGGCAAGGGTAATCTTTGGAATATAACACATAAACAGATAATAGCAGAACAGAAATAAATAAATACACCAGATAATGTACAAATAATACACTAGATAAACATAATCATCAGAGTTACGCAGTATACAGGATCATACTTAGTACAAATACAGTTCAGCTATACATAAATGTCTACAGCGGAAAACAAACATAATATGTACAATAGAAGCTGAACAGCATAAAAGAGATAAATGATAGAATCCATCTTCAGCTCCATCTATCCAGAAAGAGCCTGCTAAAACCTGAACACAAGGCTGCCCGTGTAGAAAAAGGAGCACCCGAGTTTGCAAGTGAAACAAACTACGAGTCAGTCATGGGACTGGTATGAGAAATCTACTTAACACATTTTATACTATGGCTAATCACAGGACCACGCCACTTTCACGGAACGGGTTTACTCCATTGGATTGCCAGTGCTTTAAAACAAGTAAATCTTTTAAGCATCGTAATGCTTTTTATAAAAATGAAGCCGTTATAAGACTCAGTTCCCATCACACAATGCAATGCAAACCGGAGGATAGAGTTTTACCTTATGATGGCCAATATGCTTGATGCGAATAAAACAAAAGAATTTGATATTATTACTAGTGTTAATATGTTTCAAAAATAATTTCAAATCATATGTATCAATCATAGACGGCATGGGTACCATATATCATGTCGCCATATATAGGTATACAATCAAAACCGCACATGTCGTATTTGGAAATTGGATTTCCGTCATGAACCAAGGCAAAAGATAGTCCTTACCGACTTCGAGACAATCTAGCCTACCATGTCTCAGAATCAGAGCTCGAGTGACCCTTGGATCGTCAGGGTCGGTCCACGCGATGTGGATTAAACTTAAACCCTGAACAATACATCTCCCCGCCCTATGGGACGCAAACGAGCCAACGAATGACTCCATCGGTCCCGGATCGACCGATAAAACCGAGGCGCCTCATAACAGCAACAACCACAAAGGTGAAAATAGTAGAAATGTCAACTAGTTCAAGCACTGACACCACCTCTAGCTAGAAAGAGACGCATGCCCTCCCTGATGTCCTCTCCCGTTTCTGGTTCATACCGCGGTGTGAGGCTCGCGAATTCACGTTATACACAAAGCTACGCCACACAGGCGGTGCTTTGATCATCAACCACAAGACTTTGCTTTTCAATAGAAGCCTTGATCACTGCATCTTAGCATGCCACACAGGCAATTCACACCATGCAACTGATGGCTATCAATCACACAGAATGAATTCCCATGTCAGACACACAGTCCATTTGCAAGTCCGTTCTGGGTCTGAACGAAACCGGAGGCACTATATACCTCACATACCCATTGATCTCCACGTACGTCTAGACGATCACCACTAATTATCCATATTTCGGGATGCCTCCCAATCAGGACATCAGTTATCATCCAACCGAGGTGAAGATCTTTGGTCTTCAACCACCGTCTTCACGTTTGATTTCTTAGCGTCGATTCAGATATTAAGAATGGGATAAAACCGGTCTTTCTGAGCAACTCGCGTATATAATTAACAAGTGCTACACAAACACAACATACGCCTTATTTCAATTCATTAGTCACTAACCGTCAATCAGTAAGAGAACGATTTCGCAAATATTAACCCCGAAGGCCGAAACCAACATCAGATCAAAACCTAGGAAACCATTCGACTTAGCTAACCTTTAGTTCATTTCTAAATTTCACATTCCATATCATTTATAATATGTTATAACGATTTATCGCTATTTTTATTTCTTTATTTATATCCAATTCATTCAAACGACGCTTCGGGCCATAACGCGGCCATGGCGCTGTTTTTCTTCAGATTTGATTTACACATATCTGAAAATCTAACCGTTGCATCTTCACAAATTTTATATCATTAGAAAGATCTTTTCAAAACAAATCCAACGGCTCCAGTTTTGGGAAAATCCGACGGTCGATTCTCCCAGTACAATCGTTTGAAGTTTCGATTTCAAAATACGAACTACGGCGTCGTTATTCGATCTAATTTAATTATATTTATATATATATAATCTATTCTGGCGCTGTTTTTCTTTGGATTTGAATTAAACATTGCAGACAATCCAACCGTTGGATCTTTACAAAATTGTTGTCGTTGGTATGATATTTCCAAAGCGAACCCAACGGTTTCGGTTTCGGGAAAATCCGATGGTCGGATCTCCCGCACTAATCGTTTGAAATCATGGTTTCAAAACACGAACAGCAGCTTCGTTATTCGATATATTTTAAATATATATATATATATATATATATATATATATATATATACAATCGATTCTTCGATTTCAAAACTATTTTCTTTTCATACATTTGACAAAAATGATTCTTTTATCCAACCGACAATTATTTCAACACTTCGACAATTATTTCAACCGACAAAAATGTGATTTTTATTGCAAAACAATTCATTTCAAAAGACGACTATTTTATATAGTTCATATAGATGATAAAAATATGATTTTTATTATAAAACAATTTATTTCAAAACACGACTATTTTATATAGTTCATATAGATGATAAAAATATGATTTTTATTATAAAACTTTTAATTTCAAAACACACTATTTTATATAGTTCATATAGATGATAAAAATATGATTTTATTTATAAAACAATTTATTTCAAAACATGACTATTTTATATAGTTCATATAGATGATAAAAATATGATTTTTTGTTATAAAACCATTTATTTCAAAACACGACTATTTTATATAGTTCATATAGATGATAAAAATATGATTTTTGTTATAAAACCATTTATTTCAAAACACGACTATTTTAAATAGTCCATATATATGATAAAAATATGATTTTTATTATAAAACCATTTATTTCAAAACCCGACTATTTTATATAGTCCATATAGATGATAAAAATTTGATTTTTATTATAAAACAATTTATTTCAAAACACGAATACCATTCAACACATGAATTTCTATTCAACGAATGAATTTGTATTCAACACATGAATGCGATTTCAATATATGAAATAATTTCAACAAATGAAAATAATTCTAACACATGAATATTTAAGGAAATTTCGGCAGCATAACGGCAGGGTAGTTAAAACCGGGGTCGTCCCTAGTACGGCTCCTCGCTCTACCTTAAAGTCTTGCAGCTTTTGATAATGGGGATTTCATGCATCTTGTTCGCATGCAAGCGACATGTATATATTTTTCTTTCTTTTCCACAAACTAATCCTATGTGGTTTCAACCAAATAATTCTTAACCACAAACGGGTATTTTTCAACCACAATCAATCAATTTCAACCACAAACAATTCCAATCAACCATTCGCTATCAACCAATTTTCACAACAATTACAACCAATATATATCGTCCATGGTTTGTGGACAAGGGGCGTATATATATATTTATATTTATATAAGTATATATCACTTCTATTCAACACATATATAATTTTTACAACGCATATATAACTTATACGTCGAACGTACAACTTATACAACGCTTATACATGTGGTGTACAATGCTTATATAACTCATACATCGACTATATAATTTATACATCGTCGTTTTCCATATCGTTTATAATTCAGAAATCTCACATTGGGTTCCACTCCACCAAAAATAGCAGAAGGCTCAGAAAAATATGCGGTCTCTTCTAGAATGTAGAAGACGTCCACACGAGTCCACTGTCTCTTGTTTCACTGAATTTCGTCAACAAACGAAAAAGATATGAATTTTACAGTGAAATCCAAAACCATAGCGCTTTAGAATGCTATAATATAGTTTAATATAAAATATGCCATACCTCCACTGTTTTGTTCGAAACTAGGTCTTAGGTTTTCTCGAAATCCGCAGCGGTTGGAGATGATCGGGTTATACCACGGTGTCGAGCTTGGAACAGCGCATCAGGGCGTGGCAACCTCGTCCAACTCTCACGCAGATTGGAGGTGGGAGGGGGCTCTGAACGGCGGAACTTGAAGGAGGTGAATCGAACGAAATACTCAACGATGGGAAGTGAAGTTTATATGGATGCAAAGCCCTTGAGAATCTCTACAAAATCTTGAACTGGAGCTAGTGATTTTATTGAGTGTGTAAGGGGAAATCGAGCGCGGAAACAAAGAATGAATTCCGTCGTTCGTTATAGGGGAGTCGACGCGATTTTGACCCTCGAGGGTTTTGACCAACCAATGAATTTTATTTATTTATTTATATTTTTTTTCAAAAACACCCTCTTTCACACACGAACCCCAATCCAAACCCAATGACTGTCGCCCCTAGCTAAATACCCCCATTCCGAACACAATGGGATATGTTTCGTAGGCCCATTCGACTATTTCAATCAGTTTTCCTTCAAATTAAAATATAAAACATTCAATATTCGACTTGAACATATATTTCAATTTGCTGGGGATACATACTAATTCTAAAAATTCCCGAAAAATAAATCTAACTATGTTTTGACGATACGGTCCCAATAAAACTAGTTTTGTCGAATTCTGAGACCGTTTGAAAAAGGGCCCTTTCTGGTCGATCCAATTTAATAGAAATCGACCAAACACATTTTCTTTGCCACGCTCACATACTAGCCTCAAAAATTATGAAATTTGAAATCTAGCAATAATTTGACATCCTGGATCCAACAAAAGCGGTTTCGTCGAATTCTTAGGTCGTTTCCAAAATGGCCATTTTCACGGGCTATATAAACTCTATAGCGACCTTTCTGAAAATTCATTTAGCCATAATTTTTGCTTCCTGCTACGAAACTTCGATTTTTCAAATTCGTTAGAAAGGTATTCACTAACAGATTTAAATATTTTTGGTTTCACTCAAATCCGTTTTGTTTTGCACCCGGTACAGTCAATCAAAGTTTGAATTCCAATTTTGAAACTACCGCGCCATTTCAGGCCTTGTTTATAATTAGAATTAATTATATTCATTTTCAAATGTCGATTCAAACTTACTTTTCATCGTTATTATTTAAAATATTTATTTTAAATAATTAAAATCCACCAAAATAGCCAATTAAATTTTTTTAAATTGGTTCAGATTTTCCGGCTTGTTACATCGTATATACATCGATCTCCAAGTACGTCTGGACGATCGCCAACTGATTCCCTCCTCTTGGGTGTACAACCCAATCAAGATCATCAGTAATCACCCAAACGATGTGAAGACCTCCGGTCTTTAACCACCGTCTTCATCCTCGACACCACATCGAATCAGTTATTCAAAATGGGATAAACCCGGTCTTTCTAAATAACTCGCGTATATAATAAACAAGTGTTACACAAACACAACTTACGCCTCTTTCCAATTCAGAATATTCTTTTATTCAAATATTCTTATACTTTGGGAAAGGTTCCCATTAAATTTATCAAGGATAAATTCTTTAAATTTTTTCTTTAATCTTCTTTTGAATTTCAATTCAAACTAGTCGGGATTAGCGAACCACACCGAAGTAATCATTTATTTTATTTCCTAATCCCAACCTATTCATCCCATGAAGTAAAATTGGTAATACTTCATATCTAACACAACAATGTCATCGATAAATTCAATTACCATTTCACGTTCAAATCTAATTAAAGATTTAACTATCGCCTAGAGCAAAACTGGTGATACCCCATTCTCGATCACTTCAATCTAATTAAAGATTCATTAAAACTACACTTGGTTTTAATCTTCCCAAAAAAATCAATATTAATGATTTCTTAACTTGGGAAATCATATCCTGTCTTTAACTGGGTTAAAGAACCAATGTCATTTAAAACACCGTTCACTATAAACCCAAAATCACATTCCATTCCAATTTAATTATTGAAACTTCTGGTTACTTTTAAAACCCTTTCAAATCCAATTATTTATTTAAAAGTAAATAAATTATTATTCTAGTTAAAAACTAGTTCATTTCGAAAAAAATCTATTTTTATCTTTTCAAATTTGGAATTTTTCATCTCAATTCTTCACAAATCATTTCTTATGATTTTACACAAATTGTTACTATTTTTAATAATTTTATCAAGGCCCGTACAGTCAAATTCCATCGACGACCATCGAACTGCACTAACAACGACCTTTTCCAAATTTGATTTGGACGTAATTCCAAATCCAACCGTTAGATTTCAAATCTCTAATATTCGTTAGAAAGCTCTTTTCTATACGAACCCAATGGTTTCAGTTTTAGGAGAATCCGACGGTCGGATCTCCCGTGATGTCCACTTGAAGTCAATGGTCAAAATTCATTAACTGCCGCAGCGCGACACGTTCTATTCAGGCCATTATATATATATATATATATATATATATATATATATTATATTTCGTCGATTTCCTTTTAAAACGTATTTTATAAATCGTTTTAAATTCGTTTTCAAAACGATTTCAACTTCATATTCAATTTCTAATCAAAATTGAGTATTCCATATCATTAATCTATAAATGATAATATTTTCAAAACGTTACATTTTGAAATTATTTCCTTTTCTATATTCATTTTAAAAACGAATATAATCGATATAAATATCATTCGCGTCAAAATGGCGCATATCTAATCAACACGGCTTTATATATTTCAATAACTTCGTTATTCTATTCAACAAATGAATATTTTCTTCAACACATGAATATATATATTTTTTACTTCAACACATGAATATTTTATTCTATTCAACACATGGCTTTTTTTTCTATTCAACACATGAATTTTTATTATATTCAACACATGAATATATATTTTATTTCAACACATGAATATATATTTTTATTCAACACATGAGTGTTTATTCTATTCAACACATGAATATTTATTCTATTCAACACATGAATATTTATTCTATTCAACAAATGAATTTTTATTTCTACTCAACACATGAATTTATTTTCTATTCAACACATGAATTTATTTCTATTCAATACAAGAATATATATTTTATTCAACATATGAATTTATTTCTATTCAGTACATGAATATATTTTCTAATATTCCTTATTTTCCAAATTGGAATGAAGCCTAATCAATTACCATATAATGTTAATTATATGGTTTCTATACAACACACAAATATAACAGCAACGATAAATAATCAGCTGTAACAACCCGCATTCTACGCATCGGAGGATCGTAGAATATTTATTTCTTTCCCTTATGAAGTCGTATGGTAATGTAACTTTGGGAAACAACAATTAGAGTCATTTCCCATGTTCGTGATTTTTGTCGATTTTTAAATAACCGTTTTGACCCTAGCTGATCTTGTTTCGGCCATAACTTTTGACTAAAAAGGAATTTTGACCTGAAACCACTTCCATTAGATTCGTTTGATGGTTTACCTTTCCGTAGAGTGGTCAGATGTGAAATACGGACTTACCGTTTGGGAGATATGGCTGAAACAAGGTTTGGAAGGTGAAAAACTGCTTAATCGGGCCAAATAGGGTGATTAGTGAATGGGCCCATAACCCATTTCGGGATTAAGGTTATGGGGAGGCTGAAAGGAGTTAGAGATTCATTCCATTTCAGTTTTCTAGCCTCCACTTACCTCTTAGAAACCCTAAAAATGGCCTCCAACCTCTAAATCACCTCTAAATCATCTACTAATCAAGGATTAAGCTTAGCAACATCAAATCAAAGGAGATCTACACCAAATCAACGTTAGAGCTGCTGTTTAGCATCAGGATTCACACCAAATCAGAGATTTATTTCAGATCTATGTCTTATTTGTGGCTAAGGTGAGTGATTTGCATAGTTCCTCACTAATCATGGCTAATTAAGGGTAATTAGTGTTAATTAGCGAATTTGTACACTAATAAATTCTGGAAAAATACTCATAAATTCTTAAATGATGTTTTAGACCTCTGATATGAATTTGGGTTAATTTGGTTAAGTTTTGCTAATCATATCATTAGTTTCACCTAAACATGCTTAAGGGAAAATATGGGGTTTTGGCTAGGTTTGATCCACTTTAACCTATTATATTGTTGTTTTGATGTTTGTGGTTGATTACACATGTTGCTATGACTGTATGGTATGCTTTGTGATTGATTAGAATAGTTGGAATGGTCGAAAACACCGTCGAGTGGCGTAAATTGCTTGTTGGAAAAAGTGCAGGAAGATATCCGAACCGGATCGGATCGGTTAGGAGGACCCGATCCGCCCTCATACTTCACTCTTCGATCTATTCGCACTTCTCGTGGCATGCATCGTCCGATCCGACCCGCCTGATGTTCTCCGACCCGATCCGCCATGGTACCCCAAACCGAACTGATGTACTACGACGAGGCTTGGAGACTACGACCCAACCCGGGTTGCTTTAGAAGAAGCCGATACGAACCGTGGCAAACTAGAGGACCTCGACCAGAACCGGTGATGGCGACTGGACGTGGAGACCCGATCCGATCCGCTGAGGTGATGATGACCCGATCCGATCCAGCGAAGAAGGAGCATTCCGATCCGAACCGAACGGATGACTCGGGGGAGATCCGAACCGATCCGGTGATGACCAATAACCCGAGATGCAAAGGTAGTCGAAATGGAAGTTAGAGCTCAGGATCTAGTTAAATGAGTTCACTTCATGGTTGGGCTTTGCTGCGGGACGTGTGCTAAGGAGTTGTCGACGTTCATAACTTCGATTCACCATTGAGAATGGATGATGGGCTACTTATCAGTGCAGTAGAGTCACTATGACTCGAGGGGCAAGGTGATGGTAGCAAGACTACTTTATCAGTGCAGTAGAGTCATTATGACTCGAGGGGCAAAGTTATGCGTAGTAAGACTATGAGCCAGTGCAGTGGGGTCATTATGACTCCATGGGGCAGAGTGGATATAGTAAAGGATCAGTGAGGCTATGAGCCAGTGCAGTGGGGTCATTGTGACTTCATGGGGCAAAGTGGACATAGCAAAGGATTAGTGACTATGTATCAGTGCAGTGAAGCCATTTATGGCTTCATGGGGCAAAGTGATCATAGCAAAGTATGTTGGGTGATCGAAGTGGTGAACATCGTATGCTTTACGCACTGAGTGAGAGATGTGAGGATGGATGCTATGTTTGATTGTTTGCCATCACTATGACATGCACACCCCCACCCCCATTATCTTTACACCACATGTTATTGGCACCTTAAAGTGTTGTACAGTATGTAGTGCTAACTCTTTGGTTGTAGGTCCAGGTTCAGGTATGTTTCATTCTACCTGTTATTGTTTTGTTTAGATGCCTATCGCTCATACCAGGCTTTATGTCTGACCCAGAGTTTTATGTCTCCTCTTATTACTCTGGGTGCTCACACGAGAAGACTAGAGACATGTTAGCTGGTGATGCGCGAGTAGCTGATTCGGAGGCGAGCAGGTGGCTTCCACGTATGATATATAGATATTCTCCCTGTGTCGTTGGTGGTCGCTACTTGGGCATTAGTAGTGTACCTCCTTTATCCTGCTTTTGTTTTTGAGACAGTTTGAAAAGTTGTAATAATGTTAACTTTGGATCATAAGCTGTACTTGGGTTTTCCGCTGCTATGTTAGTTGTTTTCAGCTTATGCACTGTCTCACCTGTTTTATGTCAAGTATGTTGTTATTATATTTTGTTCCATGCGCTGTGAGACATTCTACAGGTTCCTTGTTAGTTTGTTTCCTTCTTCCTGAAACACCCCACCTCCGTTAGGGTCACTCTCAAAGGGAATGCCCTAATTTTGGTGGAGGTTTATAAGTACAAGTAACAGATATACAAGACAGATATAAGAACACATATTTGTAAACAGCGGAAGAACAACAAACTTTATTTCATAAAGTCAAATACGTGTTACAACAACATCCTTTCCAAAAACATAACATAACACTTTCATAATCTGTCTTGAGTACATTATTTAAAGAAGCATAAATAAAACATAGATAAACTGCAAAAGCCCCATAGTGGATTGTCCAAAGCCATAGTTCAAAACAGGAAAGTCCAAGCAATACATTTCTCTTCTTCAAGCTGGATGTTGAGGTTGGTCAAGCTGCTGTGTTCCCTCCCTGAGGACCTGGGGGGGGGGGGGAACGGAAGAAAGAAGACGAAAGAAAAGTAGAGTCAGACATAAAGCCTGAGTAAGTCTAGTACTATTTTGTCTATGAATAAAGAACTGGGTATGATAAGTATAAACAAGAAGTGGACATGCACTATAAACTTGGTTAAGTTGTCTAGGGTCGAATATACTATCGTACCCCATGTTGATCTCTGAACCCATATAAACTAGTTTCCAACTGGCACCCCATAATCAGGGTGATGTGATCCATTCTATGATGATCGGCTCCTACTCGCATAGTTACATGTGTCTTACGGCCCCCGATGTTGTAGTTACCTATGCTGGTCCCACCATGGGGTGTATCAAGTCCCATAGTGGCAACCCGACACAACCTTAGAGTGCACAGGTATGCTACTGGTGTCCAGTGCCTTATTTTTCTGCGCCGGAGTGTGTGCACGCCCGCACTCCATTAGAACCTACACTGCTACACCACCGCCGTCGCTTTGACCTCTTACAATCAGCCCAGTAATCGTGCCCCACCCTGCCTAGTTTCATGGTATCCTGATACACCTTCTAGGGTTACTGCTGAAAAGGGTCCCCCGTTACTAGGTTTTCTATCTCTAGCCAACATGCTAAGTTGGTTAAGTGTTTCCTAACCTAACCCCCACCAGTCCGTTTTGTTTAGCATGTTCCATTTTGATTAAGTCTTTAGTTCACTTAATCCTATCAATCCTGACTCAGCCTTAATTGTCTTATTAAGGCCCTGACCTCTCACATTAGACATGTATTGTTGTGGCTGCCTGTTGCCGGTTGGTTCCGGGCAGTCTTACGCCACAACTCAGTCTAACCTCGGGTCCTTGCTGGGCTCCATGTTTAACCTCCCACATTGGATAGGTATTGTTGTGACTACTGGACAGCCGGGCGGTTCCGGGCAGGTTTACATCACAACTCAATCCAACCTCGGGTTAAACACATCGTATGTTCTACATTTACATATTTTGTCATTCCTCTTTATTTCTTATATGTAAATATTTGCGGCCCATTATTAAGTTAATGGTGTAAAGGTTACACCAATCATGGGCCCAACCCATACTTGAACTTGGGCCCTTCTATTTTATATTTTCATTCATTAGTAATTTTAACCCAACGTTATTTTCCCCCGTTTAACACGTCCGTTTATATATTTTGGGCTTAGCCTTTTAAAGCCCAAATTAGCCATGCGAAAAGGGGAGGCTTAAAGCGTAATTACATACACAAAGAGGGGAATGTGAGCGCATGAACTTGCAATACGACGTTGGAAATACAAAATAGAAACTGGTGTACTTGCATAGTGGTAACATAGGTGACATGAATCAAAGCATGTGAACTTGTAATTGAGATATCATTATTGTCACATGAACCTATATTTTTATTTAGGCATAATGTCAAACATAAGCATGGCATAAATATTTCTAGCATAAGCATGGCATAATGTCAAACATAAGCATGGCATAATATCAAACATAAGCATGGCATAAGTATAGTTAAATTTGTTCACATAACCGTGGCATAAATATTTCTAACATGAAATCATGATTCTTACTTTAGCCATGTAAACTTACAAAAAGGGACCTTTTGAACCTAACCTAGCCATGTACCACATATGTCATCATATAATTCTTGTAAACAAGATAGACTAAATCATGGATTTTAATTATGCCAAATATTATTCATAGCCTAGCCATATTCATAAATTTGCAAATAGGTTTTCTAGTACAAAAGCATGGCTTAATACATAATGCCAAATTCTCAACATAATTTCATATGGATAATAACCAAACTTGTTCCAATTACTTACAACATGATTTATGCACAAAAATATACATCATCGTGGCATAGAAGCAAACCCCAAACTTGCATGAATTTAAATCAACTACATACATGTAGCTTCAACATGGATTACATAATTTGTGAAATATTCCAAACGTATACTTGCATAGAACTACCACATGTAGTTCTTTATAATGAATAACATAATTCATAAATATCCAAACGTATATAATATTTCAAATTGATAAGAACGCACAAATATGAATTACTTTATTGCCACAATTCAAGCATACAAACCAACACAATTGTTTATTCATACCAAAGTAATACTCTACTTACAATGGTGTGATGAATTCTCTAATTTAGGGATTGAAGACGCAAATTCCTTTGTTGAATTGATTTGTTTAGGTTGCTTTAAGCTTTAGAATCTTCCTCCTAATCCTCTCTCCAATTTGGTGGCTACTCCTAGTCGTTCCTCAGCAATATGGCGGCTATGTTCTTATTTTTGAATGAATAGATTAGGGTTTAGTCTAGGGTTGTTTATATAGAGGTTAGGAACTGATTAGGACCATTGATGTTGCTTGGATTGATCGTAGCCATTCATTCTAAGGAGAGACCAATTAAAACTTGCCACCTATCCCTAGTGACAAAGCAGACCACAGAAAATCGGCCAAACACAGACCTGGCCAGCCAGGTTGGCTGGGCTCGACCAGGTCGACACCCCTGTCGATAGGGCTGTCGACAGCCTTGTCGACATGGGTAGCCCAGGTCGACAGCCCAGTCGACCTGGGTGGCCTAGGCGGGTGTTTATCCGCCCTGGCCAATTGGGCCCGATTTTATTCTGTTTGAATTTTAAATTTAATTCAAAAACTTCCGAAGGCCATATCTTCTTCATACGGACTCCGTTTTTCAAAAACTCGGACTCTATTTTGCGTATTTTTCCGAGACGAACGCAATGGCGTATCCCGTTTCCCTTAGTTCTTTGATTTCAAATTAATTATTTGTTAATTTCATAGTTATAGAATTTTCGGGGTGTTACATTCTCCCCCACTTAAAAGGATTTCATCCCCGAAATCTTCAAGTTAGGAGGAATGTATATCCTAACATCCAATCATCCATCTACTCATCCATCAAACACGAGCATCCACTGTCCTTAAAAGACTTTTAATGCTTCATGATCATATGCGAAGTGTGTGTGTACATGAACTTATCTAATGCAAAATCAGGCGGTCTACTGATTCAGTTGACCTCCTTAATGCGAATTATGTAAGTGCCATGAATCCATTATGTATGCAAATTTTCCTATTCTTGATTCTACATGAGTGCACAATCATTCAATACAAATGCAGCATCCACATGTCAACACATTAAAGTTCAACCACATACGAATACAAACATATATGCATATGCAATATGAAGTGACTGAGCCGATCTAAAACCTAGATTGTGTGTGTATATGCAACCACGAGCAACCACTAGCAATCACTTGCAACCACTTGCAACCATCATACATAACATGTTTCAACTACATGTTTCCATCCAAAAAGATTCTACCTAAAAGATACGGTCGAGGAAATATACCTAAAAAGATAGATAAAAGCGCAACTTAAGGAAAAAGAAAGATCAAGGATGTACCCTCGAACAGAAAAGGGTAGGCAGTACGTATTCTAGCTTCAGTTTCCCAAGTCGCGTCTTCCTCGGCTTCGCTCCACTGAACTTTGACGAGCTTGACTTCGCGGTTGCGTAGCTTCTTCACTTCCGTTCCTAATATGCGGGTTGGAACTTTTCTTATGGTTGCTTCGCGTTCTACTTCGGCCTCTTCGAGTATATTTGGCTCTACCACTTCAGCAGACTCATGTAGACATTTTCGGAGATGTGAAACGTGAAAAACGTTGTGGACTCCAGCCAACTTCTCGGGTAGCTCTAATCTATAGGCCATTTTCCCAGTTTTCTCGATAATAGGGAATGGCCCTACGAACCTTGGTGCCAGTTTTCCTGTGGTTCCAAAACGAACAACGTTCCTTAGCGGTGATACCTTGAGAAAAACTCTGTCTCCAACTTCAAATTCAAGGTCGGTCTTCCTCTTGTCGGCGTAGGACTTTTGTCTGTCTTGGGTCGTCTTCATCCTTCTTCGTATTAAGTCTACTTTCTCTGAGGTCTCTCGGATCATATCTGGTCCAAATATGAGCTTATCCGTGGACTCCCACCAACAAGTGGGCGATCGGCACGGTCTTCCATATAAAGCTTCGAAGGGCGCCATTCCGATGGTTGCTTGATAGCTGTTGTTGTAGGCAAATTCTACCAAAGGAAGGTGGTCTTCCCATGTCCCTCCGAAGTCGAGGACGCATAGCCTTAAAAGGTCTTCCAAAACTCTGTTCACTCTCTCTGTTTGGCCGTCGATTTGGGGATGATAGGCTGTGCTCAAGCATAACTGCGTTCCTACTGCTTCTTGCAGACTCCGCCAAAACTCGTTGGTGAAGATGGGGTCTCGGTCACTAACGATGCTAGATGGTATTCCATGGAGTCGAACGATTTCCTTAAGGTAGAGTGATGCTAGGGATGAGACAGTTCTTTTACTTTTGACGGGTAAAAAGTGGGCGCTTTTAGTAAGCCTATCCACTATTACCCAAATGCTAGTGTTGCCTCTCCTAGACCTAGGCAGCCCATCGATGAAGTCCATTGAGATGCTATCCCACTTCCACTGTGGGACCTCTAGAGGATGTAACAGTCCGCCAGGCTTTTTCTGTTCCGCCTTAACCTGTTGGCACACCATACACTTAGAAACGAATTCTGCCACGTCCTTTTTCATGCCGTTCCAGAAGAAAGTCCTTTTTATATCTTTGTACATTTTATCTCCGCCTGGGTCTATCGTCATCTTGGAGTGATGTGCTTCCTCTAGAACCTTCTTTACTAAATCTTTTGTCTGTGGGACGCATAGTCTTCCGTCTCGCCTTAGCAAACCCTTATCGTCGATGGAGTATCTGTTGAGGTGACTTGAAGTCTCACCCCTAATTAGCCTATCAATTATTTCCACAAGCTGAGGGTCTTCGCGTTGCGCTGTCCCTACTGAATCCACTAAAGTTGGGCGCACTTCGAGAGATGCTAGTAAGCCTGGTACGAAATCGGAGGAAGGCCTAAAGTCGAAGCTGGCTATAAACTCTAGGCTTTGTCTTTCAACAAACAACGGGCTTAGGGTCAATTTCTTTCGGCTCAACGCGTCTGCCACTACGTTGCCTTTGCCCGGAGTATAGGAGATTTCGAAATCGTACGAGGCAAGAAACTCCATCCATCTTTGTTGCCTCAAGTTAAGATCCTTCTGCGAGAAAAGATATTTCAACGATTTATGGTCAGTGTAAAGTTCGAACTTCTCACCTAGGAGATAGTGTCGCCAAGACTTGAGTGCAAAGACGATGGCGGCTAACTCAAGATCGTGGGTTGGGTAGTTCTTTTCGTGCACCTTCAATTGCCTCCCGCCATAAGCTACTACCCTTCCTTCTTGCATTAAGACGGCGCCTAGCCCTGTCCCACATGCATCCGTATAAACTGTGAACATCTTGCTCCCATCTGGCAGCGTCAAAACTGGGGCTGTTGTGAGAGCCCTTTTCAGTCGTTGGAAAGCAAACTCGCAATCCAAGTCCCAATTAAACACTAGATTCCTCTTAGTCAATTTCGTGAGCGGAGCTGAGATTTTCGCAAAATCCCTTATAAACTTTCGATAGAAACCTGCTAGTCCTAGAAAACTTCGGACCTCAGTCGCATTCCTTGGTGTCTTCCAATCCTGTACCGCCACTACCTTAGCAGGGTCCACTGCTAACCCTTGTTTGGATACTATGTGCCCAAGGAACCTCACCTCTTCTCTCCAAAAGTGGCATTTGGAGAATTTGGCTTTTAGTTGATGGACTCGCAAAGTTTCCATGATTGCCCTTAAGTGTTGAGCATGTTCCTCTTCACTCTTTGAGAAGATAAGGATATCATCTACGAAGACCACTACGAATTTGTTGAGGAAATCTCTAAATACCCTACTCATCAGGTCCACGAAGTAAGCGGGTGCATTTGTCAAGCCGAAAAGCATGACAAGCCATTCAAAGAAGCCGTCTGGGGTTCTGAACGCCGTTTTATCGATGCTATCTTCAGCCACCCTTAGCTGATGAAAACCGGTTGCTAAATCGAGTTGGGAGAAAACAGACGCTCCTACAAGCTGGTCAAATAAATCGTCAATTCTAGGGAGAGGGTGCCTATTCTTTTTCGTTAGCTTGTTGAGCTCCCTATAGTCAACACATAGACGGAGTGAACCATCCGCCTTTGTAGCGAACACCAATGGAGCGCCCCATTCTGAAATGCTCCTCCTAATGAACCCCTTTTCTAGAAGCTCTTTAATCTGTTTACTGAGCTCTTTCCTTTCTCGTGGAGCCATATGTCTAACGGGCAACGCAACGGGCTTTGCATTATCTACAAGATATATGCGGAAATCTATTTCCCGCTTCGGAGGCAAGCCCTTCACCTCTTCAAAAACATCCGGATATTCCCGGACCACTCTAACTGATTGCAAATTTTCAACAGAGGCATCTAGCGATTCAAGATAACTAAGCATAACCGCATACGAGGGATTACAAGAAATTTCCAAAGTATTACCGAGCTGGGTTAGGAGCCTAACAACCCTTTTCTCACAATCAAGGATGGCCCCATTACTGGATAGCCAATCCATACCCAAAATCAAACCATACCCCGAAAAGCCCAAAACAAAGGCACTACATTGAAATTCTACGCTTAGAATAGAGATTTTCAATCCCACACAGATCATAGACAAATGAGTTGGGCCCCCAATTGGGTTTGAAACAATTAAGGGGTCCTCTACCATACTAGTTTCTAGGTGCAGAGATTCTACTAAAGCAGACGAGATAAAGGAGTGTGATGCGCCAGAATCAAATAAAGTCCGAACGGGGTGATCATAAAGATAAACTACACTTTCTACAGAAGTATTTATACCTCGCTGTTGCAGAGGTGGTGCTTCTAGCACATGAACCTGTGCCCCTGGGGTGGATCCAGCCCTCTGCCCCTGTCCTCGTTTCTTTGGGCAGTCCTTAGCCCTGTGGCCTGTCTCACCGCAAGAAAAGCACCCACCATTCTCCTTGGCCTTCTTTTTCCGGCAGTCCTTTACTAAGTGCCCCACTTTGCCACAGAAATTGCACTTCCTCTTCTCTTTGTTGCCTTTCCCGCCTTTCTTAAAGTCTGTCTTCTTAGGCTGCAAACCCTCTTTCTTCTTGCCCTTATCCTCTTCATTCAGCAATGCCATTTGCACCAATCTTTCATACGTGGCTCCCATGGGTATATGGGTCATGGCCAAACTGTGTAATGGCTCATTTAACCCTTTGACGAAACGGAGAGCCTTCTTGTGCGGGGTATTGACTAGGTCAAGCCCAAACCTAGCCAGCTCATAGAACTGATTCACATACTCTCTGACTGTTTTGTCCCCTTGCTTAAGAAATAAGAATTTTTCCAATTGCAAACTTCTTTCCGCATTTGAGAGAAATTTGGTCTCAAACCTTGCCCTAAAGTCCTCCCATGTCTCCACTGGTCTTTCAGCATTAGTGACTTCCCACCAGTAGGAAGCCTCGCCCTTCAATAGCCATACTGCCAGTTGTACTTTTTGTCTATCTTCTACCTCAAAGATGATGAATAGGTCCTCCGTTTCTTTCAGCCAATTTCTAGCTGCCACGAAGGACTCAGTTCCATGGAAATCCCTTCCTCCCATAGCTTTAAAATCCTTACATATCTTAGCAAAAGTGTTTCCCCGAGGAGGAGGTGGAGGAAAAGGTGCCGCTGCAGCTGGATGATTTCCTTCTGCTGGGGGAGGAGGAATGGTAGGACCTGGCTGAGTCGCCCTTGCTTCTAAGAACCGTCTAAACGAACCAGGTATTGGTACCCCTTCTGGCAAGTTAAGTTCTTGGGACATGCTGAAACAAAATGGATAGATTCAAAACGAAGGATAAGAGATAGTTCCTATGGCTTTGGGGGGTGGACTTTGCCTTTTTAAAATAAAATAATATTTTTCTTTTAAAAATTCTTCTTTAAATTTCCTTTTTGAAAATAATTTTTCAAAACTTTTTATCTTATCTGGTAAACCTATGCTCTGATACCAAGTGAAACACCCCACCTCCGTTAGGGTCACTCTCAAAGGGAATGCCCTAATTTTGGTGGAGGTTTATAAGTACAAGTCACAGATATACAAGACAGATATAAGAACACATATTTGTAAACAGCGGAAGAACAACAAACTTTATTTCATAAAGTCAAATACGTGTTACAACAACATCCTTTCCAAAAACATAACATAACACTTTCATAATCTGTCTTGAGTACATTATTTAAAGAAGCATAAATAAAACATAGATAAACTGCAAAAGCCCCATAGTGGATTGTCCAAAGCCATAGTTCAAAATAGGAACGTCCAAGCAATACATTTCTCTTCTTCAAGCTGGATGTTGAGGTTGGTCAAGCTGTTGTGTTCCCTCCCTGAGGACCTGGGGGGGGGGGGGAAACGGAAGAAAGAAGACGAACGAAAAGTAGAGTCAGACATAAAGCCTGAGTAAGTCTAGTACTATTTTGTCTATGAATAAAAAACTGGGTATGATAAGTATAAACAAGAAGTAGGCATGCACTATAAACTTGGTTAAGTTGTCTGGGGTCGAATATACTATCGTACCCCATGTTGATCTCTGAACCCATATAAACTAGTTTCCAACTGGCACCCCATAATCAGGGTGATGTGATCCATTTTATGATGATCGGCTCCTACTCGCATAGTTACATGTGTCTTACGGCCCCCGATGTTGTAGTTACCTATGCTGGTCCCACCATGGGGTGTATCAAGTCCCATAGTGGCAACCCGACACAACCTTAGAGTGCACAGGTATGCTACTGGTGTCCAGTGCCTTATTTTTCTGCGCCGGAGTGTGTGCACGCCCGCACTCCGTTAGAACCTACACTGCTACACCACCGCCGTCGCTTTGACCTCTTACAATCAGCCCATTAATCGTGCCCCACCCTGCCTAGTTTCAGGGTATCCTGATACACCTTCTAGGGTTACTGCTGAAAAGGGTCCCCCGTTACTAGGCTTTCTATCTCTAGCCAACATGCTAAGTTGGTTAAGTGTTTCCTAACCTAACCCCCACCAGTCCGTTTTGTTTAGCATGTTCCATTTTGATTAAGTCTTTAGTTCACTTAATCCTATCAATCCTGACTCAGCCTTAATTGTCTTATTAAGGCCCTGACCTCTCACATTAGACAGGTATTGTTGTGGCTGCCTGTTGCCGGTTGGTTCCGGGCAGTCTTACGCCACAACTCAGTCTAACCTCGGGTCCTTGCTGGGCTCCATGTTTAACCTCCCACATTGGATAGGTATTGTTGTGACTACTGGACAGCCGGGCGGTTCCGGGCAGGTTTACATCACAACTCAATCCAACCTCGGGTTAAACACATCATATGTTCTACATTTACATATTTTGTCATTCCTCTTTATTTCTTATATGTAAATATTTGCGGCCCATTATTAAGTTAATGGTGTAAATGTTACACCAATCATGGGCCCAACCCATACTTGAACTTGGGCCCTTCTATTTTATATTTTCATTCATTAGTAATTTTAACCCAACGTTATTTTCCCCCGTTTAACACGTCCGTTTATATATTTTGGGCTTAGCCTTTTAAAGCCCAAATTAGCCATGCGAAAAGGGGAGGCTTAAAGCGTAATTACATACACAAAGAGGGGAATGTGAGCGCATGAACTTGCAATACGACGTTGGAAATACAAAATAGAAACTGGTGTACTTGCATAGTGGTAACATAGGTGACATGAATCAAAGCATGTGAACTTGTAATTGAGATATCATTATTGTCACATGAACCTATATTTTTATTTAGGCATAATGTCAAACATAAGCATGGCATAAATATTTCTAGCATAAGCATGGCATAATGTCAAACATAAGCATGGCATAATATCAAACATAAGCATGGCATAAGTATAGTTAAATTTGTTCACATAACCGTGGCATAAATATTTCTAACATGAAATCATGATTCTTACTTTAGCCATGTAAACTTACAAAAAGGGACCTTTTGAACCTAACCTAGCCATGTACCACATATGTCATCATATAATTCTTGTAAACAAGATAGACTAAATCATGGATTTTAATTATGCCAAATATTATTCATAGCCTAGCCATATTCATAAATTTGCAAATAGGTTTTCTAGTACAAAAGCATGGCTTAATACATAATGCCAAATTCTCAACATAATTTCATATGGATAATAACCAAACTTGTTCCAATTACTTACAACATGATTTATGCACAAAAATATACATCATGGTGGCATAGAAGCAAACCCCAAACTTGCATGAATTTAAATCAACTACATACATGTAGCTTCAACATGGATTACATAATTTGCGAAATATTCCAAACGTATACTTGCATAGAACTACCGCATGTAGTTCTTTATAATGAATAACATAATTCATAAATATCCAAACGTATATAATATTTCAAATTGATAAGAACACACAAATATGAATTACTTTATTGCCACAATTCAAGCATACAAACCAACACAATTGTTTATTCATACCAAAGTAATACTCTACTTACAATGGTGTGATGAATTCTCTAATTTAGGGATTGAAGACGCAAATTCCTTTGTTGAATTGATTTGTTTAGGTTGCTTTAAGCTTTAGAATCTTCCTCCTAATCCTCTCTCCAATTTGGTGGCTACTCCTAGTCGTTCCTCAGCAACATGGCGGCTATGTTCTTATTTTTGAATGAATAGATTAGGGTTTAGTCTAGGGTTGTTTATATAGAGGTTAGGAACTGATTAGGACCATTGATGTTGCTTGGATTGATCATAGCCATTCATTCTAAGGAGAGACCAATTAAAACTTGCCACCTAGCCCTAGTGACAAAGCAGACCACAGAAAATCGGCCAAACACAGACCTGGCCAGCCAGGTTGGTTGGGCTCAACCAGGTCGACACCCCTGTCGACAGGGCTGTCGACAGCCCTGTCGACATGGGTAGCCCAGGTCGACATCCCAGTCGACCTGGGTGGCCTAGGCGGGTGTTTATCCGCCCTGGCCCATTGGGCCCGATTTTATTCTGTTTGAATTTTAAATTTAATTCAAAAACTTCCGAAGGCCATATCTTCTTCATACGGACTCCGTTTTTCGAAAACTCGGACTCTATTTTGCGTATTTTTCCGAGACGAACGCAATGGCGTATCCCATTTCCTTTAGTTCTTTGATTTCAAATTAATTATTTGTTAATTTCATAGTTATAGAATTTTCGGGGTGTTACACTTCCCTTTTTCTTCTGACGATCCGTTCCGTGCTAACTGGACATGTGTACAGCGCACTTTTGGAGTAAATGTCTGTTGGTGCGGGCGGGCTGTCACATTTGGTATCAGAGCTCTAGGTTGCGTAGTTAACCTAGGGAAAGACACAAGGGAGAGATAGTACGTATATGAGAGCGCGTATTTGTGATTACTTTGGTTATCAAAAGCTATATATATATACACTATTAGTAGTATAAAAATGAAGTCGTACTGCACTAGCACCACTATGGGGTCGTTAATCGTTTCCCCTTTACAGATTGAACGATGAGCCGATATGCAAGAGGTGCTGGTAGGGGAGCCAATAATGGGAATGCTGCTGACATGAGGGCGATGTTTACTGAGCTCATGAGAGACATGCTTAGGGAGGTGCAAGTGGCAGTTCCAAGTACTAGAATTGGTGGTGGTCCAGTAGTGCAGGCGCCTAGGGTCGATTTCGCCAAGTTGTGCAAGGATTACACTAACCTTGGTGGGAAGCCGTTCCATGGAACAGAGTTGGCCACAGATGTTCAGGATTGGTTGGATAGCTGTGATCGTATCTTCGACGACTTGGGTATCGAGGATGCGATAAAGAGAAGGCTAGAGTCTCGTCAGCTGCAAGGGCGAGCGATGAATTGGTGGAATGCCATTAGAACAGCTACTCCAGAAGATCGGGTTACTTGGGATCAGTTCGAGGCTCGCTTTAGTGAGAAGTTTATTCCAGCTGCCCAGAAGTCAGTGTTATTTAAGAGATTCTTGGAGCTCAAGAAGAATGGTAGGGCAGACTCTGACTATATTGCTGAGTTCAACACTTTGTCGAAGTATGGACTATCTCTTATCGATACTCCTGAGAAGAAGAATGAGAAGTTCATTATTGGGTTGGATTTATACGTGGGCGCGCGCGCGCACAGACACACACACACACACACACACACATATATATATATATATATATATATATGTGTGTGTGTGTGTGTGTGTGTGTGTGTGTTGCTCCACTTATACATTTTTTGTTTGAAACTTTTTCCCTTTATTGTTGCACCCTGCAATTGTATTTTTATGACTTATCTTGCATATTAAATTGAAAAATACAGATATTTATTTGATCTAGTTTAAATGCATTCGAGATTGATATATTCAAGTATCAGGTTTGCTTGCTATACTTGATTTATACAATCTCATATAGTTTTGTGCCATTCTTGAATATCGTCAAAAATATATATCAGACCAAATCTCGAAAGATGATGAGAAACACCCCAGAAACCTAGGAAATTAAAATTTAAAATAAATTTGTATTTGCTAGAATTTAAATCCTATTTTTGTTCTAGTCTACTGTGTGCTTCTATAATTGACAGGTGTGTAGATAGTTGGACATATAGATATGGTAGCAGTTGAAGACTGTGTGTGTTAGAGAGTGTAAGTCTGTATATAAGTGTATCGAGTGATAGTGTAGCAAGGAATGTATGTAAATATGAATGATTGTAATATACCAGTGAATGTATAATAGTGGAGTCAGAAATTCTGTACTATTTGAAATTGTAATGACCCGCATTTTTCAGCGATATAATTAATTTATTTAATTATTTAAATAATGGTTTGGTTATTTAAAATGACCAGAATTAAATAATATTGAATATTTAATTAAAATAAGTAATATAATAATATATTTAATTTCTGAAATAATTAGAAATAGTGGAATTCACAAAATGGTGTGAATTGGAGCATCTATGATATTTAATTCAATTTAGAATTGAATTCGAATAACGAATATCATATAAACGGTAGTTGAACGTTGAATTTTAATATAACTAAAATAGAGCTCGAAATGGCGATGCAGTTCGTAATTTGGCGATTTGAACTTCAACTGAATGTACAGGGTCCATTTTAAATCGGATTTCTATGAAACAAGAAAAACTAGGAGCTGGTGAAGTATATCTTTCTAATGGAAGAGAAAAATGGGGATTTCGTTGGGTAGATTTTGATTTATGTCCAAATCAAATTTTAGAAAAGTCGCCATGGGATTCCTTTATAATTTATATCGATTTGTTTATATTTTAAAATGGATTTTTAAATATAAATCGAATATCGATGTAACACTGGATTGGAAATATCGAGTTATAAATCCTGGTGTAGCAGTATGATATTCTGTTGTGGATATATACAATAATATTTATTTTAAATATTAATTTAAATGTTTTTAAAAATATTTATATATTTAAATGGGTAATTTAGAGCTTTAAAAATTTCCACTTTTGCATACGACCTCAGAATTCGACGAAACTAATTTTGTTGGATCTGCAATATTAAATTATTGCTAGATTTCAATTTCCATGATTTTTGGGGTCACTGTGTGGCCTCATGGATTTTTAGAGTGAAAAATAGTCAGTATTTCGACAGTTAAAATAAGCTGCGTGAGCAAACGGAGTTGGAATACGACGAAACCAGTTTCGTTGGGATCGTAATGTCAAACTCTAGCAGTATGTCCAATTAGGTGATTTTTGGGTATCGTATGTGATCACAGGAATTTTAGAGGACACAGAAAAATAGCTTTTACTTATAATTTAATATAATAATCAAATATTAAATTATAAAAAATATCCTATATAATAACTTAATCTCTCCTAAATCTAATTTCAACTTCAGAAAATCTGCAGCATCATTTTCTTCTGGAAACCCAAAATCGGGTAATTCAAAAATCCACAACAAATCGTAGAGAAATCAATAAATCATGAGATTAGTATTTTTGAGTTGCTAATGAGGTTCTCATCATTTCTATATGCCCAGTAGTGGGTTCGACGCAAATTTATGCGCTGTTATTTTTACAGCGTATTGCTAGGGTTCACGAAAACTTAAGTTGTGAGCATCGATTCATCATTTGAGTATTATCGATGGATTCGTGGTGCGAATTAGAGCGTGTTTGGGTAGTTTGAGGGGATTTTGGGCATATTGTCGTCGCACTGTTCTTCAGTCATGTGGAAAACTGGTCAGAATCGGATTGGAAAATGAAGGTGCGAGTGGGGATTTGATGGGTAGAGTAGAAGGAGAAGATGAAGAGAAGCTTAATGGTGGAATCCTTGTGCTACTTGATGATGTATAGAGGGAGATAAATGAAGAGGAACTTCGGCCATTTTTGTTTTGATTTTTCCTGGAGCTCGGCCGAGAATTTGGGGAAGAAGGGATTTCGTTTGGGCATTGGATTTGAATGGGCCGGTGTTGAAAAAGGTTAAGGCCCAATGTTTTATTAACTCAAGTTTATTTCGTTTAAATAATTGTGTTAACTTATAATATTGATAACTTCCGCATACGATATCAGAAATTCGAACCGTAAGTTGCGTTGGGATCGTATGGACGGTGGCTACACGATGGAACTGATTGGAAGCCCATTTGAGCCCGTTATAATTTATAGCAAAATAAATTGTCCATCTGAACGAAAAGACGCAAATCGTTATTTAACGGTTAACGCGAAAGGTGAGTAATCTCACTAACTCTGATCAATTTATATTTTTATAAAGTATTTTTAGAATTGATAAATATTGGTTGTTTGCCGTGTGTTGGCTGTTTGGATTTAACTGCTAGTCAGTTGATTGAAAATATAGATAATGATATAGATATAAATAGTTAATCAAATATTGATTCTGTTTAGCAGCATATTTCATAGTAAATTGAAATTGATGTTAATTTTATTGTTTAACATCTGTGGATGTAGGGAAACAGGTCGGAGAAACCCAACTGGGTTCCTCAACATTTATTTTATTGTTTTTCATATATTGTGTTATATGATGTGATATGAAATCTGTTGTTGATTTTATATGTTGGAATGATACTGATCATTGTTGTATGGTACGTTAAATACCATAAGGAATACTGGTGTGTTAAAAGGGAAATTTTCAATGTTGAATTGAAAAAGAAATATTTATAAAATCAAAAGATTTTATAAGAAGAGAATATTTATTAAAAAAAATAGATATAAAAGGAATATATATTTGTAAATCAAATAGATAGGATTGAAAAAGAAATATTTGTAACTATTTACAAATAGAATTGAAAAGGGATATTTATTTGAAAAACAAATAAATAGAATAGAAAGGGGAAATGCGTGTAAAGTAAATAGAAAAAGAAAATAGTTAGATTATCAAAGGAATTACTTATGAAATCAATAGATTTTATTAATTAAAATATTTTATAGAAGAAATAGAATTATCAAAAAAGGGATTTATTTTGTAAATAAATTGATTTTAAAAGGAAATACTTGAAAAGTGAATAGAATTATATAAAAGGAGAATTTTACATTTGGAAGGTTTAAACCCGTGCTTCGCACACGGGTATAACATGCTATGGATTTAAAGCAAAGATTTTAAATAGAATATATTCTAACCAATAGATTGAGAAGATAAATTTATAAATAATATTTTATAAATTAAATAAGATGTTTATCATTGTATAAATAGAATATATAAGTTAGGACTTATATAGAGAAGTAAGAATCGATTTCAACATCGATATTTGAAACTGAATAATCAGTTAGAGTTAATCGAATTAGAATAAATGGAATCTTAGTTATTCAATTAGAGTTGATCGAATATAGTTGTTTGAGATAGAGTTAGGCTAACATAGTTATTTAGGATGTGTTGCCATTTCGTACGACTGCTAGTGTAATTCAGAGGGCTGCAGATAGCCTACGGCGGTCGGATGTTTCCTGGGGGAATCAGGCGTAACCATTGTGATCGCTGCGATCTAGAGTCAAGCGAATGGAGTTAAATCGAATATTAGCCATTCGAAATAAAGTTGAAACTTGACATAGTTATTCGAATATAAATTAATCGAATATTAGTTATTCGATAGAAGTTAAATAAGTTGAGTTAATCAAGTAAGTTAATCAAGTTGAGTTAATCGAGTTGAGTTACTCAGGATGAGTTAATCAAACCGAGTTAATCCAAATGAATTATTCCAAAGGAGCTATTCGAAATAGTTTATCCGAATAAAATTGAGGGAGTTAATCGAATATAGTTTATTCGAAAGGAGATTTATCGAATGTAAATCATTCGTAAAAAGTTGATCGAATGTAAATCTTTTGAAGATAGATTATAGAATATAGTTATGCGAAGAAAAAGTTATCGAATATAGTTTATTCGTAAAGGAGTTATCGAATATTGTAACACCCCGCCTCCGCCAGGGTGACTCTTGCAAGCACTCTGACTTTGGAGGGGCGTTTGAATCAGGTAAACATGCATAATGATATATCAAGGCAGAACAAGAACATATGTATATATGTAAACAGAGTAAATAACATAGATAAAACAGCGGAAGATTTTAAACCATTTCAAATCAAGTCTGGTACATCATAATGTCACTTTTCCAAATAAATAAGTCTAGTACATAAACAACATCATCTGAAACTGAAAAGCAAAAAATAGAGTAACTATCCCCAAAGTAGAAAAACCATAGCGAGCTCAAGTCCAAAGCATACTTGAGCTATCCCAGAAAAGCAGCAAAGATCCAGACTAAGCTCCTGTATTCCCTCCCTGAGAACCTGGGGGGGGGGGGGGGGAACGGAAGAAAAGAGGCGAAAGAAAACAGGTCAGTCAAAAAGACTGAGTAAGCCCTACTACAATCAATGTAAACTGATTAAGTTAACTGGCATGAGCAGCAGGTATTAACATAAGGATACTGGCATGATGATTAACTATCAAGGTAGATAAAGGTGACATCGCATAATCAGGATTAAGGTTTTGCACCACAGGTGTACTAGCAAACTAACATGACTTGAATAAACAAGTATTGATCCCTTGGCCCATGCTTTGGCCCAATAACATGAAGTGACCCTCATACGAGGTCCAATAACATGAAGTGACCCTACCACGAGGTCCAATAACATGAAGTGACCCTACCACGAGGTCCATGAAGTGACCCTACCATGAGGTCCATGAAGTGACCCTACCACGAGGTCCAACCCAACGGTCTAGTCGATCGGCTCCCTAAGCCTAACTCGTCACGTGTTGGTGTCAATACGGCCCAAACATGAATGTAGTCGAACTGTGCCGGGTCCACCCGTCGGGTGTATCAAGCCCTAGGGTGTCAACCCCTGGACACCATAAACATGAGTGCACAGTCTCGGTCTACCGGTACCCGTGCTTGTTTTCTCCGGCTACGGACTATGTGCACGACCAGAGTCTGCCCAGAACTACACCGGCGTACCACTCGGCCGTCGCTTTTGGTCGCTTACCTCCAGCCCAGTAATCGTGCCCCCTCCCTAGCCTAGTCCCTAGGGCCTTGATGATACAAACTTGGGATTACTGCGGAGTGGACCCCCATTACTAGGATTTTTCTAGTGGGTTAAGTACGGTTTAACCCCTTCACTAATCATGGATTAACTTGGTTAAGTGTAACTATGAGTTCACGACTTAACCCCGATTACTCTACCGAGCCCAAATTGGTTAAGTATTAAATGGTCCATGACTTAACCCTAATCATGAGGCATTAATTAATTAATGCGCCTTAACCTCTCACATTAGACTTTGTTGTGGTTACTAGTTAAGCCGGGCGGGTCCGGGTAGCTTTACACCACAACTTGGTCTAACCTCGGGTCCAAGGTACAACATGACCAACTTCTCACATTGGGTCCTATTGTTTGTAGCAACTAGTTAGGTCGGTCGGTTCCGGGTAGGTTTACGCTACAAACTCAACCCAACCTCGAGTTGGCCACACTCATCTTTTCTAAGTGTCATGTCCATCACATTACAAGTTTTCAAGCAATTGGGTAGACCTAACTTAATAGGTAAATTCCCAATGGGTAGACCTAACTTAATAGGTAAATTCCCAAGCTCATGTTTTTATGTCTTTTAAGTTTACCCAAACCCCAAACGCAATCCTATCGCTTACATGTCGCAATAGCGCATAAAGGATAGAAACAGGGAACTTGGCATAATCATGACATAAAAGTGTTAAAGCCACAAGCTCAACATGGTGGCATATGAAATGTTCATGTGTTCACACACTTGCATATTACATTTTTACGCCCAAAAAGCATGCGTAACATGATAACATGAACCATATGACCATCCCAAACTTTGCATAACATACTTGCATATCATATGACAACTTGCATATCAAACTTGCATAAACAAACTTGCATAACATATGACAACTTGCATATCAAACTTGCATAAACAAACTTGCATAACATATGACAACTTGCATATCATACTTGCATAAACAAACTTGCATAACATATGACAACTTGCATATCATACTTGCATAAACAAACTTGCATAACATACGACAACTTGCATATAATACTTGCATAAATAAACTTGCATAACATACGACAACTTGCATATCATACTTGCATAAATAAACTTGCATAACATACTACAACTTGCATATCATACTTGCATAAACAAACTTGCATAACATACTACAACTTGCATATCATACTTGCATAAACAAACTTGCATAACATATGACAACTTGCATATCATACTTGCATAAACAAACTTGCATAACATATGACAACTTGCATATCATACTTGCATAAACAAACTTGCATAACATATGTCAACTTGCATATCATACTTGCATAAATAAACTTGCATAACTTATGACAACTTGCATATCATGCATTTAACTTCAAAGTTCAAGTATGAGAGGAATAGGGCTTACAATGCTTATGCGGACTCAAATGAGTATAGCAAATGTAAGAAACCCCTTATGCAACAAATTAAAACCCCAAAAATGCAAGCAAACTTGATCAAGACTCCTCCTTTATGATGCAAATATAAGAACTAGACTTTAATGCAAGCTAAAGAGGATCATACAAGCCTAAATACACTTGTATGCACGAGAATTTCTTAGAAATTTGTTTAGGAATTGTATGAAGAGAGTGGAGGCCATGAGAGGTTTGATTTTGCCATAGTTTAGTTGTAGGATAGATTAATGATGATTTAGGGTAGGTTAGGGTCTTATTTATAGATTAGGCTAGTGATTTAGACCATAGGATTAAACCCTAGTTCTCATCTCAACCCTCCAAATCGAATCTGGCCCCCAAGCTCAACACAAACCCAAACTGGTGCACCAGGCAGAACTGGGCGTCTGAGCCAAGTCGACAGCCAAGTCGACAGGGCTGTCGACCTGGTCAGACCCAGTCGACTCCCAAGTCGACAGGGCTGTCGACTTGGGTACTGTAGCGGGAATTCTCCCGCCTGGCCCAAACTGGCCCAATTCCCAAGTTCAGATTTGAATTTGAAATCTGTTTTTACTTAGGAATTTTCTGGAAACTTCGTTGGGCCTTAATCGGGTCATACGGACTCCGATTTTTGAAAACTCGGACTCTATTTCGCGTATTTTTCCGAGACGAACGCAATGGCATAGCCCGTTTCCCTTGATTCAAATTTTAGAATTAAATTCTGCCTCGATTTATGTTATAATAGGTTATTGAAAATACGGGTTGTTACATTCTCCACTCCTTAAAGGATTTCGTCCCCGAAATCTTCAAGTTAGGAAGAACGTATCCTACCATCCAATCATCCATCTACTCAAAACATCATCCACGAGCAATCATCGTCCTTACAAGATTCTAAATGCTGTATGAACATATGCAAAGGTGTGTGTATATGTACCTATCTAATGCAAATATCATCAATGCAAATTATGTTAGTGAAATGAATCCATATGTATGCAATTCCTAACATAATGTATATCATCTATATGTGTGCACATAACATACACCCATATGCAACATCCATGTGATAACACACAACTTTCATCCATGAATAAGCATAAACACTCATGCATATGCAATATGAGGAGTATGCGAGCCGATCTAGTGCCTAACGTGTACAATGCATCCACGAGTAACCACTTGCAAACACTTGCAACCACTTGCAACCATCAAGCATAACATGTCTCAAACACATGTTTCATCCAAAGGGTTTCTACCTAAGGTTCTCATGACAAGATCAACATGTTAAACTAGATAATCATGGATAGCAAAGATATGCTACAAAGAGATCGGGATGATAAGCGGGATATACTCCTTTCGGATTATAAGAAATCCTTTCCTAACCCAATCCATACCCTATAAAAGCCCAAAAGGTTTAGTCAACCTAACGGACCCCTCCAAACCCTGACATGTATCACTAGCCAATAAGTTATACCTCCCGACAGAAATAGGACCGAGAATGGGACCGAGAGGGTATTCGTAAAAAGATAACATGCGAGTAAGTTGCTCAGGAAAACAAGGATCAAAGAGATATGATGCGCGTATCTAGCCTTCAGTCTTCTAAGTCACGTTTCCTTGAGCTTAACTCCACTTGTGCTTTGGTCGTCTTTTACTTCATGATTTCTTAGCTTCTTAATTCTTATTTCCAAATATGAGTCGGAACCCATTTCATTCTCGCCTCTCGTATTCCTCTTTCACTTACTCTTTTATCATTCTTGGCTTAAACATAAATATGAACTTATGGTTTCATGCAAGCTCTCCAAAATTCACTAGTGAATCCTGTGTAACGGCTGGAAATTTCCGACTCCTCGAGAGTCGGAAATTCCGAGACGTTAGTGAAAGAATTTAGAAGGTGAGAAAGAAAAGATAGAACTAATAGAATAGAAGAAGAAGAAGAACTTACATCATCAGAGTAAACATGAATCTCACAGCGGAACGAATAAAATATAACATAACTTTGAAATACAAATCAGTATTCGTATATACATACCATTTCAAAGTACAACACTTAACAACACAGCGGAATAAAATAGCTATAATCCTGAAGTCTTCTGCTCCAAGCTCTCCAAGTATATCTGTAAATCCCGACTACTTGACTGCCCGTACAAATTTAGGCACCCAAGAGTTTAGGGAAAACAACAAAGTAAACTCCGGGTCAGTCATGGGACTGGTATGAGTAAAACAATTTAAACATGTAAATGAACAAGTAAACGATATCTCATAAGACCACGCCGCATAACGGAACGGGTTTTCTCTTATGAGAATCCAAAATATCTTTATATCAAAAACCTTTTGATATTATAATAATGTCTATGTACAAATAGATATCAACCAGCAGAAACGCTTGCATCTCACGTTCTACATACATAGTATAAAATCATAAACCGCAGGGCGCTTAACGGAGAATGGATTCCAACAGACAAGGTATGGGAGCACCTTCTGAATAGTGTACTCTAGAGGTGATACACTCAGGGTTCAACAAGAACGTCTTGCAACCCGGCCACACATGACCGCTCACTCATTTAGCTTGAGTGTCGCGAATATATTGCCACCACGGTTATAGGCCATCAAACCGTCATCCGAAGATACAGAATCAAAAAGAAGTATAAATATGAATATTCTCTAGATCGGTGACAATACACCCTGCTTGGGGATGACCCAACTAGCCATGCTGCCTAGCCCAACTTTTGTTACTTCGCGGTGTGAGGCTAGAAGCTACGTCTATCTTCATAACATCTGATCACCATTCACTTTGAATGCCACATCGTCATACCCGCCAAATCACAAATTGACTTATTCAAAAATAACACGGGTATACAGCTAAGAGAAACGAATTCCTCCGCCACCAAACGTGAATACGTTTGAACAGATCAACTTACGCGATCCATTGGATATACTCTGTCAGACCTTCTTCCATATACGTTGTCCTGGGACTGGACAAACCGAAGGCACTATTCAGTATATCCATCTTAGTCACTGTTATCTAAGACTTAAACAACAGCCCTTGCACTTTACTCCGTCTTCAATTTATCTTTGGCAGATATTGCTCGCAACACTTATGCCAATACAGAGTGGTTCTTTGGATAATAATCCAACCGGTCTCTCCATATTAACAACGTTAAAATGGTAAAAACATTGATAGTCTGTGATTTAACTATCAAATGAAAACATGTCGGTGTACAAACAACGATCTTATTTCCAAATGGAAATTCGATCGATCAATCATCATATGTTCATATTTCCTTATTTCATATATTTAGAAAATATATGTTATTAATCATTGGAAAACATTTCCATAGCTTATTTTCACATCACTATTATTTCGCAACTATCAGTCCCTAACTGTAACTAGTATGAGGACAATTCTCTAAGTATCAATTCGGAAGGTCGAACCCAACATCAGATCGTCACTTAGAAAACCGTTCAACTTACCCTCTCCAGTCAGTTTCTGAATTTTCTTAACTCTATTTCTTAAATTCTTATCACGAAAACATTTCATTTTCTATGTTTAGAAAACATATCTGACTATATTTGGAAAACGTTTCCAAAACTCATTTACGGATTTCCAATGAACGTTGTATAAAACATCGTTTCGCTTAATCCATTTATCGCTTATTCCTTAGCTTTATTCCTAATCAACCTTTTAGATCGAACCACAACTATTCCTTTGTCAATTCTGAAGTCAATCAAGTTGGGGGTATAGTTACCTCTCAGACCTTAATTGAACAACGTCCTTTATTGTGAAATAGATGAAGCTCGTCACTCACTTTTTCCAATAATCTGTTTACGCAAATTCTCGGATTCAGGTTACGAATCTACTTCTTATATGACAACGTTTGATTATAACTATAACGTTATAATTCCTACTTCTGCAATATCTAACCTAAATTATAACTTTATCTCCTAACTCGAATAATTTAACAGACACCTAATTTCTAAATCAATAACTAAATCTTGATTTAAACCCTGGAAAGTAAATAGTACTTTCCCGAATTAGCTATAATCGAATTCGACGTATAACTCTCTTTCGAGTAATCTCTATTCGATTAACTCCCTTGTTAATAACTTATATCTGATAAACTCTATTTCGATTAACTCCTATCAAATAACTAATCTTCGAATAACTCTTCTTGGTTGGCTCTATTTCATTAACTCTTATCGAATAACAAATATTCAATTTTCATAAATGTGTCAATTCTTATCGAATAACTAACATCCGATTAACTTATATGGATGTACTCTTATCGAATAACTAATTCGAATAACTTAATTGATTAACTCCTTCGAATAACAAATTCGAATAACTTACCTTCGAATAACCAATATTCGATTTACTCTAACTCGATTAACTTAATTCTAATCGATTTACTCCATTTCGATTCAACTTAATTCAAATCGATTAACTTAACTCAAATTGATTAACTCCTTTCGAATAACTAAATTCGATTTAACTCTAATTGAATAACTAATATTCAATTAACTCTTACGTGTTTAACTCTATTTGAATAAGTAATTCGAATCACTCTAATGTGTTTAACTCTATTCAAATATCTAATTCGAATAACTCATTTCGAATAACTAAATTCGATTAACTCTTTTAACTTTACTCGAATAACTATATTCGATTTACACCTTCTTTCGAATAACCATATTCGATTAACTCTTCGACTAGCTCCTTTGGATTAACTAACTTCGAATAACTCCTTTGGATTAACTAACTTCGAATAACCAATATTCGATAACTACTCTTCGAACAAATAATATTCGATAACTCTTCCCAAATGAATAGCATTTGATTTCTCCACTCGAATAAACTATATTTGATAACTCTTCTCAAATGAATAACATTTGATTTCTCCACTCGAATAAACTATATTCGATAACTCTTCTCAAATGAATAACATTTGATTTCTCCACTCGAATAAACTATATTCGATTACTCTTCTCTCGAATACACTATATTCGATAACTCTACTTCGGATAAGTGGTATTCGACAACTCTACTCGATTAACTCTACTTGGATAACTCTAACTGGTCAACTTTAACTGGTCAACTCTAACTGGTCAACTTTAACTGGTCAACTTTAACTGGTCAACTCTAACTGTTTATCTTTAACCGGTAAACTTTAACTGGTTAACTCAAATGGTTTAACCTAACTGGTTAACTCAAATGGTTTAACCTAACTTGATTTACTTGTCCCGATTAACTGAACTAATCCACTTAGTTTAACTTAGTTAAATCACTTTGATTTACTCTAACCGATTTACTTAGTTTAACTCGGCTAATTCACTTTGATTAACCCAACTAATTTACTTTGATTAACCAATTAGTTTAACTTGACTAATTCACTTAGTTCGACGCAACTAATTCACTTTGATTTACAAATTAGTTTAACTTAACTAAGTCCCTTAGTTTGACGCAACTAATTCACTTTGATTTACCAATTAGTTTAACTTAACTAATTCACTTCGATTAACCGCTTAGTTTATCTTAACTAATTTACTTTGGTTAACTTAACCAATTACTTTGATTTACTCGACTAACTTGCTTTGGTTAACCTAACAAATTACTTTGTTTAACTCTATATAAGTCCAGACTCGTATATATTCCATTTATCAACGATAAATAATTTATTTAATTTATAAAACATTATTTATAAATTAATCTACTTCAATTTATCTGTTTAAAACAGATTTCCTATTTAATATCTCATTTAAATCTATATCGTGTTATACCGTGTGCGAAGCACATGTTTAAATCTATCCTTGTATAATTCTATTTATTTTCCGAACAAGTGTTCCTTTATTTATTCCCTAAATAAATATTCCTTTATTCCATTTATTTAAAATCTAAATAAATGTTCCTTTATTTATTTCCTAAATAAATAAATGTTTTCGTTTTATAAAATCCTATCGATTTTATAAATATGATTTATTTTCAATATAAACATTGAAAATTCCCTTTTTACATTCTAGTATCACCTACGGTGTTTAACGTGTTGTATAACAATGATCGGTATCATTCAAACATATGAAATCAATAACAGATTTCATAACACATCATATATCACAATATAAAAATCACAGTAAAATAACTGTTGAGGAATCCAGTTGGATTCCTCCAACCTGTTTCCCTGCATCCACAGATGTTAAACAACAACAACAGTATAATATTCTGATAAGCAGAATCAACATATAAATATTTAACGGTTTATATATATATATATATACATATATATGAAATCTCCACTAACTGACTAGCAGTTCAATCAAACAGTCAACACACAGTCAAACAACAGATAATTAACAGTTCTAAGAACACGTTGTAAAAATAGAACTGTATAGAGTTGGTGAGTTTTACTCACATTGTCGTTGATCGTTAAATAACGAACAACGATCGTTGATTCGGTCCAGGCGTTGTATTCCGTCCTAAATCCCGACAGTCACCAAATCCGTCCCTATGATTATTTGATTTCGATCCGCTACTATTTCTTGAACAGACCCTCGCCACAAATCAGAGAACCGAACAAACATTCAAGAACAAACAAATTCTTCGTTCTGCTACGTCCTGCTTCTGCGGTTTACAGTGCCCCCAAAATGCTTTGACTTTGAACCCAACATTCATTCATGTCCACGTCCCTCAGCAAATCCACATCTCACGTTTTCATCACTGCAACACCCTGCTCCTACACCGTGTTTCCCCCTCCGACTCAAACAGCACGCCTACTCCCTACTGTACCCTTCACCATGTTCTTCCAAGCCTTAGAGCATCTCACGCCAAAAACTCAAACTGTTTTCACTGCCAACACACACGCAAAAAGACCCCCAAGCCTCCTCTTCATCACTTCGCTACTGTCATCACACAACCGCACCTTCACATTCCCACCACAGACTCCAAACCCACCAAATCCGAGACCTGCTCGTGTACCCAAAGCTTCCTGCTTACATCCCGTCCTGGCCTTCAACAAGCTTCCGCACTCCAAACAACCACAGACCGGAACCCCTCATCACCGAACTCGAGTTCCTGAAACGAGCTCCTTCACTCTTCAACCGCACGAGATCTCCCCTCATACTAACGCAGCTGAACCCCTCGAGTTGGGAACGAAAGCTATGGGCTTGAAGCCCTTGCTTCTACGATTTCAGAAATATATGTTTGGAGAATTAATGATTTTATTTGGATTCCAAATCCTTAGATGCTAAGTAATTTTGTTACTTATAGTTTTAATTGAACCACGTTCTTGTTTGGGAGCCACAAAGATTTGTGCGGCTGAAAGAATTGCAGGCGTGGACTTGTTTTGTCCTAGTGATACGTTAGGATATTTTAAATGGTATGATAATATCTCCTTTTACTATTTTATATAATTACCGAAATTCCATTCACGTATGGACAGAAATAAAGGTGCAGTTGTGCCCAGTATCGTACCACGATCCCAAAAATATAATAATACCGGTATGTGGACTCATATTTTGAAACATCAAAAATGTTGATTTCAGGGTGCGAAATACTTCAAATAAAAAGTTGCTTGTTTAATTAATTAAAAATTACCATAAAATCCTAAAAAATAAATTATCACTACGTCCCAAAAGAACCTTGTCTAAATTCAAACCCGATATCTAGTTATATCAAATAATTGATTTATAACGTATATAAAGCGTCGCAAATTATAAAGGAATTCCACAGCGACTTTTCTGAAATTTGATTTGGACATAACTCAAAATCTACACGACGAAATCTCGATTTTTCTCTTCCATATGAAAAATATAGTTCAACAGATTCACACGTTTCTTGTTTCACAGAAATCCGGCTTAAAACGAATCATGTACATTCAGTTGAAGTTCAACTCGCCAAATAACGAACTGCCGCGTGGTTACGGGCTCGATTATAATTATTATTATAATTTATACGTTCAACTATCGTTTATTTAATATATTCGTTATTTAAATAATTAAATAACTTAATTATTATACCTTACAAAACGCGCCATTACAGACTTCCCCACTTAAAATAATTTCGTCCTCGAAATTGCTAAGCTAGGAAAATGCTACCAACTTTACTAACTAGATTCAAATATCTTTTAGTTTACTTCTAAATTTCAGTTTCGACTGGACCCATTTAATTTTAATTAATTTATTAATTTATTTCCGACCAAATAAAATTTTCAAAAATTCTGAAAATTTTCTAACACCTTAAATTTTCGAAAATTTTCGCCATAACCTTCTTTGTACGGATCAATACGTCAAACCACAACTTGCCTCTCTAGGCCTCCTCCAATCCAAAAGGAAATCAAAATAGCCAAGCGGCTTGCCAATTCGGCTCATAAAATACAAACTCATATATGATATAAACTTGTACCTTTTTGTCGGGCATTTTAACTCTATCCCTTTCATCTGCTACCACTTCAACATATACCAATGATATCCATTCCAATTGATCTCCAATCAGTTCATATCCTCACATCCAAATCGAGTTTCATTCGAACTCTAATATCAAATTCCAAATTATTGACTTATCAATTTGGTTCCATTCTAGATTATCTCTAATCCAATTCAATTTTTATTTAACTCGGTTCAAGTTAAATTTCAATTTATTTTTACCATCTCATTTTATTTAACTTCATTAGTTAAATTTTAATTCCAGAACTTAAGTTCTTGCGTTTCTTTCAAATCAATTTGAAATCATAATGCCAATTCAAAACCTTTGAATTTCTAAACAACTTGTTTTCTCAAAACAATTCAAAAACAAAACCTTTGGTAGTAATCCGTCACTTAGAACTCGAAAATGAACACTGATGATGTCTAGATTCATCATCAGAATCTATTTTCCAGCTATCGAAGTGAGTTCAATACTATATCGTTTTAAATTTGAAAAACATTTTCAAATCTCCCAGGAACTTAAAATTTCCTTATTTTAAATTCCAAATCTGATTTAAATTCATATTTAATTCATCTATTTCATATATTACATTCATATGAATCCTGATTGGTCATTTATAACCATTTCACCCTTTTATAATCTTATTCGATTATAATAACAACCAACACAATCAATATACTATAATAATTTCAAGATATATATTTCTTCTATAAACAAATATATTTTTGCGCAAAAATTATTTCATTTCCCCTGTTTCAAAACATACCATGTCGGTTCATCGTATTCGAGTGTTTAGCAACCCTTATCGATACAGTGGATCAAAACTGATCGACCAGAATTCATAAGCCACTCAACCAATGAGTCTCCACAATATAAAACCATTTTATATTGAATAACAATTACGCGCTCATATATATATACACTCAAACTCAATCTAGGATATTACTAATCCCATCTCTATCGAGTTATGCCACAGAGCCAAGGTAATCACTTAACTTAAGCTCTGATACCAACTGTAACGGCTGGAAATTTCCGACTCCTCAAGAGTCGGAAATTCCGAGACGTTAGTGAAAGAATTTAGAAGGTGAGAAAGAAAAGATAGAACTAATAGAATAGAAGAAGAAGAAGAACTTACATCATCAGAGTAAACATGAATCTCACAGCGGAACGAATAAAATATAACATAACTTTGAAATACAAATCAGTATTCGTATATACATACCATTTCAAAGTACAACACTTAACAACACAGCAGAATAATAATAGCTATAATCCTGAAGTCTTCTGCTCCAAGCTCTCCAAGTATATCTGTAAATCCCGACTACTTGACTGCCCGTACAAATTTAGGCACCCAAGAGTTTAGGGAAAACAACAAAGTAAACTCCGGGTCAGTCATGGGACTGGTATGAGTAAAACAATTTAAACATGTATATGAACAAGTAAACGATATCTCATAAGACCACGCCGCATAACGGAACGGGTTTTCCCTTATGAGAATCCAAAATATCTTTATATCAAAAACCTTTTGATATTATAATAATGTCTATGTACAAATAGATATCAACTAACAGAAACGCTTGCATCTCACGTTCTACATACATAGTATAAAATCATAAACCGCAGGGCGCTTAACGGAGAATGGATTCCAACAGACAAGGTATGGGAGCACCTTCTGAATAGTGTACTCTAGAGGTGATACACTCAGGGTTCAACAAGAACGTCTTGCAACCCGGCCACACATGACCGCTCACTCATTTAGCTTGAGTGTCGCGAATATATTGCCACCACGGTTATAGGCCATCAAACCGTCATCCGAAGATACAGAATCAAAAAGAAGTATAAATATGAATATTCTCTAGATCAGTGACAATACACCCTGCTTGGGGATGACCCAACTAGCCATGCTGCCTAGCCCAACTTTTGTTACTTCCCGGTGTGAGGCTAGAAGCTACGTCTATCTTCAGAACATCTGATCACCATTCACTTTAAATGCCACATCGTCATACCCGCCAAATCACAAATTGACTTATTCAAAAATAACATGGGTATACAGCTAAGAGAAACGAATTCCTCCGCCACCAAACGTGAATACGTTTGAACAGATCAACTTACGCGATCCATTGGATATACTCTGTCAGACCTTCTTCCATATACGTTGTCCTGGGACTGGACAAACCGAAGGCACTATTCAGTATATCCATCTTAGTCACTGTTATCTAAGACTTATACAACAGCCCTTGCACTTTACTCCGTCTTCAATTTATCTTTGGCAGATATTGCTCGCAACACATATGCCAATACAGAGTGGTTCTTTGGATAATAATCCAACCGGTCTCTCCATATTAACAACGTTAAAATGGTAAAAACTTTGATAGTCTGTGATTTAACTATCAAATGAAAACATGTCGGTGTACAAACAACGATCTTATTTCCAAATGGAAATTCGATCGATCAATCATCATATGTTCATATTTCCTTATTTCATATATTTAGAAAATATATGTTATTAATCATTGGAAAACATTTCCATTGCTTATTTTCACATCACTATTATTTCGCAACTATCAGTCCCTAACTGTAACTAGTATGAGGACAATTCTCTAAGTATCAATTCGGAAGGTCGAACCCAACATCAGATCGTCACTTAGAAAACCGTTCAACTTACCCTCTCCAGTCAGTTTCTGAATTTGCTTAACTCTATTTCTTAAATTCTTATCATGAAAACATTTCATTTTCTATGTTTAGAAAACATATCTGACTATATTTGGAAAACGTTTCCAAAACTCATTTACGGATTTCCAATGAACGTTGTATAAAACATCGTTTCGCTTAATCCATTTATCGCTTATTCCTTAGCTTTATTCCTAATCAACCTTTTAGATCGAACCACAACTATTCCTTTGTCAATTCTGAAGTCAATCAAGTTGGGGGTATAGTTACCTCTCAGACCTTAATTGAACAACGTCCTTTACTGTGAAATAGATGAAGCTCGTCACTCACTTTTTCCAATCATCTGTTTACGCAAATTCTCGGATTCAGGTTACGAATCTACTTCTTATATGACAACGTTTGATTATAACTATAACGTTATAATTCCTACTTCTGCAATATCTAACCTAAATTATAACTTTATCTCCTAACTCGAATAATTTAACAGACACCTAATTTCTAAATCAATAACTAAATCTTGATTTAAACCCTGGAAAGTAAATAGTACTTTCCCGAATTAGCTATAATCGAATTCGACGTATAACTCTTTTTCGAGTAATCTCTATTCGATTAACTCCCTTGTTAATAACTTATATCCGATAAACTCTATTTCGATTAACTCCTATCGAATAACTAATCTTCGAATAACTCTTCTTGGTTGGCTCTATTTCATTAACTCTTATCGAATAACAAATATTCGATTTTCATAAATGTGTCAATTCTTATCGAATAACTAACATCCGATTAACTTATATGGATTTACTCTTATCGAATAACTAATTCGAATAACTTAATTGATTAACTCCTTCGAATAACAAATTCGAATAACTTACCTTCGAATAACCAATATTCGATTTACTCTAACTCGATTAACTTAATTCTAATCGATTTACTCCATTTCGATTCAACTTAATTCAAATCGATTAACTTAACTCAAATTGATTAACTCCTTTCGAATAACTAAATTCGATTTAACTCTAATTGAATAACTAATATTCAATTAACTCTTACGTGTTTAACTCTATTTGAATAAGTAATTCGAATCACTCTAATGTGTTTAACTCTATTCAAATATCTAATTCGAATAACTCATTTCGAATAACTAAATTCGATTAACTCTTTTAACTTTACTCGAATAACTATATTCGATTTACACCTTCTTTCGAATAACCATATTCGATTAACTCTTCGACTAGCTCCTTTGGATTAACTAACTTCGAATAACTCCTTTGGATTAACTAACTTCGAATAACCAATATTCGATAACTACTCTTCGAACAAATAATATTCGATAACTCTTCCCAAATGAATAGCATTTGATTTCTCCACTTGAATAAACTATATTCGATAACTCTTCTCAAATGAATAACATTTGATTTCTCCACTCGAATAAACTATATTCGATAACTCTTCTCAAATGAATAACATTTGATTTCTCCACTCGAATAAACTATATTCGATTACTCTTCTCTCGAATACACTATATTCGATAACTCTACTTCGGATAAGTGGTATTCGACAACTCTACTCGATTAACTCTACTTGGATAACTCTAACTGGTCAACTTTAACTGGTCAACTCTAACTGGTCAACTTTAACTGGTCAACTTTAACTGGTCAACTCTAACTGTTTATCTTTAACCGGTAAACTTTAACTGGTTAACTCAAATGGTTTAACCTAACTAGTTAACTCAAATGGTTTAACCTAACTTGATTTACTTGTCCCGATTAACTGAACTAATCCACTTAGTTTAACTTAGTTAAATCACTTTGATTTACTCTAACCGATTTACTTAGTTTAACTCAGCTAATTCACTTTGATTAACCCAACTAATTTACTTTGATTAACCAATTAGTTTAACTTGACTAATTCACTTAGTTCAACGCAACTAATTCACTTTGATTTACAAATTAGTCTAACTTAACTAAGTCCCTTAGTTTGACGCAACTAATTCACTTTGATTTACCAATTAGTTTAACTTAACTAATTCACTTCGATTAACCGCTTAGTTTATCTTAACTAATTTACTTTGGTTAACTTAACCAATTACTTTGATTTACTCAACTAACTTGCTTTGGTTAACCTAACAAATTACTTTGTTTAACTCTATATAAGTCCAGACTCATATATATTCCATTTATCAACGATAAATAATTTATTTAATTTATAAAACATTATTTATAAATTAATCTACTTCAATTTATCTGTTTAAAACAGATTTCCTATTTAATATCTCATTTAAATCTATATCGTGTTATACCGTGTGCGAAGCACGTGTTTAAATCTATCCTTGTATAATTCTATTTATTTTCCGAACAAGTGTTCCTTTATTTATTCCCTAAATAAATATTCCTTTATTCCATTTATTTAAAATCTAAATAAATGTTCCTTTATTTATTTCCTAAATAAATAAATGTTTTCGTTTTATAAAATCCTATCGATTTTATAAATATGATTTATTTTCAATATAAACATTGAAAATTCCCTTTTTACATTCTAGTATCACCTACGGTGTTTAACGTGTTGTATAACAATGATCGGTATCATTCAAACATATGAAATCAATAACAGATTTCATAACACATCATATATCACAATATAAAAATCACAGTAAAATAACTGTTGAGGAATCCAGTTGGATTCCTCCAACCTGTTTCCCTGCATCCACAGATGTTAAACAACAACAACAGTATAATATTCTGATAAGCAGAATCAACATATAAATATTTAACGGTTTATATATATATATATATACATATATATGAAATCTCCACTAACTGACTAGCAGTTCAATCAAACAGTCAACACACAGTCAAACAACAGATAATTAACAGTTCTAAGAACACGTTGTAAAAATAGAACTGTATAGAGTTGGTGAGTTTTACTCACATTGTCGTTGATCGTTAAATAACGAACAACGATCGTTGATTCGGTCCAGGCGTTGTATTCCGTCCTAAATCCCGACAGTCACCAAATCCGTCCCTATGATTATTTGATTTCGATCCGCTACTATTTCTTGAACAGACCCTCGCCACAAATCAGAGAACCGAACAAACATTCAAGAACAAACAAATTCTTCGTTCTGCTACGTCCTGCTTCTGCGGTTTACAGTGCCCCCAAAATGCTTTGACATTGAACCCAACATTCATTCATGTCCACGTCCCTCAGCAAATCCACATCTCACGTTTTCATCACTGCAACACCCTGCTCCTACACCGTGTTTCCCCCTCCGACTCAAACAGCACGCCTACTCCCTACTGTACCCTTCACCATGTTCTTCCAAGCCTTAGAGCATCTCACGCCAAAAACTCAAACTGTTTTCACTGCCAACACACACGCAAAAATACCCCCAAGCCTCCTCTTCATCACTTCGCTACTGTCATCACACAACCGCACCTTCACATTCCCACCACAGACTCCAAACCCACCAAATCCGAGACCTGCTCGTGTACCCAAAGCTTCCTGCTTACATCCCGTCCTGGCCTTCAACAAGCTTCCGCACTCCAAACAACCACAGACCGGAACCCCTCATCACCGAACTCGAGTTCCTGAAACGAGTTCCTTCACTCTTCAACCGCACGAGATCTCCCCTCATACTAACGCAGCTGAACCCCTCGAGTTGGGAACGAAAGCTATGGGCTTGAAGCCCTTGCTTCTACGATTTCAGAAATATATGTTTGGAGAATTAATGATTTTATTTGGATTCCAAATCCTTAGATGCTAAGTAATTTTGTTACTTATAGTTTTAATTGAACCACGTTCTTGTTTGGGAGCCACAAAGATTTGTGCGGCTGAAAGAATTGCAGGCGTGGACTTGTTTTGTCCTAGTGATACGTTAGGATATTTTAAATGGTATGATAATATCTCCTTTTACTATTTTATATAATTACCGAAATTCCATTCACGTATGGACAGAAATAAAGGTGCAGTTGTGCCCAGTATCGTACCACGATCCCAAAAATATAATAATACCGGTATGTGGACTCATATTTTGAAACATCAAAAATGTTGATTTCAGGGTGCGAAATACTTCAAATAAAAAGTTGCTTGTTTAATTAATTAAAAATTACCATAAAATCCTAAAAAATAAATTATCACTACGTCCCAAAAGAACCTTGTCTAAATTCAAACCCGATATCTAGTTATATCAAATAATTGATTTATAACGTATATAAAGCATCGCAAATTATAAAGGAATTCCACAGCGACTTTTCTGAAATTTGATTTGGACATAACTCAAAATCTACACGACGAAATCTCGATTTTTCTCTTCCATATGAAAAATATAGTTCAACAGATTCACACGTTTCTTGTTTCACAGAAATCCGACTTAAAACGAATCATGTACATTCAGTTGAAGTTCAACTCGCCAAATAACGAACTGCCGCGTCGTTACGGGCTCGATTATAATTATTATTATAATTTATACGTTCAACTATCGTTTATTTAATATATTCGTTATTTAAATAATTAAATAACTTAATTATTATACCTTACAAAACGCGCCATTACATCCTGGATCTCGTTTACCTACCATAAAGTATTCCATGCAGCAGAACTTTTCTCGAAAATAAACTATCGCTAGCTATGATGCAGTCTTTTCGCTCTTTACTGGAGTGAAATGAGCGCTCTTCGTGAGTCTACCTACTATGACCCACCTGCTCGTATTCTCTTTCCTTGGCCTAGGCAATCCATCCACGAAATCCTTCGTGATACTTTTCCCTTCCATTGCGGGGACCTCCAATGGATATAACAGCCCACCGGGCTTCTATGACTCGGCCTTAATCGGTTGGCGCAACATGCACCTTGGGACAAATTCGGCCACCTCCTCGGGTGATGCGCCTCTTCAAGAACCTTCTTTCTCTCATCGCGTCTTAGCCATCCCTTGTTATCTATAGCGAGGTGACTTACCATCTTGCCTCGAATCAACTTGTCCATGGTCTCGGCTAACTGCGGGTCTTCTTTCTGTGAAGTCCCTACTTGATCCAGGAGGGTAGGTCTAGCTCAAGGGACGCTAACTAACTAAACTAAGAGAACTTCTTACTTCGGTTGCATTCCTTGGAGTCTTCCAATCCTAAACTGCAACTCCCTTAGCGGGATCCACCGCTAAGCCTTGCTTAGAAACTATGTGTCCAAGGAATATAACTTCCCTTCTCCAAAAGTGACACTTTGGAGAACTTAGCCTTCAACTAATGCGCTCTAAGCGTATCCATCACCTCCACGAGATGCCTTGTGTGCTCTTCCTCGACATTTGAGAAGATCAGAATATCATCTACTAAGACTACCCATACTCATTCAGGAACTCCCTAGACACCCTACTTATCAAGTCCACGAAGTATGCGGGTGTATTAGTCAAGACGAACGGCATGACAAGTCATTCGAAGAATCCGTCTGGAGTCCTGAATGCAGTCTTGTCTATACTATCCTCAGCTACCCCGAGCTGATGGAACCCAGTAGCAAGATCAAGAGAGAACAGATATTCCTACAAGCTGATCAAACAAATCATCGATCCTTGGCAATGGTTGTCTATTCTTCTTGTTCAACTTACGATAATCAACACGCGGACGAAGCGAACTGTCCACATTAGTAGCGAATACTACTAAGAGCACCTTCCTCGAAAATGCTTCATCGAATGGAGTTCTTCTCAGGCAACTCCCTCACTTGCTTACCTAGCTCCCGTCTCACGGGACCATGTGCCTTACCGGCCACGAAACTATCTTGGCATTATCAACCAGATAAATGCGCAAATCTATCCCTCGTTTAGGGGTAACCCCCTTTTACTTCACCCAAGATATCAGGATATTCTCGGACTACCCTCACCGATTGCAAACTATCGATAGACGAGTTGAGGGATTCAAGATAACATAACATGACGGGACTCATAGGGTTACTAGAAATTTTTAGGGTATTACCGAGGCGAATCATGAGCCTCCCAACCCTATACCCAAAAATCAAGGATGGATCCAAAACTGGACAACCCATCCATGCCCAAAATCAACCCATACCCCATGAAACCGAGAATATATACATCACGCGAGAACTCTATACTAAGATAGAGGCTTTCAAATCCATGTAGATAATAGACAAATGGGCGGAACCCCCAACTGGATTTGAAACACACACGGGATCACTAACTAGACTAGTACTTAGGTGCAAACTTTCAACTAGATCAGATGAAATAAACTATGCGATGCACCAAAATCAAACAAGGTACTAACTGAAAAATCAGAAATATATGCAAGGCTTTCAACAAAAATACTACCCCGATCGGGAACTGGAGCGGCATTTAGAGCATGAACTTGCCCTCCTAAAGGTCCAGCACGCTGAGTCTGACCCTGGCCTTGCCCTTGTTTCTTCGGACAATCCCTAGTGAAGTGTCCCATTTCTCCACAGTTAAAGCAAGTGCCTTTCCTTTTCCTGCAATCCTTACTGAAATGACCAGTCTTCCCACAGAAAAAGCATTCACCACTCCTCCGTTTCCTCTTCTTACAATCCTTAAGAAGATGCCCAACTGAACCGCAATAATGGCACTTCCTCTCGTCGTTATTGCCCTTGTTGTTGTTCCCCTTGTTGCCTTGACTGCTCTGATTTCTTGGATTACCTTGATTTCCTTTCCACTGGGAATCAATCTTCCTGGCTTGAGTATCATTCATCTTGATCTCTTTCTTGTTACTCCTATTCTCTTCATTGAGTAGGGCCATATTCACCAAACTCTCGAAAGTTGCCCCCAAGGGTATATGAGTCATGGCTAAACCATGTAATGACTCGTTTAATCCTAGAGCAAAGTATAGGGCCTTCTCCTGAACTGTGTTGACCAAATCTAAACCGACCTGAGCCAGTTGATTAAACTTATCTATGTATTCCCTAATAGTCATGTCCCCTTGCTTCAGTGATAGGAACCTCAGTCCAAACTCTCCTCGAAAGTCATCCCAAGTCTCAATTGGCTTAGTAGCGGTGGTAACCACCCACCAACGTGTAGCTTCTTCCTTTAGCAACCACACTGCTAATAAAACCTTCCTACGGTCACCTATATCAAAGAAAGCAAAAAGATGTTCGGTTTCTTTCAATCAATTCCTTGCCTCTACATAAGTCTCGGTTCCAAAGAAATTCTTGCAACCCATCGCCTTAAAGTCTTGGCAAATCTTTGCGAAGTCAGTTTGAGGACGCTGAGGGGAAGGAGGAAGAGGAACCTCAGCGACAGGAGGAGGAGGAACATTAACTATTGAAGGAGGAGGGACATTCGCGGGGCCGGCTTCGGTCGCCCTAGCCTCCAAAAGTCTCCTATACCAAACAGGTACGTGTACTCCCTCCGGAATGGCAAAGTTATCGGCCATACTGAAAACGAAGAAAAAGATAGATTCAGAATGGAGAAACGAAGGATAGTGCTATGGCTTTTGGGGAATAGCCTTTAAAATAAACTAGACTTTTCTTTGGAAAATACTTTATACTTGGTTTTGAAAATAGTTTTCCAAAAGTTTTTTTTTTAAAAAAAAAACCTTTCTGTTCCTTCTCGTAAACCATATGCTCTGATACCAAATTGTAACACCCCGCCTCCGCCAGGGTGACTCTTGCAAGCACTCTGACTTTGGAGGGGCGTTTGAATCAGGTAAACATGCATAATGATATATCAAGGCAGAACAAGAACATATGTATATATGTAAACAGAGTAAATAACATAGATAAAACAGCGGAAGATTTTAAACCATTTCAAATCAAGTCTGGTACATCATAATGTCACTTTTCCAAATAAATAAGTCTAGTACATAAACAACATCATCTGAAACTGAAAAGAAAAACATAGAGTAACTATCCCCAAAGTAGAAAAACCATAGCGAGCTCAAGTCCAAAGCATACTTGAGCTATCCCAGAAAAGCAGCAAAGATCCAGACTAAGCTCCTGTATTCCCTCCCTGAGAACTTGGGGGGGGGGGGAAATGGAAGAAAAGAGGCGAAAGAAAACAGGTCAGTCAAAAAGACTGAGTAAGCCCTACTACAATCAATGTAAACTGATAAAGTTAACTGGCATGAGCAGCAGGTATTAACATAAGGATAATGGCATGATGATTAACTATCAAGGTAGATAAAGGTGACATCGCATAATCAGGATTAAGGTTTTGCACCACAGGTGTACTAGCAAACTAACATGTGACGACAAGGAATTTCGCTCGGTCCGAACCAGTCGCTAAACCGATCCAGGCCGTTCGAAACGCCCTATCGTTTGAGAACACGACAAAACAGAACGCATACAGAAGAACGTTTCATTGTATATTACAACAATGCATCAGATTACAAGAATATACAGAGTATAAAAGAATATTACACTGAAATATCAGAGATTTAAATTACATTTAAATACATCGCAGCGGAAAATAATACAATACACAACTAGAAGAGATATACGGATACAAAGCTTTCCGGATATCGTTCCAGCTGTAAACCAGAATCCTGTGAATATAAATCTGCAAAAACCAAAACTACTAGCTGCCCGTGTCAAAATAAGGGCACCCAGAGTTTAGGTTAAAACAATAAACTCCAGGTCAGTCATGGGACTGGTGTGAGAACTAAAACAGTTATTAATCTTTATTTTAAATCATTAGGTAAATCAAGGGACCACGCCGTATAACACGGAACGGGTTTCCTCCTAAGAATACCAGTGCATAAAACAAACAGCGCAATGCTAAATAAAGAAAAATGAAGCTGTTATAAGACCCAGGTCCTATCACACAATGCAACGCAAGCCGGGGGATAGGGTTTTCCCTTATAACAGCCAAAGAATGCTTGATACGTTTAAAACAAATCATTTGATACTATTATAAGTGCATAGTGTATAAAACAACTTCAAATCATAAGTATCAATCATAGGCGGCATGGGTACCATATATCATGTCGCCATATATAGGTTTACAAATAAAACCGCAAAGTCACGTATTTGGAAATTGGATTTCCTTCTATGAACCGAGGCAAAAGATAGTCCTCAACCGATTCGAGACTGCCTAGCCCGAGTCTCAGGATCAGAGCTCGAGTGACCCTAGGAGCGACAGGGCCGGTCCACCGATGTGGATTAAAATGCCTGAGCACTGCGTTTCGCCGCCCTTTGGGGCGTAAGCGAGCCAACGAATGACTCCATCGGACCCGGATCGTCTGATCTAACCGAGGCGCCTCGCAACAGCAACAACCACATAAGTCAAACTCGTCAGGGCGTGTAAAACCACTGACGCCACTTCTAGCTAGGAGGAAACGCAGGCCCTCCCTGAGGTCCTTTCTCCCGTTTTTGGTTCATACCGGGTGTGAAACTCGCGAAGTAAACGTTACACAAAGCTACGCCACAAAGGCCGTGCTTTGATCATCACCACAAGACTTTGCTTTTCAACAGAAGCCTCGATCAATTGCCACTTAGGCATGCCACACAGGCAAACCATCCTATGCAACCGATATCAGTCACACAGAATGAAATCCAATGTCAGACACACAGTCCATTTACAAGTCCGTTCTGGGTCTGAACGAAACCGGGAGCACCTAGTACCCCGCATATCCATCGATCTCCAAGTACGTCTGGACGATCACCAACTGTTTCCATCTTCTTGGGTGTACAGCCCAATCAAGATCATCAGTTATCACCCAAACGACGTGAAGACTTCCGGTCTTCGACCATCGTCTTCATCTTCGACTTATCGTCGTATCAGTTATTCAGAATGGGATAAACCCGGTCTTTCCGAATAACTCGCGTATATTTTAAATAAGTGTTACACAAACACAACATACGCCTCATTCCAATTCATTAGTCACTAACCGTAAATTAATCAAGAGAATAATTTCCCAAATATTAACCCCGAAGGCCGAAACCAACATCAGATCAATATCCAGAAAACCATTCTGCTTGGCTAACCGACAGTTAGTTTCTAAATTTCACATTCATAGGGAAAGATTCCCATTAATTTTATCAAAGATAAATTCCTTGAATTTATTCTTTAATCCATTTTTGAATATCAATTCAAACTAGTCGGGATTAGCGAACCTTACCGAAGTAATCATTTGTTTTAATTTCCCAATCCCAACCTATTCATCCCATGAAGTAAAACTGGTAATACTTCATATCTAACACCACAGTGTTATCGGTAAATTCAATTACCATTTCACGTTCAAATCTAATTAAAGATTTAACTATCGCCTGGAGCAAAACTGGTGATACTCCATTTTCGATCTTTTCAATCTAATTAAAGATTCATTAAAACTCCACTTAGTTTTAATCTTCGACTGGGTTAAAGAATCTGTGTCATTTAAAAACACCGTTCACAATAAACCCAAAATCACCTTCATTAATTATCGGGTTAAAGAACGAGTGTTATTTAAAACACTGTCCACGATAAACCCAAAAATCAATATCAATTCAATTCCAATTAAATATTATTTAATTGGTACACTTCATTAAATCTAAATAAAAAGATTTAATCTTTTCTCAACTGGGTTCAAGAACAGTGTTAGTGAAGACACCATTCACGACAAACCCAAATCACATTCATTAATTATCGGGTTAAAGAACAAGTGTTATTTAAAACACTGTTCACGATAAACCCAAAAATCAATATCAATTCAATTCCAATTAAATATTATTTAATTGGTACACTTCATTAAATCTAAATAAAAAGATTTAATCTTTTCTCAACTGGGTTCAAGAACAGTGTTAGTGAAGACACCATTCACGACAAACCCAAATCACATTTGATATTCAATATAAGGCTCTGAATAGAAAATATATCGGCCTATATTCAATATCAAATTCTACGATTAACAAATGTCGTATTGGAAATAACGATATATATATATCTTTCAAATTTCCGTAACAACATCCGTATAATCACAAATTCCAACATCGAAATATTCCGAAAACAATTTCGATTCAAATCCACTCCAATGCAATCATTGGAAATTTTGGTTATTTTCAAAACCCTTTTCAAATTCAATTTATTTATTTAAAAATAAATAGAATTATAATTCTAGTTCAAAACTAGTTCATTTCGATAAAAATCTATTTTTATCTTTTCAAATAGGGAGTTTTTCATCCCAATTCTTTCTAAATCATTTCTTATGATTTTACACAAATTATTACTATTTTTAATAATTTTATCAAGGCCCGTACAGTCGATTTCCAACAATGGCCATCGAACTGCACTTACAGCGACCTTTTTCGAATTTGATTTGGACGTATCTCCAAATCCAACCGTTAGATTTCAAATTTCTAATATTCGTTAGAAAGCTCTTTTCGATACGAACCCAACGGTTCCGGTTTTAGGAGAATCCGACGGTCGGATCTCCCGCAATGTCCGTTTGAAATAAATGGTCGAAATTCACGAACTGCCGCGGCGCGGCGCGTTCTATTCAGGCCATTATATTATATATATAATATATATAATATATACTTCGTCGATTTCTATTTAAAACGAATTATATAAATAGTTTTAAATTCGTTTCAAAAGCAATTTCAACTTCCTTTTCAATTCAAATCAAAATTGAATTCTTCTTTATAAATTCGTTTCAAAATTCATTTCTATTCAATTCAAATTTCAATTCAATTTGAATTCATTTCAATTCGTTTTCAATTCAATTCATTTCGAAATCGTTTTCAATTCAATTCATTTCGAAATCGTTTTCAATTCAATTCATTTCGAAATCGTTTTCAATTCAATTCGAATTCGTTTTCAATTCAATTTGAATTCGTTTTCAATTCATTTCATTTCGAAATCGTTTTCAATTCAATTTGAATTCGTTTTCAATTCATTTCATTTCGAAATCGTTTTCAATTCAATTCATTTCGAAATTGTTTTCAATTCAATTCGAATTCGTTTTCAATTCAATTTGAATTCGTTTTCAATTCATTTCATTTCGAAATCGTTTTCAATTCAATTCACTTCGAAATCGTTTTCAATTCAATTCATTTCGAAATCGTTTTCAATTCAATTCATTTCGAAATCGTTTTCAATTCAATTTGAATTCGTTTTCAATTCAATTTGAATTCGTTTTCAATTCATTTCATTTCGAAATCGTTTTCAATTCAATTCAAAATATTCGATTTCGAAATCACTTTTCAATATTCATTTTTAAGATGAATAAAATCGATATAAATATCGTTCACGTCAAAATGGCGTCAATCTAATCAACACGGCTTCATAAATTTCTATTTTCAAATATTCTATTTCAAATATTTCTTTTTCAAAATAGTTGTTATAATCAAAATATTTCGTTCAACACATGACCAATCTCAATGAATGAGTACTGTCAACACATGAACTTTTATTTTATATATATTCTTTATTTTTCAAATTGGAATGAGGCCCAATCAATTACCATATAAAGTTAATTATATGGATTTTCATACAACACATGTATATAATTACATTGAAAAATAATCAACCATCAACCAAAGTGCACTACACTGTATAAGCATCAAATATAGATATTCAACGCTCATAACAGCCTGTCAATCAATCGATCGACACATTTAATCAATCAGGATGAGTGAACTTCAAATTTCATCCCAACACCCGTGTGGGGTTTCAAACAATCAAACGCATATTTTATTTGTGCAGTTGGGCGATGTGTAAAATTTATCGTCCCAATCAATGTCATTCAAATAGGTGTACATAAACAAACCGTCTGGTTTGTAAATGAATATTTATTTATTCACATTCACGTTAAAAATTATATTTTTAACGATAAAACATTTTATTCCAACATATGAATTTCTATTCAATTCATTTATTCAATAAAAATGATATTTTTATTTTTCTAACATATTTTAGAAAATTTCGGCGGCATAACGGCACGATACTAGAAACGGGACAAGGCCTAGCCTTATCCCCGGTCTAGTGAAGGCCCACGCCATTCACATATCAATCAAATCAATTCATTTCACCACACAGTTCAATTTCAATCAAATAATCCAACTAATCTACGCAACCAAACAAACAAGTCCATGGTCTGTGGACGATTGTGTCGGGTGCTACTAAGCACCGTCTGCATCCTAGTATATATATATAATTAGAAAAGAAATTGAAAGGTGAGAAATTCTCACATATAGCTATCCTAGCTCCACGGCACTTCTTTTGCAGAAGTCTTCGTCGTCTCGCCTTTTTGTCACCTTCGTTGCTGCTTTCACTACATACGTAAAAATCACATTTTTACTTCGCTATTCAATATATAAAAATCGAATTTTTACTTCGATGTTCAATATATAAAAATTCTATTTTTCTATCGAAGTTCAATATATAAAAATAGAAAAAATTCTATTTTTCTATCGAAGTTCAATATATAAAAATTCTATTTTCACTTTAAATAAAATTCAGTTTTCACTTTAAATAAAATTCAGTTTTCCCTTTAAATAAAATTCAGTTTTCCCTTTAAATAAAATTCAGTTTTCCCTTTAAATAAAATTCAGTTTTCACTTTAAATAAAATTCAGTTTTCACTTTAAATAAAATTCAGTTTTCACTTTAAATAAAATTCAGTTTTCACTTTAAATAAAATTCAGTTTTCACTTTAAATAAAATTCAGTTTTCACTTTAAATAAAATTCAGTTTTCACTTTAAATAAAATTCAGTTTTCAACTTTTAAAAATCCAGTTTTTATTTTCAAAAATACAGTTTTTAAACAATGTGAAAATCAGTTTTGAATACAATGTAAAAATCAGTTTTGAATACAATGTAATGCCAATTAAAATCTGAAAAACACTCACTGTTCAACTCGTTTCACTCAGACATCTTGAACCCGTCGTCAATGAGAAACCCTCCCTGTCGCTCCTCCATAGCCCAACCTGACGCCGATCGAACTAGCCCTCATCCACCGCCTTGAAGTCGCCTGCCATCACCCTGAGTCGCCGACGGTTCGACGGACCCACCTGCTCGCAATTCGAGTCCGAGCGCCGCTGCTTCCTGAGCCAAAATCCCTCAAATCTCGCAATAATAAATCATCCTCCATATATGAAATTGAAGATCGTCGATAGCTCTTGGATTTTTGTCTAATGGGTTGGGATTACAACGAGATGGGTTGGACGAATTTTGGGAGAGAAAGTTTGAAGAATTCCGCCGTTCAAATGAGGGAGGCGGCGGATTTCTTTCTGGGGTTTGACCACGGTTTGAACGAATGTTGGCGTTGACTTAGTTTTAGGGTTATAGCACATATATATTTTTATATTTTTAATTTATTTAATTCTGAAAATACTTGTGTAACACCATGAACTCTAACTCAAACCCAACGAGTGTCGCCCTTAGCGTATTACCCCTATTCCGAACACAATGGAATATGTATCTTAAGCCTGATTTGACTGTTACAATCAGTTTCCGTTTGAATTTACATTTAAATCACTATATTGAATTTTAAACGCACGTTTCAAATTACCGGAGTTACATACTAACTAGAAAAATTCCAGAAAAATATTTTCTAGCTTCGTATTGACGATACGGTCCTAACAAAACTAGTTTCGTCGAATTCTGAGACCGTTAGAAAAATGGCCAATTTCCAGTCGATTAAAATCAACTGAAATGGTCAAAACACATTTTCCTTTGCCACGCTCACATATTGATTTGAAAAATTATGAAATTCGGAATCTAGCAATAATTCGACATCACGGACCTAACAAAACTGGTTTCGTCGAAATCCGAGGTCGTTTGCAAAATTGCTATTTTTAAGGGCCTTATATATAAAAATATATATAAATTCCACAGCGACTATTTCTAATTTTAAACTGGACATATCTTATCATTTCTAAGATGAAATCTCGGTTTGTTAACTTCGTTAGAAAGATATTCACTATTAGATTCCATTATTTTTGGTTTCACTAAAATCCGGATTGTTTTGCACCCGGTACATTCAATTGAAGTTTGAAATCGAATTTTCGAACTACCGCGCCATTTTCAATTCCTTTTATAATTATATATAATTATTATATATTCTAACGACGACGCGTATAAATATATACGTTCTAATTCCATTCAAAATAAATTTCTCGTCGATATTATTTAAAATAATCTATTTTAAATAATTAAAATTCGCTAAAATCGCCAAAATAAAAATTTCAAACTGGCCCAGATTTTCCGGGTTGTTACAATCTCCCCCACTTAAAACTTTTCGTCCCCGAAAAGGAACAAAGTCGAAAGTGGTTTGATTATTCAACTCTACGCTCAATTTGGCTTCCATTCTCCAACTTTTCAGTTTCTGAGAATTTTCAAATTTTCAAAAATTTGGCTAACACCCTAAATTTTCGAAAAATTTCGCCATAACCTCCCCTGCACCGGGAGCATCGGGGAATTTCAAATAGCTTCCCCGGTCCTTCAGATCTCAAAAAGAAAAAGAAAAAGCCAAGCGACTAGCCAATAGGCTCACAAAATCATCATCACCCAAACAAAACAGGAAATTATGTAGTAAACATGTACCTATTTGTCGGGCAAACAAATTTTATTCTCTGGCTCTAGCCTCCTTGCTATGACCTGTTCAATGTAAGTACAAGTATATGCAAGCAAATGCGACCAATTTTCAATACAATTCAATATTTGATCAAATTAGGCATAATGGTTCAAAATTATCAAACAATTTAAACAAACAACACAAACATCAATCAATTAGTGAATTAGAGTTTCAAATCCATAATTTGATACATATACAAAAAAAATCATGTTTTTGATACCAAATCACAACAATGTATTCTAACCATATTAGTTTTGGTTCTCACACCAGTCTACTGGAAATATATAGAAATCACACCTTCTTCACTCGAAAATAAATGCTGATGATGTTTCGAACCACCATCAGAACATTGTCGGGCTACTAGAGTGCGGTTCTATATCTACCCGGTATATTAAAACTTCGAATATACGCGGATCAGACGTATACGCAAAATCTATATATACTGGATTGTCCAAATCAATATAAATAGATAATCAAATACGAATAATTGATTTAAATTTTCAAAACAAAAAAATTTGTTTTCATTTTAAAAATATACTCTTCACACTCGTTCTAGGATACTATTGATCCCATCTCTAACGAGTCATCCCCATTGGATATTACTAATCCAATATCTGATGAATTCTTTCGTATGGTTCTAATGTGTCTTGTTCTCTGAGCTTTGTAAACCAAAGCTCTGATACCAACTGTGACGACAAGGAATTTCGCTCGGTCCGAACCAGTCGCTAAACCGATCCAGGCCGTTCGAAACGCCCTATCGTTTGAGAACACGACAAAACAGAACGCATACAGAAGAACGTTTCATTGTATATTACAACAATGCATCAGATTACAAGAATATACAGAGTATAAAAGAATATTACACAGAAATATCAGAGATTTAAATTACATTTAAATACATCGCAGCGGAAAATAATACAATACACAACTAGAAGAGATATACGGATACAAAGCTTTCCGGATATCGTTCCAGCTGTAAACCAGAATCCTGTGAATATAAATCTGCAAAAACCAAAACTACTAGCTGCCCGTGTCAAAATAAGGGCACCCAGAGTTTAGGTTAAAACAATAAACTCCAGGTCAGTCATGGGACTGGTGTGAGAACTAAAACAGTTATTAATCTTTATTTTAAATCATTAGGTAAATCAAGGGACCACGCCGTATAACACGGAACGGGTTTCCTCCTAAGAATACCAGTGCATAAAACAAACAGCGCAATGCTAAATAAAGAAAAATGAAGCTGTTATAAGACCCAGGTCCTATCACACAATGCAACGCAAGCCGGGGGATAGGGTTTTCCCTTATAACAGCCAAAGAATGCTTGATACGTTTAAAACAAATCATTTGATACTATTATAAGTGCATAGTGTATAAAACAACTTCAAATCATAAGTATCAATCATAGGCGGCATGGGTACAATATATCATGTCGCCATATATAGGTTTACAAATAAAACCGCAAAGTCACGTATTTGGAAATTGGATTTCCTTCTATGAACCGAGGCAAAAGATAGTCCTCAACCGATTCGAGACTGCCTAGCCCGAGTCTCAGGATCAGAGCTCGAGTGACCCTAGGAGCGACAGGGCCGGTCCACCGATGTGGATTAAAATGCCTGAGCACTGCGTTTCGCCGCCCTTTGGGGCGTAAGCGAGCCAACGAATGACTCCATCGGACCCGGATCGTCCGATCTAACCGAGGCGCCTCGCAACAGCAACAACCACATAAGTCAAACTCGTCAGGGCGTGTAAAACCACTGACGCCACTTCTAGCTAGGAGGAAACGCAGGCCCTCCCTGAGGTCCTTTCTCCCGTTTTTGGTTCATACCGGGTGTGAAACTCGCGAAGTAAATGTTACACAAAGCTACGCCACAAAGGCCGTGCTTTGATCATCACCACAAGACTTTGCTTTTCAACAGAAGCCTCGATCAATTGCCACTTAGGCATGCCACACAGGCAAACCATCCTATGCAACCGATATCAGTCACACAGAATGAAATCCGATGTCAGACACAGTCCATTTACAAGTCCGTTCTGGGTCTGAACGAAACCGGGAGCACCTAGTACCCCGCATATCCATCGATCTCCAAGTACGTCTGGACGATCACCAACTGTTTCCATCTTCTTGGGTGTACAGCCCAATCAAGATCATCAGTTATCACCCAAACGACGTGAAGACTTCCGGTCTTCGACCATCGTCTTCATCTTCGACTTATCGTCGTATCAGTTATTCAGAATGGGATAAACCCGGTCTTTCCGAATAACTCGCGTATATTTTAAATAAGTGTTACACAAACACAACATACGCCTCATTCCAATTCATTAGTCACTAACCGTAAATTAATCAAGAGAATAATTTCCCAAATATTAACCCCGAAGGCCGAAACCAACATCAGATCAATATCCAGAAAACCATTCTGCTTGGCTAACCGACAGTTAGTTTCTAAATTTCACATTCATAGGGAAAGATTCCCATTAATTTTATCAAAGATAAATTCCTTGAATTTATTCTTTAATCCATTTTTGAATATCAATTCAAACTTGTCGGGATTAGCGAACCTTACCGAAGTAATCATTTGTTTTAATTTCCCAATCCCAACCTATTCATCCCATGAAGTAAAACTGGTAATACTTCATATCTAACACCACAGTGTTATCGGTAAATTCAATTACCATTTCACGTTCAAATCTAATTAAAGATTTAACTATCGCCTGGAGCAAAACTGGTGATACTCCATTTTCGATCTTTTCAATCTAATTAAAGATTCATTAAAACTCCACTTAGTTTTAATCTTCGACTGGGTTAAAGAATCTGTGTCATTTAAAAACACCGTTCACAATAAACCCAAAATCATCTTCATTAATTATCGGGTTAAAGAACGAGTGTTATTTAAAACACTGTCCACGATAAACCCAAAAATCAATATCAATTCAATTCCAATTAAATATTATTTAATTGGTACACTTCATTAAATCTAAATAAAAAGATTTAATCTTTTCTCAACTGGGTTCAAGAACAGTGTTAGTGAAGACACCATTCACGACAAACCCAAATAACATTCATTAATTATCGGGTTAAAGAACAAGTGTTATTTAAAACACTGTTCACGATAAACCCAAAAATCAATATCAATTCAATTCCAATTAAATATTATTTAATTGGTACACTTCATTAAATCTAAATAAAAAGATTTAATCTTTTCTCAACTGGGTTCAAGAACAGTGTTAGTGAAGACACCATTCACGACAAACCCAAATCACATTTGATATTCAATATAAAGCTCTGAATAGAAAATATATCGGCCTATATTCAATATCAAATTCTACGATTAACAAATGTCGTATTGGAAATAACGATATATATATATCTTTCAAATTTCCGTAACAACATCCGTATAATCACAAATTCCAACATCGAAATATTCCGAAGACAATTTCGATTCAAATCCACTCCAATGCAATCATTGGAAATTTTGGTTATTTTCAAAACCCTTTTCAAATTCAATTTATTTATTTAAAAATAAATAGAATTATAATTCTAGTTCAAAACTAGTTCATTTCGATAAAAATCTATTTTTATCTTTTCAAATAGGGAGTTTTTCATCCCAATTCTTTCTAAATCATTTCTTATGATTTTACACAAATTATTACTATTTTTAATAATTTTATCAAGGCCCGTACAGTCGATTTCCAACAATGGCCATCGAACTGCACTTACAGCGACCTTTTTCGAATTTGATTTGGACGTATCTCCAAATCCAACCGTTAGATTTCAAATTTCTAATATTCGTTAGAAAGCTCTTTTCGATACGAACCCAACGGTTCCGGTTTTAGGAGAATCCGATGGTCGGATCTCCCGCAATGTCCGTTTGAAATAAATGGTCGAAATTCACGAACTGCCGCGGCGCGGCGCGTTCTATTCAGGCCATTATATTATATATATAATATATATAATATATACTTCGACGATTTCTATTTAAAACGAATTATATAAATAGTTTTAAATTCGTTTCAAAAGCAATTTCAACTTCCTTTTCAATTCAAATCAAAATTGAATTCTTCTTTATAAATTCGTTTCAAAATTCATTTCTATTCAATTCAAATTTCAATTCAATTTGAATTCATTTCAATTCGTTTTCAATTCAATTCATTTCGAAATCGTTTTCAATTCAATTCATTTCGAAATCGTTTTCAATTCAATTCATTTCGAAATCGTTTTCAATTCAATTCGAATTCGTTTTCAATTCAATTTGAATTCGTTTTCAATTCATTTCATTTCGAAATCGTTTTCAATTTGAATTCGTTTTCAATTCATTTCATTTCGAAATCGTTTTCAATTCAATTCATTTCGAAATCGTTTTCAATTCAATTCGAATTCGTTTTCAATTCAATTTGAATTCGTTTTCAATTCATTTCATTTCGAAATCGTTTTCAATTCAATTCACTTCGAAATCGTTTTCAATTCAATTCATTTCGAAATCGTTTTCAATTCAATTCATTTCGAAATCGTTTTCAATTCAATTCGAATTCGTTTTCAATTCAATTCGAATTCGTTTTCAATTCATTTCATTTCGAAATCGTTTTCAATTCAATTCAAAATATTCGATTTCGAAATCACTTTTCAATATTCATTTTTAAGATGAATAAAATCGATATAAATATCGTTCACGTCAAAATGGCGTCAATCTAATCAACACGGCTTCATGAATTTCTATTTTCAAATATTCTATTTCAAATATTTCTTTTTCAAAATAGTTGTTATAATCAAAATATTTCGTTCAACACATGACCAATCTCAATGAATGAGTACTGTCAACACATGAACTTTTATTTTATATATATTCTTTATTTTTCAAATTGGAATGAGGCCCAATCAATTACCATATAAAGTTAATTATATGGATTTTCATACAACACATGTATATAATTACATTGAAAAATAATCAACCATCAACCAAAGTGCACTACACTGTATAAGCATCAAATATAGATATTCAACGCTCATAACAGCCTGTCAATCAATCGATCGACACATTTAATCAATCAGGATGAGTGAACTTCAAATTTCATCCCAACACCCGTGTGGGGTTTCAAACAATCAAACGCATATTTTATTTGTGCAGTTGGGCGATGTGTAAAATTTATCGTCCCAATCAATGTCATTCAAATAGGTGTACATAAACAAACCGTCTGGTTTGTAAATGAATATTTATTTATTCACATTCACGTTAAAAATTATATTTTTAACGATAAAACATTTTATTCCAACATATGAATTTCTATTCAATTCATTTATTCAATAAAAATGATATTTTTATTTTTCTAACATATTTTAGAAAATTTCGGCGGCATAACGGCACGATACTAGAAACGGGACAAGGCCTAGCCTTATCCCCGGTCTAGTGAAGGCCCACGCCATTCACATATCAATCAAATCAATTCATTTCACCACACAATTCAATTTCAATCAAATAATCCAACTAATCTACGCAACCAAACAAACAAGTCCATGGTCTGTGGACGATTGTGTCGGGTGCTACTAAGCACCGTCTGCATCCTAGTATATATATATAATTAGAAAAGAAATTGAAAGGTGAGAAATTCTCACATATAGCTATCCTAGCTCCACGGCACTTCTTTTGCAGAAGTCTTCGTCGTCTCGCCTTTTTGTCACCTTCGTTGCTGCTTTGACTACATACGTAAAAATCACATTTTTACTTCGCTATTCAATATATAAAAATCGAATTTTTACTTCGATGTTCAATATATAAAAATTCTATTTTTCTATCGAAGTTCAATATATAAAAATTCTATTTTTCTATCGAAGTTCAATATATAAAAAATTCTATTTTTCTATCGAAGTTCAATATATAAAAATTCTATTTTCACTTTAAATAAAATTCAGTTTTCACTTTAAATAAAATTCAGTTTTCCCTTTAAATAAAATTCAGTTTTCCCTTTAAATAAAATTCAGTTTTCCCTTTAAATAAAATTCAGTTTTCACTTTAAATAAAATTCAGTTTTCACTTTAAATAAAATTCAGTTTTCACTTTAAATAAAATTCAGTTTTCACTTTAAATAAAATTCAGTTTTCACTTTAAATAAAATTCAGTTTTCAACTTTTAAAAATCCAGTTTTTATTTTCAAAAATCCAGTTTTTAAACAATGTGAAAATCAGTTTTGAATACAATGTAAAAATCAGTTTTGAATACAATGTAATGCCAATTAAAATCTGAAAAACACTCACTGTTCAACTCGTTTCACTCAGACATCTTGAACCCGTCGTCAATGAGAAACCCTCCCTGTCGCTCCTCCATAGCCCAACCTGACGCCGATCGAACTAGCCCTCATCCACCGCCTTGAAGTAGCCTGCCATCACCCTGAGTCGCCGACGGTTCGACGGACCCACCTGCTCGCAATTCGAGTCCGAGCGCCGCTACTTCCTGAGCCAAAATCCCTCAAATCTCGCAATAATAAATCATCCTCCATATATGAAATTGAAGATCGTCGATAGCTCTTGGATTTTTGTCTAATGGGTTGGGATTACAACGAGATGGGTTGGACGAATTTTGGGAGAGAAAGTTTGAAGAATTCCGCCGTTCAAATGAGGGAGGCGGCGGATTTCTTTCTGGGGTTTGACCACGGTTTGAACGAATGTTGGCGTTGACTTAGTTTTAGGGTTATAGCACATATATATTTTTATATTTTTAATTTATTTAATTCTGAAAATACTTGTGTAACACCATGAACTCTAACTCAAACCCAACGAGTGTCGCCCCTAGCGTATTACCCCTATTCCGAACACAATGGAATATGTATCTTAAGCCTGATTTGACTGTTACAATCAGTTTCCGTTTGAATTTACATTTAAATCACTATATTGAATTTTAAACGCACGTTTCAAATTACCGGAGTTACATACTAACTAGAAAAATTCCAGAAAAATATTTTCTAGCTTCGTATTGACGATACGGTCCTAACAAAACTAGTTTCGTCGAATTCTGAGACCGTTAGAAAAATGGCCAATTTCCAGTCGATTAAAATCAACTGAAATGGTCAAAACACATTTTCCTTTGCCACGCTCACATATTGATTTGAAAAATTATGAAATTCGGAATCTAGCAATAATTCGACATCACGGACCTAACAAAACTGGTTTCGTCGAAATCCGAGGTCGTTTGCAAAATTGCTATTTTTAAGGGCCTTATATATAAAAATATATATAAATTCCACAGCGACTATTTCTAATTTTAAACTGGACATATCTTATCATTTCTAAGATGAAATCTCGGTTTGTTAACTTCGTTAGAAAGATATTCACTATTAGATTCCATTATTTTTGGTTTCACTAAAATCCGGATTGTTTTGCACCCGGTACATTCAATTGAAGTTTGAAATCGAATTTTCGAACTACCGCGCCATTTTCAATTCCTTTTATAATTATATATAATTATTATATATTCTAACGACGACGCGTATAAATATATACGTTCTAATTCCATTCAAAATAAATTTCTCGTCGATATTATTTAAAATAATCTATTTTAAATAATTAAAATTCGCTAAAATCGCCAAAATAAAAATTTCAAACTGGCCCAGATTTTCCGGGTTGTTACATTCTCCCCCACTTAAAACTTTTCGTCCCCGAAAAGGAACAAAGTCGAAAGTGGTTTGATTATTCAACTCTACGCTCAATCTGGCTTCCATTCTCCAACTTTTCAGTTTCTGAGAATTTTCAAATTTTCAAAAATTTGGCTAACACCCTAAATTTTCGAAAAATTTCGCCATAACCTCCCCTGCACCGGGAGCATCGGGGAATTTCAAATAGCTTCCCCGGTCCTTCAGATCTCAAAAAGAAAAAGAAAAAGCCAAGCGGCTAGCCAATAGGCTCACAAAATCATCATCACCCAAACAAAACAGGAAATTATGTAGTAAACATGTACCTATTTGTCGGGCAAACAAATTTTATTCTCTGGCTCTAGCCTCCTTGCTATGACCTGTTCAATGTAAGTACAAGTATATGCAAGCAAATGCGACCAATTTTCAATACAATTCAATATTTGATCAAATTAGGCATAATGGTTCAAAATTATCAAACAATTTAAACAAACAACACAAACATCAATCAATTAGTGAATTAGAGTTTCAAATCCATAATTTGATACATATACAAAAAAAATCATGTTTTTGATACCAAATCACAACAATGTATTCTAACTATATTAGTTTTGGTTCTCACACCAGTCTACTGGAAATATATAGAAATCACACCTTCTTCACTCGAAAATAAATGCTGATGATGTTTCGAACCACCATCAGAACATTGTCGGGCTACTAGAGTGCGGTTCTATATCTACCCGGTATATTAAAACTTCGAATATACGCGGATCAGACGTATACGTAAAATCTATATATACTGGATTGTCCAAATCAATATAAATAGATAATCAAATACGAATAATTGATTTAAATTTTCAAAACAAAAAAAATTGTTTTCATTTTAAAAATATACTCTTCACACTCGTTCTAGGATACTATTGATCCCATCTCTAACGAGTCATCCCCATTGGATATTACTAATCCAATATCTGATGAATTCTTTCGTATGGTTCTAATGTGTCTTGTTCTCTGAGCTTTGTAAACCAAAGCTCTGATACCAACTGTGAGGACAAGGAATTTCGCTCGGTCCGAACCAGTCGCTAAACCGATCCAGGCCGTTCGAAACGCCCTATCGTTTGAGAACACGACAAAACAGAACGCATACAGAAGAACGTTTCATTGTATATTACAACAATGCATCAGATTACAAGAATATACAGAGTATAAAAGAATATTACACAGAAATATCAGAGATTTAAATTACATTTAAATACATCGCAGCGGAAAATAATACAATACACAACTAGAAGAGATATACGGATACAAAGCTTTCCGGATATCGTTCCAGCTGTAAACCAGAATCCTGTGAATATAAATCTGCAAAAACCAAAACTACTAGCTGCCCGTGTCAAAATAAGGGCACCCAGAGTTTAGGTTAAAACAATAAACTCCAGGTCAGTCATGGGACTGGTGTGAGAACTAAAACAGTTATTAATCTTTATTTTAAATCATTAGGTAAATCAAGGGACCACGCCGTATAACACGGAACGGGTTTCCTCCTAAGAATACCAGTGCATAAAACAAACAGCGCAATGCTAAATAAAGAAAAATGAAGCTGTTATAAGACCCAGGTCCTATCACACAATGCAACGCAAGCCGGGGGATAGGGTTTTCCCTTATAACAGCCAAAGAATGCTTGATACGTTTAAAACAAATCATTTGATACTATTATAAGTGCATAGTGTATAAAACAACTTCAAATCATAAGTATCAATCATAGGCGGCATGGGTACCATATATCATGTCGCCATATATAGGTTTACAAATAAAACCGCAAAGTCACGTATTTGGAAATTGGATTTCCTTCTATGAACCGAGGCGAAAGATAGTCCTCAACCGATTCGAGACTGCCTAGCCCGAGTCTCAGGATCAGAGCTCGAGTGACCCTAGGAGCGACAGGGCCGGTCCACCGATGTGGATTAAAATGCCTGAGCACTGCGTTTCGCCGCCCTTTGGGGCGTAAGCGAGCCAACGAATGACTCCATCGGACCCGGATCGTCCGATCTAACCGAGGCGCCTCGCAACAGCAACAACCACATAAGTCAAACTCGTCAGGGCGTGTAAAACCACTGACGCCACTTCTAGCTAGGAGGAAACGCAGGCCCTCCCTGAGGTCCTTTCTCCCGTTTTTGGTTCATACCGGGTGTGAAACTCGCGAAGTAAACGTTACACAAAGCTACGCCACAAAGGCCGTGCTTTGATCATCACCACAAGACTTTGCTTTTCAACAGAAGCCTCGATCAATTGCCACTTAGGCATGCCACACAGGCAAACCATCCTATGCAACCGATATCAGTCACACAGAATGAAATCCGATGTCAGACACACAGTCCATTTACAAGTCCGTTCTGGGTCTGAACGAAACCGGGAGCACCTAGTACCCCGCATATCCATCGATCTCCAAGTACGTCTGGACGATCACCAACTGTTTTCATCTTCTTGGGTGTACAGCCCAATCAAGATCATCAGTTATCACCCAAACGACGTGAAGACTTCCGGTCTTCGACCATCGTCTTCATCTTCGACTTATCGTCGTATCAGTTATTCAGAATGGGATAAACCCGGTCTTTCCGAATAACTCGCGTATATTTTAAATAAGTGTTACACAAACACAACATATGCCTCATTCCAATTCATTAGTCACTAACCGTAAATTAATCAAGAGAATAATTTCCCAAATATTAACCCCGAAGGCCGAAACCAACATCAGATCAATATCCAGAAAACCATTCTGCTTGGCTAACCGACAGTTAGTTTCTAAATTTCACATTCATAGGGAAAGATTCCCATTAATTTTATCAAAGATAAATTCCTTGAATTTATTCTTTAATCCATTTTTGAATATCAATTCAAACTAGTCGGGATTAGCGAACCTTACCGAAGTAATCATTTGTTTTAATTTCCCAATCCCAACCTATTCATCCCATGAAGTAAAACTGGTAATACTTCATATCTAACACCACAGTGTTATCGGTAAATTCAATTACCATTTCACGTTCAAATCTAATTAAAGATTTAACTATCGCCTGGAGCAAAACTGGTGATACTCCATTTTTGATCTTTTCAATCTAATTAAAGATTCATTAAAACTCCACTTAGTTTTAATCTTCGACTGGGTTAAAGAATCTGTGTCATTTAAAAACACCGTTCACAATAAACCCAAAATCACCTTCATTAATTATCGGGTTAAAGAACGAGTGTTATTTAAAACACTGTCCACGATAAACCCAAAAATCAATATCAATTCAATTCCAATTAAATATTATTTAATTGGTACACTTCATTAAATCTAAATAAAAAGATTTAATCTTTTCTCAACTGGGTTCAAGAACAGTGTTAGTGAAGACACCATTCACGACAAACCCAAATCACATTCATTAATTATCGGGTTAAAGAACAAGTGTTATTTAAAACACTGTTCACGATAAACCCAAAAATCAATATCAATTCAATTCCAATTAAATATTATTTAATTGGTACACTTCATTAAATCTAAATAAAAAGATTTAATCTTTTCTCAACTGGGTTCAAGAACAGTGTTAGTGAAGACACCATTCACGACAAACCCAAATCACATTTGATATTCAATATAAGGCTCTGAATAGAAAATATATCGGCCTATATTCAATATCAAATTCTACGATTAACAAATGTCGTATTGGAAATAACGATATATATATATATCTTTCAAATTTCCGTAACAACATCCGTATAATCACAAATTCCAACATCGAAATATTCCGAAGACAATTTCGATTCAAATCCACTCCAATGCAATCATTGGAAATTTTGGTTATTTTCAAAACCCTTTTCAAATTCAATTTATTTATTTAAAAATAAATAGAATTATAATTCTAGTTCAAAACTAGTTCATTTCGATAAAAATCTATTTTTATCTTTTCAAATAGGGAGTTTTTCATCCCAATTCTTTCTAAATCATTTCTTATGATTTTACACAAATTATTACTATTTTTAATAATTTTATCAAGGCCCGTACAGTCGATTTCCAACAATGGCCATCGAACTGCACTTACAGCGACCTTTTTCGAATTTGATTTGGACGTATCTCCAAATCCAACCGTTAGATTTCAAATTTCTAATATTCGTTAGAAAGCTCTTTTCGATACGAACCCAACGGTTCCGGTTTTATGAGAATCCGACGGTCGGATCTCCCGCAATGTCCGTTTGAAATAAATGGTCGAAATTCACGAACTGCCGCGGCGCGGCGCGTTCTATTCAGGCCATTATATTATATATATAATATATATATAATATATACTTCGTCGATTTCTATTTAAAACGAATTATATAAATAGTTTTAAATTCGTTTCAAAAGCAATTTCAACTTCCTTTTCAATTCAAATCAAAATTGAATTCTTCTTTATAAATTCGTTTCAAAATTCATTTCTATTCAATTCAAATTTCAATTCAATTTGAATTCATTTCAATTCGTTTTCAATTCAATTCATTTCGAAATCGTTTTCAATTCAATTCATTTCGAAATCGTTTTCAATTCAATTCATTTCGAAATCGTTTTCAATTCAATTCGAATTCGTTTTCAATTCAATTTGAATTCGTTTTCAATTCATTTCATTTCGAAATCGTTTTCAATTCAATTTGAATTCGTTTTCAATTCATTTCATTTCGAAATCGTTTTCAATTCAATTCATTTCGAAATCGTTTTCAATTCAATTCGAATTCGTTTTCAATTCAATTTGAATTCGTTTTCAATTCATTTCATTTCGAAATCGTTTTCAATTCAATTCACTTCGAAATCGTTTTCAATTCAATTCATTTCGAAATCGTTTTCAATTCAATTCATTTCGAAATCGTTTTCAATTCAATTCGAATTCGTTTTCAATTCAATTTGAATTCGTTTTCAATTCATTTCATTTCGAAATCGTTTTCAATTCAATTCAAAATATTCGATTTCGAAATCACTTTTCAATATTCATTTTTAAGATGAATAAAATCGATATAAATATCGTTCACGTCAAAATGGCGTCAATCTAATCAACACGGCTTCATAAATTTCTATTTTCAAATATTCTATTTCAAATATTTCTTTTTCAAAATAGTTGTTATAATCAAAATATTTCGTTCAACACATGACCAATCTCAATGAATGAGTACTGTCAACACATGAACTTTTATTTTATATATATTCTTTATTTTTCAAATTGGAATGAGGCCCAATCAATTACCATATAAAGTTAATTATATGGATTTTCATACAACACATGTATATAATTACATTGAAAAATAATCAACCATCAACCAAAGTGCACTACACTGTATAAGCATCAAATATAGATATTCAACGCTCATAACAGCCTGTCAATCAATCGATCGACACATTTAATCAATCAGGATGAGTGAACTTCAAATTTCATCCCAACACCCGTGTGGGGTTTCAAACAATCAAACGCATATTTTATTTGTGCAGTTGGGCGATGTGTAAAATTTATCGTCCCAATCAATGTCATTCAAATAGGTGTACATAAACAAACCGTCTGGTTTGTAAATGAATATTTATTTATTCACATTCACGTTAAAAATTATATTTTTAACGATAAAACATTTTATTCCAACATATGAATTTCTATTCAATTCATTTATTCAATAAAAATGATATTTTTATTTTTCTAACATATTTTAGAAAATTTCGGCGGCATAACGGCACGATACTAGAAACGGGACAAGGCTAGCCTTATCCCCGGTCTAGTGAAGGCCCACGCCATTCACATATCAATCAAATCAATTCATTTCACCACACAATTCAATTTCAATCAAATAATCCAACTAATCTACGCAACCAAACAAACAAGTCCATGGTCTGTGGACGATTGTGTCGGGTGCTACTAAGCACCGTCTGCATCCTAGTATATATATATAATTAGAAAAGAAATTGAAAGGTGAGAAATTCTCACATATAGCTATCCTAGCTCCACGGCACTTCTTTTGCAGAAGTCTTCGTCGTCTCGCCTTTTTGTCACCTTCGTTGCTGCTTTCACTACATACGTAAAAATCACATTTTTACTTCGCTATTCAATATATAAAAATCGAATTTTTACTTCGATGTTCAATATATAAAAATTCTATTTTTCTATCGAAGTTCAATATATAAAAATTCTATTTTTCTATCGAAGTTCAATATATAAAAAATTCTATTTTTCTATCGAAGTTCAATATATAAAAATTCTATTTTCACTTTAAATAAAATTCAGTTTTCACTTTAAATAAAATTCAGTTTTCCCTTTAAATAAAATTCAGTTTTCACTTTAAATAAAATTCAGTTTTCACTTTAAATAAAATTCAGTTTTCACTTTAAATAAAATTCAGTTTTCACTTTAAATAAAATTCAGTTTTCACTTTAAATAAAATTCAGTTTTCAACTTTTAAAAATCCAGTTTTTATTTTCAAAAATCCAGTTTTTAAACAATGTGAAAATCAGTTTTGAATACAATGTAAAAATCAGTTTTGAATACAATGTAATGCCAATTAAAATCTGAAAAACACTCACTGTTCAACTCGTTTCACTCAGACATCTTGAACCCGTCGTCAATGAGAAACCCTCCCTGTCGCTCCTCCATAGCCCAACCTGACGCCGATCGAACTAGCCCTCATCCACCGCCTTGAAGTCGCCTGCCATCACCCTGAGTCGCCGACGGTTCGACGGACCCACCTGCTCGCAATTCGAGTCCGAGCGCCGCTGCTTCCTGAGCCAAAATCCCTCAAATCTCGCAATAATAAATCATCCTCCATATATGAAATTGAAGATCGTCGATAGCTCTTGGATTTTTGTCTAATGGGTTGGGATTACAACGAGATGGGTTGGACGAATTTTGGGAGAGAAAGTTTGAAGAATTCTGCCGTTCAAATGAGGGAGGCGGCGGATTTCTTTCTGGGGTTTGACCACGGTTTGAACGAATGTTGGCGTTGACTTAGTTTTAGGGTTATAGCACATATATATTTTTATATTTTTAATTTATTTAATTCTGAAAATACTTGTGTAACACCATGAACTCTAACTCAAACCCAACGAGTGTCGCCCCTAGCGTATTACCCCTATTCCGAACACAATGGAATATGTATCTTAAGCCTGATTTGACTGTTACAATCAGTTTCCGTTTGAATTTACATTTAAATCACTTTATTGAATTTTAAACGCACGTTTCAAATTACCGGAGTTACATACTAACTAGAAAAATTCCAGAAAAATATTTTCTAGCTTCGTATTGACGATACGGTCCTAACAAAACTAGTTTCGTCGAATTCTGAGACCGTTAGAAAAATGGCCAATTTCCAGTCGATTAAAATCAACTGAAATGGTCAAAACACATTTTCCTTTGCCACGCTCACATATTGATTCGAAAAATTATGAAATTCGGAATCTAGCAATAATTCGACATCACGGACCTAACAAAACTGGTTTCGTCGAAATCCGAGGTCGTTTGCAAAATTGCTATTTTTAAGGGCCTTATATATAAAAATATATATAAATTCCACAGCGACTATTTCTAATTTTAAACTGGACATATCTTATCATTTCTAAGATGAAATCTTGGTTTGTTAACTTCGTTAGAAAGATATTCACTATTAGATTCCATTATTTTTGGGTTCACTAAAATCCGGATTGTTTTGCACTCGGTACATTCAATTGAAGTTTGAAATCGAATTTTCGAACTACCGCGCCATTTTCAATTCCTTTTATAATTATATATAATTATTATATATTCTAACGACGACGCGTATAAATATATACGTTCTAATTCCATTCAAAATAAATTTCTCGTCGATATTATTTAAAATAATCTATTTTAAATAATTAAAATTCGCTAAAATCGCCAAAATAAAAATTTCAAACTGGCCCAGATTTTCCGGGTTGTTACATAACATGACTTGAATAAACAAGTATTGATCCCTTGGCCCATGCTTTGGCCCAATAACATGAAGTGACCCTCATACGAGGTCCAATAACATGAAGTGACCCTACCACGAGGTCCAATAACATGAAGTGACCCTACCACGAGGTCCATGAAGTGACCCTACCACGAGGTCCATGAAGTGACCCTACCACGAGGTCCAACCCAACGGTCTAGTGGATCGGCTCCCTAAGCCTAACTCGTCACATGTTGGTGTCAATACGGCCCAAACATGAATGTAGTCGAACTGTGCCGGGTCCACCCGTCGGGTGTATCAAGCCCTAGGGTGTCAACCCCTGGACACCATAAACATGAGTGCACAGTCTCGGTCTACCGGTACCCGTGCTTGTTTTCTCCGGCTACGGACTATGTGCACGACCAGAGTCCGCCCAGAACTACACCGGCGTACCACTCGGCCGTCGGTTTTGGTCGCTTACCTCCAGCCCAGTAATCGTGCCCCCTCCCTAGCCTAGTCCCTAGGGCCTTGATGATACAAACTTGGGATTACTGCGGAGTGGACCCCCATTACTAGGATTTTTCTAGTGGGTTAAGTACGGTTTAACCCCTTCACTAATCATGGATTAACTTGGTTAAGTGTAACTATGAGTTCACGACTTAACCCCGATTACTCTACCGAGCCCAAATTGGTTAAGTATTAAATGGTCCATGACTTAACCCTAATCATGAGGCATTAATTAATTAATGCGCCTTAACCTCTCACATTAGACTTTGTTGTGGTTACTAGTTAAGCCGGGCGGGTCCGGGTAGCTTTACACCACAACTTGGTCTAACCTCGGGTCCAAGGTACAACATGACCAACTTCTCACATTGGGTCCTATTGTTTGTAGCAACTAGTTAGGCCGGTCGGTTCCGGGTAGGTTTACGCTACAAACTCAACCCAACCTCGAGTTGGCCACACTCATCTTTTCTAAGTGTCATGTCCATCACATTACAAGTTTTCAAGCAATTGGGTAGACCTAACTTAATAGGTAAATTCCCAATGGGTAGACCTAACTTAATAGGTAAATTCCCAAGCTCATGTTTTTATGTCTTTTAAGTTTACCCAAACCCCAAACGCAATCCTATCGCTTACATATCGCAATAGCGCATAAAGGATAGAAAGAGGGAACTTGGCATGATCATGACATAAAAGTGTTAAAGCCACAAGTTCAACATGGTGGCATATGAAATGTTCATGTGTTCACACACTTGCATATTACATTTTTACGCTCAAAAAGCATGCATAACATGATAACATGAACCATATGACCATCCCAAACTTTGCATAACATACTTGCATATCATATGACAACTTGCATATCAAACTTGCATAAACAAACTTGCATAACATATGACAACTTGCATATCATACTTGCATAAACAAACTTGCATAACATATGACAACTTGCATATCATACTTGCATAAACAAACTTGCATAACATACGACAACTTGCATATCATACTTGCATAAATAAACTTGCATAACATATGACAACTTGCATATCATACTTGCATAAACAAACTTGCATAACATACGACAACTTGCATATCATACTTGCATAAATAAACTTGCATAACATATGACAACTTGCATATCATACTTGCATAAACAAACTTGCATAACATATGACAACTTGCATATCATACTTGCATAAACAAACTTGCATAACATATGACAACTTGCATATCATACTTGCATAAACAAACTTGCATAACATATGACAACTTGCATATCATACTTGCATAAACAAACTTGCATAACATATGTCAACTTGCATATCATACTTGCATAAATAAACTTGCATAACTTATGACAACTTGCATATCATGCATTTAACTTCAAAGTTCAAGTACGAGAGGAATAGGGCTTACAATGCTTATGCGGACTCAAATGAGTATAGCAAATGTAAGAAACCCCTTATTCAACAAATTAAAACCCCAAAAATGCAAGCAAACTTGATCAAGACTCCTCCTTTATGATGCAAATATAAGAACTAGACTTTAATGCAAGCTAAAGAGGATCATACAAGCCTAAATACACTTGTATGCATGAGAATTTCTTAGAAATTTGTTTAGGAATTGTATGAAGAGAGTGGAGGCCATGAGAGGTTTGATTTTGCCATAGTTTAGTTGTAGGATAGATTAATGATGATTTAGGGTAGGTTAGGGTCTTATTTATAGATTAGGCTAGTGATTTAGACCATAGGATTAAACCCTAGTTCTCATCTCAACCCTCCAAATCGAATCTGGCCCCCAAGCTCAACACAAACCCAAACAGGTGCACCAGGCAGAACTGGGCGTCTGAGCCAAGTCGACAGCCAAGTCGACAGGGCTGTCGACCTGGTCAGACCCAGTCGACTCCCAATTCGACAGGGCTGTCGACTTGGGTACTGTGGCGGGAATTCTTCCGCTTGGACCAAACTGGCCCAATTCCCAAGTTCAGATTTGAATTTGAAATCTGTTTTTACTTAGGAATTTTCTGGAAACTTCGTTGGGCCTTAATCGGGTCATACGGACTCCGATTTTCTAAAACTCGGACTCTATTTCGCGTATTTTTCCGAGACGAACGCAATGGCATACCCGTTTCCCCTGATTCAAATTTTAGAATTAAATTCTGCCTCGATTTATGTTATAACAGGTTATTGAAAATACGGGTTGTTACAAATATAGATTATTCGAAAAAGAGAATTATACGTTGAATTCGATTATATCGAATTAGGGAAAGTTCAATTTACTTTCCGTCTTTAAATCAAGATGTATATTATTATTCAATTAGTTATTTGTTATTTACTCAAAATAAGGAATAAGGATTTTATTTAAGTTATTTTATTTCGAAAGCATGGGATTTTAACACCATCGTTATAATCAAATGATTTGGGAAAAGAAGTAGATTCATAAATAGAATCCGAGTTACGTAAGGAAGTTGTTAAAGAATTTAAAAGGTGAACTTTGTCTATTTCGAAGTTAGAAATGTTGTTCAGTTAAGGTCTGAGAGGTAATTATACCCCAACTTGATTGACTTCGTTTTTAACTAAGAGATGGGTAAGGTTCGATAGTGAAGGTTGATTAAGTGAATTTAGTTAATGAGTGTAATGGTTTAAATTGGCTTAGTGATGTTTTATTTAAACATCTGTTTAAATCAAATGAATAACTTTTGGAAACATTTTCCAAATATAATCAGAGATATTTTCTAATCATAGAAAATGAAATGTTGATGAGAAAGAATACTGGAATGACAGTGATACGTGAAACAGAGATGGAAATGTTTTCCATTGATTGATGATGTATATTTTCTAAATTTAGAAAACAAGAATTTACAAATATATATAGAAATGGTGAAATGGATAAATTTAAGATAATTTTATAGAAAGAGATAAATGTGGATTGATGATTGATCGATAGAATTTCCATCCGGAAATAATATCGTTGGTTGCACACCTGTTTTTCTTTGATAGTTAAATCACCGACTATCGAAGTTTTGACCATTTTATCGTCGTCAATATGGAGAGACCGGGATCAGATGCACTATCTGAAAACCACTCTGTATGGACGTTAGCGTTGCGATCAAATATTGAAGACGGAGTTATGCAAGGACTACCCTGATACAGAATAATGCCTTCGGTTTGTCCAATCCCAGGACAACATGAATGGACGAATGTACGACAAAGTATATCTAACGGATCGCGTAAGTTGATCTCTTCAAACGTACTTACGTTTGGTGGCGGAGTAATTCGTTCCTCTTACCTTTATACCCATGGTGTTCTTGGAGAAATTAATTTGTGATTTGACGGGTATGACGATGTGGCATTCAAAGTGAATGGTGGTCAAGTGTTACAAAAGATACGTAATGACCTCAAGCCTCATCAACCAGGAAATAACAGAAATCGGGCAGGCAACATGGCTAAGTGAGCCGCTAGCATTAGGGTGTATATCACCTATCTAGAGAAAATCCAATTCATTCTTTTATCTATTCGATGCTGTCCCTTTTCGGGAAGACGATGGGTAGCTCGCAACCGTTGGTGATATACATTCGATACACTAAAGCGAAATGAGTGGTCGGTCATGTAAGGGCCGGGTTGCAAGATGTTCTTGTTGAACCCAGTGTATTTGCCTCTAGAGATACACTATCGGCAGGTGGTCCCATACCTTGTCATAGTTGGAATCCAATCTCCAATAAGCGCCCGCGGTATTGTTTGTATACTATATGTAGAATGTGAGATGCAAGCGTTCTGCTAGATTCTAATTACTTGTGATTAGACATTATTATAATATCAGAGAAGTATTGATTTTTTTCAAAATTGTTTTGGGTTATTGTAAGGTAAAAACCATCCGTGTTTATATGTGGATCGGTCTTACGATTATCTTTTCTTTTGAAAAGGATTTTGAAAAGTTAAGCCAAATGATTTGAGTTTACTCACACCAGTCCCATGACTGACCCAAAGTTTATTTTGTTTTTGTTTTCTTTAAACTCTTTGGTGCCCAAATTTGTACGGGCAGTCAAGTAGTTCAGGTCTTTACAGATACACTTGGAGGAGCATGAAGCAGGAGGCTTCAGGATTATATAGCTATTGTTATTTTCATTGTGTGTAAGTGTTGTATTCTGATAATGTTATAGTGTAGATACACCGTTTTATTGCAAAGTTATGTTATATACTATAATTTACTCGTTCCGCTGTGAGATTCGTATTACTCTGATTCTGTTCTCTGGTGATCTTCTTCTATTCTAATTTTCTATCTTATCTATTCTCACCCTCTAACTTCTTTCTATTAATGATCTGGAATATTCGATACCTGAATAATTAACATGAGTTTTATGCTGATTTTCTAGGTCGAAAATCCTAGTTCGTTACAGTGGTATCAAAGATGAAGGTTAAGTGATTACCTTGGCTCTGTGGCGTGACTCAGTAGAGATGGGGTTAGTAATACCCTAGATTGAGTTTGAATGTATATATACGAGTGAACGTATTTGTAGATTTTATAAAAATGTTTTGTATTGTGGAGATTTATTGGTTGGGTTGTTTATGAGTTCTGGTCGATCAGTTTGATCCACTGTATCGATAAGAGTTTCTAAACACTTGAATACGATAAACCGACACAGTATGTTTTGAAAGAGGGTAAATGAAATAATTTTACCCAAATTATATTTGGATATAAAAGAAAATATTTATATTGGAAATATTATAGTACGTTGGATGTGTTGGTTGATTATAATTGAAATGGTTATATAAATAACCAATTTGAGTTCGTATAATATAAAAGCAGATTAATTAAATCTGAATTAAATCAGAATTGGAATTAAAAAAACTGGGGAAAATGTTCATAAATGGATTTCAGTTAAATATAAGGAAATTTTAAGATCCTGGGAGATTTTAAATTGTTTAACAAGAATTGTGAACGATATTTTGGAATGATTTCAAAATGAAAGTGTTTAAATATGGTTTTGATAAGTGATATAGTATTGAACTCACTTCGATCACTGGTAAATAACTTTGATGATGCTGGCCAAGTCATCAGCGTTCATTTTCGAGTTCTAAGTGACGGATTACTACAAAAGGAATTGTTTTTGAAATTGTTTTGAGAAAGGAAGTTGTTTTCAACCCCGAAAGGAAATGATTGACTTTAGAAAAAGCTAAGCTGTTTGGAAACTCCTAAGAGACAAATAGTATGAATTAAAAGCAAATTAAAGAAATTCATGAAAGCAAATATGCATTGAATTCAAATCAATTAACTGGGAATTGAATTGGAATATAATATATGAAGTAAAATCAGATTTTGAGTTATGAGATAGAATCTGAAATGGTATTGGATTGGAGGGTTAGGAGTTTGGGATCAAGAATGAAACCTAAGTTTGAAATGGTAAATTGGCTTGTTTAAGCGAATAGCTGTGTTGAGGATAAATTGATCAGAGATTGATTGGGATGACAATGGTATATGCTGAATTGGCATCAAAATGAAAGGATTTAATGATATGCCCGACAAAAGGTACACGTTTATTTTTATGGATTTGGTGATTTATGAGCCGATTTGGCAAGCCGCTTGGCTGTTTGATTTTCTTTTGGATCAGAGAAGGCCTAGGGAAGCGAGTTGGGGTTTGAACTATTGTCCGGTACAAAGGAGTTACTAGCGAAATTTTTCGAAAATTTCGGGTGTTAGAAAATTTTCGGGATTTTAGAAAATTATCGTTGATATGAATTAATTAATATTTTAATTGAAATTAAATTGGTTTAGTTGAAACTGAAGTCAAATAAGTAAACGAATAAATTTGTACTAGTCAATAGGGTTTGTTTTCTACCTTAGCAATTTCGAGGACGAAATTATTTTAAGGGGGGAAGAATGTAACGACCCGCATTTTTCAGCGATATAATTAATTTCTTTAATTATTTAAATAATGGTTTGATTATTTAAAATGGCCAGAATTAAATAATATTGAATATTTAATTAAAATAAGTAATATAATGATATATTTAATTTCTGAAATAATCAGAAATAGTGGAATTCACAAAATGGTGTGAATTGGATCATCTGTGGTATTTAATTCAGTTTTGAATTGAATTCGAATAACGAATATATTATATAAACGACAGTTGAACGTAGAAATTTAATATAATTAAAATCGAGCTCGAAATGGCGCTGCAGTTCGTAATTTGGCGATTTGAACTTCAACTGAATATACAGGGTCCATTTTAAATCGAATTTCTGTGAAACAAGAAACGCTAGGAGCTGGTGAAGTATATCTTTCTAATGGAAGAGAAAAATCGGGATTTCGTCATGTTGATTTTGATTTATGTCCAAATCAAATTTTAGAAAAGTCGCTATGGGATTCCTTTATAATTTATATCGATTTATTTATAATTTAAAATGGATTTTAAATATAAATCGAATAACGATGTAACACTGGATTTGAAATATCGAGTTATAAATCCTGGTGTAGCAGTATGATATTCTATTGTGGATATATACAATAATATTTATTTTAAATATTAAATTTAAATGTTTTTAAAAATATTTATATATTTAAATGGATTATTTAGAGCTTTAAAAATAGCCACTTTTGAACGACCTCAGAATTCGACGAAACTAATTTTGTTGGATCCGCAATATTAAATTATTACTAGATTTCAATTTCCGTGATTTTTGGGGTCACTATGTGGCCATATGGATTTTCAGGGTGAAAAATAGTTAGTATTTTGACAGTTAAAAATACGCTGTGTGAGCAAACGGAGTTGGAATATGACGAAACCAGTTTCGTTGGGACCGTAATGTCAAACTCTAGCAGTATGTCCAGTTTGGTGATTTTTGGGTATCGTATGTGATCACAGGAATTTAGAGGACACAGAAAAATAGTGCTTACTTATAATTTAATATAATAATCGAATATTAAATTATTAAATTATTAAATTATTAAAAATATCCTATATAATAACTTATTCTCTCCTAAACCTAATTTCAACTTCAAAAAATCCGCCGCATCATTTGCTTCTGGAAACCCAAAATCGGGTAATTCAAAAATCTACAACAAATCAATAAATCATGAGATTGGTATTTTTGAGTTGCCAATGAGGTTCTCATCATTTCTATATACCCAGTAGGGGGTTCAACGCAAATTTATGCGCTGTTATTTTTACAGCGTATTGCTAGGGTTCACGAAAACTTAAGTTGTGAGCATCGATTCATCATTTGAGTATTATCGATGGATTCGTGGTGCGAATTGGAGTGTGTTTGGGAAGATTGAGGGGATTTTGTGCATATTGTTGTCGCATTGTTCTTCGGTCATGTGGAAAACTGGTGGGAATCAGATTGGAAAATGGAGGTGCGTGTGGGGATTTGACGGGTAGAGTAGAAGGAGAAGATGAAGAGAAGTTTAATGGTGGAATCCTAATGCTACTCGATGATGTATAAAGGGAGATAAATGAAGAGGAACGTCGACCATTTTTGTTTTGGTTTTTCCTGGAGCTCGGCCGAAAACTTGGGGAAGAAGGGATTTCGTTTGGGCTTTGGATTTGAGTGGGCCGGTATTGGAAAGGTTAAGGCCCAATGTTTTATTAACTCAAGTTTATTTTGTTTAAATAATTGTGTTAACTTATAATATTGATAACTTCCACATACGATATCAAAAATTCGAACCGTAAGTTGCGTTGGGATCGTATGGACGGTGGCTACACTATGGAACTGACTGGAAGCCCATTGGAGCCCGTTACAATTTATAGCAAAATAAATTGTCTATCTGAACCAAAAGACGCAAATTGTTATTTAACAGTTAACGCGAAAGGTGAGTAATCTCACTAACTCTGATCAATTTATATTTTTATAAAGTATTTTTTGAATTGATAAATATTGGTTGTTTGCTGTGTGTTGGCTGTTTGGATTTAACTGCTAGTCAGTTGATTGAAAATATATATAACGATACAGATATAAATCGTTAATCAAATATTGATTCTGTTTAGCAGAATATTTCATAGTAAAATGAAATTGATGTTAATTTTATTGTTTAACATCTGTGGATGCAAGGAAACAGGTCGAAGGGACCCAACTGGGTTCCTCAACATTTATTTTACTGTTTTTCATATATTGTGTTATATGATGTGATATGAAATCTGTTGTTGATTTTATATGTTGGAATGATACCGATCATTGTTGTATGGTACGTTAAATACCATAAGGAATACTGGTGTGTTAAAAGGGAAATTTTCAATGTTGAATTGAAAAGGAAATATTTATAAAATCAAAAGATTTTATAAGAAGAGAATATTTATTTAAAAAAAATAGATATAAAAGGAATATTTATTTGTAAATCAAATAGATAGGATTGAAAAGGAAATATTTGTAACTATTTACAAATAGAATTGAAAAGGGATATTTATTTGAAAAATAAATAAATAGAATAGAAAGGGGAAATGCGTGTAAAGTAAATAGAAAAAGAAAATAGTTAGATTATCAAAGGAATTACTTATAAAATCAATAGATTTTATAAATTAAAATATTTTATAAAAGAAATAGAATTATCAAAAAAGGGATTTATTTTGTAAATAAATTGATTTTAAATGGAAATACTTGAAAAGTGACTAGAATTATATAAAAGGAGAATTTTACATTTGAAAGGTTTAGACCCGTGCTTCGCACACGGGTATAACATGCTATGGATTTAAAGCAAAGATTGTAAATAGAATCTATTCTAACTGATAGATTGAGAAGATAAATTTATAAATAATATTTTATAAATTAAATAAGATGTTTACCATTGTATAAATAGAATATATAAGTCAGGACTTATATAGAGAAGTAAGAATCGATTTCAACATCGATATTTGAAACTGAATAATCATTTAGAGTTAATCGAATTAGAATAAATGGAATCTTAGTTATTCAATTAGAGTTGATCGAATATAGTTGTTTGAGATAGAGTTAGGCAAACATAGTTATTTAGGATGTGTTGCCATTTCGTACGACTGCTAGTGTAATTCACAGGGCTGCAGATAGCCTACGGTGGTCGGATGTTTCCTGGGGGAATCAGGCGTAACCATTGTGATCGCTGCGATTTAGAGTCAAGCGAATGGAGTTAAATTGAATATTAGCCATTCAAAATAAAGTTAAAAATTGACATAGTTATTCAAATATAAGTTAATCGAATATTAGTTATTCGTAGAAGTTAAATAAGTTGAGTTAATCAAGTAAGTTAATCAAATTGAGTTAATCAAGTTGAGTTATTCAGGATGAGTTAATCAAACCGAGTTAATCTAAATGAATTAATCCAAAGGAGCTATTCGAAATAGTTTATCCGAATAAAATTGAGGGAGTTAATCGAATATAGTTTATTCGAAAGGAGATCTATCGAATGTAAATCATTCGTAGAAAGTTGATCGAATGTAAATCATTCGAAGAGAGATTATAGAATATAGTTATGCAAAGAAAGAGTTATCGAATATAGTTTATTCTAAAAGGAGTTATCGAATAGAGATTATTCAAAAAAGAGAATTATACGTTGAATTCGATTATATCGAATTAGGGAAAGTTCTATTTACTTCCCATCTTTAAATCAAGATGTATATTATTATTCAATTAGTTATTTGTTATTTATTCAAAATAAGGAATAAGAATTTTATTTAAGTTATTTTATTTTGAAAGCATGGGATTTTCACACCATCGTTATAATAAAATGATTTGGTAAAAGAAGTAGATTCATAAATAGAATCTGAGTTACGTAAGGAAGCTGTTAATGAATTTGAAAGGTGAACTTTGTCTATTGCGAAGTTAGAAATGTTGTTCAGTTAAGGTCTGAGAGGTAATTATACCCCAACTTGATTGACTTCGTTTTTAACTAAGAGATGGGTAAGGTTCGATAGTGATGGTTGATTAAGTGAATTTAGTTAATGAGTGTAATGGTTTAAATTGGCTTAGTGATGTTTTATTTAGACATCTGTTTAAATCAAATGAATAAATTTTGGAAACATTTTCCAAATATAATCAGAGATATTTTCTAATCATAGAAAATGAAATGTTGATGAGAAAGAATACTGGAATGACAGTGATACGTGAAACAGAGATGGGAATGTTTTCCAATGATTGATGATGTATATTTTCTAAATTTAGAAAATAATAATTTACAAATATATATAGAAATGGGGAAATGGATAAATTAAAGATGATTTTATAGAAAGAGATAAATGTGGATTGATGATTGATTGAAAAAATTTCCATCTGGAAATAATATCGTTGGTTGCACACCTGTTTTTCTTTGATAGTTAAATCACCGACTATCGAAGTTTTGACCATTTTATCATCGTCAATATGGAGAGACCGGGATCAGATGCACTATCTGAAAACCACTCTGTATGGACGTTAGCGTTGCGATCAAATATTGAAGACGGAGTTATGCAAGGACTATCCTGTTACAGAATAGTGCCTTCGGTTTGTCCAATCCTAGGACAACATGAATGGACGAATGTCCGACAAAGTATATCTAACGGATCACGTAAGTTGATCTCTTCAAACATACTTACGTTTGGGAGCAGAGGAATTCGTTCCTCTTAGCTTACCTGTGCGTGACATCATTTTTGGTGTGAATACATTGGGGACATCATTTTTGGTGTGAATACATTGGGGACATTTGGTTGCCATACTAAATTGGAGTGCGTGATTTATTGTTTTATTTGGTGCATTGCCATCCTTTTATTTCGGGGCATGATCTTATGTTTTGGGAAATGTATAATGGGAGAAATTTTGTGTTTGAGCAACATATAATGGGGGCGTGATTGAATATCTGAGTTTTTGCCTAATTCTCTTGTGAGTTTGTTGTTTTGAAAAAAAAAGAAAAAAAAAACCGGATTCGAAGACCAAAGCAGAAGATGGTGTTCAAGGAAACTAACAAGGATTCAGAAGTCGAACAAAACAAACAATTGACTTGAAATGTTAGTACCACTAAACTGTACTGGATGGACCGCCATACCCCACTGTAAATTTCTTTTAACTCTACAGGCGCTGAAGCTGCTTTGAAAAATATAGAAATTGTTGTAAAAATCTTCTGCAGGGGCAGCGGCTCGAATGTAAAAAATTTTAATTCTGCAATTTATATTTCTGTGACTGTTCTATGACTGTAATTCCTGAATTAATTTGGTGCGGACTGATATTTCCATAACTGAAGTCTTCATTCTCATTGTTTTCAACAATAAAAATTTTTGTTTTTCAAAATAATATAATTGAAAAGTGGTGCTTTGAGAAGTTAACTGTCTCGTATAATTAGATCGCGGATATGTAGTAGTTCAATTTATTGAACTATTAGCAAAAGAGGTTGCATACTACCCGTAAAACATTGGTCGTATCCCTTAGTATTTATACTATACGTGAACGGCCATAAGACCCTCTTCCCCCTTTTAATTGAGTCAGTTAATTAATCGAGCACAACTTAGTATTTTATACTATTTTGAAGTGAGAATAATTTCTGTCTTACCGTGACTTCTTTAAAATGTCTGATTCAAAAAAATCATTGAGAGAAATGTGGGATAATAATCGGAGTAGACGTCGTCTTGAAGAGTATGAGTATGAATTGCAACTCATGAGGCAATATTTTCCAAAATTTGGCGAGCCAAATGTCAACAATTTTCAAAATTTTCAAAATGACCAACATTTTCAAAGTTATGATCGATATGACGAGTTCAATTCAAATTTCAACAATTTCGATTATGGGCCACATCAACACCCAAATAGCTTTGAACCCCAATGTACCTTTGATCAACATCAATATGGGGTTGGAAACCAATTCGAAAATAATTTTGAAAATGATTTTCAAATTGATCAAAATTTTCAAAACTACAACCCATATCCACATCTCGAGAATGACCAAAATTGGAATTTTCCCTCGAATTTTCACAGTTTTGGTTACGAACCTAATTTTCAAAATCAAAATGATTTCCAACATCATTATCATCTTTCTGAAAATTCAAACTATTTTGAAAATCAAGAAACCAAAAGCAAGAGCTCTCAAATCAACGATCGTCTTAACATTCTTAGAGAGAGGGAAGAAAGACTAAATAAAAAGGCTGATGAACTTCTTTGTTTATTGATATCTTTGAAAGAACAACAAGCGCAACAAAATCAAATTCAATGCGATGAATCAGGAAATGATCCATTCTTTACTGATATCGAAAATTTTCAGATTACAACTTTGGAGATTGAGAATAACGATCTAAATGAAGTTGTTCACAATTCAGCAAATGATTTAGACTTCAATTCTTTTCAGGAAAAAGATTTAAGCTTGGATTTTGATCTTTCTTGTTCAGACTGCGAGAAACTTGAAATCTTTGAAATTGAACCAAATGAAAATGGTGAATTTTTCAAAAACTCAGAAGTGGAAATGGATTTTAATGAACATGAATTTTTTGGGTTTTACAAGAATGAGTTGCCAAGTGAGGAAGAGGTAGATTCAAGTCACGAGTTTGAAAATTTTGATTTTGAGGTTTCAAACAGGCCTGATATTGTCAGTGTCGAAAACATGTTGTCCAGTGATGAAATTGAGAATTGTGATCACATAGTCTTGAACAATAGTCAGATTTCAACTTTCACTGAATTTATATACGATCACAAATTTTTGAAACATTACACTGACAAATTTGTTGAATACATGAATTATTTTTGGAATGCTGGCTTGGTTGAAAAACTTCAGGTTAGGACGACCCTAGCTATTTATCTCCTGGACTACAAATCGAGGTATAAAGATGAGATGGTTTTCAAAAACCTTTGCTTAGTAGAAAACATGTCTAGACATAGTGGGAATGGGACTCATAGGGCTAGAACCAAGTGTGGGGGAAAAAGATGGTGGTATTCTTTGCATCGCATGCATTGTAAACACATATATCATTGTACATATGATCCATTCTTACATATTGCTAGACCGCATTTCATTCTTCAAATAATTTTGCATCTCATTCACCTTTGCGTACGATCATTCAAATTTAGGAAACGTTTACAGTGTGGACACTGTTTAGTTCAAGTGTGGGGGGGGGGGGGGGAGTCTGCATTTCACTCATTTTCATTTTTTTATTTTTCTTTCTTTTCATTTTCCAGCCATTTAAATAGGACCATCATTTTTTTTTACTGTAACAACATGCCATTTTTTATTTATTTTTGCAAATACGACTCATTTTAGTTTGATACAACAAAATAAGTAAGGATTATTAATCAGTTGATAGTATTTTTTCTCTCAGCTTAGATCAAATAAGAAATATAATGAAAAGTTTAATTTTGAGGGATAATAGTGTAACCGGTACATAGGGAGATTCTTAGGTGATGGCCATGAAATCTATTCTACATTGTAGACTTTGTTTAAATAAGTGGAGGACTTAAAATACTTATAATGGCTTGTCAAATCTTTAAAACTAAGTTGTGCTAAGTTGAATTCTCTTAACTCTTTTTTTTGTGCTTATAAATTCAATAATAATAATAATAATCCAAGGGTATCCAACATTGCTTGTATATCGAGCGTTGGTGTGCAAACCCGCCAAGCTCTATCCAACATGTTGTTGAAAAAGTCAGCGTTGGAATGTCTTGGTCTCATTTTATGAGATTGAACACCTAAGGATTACCGACACGTTGTTGACAAAGTCAAAGTCGGCCTGCACAATCCGCCAAGCTCTTTACCCACTCTCCGTTAGTCCGCGAGGCAGCGCATGGGTGGTAAACCTTGGTCTTCTAAGTTAGGTGTATGTACTTAATCATAAATTTTAAAATTTTATAGAATAAAGAATAAGAGATGATGCCCAAACACTTCTTGACCTTATTGATTTGACTAGCCATACATGAGAAAATTAGAATACCACTTTGCAAACTGTGCCAAGCAAACTAAGAATTTATTTCATGGCTGCACTATGTGATCGACCGAACTAACTGGCCAAACTGGAATTTAACATTTGAAAACTTGATTTATATTGAAAAATTTGTGACAAGTTGAGGTATCTAAAATAAAATCAACTGATCAGAAAATTGTTAACTTAATTTGTTGTACCACTTTCCTGAAATAAGTCGTGTTTTCATTTTTCGTTTTTATTTGCATATGTCCATTGCATTCATGTAGTTTCATTAGAATCATAGCATACTGCATTTGGATTTTGTGGGTAGTATCCGCTGAAAACCCTTACGAGACACCAGTCGTCCTACTAGGGACACCTAGAGGTTTAACGGCTTGTTGCATGCGCTCAATGCAATCGTGTTTCCGACGAAAGTGCGACCTATCTAGTTAGTTTTTCATTTTCTTTTTACTTGAGGACGAGTAAAAGATAAGTGTGGGGGTATTTGATTGACATAGAAATGTGTTTATTTTATGCTCTTATATCTTATTTTTTTGTATATAAATAAATATTACTTGGGTATTGTTTTGTTACTTTTACAGATATTCCAACCCAGCCCGCATGCAACCAGAAAAGTAGAGAAATAGAGATGAAATTGATATATATTTACATTTTGAAGAATTGCAGATGAAGATCTCACATCTAGTTGCTGTTGGATAAGAAAAGGATTGATAAAAAGGCTTTGCACATCACAAATCAATGAAGAAGTGTCAAGGAAGCAAAAGGAAAAGAGAAAAGGCCCAAATTTGCTTTATTTATCTAAGGCCCATTTATGTTTCTTATTGTAAACTCTCTTGTGATTTCCCTAAGACCCATTTATCATTATGTTAGGGATTGGGTTAGGGTTTGGCTTTCTATCCTATAAATACCCTGGTAATGTCATTGTAGCCACCATCCGATATTTCATTCTATTCTCTTCTTCATTAATAAAACTCATTTTTCCTTTATGCAATTTTCTATTTCTTAGCAATTAGTGTTGTCTACACGATTAGATTCGGTAGAACACTATTTGTATTCTGCATTTCTTTTCATTAGTGATTGACTGTCTGATTAGATTCAGCAGTAATCCTAATTCTATTTCCTGTTGTTATTTATATTCTGCACTTTTATTTTCTGTATTTTAATCGCGTTCATAGTTTAAATTGGATTTGATTAGATTTGAATCTGATTCATAGTTTCATTGCTTTTCCATTGAAATTGTGATTTGATCGTCGGTTCAGTTAGATCTGTTCTGAATCAAATTACAGTTTTAATTTTGTTTTGTTTTATTTTCAAAATCAACCTCCAAAGTTTTGTCTAACTCGCCCAAGAGATTAGATAAATATTTTGATTTAATTCACCTCCCTGTGTTCGACCTGTATGCTACACACCTGTATGCTTGCAGAATTTAATTTAAATGTCGCGCTTTTCTGATTCATAGACTAGCGACGATCACATTATACCCGTGGTATTTTCGAAGAAATCAATTTGTGATTTGACATGTATGACGATGTGGCATTCAAAGTGAATGGTGGTCAAGTGTTTCAAAAGATACGCAATGACCTCAAGCCTCATCAACCAGGAAATGACAGAAATCGGGCAGGCAGCATGGCTAAGTGGGTCGCTCCCATTAGGGTGTATATCGCCTATCTAGAGAAAATCCAATTCATTCTTTTATTTATTCGATGTTGTCCCTTTTCGGGAAGACGGTGGGTAGCTTCCAACCGTTAGTGATATACATTCGATACACTCAAGCAAAATGAGTGGTCAGTCATGTGAGGGCTGGGTTGCAAGATGTTTTTGTTGAACCCATTGTATTTGCCTCTAGAGATACACTATCGGCAGGTGGTCCCATACCTTGTCATAGTTGGAATCCAATCTCCAATAAGCGCCCACGGATTTGTTTGTATACTATATGTAGAACGTGAGATGCAAGCGTTCTGCTAGATTCTAATTACTTATGATTAGACATTATTATAATATCATAGAAGTATTGATTTTTTTCAAAATTGTTTTGGGTTATCGTAAGGTAAATACCATCCTTGTTTATGTGTGGATCGGTCTTACGATTATCTTTTCTTTTGTAAAGGATTTTGAAAAATTAATCCAAATGATTTGAGTTTACTCACACCAGTCCCATGACTGACCCAGAGTTTATTTTGTTTTTGTTTTCCCTAAACTCTTGGGTGCCCAAATTTGTATGGGCTATCAAGTAGTTCAGTTCTTTACAAATACAATTGGAGGAGCATGAAGCAGGAGGCTTGTAAGAACCCGTAACTTCCCCGTGAAGGAAAGAGCGGATACTTTGAGAACAACACACAAATGAACGCAGACGGAAGAACATTTCATTGCTATTACAACAATTCCATCAGATACAAGAATATACAGAGTATGGATGAATAAATTACATTTGATAAATATCAGAGGTTACAATAAATTACATAGCAGCGGAAAATAATACAAAGCACAACTGAAGGTGATATACGGATACAGAGCTTTCCGGATATCATTCCAGCTGTAAACCAGGATCCTGTGAATATAAATCTGCAAAACCAAAACTACTAGCTGCCCGTGCGGAAATAGGGGCACCCAGAGTTTAGGTTAAAACAATAAACTCCAGGTCAGTCATGTGATTGGTGTGAGAACTAAAACAGTTATTAATATTGGTTTTAAAGTTAGGTAAATCAAGGGACCACGCCGTATAACACGGAACGGGTTTCCTCCCAAGAATACCAGTGCATAGAATAAACAGCGCAATGCTTTTTCAAAAAATGAAGCTATTATAAGACCCAGGTCCCATCACACTTTGCAATGCAAGCCGGAGGATAGGGTTTTCCCTTATAATAGCTAAACATGCTTGGTACGTTTAAAACAAATCATTTGATACTATAATAAGTGTATAGTGTCAAAACAATTTCAATCATAAATATAAATCATAGACGGCATGGGTACCATATATCATGTCGCCATACTAGTTCTACAATTAAAACCGCAATACACGTATTGGAAATTGGATTTCCGTCATGAGTCGAGGCAAGGGGCAAGCTCCTCTCCGCGTTCGAGACACTCTAGCAAATGCCTCAGGGTTACGCACTCTGGGCAACCCTGGATCTTCAGGGCCGGTCCTCACTTACGTTAGAGGATTGGCAATTCCTGAACACACGTTTCCCGGTCCTTACAGACCTAAAATCGAGGCGCCTCGCATTCCAACAACCACAAAGGTGAAAAGTATATAAATGTCAGGGCTGGTAAGTCACTGACACCACCAAAGCTAGAAAGAAACGTCGTGCTCTCCCTGCAGTCCGTATCCCGTTTTTAACTCATACCGAGGTGTGAGGCTCGCGAACTCACGTTATACACAAAGCTGCCACATAGGCGTGCTTTGATCATCAACCACAAGACTTTGCTTTTCAACAGAAGCCTTGATCATTGCATCTTAGCGTGCCACACAGGCAATTCATGCCATGCGACTGATGTCCATCGATATACAACCTCTAAGCTCGTACGTCTTAGAGAAGGGCGTTAAGCGAAAGAATAAATTCTCCGCCGCCAAACAGATGTATATTTAATAGAAATCAAGCAACACAGAATAAAATCCAATGTCAGACACATAATCCATTTACAAGTCCGTTCTGGGTCTGAACGAAACCGGAGGCACTTTCCTCGCATATCCATCCATCTCCAAGTACGTCTAGACGACCACCAACTATTTCCATCCTCTTGGGTGTACAGCCCAATCAGGATCGTCAGTAATTATCCAAACGATGTGAAAACTTCCGGTCTTCGACCACCGTCTTCATCTTCGACATATCGTCGAATCGGTTATTCAGAATGGGTATAAACCCGGACTTTCTGAACAACCCGCGTATATTAAAAGCAAATGTTACACAAACACAACATACGCCTCATTCCAATTCATTAGTCACTAACCGTAAATTAGCAAGAGAACAATTTCCCAAATATTAACCCCGAAGGCCGAAACCAACATCAGATCAATATCCAGGAAACCATTCTTCTTAACTAACCTACAGTTAGTTTCTAAATTCCACATTCTTAGGGAAAAGTTCCCATTAATTTTATCCAAGATAAATTCTTTAAAATTTATCCTTTAATCTTCCTTTGGATGTCATTTCAAACCAATTTACGGTTTTCCAAACTTGTCGAGATTAGCGAACCGCACCGAAGTAATTATTTATTTTATTTCCCAATCCCAACCTATTCATCCCATGAAGCAAAACTGGTAGTACTCCATATCTAACACCACGGTGTTATCGGTAAAATTAATTACCATTTCACGTTCAAATCTAATTAAAGATTTAACTATCGCTTTGGAGCAAACTGGTGATACTCCATTCTCGCTTATTTGCCAAATTTGATGAAACAACCCGTATTTCGATAACATGTTAAAACAAGAATCAAGGCAGAATTTAAAATTAAATTCTGAATCAAGTAAAACAGGCTATGCCATTACATTCGTCTCGGAAAAATATGCGAAATAGAGTCCGAGTTTTCAAAAATCGGAGTCCGTATGACCCGATTAAGGCCCAACGAAGTTTTCAGAAAATTTCAAAGTAAAAACAGATTTCAAATTCAAGTTTGAATTTGGAAATTTGGGCCAGTTTGGGCCAGGCGGGAAAATTCCCGCCAGAGCACCCAAGTCGACAGCCCTGTCGACTTGGGAGTCGACTTAGTTGGACCCAAGTCGACAACCCTGTCGACTTGGTCCATCCGGGCAGTTCTGCCTGGTGCACCATTTTGAGATTGTGTTGAGCTTGGGGGCCAGATTCGGTTTTAAGGGCTGAGATTGCAACTAGGGTTAAATCCTATGGCCTAAAACACTTGCCTAATCTATAAATAAGACCCTAACCTAACCCTAAATCATCATTATTCATTCATGCAACTAAACTATGGAAAAAATTTACCTCTCATGGCCTCCACTCTCTTCATAAAATTTCTAAATTGTTTCTATGAGAGATTTTCCATGCATACAAGTGTTTTCAAGCTTGTATGAGTGTCATTAGCTTGCATTCAAGTCAAGTTTCTATCTTTGCATCATAAAGCAAGGGTTTTGATCATTTTGGCTCAAGGGTTTTTATGTTAGAGCTTGCATTTTGGGTCTATTTGATTGCATAAGGGCTTCGTCATGTCTTTTGTGCCTTCATAGCAATGTAAGCCCTTTCCCTACTCTTAGATATTAACTATGAAGTTAAATGTTCATGTTGCAAGCTTGGGGTTGATCATTGAGTATAATACATGCTATCATGTCATGCAAGTTTATGAAGTCTTCATCTTGATCTTGTGGTCATAAAGCTTTGGCCTTTATGTTAAATGTTGCATTTTGGCAACATGAGAACTATCATACCTCTTATGATAGCTTGCATGTAATGTCATATGTGAACTTCTAGCCATCTTTCTATGTCATTTATCATCATGATTCGCTTATTTGCCAAGTTTGAACACGTTATGCATGTTTTTGAGGCTTAAGAATGTAACATGCAAGTTAATGAACACATTATGTCTCATTTGCCACCATGTTCAACTAGTGGCTTTATACCCCCTTTTGTCATGCCTTTGACAAGTTCCTTCTTTGAATCCATTATGCGAGTTTAAAAGCGCTGGGCTCACATTATGGGAAAACATAATGACATGAACATGATTTGGGTAAATGGGTATAAACATGACAACATGTAACGTTAAATATGACATGTGTTTATACTTGAAAACATGACTTGAAATATAACATGGAAGTTGACATGTAAGTATGCTTGAAAACATAAGCTTGGGAATTTACCTATTAAGTTAGGTCTACCCATTGGGAATTTATCTATTAAGTTAGGTCTACCCAATTGCTTGAAAACTTGTAATATGTGTTGGAAACATAATGGACATGACACTTAGATAATATAAGTGTGGCCAACTCGAGGTTGGGTTGAGTTTGCAACGTAAAACTACCCGGAACCGACCGGCCTAACTAGTGGTTGCAAACAATAGGACCCAATGTGGGAAGTTGGTCATGTTGTGCTTGAACCCGAGGTTAGACCAAGTTGTGGTGTAAAGCTACCCGGAACCGACCGGCTTAACTAGTAACCACAACAAAGTCTAATGTGAGAGGTGAAGGTGCATTAAGTAATTAATGCCACATGATAGGGTTAAGTTAATTTGATTAATGACTCTTAACCAAATATGACATGGACAATTGGGTTAAGTAATTTGATTAGGCTAATGATACTTAACAAAACATGACAAGGTTGGGTAGGTTAAGTAACTTGATTTGCCTAATGACACTTAACCATTTTTATATGACTAGTGGACGGGGTTAAGTGAACCAACACTTAATCAATCCAACGCGATAACTTGGTAAGGTTAAGTAAGTTTTCTTAATGACGCTTAACCGAAAAATACGGTTAACGGATGGGGTTAAGATTAGACTCAACTAGTCTAAACATGGAAATCGGATGGGGTTAAGTTAGCCTAGACTTAATTAATCCCACTTGGTAGTTTAATGGGGTTAAGTTAAACACTTAACTAATCTAAACATGATGAATTGATGTGGTTAAGTGACCTATACTTAACCAATCTAACTCGTTAATTTATTGTGGTTAAGTTAACCAATACTTAACCAATATAACGTGAAAACATGATAAGGCTAAGTCACGAATCGCTTGAATACACTTGACCGATTTGACTAAGTAAATTGATAGGGTCAAGTTAATATATACTTAACTAATCTAGAATGATAATTGGACGAGGTTAAGTCGTGAATTGCTTAATATACTTAACCAACTTGAGCATGGTTTGTAGGGTTAAGTCTTGAACTTGGATACTTAGCCAATTTTGACATGATTTGTAGACGGGCTAAGTCATGAACTTAAGTGACACTTAATCCATTATGTAAACCCTAGTTCTGAGGATTAGGTGGATAACCGTAGTTAACAAGGATAACGGGAATAAGGCTAAGTGGTAAACCTTAGTTGAAGAATAACTAAGTAATGATTCTTAGTCAAGGAAATTTAGACCAGTTCATAGATAGATGAGTAACCTGATACGGTAGGTCATCGTTTAAGTATACGAGTAGGAGCAAGTATCTGATTTAGATAAAGGCTCCAGCGAACTGGGTAACGAAGCAGCGGCTTCGGGGAACGTGAGGGTATTCTTGGTATCCCTCTATGAGCTGTCAGGTGATTATACTAGGCTCATGAGAGGTTAAGGTTTGTGTTAGAAAAACCAAGAGTATGCCTTGGTTGCTATACGAGCGACCTAAAGACGGGGATGGATAGGGGATAGTCGACGATACACGGTCGTACCCTAGATAGCATTTCGTCAGGCTACCTACCATCTTTGGTCAAGCGTGTACGTACGGAAAGGCAGAGAACACCCAAAAGACCATAATTGCTATCTAATTATGGTTGCGGTAAGGCTTGGATGTGGGTTGGCCAGTGTTGTGTTCTCATACAGGATTTATCCTGTCTTGTCTTTCACTAGTTGAGGGAGTGGTCTCGTGGGACCATAGCCACGTATAAAAAAAACAGACCTTAGCATATGCATCGGCAGATAAATCGAAAGCTCCCGACCGAGTCCTGTATTTCCTGGTCTGCCCTGTGACAGGACTCGGATGGCACGATGTGATACATGTGCATACAGTCATGGAAAAACAATTCACGATGAATGCGTGGGAAAAAGGGCGTGGTTGACGGTTAGCGTAAATCCTAGTGGCCCTGGGTGGTTGAACCAAAACCGAGATACGAAAACGTGCAATAGGTAAGCATAATCCCTAGTAGCCCTAGGTAGCATAAGTCCTAGTTGTACAAACGATAATTCATGTTGGAAGACCCCAGCTAGGTTTAGAGTAACAGTCCAAACCGATCTCAAGGATCATGGAACTATGTTAAAGTAATATAGAATCTCATGGGAAAGCCCGTATGGTCTACGGCAAGGGACTAAACTTATACATGGAAAGGAACGTACGAGTTGAGTAACCTATATATGCAATATACTAGGTTGACATGGACCATTACACGACTTTTGAGTAAGGGTCATTCATGGTTAACACATGATACGGTTGGGATACTAGTACGGTAGGTGCAGAGCTAAAAGACAGGATAGATACCATGGGATGTTATACGTGATAGATATCTTGGGGATATTATACTTGATAGGAACTTGACGATGGGATACCTTGTTTTATCTTGACATCGTAATTTATCATGACACCTTAGTTTATCTGAGTTCAGTAGTCCATCCTGTTATTTTGATTTAGCTTATCTATCTTGTCATCATGCTTATGTTCATCTCAGTTTCTCATGTCAGTTAACTTTACTAGTTTTTATGCTAATAGTAGATAGGGCTTACTCAGTCTTTTTGACTGACCCGTTTTGTTTCGCCTCTTTTCTTCCGTTTTACCCCCCAAGTTACAGGGAGGAAATACTGTTGTTTAGTCCGGACTTCTTCTGCTTGAAGGTCATCATGGATGGCTTGGACTTTTCTTGGCTATGGCTACTTTACTGTTTTCACTTGGGGAATAATTTATGAAAAAGTCTTTATGCTTCTTTAACTATTGCAAGACAGGTTTTTGATGTACTCTGATGTAAAAGGCTTTAGAACTTATTTATTCATGTTATGAAAGTTTGATTTTACTTCCGCTATTTTATATGTTCTGTCTTGTGATATTTCTGTGCATGTTTACCAATAATGCCCCTCTAAAGCTAGTGCATTCCCTTGCAAGTGACCCTAGCGGAGGTGGGGTGTTACACGTGGTATCAGAGCAGAAGGTTACCAGACTGGGCAAAAGTTTTTAAAGACCTTTTGAAAACTATTTGAAAATCATTTACAAAGAATCATTTTTTTCAAGAAAATTTTCTTTTAAAAGAAAAAGGCTATTCCCCAAAGGCCATTAGCACTATCCTTTTTTCCTTAATTGAATCGCTTTTCCTTTCTTTCCTCCATCTGTAGTCACAGTAGTTTTAACTGCGACTAGTCTTTTCTCTCTACGAAAGTGCTTTCCATACGATGGAGGTGGTTCTCGAGAGACCAGTGGCCACGTTATAAGAAAGGATAGTGAGAAAGAGGATAAAAGATACGAGATTAAGGATGAGCAACTTGTTGGTATGGCTTAGTCCTCAAAGGAAGGAGAAAGATGAACAATGAAACCCATGACGAGAGAGTACCTTTGGCATGGTAAAACGGGGCGGATAGTTAAGTATTGTGGGACAAGGACAAGATCATCGTGAAGACAATTGTATACCCTCACTAGAGTACCTGAGTAGGGGGATAACATCCTTGTTGAAGATCTAGTTATTCTTTTCTATCATCCCGCCAAGACTTGGTTTTGATCCTCACATCATTTAAGTCCGCTTCGGTAGTTGAGTCTCTGCACCTTAAGTACTAGCGTAATAGAGAATCCCATTTTTGTCTCAAAGTCCTATGGGAGAATCAGTCCATTTATTCATGGCTTGTTTGGATTTGGGAATGTCTATGCCCAAGTATTGAGTTTGGAAATAATGCTTATGTTTATAAGCTATGGATGGATTCTAGGGATGAAGTGGTTATCCAGTAGGGGGTGCCACTCTCGGTTTTGATAGGAGGGTAGTTAGACCTTTTGAGTAGCCTTGGTAACACCCTCGAAGTATCGTGTAACCTTTTGAGGTTCTGTCATGACTAGTTACTTAGAATCCCTTGATGCCTTTATTGGAAATTTGAAGCCCGATCGAGTGGTGTTCGCCAATAAGATGGATGGTTTACTTCATTTATGCATGGGTTATAGAGATCACCCTAGTAAGTGCGCTTGATAACCTAGTTGGCATCTGTTTACTTTCAAGAGGAAGTTCTTCTACGTGGAATACCTTATGGTACGAGGTCCGAGATTCACTAGTGAATTTTGGAAAGCTCGCATGAGATCATGAGTACGCAGTCATGTTTCCGTCAAGTATTCTAGGAAAAGGATAAGTGCAAGTGGAACGAGAGGCGACGAAGAAATGAGTTCCAACTCATGTTATGGAAACAGGAAATAGGAAGCTACGAAATCGCGAAGTTAAAAGACGGTCAAGGCACAATGGAATTAAGCTCAAGGAAATCCAACTTTGATACGCGCATGCTATCTCTCTTGGGAGTATATCCTTGATCCCTGTTTTCTGTAGAGCTTACTTGTAGGCTATCTTTCATGGACATCCTCCCGGTCCTATTTTCTGTTACAAACCCCGTAAGGAGTTTGTCTTGTTTATCTTCTCGACTCTGTTTCAGGGAATCCTAGGTAGAACCCTATGGATGTAAACATGTATTTGAAACATGTTATGATTGATATGGTTGCAAGTGGTTGCTCGTGGATGCGCGAATACACATTAGATACTAGCTCGACTCGGTCACATTTCATATTGCATATGCACGAGTATTTATATTTGTTTATGGATGAAATCGAATGTATTATCATGCGGTCGTTGCATATGAATGAATGATTGTGCACGCATATAGCATCTATATGACTAGGATTATTTGCATACATGTTGGATTCATGGCACTATACATATTTTGCATTAGAAAGATTATTCAGGCCTGATCATTAGCATTAGCTAAGGAACATGTACACACACGTTTTGCATATATTCATACAGCATTAGAAATCATCTAAGGACAATGGTTGCTTGTGGATGATGTTTTGAGTAGATGGATGATGGATGGTAGGATATGTTCTTCCTAACGTGGAGATTTCGGGGACGAAATCCTAAAAGGTGGGGAGAATGTAACAACCCGTATTTCGATAACATGTTAAAACGAGAATCAAGGCAGAATTTAAAATTAAATTCTAAATCAAGTAAAACGGGCTATGCCATTGCGTTCGTCTCGGAAAAATACGCGAAATAGAGTCCGAGTTTTCGAAAATCGGAGTCCGTATGACCCGATTAAGGCCCAACGAAGTTTTCAGAAAATTTCAAAGTAAAAACAGATTTCAAATTCAAGTTTGAATTTGGAAATTTGGGCCAGTTTGGGCCAGGCGGGAAAATTCCCGCCAGAGCACCCAAGTCGACAGCCCTGTCGACTTGGGAGTCGACTTGGTTGGACCCAAGTCGACAGCCCTGTCGACTTGGCTGTCGACTTGGTCCAGCCGGGCAGTTCTGCCTGGTGCACCATTTTGAGATTGTGTTGAGCTTGGGGGCCAGATTCGGTTTTAAGGGCTGAGATTGCAACTAGGGTTAAATCCTATGGCCTAAAACACTTGCCTAATCTATAAATAAGACCCTAACCTAACCCTAAATCATCATTATTCATTCATGCAACTCAACTATGGCAAAATTTTACCTCTCATGGCCTCCACTCTCTTCATAAAATTTCTAAATTGTTTCTATGAGAGATTTTCCATGCATACAAGTGTTTTCAAGCTTGTATGAGTGTCATTAGCTTGCATTCAAGTCAAGTTTCTATCTTTGCATCATAAAGCAAGGGTTTTGATCATTTTGGCTCAAGGGTTTTTATGTTAGAGCTTGCATTTTTGGTCTATTTGATTGCATAAGGGCTTCGTCATGTCTTTTGTGCCTTCATAGCAATGTAAGCCCTTTCCCTACTCTTAGATATTAACTATGAAGTTAAATGTTCATGTTGCAAGCTTGGGGTTGATCATTGAGTATAATACATGCTATCATGTCATGCAAGTTTATGAAGTCTTCATCTTGATCTTGTGGTCATAAAGCTTTGGCCTTTATGTTAAATGTTGCATTTTGGCAACATGAGAACTATCATAACTCTTATGATAGCTTGCATATAATGTCATATGCGAACTTCTAGCCATCTTTCTATGTCATTTATCATCATGATTCGCTTATTTTCCAAGTTTGAACACGTTATGCATGTTTTTGAGGCTTAAGAATGTAACATGCAAGTTAATGAACACATTATGTCTCATTTGCCACCATGTTCAACTAGTGGCTTTATACCCCCTTTTGTCATGCCTTTGACAAGTTCCTTCTTTGAATCCATTATGCGAGTTTAAAAGCGTTGGGGTCACATTATGGGAAAACATAATGACATGAACATGATTAGGGTAAATGGGTATAAACATGACAACATGTAACGTTAAATATGACATGTGTTTATACTTGAAAACATGACTTGAAATATAACATGGAAGTTGACATGTAAGTATGCTTGAAAACATAAGCTTGGGAATTTACCTATAAAGTTAGGTCTACCCATTGGGAATTTACCTATTAAGTTAGGTCTACCCAATTTCTTGAAAACTTGTAATATGTGTTGGAAACATAATGGACATGACACTTAGATAATATAAGTGTGGCCAACTCGGGGTTGGGATGAGTTTGCAACGTAAAACTACCCGGAACCGACCGGCCTAACTAGTGGTTGCAAACATTAGGACCCAATGTGGGAAGTTGGTAATGTTGTGCTTGAACCCAAGGTTAGACCAAGTTGTGGTGTAAAGCTACCCGGAACCGACCGGCTTAACTAGTAACCACAACAAAGTCTAATGTGAGAGGTGAAAGTGCATTAAGTAATTAATGCCACATGATAGGGTTAAGTTAATTTGATTAATGACTCTTAACCAAATATGACATGGACAAATGGGTTAAGTAATTTGATTAGGCTAATGATACTTAACAAAACATGACAAGGTTGGGTAGGTAAAGTAACTTGATTTGCCTAATGACACTTAACCATTTTTATATGACTAGTGGACGGGGTTAAGTGAACCAACACTTAATCAATCCAACGCGATAACTTGGTAAGGTTAAATAAGTTTTCTTAATGACGCTTAACCGAAAAATACGGTTAACGGATGGGGTTAAGATTAGACTCAACTAGTCTAAACATGGAAATCGGATGGGGTTAAGTTAGCCTAGACTTAATTAATCCCACTTGGTAGTTTAATGGGGTTAAGTTAAACACTTAACTAATCTAAACATGATGAATTGATGTGGTTAAGTGACCTATACTTAACCAATCTAACTCGTTAATTTATTGTGGTTAAGTTAACCAATACTTAACCAATATAACGTGAAAACACGATAAGGCTAAGTCACGAATCGCTTGAATACACTTGACCGATTTGACTAAGTAAATTGATAGGGTCAAGTTAATATATACTTAACCAATCTAGAATGATAATTGGACGAGGTTAAGTCATGAATTTCTTAATATACTTAACCAACTTGAGCATGGTTTGTAGGGTTAAGTCTTGAACTTGGATACTTAGCCAATTTTGACATGATTTGTAGACGGGCTAAGTCATGAACTTAAGTGACACTTAATCCATTATGTAAACCCTAGTTCTGAGGATTAGGTGGATAACCGTAGTTAACAAGGATAACGGGAATAAGGCTAAGTGGTAAACCTTAGTTGAAGAATAACTAAGTAATGATTCTTAGTCAAGGAAATTTAGACCAGTTCATAGATAGATGAGTAACCTGATACGATAGGTCATCGTTTAAGTATACGAGTAGGAGCAAGTATCTGATTTAGATAAAGGCTCCAGCGAACTGGGTAACGAAGCAGCGACTTCGGGGAACGTGAGGGTATTCTTGGTATCCCTCTATGAGCTGTCAGGTGATTATACTAGGCTCATGAGAGGTTAAGGTCTGCGTTAGAAGAACCAAGAGTATGCCTTGGTTGCTATACGAGTGACCTAAAGACGGGGATGGATAGGGGATAGTCGACGATACACGGTCGTACCCTAGATAGCATTTCGTCAGGCTACCTACCATCTTTGGTCAAGCGTGTACGTACGGAAAGGCAGAGAACACCCAAAAGACCATAATTGCTATCTAATTATGGTTGCGGTAAGGCTTGGATGTGGGTTGGCCAGTGTTGTGTTCTCATACAGGATTTATCCTGTCTTGTCTTTCACTAGTTGAGGGAGTGGTCTCGTGGGACCATAGCCACGTATAGAAAAAAAACAGACCTTAGCATCTGCATCGGCAGATAAATCGAAAGCTCTCGACCAAGTCCTGTATTTCCTGGTCTTCCCTGTGACAGGACTCGGATGGCACGATGTGATACATGTGCATACAGTCATGGAAAAACGATTCACGATGAATGCGTGGGAAAAAGGGCGCGGTTGACGGTTAGCGTAAATCCTAGTGGCCCTGGGTGGTTGAACCAAAACCGAGATACGAAAACGTGCAATAGGTAAGCATAATACCTAGTAGCCCTAGGTAGCATAAGTCCTAGTTGTACAAACGATAATTCATGTTGGAAGACCCTAGCTAGGTTTAGGGTAACAGTCCAAACCGATCTCAAGGATCATGGAACTATGTTAAAGTAATATAGAATCTCATGGGAAAGCCCGTATGGTCTACGGCAAGGGACTAAACTTATACACGGAAAGGAACGTACGAGTTGAGTAACCTATATATGCGATATACTAGGTTGACATGGACCATTACACGACTTTTGAGTAAGGGTCATTCATGGTTAACACATGATACGGTTGGGATGCTAGTACGGTAGGTGCAGAGCTAAAAGACAGGATAGATACCATGGGATGTTATACGTGATAGATATCTTGGGGATATTATACTTGACAGGAACTTGACGATGGGATACCTTGTTTTATCTTGACATCGTAATTTATCATGACACCTTAGTTTATCTGAGTTCAGTAGTCCATCCTGTTATTTTGATTTAGCTTATCTATCTTGTCATCATGCTTATGTTCATCTCAGTTTCTCATGTCAGTTAACTTTACTAGTTTTTATGCTAATAGTAGATAGGGCTTACTCAGTCTTTTTGACTGACCCGTTTTGTTTCGCCTCTTTTCTTCTGTTCCCCCCCAGGTTACAGGGAGGAAATACTGTTGTTTAGTCCGGACTTCTTCTGCTTGAAGGTCATCATGGATGGCTTGGACTTTTCTTGGCTATGGCTACTTTACTGTAACAACCCGTATTTTTGAATAACATGTTATAACATAAATGGAGGCAGAATTAAACTGTAAAATCTGAATCAAGGGAAACGAGCTATGCCATTGCGTTCGTCTCGGAAAAATACGCGAAATAGAGTCCGAGTTTTCGAAAATCGGAGTCCGTATGAGCAAGATATGGCCTCGCGAAGTTTCACGAAAAATTCCCAAATTAAAGTATACTTAATTAAGTGAAATGGGTTGCGCAGAGAAATATATATATATATATTGATATATATATATATATATATAATTGAAAATTAAATAAATAAATATGCAAAAATGTTCAAAACAGCGAACTGGGAGAGGGGAATAACCGAACCGGCTGATTTTTGAGGTCGACTCGAGCCCGCTGGGTCGACTAGGGGTTAATCCAGGGTGTTTGGCTGTCAACCCGTGGGCCGATTCGCTCAAATGCAGATTTTGCATTTGAATGGTTCTCATGGTCCATCTTTAATCTAAAGGCCCTAGATGGTTCCTACACTTGACTTCTTCCCCAAGACATGCTTTGATGGCTTGGATTGAATCTAGGGTTAATCATATGGCCTAAAACACTTGCCTAATCTATAAATAAGACCCTAACCTACCCTAAATCATCATTATTCATTCATACAACTAAACTATGGCAAAATCAATCCTCTCATGGCCTCCACTCTCTTCATAAAATTCCTAAATAAATTCCGAAGTGATTTTCCATGCATACAAGTGTTTTCAAACTTGTATGAGCATCATTAGCTTGCATTCAAGTCAAGTTTATATATTTGCATCATAAAGAAAGAGTCTTGATCATTTTGGCTCAAGGGTTTTGCTTGCATTTTGGGTTTAATTGATTTCATAAGGGCTTTGTCATATTTTTGTGACTTCTTAAGCATTGTAAGCCCTATTCTACTTTCATAGTTAAACTCTAAAGTTAAATGTATGATATGCAAGTTTATATGCAAGTTTATCATGTTGTGATATGCAAGTTTATATGCAAGTTTATCATGTTGTGATATGCAAGTTTATATGCAAGTTTATCATGTTGTGATATGCAAGTTTATATGCAAGTATGCCAAGTTATGTTATGCAAGTTTGGGTTGAACATTTTGTTCATGCTATCATGTTATGCAAGCTTATTATGGGTTTATGAACATAAAGCTTTAAGCTTTATGCCAAAGGTTGCATTTTAGCAACATGTAAGTTATCATATCTCTTATGATAACTTGCATGTGAGGCTAAATGCGAACTTATGGCCATCTCTACATGTCATTTAGCACCATGTATCACCAATATGCTAAGTTTGGTTTTATGCATGCTTTTGAGGCCTAAAAATGTAATACGCAAGTGTATGAACATATGAACATTTCATATGCCACCATGTTAAGCTTGTGGCTTCAATACCTTTATGTCATGATTATGCCAAGTTCCCTCTTTCTATCCTTTATGCGCTATTGCGATATGTAAGCGATGGGATTGCGTTTGGGGTTGGGTAAACTTAAAAGACATAAAACATAAGCTTGGGAATTTACCTATTAAGTTAGGTCTACCCATTGGGAATTTACCTATTAAGTTAGGTCTACCCAATTGCTTGAAAACTTGTAACATGTTTTGGAAACATGATGGACATGACACTTAGAAAAGATAAGTGTGGCCAACTCGAGGTTGGGTTGAGTTTGTAGCGTAAACCTACCCGGAACCGACCGGCTTAACTAGTTGCTACAAACAATAGGACCCAATGTGAGAAGTTGATCATGTTGTACCTTGAACCCGAGGTTAGACCAAGTTGTGGTGTAAAGCTACCCGGACCCGCCCGGCTTAACTAGTAACCACAACAAGGTCTAATGTGAGAGGTTAAGGCGCATTAAATTAATTAATGCCTCGTGATTAGGGTTAAGTCATGGTCCACTTAATACTTAACCAATTTGGGCTTAATAGATTAATCGGGGTTAAGTCGTGAACTCATCGTTACACTTAACCAAGTTAATCCAGGATTAGCAAGAGGGTTAAACCGTACTTAACCCACTAGAAAAATCCTAGCAATGGGGGCCCACTCCAGCAGTAATCCCAAGTTAGTATCATCATGACCCTAGGGACTAGGCTAGGGTGGGGGCACGATTACTGGACTGGAGGTAAGTGACCAAAAGCGACGGCAGAGGGTACGCCGGTGTAGTTCCGGGCGGACTCTGGTGGTGCACATAGTCCGTAGCCGGAGAAAACATGCACGGGTACCAGTAGATCGGGACTGTGCACTCATGTTCATGGTGTCCAGGGGTTGACACCCTAGGGCTTGATACACCCGAAGGGTGGACCCAGCACAGTTCGACTACAATTTTGATTGGGCCGTATTGACACCAACACGTGACGAGTTAGGCTTAGGGAGCCGATCGACTGGACCGTTTGGTTGGACCTTGTATTAGGGTCATTTCATGTTATTGAGCCAAAGCTTGGGCCAAGGGATCAATACTTGTTTATTCAAGTCATGTTAGTTTGCTAGTACACCTGTGGTGCAAAACCTTAATCCTGATTATGCGATGACACCTTTATCTACCTTGTTAGTTAATCATCATGCTAGTATATTGTTATCCTTATGTTCATCCCTGCTGCTCATGCCAGTTAACTTTATCAGTTTACATTGATTGTAGTAGGGCTTACTCAGTCTTTTTGACTGACCTGTTTTCTTTCGCCTCTTTTCTTCCGTTCCCCCCCCCCCAAGGTTCTCAGGGAGGGAATACTGGAGCTTAGCTTGGATTTCGGATTGCTTGCTTGTGGGATTTCAGCTCATGTACGGTTTCGACATGAAGCTAGCTATGGTTACCACTTAATTGGGGATAGCACTTATTTATTTCAGTTTTTCAGTTGATGTTGTTTTATCTAGACTTGTTTATTTGGAAAGCTATGTTGTACTAGACTTGTTTTGAAATGTTTTGAAATCTTCCGCTGTTTTATCTATGTTATTTACTCTGTTTACATATATACATATGTTCTTGTTCTGCCTTGATATATCATTATGCATGTTTACCTGATTCAAACGCCCCTCCAAAGTCAGAGTGCTTGCAAGAGCCACCCTGGTGGAGGTGGGGTGTTACATTTGGTATCAGAGCATATGGTTTACGAGAAGGAACAAAAAGGTTTTTAAAACTTTTGGAAAACTATTTTCAAAACCAAGTATAAAGTATTTTCCAAAGAAAAGTCTAGTTTATTTTAAAGGCTATTCCCCAAAAAGCCATTAGCAAAATTACTTCGTTTTTCTCCATTCTGAATCTGTCTTTTTCTTCGTTTTCAGTATGGCTGATAACTTTGCTATTCCGGAGGGAGTACACGTACCTGTTTGGTATAGGAGACTTTTGGAGGCTAGGGCGACCGAAGCCGGCCCCGTAGATGTTCCTCCTCCTCCTCCGGTAGTTAATGTTCCTCCTCCTCCTCCTCCGGTGGTTAATGTTCCTCCACCTCCTGTCGCTGAGGTTCCTCTTCCTCCTCCCCCTCGGCATCCTCAAGTGGACTTCGCAAAGACTTGCAAAGATTTCAAAGCAATGGGTGGCAAGAACTTTCAAGGCACTGAGACTTTTGTAGAGGCCAGAAATTGGTTGAAAGAGACCGAGGATTTGTTTGCTATCTTTGGGTTAGACGATCAGAAGAAGCTCTTGTTGGCGGTTTGGCTTATGAAGAATGAAGCCGCTTATTGGTGGGAAGTCACCAATGGTACTAGGCCTGTTGAGACTTGGGCCGATTTCAGGGCAAGGTTCATGCTTAAGTTTCTATCTTCTGCTGAGGAGAATCTGCAAATGGAGAGGTTCATAACTTTGAAACAAGGAGATATGTCTGTCAAAGAATATGTGAACAAGTTCAATCAGTTAGCTCGTTTTGGCTTGGATATGGGGAATACTCCTCAGAAGAAGGCTCTTCGTTTTGCTAGAGGATTGAATGAGCCGTTGCAGGGATTGGCTATGTCACATATTCCCCATGGGGCCACGTGTAATGACCCGGATTCTTATGGGTTAATTTTAACTACTTATTTCCATAATAAATAGTGGGTGGATAATATAAATGGAATTTTATATAATTGAGTTATCGATTTAAAAATAAATTTCGATTTAATATCGAATATATCAAGTTATCAGAATACGAAGTTGATTGAATTAAAATTTAATTCTGAATTAAATTACAGTTCAAATGATCAATAGAAAATTCTGTTTGAATTCGAATAAGAATATTAATTTATTGTCATAGAAATTATTGTTTTAAAATTTGATTTAATCGATTTAAATTAATATCTTCTATAGACGATCAAATCGGACTTCGTGACCTATCCCAGTGTGTCAGGAATAGTGGTATTACCCTAGAATTGACAGTTGTTGGGTTCAGAAAGGAGTTCAGAATTTTGGAGTGTTTTAATTTTAGGATACCAGATGAAAGCTAATTTAAAAAAAACAAATTAAAATTTATTAAAGAAAATTCCTTTTCTTTTTGTATTGACCAAAACCAAGCAGAAAGGAGGGAAATAAAATGGTCGTTGTTTCTTTGTCTTCCACACAATTGTTCAGGGTAAAAAGGATGGCCACACTCCTTAATCACATACCATACCTTCCTTTATAAAAACCACACCCTTCATTCCCTTTTGAATCGAATGAAGAACCACTCCCATTTAAAATCAAAGGAGTGCCTTATTTCCGAAAATCAAAACAGAAAGCTCCACTTAAAAAATGGCCGAACCTAAATGAATTCCTATAAACAGATCGATCCCTTTTTCACTCGTATGGGTCAGCCTTTCAAGCCGAAGGACGTCAGTTGAGTTGCGATGGAAACCGCAAGGCTTGGAGCTCGTACGCGAAGCTTCAGGTAGATCTCGATTTGGTGTGTGGACCTCGATTTGATTTGTGAAGGCGAGTTTGAACATCGCGAGTTTAGATCTAAGATGCGAGCATGAAATTGGAAGTCGCGACCCTCCCTGCTGATGCTCGAACGCTGTCGACAGTACAGCTAGGGATCGAGTTTCTACTCGATTTAGGCAATAAGAAGGAAGGAGGTAGCAGTGTCGATACTGGAATTCGACATTTAAGATTTGAGGGAGTTCGAAGCTGGAAAAAAACGATTTCCGTGGTGTTGAACCAGAGAAGTGACGCATTGCCACTGAAGACTAGAAGCAGCTCCAGGACTGGATGATCACTGTTGCAGTGATTGAGGTGTTAAAAAGGAGAAAGAAGATCGCCTGCAAGGTGCTTGGGAAAATGTCAGAATGGATAAGTGCTGAGTTGAGCAAGGTGATTTTAGGGTCAGTCAATGATGGAGGCAATGGTAAAGGCCGGTAGAAGTACAAGGTCAGCACAGTTTTGAATGATGAAGGAAGATGAGTTAAAGCTTAATTAAGGTAAAAAAAGTTAATTAAATTTATTAATAATGTCATATATAGTATAACTTGTAAAAATAACCATACGATCATATGATTTCAGACTCAACCGAACTCAAGAACGTTAAAGGAGTATTGACAATAATTAAAAGTAAATGGGAAAGGCGTAATCCATTTGAGAAGAATTAAGTTGAAACAATTCAAGTCAATGCTAGACGAGACTGAATGGAATCAGAATGGATATTCGATAAGTAAATAAAGGTGAGTAAACCTCACTCACCATTTAATTAGAATTATTTCTAGTTGTTAAAAATAATTGCTATGCTTGTTTGAATATTGTTTGGTTGATTTAAAATATATATTAGTTATTTAGGACTATTATATATATATATATATATTGGGTTGATGATTGGTTGGATTCCCGCAGTATCATTAGCGGATGCCCGCGGTTTCATTAGCGGATGATTACCCTATACGTCCCACGCTATGATAGTATATGACCTTTATACCGCGATATTCTGCCACGAAGCAGAATGGGTATTATTTATGTGCTAACGTCTGTGGATGCAGGAAAACAGGTTGGAGGAATCCAACTGGATTCCTCAAAAATATATTATCTGTTAGTTGTTTGTTTGATTTCATATATATTTATATATGATGTGTTAAAAATCAAATGATTGAAAATTGGTTGATTTGATTGTTTAAATATCCCTGGAGCTCGAATATTGATTTATAAAAATATCGAAAAGGGTATTGAGATTTAAAAAGGAAATTCTATTTGTATAAATAGAATTTGAAATTTTAAATGAACAATAGAAAATATTAACTTGTTTTGAAGGTATATAAAACAAGTAATCGAATTTATAAACTTTGTTTATAAATGGAAAAGATGGGATTTGAATCGAATTTATAAACGTTGTTTATAAATGGAAAAGATGGGATTTGAATTGAATTTATAAACTTTGTTTATAAATGAAAATATGGGATTTGAATCGAATTTATAAAGTTGTTTTTAAATGAAAATATGGGGTTTGAATTGAATTTATAAACGTTGTTTATAAATGGAAAGGTGGGGTTTGAATTGAATTTATAAACGTTGTTTATAAATGGAAAGGTGGGATTTGAATTGAAGTTATAAACGTTGTTTATAAATAATGCAGAGAATTCAAATGGACTTTGAATATAAGAAATTCAAATAGAATTTGAATATAGAATTAAAATGGACTTTAACTATAGAATTTGAATATAGAATTCAAATGGACTTTAACTATAGAATTTGAATATAGAATTCAAATGGACTTTAGAACTATAGAATTTGAATAGAGAATTCAAATGGACTTTAGAACTATAGAATTTGATATAGAGAATTCAAATGGACTTTAACTATAGAATTTGAAAATAGAATTCAAATGAAGTTTAAATAAAGAGAATTCAAATAGAATTGAATTGGAATTTGAATAAGAAGTCGATAAGGGAACGAGAGTATAAGTATAATTAGAATTTGTTAATATGCAGTTAAAATATATTTGAACATGTCATGTTCAAATATAAAGGTGAAATAGACTGAAAAGTTAAGTAACATATTTGATTAACAAATTGAGTTAAAACGATTGGTATAGTTAAAATAGATTGGACAGGTATAGATATACAGGAGACAGGTATGGAATAAAGTATAGAAGTGAAATAAATAGAATGCCCGACAAAAAGGTACGTATTTAATTCATAAATGAGATTTTATGCGCCGTATCGGCAAGCCGCTTGGCTTTTTCTTTTTTTTTTGAGATAAGAACGACCGGGAAAGCTATTTGAAATTTCCCGATGCTCCCGGTACAAAGGAGGTTATGGCGAATTTTTCCGGGAATTTAAGGAGATAGAATATTTTTAAGATAATTTGATAGTTAGAAATTTACATATCAAAATATATAGAAGTCGATTAGAAAACGAACTTAGAAATAGAATAGTATAATCAAAAAGGAAGTATAAGAATAAAACCTCGTAAGGATAAAAGAGAAAGTATATATGTGTTTAAAGGTGAATAATCAGTTGTATGGTATTGATTATTCGAGTAAGTAGTCTTGTCTGTTTTGACGTTAAATGTTATTCAGTCAAGGTCTGAGAGGTAATTATACCCCAACTTGGTTGATTTCATGATATACCGATAAGTAGCAAGATTCAGGCTCGAAGATCAATGTGGAATAAGAATTAGTTAAATACTGTATTTGGGTTGTCGTAACGATGTTTTACACAACATCTATTTTAACCCAAATATGTGCAAAGCTTGGAAATAGAATAATGTATATTTTCTAAAGTTTAGAAAATAAAAGAAGGCGATATATGGAAATGTTTTCCAAATAACGGATAAGGCCAATATGGTTATTGAAAATATTTGGTTAACAAATATTGATAAAGAAATAAGAGAATAGATTTAATTAATGGAATATTAATTAAAGGCTCAGTGATTGTTGGATGTTTGGATGAACACTTGTTTTATTCGATAGTTAAATCATCGACTATCGAAACACTTGTTTTTATTCGATAGTTAAATCACAGACTATCGAAGTTTTGACCATCGTTGTCAATATGGAGAGACCGGTTGGATTATTATCCGAAGAACCACTCCATATCGGCAGTAGCGTGCGAATCAGATTATATAAAGATAATCGAAGACGGAGTAGAGTGCAAGGACTTTTTCTATTAATAGAAATAGTGCCTTCAGTTCATCCTGTTCCTGGGTGACTTGTATGGATGAATGTCTGACAGAGTATTTCCAGACGATCACGTATATTGATTTCTCCAATCGTACCAAGAGTGGAAGCGGAGAAGGAAACTTCTTTCAGCTAACACGTAATGTACTGTTGAGGACGTCAATCGGTGATTTGATGGATTTGACGATGTGACATTCCAAGTGAATATGGCGTGATGATAAAGCGTAGCTTCTAGCCTCATCAACCGGTAAATGACAGAAATCGGGCAGGCAACATGGCTATGTAGGTCGCACCTATTAGGGTGTATAATCACCTGATCTAGAGTTTCATTTACTTCTAAAAATCTATTGTCGATGCTGTCCCATTCGGGAAACGGTTGCTGATCCCAATCGTTGGTGATATGCATTCGATACACTCAAGCGAAATGAGTGGTCGGTCATGTGTGGCTGAGTTGCAAGATGTTCTTGTTGAACTCGGTGTATTCTCCTCTAGAGATATACCAGCGGAAGGTGATCCCATACCTTATCATAGTTGGAAATCCATTACCCAATACGTGCTTGCGATTTTGACTGTATACATATGTGGAACGTGAGATGCAAACGTTCCACTAGATTGTTATTTACTTGATTTAGACATTATTATAATATCAAAAGAGTTTTGATATAAAGATAAGTCAAGTGTTTGGATTTTCATAAGGGAAAAACCCGTTCCGTGTTATACGGCGTGGTCTTATGAGATATCATTTAGTTTTCTGAAACTGTTTTAAACTATTTACTCATACCAGTCCATGTTGCGTGCTTGAGGCATGTGTGCGCATGATAGGGGGTTCTCGCTTTTCGTTAGGTGGCGAACGGGAGACTCTTACCCCTACATGTCCCGAAAATGAGGGTTGGTTGTGAAGTCGAAAGGCTGGTCGTAAAATATGGTATTGGGGTACCAATGTAAGCCACGGTGGGGTATTACCTTGCTGCTTTGGAGGATGGGGACGGTTGCAAAGCCTACTCAAAATCCGGGTCATTACAGTTGGTATCAGAGCTTAGGTTGAGGGAATACCTAGGCTTGTTGGAATGTGCTCATTAGAGATAGGATCAGTAGTATCCTAGAATGGGTTGAGTGTATATATATACGAGAGAGCGTATTTGTTATTTGATATAAAAACTGTTTTATATTGTGTTGACTAGTCTGTTGAGTGGATTATAAATTTTGGTCGAATCGTGGGACGCCACGAAGTCGATAGGAATTTATAAACACTTGAACAGAAGATTGGACATGATATTATTTTCAAATAGTTAAGTTGATTGTTAGGATTATAATCAAATTAGATTATAAAACAGAAATAGTTATATATATAACCAATGGAATTTGTATATGAAATCAAATATACAAATGTGATAAATTGAAATTGAATTCAATCCAGAATTAAGAATTTAAAATCCTGGGAGTTTGGAGAATATTTTTCTAAAAGGATCTTTGAAAGAAATAAAGCACTGAACTCATTCAGTGGCTGGGAAATAATTCTGATGATGGTCGCAACATCATCAGTGTTCATTTTCGAGTTTCTAAGTGATGAATTGCTGCCTTAGAAAAGTTTTGATGGAAATTTGTTTGAAAAGAAACAAGTTGTTTGAAAATTCAAATGTTTTGAATTTGGGATAGGTATAAATATATGTATATATTTATATAACTTCAAAGGAATTTTGAAATGTGAAATGGGAATATAGATTTCAAATAGAAGTAAATTAAAGGAATTTGAATATATATATATAATTCAAATAGAAGTGAAATAGAATTTGAATTCAAAGGAATTCAAATGAGTTTGAATAAAGAAAATTCAAATAGAAATTGTATAAGAAAATTGAAATGGAATTTGACTTCAAAGGAATTCAAATGGATTTGAATAAAGAAAAGTCAAATGGAGATTTGAATATTAGAATTCAAATGGAATTTGGTCAAATAGAAATTCAAAGAAAATATAAAGTTTGAAATAGAATTTAAATTCAAAGGAGTTAAAATAGAATTTGAATAGAAGGAAATTCAAATATAGAGTTTGAATAAAGAAATTCAAATGGAATTTGAATATTGTAAAAATATAGGATTTGAATAATAGTAGTGAAATAGATCGGGAATATTATGTTGAAATGGATTTGATATATATTAAAAATATATCAGAATGGAGTTGAATTTATTATAAACGAAGTTAAAACGTTTATATTTATAAATATAATTAAAACGTGCTCGCTATAGCGCGGCAGTTCGTAAATTGGCGATTCGAACTTCAATTTAGTATACAGAACTCAATTGAAGTCGGAATTCTTCGAAACAAGAATCGTCGGGACCGGTTGTACAATAGTTTTCTAATGAAAGAGAAAAATCAGGATTTCGTCGTATAGATTTTGAGTTATGTCAAAATCAAATTTTTAGAAAAGCAGCGCCAGAAACCATTAAAAGCCACAATGGTTTATATATATAAGTAAAAGGATTTTTAAAGTAAATAAAATCCGAATGGCCATGGGGAAAATATAGACTTGAGTTATAAAATAAATATGAACTTCAGTGAAGTAAGTGAAATGATTTTTAAGACAAAAATCATATTTTAAATGGTTAAATAGAATTAACTAAATTGGTGAATAATTAGTTAAAGGGAATTTGAATCGAAATTGGGTTTTTGGATAAGTGAGAGAAATTGAGAATTCATATTCAAAATCGAATATATAATTCGAGTTGAAAATTATAATTAGATTAGTTATAATTAGTTTGACATATATTTGAACAAGTGATATTCAAATAAAAAGGGTGAAATAGGCAAAACGATTAATTAGCAACTAGTTAATGGAAATTTGAATGATTGAAATTTAATTTAACTGAAGTAAGTTAAATGGATCTAAATGAATAAATTGAGTAAAATCAATGTGAATATGAATTGGGTGTGAATTAAGGAAAAACCCAAAAGAGTTAAAAGGAAAATATATTTGTAAATCAAATATAAAGGAAATATATTTGTAACACAAATACAAAGGAAGTTATGTGCAAACAAATAGAAGGAGAGATATTTGTAAAAACATTTGCAAATAGAATTTGAACAGGGAATATTTGTAAAACATTTACAAATAGATTCAATGGAAATATTTATTTATAGAAAATAAATAGAATGTTATAAATGAGATATTGATTTGTTAAATAAATAGAATTTAATCAAAGGAATATTCAGAAGATGAATAGAAAATGGAAATCTGTTTTAACAGATAAATAGAAAGGATTAATTTATAAATAATCAGTTTATAAATTAAATTAAATATTTATCATTCGATAAATAGAATATATAAGTCTGAACTTATATAGAGAAGAGATATTGGTTTTTAACACCGATAGTTTTAAATAGAAGGGGTACACAACACTTGTATAAGTGAAGTGGCGTTATTAAAGAGAACATTTATAAAGTGAAGAACCGTTACTAAAAGTAAATCTTTAAAAATGAATAAACGTTATCCAATAGGAGTTATTCGAATAGAAGTCGATTAGAGTTAGAATAAATCGATTAGAATAAGAATTTACCAGTTAGAGTTAATCAGTTAGGGTTAATCCGTAGAGTTAATTGAATATTAGTTATTCAATTAGAATTTATCGAATATTTGTTATTCAAATAAAGAGTTAACCAGATAGAGTTAATTGAACATGGTAAATCGAATTAGGATTTAATTGAATTTTAGTTATTCAATTAAAGATGATCGAATATAGTTATTGAGATAAAGTTAGTCAACCATAGATACTCAGGATAACTTGCCATTTCGTACGACTGCTAGCGTAATTCGCAGGGCTGCAGATAGCCTAGGGCGGTCGGATGCTTCCTAGGGGAAATCAGGCGTAACCATTGTGATCGCTGCGATCTGGAGTCAAGCGAATGGAGTTAAATCGAATAGAGTTTATTCGAATAAGAGTTAAAGGAGTTATCGATTATTAGTAAATCGGAGGAGTTATCGATTATTTGTTAATCGAAATGAGTTATCGATTATAGTTTAATCGAAAGGAGTTATCGATTAGTTTAATCAAAGTGAGCTATAGAATATTGGTTATTCGAAGGAGTTATCGAATTTAGTTATTCGATGGAGTTAATCGAAAAGAGTTAAATCCAATAGAGTTAATTGATAAGAGTAAATTGAATAGAATAAATCGAATATAGTTTATTCGAAGAATGGTTTTCGAATCTAGTTATTCGAAAGAGAGATTATCGAATATAGTTATTCGAAGGGAGGAGTTATCGAATATGGATTTATTCGAAAGAGAGTTATGCAAGGAAGTTTGAAATGTTGAGTATCAACATAAATAAGTTTTGGAAAGGTTAATGGGTTGGTAGCACTTTTCCTACCTTAGCAATTTCGAGGACGAAATTATTTTAAGTGGGGAAGATTGTAATGACCCGGATTCTTATGGGTTAATTTTAACTATTTATTTCCGTAATAAATAGTGGGTGGATAATATAAATGGAATTTTATATAATTGAGTTATCGATTTAAAAATAAATTTCGATTTAATATCGAATATATCAAGTTATCAGAATACGAAGTTGATTGAATTAAAATTTAATTCTGAATTAAATTACAGTTCAAATGATCAATAGAAAATTCTGTTTGAATTCGAATAAGAATATTAATTTATTGTCATAGAAATTATTGTTTTAAAATTTGATTTAATCGATTTAAATTAATATCTTCTATAGACGATCAAATCGGACTTCGTGACCTATCCCAGTGTGTCAGGAATAGTGGTATTACCCTAGAATTGACAGTTGTTGGGTTCAGAAAGGAGTTCAGCATTTTGGAGTGTTTTAATTTTAGGATACCAGATGAAAGCTAATTTAAAAAAAAAACAAATTAAAATTTATTAAAGAAAATTCCTTTTCTTTTTGTATGGACCAAAACCAAGCAGAAAGGAGGGAAATAAAATGGTCGTTGTTTCTTTGTCTTCCACACAAATGTTCAGGGTAAAAAGGATGGCCACACTCCTTAATCACATACCATACCTTCCTTTATAAAAACCACACCCTTCATTCCCTTTTGAATCGAATGAAGAACAGCTCCCATTTAAAATCAAAGGAGTGCCTTATTTCCGACAATCAAAACAGAAAGCTCCACTTAAAAAATGGCCAAACCTAAATGAATTCCTATAAACAGATCGATCCCTTTTTCACTCGTATGGGTCAGCCTTTCAAGCCGAAGGACGTCAGTTGAGTTGCGATGGAAACCGCAAGGCTTGGAGCTCGTACGCGAAGCTTCAGGTAGATCTCGATTTGGTGTGTGGACCTCGATTTGATTTGTGAAGGCGAGTTTGAACATCGCGAGTTTAGATCTAAGATGCGAGCATGAAATTGGAAGTCGCGACCCTCCCTGCTGACGCTCGAACGCTGTCGACAGTACGGCTAGGGATCGAGTTTCTACTCGATTTAGGCAATAAGAAGGAAGGAGGTAGCAGTGTCGATACTGGAATTCGACATTTAAGATTTGAGGGAGTTCGAAGCTGGAAAAAAATGATTTCCGTGGTGTTGAACCAGAGAAGTGACGCATTGCCACTGAAGACTAGAAGCAGCTCCAGGACTGGATGATCACTGTTGCAGTGATTGAGGTGATAAAAAGGAGAAAGAAGATCGCCTGCAAGGTGCTTGGGAAAATGTCAGAATGGATAAGTGCTGAGTTGAGCAAGGTGATTTTAGGGTCAGTCAATGATGGAGGCAATGGTAAAGGCCGGTAGAAGTACAAGGTCAGCACAGTTTTGAATGATGAAGGAAGATGAGTTAAAGCTTAATTAAGGTAAAAAAAAGTTAATTAAATTTATTAATAATGTCATATATAGTATAACTTGTAAAAATAACCATACGATCATATGATTTCAGACTCAACCGAACTCAAGAACGTTAAAGGAGTATTGACAATAATTAAAAGTAAATGGGAAAGGCGTAATCCATTTGAGAAGAATTAAGTTGAAACAATTCAAGTCAATGCTAGACGAGACTGAATGGAATCAGAATGGATATTCGATAAGTAAATAAAGGTGAGTAAACCTCACTCACCATTTAATTAGAATTATTTCTAGTTGTTAAAAATAATTGCTATGCTTGTTTGAATATTGTTTGGTTGATTTAAAATATATATTAGTTATTTAGGACTATTATATATATATATTGGGTTGATGATTGGTTGGATTCCCGCAGTATCATTAGCGGATGCCTGCGGTTTCATTAGCGGATGATTACCCTATACGTCCCACGCTATGATAGTGGATGACCTTTATACCGCGATATTCTGCCACGAAGCAGAATGGGTATTATTTATGTGCTAACGTCTGTGGATGCAGGAAAACAGGTTGGAGGAATCCAACTGGATTCCTCAAAAATATATTATCTGTTAGTTGTTTGTTTGATTTCATATATATTTATATATGATGTGTTAAAAATCAAATGATTGAAAATTGGTTGATTTGATTGTTTAAATATCCCTGGGGCTCGAATATTGATTTATAAAAATATCGAAAAGGGTATTGAGATTTAAAAAGGAAATTCTATTTGTATAAATAGAATTTGAAATTTTAAATGAACTATAGAAAATATTAACTTGTTTTGAAGGTATATAAAACAAGTAATCGAATTTATAAACTTTGTTTATAAATGGAAAAGATGGGATTTGAATCGAATTTATAAACGTTGTTTATAAATGGAAAAGATGGGATTTGAATTGAATTTATAAACTTTGTTTATAAATGAAAATATGGGATTTGAATCGAATTTATAAAGTTGTTTTTAAATGAAAATATGGGGTTTGAATTGAATTTATAAACGTTGTTTATAAATGGAAAGGTGGGGTTTGAATTGAATTTATAAACGTTGTTTATAAATGGAAAGGTGGGATTTGAATTGAAGTTATAAACGTTGTTTATAAATAATGCAGAGAATTCAAATGGACTTTGAATATAAGAAATTCAAATAGAATTTGAATATAGAATTAAAATGGACTTTAACTATAGAATTTGAATATAGAATTCAAATGGACTTTAACTATAGAATTTGAATATAGAATTCAAATGGACTTTAGAACTATAGAATTTGAATAGAGAATTCAAATGGACTTTAGAACTATAGAATTTGATATAGAGAATTCAAATGGACTTTAACTATAGAATTTGAAAATAGAATTCAAATGAAGTTTAAATAAAGAGAATTCAAATAGAATTGAATTGGAATTTGAATAAGAAGTCGATAAGGGAACGAGAGTATAAGTATAATTAGAATTTGTTAATATGCAGTTAAAATATATTTGAACATGTCATGTTCAAATATAAAGGTGAAATAGACTGAAAAGTTAAGTAACATATTTGATTAACAAATTGAGTTAAAACGATTGGTATAGTTAAAATAGATTGGACAGGTATAGATATACAGGAGACAGGTATGGAATAAAGTATAGAAGTGAAATAAATAGAATGCCCGACAAAAAGGTACGTATTTAATTCATATATGAGATTTTATGCGCCGTATCGGCAAGCCGCTTGGCTTTTTCTTTTTCTTTTTGAGATAAGAAGGACCGGGAAAGCTATTTGAAATTTCCCGATGCTCCCGGTACAAAGGAGGTTATGGCGAATTTTTCCGGGAATTTAAGGAGATATAATATTTTTAAGATAATTTGATAGTTAGAAATTTACATATCAAAATATATAGAAGTCGATTAGAAAACGAACTTAGAAATAGAATAGTATAATCAAAAAGGAAGTATAAGAATAAAACCTCGTAAGGATAAAAGAGAAAGTATATATGTGTTTAAAGGTGAATAATCAGTTGTATGGTATTGATTATTCGAGTAAGTAGTCTTGTCTGTTTTGACGTTAAATGTTATTCAGTCAAGGTCTGAGAGGTAATTATACCCCAACTTGGTTGATTTCATGATATACCGATAAGTAGCAAGATTCAGGCTCGAAGATCAATGTGGAATAAGAATTAGTTAAATACTGTATTTGGGTTGTCGTAACGATGTTTTACACAACATCTATTTTAACCCAAATATGTGCAAAGCTTGGAAATAGAATAATGTATATTTTCTAAAGTTTAGAAAATAAAAGAAGGCGATATATGGAAATGTTTTCAAAATAACGGATAAGGCCAATATGGTTATTGAAAATATTTGGTTAACAAATATTGATAAAGAAATAAGAGAATAGATTTAATTAATGGAATATTAATTAAAGGCTCAGTGATTGTTGGATGTTTGGATGAACACTTGTTTTATTCGATAGTTAAATCATCGACTATCGAAACACTTGTTTTTATTCGATAGTTAAATCACAGACTATCGAAGTTTTGACCATCGTTGTCAATATGGAGAGACCGGTTGGATTATTATCCGAAGAACCACTCCATATCGGCAGTAGCGTGCGAATCAGATTATATAAAGATAATCGAAGACGGAGTAGAGTGCAAGGACTTTTTCTATTAATAGAAATAGTGCCTTCAGTTCATCCTGTTCCTGGGTGACTTGTATGGATGAATGTCTGACAGAGTATTTCCAGACGATCATGTATATTGATTTCTCCAATCGTACCAAGAGTGGAAGCGGAGAAGGAAACTTCTTTCAGCTAACACGTAATGTACTGTTGAGGACGTCAATCGGTGATTTGATGGATTTGACGATGTGACATTCGAAGTGAATATGGCGTGATGATAAAGCGTAGCTTCTAGCCTCATCAACCGGTAAATGACAGAAATCGGGCAGGCAACATGGCTATGTAGGTCGCACCTATTAGGGTGTATAATCACCTGATCTAGAGTTTCATTTACCTCTAAAAATCTATTGTCGATGCTGTCCCATTCGGGAAACGGTTGCTGATCCCAATCGTTGGTGATATGCATTCGATACACTCAAGCGAAATGAGTGGTCGGTCATGTGTGGCTGAGTTGCAAGATGTTCTTGTTGAACTCGGTGTATTCTCCTCTAGAGACATACCAACGGAAGGTGATCCCATACCTTATCATAGTTGGAAATCCATTACCAATACGTGCTTGCGGTTTTGACTGCATACATATGTGGAACGTGAGATGCAAACGTTCCACTAGATTGTTATTTACTTGATTTAGACATTTTTATAATATCAAAAGAGTTTTGATATAAAGATAAGTCAAGTGTTTGGATTTTCATAAGGGAAAAACCCGTTCCGTGTTATACGGCGTGGTCTTATGAGATATCATTTAGTTTTCTGAAACTGTTTTAAACTGTTTACTCATACCAGTCCCATGACTGACCCGGAGTTTATTTTGTTTTGTTCTACCTAAACTCTTGGGTGCCTAAATTTGTATGGGCAGTCAAGTAGTTCAGGATTTACAGATATACTGGAAGAGCTTGGAGCAAGAGGCTTCAGCGTTATCTAGTTATAGTGGTTCCGTTGTGTTGTAAGTGATGTATGTTGATATTGATGTATATTCAAGTACAGATTTGTATTTCAAAGTTATGTTATGAAATATATTTATTCGTTCCGCTGTGAGATTCGTGTTACTCTGATGTTGTGTTCTCCTTCTTCTTCTATTCTAAGTTTCTATCTTATCTATCCTCACCCTCTAACTTCTTTCTATTAATGGTTCGAATTTCCGTGATATTTGGGGTTGGACTTGTGTTTTTGGTCAGCTCAAATTCTACCGGATTTTCGGGTCATTACACCACGTTTGAGAGTTTGGTTGATATGGCGTTACTTCAGGGAGATGTCAAGAAAGAAACCAAGATGAGTGATACTCAAGCCAAGAAGACTGATTCCCAGGGAAAAGGAAATCAGGGTAATCCAAGTGGTCAGAGCAGTCAAGGCAATCAGAACAAGAACAAGAGTCAAGGCAACAAGGGGAACAACAACAAGGGCAATAACAACGAGGGCAAGAACAACAAGGGAAAGTGCCATTATTGCGGTTCAGTTGGGCATCTTATTAAGGATTGTAAGAAGAGGAAAAGGAAGAATGGTGAATGCTTTTTCTGCGGTGAGACTGGACATTTCAGTAAGGATTGCCCGAGGAAGCAAGGGCAAGGCCAGGGTCAGACTCAGCATGCTGGACCTTCAGGAGGGCAAGTTCATGCTCTCAATGTCGCTCCAGTTCCCGATCGAGGTAGTATTTCTGTTGAGAGCCTTTTATATATTTCTGATTTTCCAGTTCGTACCTTGTTTGATTCTGGTGCATCGCATAGCTTTATCTCATCTGATCTTATTGATAGTTTGCACCTTAGTACTAGCTTGGTAGATGATCCCGTCTGTGTCTCAAATCCTATTGGGGGTTCCGTCCATTTGTCTATGATATGTGGGGATTTGAGGATCTCTATACTGAGTGTAGAGTTCTTGTGCAGTGCTTATGTTCTTGGTTTTAGGGGATACGGATTGATATTGGGCATGGATTGGCTGTCCAGATATGGAGCCATTCTTGATTGTGAGCATAGGGTTGTGAGGCTCGTGACTCGCCTCGGAAACACCCTAGAGATTTCTTGTGATCCGAGAGGTCCCGTCATGTTGTGCTATCTGGAATCACTCGACTCGTCAATGGAAACTCTTCAGTCTGTGAGAGTGGTTCGAGAGTATCCGTATGTTTTCGATGAAGTTAGGGGGTTGCCCCCTAAGCGAGAGATTGATTTCCGCATTTATCTGGTGGATAATGCAAAGCCTGTTTCTTTGCCCGTTCGGCACATGGCTCCGCGTGAAAGGCGGGAGCTAAGTAAGCAAGTGAAAGAGTTGCTTGAGAAGAACTTCATTAGACGAAGTATATCTGAATGGGGAGCGCCTGTGGTATTTGCTACCAAGGCGGATGGTTCTCTCCGACTTTGCGTTGACTATCGAGAGTTGAATAAGCTGACTAAGAAGAACAGACACCCGTTACCGAGGATTGATGATCTCTTTGACCAGCTTGTCGGTGCTTCTGTTTTCTCTCAGCTTGATCTTGCTACGGGGTTCCATCAGCTCAGGGTAGCTGAAGATAGTATAGACAAGACTGCGTTCAGAACTCCAGATGGATTCTTCGAATGGCTTGTCATGCCGTTCGGCTTGACTAATGCACCCGCATATTTCGTGGACTTGATGAGTAGGGTGTTCAGGGAGTTCTTGAACAAGTTTGTCGTGGTCTTCGTAGATGATATTCTGATCTTCTCTAAGGATGAGGAAGAGCACGCAAGGCATCTCATGGAGGTGATGGATACGCTTAGAGCGCATCAGTTGAAGGCCAAGTTCTCCAAGTGTCACTTTTGGAGAAGGGAAGTTAGATTCCTTGGGCATATAGTATCTAAGCAAGGCTTAGCGGTGGATCCCGCTAAGGTAGTGGCAATTCAGGATCGAAAGACTCCAAGGAATGCAACCGAAGTGAGAAGTTTTCTAGGTCTTGCGGGTTTCTACCGGAAGTTCATCAAGGACTTCGCAAAGATATCCGCTCCTCTCACTAAATTGACGAAGAAGAATTTAGTTTTTGCTTGGAGCATAGAATGCGAGCTTGCTTTTCAGAAGCTCAAGAGAGCCCTCACATCAGCACCTGTTCTAGCTTTGCCCGATGGAGGGAAGTTATTTACCGTATACACCGATGCATGTGGCACGGGGTTAGGAGCTGTTCTTATGCAAGAAGGAAGAGTGATATGCTTTGGCGGTAGACAACTCAAAGTGCATGAGAAGAATTATCCCACTCATGACTTAGAGTTGGCAGCAATAGTATATGCACTCAAGGCTTGGCGCCATTGTCTTCTGGGAGAAAGATTTGAGCTTTATACCGATCACAAGTCATTGAAGTATCTCTTTTCTCAGAAGGATCTGAATCTGAGGCAACAAAGATGGATGGAATTCTTGGCGTCCTACGATTTTGAGATAGCTTATACCCCTGGCAAGGGGAATGTGGTAGCAGATGCATTGAGTAGAAGAAGGTTGACCCTAAGTCCTCTATTCGTTGAGATGAAGAATTTAGAGTATGTGGCAACCTTTGATTTCTCTTTGGCGATTGAGTCGATGACCGGTTCTTTAGCATCTCTGGAACTCAGACCTACCCTTCTTTATCAAGTTGGGGCTTCGCAGAGAGAAGACCCTCAGATAGTTGAGATTATGGATAAGCTAATTCGAGGAGAGACGTCTAGTCATCTCGCTCGATATTCTATTGATGACAAGGGTTGGCTGAGGAGAGACGGAAGGTTATGTGTTCCAATGGTAGAAGATCTAGTAAGAAGAGTTCTTGAGGAAGCGCATCGCTCTAAGTTGACTATACATCCGGGCGGAGATAAGATGTATAAAGATATGAAGCGCATTTTCTTTTGGCCTGGGATGAAGAAGGATGTGGAAGAATTTGTCTCTAGATGTATCATTTGCCAGCAAGTTAAGGCTGAGTCGAAGAAGCCCGGTGGGCTATTGCATCCTCTAGACGTTCCACTATGGAAGTGGGAGAGTATTTCCATGGATTTTATCGATGGGCTACCAAGGTCAAGGAAAGGGAATACGAGCATTTGGGTTATTGTGGATAGACTTACGAAGAGTGCTCATTTCATTCCGGTGAAGAGCAAGAGGACCGCATCTTGGCTAGCGTCTATATATCTTCGTGAGATTGTGAGACTACATGGAGTCCCTTCTAGTATAGTCAGTGACTGTGACCCAATCTTTACAAGTCAATTCTGGAATAGCTTGCAAGAAGCTATGGGCACAAGGTTGAATCTAAGTACGGCTTATCACCCACAAACGGACGGTCAAACCGAAAGGGTGAATAGGGTACTCGAGGATCTGTTGAGGCTTTGTATTCTAGATTTTGGTGGTACTTGGGAAGACCATCTTCCTCTTGTTGAGTTTGCATATAATAACAGTTATCGGGCAAGCATAGGGATGGCACCATTTGAAGCTTTATATGGGAGGCCGTGCAAGTCGCCTACATGTTGGTGGGAGACTACAGATGAGCTTATAATTGGGCCTGATATGATCAGAGATACATCCGAGAAGATCGAGTTGATTCGGAGACGGATGAAAGCGGCCCAAGACCGACAGAAATTCTATGCTGACAAGCGAAGAACGGATTTGGAGTTTGATGTTGGGGATATGGTTTTCGTGAAGGTTTCTCCTTTGCGGAATGTGGTCCGATTTGGAGCTGTTGGGAAGTTTGCACCGAGGTTTGTTGGACCATTCCCTATTATAGAGAGGATCGGGCAGATGGCTTATAGAGTGAAGTTGCCCGAGAAGCTTGCTGGAGTACACGATGTTTTTCATGTCTCGCATCTCCGGAAGTGTTTACATGAATCAGCAGAGGTGGTTGAGCCAAGTGTTCTAAAAGATGTAGAAGTGGATAAAGAGGCTACCTTGAGGAGAGCTCCGATTCGTATCTTGGGGACGAAGACCAAGAAGCTAAGGAATCGAGAGGTCAAATTGGTGAAGGTTCAATGGGGTGAAGCCGAAGCAGACGCAACTTGGGAAACCGAGGAGAAGATGCGTGGGCTTTATCCATTCCTTTTTGAGGGTACACTCTCAATCTCTTTTCTTTGTTAGCATATCTTTCTCTTTGCTATCCATATTTATCTAGTTTATCGTGTTAATCTTGTCATGAGAACCTTAGGTAGAAACCCTTTGGATGAAACATGTGTTTGAAACATGTTATGCTTGATGGTTGCAAGTGGTTGCAAGTGTTTGCAAGTGGATACTCGTGGATGCATAATACACGTTAGGCACTAAGATCGGCTCACACACTTTCATACCGCATATGCATGAGTGTTTATGCTTATTCATGGATGAAAACTTGTTATGCTATCACGTGGATGTTGCATATGGATGAATGTTATGTGCACTCATGTAGAGATTATAAATTATGTTAGGAATTTGCATACATATGGACTCATTTCACTAACATATTTTGCATTAAGGGGGTTTACTGAATCAGTAACCTCCTGATTTTCGCATTAGATAAGTACATATACACACACCTTTGCATATGATCATACAGCATTTAGAACCTTTTAAGGACAATGATTGCTCGTGGATGATGTTTTGAGTAGATGGATGATGGATGGTAGGATACGTTCTTCCTAACTTGGAGATTTCGGGGACGAAATCCTTTAAGGAGGGAAGAATGTAACAACCCGTATTTTTGAATAACATGTTATAACATAAATGGAGGCAGAATTAAACTGTAAAATCTGAATCAAGGGAAACGAGCTTTGCCATTGCGTTCGTCTCGGAAAAATACGCGAAATAGAGTCCGAGTTTTCGAAAATCGAAGTCCGTATGACCAAGATATGGCCTTGCGAAGTTTCACGAAAAATTCCCAAATTAAAGTATACTTAATTAAGTGAAATGGGTTGCGCAGAGAAATATATATATATATTGATATATATATATATAATTGAAAATTAAATAAATAAATATGCAAAAATGTTCAAAACAGCGAATTGGGAGAGGGGAATAACCGAACCGGCCGATTTTTGAGGTCGACCCTAGCCCGCTGGGTCGACTAGGGGTTAATCCAGGGTGTTTGGCTGTCAACCCGTGGGCCGATTCGCTCAAATGCAGATTTTGCATTTGAATGGTTCTCATGGTCCATCTTTAATCTAAAGGCCGTAGATGGTTCCTACACTTGACTTCTTCCCCAAGACATGCTTTGATGGCTTGGATTGAATCTAGGGTTAATCCTATGGCCTAAAACACTTGCCTAATCTATAAATAAGACCCTAACCTACCCTAAATCATCATTATTCATTCATACAACTAAACTATGGCAAAATCAATCCTCTCATGGCCTCCACTCTCTTCATAAAATTCCTAAATAAATTCCTAAGTGATTTTCCATGCATACAAGTGTTTTCAAACTTGTATGAGCATCATTAGCTTGCATTCGAGTCAAGTTTATATATTTGCATCATAAAGAAAGAGTCTTGATCATTTTGGCTCAAGGGTTTTGCTTGCATTTTGGGTTTAATTGATTTCATAAGGGCTTTGTCATATTTTTGTGACTTCTTAAGCATTGTAATCCCTATTCTACTTTCATACTTAAACTCTAAAGTTAAATGTATGATATGCAAGTTTATATGCAAGTTTATCATGTTGTGATATGCAAGTTTATCATGTTGTGATATGCAAGTTTATATGCAAGTATGCCAAGTTATGTTATGCAAGTTTGGGTTGAACATTTTGTTCATGCTATCATGTTATGCAAGCTTATTATGGGTTTATGAACATAAAGCTTTAAGCTTTATGCCAAAGGTTGCATTTTAGCAACATGTAAGTTATCATATCTCTTATGGTAACTTGCATGTGAGGCTAAATGCGAACTTATGGCCATCTCTACATGTCATTTAGCACCATGTATCACCAATATGCTAAGTTTGGTTTTATGCATGCTTTTGAGGCCTAAAAATGTAATATGCAAGTGTATGAACATATGAACATTTCATATGCCACCATGTTAAGCTTGTGGCTTCAATACCTTTATGTCATGATTATGCCAAGTTCCCTCTTTCTATCCTTTATGCGCTATTGCGATATGTAAGCGATGGGATTGCGTTTGGGGTTGGGTAAACTTAAAAGACATAAAACATAAGCTTGTGAATTTACCTATTAAGTTAGGTCTACCCATTGGGAATTTACCTATTAAGTTAGGTCTACCCAATTGCTTGAAAACTTGTAACATGTTTTGGAAACATGATGGACATGACACTTAGAAAAGATAAGTGTGGCCAACTCGAGGTTGGGTTGAGTTTGTAGCGTAAACCTACCTGGAACCGACCGGCTTAACTAGTTGCTACAAACAATAGGACCCAATGTAAGAAGTTGGTCATGTTGTACCTTGAACCCGAGGTTAGACCAAGTTGTGGTGTAAAGCTACCCGGACCCGCCCGGCTTAACTAGTAACCACAACAAGGTCTAATGTGAGAGGTTAAGGCGCATTAAATTAATTAATGCCTCGTGATTAGGGTTAAGTCATGGTCCACTTAATACTTAACCAATTTGGGCTTGGTAGATTAATCGGGGTTAAGTCGTGAACTCATCGTTACACTTAACCAAGTTAATCCAGGATTAGCAAGAGGGTTAAACCGTACTTAACCCACTAGAAAAATCCTAGCAATGAGGGCCCACTCCAGCAGTAATCCCAAGTTAGTATCATCATGACCCTAGGGACTAGGCTAGGGTGGGGGCACGATTACTGGACTGGAGGTAAGTGACCAAAAGCGACGGCAGAGGGTACGCTGGTGTAGTTCTGGGCGGACTCTGCTGGTGCATATAGTCCGTAGCCGGAGAAAACATGCACGGGTACCAGTAGATCGGGACTGTGCACTCATGTTCATGGTGTCCAGGGGTTGACACCCTAGGGCTTGATACACCCGAAGGGTGGACCCAGCACAGTTCGACTACAATTTTGATTGGGCCGTATTGACACCAACACGTGACGAGTTAGGCTTAGGGAGCCGATCGACTAGACCGTTTGGTTGGACCTTGTATTAGGGTCATTTCATGTTATTGGGCCAAAGCTTGGGCCAAGGGATCAATACTTGTTTATTCAAGTCATGTTAGTTTGCTAGTACACCTGTGGTGCAAAACCTTAATCCTGATTATGCGATGACACCTTTATCTACCTTGTTAGTTAATCATCATGCTAGTATATTGTTATCCTTATGTTCATCCCTGCTGCTCATGCCAGTTAACTTTATCAGTTTACATTGATTGTAGTAGGGCTTACTCAGTCTTTTTGACTGACCTGTTTTCTTTCGCCTCTTTTCTTCCGTCCCCCCCCCCCCCCAGGTTCTCAGGGAGGGAATACTGGAGCTTAGCTTGGATTTCGGATTGCTTGCTTGTGGGATTTCAGCTCATGTACGGTTTCGACATGAAGCTAGCTATGGTTACCACTTAATTGGGGATAGCACTTATTTATTTCAGTTTTTCAGTTGATGTTGTTTTATCTAGACTTGTTTATTTGGAAAGCTATGTTGTACCAGACTTGTTTTGAAATCTTCCGCTGTTTTATCTATGTTATTTACTCTGTTTACATATATACATATGTTCTTGTTCTGCCTTGATATATCATTATGCATGTTTACCTGATTCAAACGCCCCTCCAAAGTCAGAGTGCTTGCAAGAGCCACCCTGGTGGAGGTGGGGTGTTACATTTACTGTTTTCACTTGGGGAATAATTTATGAAAAAGTCTTTATGCTTCTTTAACTATTGCAAGACAGGTTTTTGATGTACTCTGATGTAAAAGGCTTTAGACCTTATTTATTCATGTTATGAAAGTTTGATTTTACTTCCGCTATTTTATATGTTCTGTCTTGTGATATTTCTGTGCATGTTTACCAATAATGCCCCTCTAAAGCTAGTGCATTCCCTTGCGAGTGACCCTAGCGGAGGCGGGGTGTTACATTTGATAATTTAGATTATCAATCCACATTTCAATCTGATTGCAGATTCAATAAAACTCCATTTACTGGGTTAAAAAACTAGTGTTATTTAAAACACTATTCACGATAAACCCACAAATCAATTCTATTTAAAACCCATTTCAAATCCAATTTATTTATTTAAAAATAAATGGATTTTAATTTTAGTTCAAAACTAGTTCATTTCGATAAAAATCTATTTTTATCTTTTCAAATATGGAGTTTTCGTCCCAATTTTTCCCAAATCATTTCTTATGATTTTACACAAATTATTACTATTTTTAATAATTTTATCAAGGCCCGTACAGTCGATTTCCATCAACGGCCATCGAACTGCACTTACATCGACCTTTTTCAAATTTGATTTGGACGTATCTCCAAATCCAACCGTTAGATTTCAAATTTCTAATATTCGTTAGAAAGCTCTTTTCGATACGAACCCAACGGTTCCGGTTTTAGGAGAATCCGACGGTCGGATCTCCCGTAATGTCCGTTTGAAATAAATGGTCGAAATTCACGAACTGCCGCGGCGCGGCGCGTTCTATTCAGGCCATTATATTATATATATAATATATATAATATATATTTCGTCGATTTCTATTTAAAACGAATTTTATAAATAGTTTTGAATTCGTTTCAAAAACAATTTCATCCTATTCTTTTCTATTCAATTCGAATTTCAATTCAATTTGAATTCAATTCAATTCGTTTTCTATTCAATTCAAATTCGTTTTCTATTTGAATCAATTCAAATTGGTTTTCAATTCAATTCGATTCAAATTCGTTTTCTATTCAATTCGATTCAAATTCGTTTTCTATTCAATTCGATTCAAATTCGTTTTCTATTTGAATCAAATTCATTTCGTTTTCTATTTAAATCGAATTCATTTCCTATTCAAATCAAACTCATTACATATTCAATTCATTTCGAAATCGTTTTATATTCAATTCATTTCGAAATCGTTTTCAATTCAATTCATTTTGAAATCGTTTTCAATTCAATTCATTTCGAAATCGTTTTATATTCAGTTCATTTCGAAATCGTTTTCAATTCAATTCATTTCGAAATCGTTTTCAATTCAATTCATTTCGAAATCGTTTTATATTCAATTCATTTCGAAATCGTTTTCAATTCAATTCATTTCGAAATCTTTTCAATTCAATTCATTTCGAAATCGTTTTATATTCAATTCATTTCGAAATCGTTTTCAATTCAATTCATTTCGAAATCGTTTTATATTCAATTCATTTCGAAATCGTTTTCAATTCAATTCATTTCGAAATCGTTTTCATTTCGAAATCGTTTTATATTCAATTCATTTCAAAATCGTTTTCTATTCAATTCATTTCGAAATCGTTTTCAATTCAATTCATTTCGAAATCGTTTTATATTCAATTCATTTCGAAATCGTTTTCAATTCAATTAATTTCGAAATCGTTTTCAATTCAATTCATTTCGAAATCGTTTTATATTCAATTCATTTCAAAATCGTTTTCAATTCAATTCATTTCGAAATCGTTTTCAATTCAATTCATTTCGAAATCGTTTTATATTCCATTCATTTCGAAATCGTTTTATATTCAATTCATTTCGAAATCGTTTTACATTCAATTCATTTCGAAATCGTTTTATATTCAATTCATTTCGAAATCGTTTTACATTCGATTCATTTTGAAATCGTTTTACATTCGATTCATTTCGAAATCGTTTTACATTCGATTCATTTCGAAATCGTTTTATATTCAATTCATTTCGAAATCGTTTTATATTCAATTCATTTCGAAATCGTTTTATATTCAATTCATTTCGAAATCGCTTTATATTCAATTCATTTCGAAATCGTTTTTCAATATTCATTTCAAAATGAATAAAATCGATATAAATATCGTTCACGTCAAAATGGCGTCAATCTAATCGACACGGCTTCATATATTCCTTCATTCTATTCAACAAATGAATATTTATTTTTGTCAACACACGACTAATCTCAAAGAGTGAGTACTGTCCACGTGTGACTATTTTTGTTAAATTATTTCGTTCAACACATGACTAATCTCAACGGATGAGTACAGTCAACACATGAACCTTTATTTTATAGTGATAAAGATATAAAATTTATTGTTAAAATATTACGTTCAACACATGACTAATCTCAACGGATGAGTACAGTCAACACATGAACCTTTATTTTATAATATTCTTTATTTTCTAAATTGGAATGAGGCCCAATCAATCACCATATAATATTAATTATATGGATTTTCATACATCACACGTATATAATAGCATTGAAAAATAATCAACCATCAACCAAAGTGCACTACACTGTATAAGCATCAAATATAGATATCTAACGCTTATAACAGCCTGTCAATCAATCAATCGACATATTTAGTCAATCAGGATGAGTGAACTTCAAATTTCATCCCAACACCCGTGTGGGGTTTCAAACAATCAAACACAGATTTTATTCGTGCAGTTGGACGATGTGTAAAATTTATCGTCCCAATCAATGTCAGTCAAATCAGTGTACATAAACAAACCGTCCGGTTTGTAAATGAATATTTATTTATTCACATTCACTATATTCATATTCACGCTAAAAATTATATTTTTAACGACAAAACATTTTATTTTAACATATGAATTTCTATTCAGTTCATTCTTTAAATAAAATGATATTTTTATTTTCTAACTTATTTTAGAAAATTTCGGCGACATAACGGCACGATACTAGAAACGGGACGAGGCCCAGCCTTATCCCCGGTCTAGTGAAGGCCCACGCCATTCACACATCAATCAAATTCCCCAAACAACCAAATTTCAACCAAATCATCTAACTATTTTATGCAACCAAACAAACAAGTCCATGGTCTGTGGACGGTTGTGTCGGGTGCTACTAAACACCATTTGCATCCTAGTATATATATATATATATATATAACTATAAAAGAAATTGAAGAGTGAAAAATTCTCACCGATAGCTATCCAATACCACGACTCTTCTTTGATAGAAATCTTCATCGTTATCGCATCATTGTCATCTTCGTTGCCCGTAGCCACTACATATGTAAAAATCGAATTTTTACTCCGTTATTCAATATATAAAAATTGAATTTTTACTTTCACGCTATATGGATAAAAATTCTATTTCTATCCCGCTATTCTTCATATAAAGATTTCGCCTTTTCAAAAATATAGATTTCGCCTTTTCAAAAATATAGATTTCGCCTTTTCAAAAATATAGATTTCGCCTTTTCAAAAATATAGATTTTTATTTCGCTACATATACAAAGATGATATTTTTATATATTTTCTATCTTATAAAGATTACATTTTTATAGTTTCTACTATGAAAAAATCATATTTTTATCCTTCTACAATTTAAAAGATTATATTTTTAATATTCCTATCATGTAAAAATTATATTTTTAATCCTCTACATAAACAAAAATCATATTTTTACGTCTTCTATATAGTAAAGACTATATTTTTAATACTTTAAAAATATAAAAATCATATTTTTATTAATTAAAACATATATGCAAAATCGGATTTTCCTAAGCCTAAAAACATATGAAAAAAATCAGTTTTTCTTTTTCTCCTAAGCAAATGACATAAATAATTAAAGCTTGCTGTTCAATGAGGGAGAAGAGGGGGTTCAGCATCGAAGTGGCGATGGCGGGTTGGTGGAGCGTCAGCTTCAGGAGGAGCTGCGTCGAATGGGGGGTCTCGATGGCGGCGGGCTCCTTGGCCGTCGGCGGAGCTGGAGATGAAGGGGGGGCCAGGTCTCGCGGGTTCGAGAGGGAATGGGGGGGTTTCAATGAGGGCGGAGCAGCAGAGGGCAGGAGGAGGGGGAGGGGATCGCGCTTTGGCGCGAGAATGGGGGGTTCGGAGGTGGCGCGAGGCGGGGTATGGCGGAGGTGGGTGGCGCGCTCCTCGACGGGGTGGCGATTTGGGGTTTTTTTTTGTTTTTTTTCTCTGCCACGATTTAAAAAAGGGGGGCTGAGAGGAGATAAGGGGAGGAATTTATATATATATATTTTTTTAATTATTTTATTATGAAAAAGTTGACTTTTACATACGAACTCGAAACGAGGCCCACCGCCTGTCGTCCATAGCGTTTCACCCCCATTCCGAACACAATGGGATATGTATCGTAAGCTGATTCGACTATTTCAATCAGTTTCCGTTGAAATCAACATATAACTCTATATATTGAATTTGAACGCGCATTTCAATTTACCGGGGTCACATACTAACTAGAAAAATTCTAGAAAAATATTTCCTAGCTTCGTATTGATGATACGGTCCTAACAAAACTAGTTTCGTCGAATTCTAAGTCCGTTGGAAAAATGGCCATTTTCCAGCCGATTAAAATCAACTGAAACTGGTCAAACGCGTTTTCCTTCGCCACGCTCACATATTGATTTCAAAAATTATGAAATTTGGAATCTAGAAATAACTTGACATCACGGATCCAACAAAAGTGGTTTCGTCGAAATCCGAGGTCGTTTGCAAAATTCCCATTTTTAAGGGCCTGAATTCCATAGCGACTATTTAGAATTTTCAACTGGACATATCTTTTGATTTCCGCTATGAAATTTTGATTTTTCAGATTCGTTGGAAAGATATCCTCAATTGGATCCTATTGTTTTTGGTTTCACTAAAATCCGGATTGTGTTGCACCCGGTACATTCAATTGAAGTTTGAAATCGAATTATCGAACTACCACGCCATTTTCAATTCTATTTATAATTTAAAATAAATATTTATATTCTAACGACGATGCGTATAATATATACGTTCGAATTATATTCAAAATAAATTTTCCTTTGTTTTTATTTAAAATGATTCATTTTAAATATTCAAAATTCGCTAAAATTGCCAAAATAAATATTTTAAATTGGTTCAGAATTTCCGGGTTATTACAAGGCTTCAGTATTATATAGCTATTGTTATTTCCGCTGTGTGTAAGTGTTGTATTCTGATAATGCTATAGTGTAGATACACCGTTTTATTGCAAAGTTATGTTATATACTATAATTTACTCGTTCCGCTGTGAGATTCGTATTACTCTGATTCTGTTCTGTGGTGATCTTCTTCTTCTTCTATTCTAATTTTCTATCTTATCTATTCTCACCCTCTAACTTCTTTCTATCAGTGATCTGGAATATTCGATACCTGAATAACTAACATGGGTTTTATGTTGATTTTCTGGGTCAAAAATCCCAGTTCGTTATAGAAATGTTGAAATAAAATATTTACTTGAATAAAATATTGTGTTTGAATATCCAATTGTGTCAGTAGTACATTATTCAATAAATATCGTTATAATCAACAAAATGTTGTAGTATGTGATGGTAGATGTTGCAGTATGTGATAGTTAATGTTGCAGTATGTGATGGTAAAAGTTGTGATAAACTAGCAAAGTGTTGCCATTGGATGGCAAAAGTGTCAATATAGATAATGTACGACCCAACTTTAGGTAAAGTTAGCATCTGTGGTAATATCAGGAAATGTTTCCATTGGATGGTAAAGATGTTGTCTTTGACTTTAGGGCAACGCGGCAAAATGCATCACCAAGAAAATGTTGTCTTTGATCGCATTTTTCCTACAACAAATTTTTTTGGCATTTACTACATCATATCTTGGGGGTTGCAGTAGACCATCTATGGTGTAGTCGTTTATTACAAGAAAAAAGTATATAGCCATGGTTTCGTGAAATATAAATAAGAGAGTATAACAGGGTTGAAATAGAAGTGGATATGAAAATTAAATCATTATTTCTGAAAATGAAATTAAAGAAACCCTTGGATATATATAATAATAAGGGTATCGAATAACATCATTTAGACTGATATATAAGATTGATAATTTATTTCATACCACTTGATTAGGTAAATAAATGATATTTCCAAGGTTAAGAAAATAAAAAGGGATTTTGAGAAATATAGTAATATTTCCAAAATTAAGGAAATAAAATGGGTTTTTATGAAAACATGGCAATAGTTTCGAAGTAAAGAAAATGAGAGGAGTTTAGCGAATACATTATTCTATTTATATGAAGGTATGGTTATTGTTCCAAGGAATCGAAAATCGTTTCGAAAACAGAACAATAGATTTTATTTCAAAATTCGGAATATAAACTGAATTAAGATAAATCCAGGAGATTTATAATTGTAATTCAATTACGTTGAATTTTATAAAGTAGTTTAGTTCCAAAAAACTGGAATTTTATCATGGAAATTGAGTTGTAACCGATTTATGAATTTTGAATAGAAAATCGATAATTTTGGATAATCAGAATGTTTAAGTTAGATTTCGAAAATTAGTTTAGCTTATACTAAAATATTAAAGAACGAGAAGTGAATTAATTAATAAACGAAGTTTAAACATTTATATATAAATTTAATTAGAACAAACTCATCGCGGTGTGGTAGTTCGTAGTTTTATGTTTCGAACTTCAATTAAGTATACATAACATAATACAAGTCGCAATTCTTTGAAACAAGAATCGTCTAGACCTATTGAGTAATAGTTTTCTAATGGAAGAGAAAAGTTTGGATTTCGACTTATAAATTTTGAGTTATGTCAAAATCAAATTTCTAGGAAAATAGCGATATAATCGTTTATAAATTATAACGATTTATGTAACAACCCGGAAAATCAGAACCAGTTTAAATTTTTTATTTTGGCTATTTCAATGAATTTTGAGTAATTAAAATAAATTATTTTAAATAATAACTATTTAAAATTTATTTAAATTGAAGTTAGAACGAATATATTTATTTTAATTTTAAAAGGAACTAGAAATAGCACGTTCGTTTGAAAATTTGAATCAGAACTTTTACTGAATGGACAAGATTCAAAATAAAACAAATTTTAGTGAAACCAAAAATATCTAAATCTGTTTGAAAATATCTTTCCAACGAATTCGAAAAATCGAAATTTCATTGCGGGAATAAAAAGTTATGACAAGTTGAATATTTAGAATAGTCACAATGGAATATAATATAATTTATTGCCCGTATAAAAGGCCATTATACAAACGACCTCCGTTTTCGACGAAACCATTTTTATTAGATCAGGAATGTCAAATCATTGTTAAGTTTAATTTTCCATAATTTTTGGAATTAATTTGTGAGCGTGGTAAATTAAACTGTGTTCGGTAATTTCTGTTGAATTTAATCGACCGTTAAAAGGGCCATTTTTCAAACGGTCTCCAAATTTGATGAAATTAATTTTGTTAGAACCGTATCGTCAAAACATAGCTAGTTTTATTTTTCGGGGATTTTTGGAGTCTGTATATGGCCCTGGTGAATCTAAATGTACGATCGAATTAATTAAATAAAGGATTTAAATTTTAAACTAAAGAAATCAGGCCAAAAACAATCATTTGGGCTGACGGGACCTAGCCTATTAGTTCCAGAATGGGGGGCAATTAGGTAGAAACAACTTGTGTTGGACTGGAATTGGAACTACTAAGATATAACGGGTTTATTTGTAAAAATTAGTAATTAAATATTATAAAAACACATTAATCTCATTACAAACCCTAATCCACTACTGTACAAAGCTTCCATCTCCAATTTCCATAGCCATGAACGCTCCCCACTTCCTCCACTAATTACCCTCAATCCATACAATAAAACTCCCTCCATCTTCAGAGTTTATTGTAGAGATTTTCATAAACTTCATATCTATACGGATTTGGCAAACTTTCGTTGAGAATCCGAGGAGAACCATCACCCCGAAGGGCCGACGCATCAACCGCCGCCTATCCCCCTAGGTGCGATCGCACCTGCCTCTGTGGGGTCCACTTGGGGCGCCTCTCTCCCCTCTTCGACGCTGCGGTGTCGGATCGTCGCGGAGTTGAATAATTGGAGCGGAAATTGATGACCCAGAATTGAACGACAATGTGAAAAGGAGTTTTTTTTAATAATATATCATTTAATTAATTAATTTTAAAATGTTATTAATATAAAATAAATCATATCTTATTCATATGAACTCAGAATTGAACGATTTCTAAAGCGTTACGATCATGAGTCCGAGATCTAAACTCCAGGACTGACTAGAATCAATTCTGAGCAGATCAAATTTTGGTCAAATTTCAGATCGGAATCATTTGGATTTGAACAACTGTGAGAAATCTATTTGTTTCTTTTTTTAAATAATTAGAAATAATTTTGATTTTATTATCACCAATCTATAGTTAATTCCTATTTGTGACGATTCATGATTTGATCTATGATGGATGTATACATAGATCTAGTTGTTTGGTGACATTCTATCGTGATAAAATTGTTAAAAACATGTAGATCTGTGGTGATAAAATTGTTAAAAATATGTAGATCATTTTGTTGTAATAAATTGAGTGAAACAAAAATATATAATTTTTGTTTAGATAAAATGATCAAATTAGAATCATTGGACAAAATTCATCATTTGTTAGTTAAAATAGTGGAACCAAGAATTATCTTTTTTTTTGGTTTATTAGAATAGTTGATTAAAAAATTTTCATTTGATTGTTTGGAATAACTGGACAAAACTTGTCATTTTTGTCAAATTGGAACCATCGGACAAAAATTATCATTTTTATCAAAATTAGTATAATTGTCATTTTTGTTTAAATTAAATTGGTCAAAACAAAAATGAACATTTTTGCTTAAATCAAATTGTTATGAAGGAAAAATATGAAACATCAAATTTTGTCTATTTGTTGAATTAGAATTTTCAACAAATATGAAACACCAATTTTTGTCTATTTATTGAATTAGAATTTTCAACAAATACGAAACACCAGTTTTTGTCTATTTGTTGAATTAGAATTTTCAATAAATATGAAACACCAATTTTTGTCTATTTGTTGAATTAGAATTTTCAACAAATATGAAACACCAATTTTGGTCTATCTGTTGAATTAGAATTTTCAACAAATATGAAACACCAATTTTGTCTATTTATTGAATTAGAATTTTCAACAAATATGAAACACCAATTTTTGTCTATTTGTTGAATTAGAATTTTCAACAAATTGGAAACGTCAATTTTTGTCAATTTGTTAAATTAAAAATTTCAACAAATATTAAATATCGGTTTTGTCATTTTGTTGAACTAGAGTTTTCAACAAAAATGAGGTATCAAATTTACTATTGTGTGGAACAAGAAGATCCACCAAAATGAAATATCAACTTTTGTACATTTTGTTGAACTAAAATAGGAATTAAGAACATGTTCATGTTTTAAATAAAAACATGATTATATTAGAAATTCACATTTTTATTGTCTAGAATAAAATGTAGACAAATATTCATGTTTTAAAATGAAAACATGTTTTACATTAAAAAATTCACTTTTTAATGTAATAACAGAAGTTAGACAAATATTCATATTGTAAAATGAAAAAAAGTTTTACATTAAAAAAAATCACTTTTTAATGTAATAATACAAGTTAGACAAATATTCATGTTTTAAAGCGAAAACATGTTTTACATTAAAAACACACTTTTTAATGTGATAATAGAAGTTAGATAAATATGCATGTTTTAAAATAAAAACATGTTCACATTAAAAATTTGTTTTTAATGAAATGAATGAATCATTAGAAAATGTTCATTTTTAAAACAAAGGCATGTTGACATTAAAAATATCATTTTTTATAAAAGAATGATTCATATGAAATTGTTCATATTTGAATAAAAGTGTTGAAACGTTAAAATCATATATTTTTTATGTAAACATCGCTTTCTTACATTTTGTTTAAAAATAGAATTGTTAACAAATTGAAAATATCAAAATATATACAGTAAAATTGCATTTTTATTTTCAATGCATATATTAGAATTTATATGCATTGTTAAAGTTACATTTGTATTTACATCGCATATATTAGAATTTATATGTATTGTTAAAATTACATTTATATTTACATTGCATATATTAGAATTTATATGCATTGTTAAAATTACATTTATATTTACATTGCATAAATTAGAATTTATATGCATTGTTAAAATTACATTTTTATTTTTAATGCATATATTAAAATTTATATGCATATTACATTTATATTTACATTACATATATTAGAATTTATATGCATTGTCAAAATTACATTTATATTTACATTGCATATATTAGAATTTATATGCATTGTTAAAATTACATTTTTATTTTCAATGCATATAATAGAATTTATATGTATTATTAAAGTTACATTTATATTACATTGCATATATTAGAATTCTTATGCATTGTTAAAATTACATTTTTATTTACATTGCATATATTAGAATTCATATGCATTGTTGAAATTACATTTTTATTTTCAATGCATATATTAGAATTTATATGCATTGTTAAAATTACATTTATATTTACATTGCATATATTAGAATTTATATGCATTGTTAAAATTACATTTATATTTACATTGCATATATTAGAATTCATATGCATTGTTAAAATTACATTTTTATTTTTAATGCATATATTAGAATTTATATGCATATTACATTTATATTTACATTGCATATATTAGAATTTATATGCATTATCAAAATTACATTTATATTTACAATACATATATTAGAATTTATATGCACTGTTAAAATTACATTTTTATTTTCAATGCATATATTAGAATTTATATGCATTGTTAAAGTTACATTTATATTAACATTGCATATATTAGAATTTATATGCATTGTTAAAATTACATTTTTATTTACATTGCATATATTAGAATTCATATGCATTGTTGAAATTACATTTTTTTTTCAATGCATATATTAGAATTTATATGCATTGTTAAAATTACATTTATATTTAAATTGCACATATTAGAATTTATATGCATTGTTAAAATTACATTTATATTTACATTGCATATATTAGAATTTATATGCATTGTTTAAATTACATTTATATTTACATTGCATATATTAGAATTTATATGCATTGTTAAAATTACATTTATATTTACATTGCATAAATTAGAATTTATATGCATTGTTAAAATTACATTTATGTTTACATTTCAAATATTAGAATTTATATGCATTGTTAAAATTACATTTATATTTACATTGCATATATTAGAGTCTGTATGCATAGTAAAATTACATATTTATATGCATAGTTAAGATTGCATTTTATTTAACAATGCATATATTAGAATTTATATGGAAAGTTAAAATATCATTTTAATGACAATACGTACTCTAGAATCTTTATGAATTATTTTCATTGTAAAAACATCCACTGAAAACTTTATACAAATAAAACATTCCCTTTTTATTTGTTAAAGTTGAAAATAGAAATACAAATAAAAATTAGCTTTATTTGTGATTGGTTAAATTTTCATGTAAATGAAATATATTTTGTTTGACATGATGTAGATATGATATGCCAATGAAAACAATCTTTTATTTGACATGTTAAACACGTTAGTGGAATCGTCGAATGGTTTATATTTATTTATAATTATATATATAAATATAAATTAAAATTTAAACGAATCGCGCACGGTAGTTCGCGTTTCGGAATTGTAACTTTAAACCAAAAGATACAACCATCGGAGTTTCCCAAAACTAGAACCGTTAGGGCCGCTTCGGGAAGACCTTTCCATCGATATAAATTTTGTTAAAATCCAATGGTTAAATTTTGAGATAAGTGTAAATCAATTTGTAATAAAAACAGTGCCAAGGCCGCCTATCGACCCGAAGCGTCATCAAATTAATTTAGCTATTTTTATATAAATAAAAATAGCGATAAATCTTCATTAAATACTATTAACGATATGAAATGATTTTAAACTATATGTATGTGGGAATCATTTGAAAATACCGAGTTCAATCTCATTTCAAATGATCATACGACGATTTAAATCGAAGATATTGAAGACGGGGATTGAAGTCCGACGATCTTCTGTAATAACCCGAAAATCTGGGCCAGTTTAAAAATTTTATTTTGGCAATTTTCGCGAATTTTGAACATTAAAATGAATTATTTTAAATAATATCGACTAGAAATTTATTTTGAATATAAATCGAACATATATATTATATAGATCGTCGATAGAATATAAATATTTATTTATATTTATAAAAGGAATTGAAAATGGCGCGGTAGTTCGATAATTCGATTTCAAACTTCAAATGAATGTACCGGGTGCAAAATAAACCGGATTTTAGTGAAACCAAAAATAATATAATCTAAATGAGAATATCTTTCCAATGAACCCGAAAAATTGAAATTTCATAGCGGGAATCAAAAGATATGTCCAGTTGAAAATTCTGAATAGTCGCTAAGAAATTCAGGCCCTTTAAAATAGCCATTTTGCAAATGACCTCGGATTTTGACGAAACCACTTTTGTTGGATCCGGGATGTAAAGTTATTGCTAGGTTTCAAATTTCATAATTTTTCGATTCAATATGTGAGCGTAGCAAAGGAAAACGCATTTGACCAGTTTTAGTTGATTTTAATCGACTGGAAATTGGCCATTTTTCAAACGGCCTCAGAATTCGACGAAACTAGTTTTGTTAGGATCGTATCGTCAATACGAAGTTAGAAAATATTTTTCTGGAATTTTTCGAGTTAGTATGTGACCCCAGTAAATTGAAATGCGCATTCAAATTCAATATATAGAGTTATATGTTGATTTTGACGGAAACTGATCGAAAAGATTGAATCAGCCTACGATACATATCCCATTGTGTTCGGAATGGGGGTAATTAGCCATGGACGACAAGCGGTGGGTCCCGTTTCGAGTCCGAAATTTTAAGTTACTTTTGGTGGAAAATAAAATAAAAAAAAAAATATAAAATCCTCTCCACTCCTTTTCTCTCTCCTCCTTTTTACCTTAACCCCCCTCTCGTTCATTTCAGAATTAAACAAAAGAAAAAAAACCGCACAGTCGAGATCCCGTCCTCCCTCCTCCACATCGCCGTCGAGACCCCCCTCCTCCATCTGCCGCGTCGATCGAAACCCCCCCTCCTCCACCTGCGCCTGCGAAACCCCCCCCCATCCTTCATCTGCCGCGTCGATCGAACCCCCCCCCCCTTCCCTGCTGAGACGCGCTCACCCCCCCTTCCGCTGCCTACAGCCCCACCCGCCGCCACCGCTCCGTCCATCTCCACCAAATCCGACTGAAACCCATCCAACTTCTGATAAATAAAGTGAGTTTTATTTATTATTTTTAGTGTAGAAAATTTTCATTTTTCCTATATGTTCTAGTGTAGAAAAATATGATTTTTCATATGTGTATAGATCCGCAATAAAGATAGGATTTTTATCACAGGTTAGAAATATTTTTAAAATAGAAAAGATTAGATTTTTAAAATAGAAAAGATTAGATTTTTAAAATAGGAAAGATACGATTTTTAGCGGTGTAAAAATATGATTTTTATATTATAGAGAAAGTAAAAATTCGATTTTTATATATTGAATAGCATAGTAAAAATTCGATTTTTATATATTGAATAGCATAGTAAAAATTCAATTTTTATATATTGAATAGAATAGTAAAAATTCTATTTTTATATATTGAATAGCATAGTAAAAATTCGATTTTTATATATTGAATAGCATAGTAAAAATTCGATTTTTATATATTGAATAGCAAAGTAAAAATTCGATTTTTATATATTGAATAGCATAGTAAAAATTCGATTTTATATATTGAATAGCAAAGTAAAAATTCGAATTTTATATATTGAATAGCATAGTAAAAATTCGATTTTTATATATTGAATAGCAAAGTAAAAATTCGCTTTTTATATATTGAATAGCATAGTAAAAATTCGATTTTTATATATTGAATAGCAAAGTATAAATTCGATTTATATATTGAATAGCAAAGTAAAAATTCGATTTTTATATATTGAATAGCATAGTAAAAATTTGATTTTTATATATTGAATAGCAAAGTAAAAATTCGATTTTTATCATATGTGGAATATAGAAATATAATTTGTATATGAAGAAAAGGTTAAAAATATAATCTTTTATATTGTAGAAGTATAAAAATATAATCTTTTATTAAATAAAGACATGATTATTAATGTGGATAAAAGATATGATTTTTATATTATAGAGAAAGTAAAAATTCGATTTTTATATATTGAATAGCAAAGTAAAAATTCGATATATATATATATAGAATAGAAAAGTAAAAATGTGGTTTATATATATATATATGTAGTGAATACGGTCAACGAAAGTGATGAAAGAAGAAACGGCGAAGATTTCTATAAAGAAGAGCCGAGGCGTCTGGTTTAGCAAATCGGTGAGAACTTCTCACTCTTTAATTTATTTCTATTTAAAATATATACTAGGATGCAGACGGTGTTTAGTAGCACCCGACACCCGTCGTCCACAGACCATGGACGGCTTGTATGCTTGTTTGTTTGATTTTAATGTGTAGTTGACTGTGTGATGTGATGTGAAATGAAATAAAATATTTATATAGTTGAAATAAAATATTTTATAGTGGAAAATATTTTATAGTTAAAAATAGAATTTTTAACGTGTATATGAAAGGAAATAAGAATAAACAAATCGGATGATTTGTTTATATACACACATTTGACTGATATTGATTGGGACGATAAATTTTACACATCGCCCAACTGCACAAATAAAATCTGTGTTTGATTGTTTGAAACCCCACACGGGTATTGGGATGATATTTGGCGTACACTAATCCCGATTGTTTAGTTGTATGTCGATCGATTGATTGACAGACTGTTATGGGCGTTAAATATTTATATTTGATGCTTATACAGTGTAGAATGCACTTTGGATGATGGTTGATTATTCATCGTTGTTATTGTAAACATGTGGTGTAGAAAATCCATATAATTAACATTATATGGTAATTGATTGGGCCTCATTCCATATTTGAAAAAGAAATATTTGAAATAGAAATATTTGAAATAGGAATACTTGACATAGAATATTTGAAAAATAAAAATATATGAAGCCGTGTTGATTAGATTGACGCCATTTTGACGTGAACGATATTTATATCGATTTTATTCATTTTATAATGAATATCGAAAGTGATTTCAAAATCTGATATTTTGAAAAGAATTGGAATTCAAATTAAAATTGAATAGAAATGAATTCAAATTGAAATTGAATAGAAGTGAATTCAAATTGAAATTGAATAGAAATGAATTCAAATTGAAATTGAATAGAAATGAATTCAAATTGAAATTGAATAGAAGTGAATTCAAATTGAAATTGAATAGAAATGAATTCAAATTTAAATTGAATAGAAGTGAATTCAAATTGAAATTGAATAGAAATGAATTCAAATTTAAATTGAATAGATATGAATTCAAATTGAAATTGAATAGAAATGAATTCAAATTGAAATTGAATATAAATGAATTCAAATTGAAATTGAATAGAAGTGAATTCAAATTGAAATTGAATAGAAATGAATTCGAATTGAAATTGAATATAAATGAATTCGAATTGAAATTGAATTGAATTGAAAATGAACTGAAATTGAATTAGAAATCAATTTGAATTGAAATCAATTTGAAATGAATTTAAATCGAATTTATAAGGAAAAATTCAATTTTGATTTGAATTTGAAAAGAAGTTGAAATCATTTTGAAAACGAATTTAAAACGATTTATAAAGCACGTTTTGAATTGAAATCGACGAAGTATATATTATATATATTATATATAATATAATGGCCTGAATAGAACGCGCCGCGCCGCGGCAGTTCGCGAATTTCGACCATTGACTTCGAATGGATATTGCGGGAGATCCGACTGTCGGATTCTCCTGAAACCGGAACCGTTGGGTTCGTATCAAAAAGAGCTTTCTAAAGAATATTAGAAATTTGAAATCTAACGGTTGGATTTGGAATTATGTCCAAATCAAATTTGGAAAAGGTCGCTGTAAGTGCAGTTCGATGGCCGTTGATGGAAATCGACTCTACGGGCCTTGATAAAATTATTAAAAATAGTAATAATTTGTGTAAAATCATAAGAAATGATATGGGAAGAATTGGGATGAAAAACTCCATATTTGAAAAGATAAAAATAGATTTTTATCGAAATGAACTAGTTTTGAACTAGAATTAAAATTCTATTTGTTTTTAAATAAATAAATTAGATTTGAAATGGTTTTGAAAATAACTAGAATTTCCAATAATTGCATTGGAATGGATTTGAATCGAAATTGTCTTCGGAATATTTTGATGTTGGATTTCGTGATTATACAGGTGTTGTTATGGAAATTTGAAAGATATACATATTTATATCGTTATTTCCAATACGATATTTGTTGGTCGTAGAATTTGATATTGAATATAAGCCGATATATTTTCTATTCAGAGCCTTGTATTTGATATCAAATGTGATTTGGGTTTGTCGTGAATGGTGTCTTCATCAACACTGTTCTTGAACCCAGTTGAGAAAAGATTAAATCTTTTTATTTAGATTTAATGAAGTGTAACAATTAAATGATATTTAATTGGAATTGAACTGGCATTGATTTTTGGGTTTATCGTGAACAGTGTTTTAAATAACACTTGTTCTTTAACCCGATAATTAATGGAATGTGATTTTGGGTTTATCGTGAACCGTGTTTTAAATGACACTGATTCTTTAACCCAGTTAAAGATTAAAACTAAGTGGAGTTTTAATGAATCTTTAATTAGATTGAAAAGGTCGAGAATGGAGTATCACCAGTTTTGCTCCAGGCGATAGTTAAATCTTTAATTAGATTTGAACGTGAAATGGTAATTGAATTTACCGATAACACCGTGGTGTTAGATATGAAGTATGACCAGTTTTACTTCATGGGATGAATATGTTGGGATTGAGAAATTAAAATAAATGATTACTTCGGTGTGGTTCGCTAATCCCGACTAGTTTGAATTGATATTCAAAGGAGATTAAAGAATAAATTTTTAAGAATTTATCTTTGATGAAATTAATGGGAATCTTTCCCAAAATATAAGAATATTTGAATAAAAGAATATTCTGAATTGGAATGAGGCGTATGTTGTGTTTGTGTAACACGTGTTTATTATATATATATGCGAGTTGTTCAGAAAGACCAGGTTTATCCCATTCTGAATAACTAATTCGACGTGGTGTCGAAGATGAAGACAGTGGTCGAAGACCGGAGGTCTTCACGTGGCTTGGGTAATTACTGATGATCTTGATTGGGCTGTACACCCAAGAAGATGGAAACAGTTGGTGATCGTTCAGACGTACTTGGAGATCGATGGATATGCGGGGTACTAGGTGCCTCCGGTTTCGTTCAGACCTAGAATGGACTTGTAAATGGACTGTGTGTCTGACATTGGATTTTAGTCTGTGTGATTGATTTCTATTAAATATATATCTATTTTGCGGCGGAGAATTTATTCTCTTACTTAACGCCCTTCTCTGAGACGTACGAGCTCAGGGGTTATATACTGATGGATATCAAACGCATAGAGTGAATTGCCTGTGTGGCATGCCTAAGTGGCAAATGATCAAGGCTTCTGTTGAAAAGCAAAGTCTTGTGGTTGATGATCAAAGCACCGCCTGTGTGGCATAGCTTTGTGTAACGTGAATTCGCGAGCCTCACACCCCGGTTGTGAACTAGAAACGGGAGAGGACCTCAAGGAGGGCATGCGTTTCTTTCTAGCTAGGGTGGTGTCAGTGACCTTCTAGCCCTGACATTTATTTACTTTTCACTTGTGTGGTTGTTGCTGTTGCGAGGCGCCTCAGTTTGATCGGACGATCCGGGTCCGATGGAGTCATTTGATGGCTCATTTGCGCCCCAAAGGGCGGGGAAACGTAGTGTTCGGGCATTTTAATCCACATCGGTGGACCGGCCCTGACGATCCAAGGGTCACTCGAGCTCTGATCCTGAGACATGGTAGGCTAGATTGTCTCGAATCGGTAGAGGACTATCTTTTGCCTCGGTTCACAGATGGAAATCCAACTTCCAAATACGTGACATTTGCGGTTTTAATTGTAGAGCCTAGTATGGCGACATGATATATGGTACCCATGCCATCTATGATTGATACTTATGATTTGAAATTGTTTATGCACTATGTACTTATTATAGTACCAAATGATTTGTTTTATACGTATCAAGCATTCTTGGCTATTATAAGGGAAAACCCTATCCCCCGGCTTGCATTGCATTGTGTGATAGGACCTGGGTCTTACAATAGCTTCATTTTTCTTTATTTAGCATTGCGCTGTTGTTTTATGCACTGGTGTTCTTGGGAGGAAACCCGTTCCGTGTTATACGACGTGATCCCTTGATATACCGAACTTTAAAATAAAGATTAACAACTGTTTTAGTTCTCACACCAGTCCCATGACTGACCTGGAGTTTATTGTTTTAACCTAAACTCTGGGTGCCCTTATTTTGACACGGGCAGCTAGTAGTTTTGGTTTTGCAGATTTATATTCACAGGATCTTGGTTTACAGCTGGAATGATATCCGGAAAGCTTTGTATCCGTATATCTCTTCTAGTTGTGTATTGTATTATTTTACGCGGCTATGTATTTAAATGTATTGTAATCTATGATATTTTTTTTGTAATATTTATTCATTTATACTCTGTATATTCTTGTAATCTGATGGAATTGTTGTAATAACAATGAAATGTTCTTCCGTCTGCGTTCTAGTTTGTCGTGTTTTCAAAACAATTCGTTCTTTCTCTTCTCTTCGGAGACCGGGGAAGTTCGGGTCGCTTCAGTTGGTATCAGAGCTTTGGTTTACAAAGCTCAGATAACAAGACACATTAGAACCATAAGAAAGAATTCATCAGATATTGGATTAGTAATATCCAATGGGAATGACTCGTTAGAGATGGGATCAGTAGTATCCTAAAACGAGTGTGAAGAGTATATTTTTAAAATTGAAAACAAGTTTGTTTTGAAAATTTAAATCAATTACTCGTATTTGATTATTTATTTATATGAATTTGGACAATCCAATATATAAAGATTTTGCATATATGTCTTGCAAACGTGTATTTGCAGTTTTAATGTATTGGATGGTTATAGAATCATACTCTAGTTGCCCGGGGATAATTCTGGTGATGGGGCACTGTCGCCAGTATTTATTTTCGAGTAACGAAAGTGAGATTTCTATATTTCCATTAGACTGGTATGAGAACCGAAATTAGATAGGGCTTATCGTTGTGAATTGTCATCAAAAACATGATTTTCTGTATATGTATATGTATCAAAATTATGAATTTGAAACGTTAATCCACTAATTGATTGATGTTTGTGTTGGTTGTTTATTTGTTTGATAATTTTGCACCATATAGCCCAATTGAATCAAATATTGAATTGTATTGAAATTTGGTCGCATTTGCTTGCATATACATGTACTTACATTGAACAGGTCATAGCAAGGAGGCTAGAGCAGAGAATAAAATTTGTTTGCCCGACAAATAGGTACATGTTTACTATAATTTACTGTTTTGTTTGGGTGATGATGATTTTATGAGCCGATTGGCTAGTCGCTTGGCTTTTTCTTTTTCTTTTTGAGATCAGAAGGCCTGTATGGAAATTTCGGGATTTTCCCGTGGCTCCCGGTGCAGGGGAGGTTATGGCGAAATTTTTCGAAAATTTTGGGTGTTAGCCAAATTTTTGAAAAATTTGAAAAGTTCTTAGAAACTGAAAAGTTGAAGAACTTAAGCCGTAGTCAAAATAATGAAAGTTGAGTTGGTTTGTGAAACAACTTTTGGCTTTGTTCCTTTTCGGGGATGAAAAGTTTTAAGTGGGGGAGATTGTAATAACCCGAAAATCTGGGCCAGTTTAAAATTTTTATTTTGGAAATTTTAGCGAATTTTGAACATTTAAAATGAATTATTTTAAATAATATCAACGAGAAATTAATTTTGAATATAAATCGAATGTATATATTATATAGATCGTCGATAGAATATAAATATTTATTTATATTTATAAAAGGAATTGAAAATGGCGCGGTAGTTCGATAATTCGATTTCAAACTTCAAATGAATGTACCGGGTGCAAAATAAACCGGATTTTAGTGAAACCAAAAATAATAGAATCTAATTGAGAATATCTTTCCAGCGAACCCGAAAAATTGAAATTTCATAGCGGGAATCAAAAGATATGTCCAGTTGAAAATTCTGAATAGTCGCTATGAAATTTAGGCCCTTAAAAATAGCCATTTTGCAAACGACCTCGGATTTTGACGAAACCACTTTTGTTGGATCCGGGATGTAAAGTTATTGCTAGGTTTCAAATTTCATAATTTTTCGATTCAATATGTGAGCGTGGCAAAGGAAAACGCGTTTTACCAGTTTTAGTTGATTTTAATCGACTGGAAATAGGCCATTTTTCAAACGGCCTCAGAATTCGACGAAACTAGTTTTTTTAGGATCGTATCGTCAATACGAAGTTAGAAAATATTTTTCTGGAATTTTTCGAGTTAGTATGTGACCCCAGTAAATTGAAATGCGCGTTCAAATTCAATATATAGAGTTATATGTTGATTTTGACGGAAACTGATCGAAACGATCGAATCAGCCTACGATACATATCCCATTGTGTTCGGAATGGGGGTAATTAGCCATGGACGACAGGCGGTGGGTCCCATTTTGAGTCCGAAATTTTAAGTTACTTTTGGTGGAAAATAAAATAAAAAATATATATAAAATCCTCTCCACTCCTTTTCTCTCTCCTCCGTTTTACCTTAACCCCCCCTCTCGTTCATTTCAGAATTAAACAAAAGAAAAAAGAAAAAAAAAACCGCACAGTCGAGATCCCGTCCTCCGTCCTCCACATCGCCGTCGAGACCCCCCCTCCTCCATCTGCCGCGTCGATCGAAACCCCCCTCCTCCACCTGCCGCCTACGAAACCCCCCCTCCTCCATCTGCCGCGTCAATCGAAACACCCCTCTTTCCCTGCTGAGACGCGCACACCCACCCTTCAGCCGCCTGCAGCCCCACCCGCCGCCACCGCTCCGTCCATCTCCACCAAATCCGACTGAAACCCATCCTTCTTCTGATAAATAAAGTGAGTTTTATTTATTATTTTTAGTGTAGAAAATTATCATTTTTCCTATATGTTTTAGTGTAGAAAAATATGATTTTTCATATGTGTATAGATCCGCAATAAAGATAGGATTTTTATCATAAGTTAGAAATATTTTTAAAATAGAAAAGATTAGATTTTTAAAATAGAAAAGATTAGATTTTTAAAATAGGAAAGATATGATTTTTAGCGGTGTAAAAATATGATTTTTATATTATAGAGAAAGTAAAAATTCGATTTTTATATATTGAATAGCATAGTAAAAATTCGATTTTTATATACTGAATAGCATAGTAAAAATTCGATTTTTATATATTGAATAGCATAGTAAAAATTCGATTTTTATATATTGAATAGCATAGTGAAAATTCGATTTTTATATATTGAATAGCAAAGTAAAAATTCGCTTTTTATATATTGAATAACATAGTAAAAATTCAATTTTTATATATTGAATAGCATAGTAAAAATTCGATTTTTATATATTGAATAGCAAAGTAAGAATTCGATTTTTATATATTGAATAACATAGTAAAAATTCGATTTTTATATATTGAATAGCAAAGTAAAAATTCGCTTTTTATATATTGAATAGCATAGTAAAAATTCGATTTTTATATATTGAATAGCAAAGTATAAATTCGATTTTTATATATTGAATAGCAAAGTAAAAATTCGATTTTTATATATTGAATAGCATAGTAAAAATTCGATTTTTATATATTGAATAGCAAAGTAAAAATTCGATTTTTATCATATGTGGAATATAGGAATATAATTTTTATATGAAGAAAAGGTTAAAAATATAATCTTTTAAATTGAAGAAGTATAAAAATATAATCTTTTATTAAATAAAGACACGATTTTTAATGTGGATAAAAGATATGATTTTTATATTATAGAGAAAGTAAAAATTCGATTTTTATATATTGAATAGCAAAGTAAAAATTCGATTTATATATATAGAATATAGAGAAGTAAAAATGTGATTTTTATATATATGTAGTGAATACAGTCAATGAAAGTGATGAAAGAAGAAACGGCGAAGATTTCTACAAAGAAGAGCCGAGGCATCTGGTTTAGCAAATCGGTGAGAACTTCTCACTCTTTAATTTATTTCTAGTTAAAATATATACTAGGATGTAGATGGTGTTTAGTAGCACCCGACACCCGTCGTCCACGGACCATGGACGGCTTGTATGCTTGTTTGTTTGATTTTGATATGTAGTTGACTGTGTGATGTGATGTGAAATGAAATAAAATATTTATATAGTTGAAATAAAATATTTTATAATAGAAAATATTTTATAGTTAAAAATAGAATTTTTAACGTGTATTTGAAAGGAAATAAGAATAAACAAATCGGACGATTTGTTTATATACACACATATTACTGATATTGATTGGGACGATAAATTTTACACATCGCCCAACTGCACAAATAAAATCTGTGTTTGATTGTTTGAAACCCCACACGGGTATTGGGATGATATTTTGCGTACACTAATCCCGATTGTTTAGTTGTATGTCGATCGATTGATTGACAGACTGTTATGAGCGTTAAATATTTATATTTGATGCTTATACAGTGTAGAATGCATTTTGGATGATGGTTGATTATTCATCGTGGTTATTGTATACATGTGGTGTAGAAAATCCATATAATTAACATTATATGGTAATTGATTGGGCCTCATTCCATATTTGAAAAAGAAATATTTGAAATAGAAATATTTGAAATAGGAATACTTGAAATAGAATATTTGAAAAATAAAAATATATGAAGCCGTGTTGATTAGATTGACGCCATTTTGACGTGAACGATATTTATATCGATTTTATTCATTTTATAATGAATATCGAAAATGATTTCAAAATCTGATATTTTGAAAAGAATTGGAATTCAAATTGAAATTGAATAGAAATGAATTCAAATTGAAATTGAATAGAAGTGAATTCAAATTGAAATTGAATAGAAATGAATTCAAATTGAAATTGAATAGAAATGAATTCAAATTCAAATTGAATAGAAGTGAATTCAAATTGAAATTGAATAGAAACGAATTCAAATTTAAATTGAGTAGAAGTGAATTCAAATTGAAATTGAATAGAAATGAATTCAAATTTAAATTGAATAGAAATGAATTCAAATTGAAATTGAATAGAAATGAATTCAAATTGAAATTGAATAGAAATGAATTCAAATTGAAATTGAATAAAAGTGAATTCAAATTGAAACTGAATAGAAATGAATTCGAATTGAAATTGAATATAAATGAATTCGAATTGAAATTGAATTGAATTGAAAACGAACTGAAATTGAATTAGAAATCAATTCGAATTGAAATCAATTTGAAATGAATTTAAATCGAATTTATAAGGAAAAATTCAATTTTGATTTGAATTTGAAAAGAAGTTGAAATCGTTTTGAAAACGAATTTAAAACGATTTATAAAGCACGTTTTGAATTGAAATCGACAAAGTATATATTATATATATTATATATATATATAATATAATGGCCTGAATAGAACACGCCGCCCCGCGGCAGTTCGCGAATTTCGACCATTGACTTCGAACGGATATTGCGGGAGATCCGACCGTCGGATTCTCCTGAAACCAGAACCGTTGGGTTCGTATCGAAAAGTGCTTTCTGACGAATATTAGGAATTTGAAATCTAACGGTTGGATTTGGAATTATGTCCAAATCAAATTTGGAAAAGGTCGTTGTAAGTGCAGTTCGATGGCCGTTTATGGAAATCGACTGTACGGGCGTTGATAAAATTATTAAAATTAGTAATAATTTGTGTAAAATCATAAGAAATGACATGGGAAGAATTGGGATGAAAAACTCCATATTTGAAAAGATAAAAATAGATTTTTATCGAAATGAACTAGTTTTGAACTAGAATTAAAATTCTGTTTGTTTTTAAATAAATAAATTAGATTTGAAATGGTTTTGAAAATAACCAGAATTTCCAATAATTGCATTGGAATGGATTTGAATCGAAATTGTCTTCGGAATATTTCGATGTTGGATTTCGTGATTATATAGATGTTGTTATGGAAATTTGAAAGATATACATATTTATATCGTTATTTCCAATACGATATTTGTTGGTCGTAGAATTTGATATTGAATATAAGCCGATATATTTTCTATTCAGAGCCTTGTATTTGATATCAAATGTGATTTGGGTTTGTCGTGAATGGTGTCTTCATCAACACTGTTCTTGAACCCAGTTGGGAAAAGATTAAATCTTTTTATTTAGATTTAATGAAGTGTAACAATTAAATGATATTTAATTGGAATTGAACTGGCATTGATTTTTGGGTTTATCGTGAACAGTGTTTTAAATAACACTTGTTCTTTAACCCGATAATTAATGGAATGTGATTTTGGGTTTATCGTGAACCGTGTTTTAAATGACACTGATTCTTTAACCCAGTTAAAGATTAAAACTAAGTGGAGTTTTAATGAATCTTTAATTAGATTGAAAAGGTCGAGAATGGAGTATCACCAGTTTTGCTCCAGGCGATAGTTAAATCTTTAATTAGATTTGAACGTGAAATGGTAATTGAATTTACCGATAACACCGTGGTGTTAGATATGAAGTATGACCAGTTTTACTTCATGGGATGAATAGGTTGGGATTAAGATATTAAAATAAATGATTACTTTGGTGTGGTTCGCTAATCCCGACTAGTTTGAATTGATATTCAAAGGAGATTAAAGAATAAATTTTAAAGAATTTATCTTTGATGAAATTAATGGGAACCTGTAACGACCCAGAAAATCTGAACCAATTAAAATTTTTTAAATTGGCCAAAATAATGGATCTTAAATAGTTAAAATAAATATTTTAAATAATAGCGATGAAAACTGAGTTTGAATCGACAATTGAAAATGAATATAATTAATTATGATTATAAACAAGGCCTGAAATGGCGCTGCAGTTTCAAAAATTGAATTCAAACTTTGTCGGACTGTACCGGGTGCAAAACAAAACGGATTTTAGCGAAACCAAAAATATTTCAATTTGTTAGTGAATATCTTTCTAACGAATCTGAAAAATCGAATTTTCATAGTGGAAAGCAAAAGTTATGGCCGAATGAATTTTCAGAAAGGTCGCTATGGAATTTATATAGCCCGTGAAATTGGCCATTTTGCATACGACCTCGGAATTCGACGAAACCACTTTTGTTGGATCCGGGATGTGAAGTTATTACTAGATTTCAAATTTCATAATTTTTGAAGCTAGTATGTGAGCGTGGCAAAGGAAAACGTGTTTTGATCAATTATAGTTAAATTGGATCGACCAGAAATGGGCCTTTTTGCAAACGGTCTCAGAATTCGACGAAACTAGTTTTGTTGGGACCGTGTCGTCAAAACATAGCTAGATTTATTTTTCTGGAATTTTTTGAATCAGTTTGTGGCCCTGGCAAATTGAAATGTATGTTCAAATTAAATATTGAATGTTTTATATTTTAATTTGAAGGAAAACTGACTGAAACTTTCGAATGTGCCTTCAAAACATATCCCATTGTGTTCGGAATGGGGGTAAAACGCTAGGGACGACAGTCGTTGGGTTTAGATTAGTGGTCGCGTCAGAAAACCCCTTTAAAACTTCCTCAACCAATTAGCATTTTTATATAAAAAAAAAAATTCCTTTTTCTCTCTCCCCGATCGAAGGCGGAAAACGTTCAAAACCTTCCCCCTCATTTTCCGATCAATCCACGCCGAATTAGCTCGTGCCACAGTTGAACTTTTTGAAGATCTTCTCGAGATCTTCAAATCCATATAAAGTTTGGAATTTTTCGTGGCTTGTGGAGGGAGAATCGACGTCAGGAAGTTTCGAACTTCCAGCCACCGCCGCCGTCGCCTGGGACCACCGAGTGGACCCCCACCACCGCGCGCAGACGCGCGTCTCCCCCCTCTTCGTCGCTGCATCGGCCGATCCGCCTATCGATTCACGGTTTGATCGAAAATTGCAAACCTAGTTTTGAACGTTTCAGAGAGGTATACGACTTGTTTTATTTTCAGCTGTTTTAACACCTTTAAACCGTTGCAAACTTTGAAAAATCATATCTTTTTGCTGTGTTGACGAAATTCAGTGAAACAAGAGACAATGGACTCGGGTGGACATCTTCTACCTTCTAGAAGATACCGCATATTTTTCTGAGCCTTCTGCTATTTTTGGTGGAGTGGAACCCAATGTGAGATTTCTAATTTATAAACGATATGGAAAACGACGATGTATAAATTATATAGTCGATGTATGAGTTATATAAGCGTTGTACACCTCTTGTATAAGCGTAGTATAAGTTGTACGTTCGATGTATAAGTTATATATGCATTGTAAAAATTATATATGTGTTGAAATAGAAGTGAATTGGTATATATATATAAATATATATATATATACCCCTCGTCCACAAACCATGGACGATATTTATTGGTTGTGATTGGTGTGAAAATTGATTGATAGCGAATGGTTGTTTGGGATTGTTTGTGGTTGATATTATTGATTGTGGTTCAAAAATACCCATTTGTGGTTGAGAAATATTTAGTTGAAACCACATAGGATTAGTTTGTGGAAATGAAATAAATATATACATGCCGCCTGCGTGCGAACTAGATGCATGATCCCCATTGTCAAAAACCGCGAGATTTTAAGGTAGAGCGAGGAGCCGTACTAGGGACGGTCCCGGTTTTAACTACCCTGCCGTTATGCTGCCGAAATTTTGAATAATATTCATGTGTTTGAATTATTTTCATTTGCTAAAACCATATTTATTCATTGAATAGAAAACCTTCATGTGTTGAATCGATATTCATTCGTTGATTAGAAATTCATGTGTTGAATGGTATTCGTGTTTTAAATATAAAAATCACATTTTTATCTATATATAGAAACTATAGAAAACCTTCATGTGTTGAATCGATATTCATTCGTTGAATTGAAATTCATGTGTTGAATGGTATTCATATTTTGAAATAAATTGTTTCATAATAAAAATCACCTTTTATCAACTATATGGACTATGTAAAATAATCTCGTCTTAAAAGAAATTGTTTTATAAGAAAAATCCTATTTTTATTACCTATATATACTATATAAAATAATAGTGTTTTGAAATGAATTGTTTTACAATAAAAATCACATTTTTATTATATACATGAATTGTTGAAATGTGAAGTGTTAAAAATAGCCACTCGTTCAAATAAATATGCATGAGTTGAAATATTCATTAATTAGCTAGCGATATGATTTTTGCCTATGCATACAACATTAGAATAAATGGTGTTTTTGAACTAAATGGAATCAAATATGAAGTTGAATGGAAAATGATAAATGATAAGAACTGTATATATGTACATGCATATTTATTGAACAGGTTATAGCAAAGGGGCTAGAGAAGAGGAATAAAATTTTGTGCCCGACAAATAGGTACACATCTATTGTTTTGTTTGGGTGATGATTTTATGAGTCTGTTGGCTAGCCGCTTGGCTTTTTCTTTTTCTTTTCGACATGAGACGTCCGTGTGGCTATTTGGGAATTTTCCCAGCCCCTCCCATACAAAGGAGGTTATGGCGAATTTTTCCGAAATTTAAAGGCGTTAGTGAAATATTTGAAGTGAAAACGATATAGGAATTTTTGAATGAACTATATTTATATAAATATATAAATATAAATAAAATTAAAACGAAACGTGGCCGTGCAGTTCGTGTTTTGAAACCGAGATTTCAAACGATTAGTACGGGAGATCCGACCATCGGATTTTCCTGAAATCGCAACCGTTGGGTTCGCCTTGGAAATATCTTTCCAACGGCACCAACTTTGTAAAAATCAAACGATTGGATTGTCTGGAATGTTTAATTCAAATATGAAGAAAAACAGCGCCAAAAACGATTATATATATATATAATTATATTTAATCGAATAACGACGCTGCAGTTCGTATTTTGAAATCGAAACTTCCAACGATTGTACCGGGAGATTCGACCGTCGGATTTTCCCGAATCTGAAACCGTTGGATTCGTTTTGAAAAGACCTTTCTAATGATGTAAATTTTGTGAAGATCCAACGGTTAGATTTTTAGATATGTGTAAATCAAATATGAAGAAAAACAGCGCCACGGCCGCGTTATGGCCCGAAGCGTCGTTTTGAATAAATTGGCTATTTTAAAATAAATAAAAATAGCGATAAATCGTTATAAAATATCATAAACGATATGGAATGGAAATAAACTGAATTTGCTCGATTTATGTGGTATTTGATGGTTGAATGTGTTTGGTGTGAAATTAGATTAAAGAACAAAATTGGTGTTGTCGAATGATTTAACCATTGAAATAAATTGATTTGAAATTCTAAATATACGTGAATTATTTGAAAAGGCCGAGTTAATTCTCATTTCGAATAATTGACCGACGATTGAAATTCGAAGATGAAGACGGTGGTCGAAGACCGGAGATCTTCACCTCGTTTGGATGGTAACCGAGGTCCTGATTGGGAGGCATCCCGAAATATGGATAATGAGTGGTGATCGTCCAGACGTACGTGGTGATCGATGGGTTTGAGAGGTATTTAGTGCCTCCGGTTTCGTTCAGACCCAGAACGGACTTGTAAATGGACTGTGTGTCTGACATTGGATTTTATTCTGTGTTGGTTGATCTCTATTAAATATACAGCTGTTTGGCAGCAGAGAATTTATTCTTTTGCTTAACGCCCTTCTCTGAAACGCACGAGCTCAGAGGTTGTATATCGATGGACATCAGTCGCATGGCATGAATTGCTAGTGTGGCATGCCTAAGTGGCAAATGATCAAGGCTTCTGTTGAAAAGCAAAGTCTTGTGGTGATGATCAAAGCCCCGCCTGTGTGGCGTATCTTTGTGTATAATGTGAATTCGCGAGCCTCACACCTCGGTATGAACTAGAAACGGGAGAAGGACCTCAGGGAGGGCATGCGTTTCTTTCTAGATAGGGTGGTGTCAGTAACCTACCAGCCCTGACATTTATATACTTTTCACCTGTGTGGTTGTTGCTGTTGCGAGGCGCCTCGGTTCGATCGGACGATCCGGGTCCGATGGAGTCATTCGTTGGCTCGTTTACGCCCCAAAGGGCGGGGAAACGTATTGTTCAGGCATAATAATCCACATCGGTGGACCGGCCCTGACGATCCAAGGGGAAGTTGTGGCTGTTTCGGAGGCTCGGGCTAGAGAGTCTCGAAGTCGGTAAGGACTATCTTTTGCCTTGGTTCATGACGGAAATCCAATTTCCAAATACGTGACTGTGCGGTTTCGATTGTATATATATTTGGCGACATAGTGGCATGGGACGGTCATGTCGTCTATGATTGATAGTTATGATTCAAATTGTTTTTGAAACATATAAACACTAGCAATAATATCAAATTCCTTTGTTTTATTCGTATCAATCATATTTTGGCCATTATAAGGTAAAACTCTATCCTCCGGTTTGCGTTGCCTTGTGTGATGGGAACTGAGTCTTATAATGGCTTCATTTTTATAAAAAGCATTGCGATGTTTAAAAGAAAGATTTGTTTTAAAGTACTGGCAATCCAATGGAGTAAACCCGTTCCACGAAAGTGGCGTGGTCCTGTGATTAGCCATATTTTAAATGTGTTGAGTAGATTTCTCATACCTGTCCCATGACTGACTCGTAGTTTGTTTCACTTTCAAACTCGGGTGCCCCTTTTTCTACACGGGCAGCCTTGTATTCAGGTTTAGCTGGTTCTTTCTGGATAGCTGGAGCTGAAGATGGATTCTATTATTTATCTCTTTTTATGCTGGTCAGCTCCTATTGTACATATTTTGTTTGTTTCCGCTGTAGACATTTATGTATAGCTGAACTGTATTTGTACTAAGTAAGATCCTGTATACTGTGTAACTCTGATGATTACTTTTATCCAGTATATTCTATTGTTGATTATCTGGTGCATTTATTTAATTCTGTTCTGCTATTATCTGTTTCTATGTTATATTCCAAAGATAACCCTTGTCTCCGTCTGAACGGGATTTCGGGTCGTCACAACGTGGTATCAGAGCTTTGGTTAAGCTTAGTTCTGGAATATAACATTTGAACGAACTCATCGAAATAGAACCAGTAGTGTTCTAGGACGGGTAACTCAATACAGATAGGATCAGTAATATCCTAGTATGAGTAGCAGGATGAAATAACACCTAGATAGACACATTTACATGCAAGTATCTGTCTCTATATTTTGAAATATCTTTTCTGTTGACCTGACATTTTGTCTGCTAATTGCAGACGCTCTAGAAAATGAGTGCCAGAAACAGAAGAAGTAATACTGACCCGGATATTGAAGCCCTATATATGAAATATAGAAATCTGGGTGGAAAGCCATTCTCGGGCGAAGAATCTATTATGATAACACAGGCATGGATTCGTTCGGCTGAGAAAATCTTCGAAGCATTAAAGCTGAGGGATGACCAGAAAAGATTACTGGCCTCCTGGGCACTCGAAGACGAAGCTTTATTCTGGTGGGATTCAGTTATCAAGGATAATCCAGAAGGTGATATCACCTGGGATAGATTCAAAGCGATTTTCCTGGAAAGATTTACTCCTCTCGAAGCGACTGAGCGACTATGTGATGAATTTTCTTATCTGATACAAGGAGATATGACCATCCCAGAATATCATAAGAAATTCAACGAACTTTCTCACTTTGCTCCCCATCTAATTCAGAATACGAGGAGAAAGAATCTGAGATTTATTTACGGGCTTCAAAGGAAATACCAGAATAAAGTAATGGGGCATGTGAAGCTTCCTTTTTCAGAAATGATTTATATGGCTTATCAGTATGAAGATCTCCATAAGAAAGGCATGTTGCGCGACGAAGAGGAAGTCAGTTCTAGCAATAAAAATGAGTCTGAAACTGATCGTCCTGAGGCCAGTACATTGTCTGAGGTCAGTAAGAAGCCCAAAGTAAATCGGAAAAGGGCCAGACCTGAGAAAGAATCAGTAATGACCGCTATGTGCTTAAACTGCAATCAAAAAGGTCATTTGTCCAGGAAATGTAAGTCCTTGAAATTGCAAAAGAAGGAGGGATCTAAATCAAAGAGCAAGGTTAAAGGAAATGACAATATTTGGGTGATCGTAGATCGCTTCACGAAGACCGCCCATTTTATACCTGTCAGATCAAACAGAACTGCTCAGAGTCTGGCGCAGATATATTTCAAGGAAATAGTTAGACTACATGGGGTGCCGCTCAGTATAGTCAGTGATAGAGATACAATATTCACTAGCAAATTCTGGGACGCATTTCAAGTCGAACTGGGAACGAAGTTGAACTTGAGCACCGCCTATCATCCTCAGACAGACGGTCAGACTGAGAGGGTGAATCGTATTTTAGAAGACCTATTACGGGCTTGTGTTATAGATTTCGGTGGATCATGGGAAGACCATCTGCATTTGGCTGAATTCTCATATAACAACAACTACCAGGCGAGCCTGACAATGTCGCCATTCGAAGCATTGTATGGTAGACCGTGCCGATCTCCTGCTTGTCGGGTCGAGCCCGGAAATAGACTTGTGTTGGGTCCTAATATGATTCGAGAAGCTGCCGACAAAGTCGATTTTATTAAGAAGCGATTACTCGCCGCTCAAAGCCGACAAAAGAGCTATGCCGATAGGAGAAGAAGAGATATATCCTTTGCTGTTGGCGACTATGTATATTTCAAAGTATCGCCGATGAGAGGAGTTATCCGGTTCGGTAAAACTGGAAAGTTGGCGCCCAAATTCATAGGTCCGTTTCCTATTCTGGAACGGATCGAAACTCTCGCTTATAGGGTCAAATTGCCTGACTGGTTGCCTGGAGTTCATGATGTATTTCACATATCTCAACTTCGAAAGCACGTTCATGATCCATACTTGATCGTCGAAGAAGCAGCTCAGCAGGATATTGAAATTACTCCAGAATTAGCTGTGAGAAGGGAGCCGCTAAAGATTATCGGCAAAGAAACCAAAGAGCTGAGGAACAAGAAAGTTCACTTAGTCAAAGTGCAATGGAGTGGAGATCCGCGAGATTGTACTTGGGAAACTGAGGAGAGCATTCAGAAAGCTTATCCTAGATGCCGAGTGGATATCTCTGATTGACTCCGGTGTAAGGTACATTTACCCTACTTTGCATTACCAATCAGTTCTCTATTCTGTTGTTATTTTCTTTCCATGGATGTGCACTTTTAATTCTATAGTCTGAATGATTTGAAAGGAATATAGGAATTGATTAGTATATTTTGGAAAAAAAATAAAATAATTTGATTATTGTTTGCATTGTGTGATAGTAAATTAGATTAATTAAATTATTAAAAAGATAGTTAATTTAATCAACAATAGAATAATGTTAGAATTTATTCGATTATATCACACATTGAACTGATTAGAAAATAAATAGAAATATATATACATGTGTATTATATATGTTTGAACAGGTAAATGGATTAGCTGTTGAGTAAAGATTTTATTTGCATGCCCGACAAATAGGTAAACCTTAATGAGTTGGATGCGAAATATTATTATATCAACTCCTGTGAATGCCATTGGATGCGGAGTGTTGGTTTTTCTGTGTGAAATAATAAATGTCGCCATAGGATAGTAACAATTAATTTTGAACTACATTACATGACATACTTATGAAGATAGGCATACTTCATCATATACGACATAAGCATTTGGAGCTTGTGTGACGAGGTGGAAGATTTACCATACGAGCGAGAGGCTTGTATGGCGACGACTATATTTTACAGGTTGAACTGATGACTGATATGGACTATTTAAATTGTAACGATTAAATTGCCAGATTAATAAAAACTCTACACGGGTCTGGAGTTGACAATAACCACGTCTATCTAGTTATTAGATACGGAACATGGACTATTTATTTCCCACATGGGGCAGGGTGACGAGAATTTATTCTCTAGAGTTATTATCCATACATGCTCCCCTGTAAACACCAGAATATATCACTATAAATATGTGTATGCTTATTAGGATTTATTGGGTACCTAATATGACCCAATAAATTTCCGAACCCCTCCCTGTACAAAGGAGGTTATGGCGAAATTTTTCGAAAATTCCAGCTGTTAGCCAAATTTTTGAAGAATTTGAAATTTCTCGGAAACTGAAAAGTTGGAGAATTGAAGCCAGATCGAACGTAGGGTTGATTAATCAAACCACTTTTGACTTTGTTCCTTTTCGGGGACGAAAAGTTTTAAGTGGGGGAGATTGTAACGACCCAGAAAATCTGAACCAATTTAAAATTTTTAAATTGGCCAAAATAATGGATCGTAAATATTTAAAATAAATATTTTAAATAATTGCGATGAAAACAGAGTTTGAATCGACAATTGAAAACGAATATAATGAATTATGATTATAAACAAGGCCTGAAATGGCGCTGTAGTTTCAAAAATTGAATTCAAACTTTGTCGGACTGTACCAGGTGCAAAACAAAACGGATTTTAGCGAAACCAAAAATATTTAAATCTGTTAGTGAATATCTTTCTAACGAATCTAAAGAATCGAATTTTCATAGCGGAAAGCAAAAGTTATGGCCGAATGAATTTTCAGAATGGTCGCTATGGAATTTATATAGCCCGTGAAATTGGTCATTTTACATACGACCTCGGAATTCGAGTAAACCACTTTTGTTGGATCCGGGATGTGAAGTTATTGCTAGTTTTCAAATTTCATAATTTTTGAAGCTAGTATGTGAGCGTGGCAAAGGAAAACGTGTTTTGATCAATTACAGTTAAATTGGATCGACCAGAAATGGGCCTTTTTGCAAACGGTCTCAGAATTAGACAAAACTAGTTTTTTTGGGACCGTATCATCAAAACATAGCTAGATTTATTTTTCTGGAATTTTTCGAATCATTTTGTGGCCCTGGCAAATTGAAATGTACGTTCAAATTAAATATTGAATGTTTTATATTTTAATTTGAAGGAAAACTGACTGAAACATTCGAATGGGCCTTCGAAACATATCCCATTGTGTTCGGAATGGGGGTAAAACGCTTGGGATGATAGTCGTTGAGTTTAGATTAGTGGTCGCGTCAGAAAACCCCTTTAAAACTTCCCCGACCAATCAGAATTTTTATAAAAAAAAAATCCTTTTTCTCTCTCCCCGATCGAAGGCGGAAAACATTCAAAACCTTCCCCCTCATTTTCCGATCAATCCACGCCGAATTAGCTCGTGCCACAGTTGAACTTTTTGAAGATCTTCTCGAGATCTTCAAATCCATATAAAGTTTGGAATTTTTCGTGGCCTGTGGAGGGAGAATCGATGTCAGGAAGTTTCGAACTTCCAGCCGCCGCCGCCGTCGCCTGGGACCACCGAGTGTACCCCCACCACCGCGCGCAGATGCGCGTCTCCCCCCTCTTCGTCGCTGCATCGGCTGATCCTCCTATCGATTCACGGTTTGATCGAAAATTGCAAACCTAGTTTTGAACGTTTCAGAAAGGTATACGGCTTGTTTTATTTTCAGCTGTTTTAACACCTTTAAACTGTTGCAAACTTTGAAAAATCATATCTTTTTGCTGTGTTGACGAAATTCAGTGAAACAAGAGACAGTGGACTCGGGTGGACGTCTTCTCCCTTCTAGAATAGACCGCTTATTTTTCTGAGCCTTCTGCTATTTTTGGTAGAGTGGAACCCAATGTGAGATTTCTAATTTATAAACGATATGGAAAACGACGATGTATAAATCATATAGTTGATGTATGAGTTATATAAGCGTTGCACACCTCTTGTATAAGCGTTGTATAAGTTGTACGTTCGATGTATAAGTTATATATGCGTTGTAAAAATTATATATGTGTTGAAATAGAAGTGAATTGCTATATATAAATATATATATATGTATATATATACGCCCCTCGTCCACAAACCATGGACGATATTTATTGGTTGTGATTGGTGTGAAAATTGATTGATAGCGAATGGTTGTTTGGGATTGTTTGTGGTTGATATTGATTGATTGTGGTTGAAAAATACCCATTTGTGGTTGAGAAATATTTGGTTGAAACCACATAGGATTAGTTTGTGGAAATGAAATAAATATATACATGCCGCCTGCGTGCGAACTAGATGCATGATCACCATTGTCAAAAACCGCGAGGTTTTAAGGTAGAGCGAGGAGCCGTACTAGGGACGATCCCGGTTTTAACTACCCTGCCGTTATGCTGCCGAAATTTTGAATAACATTCATGTGTTTGAATTATTTTCATTTGCTGAAACCATATTTATTCATTGAATAGAAAACCTTCATGTGTTGAATCGATATTCATTCGTTGATTAGAAATTCATGTGTTGAATGGTATTCATGTTTTAAATATAAAAATCACATTTTTATCTATATATAGAAACTATAGAAAACCTTCATGTGTTGAATCGATATTCATTCGTTGAATTGAAATTCATGTGTTGAATGGTATTCATATTTTGAAATAAATTGTTTCATAATAAAAATCACCTTTTATCAACTATATGGACTATGTAAAATAATCTCGTCTTTAAAAAAATTGTTTTATAAGAAAAATCCTATTTTTATTACCTATATAAACTATATAAAATAATAGTGTTTTGAAATGAATTGTTTTACAACAAAAATCACATTTTTATTATATACATGAATTGTTGAAATGTAAAGTGTTAAAAATAGCCGCTCGTTCAAATAAATATGCATGAGTTGAAATATTCATTAATTAGCTAGCGATATGATTTTTGCCTATGCATACAACATTAGAATGAATGGTGTTTTTGAACCAAATGGAATCAAATATGAAGTTGAATGGAAAAAGATAAATGATAAGAACTGTATATATGTACATGCATATTTATTGAACAGGTTATAGCAAAGGGGCTAGAGAAGAGGAATAAAATTTTGTGCCCGACAAATAGGTACACATTTACTGTTTTGTTTGGGTGATGATTTTATGAGCCTGTTGGCTAGCCGCTTGGCTTTTTCTTTTTCTTTTCGACATGAGACGCCCGTGTGGCTATTTGGGAATTTTCCCAGCCCCTCCCGTACAAAGGAGGTTATGGCGATTTTTTCCGAAATTTAAAGGCGTTAGTGAAATATTTGAAGTGAAAACGATATAGGAATTTTTGAATGAACTATATTTATATAAATATATAAATATAAATAAAATTAAAACGAAATGTGGCCGTGCAGTTCGTGTTTTGAAACCGTGATTTCAAACGATTAGTACGGGAGATCCGACCATCGGATTTTCCTGAAATCGCAACCGTTGGGTTCGCCTTGGAAATATCTTTCCAACAGCACCAACTTTGTAAAAATCCAACGGTTGGATTGTCTGGAATGTTTAATTCAAATCTGAAGAAAAACAGCGCCATAAGCGATTATATATATATATATATATATATATATATATATATAATTATACTTAATCGAATAACGACGCTGCAGTTCGTATTTTTAAATCGAATCTTCCAACGATTGTACCGGGAGATCCGACCGTCGGATTTTCCCGAAACTGGAACCGTTGGATTCGTTTTGAAAAGACCTTTCTAATGATGTAAATTTTGTGAAGATCCAACGGTTAGATTTTCAGATATGTGTAAATCAAATATGAAGAAAAATAGCGCCACGACCGCGTTATAGCCCGAAGCGTCGTTTTGAATAAACTGGCTATTTTAAAATAAATAAAAATAGCGATAAATCGTTATAACATATCATAAACGATATGGAACGGAAATAAACTGAATTTGCTCGATTTATGTGGTATTTGATGGTTGAATGTGTTTGGTGTGAAAATTACATTAAAGAAAAAAATTGGTGTTGTCGAATGATTTAACCATTGAAACAAATTGATTTGAAATTCTAAATATACGTGAATTATTTGAAAAGGCCGAGTTAATTCTCATTTCGAATAATTGACCGACGATTGAAATTCGAAGATGAAGACGGTAGTCGAAGACCGGAGATCTTCACCTCGTTTGGATGGTAACCGAGCTCCTGATTGGGAGGCATCCCGAAATATGGATAATGAGTGGTGATCGTCCAGACGTACGTGGTGATCGATGGGTTTGCGAGGTATTTAGTGCCTCCGGTTTCGTTCAGACCCAGAACGGACTTGTAAATGGACTGTGTGTCTGACATTGGATTTTATTCTGTGTTGGTTGATCTCTATTAAATATACATCTGTTTGGCGGCGGAGAATTTATTCTTTTGCTTAACGCCCTTCTCTGAAACGCACGAGCTCAGAGGTTGTATATCGATGGACATCAGTCGCATGGCATGAATTGCTAGTGTGGCATGCCTAAGTGGCAAATGATCAAGGCTTCTGTTGAAAAGCAAAGCCTTGTGGTGATGATCAAAGCCCCGCCTATGTGGCGTAGCTTTGTGTATAATGTGAATTCGCGAGCCTCACACCCCGGTATGAACCAGAAACGGGAGAAGGACCTCAGGGAGGGCATGCGTTTCTTTCTAGCTAGGGTGGTGTCAGTGACCTACCAGCCCTGACATTTATATACTTTTCACCTATGTGGTTGTTGCTGTTGCAAGGCGCCTCGGTTCGATCGGACGATCCGGGTTCGATGGAGTCATTCGTTGGCTCGTTTACGCCCCAAAGGGCGGGGAAACGTATTGTTCAGGCATAATAATCCACATCGATGGACCGGCCCTGACGATCCAAGGGGCAGTTGCGGCTGTTCCGGAGGCTCGGGCTAGAGAGTCTGGATGTCGGTAGGGACTATCTTTTGCCTTGGTTCATGACGGAAATCCAATTTCCAAATACGCGACTGTGCGGTTTCGATTGTATATATATTTGGCGACATAGTGGCATGGGACGCTCATGTCGTCTATGATTGATAGTTATGATTCAAATTGTTTTTGAAACATATAAACACTAGCAATAATATCAAATGCCTTTGTTTTATTCGTATCAATCATATTTTGGCCATTATAAGGTAAAACTCTATCCTCCGGTTTGCGTTGCATTGTGTGATGGGAATTGAGTCTTATAATGGCTTCATTTTTATAAAAAGCATTGTGATGTTTAAAAGAAAGATTTGTTTTAAAGCATTGGCAATCCAATGGAGTAAACCCGTTCCACGAAAGTGGCGTGATCCTGTGATTAGCCATATTTTAAATGTGTTGAGTAGATTTCTCATACCAGTCCCATGACTGACTCGTAGTTTGTTTCACTTTCAAACTCGGGTGCCCCTTTTTCTACACGGGCAGCCTTGTATTCAGGTTTAGCTAGTTCTTTTTGGATAGCTGGAGCTGAAGATGGATTCTATTATTTATCTCTTTTTATGCTGTTCAGCTCCTATTGTACATATTTTGTTTGTTTCCGCTGTAGACATTTATGTATAGCTGAACTGTATTTGTACTAAGTAAGATCCTGTATACTGTGTAACTCTGATGATTACTTTCATCCAGTATATTCTATTGTTGATTATCTGGTGCATTTATTTAATTCTGTTCTGCTATTATCTGTTTCTGTGTTATATTCCAAAGATAACCCTTGTCTCCGTCTGAACGGGATTTCGAGTCGTCACAGAACCTTTCCCAAAATATAAGAATATTTGAATAAAAGAATATTCTGAATTGGAATGAGGCGTATGTTTTGTTTGTGTAACACGTGTTTATTATATATATACGCGAGCTGTTCAGAAAGACCGGGTATATCCCATTCTGAATAACTGATTCGACGTGTTGTCAAAGACAAAGACGGTGGTCGAAGACCGGAGGTCTTCACGTCGCTTGGGTAATCACTGATGATCTTGATTGGGCTGTACACCCAAGAAGATGGAAACAGTTAGTGATCGTCCAGACGTACTTGGAGATCGATGGATATGCGGGGTACTAGGTGCCTCCGGTTTCGTTCAGACCCAGAACGGACTTGTAAATGGACTGTGTTTCTGACATTGGATTTTAGTCTGTGTGATTGATTTCTATTAAATATATATCTGTTTGGCGGCGGAGAATTTATTCTCTTGCTTAACGCCCTTCTCTGAGATGTACGAGCTCATGGGTTATATACTGATGGATATCAAACGCATAGAGTGAATTGCCTGTGTGGCATGCCTAAGTGGCAAATGATCAAGGCTTCTGTTGAAAAGCAAAGTCTTGTGGTTGATGATCAAAGCACCGCCTGTGTGGCATAGCTTTGTGTAACGTGAATTCGCGAGCCTCACACCCTGGTTGTGAACCAGAAACGGGAGAGGACCTCAGGGAGGGCATGCGTTTCTTTTTAGCTAGGTTGGTGTCAGTGACCTACCAGCCCTGACATTTATATACTTTTCACCTGTGTGGTTGTTGCTGTTGCGAGGCGCCTCGGTTTGATCGGACGATCCGGGTCCGATGGAGTCATTTGATGGCTCATTTGCGCCCCAAAGGGCGGGGAAACGTAGTGTTCAGGCATTTTAATCCACATCGGTGGACCGACCCTGACGATCCAAGGGTCACTCGAGCTCTGATCCTGAGACATGGTAGGCTAGATTGTCTCGAATCAGTAGAGGACTATCTTTTGCCTCGGTTCACAGATGGAAATCCAACTTCCAAATACGTGACATTTGCGGTTTTAATTGTAGAGCCTAGTATGGCGACATGATATATGGTACCCATGCCGTCTATGATTGATACTTATGATTTGAAATTGTTTATGCACTATGCACTTATTATAGTACCAAATGATTTGTTTTAAACGTATCAAGCATTCTTGGCTATTATAAGGGAAAACCCTATCCCCCGGTTTGCGTTGCATTGTGTGATAGGACCTGGGTCTTATAATAGCTTCATTTTTCTTTATTTAGCATTGCGCTGTTGTTTTATGCACTGGTGTTCTTGGGAGGAAACCCGTTCCGTGTTATACGGCGTGGTCCCTTAATATACCGAACTTTAAAATAAAGATTAACAACTGTTTTAGTTCTCACACTAGTCCCATGACTGACCTTGAGTTTATTGTTTTAACCTAAACTCTGGGTGCCCGTATTTTGACGTGGGCAGCTAGTAGTTTTGGTTTTGCAGATTTATATTCACATGATCCTAGTTTACAGCAGGAATGATATCCGGAAAGCTTTGTATCCGTATATCACTTCTAGTTGTGTATTGTAATATTTTCCACTGCTATGTATTTAAATGTATTGTAATCTCTGATATTTTTTGTGTAATATTTATTCATTTATACTCTGTATATTCTTGTAATCTGATGGAATTGTTGTAATAACAATGAAATGTTCTTCCGTCTGCATTCTAGTTTGTCGTGTTTTCAAAACAATTCGTTCTTTCTCTTCTCTTCGGAGACTGGGGAAGTACGGGTCGCTTCATCTTCACATTGAAAAGATAACCTGTGAGGACCCGTAACTTCCCCTATAAGGAAAGAGTGGATACTTTGAGAACAACACACAAAAGAACGCAAACAGAAGAACATTTCATTGTTTATTACAACAATTCCATCAGAATACAGGAATATACAAAGTATGAATAAATATTATATATCAAAAATATCAGAGATTACAATACATTACATAGCAACGGAAGCTGTAAATCAGGATCCTGTGAATATAAATCTGCAAAACCAATACTACTAGCTGTCCGTGTCAAAATAGGGGCACCCAGAGTTTAGGTTAAAACAATAAACTCCAGGTCAATCATGTGACTGGTGTGAGAACTAAAACAGTTATTTAAAACTTTACTTTAAAATAAAGTAAAACAAGGGACCACGCCGTATAACACGGAACGGGTTTCCGCCCAAGAATACCAGTGCATATAACAAAACAACGCAATGCTTTTTGGAAAAATGAGGCTATTATAAGACCCAGGTCCTATCACACAATGCAACACAAGCCGGGGGATAGGGTTTTCCCTTATAATAGCCAAACATGCTTAGTACGTTTAAAACAAATCATTTTATACTATTATAAGTGCATAGTGTATAAAACAACTTCAAATCATAACTATCAATCATAGACGACATGGGTACCATATATCTTGTCGCCAATACTAGGATCTACAATCAAAACCGCAAAGTCACGTATTGGAAGTTGGATTTCCATCTGTGAACCGAGGCAAAAGATAGTCCTCTACCGATTTCGAGACTCTCTAGCCCGAGCCTCAGGACAAGTACTCATTCAAGCCCTTGGATCGTCAAGGCCGGTCCACCGATGTGGATTAAAGTGCCTGAACACTGCGTTTCCCCGCTCTTTGGGGCGTAAATGAGCCAAATGACTCCATCGGCTCTACACAGTCACTGATATATCTAAGGCGCCTCGCAACAGCAACAACCACACAGGTGAAAATAATATAATTATCAGGGCTGGTAGGTCACTGACACCACCCTAGCTAGAAGGAAACGGATGCCCTCCCTGAGGTCCTCTCCCATTTATGGTTCACAACCGGGGTGTGAGGCTCGCGAATCAATGCTACACAAAGCTATGCCACACAGGCCGTGCTTTGATCATCAACCATAAGACTCTGCTTTTCAACAAAAGCCTTGATCATTTTCCACTTAGGCATGCCACACAGGAAATTCACTCCATGCGATTGATATCCATCAATATATAACCCCTGAGCTCGTACGTCTCAGAGAAGGGCGTTAAGCAAGAGAATAAATTCTTCGCCGCCAAACAGATATATATTTAATAGAAATAAATCACATAGAATAAAATCCAATGTCAGACACACAGTCCATTTACAAGTTCGTTCTGGGTCTGAATGAAATCGGAGGCACCTTGTACCTCGCATGTGACGACCCCAAACCCCGTATTGACGGTGGCAAGGGTAATCTTTGGAATATAACACATAAACAGATAATAGCAGAACAGAAATAAATAAATACACCAGATAATGTACAAATAATACACTAGATAAACATAATCATCAGAGTTACGCTGTATACAGGATCATACTTAGTACAAATACAGTTCAGCTATACATAAATGTCTACAGCGGAAAACAAACATAATATGTACAATAGAAGCTGAACAACATAAAAGAGATAAATGATAGAATCCATCTTCAGCTCCATCTATCTAGAAAGAGCCTGCTAAAACCTAAACACAAGGTTGCCCGTGTAGAAAAAGGAGCACCCGAGTTTGCAAGTGAAACAAACTACGAGTCAGTCATGGGACTGATATGAAATCTACTTAACACATTTTATACTATGGCTAATCACAGGAGCACGCCACTTTCACGGAATGGGTTTACTCCATTGGATTTCCAGTGCTTTAAAACAAGTAAATCTTTTAAGCATCGTAATGCTTTTTATAAAAATGAAGCCGTTAAGACTCAGTTCCCATCACACAATGCAACGCAAACCGGAGGATAGAGTTTTACCTTATGATGGCCAAAATATGCTTGATGCGAATAAAACAAAAGAATTTGATATTATTACTAGTGTTAATATGTTTCAAAAATAATTTCAAATCATATGTATCAATCATAGACGGCATGGGTACCATATATCATGTCGCCATATATAGGTATACAATCAAAACCGCACATGTCGTATTTGGAAATTGGATTTCCATCATGAACCAAGGCAAAAGATAGTCCTTACCGACTTCGAGACAATCTAGCCTACCATGTCTCAGAATCAGAGCTCGAGTGACCCTTGGATCGTCAGGGCCGGTCCACGCGATGTGGATTAAACTTAAACCCTGAACAATACATCTCCCCACCCTATGGGACGCAAACGAGCCAACGAATGACTCAATCGGTCCCGGATCGACCGATAAAACCGAGGCGCCTCGTAACAGCAACAACCACATAGGTGAAAATAGTATAAATGTCAACTAGTTCAAGCACTGACACCACCTCTAGCTAGAAAGAGACGCATGCCCTCCCTGATGTCCTCTCCCGTTTCTGGTTCATACCGCGGTGTGAGGCTCGCGAATTCACGTTATACACAAAGCTACGCCACACAGGCGGTGCTTTGATCATCAACCACAAGACTTTGCTTTTCAACAGAAGCCTTGATCACTGCATCTTAGCATGCCACACAGGCAATTCACACCATGCAACTGATGGCTATCAATCACACAGAATGAATTCCCATGTCAGACACACAGTCCATTTGCAAGTCCGTTCTGGGTCTGAACGAAACCGGAGGCACTATATACCTCACATACCCATTGATCTCCACGTACGTCTAGACGATCACCACTAATTATCCATATTTTGGGATGCCTCCCAATCAGGACATCAGTTATCATCCAACCAAGGTGAAGATCTTTGGTCTTCAACCACCGTCTTCAAGTTCGATTTCTTAGCGTCCATTCAGATATTAAGAATGGGATAAAACCGGTCTTTCTGAGCAACTCACGTATATAATTAACAAGTGCTACACAAACACAACATGCGCCTTATTTCAATTCATTAGTCACTAACTGTCAATCAGTAAGAGAACGATTTCCCAAATATTAACCCCGAAGGCCGAAACCAACATCAGATCAAAACCTAGGAAACCATTCGACTTAGCTAACCTTTAGTTCGTTTCTAAATTTCACATTCGATATCGTTTATAATATGTTATAACGATTTATCGCTATTTTTATTTCTTTATTTATATCCAATTCATTCAAACGACGCTTCGGGCCATAACGCGGCCATGGCGCTGTTTTTCTTCAGATTTGATTTACACATATCTGAAAATCTAACCGTTGGATCTTCACAAATTTTATATCATTAGAAAGATCTTTTCAAAACAAATCCAACGGTTCCAGTTTTGGGAAAATCCGACGGTCGATTCTCCCGGTACACTCGTTTGAAGTTTCAATTTCAAAATACGAACTACGGCGTCGTTATTCGATCTAATTTAATTATATTTATATATATATAAATATAATCTATTCTGGCGCTATTTTTATTCAGATTTGAATTAAACATTCCGTTGGATCTTTACAAAATTGGTGTCGTTGGAAAGATATTTCCAAAGCGAACCCAACGGTTTCGGTTTCAGGAAAATCCGTTGGTCTGATCTCCCGCACTAATCGTTTGAAATCGCGGTTTCCAAACACGAACTGCAACTTCGTTATTCGATATGTTTTAATTATATATATATAATCGATTCTTCGATTTCAAAACTATTTTCTTTTCATACATTTGATAAAAATGATACTTTTATCCAACCGACAATTATTTCGACACTTTTCTATTTTTAACAATTCATGTATATAATAAAAATGTGATTTTTATTGCAAAACAATTCATTTCAAAACACGACTATTTTATATAGTTCATATAGATGATAAAAATATGATTTTTGTTATAAAACAATTTATTTCAAAACACGACTATTTTATATAGTTCATATAGATGACAAAAATATGATTTTTATTATAAAACCATTTATTTCAAAACACGACTATTTTATATAGTTCATATAGATGATAAAAATATGATTTTTATTATAAAACAATTTATTTCAAAACACGACTATTTTATATAGTTCATATAGATGATAAAAATATGATTTTTATTATAAAACCATTTATTTCAAAACACGACTATTTTTATATAGTTCATATAGATGATAAAAATATGATTTTTATTATAAAACCATTTATTTCAAAACATGACTATTTTATATAGTCCATATAGATGATAAAAATATGATTTTTATTATAAAACCATTTATTTCAAAACACGACTATTTTATATAGTCCATATAGATGATAAAAATATGATTTTTATTATAAAACAATTTATTTCAAAACACGAATACCATTCAACACATGAATTTCTATTCAACGAATGAATTTCTATTCAACACATGAATGCGATTTCAATATATAAAATAATTTCAACAAATGAAAATAATTCTAACACATGAATACTTCAGGAAATTTCAGCAGCATAACGGCAGGGTAGTTAAAACTGGGGACGTCCCTAGTACGGCTCCTCGCTCTACCTTAAAGCCTCGCAGCTTTTCACAATGGGGATTTCATGCATCTAGTTCGCACGCATGCGGCATGTATATTTTTTTCTTTCTTTTCCATAAACTAATCCTATGTCATTTCAACGAAATAATTCTCAACCACAAACGGCTATTTTTCAACCACAATCAATCAATTTCAACCACAAACAATTCCAATCAACCATTCGCTATCAACCAATTTGCACAACAATTACAACCAATAAATATAGTCCATGGTTTGTGGACGAGGGGCATATATATATATATATATATATATATATATATATATATAACTATAACTTCTATTCAACACAGATATAATTTCTACAACACATATATAACTTATACGTCGAACGTACAACTTATACGACGCTTGTACATGTGGTGTACAACGCTTATATAACTCATACATCGACTATATAATTTATACATCGTCGTTTTCCATATCGTTTATAATTCAGAAATCTCACATTGGATTCCACTCTACCAAAAATAGCAGAAGGCTCAGAAAAATATGCGGTCTCTTCTAGAATGTAGAAGACGTCCACACGAGTCCACTGTCTCTTGTTTCACTGAATTTCGTCAAAAACGAAAAAGATATGAATTTTACAGTGAAATCCAAAACCGTAGCGCTTTAAAATGCTATAATATAGTTTAATATAAAATAGGTCGTACCTCCACTGTTTTGTTCGAAACAAGGTCTTAGGTTTTCTCGAAATCCGCAGCGCTTGGAGATGATCGGGTCATACCACGGTGTCGAGCTTGGAACGGTGCACCAGGGCGTGGCAGCCTCGTCCAACTCGCACGCATATCGGAGGTGGGAGGGAGCTCTGAACGGCGGGACTTGAAGGAGGTGAATTGAACGAAATACTCAACGATGGGAAGTGAAGTTTATATGGATGTGAAGCCCTTGAGAATTTCTACAAAATCTTGAACTGGAGCTAGTGATTTTATTGAGTGTGGAAGGAGAAATCGAGTGGGGAAACAACAAACGAATTCTGTCGTTCGTTATAAGGGAGGCGGCGCGATTTTGACCCACGAGAGTTTTGACCAACCAATGAAATTTATTTATTTATTTATTTTTTCAAAAATACCCTCTTTCATGCACGAACCCCAATCCAAACCCAACGACTGTCGCCCCTAGCTAAATACCCTCATTCTGAACACAATGGGATATGTTTCGTAGGCCCATTCGACTGTTTCAGTCAGTTTTCCTTCAAATTAAAATATAAAACATTCAATATTCAATTTGAACGTACATTTCGATTTGCTGGGACCACATACTGATTGTAAAAATTCCCGAAAAATAAATCTAGCTATGTTTTGACGATACGGTCCCAACAAAACTAGTTTCATCGAATTCTGAGACCATTTGAAAAATGGCCCTTTTCTGGTTGATCCAATTTAATAGAAATCGACCAAACACATTTTCCTTTGCCACGCTCACATACTAGCTTCAAAAATTATGAAATTTGAAAGCTAGCAATAATTTGACATCCCGGATCAAACAAAAGTGGTTTTGTCGAATTCTGAGGTCGTTTGCAAAATGGCCATTTTCACGGGCTATATAAACTCTATAGCAACCTTTCTTAAAATTCATTTAGCCATAACTTTTGCTTCCCGCTACGAAACTTCGATTTTTCAGATTCTTAGAAAGGTATTCACTAACAGATTTAAATATTTTTTGTTTCACTCAAATCTGTTTTGTTTTGCACCCGGTACAGTCAGTCAAAGTTTGAATTCAAAATTTGAAACTACCGCGCCATTTTAGGCCTTTTTTATAATTAAAATTAGTTATATTCATTTTCAAATGTCGATTCAAACTTACTTTTCATCGTTATTATTTAAAATATTTATTTTAAATATTTAAAATCCACCAAAATAGCCAATTTAAAAATTTTAAATTGGTTCAGATTTTCCGGGTTGTTACAATCTCCCCCACTTAAAACTTTTCATCCCCGAAAAGGAACAAAGTTGAAAGTGGTTTGATTAATCAACTCTACTTCCGATCTGGCTTCCATTCTCCAACTTTTCTGTTTTTGAGAATTTTCAAATTCTTCAAAAATTTGGCTAACACCCGGAATTTTCGAAAAAAATCGCCATAACCTCCATTGTACGGGGAGGGGTTTGGAAATTTATTGGGCCGTATTAGGTACCCAATAAATCCTATAAAGCATACACATATTTATAGTGATATATTTTGGTGTTTACAGGGGAGCGTGTATAGATAATAACTCTAGAGAATAAATTCTCATCACCCTGTCCAAGCCTGAGGGAGTGTGTATTTTTAATTGCTCCAGAGAATAAATTCTCGTCACCTCGTCCCGTGTGGGAAATAAATTATCCATGTACCGTATCTAATAACTAGAGAGACGTGATTATTGTCAACTCCAGACCCGTTGGGGCTTGTATTAATCTGGTAATTTACCGTTACAATTTTATATGGCCCATATCAGTCACCAATTCAACCTGTAATATATAGTCATCGCCATACGAGACTCTCGCTCGTATGGTAAATCTTCAACCTCGTCACACAAGCTCCAAATGCTTATGTGATATATGATGAAGTATGCCTATCTTCAAGAAGTATGCCATGTAGTGTAGTTCAAAATTAATTGTTACTATCCTACGGCGACGTTTATTATTACACGCAGAATAACCAGCACTCCGCATCCAATGGCATTCACAGGAGTTAATATAATAATAAAATTGCGCATCCAACTCATTAAGGTTTACCTATTTGTCGGGCACGCAAATAAATTCTTTACTCAACAGCTAATCCATTTACGTGTTGAAACATATATAATGCACATGTATATATTTCTATCTATTTTTAAATCAGTTCAATGTGTGATTTAATCGAATAAATCCTACCATTCATTCTCTTATTGATTAAATTAACTATCGTTCTAATAATTTAACTAATCAAATACACTATCACACAACACAAACAACAATCAATTTTGTTTTTTAACTTTTCACAATCATACAAATTAATTCATATACTCTTTTACTTTTCAAATATATATCTCTTATATATTCAAAAATCATATTTTTAAAACTAGACTATATATATAATCACAAATACGTTATTTATAAACATATAACTCTCAACTCGTTTTGGGGCTTTTCTGACCCCATCTCTAACGAGTTATTCTGATTCTGCTATACTCGTACTAGGATATTGCTGATCCTATCTGTAATGAGTTATTCATCCTAGAACACTACTGGTTCTGTTTCTGACGAGTTCGTTAATATGTTATATTCCAGCACTAAGCTTAACCAAAGCTCTGATACCAGCTGTGATCACCCCAAACCCCGTACTGACGGTGGCAAGGGTAATCTTTGGAATATAACACATAAACAGATAATAGCAGAACAGAAATAAATAAATACACCAGATAATGTACAAATAATACACTGGATAAACATAATCATCAGAGTTACGTAGTATACAGGATCATACTTAGTACAAATACAGTTCAGCTATACAAAAATGTCTACAGCGGAAAACAAACATAATATGTACATTAGGAGCTGAACAACATAAAAGAGATAAATGACAGAATCCATCTTCAGCTCCAGCTATCCAGAAAGAGCCTGCTAAAACCTGAACACAAGGCTGCTCGTGTAGAAAAAGGGGCACCCAAGTTTGCAAGTGAAACAAACTACGAGTCAGTCATGGGACTGGTATGAGAAATCTAGTTAACACATTTTATACTATGGCTAATCACATGACCACACCACTTTCGCGGAACGGGTTTACTCCATTGGATTGCCAGTGCTTTAAACTAGTAAATCTTTTAAACATCGCAATGCTTTTTATAAAAATGAATCCATTATAAGACTCAGCTCCCATCACACAATGCAACGCAAACCGGAGGATAGAGTTTTACCTTATAATGGCCAAAATATGATTGATACGAATAAAACAAAAAAAATTGATATTATTACTAGTGTTAATATGTTTCAAAAACAATTTCAAATCATAAGTATCAATCATAGACGACATGGGTACCATATATCATGTCGCCATATATAGGTATACAATCAAAACTGCACATGTCGTATTTGGAAATTGTATTTCCGTCATGAACCAAGGCAAAAGATAGTCCTTACCGACTTTGAGACAATCTAGCCTACCATGTCTCAGGGTCAGAGCTCGAGTGACCCTTGGATCGTCAGGGCCGGTCCACTCGATGTGGATTAAACTTAAACCCTGAACAATACGTCTCCCCACCCTATGGGGCGCAAACGAGCCAACGAATGACTCCATCTGTGATGGCCCGCCCCGCACCAACCGACATTTACTCCAAAAGTGCGCTGTACACATGTCCAGTTAGCACGGGACGGATCGTCAGAAGAAAACGGGAAGAAGGAAATGAACTAACAAGGAACCTGTAGAATGTCTCACAGCGCATGGAATAAAATATAATAATAACATACTTGACATAAAACAGGTGAGACAGTGCATAAGCTGATAACTAAAATCAACATCAACACTAGAGCAGCGGAAATCCAAGTACAACTTATTACAACTTCTCCAAATTTACTGTCTCTAAAACAAAGAAAGCTTAAAGTAGAAGATGCACTACTAATGCCCAAGCAGTGATCTTCAACAACACAGGGAGAATACTATATATACATTACGTGGAAGCCTCCTGCTCGTCTCCGGATCATCTACCCGTGCTTCACCAGCTAACCTGTCTCTAGTCTTCTCGTGTGAGCACCCAGAGTAATAAGAGGAGACATAAAACTCTGGGTCAGACATAAAGCCTGGTATGAGCGATAAGCAACAAAACATAACAATAACAGGTATAATCCAATCATACCTGAACCTGGACCTGCAACCAAAGAGTTATCACTACATACTGTACAACACTCTAAGGTGCCATTTCAAATGGTGTAAAGGTAACGGGGGTGGGGGTGTGCATGTCATAGTGGTGTCAAACAATCAAGCATAGCAATCATCCTCACATCCCTCACTCAGTGCGTAAAGATATGATATCCACTACTTTGGTCACCTAATACTTTGGGCCATGACGGAATCCAATCCCGTGTAACTATCACTACAAGCCCACCATCCATCTCTCAGTGGTGAACCAAAGTTATAAATACCGACAACCCCTTTGCACACGTCCCGCAGCAATGCCCAACCATGAAGTGAACTCATTGGTTCCCAACTGGATCCTGAGCTCTAACTTCCATTTGGACTACGTTTGCATCTCGGGTTATTGGTCAATATTGGGTCGGGTCGGATTCCCCTTCAAGTCATCGGTTCGGGTCGGGTTCACTCCGTTGCGTCAGTTCATGGTCCTCCTCTGGTACGGTTCGGTTCGCGTCCAATCCATCGCGTCCGTTCGGGTCGGGTGTCTCGCTTCGGGTCGGGTCGGGTGCCATCTCCCATCCGGCTCATGCTTCCGCTCCGATCAGCTCCCTCGCCCTTCATTTGTTTCGATCCGATCCTCCTCCTTTAGCCGATCCGATCCTCCTCCTTTACCCGATCCGATCCTCCTCCTTTAGCCGATCCGATCCTCCTCCTTTATCCGATCTGATCCTCCTCCTTTATCCGATCCGATCCCAATATTGCAAGCATGGCCTTCTTTTTTGCCAGATTTCTCAAGTGTTAAGTTCCGATCCGATCGAATCTCTCGCCCAGTTCACTTATCCGATCCGAGCCCCCATATCTGATCCGATCCGAAACCCTGCACAACTTTCTGCAACTTTTTCCAGCAACTTGTTTACGCCATTCGACGATGTTTTAGACCAATCTAACTATATTAACCAACCACAAATCATTTTAAACAGTCATAGCAACATAGTAAACTAACCACAAACACCAAAACAATGAATTTATATGTCAAAATGGATCAAATATACCCAAAACCCCATAATTTCCCTTAAGCATGTTTAAGCAAAACTAATCATAGGGTTAACAAAACTTAACCAAATTAAACTAAATTTCTACCAGAGGCATGAAATAATATTTTCGAATTTATAGATATTTTTCCAGAATTTATTAGTGTATAAATTCGCTAATCTTCACTAATTACCCTTAATTAACTGTAATTAGTGTCAAAACAATGCTAATCACTCACCTTGGCCACAAATAAATTTCTCAGAACTAAAACCTTGCTGATTTGGGTGAATATTGGTGTCTAACAGCAGCTCTAACCTTGCTTTCGTGTTTCCTCTCCTTAATTTGATGTAGTTTTGCTTAATCTTCGATTAGAAAGTGATTAGAGACGATTTGGGATGAAATTAGAAGGTGGAGGCCATTACTAGGGTTTCAAGAAGGAAAGTGGCTGCTCAAAACTGAAATGAAAATGATTCTCTAACTCATTTCAGCCTCCCCATAACCCTAATCCCGAAATGGGTTATGAGCCTATCCACTAATCATCCTATTTGGCCCGATTAAGCAGTTTTTCACCTTCCAAACCTTATTTCAGCCATATCTCCCAAACTGTAAGTCCGTTTGGCTATTATGACCACTCTACGGAAAGGTAAACCATCAAACGAATCTAATGGAAGTGGTTTAAGGTAAAAATTCCCATCCAATCAAAAGTTATGGCCAAAACAGTGCCAACTAGGGGTAAAATGGTCATTTAAAAATTGGGAAAAATCATGAACATGGGAAATGACCCCAATAGTCGTCTCCCGAAGTTACATGACCATACGACTTCGTATGTGAAAGAAATAAATATTCCACGATCCTATTATGCGTGGAATGCGGGTCGTTACACTCTCCCCCCCTTAAGAAATTTCGCCCCCGAAATTCCCTAACCAAAACACACAAAGGGTTCTGCATGCCTATCAACCATAAAACAACAATCAACATGCAAAACAAGTCTATCCTAACATGCGGTTTACTAACAAGGGAAGAAACTATCACTACCAAAACCTTACTAGGCAAAGAGTTCTGGATAATTCTTCCTTATATCCTCCTCTGTTTCCCAAGTACAGTCTTTTTCATTCTCACCCCCACTGTACTTTGACTAGTTTCACCGCCTTCCTTCGAAGCTGCTTCGTATCGTTCCCAACTATACGCATAGACTTGCGGTTCCCAACCGCCTCGAGTTCAACTTCGATGTTATCCAACTGATCAGGTGAAATAGCCACACTAGGGTCGTGCAGGAATTTCCTTAGCTGGGAAACATGAAATACGTTGTGAACTCCCGCCATCTTGTTAGGTAGCTCTACTTCATACGCCAAGTTCCCAACTTGCTCGAGAACTGGGAATGGGCCAACAAATCTTGGTGCTAAATTACCTCTCCAACCAATCCGAATCGCATTCTCTATGGAGAGATCTCGACAAACACCAAGTTGTTAACGAAGAATTCCAAATCTCTTCGTTTCTTATCGAGATAAGCCTTCTGCCTATCCTGGGTAGCCTTCATTCTCTAATATACAATTCACTCAAATACCATCATGACATGACTTAGTCCTTGGTAAACTATCAATATAATCCATTTGAGACTTGTTCTCATTTCCATTTAGGAATTTCTAATGGTTGTAACAAACCACTAGGCTTCTTTTGCTCAGCTTTTACTAACTGGCAACTTATGCATTTGGACATAAACTTCCCAACGTCTTTCTTTATCCTTTCCCAGTAGTAGATCTGCTCCATGTCTCAATACATTTTGTTACCACTGGGATGTATAGTCAATTTCGAGTGATGATATGCTCTAAGCACTTCATCTCTCAGTCCATCTACGTTGGGTACAACTAGTCCCTTATTCTTTCGAAGCCACCCTTCTCGATCAAATTCTTACCTGATCATTCTCTTTCCATCGATACCCATCTCTACCCTAGAGATGGTTTCCAATATATTAGGATCGTCCTTCTAACTGGAAACAATCCACTCAATCAAAATCGATCTAATCGTCAAGCTTACTAGTGTTTCTGAATCCAATTCACTCTTGGGCCCGAAATCATATCCTGTGATATACTTTAGTTGCTTCCATCCTTGAGACAAAACCCCTAAACTAGCATGTCTCCTACTCAATGCAACTATTACCGCGCCCAAATCCTTTACTATGATCACTCTGCCCCATGGAGTCATGGCGGCTCCACTACACTGATCCATAGCCACTAGTCCTTTGCTATGTCCACTCTGCCCCCATGAAGTCATAACAACTCCACTGCACTGGCTCATAGCCTTACTAATCATTTACTATGTCCACTTTACCCCTCGAGTCATGACGACTCTACTGCACTAGCTCATAGTTCTACTACAATCACTTTGTTCCCCATCGCTGGAACCCTACAGGTGATAGTCTACTCAAGGGAAGAAAAATAGGAACAACATAGCAACCATAACATCCATCAAACAAGTCCTACCTATCACCTGCTAAATTCATAAACACATCGACACCTACATGACTGGTCTAACCAATCCCAATATGTCGATTCTAGTATGTCTGGTCCAACCAACATCAATAACTAATGGAAGCCCAACCTCCATACATACACCGATGCCTACTTGACTGGTCCAACCAATCCCAGGCCAATGGAAGCCCCGCCTCCTTACGGACTACCGTACATCCAACGTACGTTTATCCTCCAAGGATAATTAAACTAATCGAAGCCCAGCCTCCAATCGGACTACCGTACGTCCAACGTACGTTTATCCTCTAAGGATAACTAGATCACGTCCAACGGATCCAAGGTAACGGGCGTCCCCAGATGCACCTGCTTTTAGTCCTCCTAAAATACTTGAGTCCAACCCAAGTCTATCCATTTTCTTGCTGCCCTCTCGAGTCCAACTCGAGCTGAATCCAATTCCTTGCAGCCTTCTCGAGTCCAACTCGAGTCAATCTATAACTCAGACCCAGTCTTGAGTATCTATTAGTGACAAACTCTAGTCCAACGTGAGTCGTCTCCCTATTCGTTGCATCTCCAAGATCAACGAACACCCATTTTCTTTTACGAGTTCAAGTCCAACTTGAATCGCCCTAATCTTCGTTGCATCCTCCATGATCAACGAACACATCCTATTTCTTCAAAGTTCTACTATCCAATAGAGAACATCAACATAGGGTCCTAAACAATCCATTACTTTGCATCTTTCCCGAGTCCCACTCGAGCAATCTCATAACCCTATCGAGTCTAACTCTGGGCAGTCTATACCATTGAATAGTCTCATCATGTTCCGTCTGCCCATTACTCCTCGAGTAAACCAAGATATCATCCAATGAAAAATCACAACAACTATTTACCCCTCACGCAAACCATCCTAGTCGAAATCGACATTCCCCAAGCACAAGCCCCAAAGGCCTAAACCAATATCAGACAAGCACCCAAGGAACATCTCCTCCGAGTTCGGACAATCCACATGAGGTGATACTAGCAAAACAATCTAGCACTGGAGTACTCATTTGCCTCCTAGAGACAACTAGAACTTATTACAACGATAACCTCTTAGCTTCCTTAACTCCAGTTACTATCGCCATCACTAGGTAGGTACCTAATACCACCCTATTCCTTTGGAGTAGATCGACTCCCCAAAATAATGCTAAACCCAGTAAAGCCCAAAACAAAGCAATCACAAGGAAACATACATCCATGACTCGATAAGACCACATTAACAAATCATGCCAAAACTAGTCGAACCACCAATCGGGTTCGTCACTACTAAAGGTCTATCGACTAACTCAGGTTTGTCAAACAAAACCCGATCAAAACATCTTAAATAGAAAGCATACCTCGAATAACGACACCTTTTTCCTTCTGCGCCGCAGTTGGGGCATTTGACGAAGAAGGAACAACATTGATAGCATACGCTTTCACAATCTGCTTCTCCCTAGGAGGTTGTGGGCAGTCATACTTGTGATGTCCCGCCTGGCCGCAGATAAAGCACTTCCTTTCCCCATGCTTTTCTCGACAATCTCTGGCGTAATGGCCCTTCTTTCCACAACTAAAGCATTCGCCATCTTTCTTATTCTGACCATTCTTGGTCGGGTTCTGCTTCCTCTTGCTCTGAGAATTCTTCTTGCCTTCACCATCTGCTTACGGCTTTGGCTCCTCTGTAGATGCAATAGCAACTTCGGTCTTCGACTTAAGGAAAAGGCTCTCTGACCTTAATGCCTTTCCTACAATAGACTCGAATGTCTCATTGATATGGTTTATAAGTCTTTCCCCCAAGTACCCATCCAAGCCAGTTATGAACTTCTCGTTCTTCTTTTCGACTGTATCGATAAGGGACCATCCATATTTCGATAGAGTGTCGAATTCAGCGATATACTCCGAGACTGCTCTACCGTTCTGCTTAAGCTCCAAGAACTTCCAGAACAGTTCTGATTTATGAGCAGCTGGAATAAACTTATCACAAAAGCGAGTCTTAAACTGATTCCAAGTAACTTGATCTTCTGGAGTAGCTGTTCTAATGGCATTCCACCAATTCATCGCTCGCCCTTGCAGCTGACGAGATGCTAGCTTTCTCTTCATCGCATCCTCAAGACCCAAGTCGTCGAAGATACGATCACAGCTATCCAACCAATCCTGAACATCTGTGGCCGACTCCGTTCCGTGGAACGGCTTCCCACCATGGTTAGTGTAATCCTTGCACAACTTGGCGAAATTGACCCTAGGCGCCTGCACTACTGGACCACCACCATTTCCGGGATTGGGAACTGCCCCTTGAACATCCCTAAGCATCTCCCTCATGAAGTTAGTGAACATTGTCCTCATGTCATGAGCATTCCCATGGTTTGTCCCTCTACCAGCACCGCTAGTGTCTCTACTCATCGTCAATCTGAAAAAGGGAAACGATTAATGACCCCATAGTGGTGCTAGTGCAGTACGACTTCATCCTTATACTACTAATAGTATATATAGATATAGCTTTTGAAAACCAAAGTAATCACAAATATGCGCTCTCGTATACGTACTATCTCTCCCTAGTGTCTTTCCCTAGGTTAACTACGCAACCTAGAGCTCTGATACCAAATGTGACGGCCCGCCCCGCACCAACCGACATTTACTCCAAAAGTGCGCTATACACATGTCCAGTTAGCACGGGACGGATCGTCAAAAGAAAATGGGAAGAAGGAAATGAACTAACAAGGAACCTGTAGAATGTCTCACAGCGCATGGAATAAAATATAATAATAACATACTTAACATAAAACAGGTGAGACAGTGCATAAGCTGATAACTAAAATCAACATCAACACCAGAGCAGCGGAAATCTAAGTACAGCTTATTACAACTTCTCCAAATTTACTGTCTCTAAAACAAAGAAAGCTTAAAGTAGAAGATGCACTACTAATGCCCAAGCAGTGATCTTCAACAACACAGGGAGAATACTATATATACATTACGTGGAAGCCTCCTGCTCGTCTCCGGATCATCTACCCGTGCATCACTAGCTAACCTGTCTCTAGTCTGCTCGTGTGAGCACCCAGAGTAATAAGAGGAGACATAAAACTCTGGGTCAGACATAAAGCCTGGTATGAGCGATAAGCAACAAAACATAACAATAACAGGTATAATCCAATCATACCTGAACCTGGACCTGCAACCAAAGAGTTAGCACTACATACTATACAACACTCTAAGGTGCCATTTCAAATGGTGTAAAGGTAACGGGGGTGAGGATGTGCATGTCATAGTGGTGTCAAACAATCAAGCATAGCAATCATCCTCACATCCCTCACTCAGTGCGTAAAGCATACGATATCCACTACTTTGGTCACCTAATACTTTGGGCCATGACGGAATCCAATCCCGTGTAACTATCACTACAAGCCCACCATCCATCTCTCAGTCGTGAACCAAAGTTATAAATACCGACAACCCCTTTGCACACGTCCCGCAGCAAAGCCCAACCATGAAGTGAACTCATTGGTTCCTAACTGGATCCTGAGCTCTAACTTCCATTTGGACTACCTTTGCATCTCGGGTTATTGGTCAATACTAGGTTGGGTCGGATTCCCCTTCAAGTCATCGGTTCGGGTCGGGTTCACTCCGTTGCGTCAGTTCATGGTCCTCCTCTGGTACGGTTCGGTTCGGGTCCACTCCATCGGTTCGGGTCGGGTGTCTCGCTTCAGGTCGGGTCGGGTGCCATCTCCCATCCAGCTCATGCTTCCGCTCTGATCAGCTCCCTCGCCCTTCATTTGTTCCGATCCGATCCTCCTCCTTTAGCCAATCCGATCCTCCTCCTTTAGCCGATCCGATCCCCCTCCTTTATCCGATCCTCCTCCTTTATCCATCTGATCCCAATATTGCTAGCATGGCCTTCCTTTTTGCTAGATTTCTGAAGTGTTAAGTTCCGATCCGATCGAATCTCTCGCCCAGTTCACTTATCCGATACGAGCCCCCATATCCGATCCGATCCGAAACCCTGCACAACTTTCTACAACTTTTTCCAGCAACTTGTTGACGCCATTCGACGATGTTTTCGACCAATCTAACTATACTAATCAACCACAAATCATTTCAAACAGTCATAGCAACATAATAAACTAACCACAAACACCAAAACAATGAATTTATATGTCAAAATGGATCAAATATACCCAAAACCCCATAATTTCCCTTAAGCATGTTTAAGAAAAACTAATCATAGGGTTAACAAAACTTAACCAAATTAAACTAAATTTCTACCAGAGGCATGAAATATTATTTTCGAATTTATAGATATTTTTCCAGAATTTATTAGTGTATAAATTCGCTAATCTTCACTAATTACCCTTAATTAACTGTAATTAGTGTCAAAACAATGCTAATCACTCACCTTGGCCACAAATAAATTTCTCAGAACTGAAACCTTGCTGATTTGGGTGAATATTGGTGTCTAACAGCAGCTCTAACCTTGCTTTCATGTTTCCTCTCCTTAATTTGATGTAGTTTTGCTTAATCTTCGATTAGAAAGTGATTAGAGACGATTTGGGATGAAATTAGAAGGTGGAGGCCATTACTAGGGTTTCAAGAAGGAAAGTGGCGGCTCAAAACTGAAATGAAAATGATTCTCTAACTCATTTCAGCCTCCCCATAACCCTAATCCCGAAATGGGTTATGGGTCTATCCACTAATCACCCTATTTGGCTCGGTTAAGCAGTTTTTCACCTTCCAAACCTTATTTCACCCATAGCTCCCAAACCGTGAGCCCGTTTGCTATTATGACCACTCTACGGAACGGTAAACCATCAAACAAATCTAATGGAAGTGGTTTAAGGTCAAAATTCCCTTCCAATCAAAAGTTATGGCCAAAACAATGCCAACTAGGGGTAAAATGGTCATTTAAAAATTGGGAAAAATCATGAACATGGGAAATGACCCCAATAGTCGTCTCCCGAAGTTACATGACCATACGACTTCGTATGTGAAAGAAAAATATATTCCACGATCCTATGATGCGTGGAATGCGGGTCGTTACACCATCGGTCCCGGATCAACCGATAAAACCAAGGCGCCTCGCAACAGCAACAACCACACAGGTGAAAATAGTATAAATGACAGCCAGTTCAAGCACTGACACCACCTCTAGCAAGAATGAGACGCATGCCCTCCCTGATGTCCTCTCCCGTTTCTGGTTCATACTGGGGTGTGAGTCTCGCGAATTCACGTTATACACAAAGCTACGCCACACAGGCGGTGCTTTAATCATCAACCACAAGACTTTCCTTTTCAACAGAAGCCTTGATCACTGCATCTTAGTATGCCACACAGGCAATTCACACCATGCAACTGATGGCTATCAATCACACAGAATGAATTCCCATATCAGACACATAGTCCATTTGCAAGTCTGTTTTGGGTCTAAACGAAACCGGAGGCACTATATGCCTCGCATACCCATCGATCTCCACGTACGTCTAGACGATCACCACTAATTATCCATATTTCGGGATGCCTCCCAATCAGGACATCAGTTATCATCCAACCAAGGTGAAGATCTCCGGTCTTCAACCACTGTCTTCACCTTCGATTTCTTAGCGTCGATTCAGTTATTCAAAATGGGATAAACCCGGTCTTTCTAAGCAACTCGCGTATATAATTAACAAGTGCTACATAAAAACAACATACGCCTTATTCCAATTCATTAGTCACTAACCGTCAATTAGTAAGATAATGATTTCCCAAATATTAACCCCGAAGGCCGAAACCAACATCAGATCAAAACCCAGGAAACCATTCGACTTAGCTAACCTTCAGTTAGTTTCTGAATTTCACATTCCATATCGTTTGTAATATGTTCTAACGATTTATCGCTATTTTTATTTCTTTATTTATAGCCAATTCATTCAAACGACGCTTCGGGTCATAACGCGGCCGTGGTACTGTTTTTCTTCAGATTTGATTTACACATATCTGAAAATCTAACCGTTGGATCTTCACAAATTTTATATCATTAGAAAGATCTTTTCAAAACGAATCTAACGGTTCCAGTTTTCGGAAAATCCGACGGTCGGATCTCCCGGTACACTCGTTTGATGTTTCGATTTCAAAATACGAACTACAGCGTCGTTATTCGATTTAATTTAATTATATATATATATATATATAATAGATTCTGGCGCTGTTTTTCTTCGGATTTGAATTAAACATTGCAGACAATCCAACCATTGGATCTTTACAAAATTGGTGTGGTTGGTATGATATTTCCAAAGCGAACCCAACGGTTTCGGTTTCGGTTTCGGGAAAATCCGATGGTCGGATCTCGCGCACTAATCGTTTGAAATCATGGTTTCAAAACATGAACAGCAGCTTCGTTATTCGATATATTTTAAATATATATATATATAATCGATTCTTCAATTTCAAAACTATTTTCTTTTCATACATTTGACAAAAATGATACTTTTATCCAACCGACAATTATTTCAACACTTCGACAATTATTTCAACCGACAAAAATGTGATTTTTATTGCAAAACAATTCATTTCAAAACACGACTATTTTATATAGTTCATATAGATGATAAAAATATGATTTTTATTATAAAACAATTTATTTCAAAACATGACTATTTTATATAGTTCATATAGATGATAAAAATATGATTTTTATTATAAAACCATTTATTTCAAAACACACTATTTTATATAGTTCATATAGATGATAAAAATATGATTTTTATTATAAAACAATTTATTTCAAAACATGACTATTTTATATAGTTCATATAGATGATAAAAATATGATTTTTTGTTATAAAACCATTTATTTCAAAACACGACTATTTTATATAGTTCATACAGATGATAAAAATATGATTTTTATTATAAAACCATTTATTTCAAAACACGACTATTTTAAATAGTCCATATATATGATAAAAATATGATTTTTATTATAAAACCATTTATTTCAAAACCCGACTATTTTATATAGTCCATATAGATGATAAAAATATGATTTTTATTATAAAACAATTTATTTCAAAATACGAATACCATTTAACACATGAATTTCTATTCAATGAATGAATTTCTATTCAACGCATGAATGCGATTTCAATATATGAAATAATTTCAACAAATGAAAATAATTATAACACATGAATATTTGAGGAAATTTCGGCAGCATAACGGCAGGGTAGTTAAAACCGGGGTCGTCCCTAGTACGGCTCCTCGCTCTACCTTAAAGCCTTGCAGCTTTTGACAATGGGGATTTCATGCATCTTGTTCGCATGCAAGCGACATGTATATATTTTTCTTTCTTTTACACAAACTAATCCTATGTGGTTTCAACCAAATAATTCTTAACCACAAACGGGTATTTTTCAACCACAATCAATCAATTTCAACCACAAACAATTCCAATCAACCATTCGCTATCAACCAATTTTCACAACAATTACAACCAATATATATCGTCCATGGTTTGTCGACAAGGGGCGTATATATATATTTATATTTATATAAGTATATATCACTTCTATTCAACACATATATAATTTTTAGAATGCATATATAACTTATACGTCGAACGTACAACTTATACAACGCTTATACATGTGGTGTACAATGCTTATATAACTCATACATCGACTATATAATTTATACATCGTCGTTTTCCATATCGTTTATAATTCAGAAATCACACATTGGGTTCCACTCCACCAAAAATAGCAGAAGGCTTAGAAAAATATGCGGTCTCTTCTAGAATGTAGAAGACGTCCACACGAGTCCACTGTCTCTTGTTTCACTGAATTTCGTCAACAAACGAAAAAGATATGAATTTTACAGTGAAATCCAAAACCATAGCGCTTTAAAATGCTATAATATAGTTTAATATAAAATAGGCCATACCTCCACTGTTTTGTTCGAAACTAGGTCTTAGGTTTTCTTGAAATCCGCAGTGCTTGGAGATGATCGGGTTATACCACGGTGTCGAGCTTGGAACAGCGCATCAGGGCGTGGAAACCTCGTCCAACTCTCACGCAGATTGGAGGTGGGAGGGAGCTCTGAACGGCGGAACTTGAAGGAGGTGAATCGAACGAAATACTCAACGATGGGAAGTGAAGTTTATATGGATGCAAAGCCCTTGAGAATCTCTACAAAATCTTGAACTGGAGATAGTGATTTTATTGAGTGTGTAAGGGGAAATCGAGCGGGGAAACAAAGAATGAATTCTGTCGTTCGTTATAGGGGAGTCGACGCGATTTTGACCCTCGAGGGTTTTGACCAACCAATGAATTTTATTTATTTATATATTTTTTTTCAAAAATACCCTCTTTCACACACGAACCCCAATCCAAACCCGCCGACTGTCGCCCCTAGCTAAATACCCCCATTCCGAACACAATGGGATATGTTTCGTAGGCCCATTCGACTTCAATCAGTTTTCCTTCAAATTAAAATATAAAACATTTAATATTCGACTTGAACGTATATTTCAATTTGCTGGGGACACATACTAAATCTATAAATTCCCGAAAAATAAATCTAACTATGTTTTGACGATACGGTCCCAATAAAACTAGTTTTGTCGAATTCTGAGACCGTTTGAAAAAGGGCCCTTTCTGGTCGATCCAATTTAATAGAAATCGACCAAACACATTTTCTTTGCCACGCTCACATACTAGCCTCAAAAATTATGAAATTTGAAACCTAGCAATAATTTGACATCCCGAATCCAATAAAAGTGGTTTCGTCGAATTCTGAGGTCGTTTCCAAAAAGGCCATTTTCACGGGCTATATAAACTCTATAGCGACCTTTCTGAAAATTCATTTAGCCATAATTTTTGCTTCCTGCTACGAAACTTCGATTTTTCAAATTCATTAGAAAGGTATCCACTAACAGATTTAAATATTTTTGGTTTCACTCAAATCCGTTTTGTTTTGCACCCGGTACAGTCAATCAAAGTTTGAATTCCAATTTTGAAACTACCGCGCCATTTCAGGCCTTGTTTATAATTAGAATTAATTATATTCATTTTCAAATGTCGATTCAAACTTACTTTTCATCGTAATTATTTAAAATATTTGTTTTAAATAATTAAAATCCACCAAAATAGCCAATTTAAAATTTTTAAATTGGTTCAGATTTTCTGGCTTGTTACATCACATATCCATCGATCTCCAAGTATGTCTGGACGATCGCCAACTGATTCCCTCCTCTTGGGTGTACAGCCCAATCAAGATCATCAGTAATCACCCAAACGATGTGAAGACCTCCGGTCTTTAACCACCGTCTTCATCCTCGACACCACATCGAATCAGTTATTCAGAATGGGATAAACCCGGTCTTTCTAAATAACTCGCGTATATAATAAACAAGTGTTACACAAACACAACTTACCCCTCTTCCCAATTAAGAATATTCTTTTATTCAAATATTCTTATACTTTGGGAAAGTTTCCCATTAAATTTATCAAGGATAAATTCTTTTAAATTTTTCTTTAATCTTCTTTTGAATTTCAATTCAAACTAGTCGGGATTAGCGAACCACACCGAAGTAATTATTTATTTTATTTCCCAATCCTAACCTATTCATCCCATGAAGTAAAATTGGTAATACTTCATATCTAACACAACAGTGTCATCGATAAATTCAATTATCATTTCACGTTCAAATCTAATTAAAGATTTAACTATCGCCTAGAGCAAAACTGGTGATACCCCATTCTCGATCACTTCAATCTAATTAAAGATTCATTAAAACTACACTTGGTTTTAATCTTCCCAAAAAAATCAATATTAATGATTTCTTAACTTGGGAAATCATATCCTGTCTTTAACTGGGTTAAAGAACCAATGTCATTTAAAACACTGTTCACTATAAACCCAAAATCACATTCCATTCCAATTTAATTATTGAAACTTCTGGTTACTTTTAAAACCCTTTCAAATCCAATTATTTATTTAAAAATAAATAAATTATTATTCTAGTTCAAAACTAGTTCATTTCGAAAAAAAATCTATTTTTATCTTTTCAATTTTGGAATTTTTCATCTCAATTCTTCACAAATCATTTCTTATGATTTTACACAAATTGTTACTATTTTTAATAATTTTATCAAGGCCCGTACAGTCAAATTCCATCGACAGCCATCGAACTGCACTAACAACGACCTTTTCCAAATTTGATTTGGACGTAATTCCAAATCCAACCGTTAGATTTCAAATCTCTAATATTCGTTAGAAAGCTCTCTTCTATACGAACCCAATGGTTTCGGTTTTAGGAGAATCCGACGGTCGGATCTCCCGTAATGTCCACTTGAAGTCAATGGTCAAAATTCACGAACTGTCGCAGCGCGACACGTTCTATTCAGGCCATTATATATATATACATTATATTTCGTCGATTTACTTTTAAAACGTATTTTATAAATCGTTTTCAAAACGATTTCAACTTCATATTCAATTTCTAATCAAAATTGAATATTCCATATCATTAATCTATAAATGATAATATTTTCAAAACGTTACATTTTGAAATTATTTCCTTTTCTATATTCATTTTAAAAACGAATATAATCGATATAAATATCATTCGCGTCAAAATGGCGCATATCTAATCAACACGGCTTTATATATTTCAATAACTTCGTTATTCTATTCAACAAATGAATATTTTCTTCAACACATGAATATATATATTTTTTACTTCAACATATGAATATTTTATTCTATTCAACACATGGATTTTTTTTCTATTCAACACTTGAATTTTTATTCTATTCAACACATGAATATATATTTTATTTCAACACATGAATATATATTTTTATTCAACACATGAATGTTTATTCTATTCAACACATAAATATTTATTCTATTCAACACATGAATATTTATTCTATTCAACAAATGAATTTTTATTTCTATTCAACACATGAATTTATTTTCTATTCAACACATGAATTTATTTCTATTCAATACAAGAATATATAATTTATTCAACATATGAATTTATTTCTATTCAATACATGAATATATTTTCTAATATTCCTTATTTTCCAAATTGGAATGAAGCCTAATCAATTACCATATAATGTTAATTATATGGTTTCTATACAACACACATATATAACAGCAACGATAAATAATCAGCTGTAACAACCCGCATTCTACGCATCGAAGGATCGTAGAATATTTATTTCTTTCCCATATTAAGTCGTATGGTCACGTAACATTGGGAAACAACAAATAGAGTCATTTCCCATGTTCGTGATTTTTGTCGATTTTTAAATGACCGTTTTGACCCTAGCTGATCTTGTTTCGGCCATAACTTTTGACTGAAAAGGAATTTTGACCTGAAACCGCTTCCATTAGGTTCGTTTGATGGTTTACCTTTCCGTAGAGTGGTCAGATGTGAAAAACGGACTTACCGTTTGGGAGATATGGCTGAAATAGGGTTTGGAAGGTGAAAAACTGCTTAACCGGGCCAAATATGGTGATTAGTGAATGGGCCCATAACCCATTTCGGGATTAGGGTTATGGGGAGGCTGAAAGGAGTTAGAGATTCATTCCATTTCAGTTTTCTTGCCTCCACTTACCTCTTAGAAACCCTAAAAATGGCCTCCAACCTCTAAATCACCTCCAAATCATCTTCTAATCAAGGATTAAGCTTAGCAACATCAAATCAAAGGAGATCTACACCAAATCAACGTTAGAGCTGCTGTTTAGCATCGGGATGCGCACCAAATCAGAGATTTATTTTAGATCTAAGTCTTATTTGTGGCTAAGGTGAGTGATTTGCATAGTTCCTCACTAATCATGGCTAATTAAGGGTAATTAGTGTTAATTAGCGAACTTATACACTAATAAATTCTGGAAAAATACTCATAAATTCTTAAATGATGTTTTAGACCTCTGATACGAATTTGGGTTAATTTGGTTAAGTTTTGCTAATCATATCATTAGTTTCACCTAAACATGCTTAAGGGAAAATATGGGGTTTTGGGTAGGTTTGATCCACTTTAACCTATTATATTGTTGTTTTGATGTTTGTGGTTGATTACACATGTTGCTATGACTGTATGGTATGCTTTGTGATTGATTAGAATAGTTGGAATGGTCGAAAAAACCGTCGAGTGGCGTAAATTGCTTGTTGGAAAAAGTGCAGGAAGATATCCGAACCGGATCGGATCGGTTAGGAGGACCCGATCCGCCCTCATACTTCACTCTTCGATCTATTCGCACTTCTCGTGGCATGCATCATCCGATCCGACCCGCCTGATGTTCTCCGACCCGATCTGCCATGGTAACCCGACCCGAACCGATGTACTACGACGAGGCTTGGAGACTACGACCCAACCCGGGTTGCTTTAGAAGAAGCCGATACGAACCGTGGCAAACTGGAGGACCTCGACCCGAACCGGTGATGGCGACTGGACGTGGAGACCCGATCCGATCCGCTGAGGTGATGATGACTCGATCCGATCCAGCGAAGAAGGAGCATTCCGATCCGAACCGAACGGATGACTCGGGGGAGATCCGAACCGATCCGGTGATGACCAATAACCCGAGATGCAAAGGTAGTCGAAATGGAAGTTAGAGCTCAGGATCCAGTTGGGAACCAATGAGTTCACTTCATGGTTGGGCTTTGCTGCAGGACGTGTGCTAAGAAGTTGTCGACGTTCATAACTTCGATTCACCATTGAGAATGGATGATGGGCTACTTATCAGTGCAGTAGAGTCACTATGACTCAAGGGGCAAGGTGATGGTAGCAAGACTACTTTATCAGTGCAATAGAGTCATTATGACTCGAGGGGCAAAGTTATGCGTAGTAAGACTATGAGTCAGTGCAGTGGGGTCATTATGACTCCATGGGGCAGAGTGGATATAGTAAAGGATCAGTGAGGCTATGAGCCAGTGCAGTGGGGTCATTGTGACTCCATGGGGCAAAGTGGACATAGCAAAGGATTAGTGACTATGTATCAGTGCAGTGAAGCCATTTATGGCTTCATGGGGCAAAGTGATCTTAGCAAAGTATGTTGGGTGATCGAAGTGGTGAACATCGTATGCTTTACGCACTGAGTGAGAGATGTGAGGATGGATGCTATGTTTGATTGTTTGCCATCACTATGACATGCACACCCCCACCCCCATTATCTTTACACAACATGTTATTGGCACCTTAAAGTGTTGTACAGTATGTAGTGCTAACTCTTTGGTTGTAGGTCCAGGTTAAGGTATGTTTCATTCTACCTGTTATTGTTCTGTTTAGATGCCTATCGCTCATACCAGGCTTTATGTCTGACCCAGAGTTTTATGTCTCCTCTTATTACTCTGGGTGCTCACACGAGAAGACTAGAGACATGTTAGCTGGTGATGCGCGAGTAGCTGATTCGGAGGCGAGCAGGTGGCTTCCACGTATGATATATAGATATTCTCCCTGTGTCGTTGGTGTTCGTTACTTGGGCATTAGTAGTGTACCTCCTTTATCCTGCTTTTGTTTTTGAGACAGTTTGAAAAGTTGTAATAATGTTAACTTTGGATCATAAGCTGTACTTGGGTTTTCCGCTGCTATGTTAGTTGTTTTCAGCTTATGCACTGTCTCACCTGTTTTATGTCAAGTATGTTGTTATTATATTTTGTTCCATGCGCTGTGAGACATTCTACAGGTTCCTTGTTAGTTCGTTTCCTTCTTCCCTTTTTCTTCTGACGATCCGTTCCGTGCTAACTGGACATGTGTACAGCGCACTTTTGGAGTAAATGTCTGTTGGTGCGGGCGGGCTGTCACATTTGGTATCAGAGCTCTAGGTTGCGTAGTTAACCTAGGGAAAGACACTAGGGAGAGATAGTACATATATGAGAGCGCGTATTTGTGATTACTTTGGTTTTCAAAAGCTATATATATATACACACTATTAGTAGTATAAAAATGAAGTCGTACTGCACTAGCACCACTATGGGGTCGTTAATCGTTTCCCCTTTACAGATTGAACGATGAGCCGATATGCAAGAGGTGCTGGTAGGGGAGCCAATAATGGGAATACTGCTGACATGAGGGCGATGTTTACTGAGCTCATGAGAGACATGCTTAGGGAGGTGCAAGTGGCAGTTCCAAGTACTGGAATTGGTGGTGGTCCAGTAGTGCAGGCGCCTAGGGTCGATTTCGCCAAGTTGTGCAAGGATTACACTAACCTTGGTGGGAAGCCGTTCCATGGAACGGAGTCGGCCACAGATGTTCAGGATTGGTTGGATAGCTGTGATCGTATCTTCGACGACTTGGGCATCGAGGATGTGATGAAGAGAAGGCTAGCGTCTCGTCAGCTGCAAGGGCGAGCGATGAATTGGTGGAATGCCATTAGAACAGCTACTCCAGAAGATCGGGTTACTTGGGATCAGTTCGAGGCTCGCTTTAGCGAGAAGTTTATTCCAGCTGCCCAGAAGTCAGTGATATTTAAGAGATTCTTGGAACTCAAGAAGAATGGTAGGGAAGTCTCTGACTATATTGCTGAGTTCGACACTTTGTCGAAGTATGGACTATCTCTTATCGATACTCCTGAGAAGAAGAATGAGAAGTTCATTATTGGGTTGGATTTATACTTGGGGGAAAGGCTTATCAACCACATTGATGAGACTTTTGAATCGATTGTGGGGAAAACTTTGAGATCAGAGAGTCTTTACCCTAAGTCAAAGACCGTGGCTGCATCTGCAGAAGGGCTGAAGCCGCAAGCAGGCGGTGGAGGCAAGAATAACTCTCAGAATAAGAGAAAACAGAACCAATCTAAGGATGCCCAGAAAAAGAACAAGAAAGATGTTGAGTGCTTCAGCTGTGGTAAGAAGGGCCATTATGCTAAAGAATGTCGGGCCAAGCCAGCGGATAGGAAGTGCTATAACTGTGGCCAAGTGGGACATCATAAGGATAAGTGTCCGCAACCTCTTAAGGAGAAGCAGATTGTGAAAGCATATGCTATTGATGTTGTTCCTTCTTCGTCGAATGCCCCCAACTGCAGCGGAGAAAGGAAAGAATGTTGTTATTCAAGGTATGATTTCTATTTATGATGTACCAGTTCAAGTTTTGTTTGATACTGGGGCTTCCCGTTCCTTCATATCTAGTTACCTGGTAGATAGATTGGGACTGGATCCCGAGATAGTCGATAGACCATTGGTTGTGACGAACCCGATTGGTGGTTCGACTAGCCTTAGTATGATTTGTCGAAATTTGGTCTTATCGAGTCATGGATGTATGTTTGTTTGTGATTGCTTTGTTTTGGGCTTTACTGGGTATGGCATTATATTGGGAGTCGATTGGCTCCAAAGATACGGGGTGGTGGTAGACTGTGAGGGCTTTTTGGTGACAGTTAGGGCGGTTGATGGGCGGAGGGTAGTGTTTGGTAGTCTACCTAGTGATGGGGTAATGGCTAGTTTTATAAATTCCCTCAACATCCCGCAGGATGATTTGTCAAATGTGCCCGTGGTTGGCCACTATCCGGACGTCTTCGAGGAGGTGACCGAGCTTCCACCACACCGAGAGACCGAGTTCCGTATTGATTTAGTGAAAGATGCCAGACCTATAGTGATGCCACTTCGTCGTATGGCACCAAGGGAGCAGCGAGAGCTCGGGGTGCAAGTCAGCAATCTTTTGAAGAAGGGATTTATTAGAAGAAGTGTCTCCGAGTGGGGAGCACTAGTTGTGTTTGCCACTAAGGCAGATGGTTCCCTTCGTTTGTGTGTGGACTATCGTGAGTTGAATAAGGTGACGAGGAAGAATTTGTATCCTTTACCGTGAATAGATGATTTGTTTGATCAACTGGAAGGAGCAAGAGTGTTCTCCCAGTTGGACCTCGCGACAGGATTTCATCAGCTCCGAGTAGCGGATGAGAGTGTTTCGAAAACGACATTTAGGACGCCGTATGGATTCTATGAGTGGTTGGTCATACCATTTGGGTTGACTAATGCACCAACCTACTTTGTGGATCTTATGAATCGAGTATTCAGAGATCAGTTGAATAAGTTTGTTCTTGTGTTTGTAGACGATATCCTTGTTTACTCGAGGACAGAGGAGGAACACAAGGGACACTTGAGGATAGTGATGGAGGTGTTGAGAAAACACCAATTGAAAGCGAAATTCTCTAAGTGTCACTTTTGGATAAGGGAAGTGAGATTCCTGGGCCACGTTGTTTCAGAGAATGGTATTGCCGTGGACCCTGCGAAGGTGGCTACGGTACAGGATTGGCCTACGCCCAAGAATGCAACAGATGTAAGAAGTTTCTTGGGGTTAGCTGGATATTATCATAAGTTTATCCAGGAATTCTCCAAGATAGCAGCACCGTTGACTCAGTTGACTAAGAAGAATCAGGCCTTCGTCTGGGATGGAGTGTGTGAGAATGCATTCAAGAGTCTAAAGGAAAAGTTGACGCGTGCGCCAGTGCTAGTCATTCCTAAAGGGAATGAAGAAATGACGGTATACACAGATGCTTGTGGTACCGGACTAGGTGTTGTATTGATGCAAGGAGGTAGGGTTGTAGCTTATGCTAGTCGGCAGCTAAAGCCGCATGAGAAGTATCCTACCCATGATTTGGAACTGGCAGCGATTGTGTTCGCATTAAAGATGTGGAGACACTATCTCTTGGGAGAAAGATTTGAGTTGTTTACTGATCATAAATCATTAAAGTATCTCTTCTCTCAGAAAGATCTGAATCTCTGTCAGCACAGATGGTTAGAGTTCTTGGCTTCGTATGATTTTGATATCGCATACACACCTGGGAAAGGTAATGCGGTAGCCGATGCCTTGAGTAGGAGACATGCCAGTTTGGGGGCTATGTTTCTTTAATGGAAGCAACTGGAGTATATCGCAGGGTTTGATTTCATACCAAAGTGCGAATTGGATCCAGAAATGCTAGCTAGTTTGGCGATCAGACCCACTTTGATAGAGCGGATTGGTTCCAGCCAGAGGGACGATCCTAATCTATTGGAAATCATCTCCAAGTTAGAGATGGACATCGATGGTGAGGAGATGAATTTGTATGGGCTTGATCGAGATGGATGGCTTAGAAAGAATGGAAGACTAGTTGTACCCAACGTGAATGGTTTGAGAGATGAAGTGATTAGAGAATGTCATCACTCAAAACTGACTATACATCCCGGTGGTAATAAGATGTATCGAGACATGAAGCAAACTTACTACTGGGAAGGGATGAAAAGAGACGTTGAGAAGTTTATATCCAAATGCATGAATTGCCAGCTAGTTAAAGCTGAGCAAAAGAAGCCTAGTGGGTTGTTGCAACCATTAGAATTTCCTGAATGGAAATGGGTGCAAGTCTCGATGGATTTCATCGATGGTTTACCAAGGACTAGATCGGGACATGATAGTATTTGGGTAATCGTGGATCGATTGACTAAGAGTGCAAGATTTATACCAGTCAAATCGACTCGAATGGCAGCTAAGTTAGCAGAATTGTATATGAAGTGGGTAGTGAGATTTCATGGTGTACCTAAAAGCATTGTGAGTGACCGAGACCCGTTGTTCACTAGTGGGTTTTGGAAGAGCTTACAAGAGGCTCTAGGGTCAGGATTACATCTCAGTACCGCATATCATCCTCAGACCGATGGTCAGACGGAGAGGGTGACTCGTATATTGGAAGATCTCTTGAGAGCTTGTATATTGCATTTTGGTGGATCATGGGATGACCATTTGCATCTAGTAGAGTTTGCATATAATAATAGTTACCAATCCAGTATGGCTCCATATGAAGCTTTGTACAGAAGACCGTGCAACTCACCATCATGTTGGATAGAGACTGGCGAGAAGTTTATGCTTGGACCAGATGTGGTGAGGGAAACTTCAGATAAGATTAAGACCATTCAACAACGAATGAAGGCTGCCCAAGATAGGCAGAAGAGTTATGCTGATAAGAGGAGAAGAGACTTAAAATTATCCGTTGGTGACTTGGTGTTTGTCAAGATTTCTCCGTTGAAGAGCGTGATACGATTTGGCAGGAAAGGAAAATTGGGACTAATATTTGTTGGCCCATTCCCTGTTCTTGAACTAGTCAGGAATTTGGCATATAGAGTTGGCTTACCAGAGAAGATGGCGGGAGTTCACAACGTATTTCATGTTTCCCAACTAAGGAAGTTCGTTCATGACCCAGATATGACTATTTCACCTGATCAGTTAGAGGACTTCGAAGTAGAACCCGAGGCGGTTGGGAACCGCAAGCCGATCCGTATTGTCGAGCACGATACGAAGCAACTTCGAAGGAAGGCAGTGAGGCTAGTCAAGGTTCAGTGGGGCGAGAACGAGAATGACTGTACTTAGGAGACAGAGGAGAGCATTGGGAAGACGTATCCAGAACTCTTTGTCTGGTAAGATTTACCTTGTAATTTAGTTATTTCGCACGCTAGGATAGACTTGTTTTGCATGTTTGATTGTTGTTTTATGATTGATAGGCATGCGGGACCCTTTGTGTGTTTTGGTTAGGGAATTTCGGGGGCGAAATTTCTTAAGGGGGGGGGAATGTAACAACCCGCATTCTACACATCGGAGGATCATAGAATATTTATTTCTTTCCCATATAAAGTCGTATGGTCATGTAACTTTGGGAAACAACAATTAGAGTCATTTCCCATGTTCGTGATTTTTGTCGATTTTTAAATGACCGTTTTTCCCCTAGCTGATCTTGTTTCGGCCATAACTTTTGACTGGAAAGGAATTTTGACCGGAAACCACTTCCATTAGATTCGTTTGATGGTTTACCTTTCCGTAGAGTGGTCACATGTGAAAAAGGACTTACCGTTTGGGAGATATGGCTGAAATAAGGTTTGGAAGGTGAAAAAGCTGCTTAATTGGGCCAAATAGAGTGATTAGTGAATGGGCCCATAACCCATTTCGGGATTAGGGTTATGGGGAGGCTGAAAGGAGTTAGAGATTCATTCCATTTCAGTTTTAAAAATGGCCTCCAACCTCTAAATCACCTCCAAAACATCTTCTAATCAAGGATTATGCTTCGCAACGTCAAATCAAGGGAGATCTACACCAAATCAACGTTAGAGCTACTATTTAGCATCGGGATTCGCACCAAATCAGAGATTTATTTCAGATCTAAGTCTTATTTGTGGCTAAAGTGAGTGATTTGCATAGTTCCTCACAAATCATGGCTAATTAAGGGTAATTAGTGTTAATTAGCGAATTTATACACTAATAATTTCTGGAAAAATACTCATAAATTCTTAAATGATGTTTCAGACCTCTGATATGAATTTGGGTTAATTTGGTTAAGTTTTGCTAATCATATCATTAGTTTCACCTAAACATGCTTAAGGGAAAATATAGGGTTTTGGTGAGGTTTGATCCACTTTAACCTATTATATTGTTGTTTAATGTTTGTGGTTGATTACACATGTAGCTATGACTGTATGGTATGCTTTGTGATTGATTAGAATAGTTGGAATGGCCGAAAACGCCGTCGAGTGGCGTAAATTGCTTGCTGGAAAAAGTGCAGGAAGATATCCGAACCGGATCAGATCGGTTAGGAGGACCCGATCCGCCCTCATACTTCACTCTTCGATCTATTCGCACTTCTCGTTGCATGCATCATCCGATCCGACCCGCCTGATGTTCTCCGACCCGATCCGCCATGGTACCCCGACCCGAACCGATGTACTACGACGAGGCTTGGAGACTACGACCCGACCCGGGTTGCTTTAGAAGAAGCCGATATGAACCGTGGCAAACTGGAGGACCCCGACCCGAACTGGTGATGGCGACTGGACGTGGAGACCCGATCCGATCCGCTGAAGTGATGATGACCCGATCCGAACCAGCGAAGAAGGAGCATTCCGATCCGAACCGAACGGATGACTAGAGGGAGATCCGAACCGATCCGGTGATGACCAATAACCCGAGATGCAAAGGTAGTCCAAATGGAAGTTAGAGCTCAGGATCTAGTTGGGAACCAATGAGTTCACTTCATGGTTGGGCTTTGCTGCGGGACGTGTGCTAAGGAGTTGTCGACGTTCATAACTTCGATTCACTATTAAGAATGGATGATGGGCTACTTATCAGTGCAATAGAGTCACTATAAATCGAGGGGCAAGGTGATGGTAGCAAGACTACGTTATCAGTGCAGTAGAGTCATTATGCCTCGAGGGGCAAAGTGATGCGCAGTAAGACTATGAGCCAGTGCAGTGGGGTCATTGTGACTCCATGGGGCAGAGTGGACATAGTAAAGGATCAGTGAGGCTATGAGCCAGTGCAGTGGGGTCATTGTGACTCCATGGGGCAAAGTGGACATAGCAAAGGATTAGTGGCTATGTATCAGTGCAGTGAAGCCATTTATGACTTCATGAGGCAAAGTGATCATAGCAAAGTATGTTGGGTGATCGAAGTAGTGAACATCGTATGCTTTACGCATTGAGTGAGAGATGTGAGGATGGATGCCATGTTCGATTTTTGCCATCACATGACATGCACACCCCCACCCCCATTATCTTTACACCACATGTTATTGGCACCTTAGAGTGTTGTACAGTATGTAGTGCTAACTCTTTGGTTGCAGGTCCAGGTTCAGGTATGTTTCAGTCTACTTGTTATTGTTCTGTTTAGATGCTTATTGCTCATACCAGGCTTTATGTCTGACCCAGAGTTTTATGTCTCCTCTTATTACTCTGGGTGCTCACATGAGCAGACTAGAGACAGGTTAGCTGGTGATGCGCGAGTAGCTGATTCGGAGGCGAGCAGGAGGCTTCCATGTATGATATATAGATATTCTCCCTGTGTCGTTGGTGGTCACTACTTGGGCATTAGTAGTGTACCTCCTTTATCCTGCTTTTGTTTTTGAGACAGTTTGAAAAGTTGTAATAATGTTAACTTTGGATCATAAGCTGTACTTGGGTTTTCCGCTGCTATGTTAGTTGTTTTCAGCTTATGCACTGTCTCACCTGTTTTATGTCAAGTAAGTTGTTATTATATTTTATTCCATGCGCTGTGAGAAATTCTACAGGTTCCTTGTTAGTTAATTTCCTTCTTCCCTTTTTCTTCTGACGATCCGTTCCGTGCTAACTGGACATGTGTACAGTGCACTTTTGGAGTAAATGTCGGTTGGTGCGGGCGGGCCGTCACATCAACAATCATCCAGAGTGCACCACACAACTGCATAAGCATTAAATATAAATAATTAACGCTTACACAGTCTGTCAACCCATCGATTGACATAAAACTAAACAATCAGGATTAGTGTACGTCAAATGTCATCCCAATACCCGTGTGGGGTTTCAAATGAACAAACACAGATTTTATTTGTGGAGTTGGGCGATGTGTAAAATTTATCGTCCCAATCAATATCAGTCCAATCTATCGTCCCAATGAATATTTATTTTATTTCAACACATGAATATATATATTTGATTTCAACACATGAATACATATTTTATTTCAACACATGAATATATATTTTATTTCAACACATTAATATATATTTTATTTCAACACATGAATATATATTTTATTTCTACACATGAATATATATTTTATTTCAACACATTAATATATATTTTATTTCGACACATGAATATATATTTTATTTCTACACATAAATATATATTTTATTTCAACACATGAATATATATTTTATTTCAACAATGAATATATATTTTATTTCAATTCCCATCACACAATCAATTTTCACAACACATCAATCAAACAAACAAGTCGTTCAAGGTCTGTGGATGACGGGTGTCAGGTGCTGTTAAGCACCGTCTGCATCCTAGTATATATTTCAACTAGAAATTAAAATAAAAGTGAGGAGTTCTCACTGAGAAGATAAACCAAACACCACGACTCTTCTTATGTAAGAAATCTTCATCGTGCTCACCTTTTGTCAATTTCATTGTCCGTAGCCACTACATATATAAAAATCGCATTTTTATATTGTTGCTATGTATATAAAAATCACATTTTGTTACTGCTATTATATAGATAAAAATTCTATTTTCATACCGCTACTATATAGATAAAAATTCTATTTTTATCCTTATCACTATATAAACAATTATATTTTTGATTCACTATTTATATAAAAATAATATTTTATTCTTTACATTATAGAAAAATTATATTTTTAATTCTCTATGTCTTCATGTATAAAAATCTCATTTTTACTTCACCATTTCAACTATATAAAATTCAAACTTTTCTAATATAAAAATTCAATTTTTATACTTTAAAGATTCAATTCTTTTCTTGTTTAAAATCAAACTTTTCAAATTAAAAATCCAACCTTTCATATATGATAAAAATCTTATCTTTCTAATAAAAATCTCGCCTTTACTATAATAAAAATCTTAGCTTTTGCTAACTAAAAATCTAACATTTTTTTTGTTATAAAAATCAAGCTTTTCTTTGCTAAAAATCTAAACTTTAACCATATAAAAATATAAACTTTATACATATAAAAATATAGACTTTATCATATTTATATTAACGTAAAAATCCTATTCCTATTAACTTAACTGAAAATTTTAAAATAAATTGAAATAAGTAAATAAAAAAAACTCACAGCATCTTCATCCGAAGGGGGGTTCGTCAGTGCGTCGGGGTCAGCAGGGGGCAGAGGAGGTGCGGTGGTGGTGGCGGGTACTGGCGTCGCGTTTCAGGGATGGGGTGGCATCTGGTTCTGGGGAAATCGAGATGGAGAGGGGGAGTCGGAGGTGAGGGGGAGGTGCGGGTTCGATTGAGGTAGAGCGACGTCCTGCGTTCAACGCGGTTCTATTGAGGAGATGGAGGCGCAGAGAGTTGGGGAGGCAGAGCGGAGCTCCTGGGAGGCGGCGTGGCGTAACGAGGGGTTGCTAAGCTGGCGCCAGCGGTGGCGCGCGAGGGGAGGGGTGGCTCCTCTCCTTTCGCGATTAGGCTTTTTTTTCTTTCTTTTTCGATTTGAAAACTGACGGGATAAAGGGGGTGAGGGGCGTTGACTAGGAGGGAGAAGGGAGGGGTTTAATTATTTTTATTTTTATTTATTTTATTCTTCAAAAAGTAACTTTAAAATTCGATCTCAAAACGGGACCCACCACCTGTCGTCCATAGCTAATTACCCCCATTCCGAACACAATGGGATATGTATCGTAGGCTGATTCGACTGTTTCATCAGTTTTCGTCAAAATCAAAATATAAATCTATATATTGAATTCTAACGCGCATTTCAATTTACAGGGGACACATACCAATTCTAAAAATTCCCAAAAAATTATTTCTAGCTTCGTATTGACGATACGGTCCTAACAAAACTAATTTCGTCAAATTCCGAGACCGTTTGAAAAATGGCCATTTTCCAGTCGATTAAAATCAACTAAAACTGGTCAAATGCGTTTTCCTTTGCCACGCTCACATATTGATTCGAAAAATTACGAATTTTGGAATCTAGCAATAACTTGACATCATGGATCCAACAAAAGTGGTTTCGTCGAAAACAGAGGTCGTTTGCAAAATTTCCATTTTTAAGGGCTAGAATTCCATAGCGAATATTCTGAAATTTCAACTTGACATAACTTTTGATTTCCACTATGAAATTTTGATTTCTCAGATTCGTTGGAAAGATATTCTCAATTAGATTCTAATATTTTTGGTTTCACTAAAATTAGGTTTATTTTGAATCCTGTACATTCATTTGAACTTTGAAATCGAATTTTCAAACTACCACGCGATTTTCAATTCCTTTTATAATTAAAAATAAATATTTATATTCCAACGGCAATTCAAATAAATATAAACGTTCCAATTCTATTCAAAATAAATTTCTCGTCGTTATTACTTAAAATAATTTATTTTAAATATTCAAAATTCACTAAAACTACCAAAATAAAAATTTTAAATTGGCTCAGATTTCCGAGTTATTACAATCTCCCCCACTTAAAACTTTTCGTCCCCGAAAAGGAATGAAGCTGAAAGTTGTTTAACAAGTCAACTCAACTTTCATTATTTTCTTTATGGCTTTAGTTCTTCAACTTTTCAATTTCTAAGAACTTTCCAAATTTTTCAAAAATTTGGCTAACAACCTAAATTTTCGAATTTTTTTTCCATAACCTCCTCTGCACCGGGGACTTCGGGATATTTCAAATAGCCTCCCATGGCCCTCACGAATCTAAAAAGAAAAAGAAACAGCCAAGCGGCTAGCCAATCAGCTCATAAAATCATCCAAAACCCAAGAAATACAACAAACATGTACCTATTTCTCGGGCAAACAATTTTATTCCTCTTCTCTAGCCTCCTTGTTGTGACCTATTCAATGTAAGTACATGTATATGTATGCAAATGCGACAAATTTTCAATACAATCCACTATTGGGTCAATTTGGCTAAAGGTTCAACATTTTAATTAATCAACCAATAATCAAACAATGCAACCAGCAATCAGTTAGTTGATTAATTTTTCAAATTCATAATTTGGATATATAGTCAAAAAATCACATTTTTGGTGCCAAGTTACAACAATAAGCCCTACGTAGCTTTGGTTCTCACACCAATCAATTGGAATCATATAGAAATCCCACCTTCGAAACACGAAAATAAATTCTGATGATGACGCGTCAATCATCAGAATCATGTCCGAGCGATTAGAGTGTGATTCTATATCTATCCAGTATATTAAAACTTCGAATAAACGTGGGTCAGACGTATACGCAAAATCTTTATATACTGGACTGTCCAAATTCAATACAAAATAAATAATCAAATACGAATAATTGATTTAAATTTTCAAAACAAAAATTGTTTTCATTTTTATTTTAAAAACATCACTCTTCACACTCATTCTAGGATACTACTGATCCCATCTCAAACGAGTCATTCCCATTGGATATTTCTAATCCAAACTCTGATGAATTCTTTCATATGGTTCTAACGTGTCTTGTTCTCCGAGCTTTGTAAACGAAAGCTCTGATACCAAATGTGAGGACCTGTAACTTCCCCGGTAAGGAAAGAGCGGATACTTTGAGAACAACACAGAAAAGAACGCAAACAGAAGAACATTTCATTGTTTATTACAACAATTCCATCAGAATACAGGAATATACAGAGTATGAATAAATATTATACATCATAAATATCATAGATTATAATACATTACATAGCAGCGGAAAAATAATACAATACACAACTGAAAGAGATATACGGATACAGAGCTTTCCGGATATCATTCCAGCTGTAAATCAGGATCATGTGAATATAAATCTGCAAAACCAAAAATACTAGCTGCCCGTGTCAAAATAGGGGCACCCAGAGTTTAGGTTAAAACAATAAACTCCAGGTCAGTCGTGTGACTGGTGTGAGAACTAAAACAATTATTTAAAACTTTACTTTAAAATAAAGTAAATCAAGGGACCACGCCGTATAACACGGAATGAGTTTCCTCCCTAGAATACCAGTGCATATAACAAAACAACGCAATGCTTTTTTGGAAAAATGAAGCTATTATAAGACCCAGGTTCTATCACACAACGCAACGCAAGCCGGGGGATAGGGTTTTCCCTTATAATAGCCAAACATGCTTAGTACATTTAAAACAAATCATTTGATACTATTATAAGTGCATAGTATATAAAACAACTTCAAATCATAAGTATCAATTATAGACGACATGGGTGTACCATATATCATGTCGCCAATACTAGGCTCTACAATCAAAACCGCAAAGTCACGTATTGGAAGTTGGATTTCCATCTGTGAACTGAGGCAAAAGATAGTCCTATAAGGATTTTGAGACTCTCTAGCCCGAGCCTCAGGACAAGTACTCAGTCAAGCCCTTGGATCGTCAGGGCCAGTCCACCGATGTGGATTAAAATGCCTGAACACTGTGTTTCCCCACCCCTTGGGGCGTAAATGATCCAAATGACTCCATCGGCTCCACACAGTCACCGATATATTTGAGGCGCCTCGCAATAGCAATAACCACATAGGTGAAAATAATATAAATGTCAGGGCTGGTAGGTCACTGGCACCACCCTAGCTAGATGGAAACGCATGCCCTCCCTGAGGTCCTCTCCCGTTTTTGGTTCACAACTGGGGTGTGAGGCTCGTGAATCAACGCTACACAAAGCTATGCCACACAGGCCGTGCTTTGATCATCAACCATAAGACTCTGCTTTTCAACAAAAGCCTTGATCATTTGCCACTTAGGCATGCCACACAGGCAATTCACTCCATGCGATTGATATCCATCAATATATAACCCCTGAGCTCGTACGTCTCAGAGAAGGGCGTTAAGCAAGAGAATAAATTCTCCGCCACCAAACAGATGTATATTTAATAGAAATCAATCACATAGACTAAAATCCAATGTCAGACACACAGTCCATTTACAAGTTCGTTCTGGGTCTGAACGAAACCGGAGGCACCTTGTACCTCGCATATCCATCGATCTCCAAGTACGTCTGGACAATCACCAACTGATTCCCTCCTCTTGGGTGTACAGCCCAATCAAGATCATTAGTAATCACCCAAACGATGTGAAGACCTCTGGTCTTCGACCATCGTCTTCATCCTCGACACCACGTCGAATCAGTTATTCAGAATGGGATAAACCCGGTCTTTCTAAATAACTCGCGTATATAATAAACAAGTGTTACATAAACACAACATACGCCTCATTCCAATTCAGAATGTTCTTTTATTCAAATATTCTTATACTTTGGGAAAGGTTCCCATTAATTTTATCAAAGATAAATTCTTTCAATTTATTCTTTAATCTTCTTTTGAATATCAATTCAAACTAGTCGGGATTAGCGAACAACACCGAAGTAATCATTTATTTTATTTCCCAATCCCAACCTATTCATCCCATGAAGTAAAACTAGTAATACGTCATATCTAACACCACAGTGTTATCGGTAAATTCAATTACCATTACACGTTCAAATCTATTTAAAGATTTAACTATCGCCTGGAGCAAAACTAGTTATACCCCATTCTCGATCACTTCAATCTAATTAAAGATTCATTAAATCTCCACTTGGTTTTAATCTTCCCAAAAATCAATATTAATGATTGCTTAACTTGGGAAATCATATCCTGTCTTTAACTGGGTTAAAGAACCAATGTCATTTAAAACACCGTTCACTATAAACCCAAAATCACATTCCATTCCAATTCAATTATTGAAACTCCTAGTTACTTTTAAAACCCTTTCAAATCCAATTTATTTATTTAAAAATAAATAAATTATTATTCTAGTTCAAAACTAGTTCATTTCGATAAAAATCTATTTTTATCTTTTCAAATTTGGAATTTTTCATCTCAATTCTTCACAAATCATTTCTTATGATTTTACACAAATTATTACTATTTTTAATAATTTTATCAAGGCCCGTACAGTCGAATTCCATCAACGGCCATCGAACTGCACTTACAGCGACCTTTTCCAAATTTGTTTGGACATAATTCCAAATCCAACCGCTAGATTTCAAATCTCTAATATTCGTTAGAAAGCTCTTTTCGATATGAACCCAACGGTTCCAGTTTTAGGAGAATCTGACGGTCGAATCTCCCGTAATGTCCACTCGTAGTCAATGGTCGAAATTCACGAACTGCCGCAACGCGGCGCGTTCTATTCAGGCCATTATGTATATATAGTATATATATTATATATATTTCATCGATTTCCTTTTAAAACTTATTTTATAAATTGTTTTAAATTCGTTTTCAAAATGATTTCAACTTCGTATACAATTTCTAATCAAAACTGAATATTCCATATCATTAATCTATAAATGATAATACTTTCAAAACGTTACATTTTGAAATTATTTCCTTTTCTATATTCATTATAAAAATGAATATAATCAATATAAATATCGTACGCATCAAAATGGCGCATATCTAATCAACACGGCTTTATATATTTCAATAACTTCGTTATTCTATTCAACAAATGAATATTTTCTTCAACACATGAAAATATATATTTTACTTCCAACACATGAATATATATTTTATTTCAACCCATGAATATATATTTTACTTCAAAACATGAATTCATATTTTTATTCAACACATGAATATTTTATTTTATTCAACACATGAATTTTTATTCTATTCAACACATGAATTTTTATTCTATTCAACACATGAATATATATTTTATTTCAACACATGAATATATATTTTTATTCAACACACGAATGTTCATTCTATTCAACACATGAATATTTATTCTATTCAACACATGAATTTTTATTTCTATTCAACACATGAATTTATTTTCTATTTAACACTTGAATTTATTTCTATTCAACACATGAATATATATATTTTATTCAACACATGAATATATTTTCTAATATTCCTTATTTTCAAAATTGGAATGAGGCTCAATCAATTACCATATAATGTTAATAATATGGATTCTATACAACACACGTATATAACAGCAACGATAAATAATCAACCATCATCCAGAGTGCACCACACAACTACATAAGCATTAAATATAAATAATTAACGCTTGTACAGTCTGTCAACCCATCGATTGACATACAACTAAACAATCGGGATTAGTGTACGTCAAATATCATCCCAACACCCGTGTGGGGTTTCACATCAACAAACACAGATTTTATTTGTGTAGTTGGGCGATGTGTAAAATTTATCGTCCCAAACAATATCAGTCAAATAGGTGTACATAAACAAATCGTTCGATTTGTAAATGAATATATATTTGATTTCAACACATGAATATATATTTGATTTCAACACATGAGTATATATTTTATTTCAACACATGAATATATATATTTTATTTCAACACATGAATATATATTTTATTTCAACACATTAATATATATTTTATTTCAACACATGAATATATATTTTATTTCTACACATGAATATATATTTTATTTCAACACATGAATATATATTTTATTTCAACATATGAATATATATTTTATTTCAACACTTGAATATATATTTTATTTCAACACATGAATATTTATTTTATTTTAGCATATGAATATATATTTTATTTCAACACATGAATATATATTTTATTTCAATTCCAATCACATAATTAATTTTCACAGCACATCAATCAAACAAACAAGCCGTCCATGGTCTGTGGACGACGGATGTCAGGTGATGCTAAGCACCGTCTGCATCCTATTATATATTTCAACTAGAAATTAAAATAAAAGTGAGGAGTTCTCACCGAGAAGCTAAACCAAACACCACGACTCTTCTTATGTAGGAAATCTTCATCGTGCTCGCCTTTTGTCAATTTCATTGTGAAACGACCCGGGGAAAAAGAACGACAATCGGGTTCTCGACAACAAGACATTATTTCACTTGTTTCGATAATTAAGAAAACTTTATTTAAGATTACTATATTTACATGCCAAATTCATTTTCCAATCTCGTTTTACTGCTTGGGTTATGAACCCCTTTAAAATCCCTTGACCATACTTGTCGCTAGTTAATTATCCCTTACCTGGCATCCAATTCAAAAATCATCACTTTCAATTATTTATATTAACTATATTAAATCAGTTAACCTTGCTATCTATTAAAAATAGGATAATTATTTCTTTTACACGCTTCCCAATAAAAGTTAATTCCATTTACACCAAATATCTCAAAATTCCTTAATTTAGTTAATCGGGAATTTTCTCACATTTACACTATTCGTTAAGTTTACGACTATCCAGACAATTTAAACCAAATAAATTCAGTTATCACTTTGGATTCAAAATAGTTGAACTTTGTCGACCGTACCTCTCAGTTAACTATTAACTGATGTCATTTGTCATTTCCCTTCTTAGATTAATTAAATAACTTAATTAATTTAAAGCCCTATTTAATTATAAAAATACAATTATTCTACCTTACCAATCCCTGGTAAACTCTTTATCCTTCTGCTTTAACTGGTTTAAATCATTTAAGTAATTCCTATTATAAACACGATTTAATATATCCATTTGTAAAATTTCAATTTAAAAACCTTATATAAGATAGTTGGAAAACTTAAATTCAGTTATAAATAAATTCATAACTTTAACTCTGCGTTGATCCACCTGACAGTCGAACGACGTTAAATCATAACTTTTAGACAATTTACTGTCAATAACCAAATCAACACTGTCGGTTGATTTTAAACTCAACACAGGTGAATACTTATTCAACCATCAACATACATACAGGTTTTGGTGTCAGTCAAGGTGAATAATTCATATATATGCACAACAATCAAAAATACAGTTTATTTGAGGAATCCGGTCGGATCCCTCCAACCTGTCCTTCTCTGCATCACAGATGTCAGTTGATAACAATATACGAGTTAAACAATTGGCAGAATATAATTAACTGCAACCATCAAACAATAACAAACAATTTGCATCTATCGCATCCAATCAGCCAATTTAAACTGTTAACCGCAAAATATAATTTACCGTGACTTTACCACATCACAGTATTCCAGAAGGTGTGAGAATTAACTCACCAGAGTTGGTTCTGGTCGATGGTTGACGCGTTTGTCGCTTTTAAATTGAAACGGACGTTCAAAATTTGCTGAATTTTCAACAGTGTCGGATTGACTTCTAGTCAGTGTCATCGCGTAGGTCTCGTCCCTGCGATCCCAACGCAACTTGTTTCGTTAAATTTCGTTAACGTATGACGAAGTTACGTACGTTTAAAGTTTGAATAATTTAACGGTAATTAAATTAATTAATTAAATTAATATTTACCTTAACTCTTCTGTCCTTTTGTCCACGTCATCATGGGATACGCGTCTTCTCTAATTCACCTTCCTGGAGCCCGTAACCCTCCCATCTTCACAAAAACACGCCCTCAACTACCCCTCACCGCCGACGTTATGCACCACCGGATGTCCCAACTCCGACGCCACCTGAAAGCCCTTAGCGAGGCGCCCCCCCAGCAGCCGCCTCGACCCCCAGCACTTCGTCAAATCGCCGGATTCCCCTCAAAATCGAAAACCGTTCAACTGCCAATGGCCGCCGCCACGAGGCACTACAAATGACCGGACTACCACCAAGATGACCGCCTCACATCCCAGCTCCGAAACCCCCTGGCCAGCGACCACCACGATGACCTCACTCGCCGGAAAATGGCCAAACCCAGTCGCCACTTCACAACCGAACTCGAAAATGTACACCTTAGTTCATCTCCACCTCACGACCACCACACTCTGTTATACGACCTGAGGCTACCACCAAATGAAAGCCCTTTCCTCCCTCTATCAAAGCCCCAAGGTTCCCTCACCTCAAATCGAACATAGCTCTCGAATTTTGGCCACAACCGAAGACTGTTCTTCGCTGTTCTTCGTGGATTCCGGCCACCTCGGACCTCCGATCAACCCAAGTTTTTGTCAGCATGTAGATCTCGACTGGATCTACAACATTGCCTTTGGTTGCCATAGCAAAATCATCATGGATTGAAAGATATAATGGTTTTTGTGTTGAGGGGCTTTTTTGCAAAAATACATGAAGAAGATGGAGCTTGGCTGGAAAATGGTGAGGGAAGGGGTTTATATAATGGTGGGAAAATATATTTTAAGTTGATTTGACGACTGATGCTGACTAACGATATTTTATTTCGTACCTATCGCGTTTTCGAACATCGTTTATTCGCTGCTGCGCTCACATACGAACCCCGTTCGAGTTGCGACTGGACGGCATAGTATATTTTGACGATACGGTCCTAACGAAACTTGTTTCGTCGAATTCCGTGCTCGTATGCTCAAATAGCGTTTGTACACGTCCAATTATGTCGATTTATTTTGCATTTTATTTTGCCACGCTCACAGAATAACCCCGATTGACGCGCCGTTTGAAAATCTAGCAATAATTTACTGTTACGGTCACAACAAAATTTGTTTCGTCGAAAACAGAGGTCGTTTGAAAAATGTCCCTTTTGAACTGGCCAATTTTGAATAAAATAACCCAATTTTAAAATACTTCAATATAAGAATATCAAAATATTGCAGTTGGCCATACACGACCAGAATTTGATATATTATCAAGGAAAAATATCCCGGGTTGAATTCTAAGCCAAATCGATATTTAAAATATTTAAAAACCATTATTTTATATAACTGCAGCGCTATATATATAAAACGAATTCTGGCGCTGCTTTTCCCAAAATTTGATTTGGACATAAAACAAAATCTACACGACGAAAACTGGATTTTTCTCTGCCGTTGGGAAGATATTGTCAAACTGGTCCCAACGTTTCTTGTTTCGAGGAAATCCGACTTATTTTGAACCCTATACGACCAATTGAAGTTCAAAACGCCAAATCGCGAACTACCGCGCCGCTGCAGCTCGTTATTTAATTAAATTATAAACTATATATATTCGTCGTCGTTCTCAAAACGAATTGTCACTAATATTCCACCATAAACAATATTTGACCACTTTAAACTGTCGGATCACAGTATATTTCAATTTCGACAATTTCCCATATTTTGGAAATTAAAATAATATTTATTATTTATTTTATATAATATATTCACAATATAATTGTTAAATTCGATTATCCAACCTCAAACCAATATTTTAAATCATTAAAATATTTAAAATAATCCAATTAAATTGGTAGAAAAATACGGGTCGTTACATTCCTTCCCCCTTAAAATAATTTCGTCCTCGAAATTGCTAATTAGAAGAAATGTCGTCTATTATTGTCTTTTCAAAAATAATAAAATTTAAAACTCGAATTTATTTTCAAACTGACCCTATTGGTTTTAAAACCAATTTATTTCAAAGGAAAGAATTTCCTAAAAAAAAAATTCCAAAAATTTTCTAACTCCTTGAATTTTAGAAAAATTTCGGCAGAGTCTCTCCTGTACGGAGGGACATCTGCAATATCGCAGGATCAAGAAATATGTATACATCGTCTCTCATGGTCGGAAAATTCAAAATCAAATCCCAAAATCCAAACAAAACCCAAAATTTCATATTTGCGTAAGCGTACCTTTTGGCGAGCGATGTTATGCAATAAGCGATATATTTATTCGAGCCTGCTTAATTGATTTTGCAACTCTACTCAACTGGATTCAAATAACTCCATATTTTCTCCTTTGGTTGGGTTTAAAGCTGAACTGGCACCTTACACCTGTTCTCAACTCAAACAAACTTATCAGTTATCAACAAATGTCAATTATGTTCGATACATCCATATCATTCCACACCAACCAATTATATATACAGTTCAACCCACACGAGATTATAATTATTTATATCACTTCGCTTATTTCTTAAATTATCCATTCAGATCTGTTAAATTTGGATTGATTACCCAACTTGTTTATTTCATCTTTGGTTTTTCAACCAAGTCTATCTATTTCAAGTTCAGGTTATATTCAAGCAATCAACCATACACCACAAACATATCATACAACCAATATTAACCAATCAAGGTGATTGCCCATACTATAATAACTTTTACCTTTATTTTATTATAAAATAAAATTGGGCAAAAATAATCATTAAAATAATTTTATATCAAATTACAAATACGCTCTCTCGTATATCTACTCAAACTCAATCTAGGGTACTGCTAACCCCATCTCTATTGAGTCACACCACAGAGCCAAGGTTAATCATTAAACCAATAGCTCTGATACCACTGAAACGACCCGGGGAAAAAGAACGACAATCGGGTTCTCGACAACAAGACATTATTTCACTTGCTTCGATAATTAAGAAAACTTTATTTAAGATTACTATATTTACATGCCAAATTCATTTTCCAATCTCGTTTTACTGCTTGGGTTATGAACCCCTTTAAAATCCCTTGACCATACTTGTCGCTAGTTAATTATCCCTTACCTGGCATCCAATTCAAAAATCATCACTTTCAATTATTTATATTAACTATATTAAATCAGTTAACCTTGCTATCTATTAAAAATAGGATAATTATTTCTTTTACACGCTTCCCAATAAAAGTTAATTCCATTTACACCAAATATCTCAAAATTCCTTAATTTAGTTAATCGGGAATTTTCTCACATTTACACTATTCGTTAAGTTTACGACTATCCAGACAATTTAAACCAAATAAATTCAGTTATCACTTTGGATTCAAAATAGTTGAACTTTGTCGACCGTACCTCTCAGTTAACTATTAACTGATGTCATTTGTCATTTCCCTTCTTAGATTAATTAAATAACTTAATTAATTTAAAGCCCTATTTAATTATAAAAATACAATTATTCTACCTTACCAATCCCTGGTAAACTCTTTATCCTTCTGCTTTAACTGGTTTAAATCATTTAAGTAATTCCTATTATAAACATGATTTAATATATCCATTTGTAAAATTTCAATTTAAAAACCTTATATAAGATAGTTGGAAAACTTAAATTCAGTTATAAATAAATTCATAACTTTAACTCTGCGTTGATCCACCTGACAGTCGAACGACGTTAAATCATAACTTTTAGACAATTTACTGTCAATAACCAAATCAACACTGTCGGTTGATTTTAAACTCAACACAGGTGAATACTTATTCAACCATCAACATACAGACAGGTTTTGGTGTCAGTCAAGGTGAATAATTCATATATATGCACAACAATCAAAAATACAGTTTATTTGAGGAATCCGGTCGGATCCCTCCAACCTGTCCTTCTCTGCATCACAGATGTCAGTTGATAACAATATACGAGTTAAACAATTGGCAGAATATAATTAACTGCAACCATCAAACAATAACAAACAATTTGCATCTATCGCATCCAATCAGCCAATTTAAACTGTTAACCGCAAAATATAATTTACCGTGACTTTACCACATCACAGTATTCCAGAAGGTGTGAGAATTAACTCACCAGAGTTGGTTCTGGTCGATGGTTGACGCGTTTGTCGCTTTTAAATTGAAACGGACGTTCAAAATTTGCTGAATTTTCAACAGTGTCGGATTGACTTCTAGTCAGTGTCATCGCGTAGGTCTCGTCCCTGCGATCCCAACGCAACTTGTTTCGTTAAATTTCGTTAACGTATGACGAAGTTACGTACGTTTAAAGTTTGAATAATTTAACGGTAATTAAATTAATTAATTAAATTAATATTTACCTTAACTCTTCTGTCCTTTTGTCCACGTCATCATGGGATACGCGTCTTCTCTAATTCACCTTCCTGGAGCCCGTAACCCTCCCATCTTCACAAAAACACGCCCTCAACTACCCCTCACCGCCGACGTTATGCACCACCGGATGTCCCAACTCCGACGCCACCTGAAAGCCCTTAGCGAGGCGCCCCCCCAGCAGCCGCCTCGACCCCCAGCACTTCGTCAAATCGCCGGATTCCCCTCAAAATCGAAAACCGTTCAACTGCCAATGGCCGCCGCCACGAGGCACTACAAATGACCGGACTACCACCAAGATGACCGCCTCACATCCCAGCTCCGAAACCCCCTGGCCAGCGACCACCACGATGACCTCACTCGCCGGAAAATGGCCAAACCCAGTCGCCACTTCACAACCGAACTCGAAAATGTACACCTTAGTTCATCTCCACCTCACGACCACCACACTCTGTTATACGACCTGAGGCTACCACCAAATGAAAGCCCTTTCCTCCCTCTATCAAAGCCCCAAGGTTCCCTCACCTCAAATCGAACATAGCTCTCGAATTTTGGCCACAACCGAAGACTGTTCTTCGCTGTTCTTCGTGGATTCCGGCCACCTCGGACCTCCGATCAACCCAAGTTTTTGTCAGCATGTAGATCTCGACTGGATCTACAACATTGCCTTTGGTTGCCATAGCAAAATCATCATGGATTGAAAGATATAATGGTTTTTGTGTTGAGGGGCTTTTTTGCAAAAATACATGAAGAAGATGGAGCTTGGCTGGAAAATGGTGAGGGAAGGGGTTTATATAATGGTGGGAAAATATATTTTAAGTTGATTTGACGACTGACGCTGACTAACGATATTTTATTTCGTACCTATCGCGTTTTCGAACATCGTTTATTCGCTGCTGCGCTCACATACGAACCCCGTTCGAGTTGCGACTGGACGGCATAGTATATTTTGACGATACGGTCCTAACGAAACTTGTTTCGTCGAATTCCGTGCTCGTATGCTCAAATAGCGTTTGTACACGTCCAATTATGTCGATTTATTTTGCATTTTATTTTGCCACGCTCACAGAATAACCCCGATTGACGCGCCGTTTGAAAATCTAGCAATAATTTACTGTTACGGTCACAACAAAATTTGTTTCGTCGAAAACAGAGGTCGTTTGAAAAATGTCCCTTTTGAACTGGCCAATTTTGAATAAAATAACCCAATTTTAAAATACTTCAATATAAGAATATCAAAATATTGCAGTTGGCCATACACGACCAGAATTTGATATATTATCAAGGAAAAATATCCCGGGTTGAATTCTAAGCCAAATCGATATTTAAAATATTTAAAAACCATTATTTTATATAACTGCAGCGCTATATATATAAAACGAATTCTGGCGCTGCTTTTCCCAAAATTTGATTTGGACATAAAACAAAATCTACACGACGAAAACTGGATTTTTCTCTGCCGTTGGGAAGATATTGTCAAACTGGTCCCAACGTTTCTTGTTTCGAGGAAATCCGACTTATTTTGAACCCGATACGACCAATTGAAGTTCAAAACGCCAAATCGCGAACTACCGCGCCGCTGCAGCTCGTTATTTAATTAAATTATAAACTATATATATTCGTCGTCGTTCTCAAAACGAATTGTCACTAATATTCCACCATAAACAATATTTGACCACTTTAAACTGTCGGATCACAGTATATTTCAATTTCGACAATTTCCCATATTTTGGAAATTAAAATAATATTTATTATTTATTTTATATAATATATTCACAATATAATTGTTAAATTCGATTATCCAACCTCAAACCAATATTTTAAATCATTAAAATATTTAAAATAATCCAATTAAATTGGTAGAAAAATACGGTCGTTACACATTGTCTGTAGCCACTACATATATAAAAATCGCATTTTTATATTGTTGTTATGTATATAAAATCACATTTTTATACCGCTATTATATAGATAAAAATTCTATTTTTATACCGCTACTATATAGATAAAAATTCTATTTTTATCCTTATCACTGTATAAAAAATTATATTTTTGATTCACTATTTATTTAAAAATCATATTTTTATTCTTTACATTATATAAAAATTATATTTTTAATTCTCTATGTCTTCATGTATAAAAATCTCATTTTTACTTCACCATTTCAACTATATAAAGATTCAAACTTTTCTAATATAAAAATTCGACTTTTATACTTTAAAGATTCAATTCTTTTCTTGTTTAAAAATCAAACTTTTCAAATTAAAAATCCAACCTTTCATATATGATAAAAATCTTAACTTTCTAATAAAAATCTCGCCTTTACTATAATAAAAATCTTAGCTTTTGCTAACTAAGCATCTAACCTTATTTTGTTATAAAAATCAAGCTTTTCTTTGCTAAAAATCTAAACTTTAACCATATAAAAATATAAACTTTATACATACAAAAATATAGACTTTATCATATTTATATTAACGTAAAATCCTATTTCTATTAACTTGACTGAAAATTTTAAAATAAATTGAAATAAGTAAGTAAAAAAAACTCACAGCATCTTCATCCGAAGGGGGGGTTCGTCAGCGCGTCGGGGTCAGCAGGGGGTGGAGGAGGTGCGGTGGCGGGTACCGGCGCCGCGTTTCAGGGATGGGGGGCATCGGGTTTTGGGGAAATCGGGATGGAGAGGGGGAGTCGGAGGTGAGGGGGCATTGCGGGTTCGATTGAGGTGGAGCAGCGACCTGCGTTCAACGCGGTTCTATTGAGGAGATGGAGGCACAGGGAGTTGGGGAGGCAGAGCAGAGCTCCTGGGAGGCGGCGCAGCGTGACAGGGGGGTTGCTGAGCTGGTGCCGGCAGCGACACGCGAGGGGAGGGGCGGCTCCTCTCCTTTCATGATTAGGGTTTTTTCTTTCTTTCTTTTTCAATTTGAAAACTGTCGGGATAAAGGGTTTGAGGGGCGTTGACTAGGAGGGAGAAGGGAGGGTTTAATTATTTGTATTTTTATTTATTTTATTCTTCAAAATGTAACTTTAAAATTCGATCTCAAAACAGGACCCACCGCCTGTCATCCATAGCTAATTACCCCCATTTCGAACATAATGGGTTATGTATCGTAGGCTGATTCGACTGTTTCGATCAGTTTTCGTCAAAATCAAAATATAAATCTATATATTGAATTCCAACGCGCATTTCAATTTACCGGGGACATATACCAACTCTAAAAATTCCCGAAAATTATTTCTAGCTTCGTATTGACGATACGGTCCTAACAAAACTAATTTCGTCAAATTCCGAGATCGTTTGAAAAATGGCCATTTTCCAGTCGATTAAAATCAACTAAAACTGGTCAAATACGTTTTCCTTTGCCACGCTCACATATTGATTCGAAAAATTACGAATTTTGGAATCTAGTAATAACTTGACATCACGGATCCAACAAAAGTGGTTTCGTCGAAAACAGAGGTCGTTTGCAAAATTTTCATTTTTAAGGGCCAGAGTTCCATAGCGACTATTCTGAAATTTCAACTGGACATAACTTTTGATTTCCACTATGAAATTTTGATTTCTCGGATTCGTTGGAAAGATATTCTCAATTAGATTCTAATATTTTTGGTTTCACTTAAATCCGGTTTATTTTGAATCATGTACATTCATTTGAACTTTGAAATCGAATTTTCAAACTACTGCGCCATTTTCAATTCCTTTTATAATTAAAAATAAATATTTATATTCTAACGTCAATTCAAATAAATATAAACATTCTAATTCTATTCAAAATAAATTTCTCGTCGTTATTATTTAAAATAATTCATTTTAAATATTCAAAATTCACTAAAATTGCCAAAATAAAAATTTTAAATTGGCTTAAATTTCTAGGTTATTACATAACTACCGATTCCTGGCATTGGTTAGCTCCCAGTAAATGGTTAAAGTGGAAGTTGTCCGGATGTACTTGTTGATTGTCCGGATAAGCGAGCACCTCTCTTCCATATTGGACATACGGGACGAGGAATAAGGTGTCTCCGGTTTTGTTCAGGCCCAGAATGGACTCGTAAATGGATGTGTGTCTGACACTGGATTTCATTCCATGTAAATTGATCTCTTTTTAATATATATCTGTTGGTGGCAGAGAATTTATTCTCTTTCTTAACACCCTTCTCTGAGACGCATGAGCTCAGGGGTTATATATTGGTAGTTATCGATCGCATGGCGTGAATTGTCAATGTGACATGCCATGATGCAATTGATCAAGGCTTTTGTTGAAAAGCATAGCCTTGTGAATAATGATCAAAGCATAGCCTATTTCGGCATTGTGTATAACGTTACCTCGCGAGCCTCGCACCTCATTAAGAGTCAGAAACGGGACAAGGGAACGCAGGGAGTGCACAGTTTCTTTCAAGCTAGAAGTGGTATCAGGGTTTTGCAAGCCCTGACATTTTATTATATGGTTGATGGAATGAGGCGCCTCAGATTTATTGATTGGTAATGACCATTTTATAGGTTCAATAGGACCAGGAAGCGTGTGCTCAGGAATTGCCAATCCATTAAAGTATTTGTGGACTGGCCCTACAGGATCCAAGGGTTCGCCAGCGTCCGAATCCTGAGGTATTGCTAGAGTGTCTTGAATCGGTAAGGAGATCGTCCCTAGCCTTGAGTCATGATCGAAACCCAATTTCCAATATGACTTTACGATTTTGATTGTAAACCTATGAATGGCGACATAGTATATGGTAGCTATGCCATCTTAGATTGATACATTTACTTTAAGTATTTTTGAAACTAATTAGACACTAATAATAATATTAAAATATTATTTTCTACGTATCAAACATGTTTGATCATTATAAGGTAAAACTCTATCTTTCGGTTTGCATTGCATTATGTGATGGGACTTGAGTCTTATAATGATTTCATTTTTCTAAAAAGCATTACGTTGTTTTTGAATAAAAACTTATTAAACTTATACATTGAAAATCCAATGTAGTAAACCCGTTCCGCTTTAGCGGCGTGGTCCTGTGATTAGCCATATCGTTTGTTAAGAAATATTCATCATGCCAGTCCCATAAGTGACTTGTAGTTTGTTTCACTTTGCAAACTCGGGTGCCATCTTTCCACACGGGCAGCCAAGTGACAAGTTTAGGTATGGATACATTCTGGAGTGGAGCTTGCTCAAGGAAAGAAGTTTAAGAACATTATCTCTTTTATCTTTTGTTTGCCCTTGAGACATTTAGACATTATTGATCTATGATGTATTTGATGGAGTTGAGACTTATTTCTCTTTTTGTTGAGACTTCTATTTGCTAAGTATATCCTGTAAGTGCGTACTCTGATGTCTTTGATGTTATGATGTGATGACATTTCTATTTCCGCTGCAATGATTTATGTATTATGCTATTATCTGAGATCTGCTATTGTCATAATTATGTTATGCTCCTATGATTATCCTTGCTTTCGTACTACGGAAGTTTGGGGTCGCCACAGTTGGTATCAGAGCTAAAGGTTAACCTTAGCTTCGGAGTATAACATTTTTAAAATAATTCGTCCAGATAGAATCAACAGTATTCTAAGATGAGTAGCTTATTAGAGATAGGATTAGTAATGTCCTATAATGAGCATAGCAGAATAGCACATATTATTCAGTCATTACAACATTATCATCTTTCCATATGTCTCTAATTTTAACCTTTCCTTTAAAATTATCTTTTCTGTTAATCTGACTCTTTCCTTGATGGTACAGAACTAACTAAAAAATGAGCACTAGAGCAAGAGCCAGAGGCAGAGATGGGGCTAGAGGACCAGTAAGAGATGAGACTCTCACTGCTCAGGGGCAGCCCACTCCCGAGGCTGTAACACCACCTCCACCCCCACAGCCGTTTGACTTGGATAAAGTGGTTAAGAAGTTCAAAAATTTAAGGGGCGCATCCTTTACCGGGCGAGAGACAGTGATGGAGGCACGTCCATGGCTAAAGAACTGCGAGAAAATATTTGGAGGGCTGGAATTGGAAGACCACCGCAAGCGCTTTTTGGCATCATGGCTATTGAAAGACGAAGCTGAAAATTGGTGGGATACAATCAAAATTGGCAATAATGAGGCCGACATGTCTTGGGCCAGATTCAAAGAACTCTTCAACAATAAGTTTATCCCTACGCAGGAAGTAGAGCGGTTCCACGATCAGTTTGCCAATTTGCAGTAGGGAGATATGACTATTTCAGAATATGTGCGGAAATTCGAAGAACTCTCACGCAATGCTCCAGAATTAGTCCAGGAACCAGTGAAGAAAAACAAAAAATACATTAATGGCCTCTCCAAGAAATATCTAAACAAAGTCATAGCTCACATCAAGCTCCCCTTTAATGAAGTGATCGAGATGGCTTGCCGCTATGAGGATAATGACAGAAATGCACAACAAGAGCGTGAAAAGAATCAAAATAAAAACAAAAGAAAGCAAGCTGACAGGAAAGTAGAGGCGAGCAATTCTTCTACCGCCAAACCTCAAGGAAAGAAAAGAGACAAATCCAAGTTGAAATGCCTCAATTGCCAGAAGATGGGGCACTTCGACTACAAATGCCGAGCCCCGAAGAGACTAAGGAGGAATGAGTCTGGACCTGGTCAGAACAGTAGACAGAATTCTCGTGGCCCTAGGGAATGCTTTAATTTCCACAAGCCTGGGCATCTTATCAAGAATTGTCCATTGCTAAAGAAATCTGAGGTGACACATGTCTATGATGGAGCTGCTGCACCAGCTTCTTCTAAGGGAGCAGCTAAACCCGATGTTTTAGGAGGTACTCTTAATATTAAGAACAATCCCATTACAGTATTGTTTGACACTGGTGCATCAAGAAGTTCCATTTCTAGTAATAGGATAAAAAGTTAAAACTCAAACCAAGAAAGCTTAAAGAATCGATTGGAGCTCATAGTCCGAAAGGAGGTTCACTTATCCTCGATCAGTACTGTAGAGTGCCTGTTTCTTATTCTTACTTCCAGTTCCCTTTTGACTTGATCGTTATGAGTTTTTCTGGATACGATATCATACTTAGGCTAGATTGGCTAACAAAGTATGAGGCTGAGTTACTATGTGCTGAAAGAGCGGTCAGAATTAAAACCAAATTCGGAGATATTATTGCTATACCATGCCACGGCTCAGCCATAGATAGGAAAGAATTCTGGTCTTCTCTAGAAATCACTCCTGCTTCTATTGAGGATAATCCCGTCGTAAGAGATTATGCGGATGTGTTTGAAGAAGTTGATAGCTTACCTCCGCGCAGAGAAACCGACTTCAGGATTGATTTGGTTCCTAATGCAAGGCCCGTTGTGCATCCTATACAGAGAATGACACTGAAAGAAAAAGAGGAGCTGAGCAATCAAACTAAACAGTTCAAACTAAACAGCTTTTGTGGAGGGGTCTGATCATGCCTAACTTCTCAAATTGGGGTGCGGCAGTGGTGTTTGTCCCAAAGTCAGATGGTACCCTCAAGCTACGTGCGGATTACCGTGTCCTCAATAAGCAAACGTTGAAAAATAAATATCCACTGCCACGTATTGATGATCTGTTGGACCGCTTGAATGGAGCACAAGTATTCTCTAGGATGGACCTAGCTATAGGTTTCCATCAATTGCGTGCCGAAGAATGTGTTCCTTTGACCGCTTCTAGATGGCCAGACTTATTCTATGAATGGCTAGAAATGCCTTTCGACTTACGTAATGCTCCAGCCTACTTTGTCGATCTGATGAACAGAGTATTCCGAGATGTCTTAAATAAATTCGTGTTGGTTTTCATCAACGATATCTTAATCTTTTCTAAAACCACTACTGAGCATGAAAAACATCTGAAAGCATTCTTGGAGATTTTGCGAAAGAATGTGTTGAAAGCCAAATTCCCTAACGTATATTCTGGCAAGAAAAGGTAAAATTCCTCGGCCATGTTGTATCAAAGAAAGGCATTTCAGTAGACCCAGGAAAAATCTCAGTCATCTAAGATTGGAAGCAGCCTAGAACTCCTACAGAAGTCAGAAGTTTCTTTGGACTGGCTGGCTATTATCGGAAATTCGTTAAAGATTTTTTGAAATTATCTTGTCCATTGACGAAGCTGACTAAGAAGCATACAAAGTTCATTTGGACACCCGAATGTGAGGAAGCTTTCCAAGAGATGAAACAGAGGTTGACCACTGCTCATGTGTTGACCATTATTGATGGCAATCAAGATTTGAAAGTCTGGACAGATGCTTCTATTGAAGGTTATTCCTTTTATCTAAACAAACATGTCATAGATGACATTTTTAATGAAAAATCTCATTTTAACATGATATCCTTTTTATTTGTATAAGGTATTGGTGCGGTGCTAATGCAAAGAGAAAAGGTAGCTGCATATGCTAGCCGTCAATTGAAACCGCATGAGAAGAAATACCCCACTCATGATCTTGAGTTGATGGCCATCGTATTTGCTCTAAAGATATGGAGGCTTTATCTCTTGAGTGAGAAGTTCGAACTGTATACTGATCACAAATCCTTGAAGTATCTGTTCACCCAAAGAGATTTGAACTTGAGGCAGCAACGTTGGGTTGAATTTCTTGCGGCGTATGACCTGGACATTTTATATACTCTATGGAAAGCCAATGTTGTATCCGATGCACTCAGCAGGAAGAATACGGCCAACACCAATCTTATCCTCTCCAATGTCATTATTACACCTTCCTTGATTGATAAGATCTCTACTCTTCAGAAGAATGATGAATTTATTCAGAGAATTAGCAAAAGAGTTAGGGAAGGCGAACCCATGAGTTTCCAGATTGACAACAAAGGAGTTCTGAGGCTATTAGGCCGAATTTGTGTTCTGAACCTTCCTAAGCTCAGAAAGCAAGTAATGGATGTATGTCACAAATCTAAGCCCAGTATTCATCCAGGGGTGAGCAAGATGCATCATGACCTCGAGCGCACATTTTGGTGGAGATCTATGAAGAGATACATTTCTATACATGTTGCTAGATTTCCCACCTGCCAGCAAGTCAAAAGCGATCAGCAGAAGCTTGCAGGATTGTTGCAACCGCTGAAGGTTCCAGGTTGGAAGTAGGACCAAATTTCTATGGATTTTATTGATGGCTTGCCCTGAACTAGAAAAGACAATGACAATATATGGGTGATTGTAGATCTTTTCACGAAGACTGCCCATTTTATTCCTGTCAAATCTTATAGAACAGCTCGAAGTCTGGCGCAGCTTTATTTTAGAGAGATTGTCAGACTACATGGAGTTCCCTGTAGCATCGTTAGTGATTGTGATCCTATATTTGCTAGCAAATTCTGGGAAGCATTCTGAGAAGAGCTTGGGACCAAGTTGAATATGAGCACCGCTTATCATCCTCAGGCAGATGGCCAGACTGAGAGGGTGAACCGCATATTGGAAGACTTGTTGCGAGCATGCATTCTTGATTTTGGTGGGTCATGGGAAGATCACTTGCACTTGGTTAAGTTCTCTTATAATAACAGTTACTAAGCAAGCTTGCAGATGTCGCCATTTGAAGCATTATATGGCAGACCATGCAGATCTCCCGCATGTTGGGTGGAACCAGGCAATTGATTAGTATTGGGTCCCGACATGATTCGTGAAGCATCAGATAAAGTTGATTTTATTAAGAAGCGACTATTGGCTGCTCAAAGTCGACAGAAGTGCTATGCAGACTCACGAAGAAGGGATTTAGAATTCTCTATTGGTGATTATGTGTACTTGAGGGTTTCCCCATTGAGAGATGTAATTCAATTTGGGAAGACTGGGAAATTGCTGCCGAGATTCACTGGTCCATTTCCTATTCTCGAAAGGACTGGAACTCTCACTTATAGGGTGCAGTTGCCTGACTGGTTGCCAGAGGTACATGATGTATTTCATGTGTCTCAACTCCAGAAGCATGTTCATGATCCAGACTTAGTTGTGGAGGAAGCAGCACAACGAGATTTGGAGTTTACGTCGAGCATAGCAGTGAGAAAGGAGCCACTAAAAATTGTTGGCAAAAAGACCCGAGTTCTGAGGAACAAAAGGATCCACTTAGTCAAAATGCAGTGGAGCGGGGATCCTAGAGACTGTACATGGGAGACTAAGGATAACATCAAACAGGCTTATCCCAAGTGCAAAGTGGACATTTATGAGCAACTCTTGTGTTGAGGTACATTTACAATACGTTGCATTTTCCATTTTGTTTCCTACTTTACTATTGTTTCCTTTTCGGGGACGAAAAGCTTTTAAGTGGGGGAGATTGTAACAACCCAGAAAATCAGAACCAATTTAAAATTTTTATTTTGGCTATTTCAATGAATTTTGAGTAATTAAAATAAATTATTTTAAATAATAACGATTTAAAATTTATTTAAATTTAAGTTAGAACAAATATATTTATTTTAATTTTAAGGAATTAGAAATAGCATGGTAGTCTGAAAATTTGAATTTGAACTTTGACTGAAGGTACAGGATTCAAAATAAAACGGATTTTAGTGAAATCAAAAATATCTAAATCTGTTTGAAAATATCTTTCCAACGAATCCGAAAAATCAAAATTTCATAGCGGGAATAAAAAGTTATGACCAGTTGAATATTCAGAATAGTCGCTATGGAATATAGTATAATTTATAGCCCATATAAAAGGCCATTATACAAACGACCTCAGTTTTCGACGAAACCATTTTTATCGGATCCGGAATGTCAAATTATTGTTAAGTTTAATTTTCCATAATTTTTGGAGTTAATTTGTGAGCATGGTAAATTAAACTGCGTTCGATAATTTCTATTGAATTTAATTGACCGTTAAAAAGGCCAATTTTCAAACGGTCTCCAAATTCGACGAAATTAATTTTGTTAGGACCATATCATCAAAACACAGCTATTTTTATTTTTCGGGAATTTTCAGAGTCCGTATGTGGTCCTGGTGAATTTAAATGTACGATCGAATTAACTAAACAAAGGATTTAAATTTTAAATTCAAGAAATCAGGCCAAAAACGATCGTGGGCTGACGGGACCTAGCCTATTGGTTCCGAAATGGGGGCAGTTAGGTAGATACAACTTCTGTTGGACTGGAATTGGAACTACTAAGATATAACGGGTTTATTTGTAAAAATCAGTAATTAAATATTATATAAACACATTAATCTCATTATAAACCCTAATCCACTACTGTACACAGCCGCCATCTCCAATTTCCATGGCTGTGAACGCTCCTCTCTTCCTCCAATAATTACCCTCAATCCCTACAATAAAACTCCCTCTTTCTTCAGAGATTATTGTAGAGATTTTCATAAACTTCAAATCCATAAAGATTTGGCAAACTTTCGTTGAGAATCCGAGGAGAACAATCACCCCGAAGGGCTGATGCATCAACCGCCGCACAGCCCCCTAGGTGCGATCGCACTTGCCTCTATGGGGTCCACTTGGGGCGCCTCTCTCCCCTCTTCGATGCTGCGGTGTCAGATCGTCGCGTATTTGAACAATTGGAGAGAAAATTGGTGATATAGAATTGAACGAGAAGGTGAAACTCGCGGCCTTTGTCTGTACAGGAGGAAGAAGGTGTTTTTTAAAATATATTATTTAATTAATTTATTTTAAAATGTTATTAATATAAAATAAATCATATCTTATTCATATGAACTCAGAATTGAACGATTTCTGAAGCGTTACAATCATGAGTCCGATATCTACACTCCAGGACTGACTAGAAACAATTCTGAGCAGATTGAATTTAGGTCAAATTTCAGATCGGAATCATTCAAATTTAAACAATTGTGAGATTTTTTTTTAAAATAATTAGAAATAATTCTGATTTTATTATCACCAATCTACAGTTAATTCCTATTTGTTACGATTCATGATTTGATCTGTGATGGATGTAGTCTGTAGATCTAGTTGTTTAGTGATATTCTGTGGTGATAAAGTTGTATAAAACATGTAGATCTGTGATGATAAAATTGTTAAAAATATGTAGATCATTTTGTTGTAATAAATTGAGTGAAACAAAAAAAAATTGTTTAGATAAAATGATCAAATTAGAATCATTGGACAAAATTCATCATTTGTTAGTTAAAATAGTGGAACCAAGATTTTTTTTTGGGTTTATTAGAGTAGTTGATTAAAGAATTATCATTTGGTTATTTGGAATAATTGGACAAAACTTGTCATTTTTGTCAAATTGGAACCATCGGACAAAAATTATCATTTTTGTCAAAATTAGTATAATTGTCATTTTTGTTTAAATTAAATTGGTCAAAACAAAAATGAACATTTTTGCTTAAATCAAATTTTTATGAAGGAAAAATATGAAACACCAAATTTTGCCTATTTGTTGATGTGACGACCCCAAATCCCGTGCTGACGGTGACAAGGGTAATCTTTGGAATATAACACCTAAACAGATAACAGCAGAACAGAAATAAATATATACACCAGATAATGTACAAATAATACATTGGATAAACATAATCATCAGAGTTACGCAGTATACAGGATCATACTTAGTACAAATACAGTTCAGCTGTACATAAATGTCTACAGCGGAAAACAAACATAATATGTACAATAGGGGCTGAACAGCATAAAAAGAGATAAATGATGGAATCCATCTTTAGCACCAGCTATCCAGAAAGAGCCTGCTAAAACCTGAATACAAGGCTGCCCATGTAGAAAAAGGGGCACCTGAGTTTGCAGGTGAAACAAACTACGAGTCAGTCATGGGACTGGTATGAGAAATCTACTTAACACATTTTTAATATGGCTAATCACAGGACCACGCCACTTTCGCGGAACAGGTTTACTCCATTGGATTGCCAGTGCTTTAAAACAAGTAATTCTTTTAAACATCGCAATGCTTTTTATAAAAATGAAGTCATTATAAGACTCAGTTCCCATCACACAATGCAACACAAACCGGAGGATAGAGTTTTACCTTATAATGGCCAAAATATGCTTGATCACTGCATCTTAGCATGCCACACGGGCAATTCACATCATGCAACTGATGGCTATCAATCACACAGAATGAATTCCAATGTCAGACACACAGTCCATTTACAAGTCCGTTCTGGGTTTGAACGAAACCGGAGGCACTATATACCTCGCATACCCATCGATCTCCACGTACGTCTGGACGATCACCACTCATTATCCATATTTCGGGATGCCTCCCAATCAGGACATCAATTATCATTCAACCGAGGCGAAGATCTCTGGTCTTCAACCACCGTTTGCATCATCGATTTCTTATCATCGATTCAGTTATTCAGAATGGGATAAACCCGGTCTTTCTGAGCAACTCGCATATATAATAAACGAGTGCTACACAAACACAACATACGCCTTATTCAAATTCATCAGTCACTAACCGTAAATCAGTAAGAGAACGATTTCCCAAATATTAACCCCGAAGGCCGAAACCAACATCAGATCAAAACCCAGGAAACCATTCAACTTAGCTAACCTTCAGTTAGTTTATAAATTTCACATTCCATATCGTTTATAATATTTTATAATGATTTATCACTATTTTTATTTATTTATTTATAGCCAATTCATTCAAACGACGCTTCGGGCCATAACGCGGCCATGGCACTGTTTTTCTCCAGATTTGATTTACACATATCTGAAAATCTAACTGTTGGATCTTCACCAATTTTATATCATTAGAAAGATCTTTTCAAAACGAATCCAACGGTTCCAGCTTTGGGAAAATCCGACGGTCGGATCTCCCGGTACACTCGTTTGAAGTTTCGATTTCAAAATACGAACTGCAGCATCGTTTTTCGATTTAATTTAATTATATATATATATATATATAATCGATTCTGGTGCTGTTTTTCTTCAGATTTGAATTAAACATTCCAAACAATCCAACCGTTGGATCTTTACAAAGTGGGTGTCGTTGGAAAGATATTCCCAAGGCGAACCCAACAGTTTCGGTTTCGGGAAAATCCGATGGTCGGATCTCCCGCACTAATCATTTGAAATCACGGTTTCAAAACACGAACTGAAGGTCGTTATTTGATTTAATTTAATTATATTCATATATATATATATATATATATAATCCATTCTTCAATTTCAAAACCATATTCTTTTCGTACATTTGATAAAAATGATATTTTTATCCAACAGACATTTATTTCGACACTTCACTATTTTTAACAATTCATGTATATAATAAAAATGTGATTTTTAATGTAAACCAGTTTATTTTAAAACACGACTATTTTATATAGTTCATATAGATGATAAAATATGATTTTTATTATAAAACAATTTATTTAAAACACGAATACCATTCAACACATGAATTTCTATTTAATGAATGAATTTCTATTCAACATATGAAGGTTTTCTAAAGTTCGTATATATAATAAAAATGTGATTGTTATTGTTAAAGCAATTTATTTAAAACACGAATACCATTCAGCACATGAATTTCTATTCAACGAATGAATTTCTATTCAACACATGAATGTTTTCTATTCAACCGACGAATATAATTTCAACACATGAAAATAATTCTAACACATGAATATTATTCAAAATTTCGGCAGCATAACGGTAGGGTAGTTAAAACCGGGGTCGTCCCTAGTACGGATCCTCGCTCTACCTTAAAGCCTCGCAGCTTTTGACAATGGGGATTTCATGCTCTAGTTCGCATGCAGGCGGCATGTATATTTTTTTCTTTCTTTTCCACAAACTAATCCTATGTGGTTTCAACCAAATAATTCTCAACCACAAACGGGTATTTTTCAACCACAATCAATCAATTTCAACCACAAACAATTCTAATCAACCATTCGCTGTCAACCAGTTTTCACACCAATCACAACTAATAAATATCGTCCATGGTTTATGGACGAGGGGCGTATATATATATATATATATATATATATATATATATATATATATATATATATAAGTATATTTTACTTCTATTCAACACATATATAATTTTTACAACTTATATATAACTTATACATCGAACGTACAACTTATACAACGCTTATACATGAGGTGTACAATGCTTATATAACCCATACATCGACTATATAATTTATTCATCGTCGTTTTCCATATCGTTTATAATTTAAAAATCTCACATTGGGTTCCACTCCACCAAAAACAGCAGAAGGCTCAGAAAAATATCCGGTCTCTTCTAGAATGTAGAGGGCGTCCACCCGAGTCCACTGTCTCTTGTTTCACTGAATTTCGTCAATAAACGAAAAAGATATGATTTTTACAGTGAAATCAAAAACCATAGCACTTTAAAGTGCTATAGAATAGTTGAAATAAAAATCAGCCGTACCTCTCTGAATTTGTTCAAAATTAGGTATTGATTTTTCGCAAAATCCGTGAAGGGGTTGGACGATCAGGCTACGCAGCATCGAAGGGCTTGGAAGTGGCTTGCCGGCGCCACCAGAGATGACCAACTCGACGGCAGTGGTGAGGCTGGGCGGTGGCTCGAAGTCGGAGACTTCCTGGTGATCGTTCTCTTCCAATTTACCACGATAAATTCCCAAACATGTATGGATTTAAAGATCTCGAGGAGCTCTACAAAATCTTCAACTGTAGGGAAGGGTAATGGTGCGTGGATTGATTAGAAAATGAACGGGAAGGATGGACGCTGCTATCGGTATCGATGTGGAGGGTTTTCGGGGGGGGGGGGAGAGAGAGTGTGCATGGCCTATTGAATTTTTTTATATTTATAAATTTTAAAAATCCAAAAATACCCTCTTTCACATACGAACCCCAATCCAGACCCAACGACTGTCGTCCCAAGCTAAATACCCCCATTCCGAACACAATGGGATATGTTTCGTAGGCCCATTCGACTGTTTCAGTCAGTTTTTCTTCAAATTGAAATATAAAACATTCAATATTTAATTTGAACGTACATTTCAATTTGCCGGGGCCACATACTGATTCTAAAAATTCCCGAAAATTAAATCTAGCTATGTTTTGATGATACGGTCCCAACAAAACTAGTTTCGTCGAATTCTGAGGTCGTTTGCAAAATGGCCCTTTTCTGGTCGATCCAATTTAACAGAAATCGACCAAACACATTTTCCTTTGCCACGCGCACATACTAGCTTAAAAAATTATGAAATTTGAAACCTAGCAATAATTTAACATCCCGGATCCAACAAAAGTGGTATCATCGAATTCCGAGGTCGTTTGCAAAATGGCCATTTTCACGGGCCATATAAACTCTATAGCGACCTTTCTGAAAATTCATTTGGCCATAACTTTTGCTTCCCGCTATGAAACTTCGATTTTTCAGATTCGTTAGAAAGATATTCACTAGCAGATTTAAATATTTCTGGATTCACTAAAATCCATTTTAATTTGCACCCGGTACAAGCAGTCAAAGTTTGAATTCAAATTTTGAAACTACCGCGCCATTTCAGGCCTTGTTTATAATTAGAAATAATTATATTTATTTTTAAATGTCGATTCAAACTTACTTTTCATCGTTATTATTTAAAATATTTATTTTAAATCCACTAAAATAGCCAATTTAAAATTTTCAATCTGGTTCAGATTTTCCGGGTTCTTACGATCTCCCTCACTTAAAACTTTTCGTCCCCGAAAAGGAACAATGTCGAAAGTGTTTTGATTTATCAACTCTACTTACAATCAGCCTTCCATTCTTCAACTTTTCTGTTTCTAAGAATTTTCAAATTCTTCAAAAATTTGGCTAACTCCCTAAATTTTTGAAAAATTTCGCCATAACCTCCTTTGTACGGGGAGGGGTTTGGAAATTTATTGGGCCGTATTAGGTGCCCAATAAATCCAAATAAGCATGAACATATTTATAGTGATATATTCCGGTGTCCACGGGGGAGTGTGTATAGATAATAATTCCAGAGAATAAATTCTCGTCACCCTATAAATGTTTTTTGTGCCTTAATGACCAGAGAGACGTGTTTATTGTCATCTCCAGACCCGTATGGGGTTTTTATTATTCTTGCAATTTACCGTTACATTTTATGTAGTCCATATAAGTCATCAGTTCAACCTGTAATATATAGTCATCGCCATACAAGCCTCTCGCTCGTATTGTAAATCTTCAACCTCATCACACAAGCTCCAAATGCTTATGTGGTATATGATGAACTATGCCTATCTTCAAGGAGTATGCCATGTAGTGTAGTTCAAAATTAATTGTTACTATCCTGTGGCGACGTTTATTATTACACACAGAACAACCATCACTCACATCCAATGACATTCACAGGAGTTGATATAATAATATTTCGCATCCAACTCATTAAGGTTTACCTATTTGTCGGGCATGCAAATAAATTCTTTACTCAACAGCTAATCCATTTGATTGTTGAAACATATATAATGCACAAGTATATATTTCTGTCTATTTTTAACTCAGTTCAATGTGTGATTTAATCGAATAAATTCTACCATTCATTTTCTTATTGATTAAATTCCCTATCGTTCTAATAATTTAATTAATCATTTCCACTATCACACAACACAAACAACAAGCAATTTGTTTTTTAATTTTTCAAAATCATACAAATTAATTCATGTAATCTTTTGAAAACATTCAGACTATATAAATAAAAAGTTTACATCAATGCAAAGAAAAACAATAGCAAAGTAAAGAACGGAATGGAAATGCAAAATATGGTAGATGTACTTTGCACCAGAGTCAATCAGAGATATCCACCCTACACTTAGGATAGGCTTTCTTAACGATTTCCTCTGTTTCCCAAGTACAATCTCGCGGATCTCCACTCCATTACACTTTGACTAAGTGAACCTTCTTGTTCCTCAGTTCTTTGGTTTCTTTGCCGATAATCTTTAGCGGCTTTCTTCTCACAGCCAATTCTGGAGTAATTTCAATATCCTATTGCGCTGCTTCTTCCACGATCAAGCCTGGATCATGAACATGCTTTTGAAGTTGAGATACATGAAATACATCATGCACTCCAGGCAACCAATCCGATAATTGAATTCTGTAAGCGAGGGTTCCAATCCGTTCAAGTATAGGGAATGGACCAATAAATCTGGGCGCCAACTTTCCAGTTTTGCCAAATCCAATTACTCCTCTCATCGCAGAAACCCTTAGATACATATAATCACCAACAGAAAAAGCCAAATCCCTTCTTCTCGAATCAGCATAGCTCTTCTGTCGGCTTTGAGCGGCCAGTAATCGTTTCTTATTGAAATCGACTTTTCTGCAGCTTCACGAATCATATCAGGTCCCAATACAAGTCTATTACCAGGTTCGACCCAACAAGCAGGAGATCGGCACAGTCTACCATAAAATGCTTCGAATGGTGACATTGTCAGGCTCGATTGGTAGCAGTTGTTACATGAGAACTCAGCTAAATGTAAATGGTCTTCCCATGATCCACCAAAATCAAGAACACAAGCCCGCAATAGATCTTCTAAAATACGATTCACCCTCTCAGTCTGACCATCTATCTGAGGATGATATGCGGTGCTTAGCTTCAGCTTTGTTTCCAGTTCTACTTGAAATGCCTCCCAAAATTTGCTAGTAAATATTCGATCCCTATCACTAAATATACTGAGCGGCACTCCATGTAGCCTAACAATTTCCTTGAAATATATCTGCGCCAGACTCTGAGCGATTCTATTGGATTTGACAAGTATGAAATGGGCGGTCTTCGTGAAGCGATCTACGATCACCCAAATACTGTCATTTCCTTTCCTGGTTCTGGGAAAACCATCTATGAAGTCCATGGAAATATGTTCCCACTTCCAACCTGGAACGTCCAGCTGTTGCAACAATCAGCAAGTTTCTGTTGGTCGCTTTTGACTAGTTGGCAAGTAGGGCATCAACTAACATATAAAGAAATTTCTCTCTTCATCGACCTCCACCAAAAAGTGCGTTTGATGTCATTATACATTTTGCTTACTCCTGGATGGATACTAAGTTTTGACTTGTGGCATTCATCCAGTACTTCCTTTCGGAGCTCTGAAACGTTAGGAACGAAAATTCGACACTTTAGCCTTAGAATCCCTTGCTCATTGATCTGGGAACTCAAGTGTTTGCCTTTCTGTATTCTTTCTCTGATCCTCTGAATGAAGTGATCATCCTTCTGAAGAGCATATATTTTATCAACGAAGCCGTAATAATAAAACTGGCGATCATTACATTCTTTCGGCTTAGCACATCGGCCACGACATTGGCTTTCCCTGCAGTGTACAGGATCTCAAAATCGTATGCTACAAGTAACTCTAGCCAACATTGCTGCCTCAGATTCAAGTCTTTCTGGGTGATCAGATACTTTAGCGACTGGTGATCTATAAATAGTTCGAATTTCTCACCCAAAAGATAGTGCCTCTAGATTTTCAAAGCGAATACGATAGCCAACAACTCAAGATCATGAGTAACGTAGTTTTTCTCATGCAGTTTCAACTGACGGCTAGAATAAGCAACCACTTGACCTCTTTGCATTAATACTGCACCAAGGCCTTCTCTAGAGGCATATGTCCAGACTTTTAGATCCTGATTGCCATCGATTATCATCAACACTGGAGCAGTTGTTAATCTTAATTTCATCTTCTCAAAATCCTCCTCACATTTTGGAGTCCACTTGAACTTTGCGTGCTTCTTTGTAAGTTTTGTTAAGTGACTAGATATCTTCGAAAAATCTTTAATGAACTTCCGGTAATAACTAGCCAATCCAAGAAAACTTCGGACTTCTGTGGGAGTACTAGGCTATTTCCAATTCTGAATAGTTGTAATTTTACTTGGATCTACAGCAATTCCCTCTTTTGATACGATGTGTCCAAGAAACTTTACTTCATCTTGCCAGAATATACATTTGGAAAGTTTAGCTTTCAATACATTCTTTCTCAGAATTTTTAGAACTTGTTCCAAATGTTTTTCATGTTCGGCCTTTGACTTAGAGAAGATTAGAATATCATCAATAAAGACTAGAACAAACTTATTCAAGACTCCTCTGAACACTCTACTCATCAAATCGACAAAATAAGCTGGATCATTACATAAGCCGAACGACATTACTAACCACTCGTAGAATAAGTCTGGACCTCTGAATGCTGTGATAGGAACACACTATTCGGCAATGCGAAGCTGATGGAAGCCTGTAGCTAGGTCCATCCTTGAAAATACATGTGCTCCAATCAGACGATCCAATAGATCATCGATTCGCGGCTATGGATATTTATTCTTTATTGTCTGCTTATTCAAGTCACGATAATCCATACATAGTCATAGAGTACCATCAGACCTTGGAACATACACCACTGCTGCTCCCCAATCAGAGAAACTAGGCCTGATCAGACCCTTCCATATAAGATGCCTTGTTTGATTGTCTAATTCCTCTTTCTCTTTCAAGGTCATTCTCTGAATAGCGTGCACTACTAGCCTTGCATTCGAAATTAAAGCAATCTTGAAATCAATTTCCCTCTACGGAGGTAAACTAACAACTTCTTCGAACACATCTGCATAATTCTGGATGACAGGAATATCTTTTATAAGGTCGGGAATATTCTCTGTGACTACAGGGATATTTTCTATTTGAGCAGGAGAAACATCAAGAGCTGACCAAAAATCTTTTCTATTTGAATTCGGGCCTTCACATGGTATGGTTATATAGTTCCCTGATTGGGCCTTTGCCTTAACAACTCTCTCGGCGCATATAACCCTAGCATCATATTTGGTTAACCAATCTAATCCCAAAATAAGATCAAATTCAATAAAATTCATGATGATCGAGATGGTAGGAAACTTATAACAGGAAAAAGAGACAGGCACCCTACAAACCCAGCTAAGATCGAGAGAACCTCCAACCGGATTATGGACAGTGATGGATTCTTTGAGCTTTCTCAAATTTAAATCCAACTTCTTAACTAAATTCTTTGCAATAAAGCTTCGTGAAGCGCCTGTATCAAACAGTACTTTAACTGGAATATTTTTGACATTAAGCGTGCCTTCCAAAACACCTTTCCTGAGCATACGAAGATGCAGGCACTTCTGCCACTTCATTTACATGCATTGCTTTGGATTTCTTAAATAGCCGGCAATCCTTTTCAAGATGACCAGTCTGATGGCATTGACTGCATTTTATATTCTCTCGAAACTTGTCCTTGGAGTTAAATTTATCCTTCTTTTGTTTCTTCAAAGATCTGCAATTTCCTTGCAAATGCCCTTGCTTATGGCAGTTATTGCATACGATGGTTGTTACTGGTTCTTTCTCAGATTTAACCTTTTTTCTCTTGGCTTTGGGCTTCTCACTGACCTCAGGCATCGTACTGGCCTCAGGATTATCAGTCTCTGACTCCCCTCTGTTACTAGAACTGACTTCTTCTTCGTCGCGCAACATACCTTTGTTATGGAGATCTTCATACTGATAAGCCATGTATATCATTTCTGAAAAAGTAAGCTTCACATGCCCCATAACTTTACTTTGGTATTTTCTTTACAGGCCATGAATAAACCTTAGATTCTTCCTCTTCGGATTTTGAATTAGATGAGGGGCAAAGTGAGAAAGTTCGTTGAATTTCTTATGATATTCTGGGATATGCATATCACCTTGTATCAGGTAACTAAATTCATCACATAGCCGCTCAGTCGCTTCGGGAGGAATAAATCTTCCACTGAAAACCTCTTTGAATCTATCCTAGGTGATATCACCTTCTGGATTATCCTTGATGATTGTTTCCCACCAGATTAAAGCTTCTTCCTTGAGCGCCCAAGATGCTACTAATCTTTTCTGATCATCTCTCAGCTGGAAACGCTCAAAAATTCTTTCGGTAGAACTCATCCAAGCTTGGGTTTGAATAATCGATTCATTGCCTGAGAATTGTGCTCCACCTAGATTTCGATATCTCTTAAATAGAGCCTCTAGATCTGGTTCTGCATTTCTTCTGTTTCTGACACTCATTTTCAAGTACTTCTGCAAATAGCAGATCAAGTGTTAAGTCAACAGAAAAGGTATTTTAAAACATAGAAACATATACTTGAATGTAAATGTGTCTATCGGGGTGTATTTCATTCTGCTTTACTCAAACTAGGATATTACTGATCCTATCTATAATGAGTTACTCATCCTAGAACTCTACTGGTTCTATTTCTGACGAGTTCGTTAATATGTTATATTCCAGCACTAAGCTTAACCAAAGCTCTGATATCACGATGTGACGACCCCAAATCCCATACTGATAGTGACAAGGGTAATCTTTCGAATATAACACCTAAACAGATAACAGCAGAACAGAAATAAATATGTACACCAAATAATGTAATAATACACTGGATAAACATAATCATCAGAGTTAGGCAGTCTACAAGATCATACTTAGTACAAATACAGTTCAGCTATACATAAATGTCTACAGTGAAAAACAAACATAATATGTACAATAGGAGCTGAACAACATAAAAAGAGATAAATGATAGAATCCATCTTCAACTCCAGCTATCCAGAAAGAGCCTGCTAAAACCTGAATATAAGGCTACCCATGTAGAAAAAGGGGCACCCGAGTTTGAAAGTGAAACAAACTACGAGTCAGTCATGGGACTGGTATGAGAAATCTACTTAACACATTTTTAATATGGCTAATCACAGGACCACGCCACTTTCGCGGAACAAGTTTACTCCGTTGGATTGCCAGTGCTTTAAAACAAGTAATTCTTTTAAACATCGCAATGCTTTTTATAAAAATGAAGCCATTATAAGACTCAGTCCCATCACACAATGCAATGCAAACCGAAGGATAGAGTTTTACCTTATAATGGCCAAAATATGCTTGATACGAATAAAACACTTAAAATGTAAACTTTATCGTTAAATTTTTAATCAAACTCCAACTGTAAATTAGTAAGAGAACGATTCCCTAAGTATTAACCCCGAAGGCCGAAACCAAATCAGATCAAAACCCAGGGAACCATCCGTCTTAGTTCGTTTCCAGTTAGTTTCTAATTTTATACACAATCATAAATATCAATCATAGACGGCATGGGTACCATATATCATGTCGCCATATATAGGTATACAATCAAAACTGCACATGTCGTATTTGGAAATTGGATTTCCGTCATGAACCAAGGTAAAAGATAGTCCTTACCGACTTTGAGACAATCTAGCCCATGTCTCAGGATGAGAACGCATAGACCCTTGGAGCGACAGGGCCGGTCCACCGATGTGGATTAAAATGCCTGAGCACTACGTTTCCCTGCCCTTTGGGGCGTAAATAAGCCAACGAATGACTCTATCAGCTTCACGTAGTCACCGATATATCCGAGGCGCCTCACAATAGCAACAACCACACAGGTGAAAGTAATATATATGTCAGCCATTTTGAGCACTGACACCACCTCTAGCTAGAAGGAAACGCATGCCCTCCCTGAGGTCCTCTCATGTTTTTGGTTCATACCGGGGTGTGAGGTTCGTGAATTCACGTTATACACAAAGCTATGCCACACAGGCGGTGCTTTGATCATCAACCACAAGACTTTGCTTTTCAACAGAAGCCTGGATCACTGCATCTTAGCATGCCACACGGGCAATTCACACCATGCAACTGATGGCTATCAATCACACAGAATGAATTCCAATGTCAGACACACACTCCATTTACAAGTCCGTTCTGGGTCTGAATGAAACCGGAGGCACTATATACCTCGCATACCCATAGATCTCCACGTACGTCTGGACGATCACCACTGATTATCCATATTTCAGGATGCCTCCCAATCAGGACATCGGTTATCATTCAACCGAGGTGAAGATCTTCAGTCTTCAATCACCGTCTTCATCATCGATTTCTTATCGTCGATTCAGTTATTCAGAATGGTATAAACCCGGTCTTTCTGAGCAACTCGTGTATATAATAAACAAGTGCTACATAAACACAACATACGCCTTATTCAAATTCATCAGTCACTAACCGTAAATCAGTAAGAGAACGATTTCCCAAATATTAACCCCGAAGGCCGAAACCAACATCAGATCAAAACCCAGGAAACCATTCGACTTAGCTAACCTTTAGTTAGTTTCAAAATTTCACATTTCATATTGTTTATAATATTTTATAACGATTTATCGCTATTTTTATTTATTTATTTATAGCCAATTCATTCAAACGACGCTTCGGGCCATAACGCGGCCGTCGCGCTGTTTTTCTTAAGATTTGATTTACACATATCTGAAAATCTAACCGTTGGTTCTTCACAAATTTTATATCATTAGAAAGATCTTTTCAAAACGAATCCAACGGTTTCAGTTTTGGGAAAATCCGACAGTCGAATCTCCCGGTACACTCGTTTGAAGTTTCGATTTCAAAATACGAACTGCAGCGTCGTTAGTCGATTTAATTTATATATATATATATATATATAATCGATTTTGGCGCTGTTTTTCTTCAAATTTGAATTAAACATTCCAGACAATCCACCGTTGGATCTTTACAAAGTGGGTGTCGTTGGAAAGATATTCCCAAGGCGAAACCAACGGTTTCGGTTTCAGGAAAATCCGATGGTCGGATCTCCCGCACTAATCGTTTGAAATCACGGTTTCAAAACACGAACTGCAGCTTCGTTATTTGATTTAATTTAATTATATTTGTATATATATAAATATAATCCATTCTTCGATTTCAAAACCATATTCTTTTCATACATTTGATAAAAATGATATTTTTATCCAACAAACATTTATTTCGACACTTCACTATTTTTAACAATTCATGTATATAATAAAAATGTGATTTTTATTGTAAAACAATTTATTTCAAAACACGACTATTTTATATCGTTCATATAGATGATAAAATATGATTTTTATTATAAAACAGTTTATTTAAAACACAAATACCATTCAACACATGAATTTCTATTCAACGAATGAATTTCTATTCAACACATGAAGGTTTTCTATAGTTCGTATATATAATAAAAATGTGATTTTTATTGTTAAAGCAATTTATTTAAAACATGAATACCATTCAACACATGAATTTCTATTCAACGAATGAATTTCTATTCAATACATGAATGTTTTCTATTCAACCCACGAATATAATTTCAACACATGAAAATAATCCTAACACATGAATATTATTCAAAATTTCGGCAGCATAACGGCAGGGTAGTTAAAACCGGGGTCATCCCTAGTACAACTCCTCGCTCTACCTTAAAGCCTCACAGCTTTTGACAATGGGGATTTCATGCATCTAGTTCGCACGCAGGCAGCATATTTTTTTTTTCTTTCTTTTCCACAAACTAATCCTATGTGGTTTCAACCAGATAATTCTCAACCACAAACGGGTATTTTTCAACCACAATCAATCAATTTCAACCACAAACAATTCTAATCAACCATTCGCAATCAACCAATTTTCACTCCAATCACAACCAATAAATATCGTCCATGGTTTGTGGACGGGGGGTGTATATATATATATATAAGTATATTTCACTTCTATTCAACACATATATAATTTTTACAATGCATATATAACTTATACATCGAATGTGCAACTTATACAACGCTTATACATGAGGTGTACAATGCTTATATAACTCATACATCGACTATATAATTTATACATCGTCGTTTTCTATATCGTCTATAATTTAGAAATCTCACATTGGGTTCCACTCCACCAAAAATAGCAGAAGGCTCAGAAAAATATCAGGTCTCTTCTAGAATGTAGAAGGCATCCACACGAGTCCACTGTCTCTTGTTTCACTGAATTTCGTCAACAAACGAAAAAGATACGATTTTTACAGTGAAATCAAAAACTGTAGCGCTTTAAAGTGCTATAGAATAGTTGAAATAAAAATCAGATGTACCTCTCTGAAGTTGTTCAAAACTAGGTACTGATTTTTCGTGAAATCCGTGAAGGGGTTGGACGATCGGGCTACGCAGCGTCGAAGGGCTTGGAAGTGGCTAGTCGGCGTCACCAGAGACAACCAGCTCGACGGCGGTGGTGAGGCTGGGCGGCGGCTCGAAGTCAGTGACTTCCCGGCGGTCGTTCTCTTCCAATTTATCATGATAAATTCCCAACTTGTATGGATTTAAAGATCTCGAGGAGCTCTACAAAATCTTCAACTGGAGGGAAGGGTAATGGTGCGTAGATTGATCAAAAAATGAACGGGAAGGATGGACGCTGTTATCGTCGTCGATCTGGAGGGTTTTCGGGGAGAGAGAGTGTGCGTGGCCTAATGATTTTTTTTATATTTATAAATTTTAAAAATCCAAAAATAGCCTTTTTCACACACGAACCCCAATCCAGACCCAACGACTGTCGTCCCTAGCTAAACACCCCCATTCTGAACACAATGGGATAGGTTTCGTAGGCCCATTCGACTGTTTCAATCAGTTTTACTTCAAATTAAAATATAAAACATTCAATATTTAATTTGAACATACATTTCAATTTGCCGGGGCCACATACTGATTCTAAAAATTCCTGAAAATTAAATATAGCTATGTTTTGACGATACGGTCCCAACAAAACTAGTTTCGTCGAATTCTGAGGTCGTTTGCAAAATGGCCCATTTCTGGTCGATCCAATTTAACAAAAATCGACCAAACACATTTTCCTTTGCCACACTCACATACTAGCTTAAAAAATTATGAAATTTGAAACCTAACAATAATTTAACATCCCGGATCCAACAAAAGTGGTTTCGTTGAATTCCGAGGTCGTTTGCAAAATGGCCATTTTCACGGGCCATATAAACTCTATAGCGACCTTTCTGAAAATTCATTTGGTCGTAACTTTTGCTTCCCGCTATGAAACTTCGATTTTTCAGATACGTTAGAAAGATATTCACTAAAAGATTTAAATATTTTTGGTAAAATCCGTTTTAATTTGCACCCAGTACAACCAGTCTAAGTTTGATTTCAAATTTTGAAACTACCGCGCCATTTCAGGCCTTGTTTATAATTAGAAATAATTATATTTATTTTCAAACGTCGATTCAAACTTACTTTTCGTCATTATTATTTAAAATAATTATTTTAAATATTTTAAATCCACTAAAATAGCCAATTAAAAATTTTCAAACTGGTTCAGATTTTCCGGGTTGTTATAGTTGAATTAGAATTTTCAACAAATATGAAACACCAATTTTTGTCTATTTTGTCTATTTGTTGAATTAGAATTTTCAACAAATAGGAAACGTCAATTTTTGTCAATTTGTTAAAATAGAAATTTCAACAAATATTAAAAATCAGTTTTGTCATTTTGTTGAACTAGAGTTTTCAACAAAAATGAGGTATCAAATTTACTATTGTGTGGAACAAGCAGATTCACCAAAAATGAAATATCAACTTTTGTACATTTTGTTAAATTAAAATAGGAATTAAGAATATGTTCATATTTTAAATAAAAACATGATTATATTAGAATTCACATTTTTATTGTCTAGAATAAAATGTAGATAAATATTCATGTTTTAAAATGAAAACATGTTTTACATTAAAAAACTCACTTTTTAATGTAATAACAGAAGTTAGACAAATATTCATGTTTTAAAATGAAAATATGTTTTACATTAAAAAAACTCACTTTTTAATGTAATAATAGAAGTTAAACAAATACTCATGTTTTAAAATGAAAACATGTTTTAAATTAAAAATTCACTTTTTAATGTGATAATAGAAGTTAGACAAATATGCATGTTTTAAAATAAAAACATGTTCACATTAAAAACTTTTTTTTAATGAAATGAATGAAACATTAGAAAATGTTCATTTTTAAACCAAAGGCATGTTGACATTAAAAATATCATTTTTTTATAAAAGAATGATTCATATGAAATTGTTCATATTTGAATAAAAGTGTTGAAACATTAAAATCATATTTTTTTTTAATGTAAACATTGCTTTCATACATTTTATTTAAAAATAGAATTGTTAACAAATTGAAAACACCAAAATATGTATAGTAAAATTACATTTTTATTTTCAATGCATATACTAGAATTTATATGCATTGTTAAAATTTCATTTTTATTTACATTGCATATATTAGAATTTATATGTATTATTAAAATTTCATTTATATTTACATTTCATATATTAGAATTTATATGCATTGTTAAAATTGCATTTATATTTACATTGCATATATTAGAATATATAAATGCATTGTTAAAATTACATTTTTATTTTCAATGCATATATTAGAATTTATTTGCATTGTTAAAATTAAATTTATATTTACATTGCATATATTAGAATTTATATGCATCGTTAAAATTACATTTACATTGCATATATTAGAACTTATATGCATTGTTAAAATTACATTTATATTTACACTGCATATATTAGAATTTATATGCATAGTAAAATTACATTCTTTATTATGCATAGTAAAGTTTCATTTATATTTACATTGTATACATTAGAATTTATATGCATAATAAAATTACATATTTATATGCATAGTTAAGATTGCATTTTATTTAACAATGCATATATTAGAATTTATATGCTAGGTTAAAATATCATTTTAATGGCAATACGTACACTAGAATCTGTATGAATTATTTTTATTGTAAAAACATTCACTGGAAACTTTATACAAATAAAACATTCCCTTTTTATTTGTTAAAGTTAAAAATAGAAATACAAATAAAAATTAGCTTTATTTGTCATTGGTTAAATACAAATAAAAATTAGCTTTATTTGTCATTGGTTCAATTTTCATGTAAATGAAATATATTCTGTTCGACATGATGTAGATATGATATGCCAATAAAAACATTCTTTTATTTGGCATGTTAAATACGTTAGTGGAATCGTTGAATGGTTTATATTTATATATAATTATATATATAAATATAAATTAAAGTATAAACAAATCGCACATGGTAGTTCGTTTTTCGGAATTGTAACTTTAAACGATTATTCTGAAAGATCCAACCGTCGGATTTACCCAAAACTGGAACTGTTGGGGCCGCTTTGGGAAGACCTTTTCAACGATATAAATTTTGTTAAAATCCAACAGTTAGATTTAGAAATAAGTGTAAATTAAATTTTGATAAAAACAGCGCCAGGGCCACCTATCGACCCGAAGCATTGTCAAATTAATTTAGCTATTTTTATATAAATAAAAATAGCGATAAATCATCATTAAATACTACTAACGATATGAAATGATTTTAAACTATTTATATGCGGGAATCATTTGAAAAGACCGAGTTCATTCTCATTTCAAATGATTATACAACGATTTAAATCGAAGATATTGAAGACGACGATTGAAGATTGGCGATCTTCACATCGAAAAGATAACTACTGATGCCCGACATTGGTTAGCTCCCAGTAAAGGGTTAAATGGTAGTTGTCCGAATGTACTTGTTGATTGTCCAAATAAGCAAGCACTTCTCTTCCATATTGGACATATGGGATGAGGAATAAGGTGTCTTCGGTTTCGTTCAAACCCAGAACGGACTCGTAAATGGATATGTGTCTGACATTGGATTTCCTTCCATGTAAATAGATCTCTACTTAATATATATATCTGTTAGTGGCGGAGAATTTATTCTCTTACTTAACACCCTTCTCTAAGATGCATGAGCTCAGAGTTATATATTGGTAGTTATCGATCGCATGCCATGAATTGTCTATGTGACATGCCAAGATGCAACTGATCGAGGCTTTTGTTGAAAAGCAGAGCCTTGTGGATGATGATCAAAGCATAGCCTATTTCGGCATAGCTTTGTGTATAACGTTACCTCGCGAACCTCACACCTCGGAAAGAGTCAGAAACGGGACAAGGGAACGAAGGGAGTGCATACGTTTCTTTCTAGCTAGAAGTGGTATCAGGGTTTTGCAAGCCATGACATTTTGCTTATGTGGTTAATGGAATGAGACGCCTCGGATTTATTGGTCGATAGTTACCATTTTATAGGTTCAATAGGATCGGGAAGCGTGTGTTCAGGAATTGCCAATCCACTAAAGTATTTGTGGACCGACCCTGCAGGATCCAAGGGTTCACCAGCATCCGAATCATGAGACGTTATTAGAGTGTCTCGAATCGGTAAGGAGATCGTCCCTAGCCTTGGCTCATGATGGGAACCCATTTTCCAATACGACATTACGGTTTTGATTGTAAACTTATGTATGGTGGCATAGTATATGGTAGCTATGCCGTCTACGATTGATACATTTACTTTGAAGTATTTTTGAAGCTGATTAGACACTAATAATAATATTAAAATATTATTTTCTACGTATCAAGCATGTTTGATCATTATAAGGTAAAACTCTATCCTTCGGTTTGCGTTGCATTGTGTGATGGGACTTGAGTCTTATAATGATTTCATTATTCTAAAAAGCATTGCGTTGTTCTTGAATAAAAACTTATTAAACTTATGCACTGGCAATCCAATGGAGTAAACCCGTTCCGCATTAGCGGCGTGGTCCTGTGATTAGCTATATTGTTAGTTAATAAAGATTTCTCATAACAGTCCCATGGCTGACTCGTAGTTTGTTTCACTTTGCAAACTCGGGTGCCCTCTTTCCACATGGGCAGCCAAGTGATAGGTTTAGGTATGGATACATTCTGGAGTGGAGCTTGCTTAAGGAAAGAAGTTGAAGAACATTATCTGTTTTATCTTTTATTTTCCTTTGAGACATTTAGACATTATTGATCTATGATGTATTTGATGGAGTTGAGGCTTATTTCTCTTTTTGTTGAGACTTCTATTTGCTAAGTGTATCCTGTAACTTTGTACTCTGATGTCTTTGATGTTATGATGTGATGATATTTCTATTTCCGCTGCAATTATTTATGTTTTATGCTATTATCTGAGATCTACTATTGTTGTAATTATGTTATACTCCTATGATTATCCTTGCTTTCGTACTACGGAAGTTTAGGCTCGTCACAATTTATTTAATAAAATAAAAGGATTTCAGGCGAATAAAACTTGAATTTCCATTAGAAAAATCCAGACTTATATATAAAATAAGTATGAATTCAAGTGGAGTAAGTGAATTGATTTTGAAACAAAAATCAGATTTTTATTTATTGAATGAAGTTTTGGATCGAACTTAACTTTGTAAAGTGAATTGGATTTGTAAATTAAAATTTAAAATCACATATGGAACTTGAGTTAGAAATAGAACTCGACTTGTATATTAGCTAAAAAAAAAGTGAACGTGATATGTTCAAACCAAATGTGGTCTAAGCAAAGAAGCTAATTAGAAAATTAATTAGTGGATGGAAGGTGATTGAATTAAAAGTGTTGAATTAATTCAGAATGGGTTTGGAATTGTTGAATATGTATCACTACAACAAAACAGGTCATTTGCATCTGTTGTTAAACCTTTGTTGCATCGGTTGTTCAACTGATGCAAATGAAGATGATGTAACTGACCAATTTCTGTTGCATCAGTTGAACAACCGATGCAAATTATCCTAAGTTGCATTAGTTGTTCGATACAACCGATATCATTGAGCAAACGAAAATGGTTGCATTTCTTTTCGAGGCTGGATGTATTGCATCAGCCTTTTTTTAACAACCGAAGCAACTGAACATATGCAAAAACAACATTTGTAATGATCATAGTGTATTGCATCGGTTTCTTACCCTATTACAACTGACGCAAGAAAATATATCCATTTTCCTAGATTTATTGCAATGATTCGGATTTTGCTCAGACCTAATCGATCGCAAAATCGACTAAGACCGTTTAAAAATCAGAATACGCTAACTTTGGGCATATAACACATTAGAACAAATAACAGAAGACTTTTATAAACATTACAATAACGTTACATCAGAGTATAAAATATCAGAGTACATCGATATAATAATACAACAGCAGAAGATAACATAAAATGAATTTAATATAGTGCAGCAGAACCAATAAACTAATACAGCGAAAGTCTATCATTGTTCTGGATACAGCTTTAAGCTTCGATCCATAATCCTGCTCAATATATCTACAAAATAAGCTACTCGACTGCCCGTGTGGAAAAGAGGGCACCCGAGTTTGCAAAGTGAAACAAACTATGGATCAGTCATGGGACTGGTATGATAAATCTTTCCTAACTTACCTAACAATATGACTAATCATAGGACCATGCCGCTAACGCGGAATTGGTTTACTCCATTGGAATGCCAAAGCATAAATTTAATAAGTTTTTATTCAAAACAACTCAATGTTTTTAGAAAAATGAAATCATTATAAGACTCAAGTCCCAGCACACAATGCAACGCAAACCGGAGGATAGAGTTTTACCTTATAATGATAAAACATGCTTGATACATAGAAAATAATATTTTAATATTATTATTAGTGTCTAATCAGCTTTAAAATACTTCGAAGTAAATGTATCAATCCTAGACGGCATAGTACCCCATCCTACTATGTCGCCATATATAGGCTTACAATCAAAACTGTAGTGTCGTATTGGAAATTGGGTTTCCATCATGAGTCAAGGCTAGGGATGATCTCCTTACCGATTCGAGACACTCTAGCAATGTCTCAGGACTCGGACGATGGCGTGCCCTTGGATCCTCCAAGGCCGATCCACAAATACTTTAGTGGATTAGTTATGCTTGAACACACGTTTCCCAGTCCTATTATACCTATAATTTGGTCACTATCGACCAATACAACTGAGGCACCTCATTCCATCATCCACATAAGTAAAATGTCAGAGCTTGCAAAACTATGATACCACTTCTAGCAAGAAAGAAACGCATGGACTCCTTGGGTTCCTTATCTCGTTTCTGACTCTTACCGGGATGTGAAGCTCGGAAAGTAACGGTATACACAAAGCTATGCTGAAATAGGCTATGCTTTGATCATCAACCACGAGGCCCTGCTTTCCACAAAAGCCTTGATCAATTGCATCTTGGCATGCCACAATGACAATCCACGCCATGCGATCGATAACTGCCAATATATAACCTTTGAGCTCGTGCGTCTCAGAGAAGGGTATTAAGCAATAGAATAAATTTTCCGCCACCAAACCAATATATATTAAATAGAGATCAATTTACATGGAATGAAATCCAATGTCAGACACACATCCATTTACAAGTCCATTCTGGGTCTGAACGAAACCGAAGACACCTTATTCCTCGTCCCGTATGTCCAATACGGAAGAGAGGTGCTCGCTTATCCGGACGATCAACAAGTACATCCAGATAACTACCACTTTAACCCTTTCCTAGAAGCGACTCAGTGCCGGACATCAGTAGTCATCCATTCGATGTGAAGATCGCCGATCTTCAATCACCGTCTTCAATGTCTTTTACTTTTAATCGTCATAGTAATTATTCAGAATGGGTTCCCGGTCTTTCCGAATAACTCGCGTATTTTATAATCAAAAATCAAGTGCTATAAATACACACCCTACGCCCCATTCCAATTCAGAATATTCTTTTAATAAAATATTCATATCAATAGGGAAAGGTTCCCATCAGTTTTATCAAAGATAAATTCTTTTAAATTAATTCTTTAATCTTCTTTTTTAAAGATTCATTAAAATTCCAATTATATTTTAATATCAAAAATCATTACTTTATGATTATTCAACTTTTAAGAAATTAATCTTATCTTTAACTGGGTTAAAGAATCAATGTCATTTAAAACACAGTTCACGATAAACCCAAAATCATCTTCCATTAAATATGGAATTTTCACAGAAATCAAATCAGTATATAATCGATATAAATTTCCGTATTAGACTAATAATATAAATGGAATAACGGCAAATCCTTTTAAATTCCGTATATATTAACAGTCTTCTTTTACATAAGCTTATCTTGATTATTATCAAATCGAATTTCCACTCAATTACAATTTAATATATTAAATTGGAAAACTTGATTTTGGATTTTTTTTAAATCTTAATAAAAAGATTTATAAATTATAAATCATATTTTCACTGTTAATTGGGCTAAAGAACAAATGTCGTTTAAAACACAGTTCAAATAAGCCCAATTCACATATCATTTTATTACAATCACTAAATATAATTGGAAACTCTAATAATCTAAATTAAAAGATTTATTCCTTTCATACGGGGTTTAAGAACAGTGTTATTTAAGACACCATCTACGACAACCCAAAATCTAATTCTTTTATTCAATTTTAATTAAATATTAGTTAATTGGAAGACTTCATTAAATCATAATATTAAAGATTTATTCTAGTATATAACTAGTTCATTTTGATAAAAATATATTTTTATCTTTTGTGTCCAACCAAAAACGGACATAGAAATCATCATTTTATTCTTCGTTGAATATTATTTTAAAATATTCGTTATTTAAAAATATCCTTTATATAAAAAGATTCTTTATGTAAAAATATTCTTTATATTACAATGTTCTTTATTTTAAAGTATTCTTTATGTTACAATATTCTTTATTTTAAAATATTCTTTATTTAAAATATATTCTGAATCGGAATGCGACTCAATCATTTACCATATAATTTCGGTTATATGGATTTCATACATCGCATGTATACGACAATAATGAGAAATAATCATTAAACCATTCATTCACATCCAGAGTGAAATTTATAACTGTGTGAGCATTAAAATGAATAAATAACGCTCATCGCAGCCTATCAATCCATCGATTGACATACATCTTAATATTGAGACTAGTGTATGTCAAATATCATCCCAATACCCGTGTGGGGTTTTCAGACAACAACAATTCATCTACATAAATCATTGGTTAATGAATTTAACTATTTTTAATTCAACTAACATGTTCATGAAAATGAACAAAACATGTTATTATATTCCTAATGCCAAATAAAAATGTATTTTACTCGCAAAATTTCCTACATGTATCTAATGTATAATTTGACAATACAAACGTCACTTTGATTTGCATACAAATTCTATTGTATAATTTAACAATAAAATGTCACTTTAATTTACATACAAATTCTAATGTATGTTTTGACAAATAAAATGATTCTTATATTTGCATATAAATTCTATTGTATGTTTTGCAAATAAAAATGATTCTTATATTTGCATATAAATTGTATTTCAATAAAATACGTAAAAAGTGATACATTCGTTTTGTTGACAATTATAGTTCAACAAAATGATAACAAGTGATAATTTCATTTTGTTAACAAATATTGTTTAACAAAATGAATAAAAAGTGATGATTTCATTTTGTTAACAATTCTAGTTTAACAAAATGAGATGGTGACATTTATGTTGACAATTCTAATTTGACAAAATTAATATTTTTTCTCAACCACTAATCTCTTTAATCAAAAATGATATTTTGTTATAACTCAAATCCATTTAACAAAAATGAAAATTTTGTTTTCAACCATCATATTTTGACAAAAATGAATATTTTTGTTTCAACTAGTCTTTTGACAAAAATGAATATTTTTGGTTCCAACTAATCTTTTTGACATAAATGTTAATTTTATATCAACTAATATGTTTTGACACAAACGATAATTTTGTTTCAACTAACATGTTTGACAAAAATGATTATTTTTATTTCAACTAACATGTTTGACAAAAATGATTATTTTTATTTCAACTAACATGTTTGACACAAACGATAATTTTGTTTCAATTAACATGTTTGACAAAAATGATTACTTTTATTTCAACTAACATGTTTTGACAAAAATGATTATTTTTATTTCAACTAACATGTTTGACAAAAATGATTATTTTTATTTCAACTAACATGTTTTGACACAAATGATAATTTTGTTTCAATTAACATGTTTTGACACAAATGATAATTTTGTTTCAATAATTATATTTTGACAAGAATGAGCATTTTAATTCCATTATTATAATTTGACAAAAATGTATGTTTTTTTCAACAAAACTATTTTGACAAAAAAGAACATTTTTGTTTCAACTTTTACAACTTGGCAAAAATGACAATTTTGTTTCTACTTTTAGGGTTCAACAAAAATTGATAATTTTGTCTCACTATTTGGTTACAACAAAAATGATATATTTTTGTTTTCAATTCTTTTGTCACAACAAAATGATATATTTGTTTTCATCTATTTTATTATAACAAAAATGATATATTTGTTTACAACAATTTTACAATCACAAAATGACATGTTTGTTTTCATCAATTCTATAAAACAGAATGACAGTTTTATTTTAACACAATATTTACTAACAAAATGTTATTTTTATTTACATAGCATATTTCTAACAAAAATGTCATTTTTATTCTAATAAAACATTTCTAACAAAAGAGATGTTTTTTATTCTAAATAAACATTTCTAACAAAAGTGATGTTTTTATTCTAAACAAACATTTCCAACTAGAATGACATTTTTAACCTAAATAAACATTTCTAACTACAATGTTATTTTTAATCTAAATAAACATTTCTAACCAAGATGACATTTTTATTACCACATGACATTTCTAACTAAAAATGACACGTTTAATCTAAATAAACATTTCTAATGAAAATGACTTGTTTATTCTAAATAAACATTTCTAATAAAAATGACATGTTTATCTAATGTACCATTTTATAACAAAATGGTATTTTTAATCTAATGTAACATTTTATCACAAAATGACATTTTTAATCAAATGCAACATTCTATATTAGTAAACAAATATCATGACAAATAAATATATAAACTTTTATCTGTACATAATTTTTAATCTTTAATATGACAAATAAATGTGATTATTAATTTGTACACAAACTTTAACGAACAACATATATAATTAACAAATGAATCTTTTCCAATTTATCAACATGCTAAGGATGGCAAAGTTCAACGAACAATATATATTTAGATCCAACCATTCATCATAACCAAAATAAATCAATCAATCTTAATTTTATACGACGCATACATGTGTTGTATATAGCGTTAATAGCACAATCAACGATCAATTTAAGTATATATATATATATATATCCATATATATATATTTTATTTCAATCTTAAATCGAGAAATCTCACATTGATTTTGTCTGAATTTCCAACGTGCTCTGATTCAGATCTGATCAGTTCTAGATTGTAGATCTCGTTTCTGCAATTCCAACGGATCCATTTTTGTTCCGTTCCATGTTCATATGTAAAAGATATCACCGTTTTAAATAATATTACTTTATTAGATAATTAATTATATAATTAATTAAACAAATTAAACCAACCCTTCTTCCTTATCAAATCCATCGTTCTTCTCGTTTGTATGCTCTAGGAAGCCAAAAGGAAAACCGAACCCATCAATCGTCGATTAGGGCTCACCACCGCTCGTTTATCAAGCCACTAGCCGATGATCAGGAACCACCACGACAAAGCCCTCCGTTCCACCATCTACCGCCCCAACCATGATGAACTCATGCCCATCGTTGCCTCTCGATTTGGGTTCGAACGTCGACCCTTTGAAGGCCAAAATCCGCTGCCATGATGATCGAAAACCGATCATACCAGTACCATTTTGAAAATTGGAGATTACTATTCCATTTTGGTTTTGAATTCATGATTTAATTTGAAAACATTTAGAAGAGATTAAGGTATGAATTTATGAGCGTTGTGGCCATTGATTTCATACAGAAGCTGGTAGCTGTATCATTTAGGGGGACTAGGGTTTAGATTATTATCTTATTTATAATATTAATTTAATTTATTAATTTACCAAAATAGCCCGTTTATTCATAAAATCTCCAAATCTAGCCCAGCGAGTGTTGCCCTAGCCAAATACCCCTATTTCGGACACAATGGACTAGGTGCCATCCGCCCGTTTGCTAATCTCATCCCACTTTTCTTTGTTTTGAAATGTAAATCATTTAATTATTTAATTTCTTTGTACATTTTAATTAATAGAAGCCACATACGAACTCTAGAAATTCCAGAAAAATTATTTCTAGCTATGTTTTGACAAAACGGTCCTAACAAAATTAATTACGTTGAATTTGGAGACCGTTTGAAAAATGGCCATTTTCAAGTCGATTAAATTTGACTGAAATTGACAAAACACATTTTAATTTGCCACGCTGACATATTGATTCCAAAAATTATGAAAATTGGAATCTTGCTATAAATTGACATTCCGGATCCAACCAAAGTGGTTTCATCGAAAACGGAGGTCGTTTGCAAAACGGCTATTTTTAATATTAAAAAAAAATTCTATTGCGATTATTCTGAATTTTAAACTGGGCGTAACTTTTTATTCCCGTTATGGAATTTCAATTTTTCGGATTCGTTGGAAACATATTATTAAACAGATTCTAATATTTTTGGTTTCACTAAAATCCGATTTATTTTGCATCCTGTACCCTCAGTCAAAGTTCAAATTCAAATTTTCAAACTATCGTGCTATTTCTAACTCATTTTATAATTAAATTAAAATTTTCCATTCTAAATTCAATTTAAATAAATTTTTTAGTCGTTATTATTTAAAATAAATTATTTTAAATATTCAAAATTCCATTAAAATTTCTAAAATAAAAATTTTAAATTGGTTCCAAAATTCTGGGTTGTTACAATCTCCCCCACTTAAAATCTTTTCGTCCTCGAAAAGGAATGAAGCTAAAAATTGTTTAACTAAAAGACTCAATTTTTTTTAACTTATGATCACACAATACAATCATCGATCAATTAGTTGATTTGCCTTTGAAATATATATAACTTTTATATATTCAAAAATCATATTTTCTATGATCGGATTATATATATAATTGTAAATACTTTAATTATGAACTTGTTACTCTCAACTCAGTCTAGGGCATTACTAACCCTATCTCTAATGAGTTTTCTCATTCTAGTATACTACTAATCCTATCTCTAATGAGTATTCTTTTATAGGATATTACTAATCCTACTTCTGATGAGTCTTTTGTTCAGTTCTAATGAGTTGTACCCCAAAGATTTTGAGCTAACTAGAGCTCTAATACCAACTGTAATGATTCGACTTTTGCTTGGACCTAATCGATCGCAAAATCGATTAAGACCGTTCAAAACCCGAATTGCTAACTTTGGGCATAAAACAAATTAGAACAAATAACAGAAGACTTTCATAAACATTATAATAATGTTACATCAGAGTACAAAATATCAGAGTATATCGATATAATAATACAACAGCGGAAGATAATATACAATGAATTTAATATAGTGCAACGGAACCAATAAACTGATACAACGGAAGTCTATCATTGCTCTGGACACAGCTTTAAGCTTCGATCCAGAATCCTACTCAATATATCTGCAAAATAAGCTACTCAACTGCCCGTGTGGAAAAGCGGGCACCCAAGTTTGCAAAGTGGAACAAACTACGGGTCAGTCATGGGACTGGTATAAGAAATCTTTCCTAACTTATCTAACAATATGGTTAATCACAGGACCATGCCGCTAATGCGGAACGGGTTTACTCCATTGGATTGCTAGTGCATAAATTTAATAAGTTTTTATTCAAAACAACCCAATGCTTTTTAGAAAAATGAAATCATTATAGGACTCAAGTCCTATCACACAATGCAACGCAAACAGGAGGATAGAGTTTTACCTTATAATGATCAAACATGCTTGATACATAGATAATAATATTTTAATATTATTATTAGTGTCTAATCAGTTTTAAAATACTTCAAAGTAAATATATCAATTCTAGACGGCATAGTACCCCATCCTACTATGTCGCCATATATAGGTTTACAATCAAAACCGTAATGTCGTATTGGAAATTGGGTTTCCATCATGAGTCAAGGCTAGGAACGATCTCCTTTCCGATTCGAGACACTCTATAAATGTCTCAGGACTCGAACGTTGGCGAGCCCTTGGATCCTCCAAGGCCGGTCCACAAATACTTTAGTGGATTATTTATGCCTGAACACACGTTTCCCTGTCCTATTGAACCTATAATTTGGTCAATATCGACCAATATAACCGAGGCGCCTCATTTCATCATCTACATAAGTAAAATGTCAGAGCCTGCAAAAATCTGATACCACTTCTAGCTAGAAAGAAACGCAAGCATTCCTCGGGTCCTTTGTCCCGTTTCTGACTCTTACTGGGGTGTGAGACTCGTGAAGTAACACTGTACAGAAAGCTATGCCGAAATAGGCTATGCTTTGATCATCAACCACGAGGCCCTGCTTTTCCACAAAAGCCTCGATCAATTGCATCTTGGCATGCCACATTGACAATCCACGCCATGCGATCGATAACTACCAATATATAACCTCTGAGCTTGTGCATCTCAGAGAAGGGTATTAAGCAAGAGAATAAATTCTCTGCCACCAAACCGATATATATTAAATAGAGATCAATTTACATGGAATGAAATCCAATGTCATACCCACATCCTTTTACAAGTCCGTTCTGGGTTTGAACAAAAATGGAGACACCTTATTCCTCGTCATGTATGCCTAATACGGAAGAGAGTTGCTCGCTTATCCGAACGATCAACAAGTACGTTCAGATAACTACCACTTTAACCCTTTCGTAGGAGCGATCCAGTGTCGGGCATCAGTAGTCAGCCATTTGATGGGAAGATCGTCGGTCTTCACTCACCGACTTCAATGTCTTTTACTTTTAATCGTCGTAGTAATTATTCAGAATGGGTTAAACGCGGTCTTTCAGAATAACTCGCGTATTTTATAATCAAAAATCAAGTGCTATAAATACACACCCTACGCTCCATTCCAATTCAGAATATTCTTGTAATAAAATATTCATATCATTAAGGAAAGGTTCCCATCAATTTTATCAAAGATAAATTCTTTTAAACTAATTCTTTAATTTTCTTTTTTAAAGATTCATTAAAACTCCAATTTGATTTTAATATCAAAAATCATTACTTTATGATTATTCACCTTTTAAGAAATTAATCTTATCTTTAACTGGGTTAAAGAACCAATGTCATTTAAGACACAGTTCATGATAAACCCAAAATCATCTTCCATTAAATATGGAATTTTCACAGAAATCAAATCAATATATAATCGATATAAATTTCTTTATTAGACTAACAATGTAAATGGAATAATGACAAAGCCTTTTAAATTCTGTATATAGTAACAGTCTTTTTTTACAGAAGCCTATCTCGATTATTATCAAATCGAATTTCCACTCAATTCCAATTTAATATATTAAATTGGAAAACTTGACTTTGGAAATTTTCTTTTTTAAATCTTAATAAAAAGATTTATAAATTCTAAATCATATTTTCACTGTAAAATGGACTAAAGAACAAATGTCATTTAAAACACAATTCACAATAAACCCAATTCACATATCATTTTATTAAAATCACTAAATATAATTGGAAACTCTAAGAATCTAAAATTAAAAGATTTATTCCTTTCATACGGGGTTTAAGAACAGTGTTATTTAAGACACAATCCACGACAACCCAAAATCTAATTCTTTTATTCAATTTTAGTTAAATATTAATTAATTGGAAGACTTCATTAAATCTTAATTTTAAAGATTTATTCTAGTAAATAACTAGTTCGTTTTGATAAAAATATATTTTTATCTTTTGTGTCCATCAAAAAACGGAAATAGAAATCATCATTTTATTCTTCGTTGAATATTATATTAAAATATTCGTTATTAAAAATATCCTTTATATGAAAAGATTCTTTATGTAAAAATATTCTTTATATTATAATGTTCTTTATTTAAAAGATATTATGAATCGGAATGCGACTCAATCATTTATCATATAATTTCGGTTATATGGATTTCATACATCGCATGTATACGGCAATAATGAGAAATAATCATTAAACCACCCATTCACATCCAGAGTGAAATTTATAACTGTGTGAGCATTAAAATTAATAAATAACGTTCATCGCAGCCTGTCAATCCATCGTTTTACATACAACTAAATATTGGGACTAGTGTATGTCAGATATCATCCCAATGCCCGTGTGGGGTTTTCAGACAACAACAATTCATCTAAATAAATCATTGGTTAATGAATTTAACCAATTTTAATTCCACTATCATGTTGATGAAAATGAACAAAACATGTTATTATATTCCTAATACCAAATAAAAATGTATTTTACTTGCATAATTTCCTATATGTATCTAATGTATAATTTGACAATACAAATGTCACTTTGATTTGTATACAAATTCTATTGTATAATTTAACAATAAAATGTCACTTTAACTTACATACAAATTCTAATGTATATTTTGACAAATAAAATGACTCTTATATTTGCATATAAATTCTATTGTATGTTTTGCAAATAAAAATGATTCTTATATTTTCATATAAATTCTATTTCAACAAAATGCCTAAAAAGTGTGACAATTATAGTTCAACAAAATGATAACAAGTGATAATTTCATTTTGTTAACAAATCTAGTTTAACAAAATGAATAAAAAGTGATAATTTCATTTTGTTAACAATTCTAGTTTAACAAAATGAATATAAGAGATGGTGGCATTTATGTTGACAATTCTAATTTGACAAAATAAATGTCTTTGCTCAACCACTAATCTCTTTAACCAAAAATGTTGTTTTTGTTATAATTCAAATCCATTTAACAAAAATGAAAATTTTGTTGTCAACCATCATATTTTGACAAAAATTAATGAATATTTTTGTTTCAACTAGTCTTTTGACAAAAATGAATATTTTTGGTTCCAACTAATCTTTTTGACACAAATGTTAATTTTATTTCAACTAGCATGTTTTGACACAAATGATAATTTTGTTTCAACTAACATGTTTGACAAAAATGATTATTTTTATTTCAACTAACATGTTTGAAAAAAATGATTATTTTTATTTCAACTAACATGTTTGACACAAATAATAATTTTGTTTCAACTAACACGTTTAACAAAAAATGATTATTTTTATATCAACTAACATGTTTGACAAAAATGATTATTACTATTTCAGCTAACATGTTTTGACACAAATGATAATTTTGTTTCAATTAACATGTTTTGACACAAATGATACTTTTGTTTCAATAATTATATTTTGACAAGAATGATCATTTTAATTCAATTATTGTTGATCGCAATATTTGTATCAACACCAAGAATGCAAGATGCACTTCACAATATCCTCAAGAATAGTAAAAATGGAACCAAAAATCAGAAAAATGAAGTAAGGAGAGACACAAAGTTTTATAGTGGTTTGATCAAATGTGATCTACATCCACTTTGCCAAATGATTCCATTATTGCATTTAGGGTTACAAAGCAAACATGTTCTCTCAATACATTCATAATTCACCTCACTTTTCTCACTCTTCGACTTAGCAAAGTTCCTATGAGAAATATATGAGATCCTGCAAGTATGGATGTTGATAGAATCAATCCAAATTCTCTCGCAAGTCTTGAAGAATCATTATGTCTTCATAATGAATCCGTAAATGAATCTTTGAATTGAAGTGTTTGAGATGATCAAATTGCTTAGAATAAGTTGAAAATAGAGTTTAACAGCCCTCCGGGATCACCAAGAAGCCTCCCCCGTTAAAGTGGAGTTGAACCCCTATTTATAGAAGCGAGGAATGAATGTAATATAGATTTCAGGATCTGGATCGGGGTGTTGAGTATTTACAAGAATGCTACTGCAGCTAATTGCCTATTTCCAAGCTTCTGCCCGATCCAAAGCCCCTCGAGCCGATTCAACATATTCCTATCCAATCCAGAACCTCTTGAGATAGCGCAACACGCTTCAGCCCGATCCAGAACCTTTCGAGCTAACTTAATGTGTTTCTATCCGATCTAGTTGTTACTCGTGCCGAACCAGATGCTACTGCCCAATCCAACCGCTTCTCGAGCCGCTCCAGATGCTACTGCCCGATCCAACTGCTTCTTGAGCCACTCCAAAGTGCCTCTGCCCGATCCAGCCTATTATGAAACTTACCGATCCAGCCTATTATGAAACTTACCGATCCAGCCTATTATGAAACTTTGCCTCTCGGAGTTCACAATTTTTTCAAGAAAATTGTGGGCATCGAAACATGTCATTTTGATGGTTATTAGCATTGGATCAGATATTCTATTTCCGTGGTTAGGGTCGGTTTGGATAGGGTTTGGACCGGCTTGGCTTGACCTGTGCGCTATATAATACTCTTAACCCATCACCTCTTTATTTCCATTTTACTCCAGCCAAAGGATTTTAATGGCAGCAGCTTCTTTTTAAAGCAAATCACTTCAACTCGAGTGCTCGATCCGACTCCCTACTCCAATTCGTTTCCAAATCGCTTCCTTTCGATCAGCTCGAGCCGAGAATTCAACCTTCCAAACTCATGCCATTCTAAATCCAAATCCACCTACCTTATACACATAATTGCATGTTACGGCCCGAACTTCCCCGTGAAGGAAAGACCGGATTGAATTGAGGACTAGCCACATCGGAATGCAAACAGAAGATCATTTCATTGTTTATTACAACAATTTCCTCAGAATACCAGAATTTACAGAGTATGAATAATTATAATACAACAGAAAAATATCAGAGATTACAATAAATTACATAGTAGTGGAAAAACAATACAAAACACAATTGAAAGTAATACACGGATACAGAGCTTTCCGAGTATCGTTCCAGCTGTAAACCAGGATCCTAGGAATATAAATCTGCAAAACCAAAACTACTAGCTGCCTGTGTCAAAATAAGGTCACCCAGAGTTTAGGTTAAAACAATAAACTCCAGGTCAGTCATGTGACTGGTGTGAGAACTAAAACAATTATTTAAAACTTTACTTTAAATCGGATATATCAAGGGACCACGCCGTATAACACGGAACGGGTTTCCTCCCAAGAATACTAGTGCATACAATCAAAACAGTGGTATGATTTTTGGAAAAATGAAGCTATTATAAGACCCAGGTCCTATCACACAATGCAACGCAAGCCAGAGGATAGGGTTTTCCCTTATAATAGCTAAACATGTTTGGTACGTTTAAAACAAATCACTTGATACTATTATAAGTGCATAGTGTATAAAACAACTTCAAATCATAAGTACCAATCATAGACGGCATGGGTACCATATATCATGTCGCCAATACTAGGCTCTACAATCAAAACCGCAAATGTCACGTATTGGAGATTGGATTTCCATCTGTGAACCGAGGAAAAGATAGTCCTCACCGATTCGAGACTCTCTAGTCCGAGCCTCAGGATCAGAGCTCGACTAACCCTTGGATCGTCAGGGCCGGTCCACCGATGTGGATTAAAATGCCTTAACACTGCGTTTCCCCACCCTTTGCGGCGTAAATGAGCCAAATGACTCCATTGGCTCCGCACAGTCATTGATATATCCAAGGCGCCTCGCAACAACAACAACCACACAGGTGAAAATAATATAAATGTCAGGGCTGGTAGGTCACTAACACCACCCTAGCTAGAAGGAAACGCATGCCCTCCCTGATGTCCTCTCCCGTTTTTGGTTCACAACCAAAATGTGAGGCTCGTGAATCAACGTTACACAAAGTTATGCCACACAGGCGGTGCTTTGATCATCAACCACAAGACTTTGCTTTTCAACAAAAGCCTTGATCATTTGCCACATAGGCATGCCACATAGGCAATTCACTCCATGCGATTGATATCCATCAATATATAACCCCTGAGCTCGTATGTCTCAGAGAAGGGCGTTAAGCTAGAGAATAAATTCTCCGCCGCCAAACAGATATATATTTAATAGAAATCAACCACACAGAATAAAATCCAATGTCACACACACACAGTCCATTTACAAGTTCGTACTGGGTCTGAACGAAACCGAAGGCACCTTGTACCTCGCATATCCATCGATCTCCAAGTGTGTTTGGACGATCACCAACTGATTCCCTCCTCTTAGGTGTACAGCCCAATCAAGATCATCAGTAATCACCCAAACGATGTGAAGACCTCCGATCTTCGACCACCATCTTCATCCTCGACACCACGTCAAGTCAGTTATTCAGAATGGGATAAGCCCGGTCTTTCTGTATAACTCACGTATATGATAAACAAGTGTTGCACAAACACAACATACGCCTCATTCCAATTCAGAATATTCTTTTATTCAAATATTCTTATACTTTGGGAAAGGCTCACATTAATTTTATCAAAGATAAATTCATTAAATTTATTCTTTAATCTTCTTTTGAATATCAATTCAAATTAGTCGAGATTAGCGAATCACACCGAAGTAATCATTTATTTTATTTCCCAATCCCAACCTATTCATCCCATGAAGTAAAACTGGTAATACTTCATATCTAACACCACAGTGTTATTGGTAAATTCAATTACCATTTCACGTTCAAATCTAATTAAAGATTTAACTATCGCCTGGAGCAAAACTGGCGATACTCCATTCTCGACCATTTCAATCTAATTAAAGATTCATTAAAACTCCACTTGGTTTTAATCTTCCCAAAATTCAATATCCTCTCTTTAATTGGATTAAAGAACCAATGTCATTTAAAACACCGTTCACTATAAACCCAAAATCACATTCCATTCCAATTCAATTATTGAAACTTCTGGTTACTTTTAAAACCCTTTCAAATCCAATTTATTTATTTCAAAAATAAATAAATTATTATTCTAGTTCAAAACTAGTTCATTTTGATAAAAATCTATTTTTATTTTTTCAAATTTGGAATTTTTCATCTCAATTCTTCACAAATCATTTCGTATGATTTTACACAAATTATTACTATTTTTAATAACTTTATCAAGGCCTGTACAGTCGAATTCCATCAACGGCCATCGAACTGCACTTACAGCGACCTTTTCCAAATTTGATTTGGACATAATTCCGAATCCAACCGTTAGATTTCTAATTTCTAATATTCATTAGAAAGCTCTTTTCAATACGAACCCAATGGTTCCGGTTTAGGAGAATCCGACAGTCGGATCTCCCGTAATATCCATTCGAAGCCAATGGTCGAAATTCGCGAATTACCGCGGTGCGGCGCGTTCTATTCAGGCCATTTAATATATAATATATATATTATATATATTTCATTGATTTCCTTTTAAAACAAATTTTATAAATCATTTTAAATTCGTTTTCAAAACGATTTCAACTTCATATTCAATTTCAAATCAAAATTGAATATTCCATATCTTAATCTATAAATGATAATATTTTCAGAACGTTATATTTTGAAATCACTTCCTTTTCTATATTCATTATAAAAATGAATAAAATCAATATAAATATCGTTCACGTCAAAATGGTGTCAATCTAATCAATACGGCTTTTATTCAACACATGAATGTTTATTCTATCCAACACATGAATATTTATTCTATTCAGCACATGAATATTTATTCTATTCAACACATGAATTTTTATTCTATTCAATAGATGAATTTTTATTCTATTCAACACATGAATTTATTTCTATTCAACACATGAATTTATTTTCTATTCAACACATGAATTTTTATTCTATTTAACACATGAATTTCTTTCTATTCAACACATGAATTTATTTCTATTCAACACATGAATTTATTTCTATTCAACACATGAATTTATTTTCTATTCAACACATGAATTTATTTTCTATTCAACACATGAATATTTATTATATTCAACAAAATAATTTATTTTTATAATATTCCTTATTTTCCAAATCGGAATGAGGCCCAATCGATTACCATATAAGGTTAATTATATGGATTTTCTACAACACATGTATATAATAGCAACGATAAATCATCAACCATCATCCAAAGTGCACCATACAACTACACAAGCATTAAATATAAATAATTAACGCTTACACGGTCATTTCAACCCATCGATTGACATACAACTAAACAATCGGGATTAGTGTACGTCAAATATCATCCCAATACCCGTGTGGGGTTTCACATCAACAAACACAGATTTTTATTTGCGCAGTTGGGCGATGTGTAAAATTTATCGTCCCAATCAATATCAGTCAAATCGGTGTACATAAATAAATCGTTCGATTTGTAAATGAATATTTATTTTACTTCAACACATGAATATATATTTTACTTCAAGACATGAATATATATTTTATTTCAATACATGAATATATATTTTATTTCAACACATGAATATATATTTTATTTTAACACATGAATATATATTTTACTTCAACACATGAATATATATTTTACTTCAACACATGAATATATTTTTTATTTCAACCCATGAATATATATTTTATTTCAACCCATGAATATATATTTTACTTCGACACATGAATATATATTTTACTTCAACCTATGAATATATATTTTACTTCAACCAATGAATATATATTTGATTTCACAACACAAACAATCACACAAGCATACGAGTCGTCCATGGTCTGTGGGCGACGGGTGTCGAGTGCTACTAAGCGCCGTCTGCATCCTATTATATATTTCAACTAGAAATCAAAATAAAAGTGAGGAGTTCTCACCTAAAAGCTAAACCAATTTGTCGCGACTCTTCATATGTAGGAAATCTTCACTTTGTTTCCAACGAGATCTGTTCAACACCGTTTGTGTTAAAAAAATTATTTTTAACAATGCTACTTCTTATATAAAAATCGAATTTTTATCCTATTGCTACATATATAAAGATTAAATTTTTACTATCTATATAATATAAAAATCATATTTTTATTATCTCTATAATATAAAAATCATATTTTTATTCTTCCTATAATATAAAAATCATATTTTTATTCTTTCTGTAATATAAAAAATCATATTTTTACACTTTCTAAAATATAAAAATCATATTTTTACATTGCTACTTCTGTAAAGATCACATCTTTTTCTTCTCTTCATATATATAAAAATCGAATTTTTATCTCGCTATAAATATATATACAAGTCGTATTTTTATATTCGCTGCTTTATTATATAAAAATCTAATCTTCTCATATTTAAAAATCTAATCTTTTCTGGTTTAAAAATCTAATCTTATATGATTTAAAAATCTAATCTTTTCTGATTTAAAAATATAATTTTTTCTGATTTACAAAAGAAAAAAAATAGAACAATGCTATTTTAATCAAATCAGAAACAGGGTTCAAAAAATTACACTCCACGTTGGCTTCTTCTTCTTCGATTGCTCCTGGAACGCGTCGGCTTGAGGAGGGGCATGCTGCTGAACTGAGGAGGGATATGTGGCGCGTCAGTGGAGGAAAAGAGGTGGGGTCCGGGTCTGACGTCGGCCGTGGGGCTTGGATTGGGGGAATACGCGGGCTATAGGGAGAAGAAGAGAGAGGGCATCGAGGGTAGAGAGAAGGGGAGGAGGGAATCGGATCAGAAGGGGAGGGGGGTTTGTCCAGGTCGGCGGCGCTCCGTCGATGGGGCAGGAGGAGGGGTAAACGGAAGAGAAGAGGGGGAAGAAGGGGGAAGGTGCGACTGGAGGATGGAGGCGACGGGGCAGAGGTAGCAACGTCACGGCCATTTTTGGGATCGGGAAAATTGATCTGAAGGGGGAGATCGAAGAAAATGAATTTCTGGAGGGGGTATATTATAATTTATATTATATTATATTTTATTTTATAATCCAAAAGTTGACTTTTTATTTGACCTCCAAACGAGACCCAAAGACTGTCGCCTCTAGCTAATTACCCCTATTTCGAACACAATGTGATATGTTTTGAAAGTCAATTCTATCATTTCGATCAGTTTCCATCAAAATCAAAATATAAATCTATATATTGATTTTGAACGCACATTTCATTCTACCGGGGCCACATACGTACTCTAAAAATTCCAAAAAAAATATTTTCTAGCTTCGAATTGACGATACGGCCCTAATAAAACTAATTTCATCGAATTCTGAGACCGTTTGAAAAATGGCCATTTTCTGGTTTTTAAAATTAACAAAAACTGTTAAAACACGTTTTACGTCTCCATGCTCACATATTGATTCGAAAAATTACGAATTTTGGAATCTAGTAATAATTTGACATCGCGGATCCAACAAAAGTGGTTTCGTCAAAAACCGAGGTCGTTTGCAAAATTTCCATTTTTAAGGGCCAGAATTCCATAGCGACTATTCTGAATTTTCAACTGGGCATAACTTTTTATTCCCGCTATGAAATTTCAATTTTTCGGATTCGTTGGAAATATATTTTCGAATAGATTCTAATATTTTTGGTTTCTCTAAAATCCTGTTTATTTTGAATCCTGTACATTCATTTGAACTTTGAAATCGAATTTTTGAACTACCGCACCATTTTCAATTCCTTTTATAATTATAAATAATTATTTATATTCTAACGACGATTCAAATAAATATATACGTTAATATTATATTCAAAATAAATTTCTCGTTGTTATTATTTAAAATAATTCATTTTAAATACTCAAAATTCACTAAAATTGCCAAAATAAAAATTTTAAATTGACTCAAATTTCCGGGTTATTACAATCTCCCCCACTTAAAACTTTTCGTCCCCGAAAAGGAATGAAGCCGAAAGTTGTTTTACAAATCAACTCAACTTTCATTATTTCCATTATGGCTTAAGTTCTTCAACTTTTCAGTTTCTAAGAACTTTTCAATTTTTTCAAAAATTTGGCTAACACCCTAAATTTTCGAAAAATTTCGCCATAACCTCCCCTGCACCAGGAGCTTCGGGATATTTCAAATAGCCTCCCATGGCCCTCACCAATCCAAAAAGAAAAAGAAACAACTAAGCGGCTAGCCAATCGGCTTATAAAATCATCAAAAACCCGAGAAATACAATAAACATGTACCTATTTGTCGGGCAAACAATTTTATTCCTCTTCTCTAGCCTCCTTGCTATGATCTGTTCAATGTAAGTACATGTATATGCATGCAAATGCGACTAATTTTCAATACAACTCACTATTTGGTTCAATTTGGCTAAAGGTTCAACATTTAATTAATCGAACAATAATCCAACAACACGATCAGCAATCAACAAATTGATTATCATTTCAAATTCATAACTTTGATATATATACAAAAATCATGTTTTTGATGCCAAATCACAACAATAGGCCCTATCTAATTTTGGTTCTCACACCAGTCAATTGGAAGTATATAGAAATCCCACTTTCGACACTCGAATATAAATGCTTATGATGCCGCGGCATCATCAGAATCATCTCCGAGCGACTAGAGTGTGTTCTATATCTATCCATTATATTAAATTTTCGAATACCCGTGGATCAGACGTATACGCAAAATCTTTATATATTGGATTGTCCAAACCCAATATAGAATAAATAATCAAATACGAATAATTGATTTAAATTTTCAAAACAACAATTGTTTTCATTTTAAAAATATTCTCTTCACACTTATTCTAGGATACTACTGATCCCATCTTTAACGAGTCATTCCCATTGGATATTACTAATCCAATCTCTGATGAATTCTTTCGTTTGGTTCTAATGTGTCTTGTTTTCGAGCTTAACCAAAGCTCTGATACCACGCTGTTACGACCCTAACTTCCCCATGAAGGAAAGCCCGGATTGAATTGAGGACAAGCCACATTGGAATGCAAATAGAAGAACATTTCATTGCTTATTACAATAATTCCATCAGAATACAAGAATTTACAGAGTATGAATAATTATAATACAACAAAAAAATATCAGAGATTACAATAAATTACATAGCAGCGGAAAAACAATACAAAACACAACTGAAAGTAATAAATGGATACAGAGCTTTCCAAGTATCGTTCCAGCTGTAAACCAGGATCCTGTGAATATAAATCTGCAAAACCAAAACTACTAGCTGCCCGTGTCAAAATTAGGACACCCAGAGTTTGAAACAATAAACTCCAGGTCAGTCATGTGACTGGTGTGAGAACTAAAACAATTATTTAAAACTTTACTTTAAATCAGATATATCAAGGGACCACGCCGTATAAAATGGAACGGGTTTCCTCCCAAGAATACCAGTGCATATAATCAAAACAGCGCAATGTTTTTTCGAAAAATGAAGCTATTATAAGACCCAGGTCCGATCACACAATGCAACGCGAGCCGAGGGATAGGGTTTTCCCTTATAATAGCCAAACATGCTTGGTATGTTTAAAACAAATCATTTGACACTATTATAAGTGCATAGTGTATAAAACAACTTCAAATCATAAGTAATAATCATAGACGGCATGGGTACCATATATCATGTCGCCAATACTAGGCTCTACAATCAAAACCGCAAATGTCACATATTGGAGATTGGATTTCCATCTGTGAACCTAGGCAAAACATTGTCCTCACCGATTCGAGACTCTCTAGCCCGAGCCTCAGGATCAGAGCTCGAGTGACCCTTGGATCGTCAGGGCCGGTCCACCGATGTGGATTAAAATTCCTGAACACTACGTTTCCTCACCCTTTGGGGCGTAAATGACTCAAATGACTCCATCGGCTCCACACAGTCACCAATATATCTGAGGCGCCTCACAACAGCAACAACCACATAGGTGAAAATAATATAAATGTCAGGGCTGGTAGGTCACTGACACCACCCTAGCTAGAAGGAAACGCATGCCCTCCCTGATGTCATCTCCCATTTCTGGTTCACAACCGGGGTGTGAGGCTCGCGAATCAACGTTACACAAAGCTATGTCACATAGGCGGTGCTTTGATCATCAACCACAGGACTTTGCTTTTCAACAAAAGCCTTGATCATTTGCCACTTAGGCATGCCAAATAGGCAATTCACTCCATGCGATTGATATCCATCAATATATAACCCCTGAGCTCGTACGTCTCAGAGAAGGGCGTTAAGCTAGAGAATAAATTCTCCGCTGCCAAACAGATATATATTTAATAGAAATCAATCATACAGAATAAAATCCAATGTCAGACACACAGTCCATTTACAAGTTCGTTCGGGGTCTGAACGAAACCGGAGGCATCTTGTACCTCGCATATCCATCGATCTCCAAGTATGTCTAAACAATCACCAACTGATTCCCTCTCTTGGGTGTACCGCCCAATCAAGATCATCAGTAATCACCCAAATGATGTGAAGACCTCCGGTCTTCGACCACCGTCTTCATCCTCGACACCACGTCGAATCAGTTATTCAGAATGGGATAAACCCGATCTTTCTGAATAACTCGCGTTTATAATAAACAAGTGTTACACAAACACAACATACGCCTCATTCCAATTCAGAATATTCTTTTATTCAAATATTCTTATACTTTGGGAAAGGTTCCCATTAATTTTATCAAAGATAAATTCTTTAAATTTATTCTTTAATCTTCTTTTGAATATCAATTCAAATTAGTCAGGATTAGCGAACCACACCGAAGTAATCATTTATTTTATTTCTTAATCCCAACCTATCCATCCCATGAAGTAAAACTGGTAATACTTCATATCTAACACCACGGTGTTATTGGTAAATTCAATTACCATTTCACGTTCAAATCTAATTAAAGATTTAACTATCGCCTAGAGCAAAACTGGTGATACTCCATTCTCGATTATTTCAATCTAATTAAAGATTCATTAAAACTCCACTTGGTTTTAATCTTCCAAAATTCAATATCCTGTCTTTAACTGGGTTAAAGAACCAATGTCATTTAAAACACCGTTCACTATAAACCCAAAATCACATTCCATTCCAATTCAATTATTGAAACTTCTGGTTACTTTTAAAACCCTTTCAAATCCAATTTATTTATTCCAATAATAAATAAATTATTATTCTAGTTCAAAACTAGTTCATTTCAATAAAAATCTATTTTTATCTTTTCAAATTTGGAATCTTTTATCTCAATTCTTCACAAATCATTTCTTATGATTTTACACAAATTATTACTGTTTTTAATAATTTTATCAAGGCCCGTATAGTCGAATTCCATCAACGGCCATCGAACTGCACTTACAACGACCTTTTCCAAATTTGATTTGGACATAATTCCAAATCCAACCGTTAGATTTCTAATTTCTAATATTCTTAGAAAGCGCTTTTCGATACGAACCCAACAGTTCCGGTTTTAGGAGAATCCGAAGGTTGGATCTCCCGTAATATTCATTCCAAGACAATGGTCGAAATTCGCGAACTACCACGGCGCGACGCATTCTATTCAGGCCATTTAATATATATAATATATATATTATATATATTTCGTCGATTTCCTTTTAAAACATATTTTATAAATTGTTTTAAATTCGTTTTCAAAACGATTTCAACTTCATATTCAATTTCTAATCAAAATTGAATATTCCATATCATTAATCTATAAATGATAATATTTTCAAAACGTTATATTTTGAAATCACTTCCTTTTCTATATTCATTATAAATATCATTCAAGTCAAAATGGCGTCAATCTAATCAATACGGCTTTTATTCAACACGTGAATGTTTATTCTATTCAACACATGAATATTTATTCTATTCAACACACGAATATTTATTCTATTCAACACATGAATTTATATTATTCAAAACATGAATTTTTATTCTATTCAACACATGAATTTTTATTCTATTCAACACATGAATTTATTTCTATTCAACATGTTAGCCTACTTTGTGAACTAGGCTACAAAAAGAGCAAACAACGAAAAAGCCACCAATCGGTTCAGATCGGAGGAAAGTAGCGCAGGAAGTGAGTAGAGATCAGAGACGTAGAAACCACATCGGATCGGATCGGTGATACGTCAGCAATATCAAAGGATAGAAAATGGCCTCATCGGTTTGGATCGAGAGATATGTCAGCAACATCAGAAAATAACGAGTGGCATTATCGGATCGGAACAGAGGATTACAACAGCAACATTAGAAAGCAAGAGGCTTCGTCGGGTCGGATCGGAGGCAGCCGACCCGAACCCCTTTATCTGAGCTTGTGACCGTTGTTGCACACACTTCTTGAAGACCCGGACCAAGCATGACCATTTCTCCAACGATCTCCTGCCAAATCAATGTGCTGTCACCATCTGGAAGCCTCCAAACCCGAATCATATGGGATGGGTGCCACGCAATTCCGAACCGGAGCCACTTCGAAGAGATTTTTCACCTATAAATACACTATCTGGAGACATTTGAAAGGATCTTTTGGAAAATTCTCAGTTCTAACTTCCTCCATAGCAGAATTTCATAGCTACATTCAGATCAAAATCATCTCTTAAAGTCCATTTTTGAGAGATTTGAGTGAGTTTATGCATTGTAATTGTGAGGTTGAGTGAGAATCATTGCTGTATTTGTATTCAAATCATCAATTAAAAGAAAACAAAGTGGACGTAGGCTCGTTAACGCCGAACCACTATAAATCGTGTGTTCTTTGATGCCTTTTTATTCTATTTTATTGAAATCATTATAATTTGGGTGTTAGAAGCAATTTTTGGTCTAACATTTTGGTGCTTTCACTGAGAGCCTTTCGAATTCTCAGCCTTTTCGGGATTATCATTCTACTATTTGGACCTTCAAGTTCAAAGAAGTTAGTCCATTCTCTCTGACATCTTTCAGTACTTGTTGACTAACCTTTGAAGAATCAAGTATTATGGCTAAGACCAAAGGAAAAGAAGTGCAAGGTGCTAGGGGAAATGATCCCAGAGAAGATCAGCAAGCTATCGTGTAAACAAGGTCACACGCTCAAAGCTCTGGAGCATATCACTCCAATCAGGAGGATCCGAACCGGATCGGAGGTGCCGATCCGAACCTGCTGGAAGGCACCGATCCGATCAGGCCGGGGGCACACATTCTCTCCATCCGAATCGCCCCGACCAGGCTGCTATGAACCGATCCGATCTGAACCAGGATGAAGCTGGAACTTCTACTCGAGCTCCCTCCGACGCTCCGATTCCTGCCACGATGACCAATGTTCAACCTGATCCATCTGCACCCATTACTAAGGGAGATTTTTCACGTTTTCTTGACATTCTTCAGAGCACTAAAGAAGCATTGGAAGCCCAAAGGCGTGACAACCTTCGCATGCAAGAAAACATGATCACTATGGGTAGAGAACTACAGGAGCTTCGGAGGCAGAAGTCTCCTTCCCTGGCACGCCATCTCACTACAGATGATTCGTCTTCTTTGGAGGATGAACGCCCTCGCGAGAGGAGGCCACTTGAACGACCTCAGAACCTTGATCAATTGAATTTTGGATTTTTAGGATCCTGAGAAGATGCTGCTCGTGCAATAGGCCCTGATGACCTGAGCCTACAACAGCCTATGTTACTACCCATGTGTGGATCCCACGTCTTACCCAGAGATCCTAATATTACCAACCCCACGCAGCAACAGCTTCTCCATCCTCTACCTCCTGAGATCGGCCGGGAGCACAGAGAGCAGCGTAGAGAAGCTGCCGCCAGAAACATGAGGTTGTCCCCTGACCAAGAACCTAGGGGTAATCCGAACATCAGATCAAGAGAGCCTATGCAGACATTAACGAATGCTGATGTATGGGCAATGGTGCGCAAGATAATGTCCGAAAGCCGGCACTATACTAATGAAGATTGGGGCATTGAACGAAGTCATACCCCCTTCACAGATGACATACTGAATTTCCATTTCCCCCGGCGATTCAACTTGCCTCGGATGGATTGGTATTCAGGAAGAACAGACCCAGGGCAGCATCTGATGAGATATGCATGGTTCATGAATGCGGCAGCAGCTCCGGACGCCGTAAAATGCAAAGCTTTTCCAATCTATGTTGAAGATGCAGCATTGATGTGGTCCACCCGACTCCCTCCTCGGTCGGTATCAAATTTCACAGAATTGAGTGATCGCTTCATGAATCAGTTTCGACTCCATGCTCAAAAGTCCAAGACCGTTATAGAATTGTCACGAATTAAACAGGCCTCAGGAGAATCTTTGAAGTCATATTTGAATCGCTTCAACCTGGACGTCACCGAAGTTAGTGATCCCCATGAGCCCACTATCCTAATGGCCTTGATAGAAGGGGTAGATCCTGACACAGAGTTCGGGGATTATTTAGATGGAAAACCACCTCCTACTAGAGAATTGTTCTAAGAAAAGGCTAATGTTCGCTAAAGGCAAGAAGAAGCTAAGGCAAATCGAAAAAGAAAGTCCGAAGGGGCCTCGAAGGAGGGTGTTCAGAGTAACATTGCTGTGAAACAATCTGGTGATAGTTCAGGGAAGGTGGAAGTAAATGTTGGCAACCAGAGTGGTGGTAATAGCAACAGAAATGGGAACGGCAATAGAAGGAACAGAAACCGAGGGAATAGCTCTAATAAAAGACCCAGATTCCAGACTTTTGAAAATTACACGCCGTTAAATGATACGTTGGAGAACATTTGGATACATACAGCATATAGCAGTACAAGAAACCACCGCCCAGAGATTCTACAGAGAAAGAGATTGAAACAGGAAAGTTTTGCTTATTTCATGGTACACACAGTCATTCCACCAATGAGTGCCGTCATTTGAGGGATATTGTCGAAAAATTGTTGCGAGAAGGGAAATTGAATGAGTATAAGGCCTCCCCAAGGGACAGGGGGCAAGGGGGACAAGCCCCGAACTAAGACCAGCCTGCTTCAAAACCCACAGCTGAGCAAAAAGGTAAGAGGATCGTCATTAACTCTATTATAGGCGGACCTCACCTAGTTGGTCATAGTTTTAAAGCAATGGATCAGTACGTCAACACCGCTAAGCATTTTGAAGTAGGAGAATGCAGTAGCCTTGAAGATGTCACTCCAATAAAACATCAAAAAACAATGTCGGATGATGTCATATTCCGCAATAGAGATGATTTTGGAGTCCAATCTCCAACCGACAATCCATTAGTGATTACTACGACAATTGACCCTGCCTTAGTCCATAAAGTGTTAGTGGACAACGGAATCTCGGTTAATATCTGCTTCAAGAAAGCTTTCGAACAAATGAGGCTCGAAGCAAAAGACTTAAAGCCATGTCAAGGATGGATATGTGGCTTTAACGAAGTATCTACAGCTCCGATGGGTTTTATGGAATTACCAGTCACTCTAGGGCAGGGAGATCGCCAGAGAGTAAGGATCCTGCCGTTTGCATTTTTGGATTTGGTGTCACCTTACAATGCCTTCCTAGGCCGACCGACCCTTCGAATTTAGGGCATGTATTGCGCCTTGGTGCTTGCTGCTTAAATTCCCGACTGACTCAGGAGTTGGGACGATGAGGGGTGACCAAGCTACGGGATGATCTTGTTACGTGGCAGAGTTAAAGATGTTAATGAAGGGGTTGAACATAGATGCTAAAGATGATTCCGCCCCTCCAAAGGAGGCCTCAGCATAGCAACTAAGGGGTCCTGCCCCAAGAGAGTCGCGCTTAGACGTGCTCGAGGATATAGATCCCAGAGAGGATAGAGAACCCAGGGACAAGAAGGCAACTCCCAACGAGATAACAGTTGATATACCTATTGATGAAGCAAATCCAACAAAAGTACTAAAGATCGGCTCGCAACTGGATCCAGTTAGAGCGAGGGAATTGGCTGATTTATTAAAGGCAAATCTGAACGTGTTTGCCGGACTCACGCTGACATGTGTGGAATTTCGCCTACCATTATGAGCCACTCTTTGTGTATTAATCCAAAGCACCCACCAGTCAAGCAGAAGAGACGGATGTTGGGCCCAGAGCGGTCAACAGCTTTGAAAGAAGAAGTAGAGAAGTTAAAAGGTAACGGAATCATTAAGGATTCGAAATATCCCGACTGGATATCGAATCCTGTCCTGGTCAAAAAGTCAAATGGGAAGTGGAGAACGTGCATCGAATTTTCTGGTTTAAACAAGGCTTGCCCGAAGGATAGCTTTCCTCTTCCCAGAATTGCTCAACTAGTATATTCAACTGTCGGGCACGAACTTTTATCCTTTATGGATGCTTATTCCGGGTACAATCAAATTCCCATGCACATACCAGATCAAGAGCATACAAGCTTTATCACAGACTTGGGATTGTATTGTTACGTCGTATTGTCGTTTGGATTAAAAAATGCGGGAGCCATGTATCAGCGCCTAGTCAACTTCATGTTTTACAATCAAATCGGGAAAACCATGGAAGTTTACGTGGATGCTAAGCTCGTGAAATCCAACCAATCTCCCGATCATACGAAGGACTTAGCAGAAATGTTTGGCATACTACGAAGGTATGGAATGAATTGGAACCCCTTGAAGTGCTCATTTGGCGTGGCATCAGGCAAGTTCCTTGGCTTTATCGTGAGTTCCAGAGGAATTGAAATCAATCCAGACCAAATAGCAGCAATTCGAAATATAGAGGAGCCGCGAAAGATTAGGGATGTTCAAAGCTTAGCTGGGAAGGTCGCAGCATTGGGCAGGTTCATCTCCAAAGCAACAGACAAGTGTGCCCCTTTCTTCGATCTCATCAAACAGGGAAAGCGAAATTTTGAATGGACTCCCGACTATGTGGAGGCATTCCAAAATCTGTTAGACTTCTTAGAAAAGCCTCCAGTATTATCAAAGCCTGTGCAACATGAGGATTTGTTCATCTACTTGGCGGTATCATCTCACGCCGTTAGTGCAGCACTAGTACGTAAAGAGGATAAAGTCCAGAAACCTGTGTATTACATAAGCAAAAAACTAGCTGCTGCAGAACGTAACTACCCAAAGATAGAGAAGCTTTCTTATAGCCTCCTGATTGCTTCCCGCAAACTCCGCCATTATTTCCTGGCACACCCAATAGTTGTGTATACCGACTAACCTTTGATACAAGTGTTGCAGAAACCTGAAGCATCAGGGTGGTTACTTAAATGGAATATTGAGCTGAGTCAGTTTGATTTGAACTTTCAGCCGCAAAGATCAATAAGGTGGCAAGCCTTAGCTGACTTTATAGCAGAATTTACAATTCCAAAAGAGGAAAGGTGGGTGACAAGGTAGTTGCTTTGGATCGAGAATTAGAGCTTAATCCGTGGAAATTATATACGGATGGAGCCAAGAATGATAGAAAGTCCAACGCTAGAGTTGTTTTAATGACTCCTGAAGGATGATCTATCTACTATGCATTACGGTTAGAGTTTTCTGCTACTAACAACGATTCCGAGTATGAAGCCCTAATTACCGGGCTGAAACTCACCAAAGATTTAGGAGTGAAGACACTAGATATATATTGCGATTCCAAGATAGTTGTATGTCAAGTTCGAGAAGAATTTGCTGCTAAAGGACCTCAACTCATCACTTATCTCAAGAAAGTAAAGGAGTTGTTGGAAGGTTTAGAGCATTATAGCATAACACACATTCCAAGAGCAGAAAATCAGAAAGCAGATCGATTGGCGAAGCTAGCAAGTTCTGATAGTCCTAAAGAATCCGAAATGGTTCCGATAGAGGTGTTAGATTCACCAAGTTTCGATCTAATGGAAACAGAGCTAGCCTTGGAAGTTGAACCAGAAAGAGAATCCTGGATGACATAAATTAAGAATTTTCTCTAAAATGGAACCCTCCCGTTGAAAAAGAGCGAAAGATGAGCTGTAAGACGTAAGGCCACAAGATACGTTTTACAGGACGACGTCCTTTATCGTCAAGGGTTTTCAATGCGCCTACTACGGTGTATCGCACACGACGACATCAAACGTGTACTACAAGAGGTGCATGAAGGTGAGTGTGGAGATCACACTGGGGGCCAAACCCTAGCAAAGAAAGTGTTACGGTACGGATATTTCTGGCCTACCGTAAACAAAGATGCAGTTGGTTATTTGCAATGCTGCGATAGATGTCAAAGATATGCCAAAGTTCCCAGAGCGCCTCCGACTCAGCTCAAGTCAATGGTAAGTCCATGGTCATTTGCTATTTGTGGAATTGACATTATTAGAGTGCTACCTATTGCCAGAGGAGGAGCTAAGTGCGTGATCGTCGCCGTGGACTACTTCACAAAATGGGTGGAAGCTGAACCTCTAACAACCATCACAGCAAGGAAGGTTATCAGTTTTGTGGTCAGAAGCATTATTTGTCGATTTGGGATTCTGAAGACCATCATAACCGATAACGGGACACAATTTGACAGCATCGAGTTCAAAAACTTCTGCTAGAAATATAAGATTGATAAACGATACATTGTAGTGGCTCACCCGCAGTCAAATGGCCAGGTCGAAGCCGTAAATAAAGTCATTAAATCAATTCTAAAGAAGCGGCTGGAGCAGGCCAAAGCCAGATGGGTAGATGAGTTGCCATTAGCCTTATGGGCCAACAGGACGACCTTTAAGACGGCTACCGGCCATACTCCATATTCACTTTCCTTTGGGTCTGAAGCGGTGATCTCGGTAGAATTGGAAATCCCTTCTCACCGAGTTGCGTACTATGACCCGATGACGATTAAAGCGCTCCTTCTAGAATCTCTTGATATGATTGAAGAAAAAAGAGATGAAGCCGACTTACATGCCTCAAGACATCGACATCAAGCAGCATGTTATTATGACCGGAAGGTTCACCTCAAAACCTTTGAACCAGGAGACCTAGTACTGAAGTGAGTCTTCCCTCCTTCAACCCAATTGGGTCCAAAATGGGAAGGACCATATACCATCCAACGGAAGCTTGATACAGGAGCGTTCAAGCTAACGACCGTGGACGGTGAGGAGATTCCCAGAGCCTGGAACGCTCAACACCTACGACGATATCTGAGCTAAATATGAAACGTCATTTCTTTTGTTTTCATAAGCTATGTAAAAAGGCATGACTTGCCTTAAAAAGTCTGTTTATGTGAACAAAAGATTATAAAGTGGATGTAGGCTACGACTTAGCCGAACCACTATAAAAATATCGTGTGTCATTTACTTTCCTGTATCATTTATATTTCAACAATTATTCTATCATGACTGTGAAGCACGAAATGTTAAATTAAATTTGGAAAGTTGGAAATGACCTATATGCAGGAACAAACAAAACGACTGTTTGTACGATAAGACATAGAAGAATGGGAAGACGACATTCTTAACTCTAACTCTCAAGAATCGAGAGAGAGAGTATAAAGGACGGGAAGACGACGTCCTCTGAGGTGTGAAGGTGCACCCAGATGAGAGACCGTCTCAATGAAAACTCTAACCTGGATATGAGACAGGAGAGTATAAAGATGCCAGAAAGAACATGCATCAATGACGAAAGGAATATGGCCCCGTCATAGAATCGGGGACATTTGGATTTTTTAATTTAATTTAATCTTGAATAGTTCTTGCCCAATTATCCAAGATTGACTGGGGGCATACATGTGCACACATATTCCCCTCAATCATAACCTTATTATATAACTTTAATATGACATTCTTTTGTATTTTCACTTAAGTGCTGAACTAACGACTATCAGGCATTGCAGGAAATAAACTATTTTTTATTTACAAACGTGTGAGTTTGTACAAGGGAAGCTAGCAAAAAAAGAAGATGCGAGGGCCGCACTCGCTGCAACAATTGCGAACCAATTAAATGCCAAAATAAAACAAAGCACTTCATCATTTGGGCTTTGTATCGGGCTTGGATTTTTTGGCAGCTTTCTGAGAAGACTTAGCTTCCTTTTCAGCATCGGTCATAACGCGTTTCAACTTTTTCTTCCCTGTAACCGAAGTACTAGAATCAGTTTATTTTTTCCCAGGAGTCGGAACGCTGGAATCAAGAGAAGACTTTTTAACAAGCTCTTCTGTAATAGATCTAGTTGAAAGCTTAATGACTAACTTTGATCCAGGAACCATAACTACAAGAGGCTTAAGGCTTTCGGGGTTCATGTCTTCAATTTTTAGCTGCATACATTTATCTTGTTCGGCTTTCATTTCAGCCAAAGTGATGTCATTAGCGCTTTTTGAATCCCCGACTATAGCCACATCAGGGTCTTCCTCATGTCCCTCGCTACCGCCATCGTCCTTCAAGGCGTCTATCGTCTCGTCGTCATGAGGAGCATCAGCCTTGGACAATTCAGCTCCCCCTCCTGACTCTGCTGAGGCAGCCTTATCCTTTTCTCCTTGAGCCTTCTCCGCGGATTTTGCTCCGGTGGCGGTTCCCTGAGGCACGTCTGTCCACTCGGTCGGTTCAACACCTACAAAATGAGAAGCAACAATTATCGACTTAGGAGAAAATAAAGGATCCTTCATCGATTTCCCGATTATGTGATCAAAAGTGGAGACAGCTTTGACGAATTGGGGTGAAAAGGTAGAAATACCTTCCGATGATTTCTCAGCTGGAGTGACTGCCGTCTCTGACGTCGTCTTGGGTATGGGGGATAAAAGAGATGCCTGAGGGATCCCCGGGTTTTCGGGGTCATATCCCTCAACTTCAGAAGTTGCAGCGGCAGTAGAAGAAGAACTGGCCTTGGAGATATTCTTTTGTTTGGCCATCCGCTTCTCCTCCTCCATAGCAGCAGCGATGAGGCAGCGCCCCTCGGCCAGACGTGCCGGCTCATCATCTCTTAGATATTTTCCATAAGCTTGTCTTCGTCGATGGAATCTACCTTGAGTTCCTCTTTCTCCCATTCGATAATTTGGCTCCATACGTGAACCAAGGTAGTCAAATAATCTTCAATCCAAGAGATGTTTCGGCGACGAATTATATGCGCGAAGAATTCGATCAGTAATTCGCCAAAACCATGCACTTCCTCATGGGCCTCTGACAGCTGCTTGCGGGTCTCTTCAACGGACTTAATGACACTAACCACATTACCCTCCGCTAGGGCAGCCCTATTCTCGGCCTCCATCAACTTGGAAGCCAAGTCAGCATTTCTCTTCTCCAATTCAGCGTTCTTTCTCGCTAACTCGGCTTTTTCTCGCTCAAGAGCATTGTAAGCAAGTTGCATTTTGGCGTTATCCGACTTAGCATCATCTACTTGCTTTTTCAACTCTAAGCGCTCTTGGCTATGAGATTCTAGCAAGTCATGATAACGCTTCTGTAACTCTTCAAATTACTATTTAAAGTTGGTAGCGTCTCATTGAGCGATTATAAGTTGGGCCTGTGTGTCCTCGAGGTCCTTCTCCAAATTTTTCAAGGCCTTTGCATCGGCACCTATAGTCTTTTTCATTGATTCAATATCCGTAATTAAAGTTCAAATGATTCTGGAGAGGTTACGCGAATACTTGAACATCTCCGAATGTTGTTTTTCGACTGCGTCAATTTTTGCTTTGGCCTCGTCTGCCCACCTCGAGGAAATAGGCTCGAGAGCAGGTAAGAAAGTTAGATTTTCAAAATAGTGGTCGGGGAACTGTTTCCCCGGATATGTCCGCTTAACTTTAGCTTCAGCATCCAATGGTGGAGGTGCGCAGTATGATAGCTCAGTGTCTTTATGTTTAGTGGGCACAATGGCCGCCTCACCCTTCCTAGGCCGCTTATCAGAAACCTTATGCTTGCCTCGTGAGTCGGTATCTTTCGGCGGGCTCCTTTCCCTACTGCGTTTGTCTTGAGGAGAAGTTTGGTCTTTTGGCTGCGATGTGTCTTCTCCTCGACGACCCTGGTAGCTTTTGTATCATTCTGGATCCGACCGAACGGGGAAGCGAGAGCGCGAGGTCCGCGACTGATAAGAATCATGAGGCCTTCTATCCTCTCTACCCCGGCTTTCACGGCGATCATGCTCGACATCAGAAGGGGGTCTAGTCATGCTGCGATGTATTTTCCTGACATCATGGTAAGGGCGAGACATTGTACCTGCGCAACAATGTAAGTGGAATTCAGAATCAGTATTCTCATGAGAAGTAAGTGCTGTGAAGTGTGGTGCTATTGTGTTAAGTGCATCTGAAGTGGTGTCCCCCCCGACAAACCCGAGTCCGAAGCCAAACCAGCGCGAGTGGGATCTTTGGCCTTAACAGGAGTAGTCTCCTCTGAAGAAGTAAAAAAGAAAGGATTTGTGCCAAAATCCTCTGAAGTATAGATAGTTTCAGGTAGGGGGAGATCTCCTAAACCCTGAAATGTAGGATCGTCGGTAATAGGGGCATCTCCTTGGGGAGCGTCAATTGGCAGTTCTTTAGGAGATAGTGATTTCTCAGGAGAAATAGCATCCTCAGGGACGATGTACCCTTCTCGGTGCTTTTCGGCTATGTTGGCCAGCTCATCATCTTGAGTTGAAGATGGAGAAGGTGAAGTCCGAAGAGGTATTCTTGGACTTTTCGAGCTCTCGCCCGTTCCTAGAATTACGTCCATTGGGGGGGATGTATACATATGGACCTGACCCATGACCTATGCTACGGGTAATGGACAATAACCCGTGATGATGAAGGTATTCATCCTTAACGACTTCATCGATGGTTAGAAATTTTTGGTCGCCATTGAGGAGCCGATGCATCCGATCAAAGTACACTTGACCCGATATTTGTTTTGGATTATCAACTACAAACAAAAAGAAAACGGATTATTGTGTTGGCGTGAACATTTAAAGTTAAGATCTAGAAAATCAATGCTTTACTTGATTTTGTCCATCTCCTGGCACATCCCGGCTGTTGCCTTATGTAAAACCATTCTAGCTTGGAATCGCCGGCTTTGCTGCTAAATGGAGCTGAAATAATTTTCCTTTTCGGAACTGATTCGAAGTAAGAGAAGGAAGGAGTTTCCCGAGTCCGGTGCTTGAAATTATAAAAAAAGTGAACGTCGTCGAAAGTGAGCTCTGTACCTAAAATCTCTCGGTATGCTATGTATAAGGTATATAAGTAAGCATATGAGTTGGGATGTAGCTGTATGGGGGCAATCCGCATCTGTCTTAGAAAGTCGACAACAAAAGGCGGAAATGGTGGAATAGCCCTAACCATACACATCAATCGGGTAATTTCCATAAATCCTTCTAGGGGATTGTGAGGACGGTCAGTTTTCGATGGCACCAGAGTATCCCTTTTTAGTATCCCGTGCTTTAAACATATGCGGACAAGTCTATCATCGTCGATCGTTGATTCAACAGAGTCTACGGGTGATTCCAAGATAATGGCAAACTCAAATTCGTCAGGAGATCGATTATCTCCAATCCCTCCTTCCTCCTCATATCCCAGAGAAACCTCTCTATCGGAAGGCGTTTCGTTGTTATGCGTTCCTACTTTATAATCTGGGCCCTCGTCGTCCCATTCAGGGTCTGAAGAAGAAGATATGTCATCAATGGTAATTTTTTCAGAAGTTTCCACAGCTTCCGTCTTCTTTGCCAATCTAGATGAACGTCTTTCGGCCATGATCACTAGACTATTGAAGAAACAATAGCAAGAATTAGAGTAAAGTTGCCCGTGTCCCCCGTGTGTGTATGTGAACTAAAGTGTGTGCTACGTGTAACAAAAATGCAGAGCAAACATATGAAAGCGTGATATGGAAATTCAAAGAAGTATTAATGTGTCAGAATAGTTCTTGATGTTTGTCATGTTCGAAAGGCGCTATCCTAACTGTTCGTCAAGTTGAAGGTCATGCTAAGCATTGATTAAGATAGTCGGAAAAATTCTTGCACATTAAGTTAGGCTGTTTCGGTTCGGTTTGGATATCAGTATTGGGATCGGATCGGAAGGCAAAGTGATGTTTCGACCTGAAGCAGATATTCACACCCAGTAATTAGAACCGTATCGGTTCAGATGAAGGCCACCGGATTGGCTCGGATTGATTTAAATAATAATGCCTCTTCTTCTCCTAGTCTTTTACTCCGATCCGACCTGGTCAAGTAGGCTTTGTTTTCCCTTTCTTTTTGGTTTCCTTTGCTCCGACCCGATCCGACTTTGCAAACATCTTTTCTGATTCTTTCTTTTGTTTCGAACCGATCCGATCTGATCTTGTAAACATCTTCCCTTTCCTTCATTCCAACATTTCTTCACCCGAATCGAACCCAGTTCCTCTCTTCTTCTTCATCTTCCCTATTTTCCACATCAGCTAACCCATACCGAACCCAACTCCATTTCGCAATACCCAATTAAGTCCAAGCACTTATGTGCTTGAATGTTCTGTTGAACCCAAATTCTTCCTCTCAACGCCTCGAGGTGGTGACAAGAGCCACCAACAACGAAGGCGAAGAGAGAGAGGGCGGCGACGTTGGAATTAAACACGCACCAGGTTCAAATTGTCCAGTTTTACCACAAATTTAAATTGAAAACAATTACAGCAAAGTGATTCGAGATATTAAACCTATCTAATTGTTTAATTTAAGGAAGAACGCGAGAGTTTCGGGGTTTTTGGAGTTTTTGGGTTTCAAAGCAGAATCAGTTTATGCAGAATTGTAAAAGAAGAAGAGGAAGAAGGAGACGGGAGGGATACTTATATGTAATTAAGGTGACCACTCGTATTCCCATTCGGACCGGAAGTCAGGCCCGCTCGTGTATTACGGCCTGTTAGTCCATGGTGAAGCGTCACTGGAGTGCCCATCTGAGTGTGCTGCTGGAGGAAGTCCATTCGGATCGGAATCCGAACAGAAAGGGACTACATACACTGGTTCGACATGTAGGGAGAATTTGAGGAAAAGCAAAGAAAAAGCTCACCTGGAAGAATCGCTGGACATTAAAAGAAGCTCTCAAAATTGTTTGAAGATGAAGAAAGTGATTCATATAGTTTGTGAGTATATATAAGCGGCAAAAGCCACGACTTTATGAAGCGACACTACAAGTAAATGGAAGTGATCATTCAATGGTTCTAATTCAAAGGACGTTTCGTAAACTGCTTCGAAGCACACTTTTTCTCAGATAAGAGTGTACTTCGAGGGGGCAAAATGTTAACCTACTTTGTGAACTAGGCTACACAAAGAGCAAACAACGAAAAAGCCACCAATCGGTTCAGATCGGAGGAAAGTAGCGCAGGAAGTGAGTAGAGATCAGAGACGCCGAAACCACATCGGATTGGATCGGTGATACGTTAGCAATATCAAAGGATAGCAAATGGCCTCATCGGTTCGGATCGGAGGGATACGTCAGCAACATCAGAAAATAACGAGTGGCATTATCGGATCGGAACAAAAGATTACAACAGCAACATTAGAAAGCAGGAGGCTTCATCGGGTCGGATCGGAGGCAGTCGATCTGAACCCCTTTATCTTAGCTAGTGACCGTTGTTGCACACACTTCCTGAAGACCCGGACCAAGCATGACCATTTATCCCACGATCTCCTGCCAAATCAATGCGCTGTCACCATCTGGAAGCCTCCGAACCCGACTCTTATGGGATGGGTGCCACGCAATTCCGAACCGGAGCCACTTCAAAGAGATTTTTCACCTATAAACACACCATCTGGAGACATTTGAAAGGATCTTTTAGCAAATTCTCAGTTTAAACTTCCTCCATAGCCGAATTTCATAGCTACATTCAGATCAAAATCATCTCTTAAAGTCCATTTTTGAGAGATTTGAGTGAGTTTATGCATTGTAATTGTGAGGTTGAGTGAGAATCATTGTTGTATTTGTATTCAAATCATCAATTAAAAGAAAACAAAGTGGACGTAGGCTCGTTAACGCCGAACCACTATAAATCGCGTGTTCTTTGTTGTTTTTTGATTCTATTTCATTGAAATCATAACTAATTTGGGTGTTAGAACCAATTTTTGGTCTAATACAACACATGAATTTATTTTCTATTCAACACATGAATTTATTTTCTATTCAACACATGAATATTTATTCTATTCAACACATGAATATATTTTTATAATATTCCTTATTTTCCAAATCGGAATGAGACCCAATCAATTACCATATAAGGTTAATTATATGAATTTTCTACAACACATGTATATGATAGCAACGATAAATCATCAACCATCATCCAGAGTGCACCACACAACTGCATAAGCATTAAATGTTAATAATTAACACTTAAACAGTCTGTCAACCCATCGATTGACATACAACTAAACAATCGGGATTAGTGTACGTCAAATATCATCCCAATACCCGTGTGGGGTTTCACATCAACAAACATAGATTTTTATTTGTACAGTTGGGCGATGTGTAAAATTTATCGTCCCAATCAATATCAGTCAAATCGGTGTACATAAACAAATCGTTCGATTTGTAAATGAATATTTATTTCACTTCAACACATGAATATATATTTTACTTCAACACATGAATATATATTTTATTTCAACACATGAATATATATTTTACTTCAACACATGAATATATATTTTATTTCAACACATGAATATATATTTTATTTCAACACATGAATATATATTTTATTTCAACACATGAATATATATTTTATTTCAACACATGAATATATATTTTACTTTAACACATGAATATGTATTTTACTTCAACACATGAATATATATTTTATTTAAACCCTTGAATATATATTTTATTTCAACCCATGAATATATATTTAACTTCAACACATGAATATATATTTTACTTCAACCCATGAATATATATTTTACTTCAACCCATGAATATATATTTGATTTCACAACACAAATAATCACACAAGCATACAAGTCGTCCATGGTCTGTGGAAGACGGGTGTCGGGTGCTACTAAGCACCGTCTACATCCTAGTACATATTTCAACTAGAAATCAAAATAAAAGTGAGGAGTTCTCACATAAAAGCTAAACCAATTCGTCGTGACTCTTCATATGTAGGAAATCTTCACTTTGTTTCCAACGAGATCTGTTCAACACCGTTTGTGTTAAAAATTATATTTTTAACAACGCTACTTCCTATATAAAAATCGAATTTGTATTCTATCGCTACATATATAAAGATTAAATTTTTACTATCTATATAATATAAAAATCATACTTTTATTATCTCTATAATATAAAAATCATATTTTTATTCTTTATATAATATAAAAATCATATTTTTTAACTTTCTATAATATAAAAATCATATTTTTACTCTTTCTATAATATAAAAATCATACTTTTACAATGCTACTTCTATAAAGATCACATCTTTTTCTTCTCTTCATATATATAAAAATCGAATTTTTATCTCGCTATATATATATATATATATATATATATATATATATATACAAGTCGTATTTCTATTTTCGCTACTTTATTATATAAAAATCTAATCTTCTCATATTTAAAAATCTAATCTTCTCTGATTTAAAAATCTAATCTTATTTAATTTAAAAATCTAATCTTTTCTTATTTAAAAATCTAATCTTTTCTGATTTACAAAAGAAAAAAATATAGAACAATGCTATTTTAATCAAATCAGAAACAAGGTTCAAAAAATTACACTCCACGTTGGCTTCTTCTTCTTCGATTGCTCCTGGAACACGTCAGCTTGAGGAGGAGCACGCTGTTGAACTGAGGAGAGCTGTGTGGCGCGTCGGTGGAGGAAAGGGGGCGGGGTCTGACGTCGGCGGTGGGGCTTGGATTGGGGGAATTCGTGGCCACAGGGAAAAGAAGAGAGAGGGCATCGAGGGTAGGGAGAAGGGGAGGAGGGAATCAGATCGGAAGGGGAGGGGGGTTTGGCCAGGTCGGCGGCGCTCCGTCGATAGGGAAGGAGGAGGGGAAGGCGGAAGAGAAGAGGGGGAAGAAGGGGGGGAAGGTGCGACTGGAGGACGGAGGTGACGGGGTAGAGGGAGCAACGTCACGGCCATTTTTAGGATAGGAAAAATTGGTCTGAGGGGGGAGATCGAAGCAAATGAATTTCTGGAGGGGGTATATTATAATTTATATTGTATTTTATTTTACAATCCAAAAGTTGACTTTTTATTTGACCTCCAAACGAGACCAAACGACTATCCCAAGCTAATTACCCCCATTTCGAACACAATGTGATATGTTTCGAAAGTCTATTCTATCATTTCGATCAGTTTCCATCAAAATCAAAATATAAATCTATATATTGATTTTGAACACACATTTCAATCTACCGCGCCACATACGTATGCTAAAAATTCCCAAAAAATATTTTCTAGCTTTGTATTGACGATACGGCCCTAACAAAACTAATTTCGTCGAATTCTGAGACCGTTTGAAAAATGGTCTTTTTCTGGTCGATCAAAATTGACAAAAACTGTTAAAACACGTTTTACTTCGCCACGCTCACGTATTGATTCGAAAAATTACGAATTTTGGAATCTAGCAATAATTTGACATCGCGGATCCAACAAAAGTGGTTTCGTCGAAAACCGAGAATGTTTGCAAAATTTCCATTTTTAAGGGCCAGAATTCCATAGTGACTATTCTGAAATTTCAACTGGGCATAACTTTTTATTCCCGCAATGAAATTTCAATTTTTTTGGATTCGTTTGAAAGATATTTTCAAATAGATTGTAATATTTTTTGTTTCACTAAAATCCGATTTATTTTGAATCCTGTACATTCATTTGAACTTTGAAATCGAATTTTCGAACTACCGCGCCATTTTCAATTCCTTTTATAATTATAAACAATTATTTATATTCTAACCACGATTCAAATAAATATATACATTACTATTCTATTCAGAATAAATTTTTCGTCATTATTATTTAAAATAATTCATTTTAAATACTCAAAATTCACTAAAATTGCCAAAATAAATTTTTTAAATTGGCTCAGATTTCCAGGTTATTACATTGCAGGTATTTTGTCTCTCTTTTTTTGTTTGGTGACCGCTTTTGAATTTGGGTTCAAATTGTAATGGACTGTATCCGAGAGGTTTGTAGGTTGTCAACCCAAGCTAGTTCTTTGAATCATTAGCTTTAGATTTTGAATTTTGTGTTGATGGAACAATTGTAATGGCATTGGAATTGATCGAAGTGCACCTGCGATTATGTACGTTGATCTCGATCTATGCATCACCCATTAAATTTTTGATACTTCTTTTACATGTGCAACATGCTTGATGAAATGCTTGAACCGAGAACTTGCCTTTGAATCGGAACTATCAGTGGATCGGTCTAGATGATCCATTTTGGATCAATCCTGAACGATTCAGTATGAATCAGTCACGTCTGATCCAACCTGGATCAGCCATGACTGATTCAATTTGGATCGACTATGACCAATTCAGACTGGATTGGTTCTGGCTGATCTACTTTGGATCGGTTTTGGCCGATTCAATTTGGATTGGCTCTCAGCCGATTCAATTTGGATTGGCTCTCAGCCGATTCAATTTGGATTGGTCTTAGTCAACTCAGATTGAATTGGCTCTGGCCAATTCAATTCGGATCGGTCTTGGCCGATTCAATTTGGATTGGCTCTTAGTCGATCCAATTTGGATCGGCCTTGGCCGATTCAGATTGAATTGGCCCTGACTGATTCAATTTGGATCGGTCTTGGCCGATTCAATTTGGATTGACTCTTAGCCGATCCAATTTGGATCAGTCTTGGCCAATTCAGATTGAATTGGCTCTGGCCGATTCAATTTGATTTGGATGATCGATCCATCTGAGGGTATGAATCTTTACCATTTGCCACCCTTTTTAGTATAAGTTCATAACAAAATTTGAGATTGATCACTCTTATTATGACAATTCAAGCTTTATCTTCATCAAGTTGCACACAATGCTCTTGTTATAGGAAATATATACTTGTATTCCATTGTCAAATATATCTGTTTGCATAGAAATGGATACTAGACAGAAATCTCGCCAACATCTTGAAGGAATGCCAAAGTCTGCATCGCCCAGTATTTCTATAGTTGTAGCTAAGGTTGATCTTTAATTTTCGGTCCCCAAGACTTTGTCTAGAAAACCCAATGATAGTAAACCAAACAAACTCGCCGATTGCAGGTAAAAGACTTTATGTGCCCAATTTAATATATCAGAGGATGATTCTAAGCTTCCAGAGGACAATCAGTTTGCGGATAAGCCCCCTGGATATGTTGCAGTCAACCGATACATGTTGACGACGGGTGGTGTTCCCCCTTTTAACCCTTTCATAGAGATGATTTTAAAGCGTCTAGCCGTTGCCCCCATGCAACTTCATCCCAACGGTTACACTATCCTAACTTGCCTTTACATACTTTTTATGTGAACCTAGGAACGCCCCCATCCTTCTAAGAGGTTCGTTCTTTATACACCTTCAAAAAGAAACAACCTTCGCCATCGATTGTTAGCTTAGAAGGAAAGTACCCTAAGATTGTAACCGACTTAATGGAAAGTGTCAAGGGCTACTTAGAAAACTATTGCTTTGTACTTTGTCCTGACAGCTTTTATGGAAGATGGATGGAAGGAGGTAATAACATATTTGCACATTTTCCTTTTATCTCTATAGTTAGCTTTGGTGTGCTTAACCATCCTCTTTTATTTTGCAGACCTGCCCTCTTCTAACTCCAATGATAATATTGGCGACGAGTTGTATGATATTTTACAGACCATTCCTGAGGCACAAAGAAGTAGGAGATATCTGATTACCGAGGAATTTCTTTATCAATGCCATTTCCTTGATTCTTCCAGTACTCTCAAATTGCAGCTTTTTCCTAACACAGAAATGTCAGTAAAGGTCCCACTCGTAGGTCTTCCTTACAAAAATGCCCTAGTACTGCAGGAAGCAGTAAGACACCTCCTAAGGCTAAGCTGTTTTCTATTAAGGAAAGGAAGTCCGAGCATGACAAAGGGCAAATTGGAAGTGTTAAAGAAGTGACTGAGGAAGGTGAGGAGGATTTGACTTCTTCACGGACCCTATCTGACCTGACTAAGGGAGATAAAACATTAGAAAATGCTGAAGTTGCTTCTGATGACAACACTGGTGTTAAGAAGACTTCTAAAGAACTCCCCATACCGGTTACCCCCAAAGGTTATTCTTCGGACACCTTTAAGGATTTAAGTGACATTAGCTCTGCTAAACATATTATTCCTCACAATGTTTCGCTATTATCTCCCGCATTATCTGCAAAGGATAAAGCCATGAAGGCCATTGATGTAGGAACCTCATTAGATGACCCTTGCAAGAATCTCTGTCCTAGAAAATCTGCTGCCAATATAGGACTCCTTTCAAATGCATCTCTTAATATTGGTTTGTTACTAAATATGTTTTGACGAGCTCTTGCTTTTTAACATTGCTTACTGCTCTTCCGAACCTACTTTTTGAAGCTGTTTTATGACATGAATACTGAATTCTTGTTGCTTCTTTTTCCTCAGGTATAGGAGCAATGCCGAAGTCCTCGTTTTTGCAAGATTTTAAAGAAAAGAGAAACCAGCAAAATCCAAAGCGTTTTATAAACAGATCTCATCCTTCACAATATCCATGTTGGCCTGACCTTCCTCAGCACTCACAAACATTTCACCAGTCTCGGCCACTTCCCGAGCTTCCCAAAACCGATGAGCAAAGGCGATGAAGGATGACGAAGCTCGACAAGAGGAAAAGGAGAAGGAAAAGGTTGAGAAGAAAAAAGAAGAAATCCAAGCGAAAAGTCAACGCGGGCGAAGGGAATAAGAGTGATTCTCGAAAGCGCCACAAGTCGGATGACTTTCCTATGCTAGACACTCATTCTACCTTCAAGGAAATACCTCTGGCCTCTCCATCAGTCACTCCCGCCCCCACTGACCTTGAAACCACCATGAACAGGCCTTGCTATATTCCTGGCCCGGCTAACTTTGGCCTTGCTGACCGGTTCCCAGGTTGGAATCTTAGAGGAACATGTCTCAATCTGGATATTTATCCCAATGACAAGTGAGATCTACTCGAGCAGTTTGATGACTTGCAAGGTAGTGTATCTACCGCAATTTGATGTGGCTTAGAATCAATTGCAAATAGCTAGGGATCAATTTGACATAAAGTTGGACAAGCTCGAACATCAGGTCAAGAAACAATTAGGAGTTTGGTGGTCCTTTGCTCGCGAACTTTCAAGGGTTAACGGGATTACCCTCGATCATATAGCCACCTTAGAGAGTGACAAGATCGAATTGATTAAATCCATAAAATCACAAGATATGATTATTGCTTCCCATTCTGAGAAAGATTTAGAGCTATCAAACTTGGAGCTGGAAAACAAAAGGCTCAAAGAAGAACTTGCTGCTACGAAGCTGAATGAAAATACCCTATCAGCGCAACTACAAGGAGCTCAAGCTGCTAGACAGATGACTGAATCTCAGTTAGCCATGGAAAAGAACTTATCAGCCGCCCACCAACAAGAGATTACCGCTTTTCGTGAGAAGGTTTCTTCACTCAGCACAACCCTTGAAGGGGAAAAACTTAAAGCTGCCGCTGACCTTGAAAAGTTTCGCTTAGAAGATGAAGTTTTTTTTTTTTTTTTGACTTTTATGTCTATAGTGTTATGAATAATGGAAGCTTGCGTTTTTTAGAGGAAAAATTTGAGGTTACTCTAGCTCTTCTTTGAGAGCGAATTCTAAAAATCAACGAAGGCTTCTACGGTGAAGACGATCTCATTGGGGATCTCCTTGATCCAGAGTCTCATGATGCTTTAGTCATGGGGAAGGCTCAGTTAGCAGCGACAAGGGGCCTTATTGAAGATAGAGCTGGGTGTTCAGGAGAACCCATTCTCGATACAAATGTTGAAGCCCATATGGACACTGTCGATGTTGAGGCCTCTAGTTCACAGACTTCTGCTGATCTTCCTGACCTTCAGAAAGACAAAAACAAGGCAATGACATTGGTAGCCCTCTTGATGCAAGCGGGTTTAAAGTCGAAGCACGTATGAATATTGAGGCGGGTCTCGCGGCTGTAGGTAAAACTGAGATTGTTCAATTCGTACCAAACCTAGATCACCTGTTCACTTCTCCCGGTACCACTGCATATTTAGCTCACTGTTTGCCATCCTTAGGTCTGATCTCACCGACACTTCCTTCCGGTCGATTTACTGCCATGATGACTGAAGCCATGACCACCGACTCGATTCTAATATCGACAACTCCTGCCCTAGCTTATATTCCATGCCAAGGTGACAAGTCTCTGCTTAGTGTTAAGACACCGAGGTCCTTGGACACCAAGATTGATGCAATTGCAGACTTGGACAAGGATGCCGATTATTTCACAAGTGAGGGAGGTTCAGAGCATACTGACGAGTCCCCGGCACAAGACATTGAGATTCAAGGAAAAAGGGAAACATCTTCGAGCCGCAAGGAAAAAACAACAATCAGGAAGAAGAAGAAGAAGAAAGAAAAGGTCGCTACTATATCTTCCTAAGAGAGTCCCAGTGGTACAGTGATCAAAGGTGGAGATCAATCGGTTGGACCGACTTTGAGGTATGGGGCTCAAAGAGTGGAAAGAAGAAGTAATGCCTTAAATCAGTTTCCATTATTTTGTCGTTTCCTTTTATATATGGCATTTAGACCAGTTGTATATGTGAGTGTCGGCCCTTGCTTACTACTTTTACGCTTGACTTTGTAATTCTGTGATCTGACTCTGTGCTGCTAAAATGAAACTGTGTTCTTCTTATTGCACTTGAGCTTTGTCTTACTTTGCTGCTTTGCATTCTGCACTTGTCATCTTTTCATGATTGCAACACAAATATTTTACACCGTAAGTTACTTGTTAACACAATACTTGGTATAAAAATGATCCCGTGGCATTTTAGTAAGTTATTTTCAATCGTGGTATTTTTCTGTTGCCCCTTCTTGATTTTAGCTAAAGCAACTTCTGAAATTTCTTTTCCGCGAACAATCATCTTTGTGATTGTCACGGTACTGAAGTTCTCAAGTTTGCCATGGCCATTTCGGGGATTTAACTCAGGTTGAACCTTTAGTCCCAGGTTGTGACAAATCCGTGGTATGTTTAAGAGACAAATATTATTGAATTTCTTTAATGCGGTGGTATTGCCCTCATACCAAGATTTGTCACAGACTATCTTAGAGTTTAGAAACCATACTCTGTGATTGATTTCCCTCGGAACCTTTGAGTCATGTGTTCTTTCTATTACTAACTTTGAACATTATCATGAATTAAGTTTCTCGGCTTAGCTGTTTCATCTCATACCTTTTAAATGAGGATGAGGTCTTTGTTCTTTGTGCCCCTGTTTGAGAGGTTTTATATTTTCGTTTCCCTGAAGAAATATTTATAAACCCGTTATTCATTGTGGCTGAATGACTCAGCCACTTGTAGAATTTGTAGGGTGCCTCCGGGAAGGCCTGTGGGTCCGTCACTAACCGAATTTGGAAGACCCGGCTTATGATCGGATGCCCCAGTAGGGGTCTTTTAAAGTCCGTCAGTAACTGGATTTGGAAGATCGAGAATTAATAGTTGTGTTTGAAGGGCCCAACATCTGATCGGATGCCTCCGAAGAGGTCTTATAAGCCCAGTGTTTATATCGCTATCCAGCCATGTATTAATGGCATTGACGATGAACCGAGTGCCCCTCGGGAAGGTCTTTGGTTTATGAACTCAATATCTATTGTGCCTGGAAAATGTATAAATGGTTCGAACAACTAACTGAGTGCCCCTCAAGGAGGTATTTGGTTTTAAAACCCAATATTCATCGCAATCCGACCAAGTATTAATGGCGTTGGCGATTGATTGGGTGCACCTCGGGGAGGTCTTTGGTTTATCATTGTGCAGTTTCTTGGGTCAAACTCTAGCTCATTTGTCGGTTTTTATTACAACTTGTTAGAGCTAGGGCCTTTAACCTTCCAATTAAGAAGGTGCCCCTTTGGCCAAACTCACGGTTTCATTTGTGACTTAAGCTTCCTGCCATTTGACGGACCATTCCTTGGTATCTCGCATTTGCACCGCTATGCCTTCATCATCGAGCTAATTGCAAATGGAGTTTTTGAGCATTAAGTGGTGGGTATCGGAGCTATTTTACCCAGGTTTTGTTATAATTGCCTCAAGGACTGGTTAGGTCATAATGATATCAGTGTATCTTTTGGAGGTTCTTCAATTAAAATCGAACTTTAGTGAGTAACTTGCAAATGTATGATTTAGGCAAGTAATTTGATTCCTTTCATTTATATTTACAAAACTTGTAATAACGTTGCATGGTATGTACAATGCATGTTATTTACAAACAATATAAAAGGAACATTAAAAGAAGGAGCGTCGGAGATATATAGCATTCATGCTCTTGGGAGTTGGACTCCGTCTGTTGTCCTCAATTCAAATGTACCATCCGAGAATTTTTGGCTTATCACATATGGCCCCACCCAGTTAGGTCCTAGTACTCTGGCTCTTGTCATGATTTGATGGTATCCAGAATACACATCCATGAAAGACAATAGTGCATGCCCCGCAGTTGCATCGACAATCTGGTCGACTCTACGCAGAGGGAAACTATCCTTAGGACATGCTTTGTTAAGGTCTGAGTAGCCTATACATACTCTCCACTTGCCATTAGACTTCTTGACGGGAACTAAATTCGAGACCCAGTCGGGATATGTAGATGCTTGTATAAAATTATTCTTAAAAAGTCTATCTACTTCTTTTAATGCCATCGATCTTTCAGGTCCCTAAGTTCGTCGTTTCTGAATGCGTCCCAGCAAAGACATCTAAATTTGCTTTTAGAAACAATATCAAATCCTTTTGCAGCTTTTGGCCCAATTGAGATCCTATCTTTAAGGCTCGGTCAGGATCTTGAGCATCTATTGAAACAGAAATTGTATTTTCAGCAGTTGCCGCTCTGTCTTCCCCCATACTGGTTTTTCTCGGATCGATTTCCTTCTGAGCCCCACTATGTTCACCAGTATGAGGGCCCCGCATTAATAGCTATAAGGGGGATTCATGAATGTGGGGCGGAAGCTCCGCATTCTTTTTCACTTCTTTCTTCCTTGCCTCAGCAAGTTCCATCAGGTAGCACTCTCTTGCTGTTTTTTGATCGCCTTTGACTACTCCAACCCCGTTTTCAGTGGGAAATTTCATCATTAGGCACCATGGTGCCATTTTTATTTTGAAAGCTGCGAGAGTTGGTCTTCCAAGGAAAGCGTTATAAGCGGACCACTCATCGATTATGATGAAATCTTGCTTCTGTGTCGCCTTGTTTCCCCTTCTCCGAGCTCAACAAGTAGATTGATGACTCTGATTGGCTGAACTGCTTGTCTAGTGAATCCACGAATTTTGCTTTGACAAGCTTTCACATCATCCATGGTTCATCCTTTGGAAAGCACTGACGAAAAGGACATTGACGGATGCTCCACTGTCAACTAGAACTCTTCTAACCATAGCAGGACCCAAGCCTATGGTTATCACCATTGGATCTTCAGTTGGAGTTATCAACCCCTGTGAGTCTCGATCCTTAAACACAATGTTGTCCCAACGAGACTTTGGTATCTTTGCTGGAAAAGCTTCATCCATAATCATGAGTTCTTCTCCCCTCGGGAGGTTTTTCATCTCATTAGCATATTTCACAATGTCCCCCCAGTTTTTCCCGACAGGGTGTAGACCTCCTGAAATAGTGTTAATGATCAACCTTGGTATGACAACATTTGCGGCATTTTCACTTTGCTTTGCTTGTCCTGTGGAGGTTCCTTAAACTTGGGGAGCCTGAATACTTGGCGGGTTCTTCGTGTATTGCTGAAGTCTATTCTTCCTTACCAGTTCCTCGATTAGGCTCTTTAAGTGCCTACACTCATTCGTGCTATGACCTGGATGGTTGCGAAATCGGCAAAATCTCCCGGATTTTATGGCGGCATCGCTAACCTTTATCTGCTTTGGTATCAGGTACTCTTCAGCCTCCTTGGTGGCCATGAAAATATTTTCCACTGTATCGTTTAATGGAGTCAACTCCGAGTTCTTGAAGAAGCGGAACTTTTTGTTGACTTGATTGTCTTTCCCATCATTACCCCGTTTCTGACCTCCAGGGTTTTTCTGATTACTTTCTGCATCATTATTCTTCTTTTTAGATTATATGTTGCTTTCTGGGATATCCATAGCATAGGCAGGATCCTCATCCACACCTATGTATTCCTCAGCCTTATCAAATAACTCCTCTAAAGTACTTGGCTTCTTCTTTTTTATCCACCGTCCGAGCTTAGTTTTCTTACTTATAGCCCCCTTTAAGGCCATCAAAGCCAGGCGAGGCTCATAGTTTCCCACTTCTTCCGTAGTGGTATTAAAGCGAGTAAGGAAGGCCCTAACGGATTATCCTAGTCTTTGATCGAGTTCATTCAATTCCATAACATCTCGCACTTTTGTGGCTTGAAGTCTGAATTGCTCCCTAAACAACTTGGCCAGAGTAGCGAAATCGTCCACTGATCTTGGTGGCAATTTGTTGAACCAAAGTGACGCCACCCCGTCAAGGTAGGTCGGAAAGTACAAACACTTCAACATATCGGTGGCACGAGCCCCATCCATGTGTTGTTCGTACTTGAACAGAAACACATTTGGATCGGCCGTCCCATTATAAGCTTGCACTACTGGAGGCATGAATTTTTTCGGATATGGTGTCATTTTGATTCTTTTGGTGAGCGGAGTTTTTGTGGGAGCAAATCCCCATTCTTTTTCATCATCCTGTTTCTTTTGATTTCACTCCATGATTTTATGGATCATTTCTGATATTCGCTCCTCCGCATTGTGTTGGTCCGCGGGGCGGACGCCGTCTTCCTTACCGGATGTCTACCTAAGCAGACAGCCAGGGTTCGGATTTCGGGGCCCTGAACCTCCCGCTTGGAGAGGTTCCCCTTTTGCGGAACCAAACACTTGTTGAGAAGTCGCTTTATCAGGGTGGTTGCGAGCGGGTAGCTTTTCCTCCTTATGATTAGGATTTTCCATCTCTTGGATAGAATTTTCTCGGATTTGGCTTGAAGAAGAAGAACCGGTGTTTTCTATATGAGGAGTCTATACGGATTTAGCACGGGCGGTTTTCATGGTAATTTTTGCCATAGCGGCTCGCATGGCAAACATCGTTTCGAGTTTCTTCATCGTGGCCTCATTTGCAATATTCATTTGGTTAGTTAAAGTTGTGGCCACTTCGTCTAACTCTCGTCTTGTTATGGCGGCTCCGCCCTCGGAACCTTCCCCAACTTCAAATCGAGTGATAGGAGGAGTAGTTACACGATCGGTGATATTATCACCATTCTCGGCATTTTGATCTGTGAGCCTCTTTGGCGGTCTACCCGGTTTACCCATAGCTTAGGCAAAGGCTTGGAGTAGATCGTAGCGAAATAGGATGGGATCTTTTTAATGCAAGGCTTCAAAACTTGTGGAAGAATGAGAGAAGACAGAGGATTGAACCGACCCCACGGTGGGCGCCAATTATTGATCACAAAATTTGTATCAACACCAAGAATGCAAGATGCACTTCACAATATCCTCAAGAATAGTAAAAATGGAGCCAAAAATCAGAAAATTCAAGTAAGGGGAGACACAAAATTTTTATGGTGGTTCGATCAAATGTGATCTACATCTACTTTGCCAAATGATTCCATTATTGCATTTTGGATTACAAAGCAAACTTCATAATTCACCTCACTTTTCTCACTCTTCGACTTAGTAAAGTTCCTATGAGAGATATATAGGATCCTCCAAGTATGGATGTTGATAGAATCAATCCAAATTCTCTCACAAGTCTTGACGAATCATTATGTATTCATAATGAATCCGGAAATGAATCTTTGAATTGAAGTGTTTGAGACGATCAAATTACTTAGAAGAGTTGAGAATAGAGTTTAACAGCCCTCCGGGATCACCAAGAAGCCTCCCCCATTAAAGTGGAGTTGAACCCCTATTTATAGAAGTGAGGAATGAGTGTAATATGGCTTTCAGGATCTGGATCAGGGTGTTGAGTATTTACGAGAATGCCACAGCAGTTAATTGCCTATTTCCAAGCTTCTGCCCGATCCAAAGCCCCTCGAGCCGATTCAGCATGTTCCCATCCGATCCAGAACCTCTCGAGCCAGCGCAACACGCTTCAGCCCAACCCAGAACCTCTTGAGCCAACTTAATGTGTTTCTATCCGATCCAGTTGCTTCTCGTGTCGAACCAGATGGCACTGTCCGATCCAACCGCTTCTCGAGCCGCTCCAGATGCTACTGCCCGATCCAACTGCTTCTCGAGCCACTCCAGAATGCCTCTGCCCGATCCAACCTATTATGAAACTGACGGATCCGATGCCTTGTAAATTTTGTGGATAACAATTATTCTAATTTGACAAAAATGTATGATTTTTGTTCAACAAAATTATTTTGACAAAAATGAATATTTTTGTTTCAACTTTTACAATTTGGCAAAAACGACAATTTTGTTTCAACTTTTAGGTTTCAACAAAAATTGATAATTTTGTCTCACTATTTGGTTACAACAAAAATGATATATTTTTGTTTTCAATCCTTTTGTCACAACAAAATGATATATTTGTTTTCATCTATTTTATTATAATAAAAATGATATATTTGTTTACAATAATTTTACAATCACAAAATGAAATATTTGTTTTCATCAATTCTATAATAACAAAACGACATGTTAATTTTCACACAACATATACTGACAGAATGATAGTTTTATTTTAACACAACATTTACTAACAAAATGTTATTTTTATTTACATAGCATATTTCTAACAAAAATGTCATTTTTATTTTAATAACATTTCTAACAAAGAGATGTTTTTATTCTAAATAAGCATTTCCAACAAAAGTGATGTTTTTATTCTAAATAAACATTTCCAACTAGAATGACATTTTTAACCTAAATAAACATTTCTAACTACAATATTATTTTTAATCTAAATAGACATTTCTAACCAAGATGACATTTTTATTACCACATGACATTTTCTAACTAAAAATGACACATTTATTCTAAATAAACATTTGTAATGAAAATGACATGTTTATTCTAAATAAAAATTTCTAATAAAAATGACATGTTTATCTAATATAACATTTTATAACAAAATGGTATTTTTAATGTAATGCAACATTTTATCACCAAAATGACATTTTTAATCAAATGCAATATTTTATATTGGTAAATAAATATGATGACAAATAAATATATGAACTTTTATCAGTACACAATTTTTATTTTTTAATATGACAAGTAAATGTGATTATTTATTTGTACACAAACTTTAACGAACAACATATATAATTAACAAATGAATTTTTTCCAATTCATCAACCTGCTAAGGATGGCAAATTTCAACGAATAACATATATTTAGATCCGACCATTAGTCATAACCAAAATAAATCAACCAATCTTAATTTTATACGATGCATACATGTGTTGTATATAGCGATAATAACACAATCAATGATCAATTTAAATATATATATATATATATATATATCCAATTTTTTTATTTCAATCTTAAATCGAGAAATCTCACATTGATTTTTGTCTGAATTTCCAACGTGCTTTGATTCAGATCTGGTCAGTTCGAGGTTGTAGATCTCATTTCTGCAATTCCAAAGGATCTAGGTTTGTTTCAATTCTGTGTTCATATGTAAAAGATATCACCGTTTTAATATTATTACTTTAATAGATAATTAATTATATAATTAATTAAACTAATCCTTCTTCCTTATCAAATCCGTCGTTCTTCTCTTTTGTATGTTCTAGGAAGCCAAAAGGAAAACCGAACCCATCAATCGTCGATTAGGGCTCACCACCGCTCGTTCATCGAGCCACCAGCCGATGATCGGGAACCACCACGACAAAGCCCTCCGTGCCAACATCTACCGCCCCTAGCCATGATGAACTCGCGTCCATCGTTGCCTCTCGATTTAAGTTTGAACGTTGGCCCTTCGAAGGCCAAAATCCGCCGCCATGATGATCGAAAACCGATCATACCCGTACCATTTTGAAGATTGGAGATTGCTTTTCCATTTTGGTTTTGAATTCATGATTTTATTTTAAAACATTTAGAAGAGATTAAGGTATGAATTTATGAGCGTTGTGGCCATTAATTTCATACACGAGCCGACGGCTGTATCATTTAGCGGGACTAGGGTTTAGATTATTGTCCTATTTATAATATAATATTAATTTAATTCATTGATTTACCAAAATAGCCCGTTTATTCATAAAATCTCCAAATCCAGCCCAGCCAATGTTGCCCCCAGCCTAATACCCCTATTACGGACACAATGGACTAGGTCCCGTCAGCCTGTTTGCTTATCTCAGCCCACTTTTCTTAATTTTAAATTGTAAATCATTTAATTATTTAATTTGTTTGTACATTTTAATTAACTGGAGCCACATACAGACTCTAAAAATTCCAGAAAAATTATTTCTTGCTATGTTTTGATGATACGGTCCTAACAAAATTAACTTTGTTGAATTTGAAGACCGTTTGAAAAATGGCCATTTTCAAGTTGATTAAATTTGACTGAAATTGACAAAACACATTTTAGTTCGCCACGCTCACATATTGATTCCACAAATTATGAAAATTGGAATCTTGCGATAAATTGATATTCCGGATCCAACCAAAGTTGTTTCGTCGAAAACGGAGGTCGTTTACAAAACAACTATTTTTAATATTAATATATATATATATATATATATAAATTCTATAGCGACTATTTTGAATTTTAAACTGGGCATAACTTTTTAATCCCGTTATGAAATTTCAATTTTTCGGATTCGTTGGAAAGATATTATTAAACAGATTCTAATATTTTTGGTTTCACTAAAATCCGAGTTATTTTGCATCCTGTACACTCAGTCAAAGTTCAAATTCAAATTTTCAAACTACCGTGCTATTTCTAACTCCTTTTATAATTAAATTAAAATTTTCCCTTCTAACTTCAATTTAAATAATTTTTTTAGTCATTGTTATTTAAAATAAATTATTTTAAATATTAAAATTCCATTAAAATTTCTAAAATAATTTTTTTAAATTGGTTCCAAAATTCCGGATTGTTACATTTATAAACCTGAAACAATATCGAATGGAATTTAAAATTTTATAAATGCATTATTACAACGAATCTAATCAAACGAACAATATAATTTTATTATCAATCAACATAGTTTATGTGTACAAATATAACAAAAGACTAACATATATAACAAAAGACAAACATATATACATATAAATCAATTGTGGTATCTACTTGCGTATGCTGGAATGAAAATGCATGTGTTTGTCGGATATAGCATGGCTGGAATACATGCTACATGGATGACACAATGTAAGTTCATTGAAATCAGTCGGTCCATCAACAAGTCCTTCCCTTGCCAATCCAAAGTCAAAAGGCTTGGGTTTGAACTCCTTATCCTGCAATGAAATCCCTATAAATTACCTATCATCAAATGCACGAATGTTGTGGCCAAGATATACAAATGAGTTGTATGTATATCAAGTATATGTTTCCTGCTATATCAACATGTAGGTTTACCTGAACTTCCAGGCCTTCATGGAAGTAAGCCAAAACTGAGCCACTCATACAACCAGCATCCTGTTAATAAAATAACATTTAATAACGATTTTAAAGTGTGTACCGCATAAAAAACAAAACTGAAGACTGCATGTTAAACCTTAGTTATTATTATTTTTCCCTTTGCTATCTCCTACAACTTTTCTAACAATATTTGTTTAATTTCCAGCAATAGTATTGCATTTTGTTCTCTGATGCAACTCCAAAATGAATCCAATACAACCTTAGTTACCATTATTTATGAAGTTATTAGTAAAATAAATAAATGTGTAAAGCTAAGGTATGACACTGTTAGACAGACGAAAGAGATAACAGAAAAGGAGCACTTGACAGAAGCACTAAAGGAGATTGTTTAATGAAAAGACCACGCTTTGTAATGTTGTGAAAGAGAAACTTAACGGGTGAAACTGGCATGAAAAAAGATTATTAGTTTGTTATTACTAACAACATTGTTTACATATATATATTACTTCAAAATAAAATTGTAACTTGAGACCGTGACTATATAACAACAATAGTAGTTTGGGAACACGATATACTAGTACAACTTTGAATCACATGTATTATAGCAGCATAAATGCAGTTACAAAATACATATTATCAGTGGTATGCATACAGTTCCTAACGTAGTCTGGCAACCAGTTCATTTTCTATATTTCTCAAAAGATTACAATGGAATTTGTTGTATTTCTTTTAAGTGGATGACATCACTCTAGTGTCTGAATATTACAGTGGAATTCGTCTTTGCTATCCCCTGTGCGAAGGATGGACCTCTTCATAGTTTATGTTAATAATAGTAAGAGTTTAGTAATTTTCTATAAATTTAATAACTTATGGTAATAAGTTTTGTCAGTTCAGTTATTTGAGGCAATATTTGATCCATCAAACGACTTTTGCAACAACAATTAATGATTACAGAGGATAGTAAGTCAACTTTGGCTGCAATGGTTGAAGCTATAAAGCTTTGATTATTAACAATAGATATATTAGTGCGCACCATGTAAAGTTAACACTATTTTATTTTGGGTGTTATATTTCCCATCATATATGGGCCTTACGACAGAGCAGTATCCAAGTTATTAACTAAAGCATTTCCAGTCGATTGAGTTAATAATGATCAGTTTTCTATTTCCAGCCTCCACTCATCCTAACAAGCAAAAGCACAAGGCTTTGTGATTTTGGTTAGCTGATTAATAGAAAACCAACTAAAAATTATATATTTTTCCTTAATAACGTTGGGGTCTGTTCATTCTCCATTGTGAAAGTATTCACCTTATCCCAAAGCATTTTTTGTTAAGTGAAAGTGCTTGATCTACCCCCAACATCACTTTGTCTCAAAGCATGTTTACCTTTTCTGTTAAATGAAAATGTTGCATAATTATTTAAGAAATTGATGTTACCGTAGTTAGAAAATGTTGGGAAATATATATATATAAGTATTAGGCTCATGCCTCTAATAAGTTTCAAAATTAGGCACACATCCGGTCCTAAACTTATTGTAAAATACATCCCTATTTTTTGAAAATTCATTAAAAAAATATAAAAAAATCATGTAAATTCGAATTTAAATAAAACAAGTAAACGTAAAAGAATTCATGAGTTAAAACAATTGAAAAACACACCAAAACCCAAAATAACAACGAAACTGCAGTTAATTGCATCAAAGAATGCATATATTTGAAACTGTTTCATACATGTATGCAACTATTGCAGTGATGCATTTGTGTTAACTTTTATGCATGCATGTATGCATATAATACAAAACAAATGCATACAGGTATGTAAAAATTCGTGGTCATGCATATAAGTTCATATCTATTTGCATACATGCATGCAAGTATTCAGAATAAATGCACACATGTATGCAACAATCTGTAAACATGAATATCAGTTCACGTTTACTTGCATCCATATATGCAAGAAAACAATATACTTGCACACATGCATACAAATATTCATGCAGATTTTTCAACGTGGAATCTGCATGAATTATTTGCGTGTATGTATGCAAATATTTAGAACAGTTGCATGCATATATGCAAGAATTCATGTAGATTTTTGATGTAAATTGCATCAAGAATAGTTGTATGCATGTATGCAACAATTGGTTTACTTGCATACATGTATGCAAAAAAAAAAAAAAAAAAAAAAAAAAAAAAAAAAAAAAAAAACCTATGGTCTTCTGGTAACATTTGCATTTTTTTTAGTGTACAGTGCTATTTTTTTTGATAAAAAACATGCAACATAAATTCTAGGGACTTGCTTTACAAAAGAAAGATGGGAGAGATGTCGTTCCTATTTCCAAAATTTTCCATGGCACCCTATCTTATAGCACTCCTTTTGCCTCTCATTGTGATCCACTCGTTTATATTTAAAAAAGTTAGTGGAGGGAGAGAGATTTAGTGGAAGAAGAGAGAAAGAGGATTGTGTGGTGGAAATTAGGAGGGCTAAAGGGGTGCTATACTATTTGGGGTGCTCATGATCCTACCTCATATATATATATATATATATATATATATATATATATATATATATATATATATATATATATGTAAAATACTCAACTGAGTACCAAATTCAAAGCCAACAGATCAAACATCAAACTTGAATCTGTTGAATGGATTCAACACCATGCATGCACCAAAGCAATTTAGGCAGCACACATTCTGTGATTATATTAAACAATGATAAAGGTTTTATATTACCGTTTGAAAGTTTTATATTTGATATGACCGTTCATCTGTACATTGTTAACTTTCTATTTGTTATCACAGGATTGTTGATTAGCACTATGGCACCTTAGGTTTTTTCATTGTTGTGACATTATTATTTGAATTGTAGCACATTTGTTTGTGTGATTATATTGAATATTTTTTTCTAGTAACTCTAGTGTTGTTGTTTTACTGAAAAATAATTAGGCTAAGGGTGATAGACTAAAGAACGAGCTTGAGAAACAATCTTGTGATTATATTGAATATTAGACGTACAGGAAATGTGTATACTGTGACTTAGTAGCTGAAGTCCTAAGTCCTAGTCAAATTCCATTTGCAATTAAGTTTGCATATTACTGTATTTAATACATTTTGTTTTACACTACTTTCATCCAACCAAGAAGACAAAAAAATAAACAAAGAAAGTTAACTATATATTATTAGACATGGATAAATTAACCATATACAATTAGTGAAGTTTGCACCAACCAATATAATCAGTTAGCCCACATAGTAGATAACTTCTGCATGTTTGAATTATACATGGAATACATTCATATTTATGAAATTAACAATGGACTAATGTTATTTTCTGGTTTGAGCCATTCAAAATGAAAAGGATCAATTAAGGAAGCTAATCACACTATATATTTCATAGGGAAAAAGGAAAGAACAATGACAAATTAAAAAAAAGAAGCATACCTGCAAACCCTTTTGATTTAATCTCTTAACTGGAACAGAAATCTTATCGCAACTACCATTGGAAGGCATCCTTTATAAACACTTCCAAATCCCCCTTTTCCAATTTTAAGCATTCTCTTGAAACCATTAGTAGAATTTATCAAATCATTTAACTGGAACGCTCTAAAGTTTATTTACTCTCACTTCATATAAAGCATTAACGCTTCGTTGTGATGAAGCTCTAGCCAACGACAGTGGTAATTCCCACACATGAAACCAAAACACATATTATACCATAGCTTCTACTATCCCTGCAATTCCCTTGTAACCAGTCAACAACATTCACCCATAACCATCCACACTCCAGTAGAGTTCACCCAAACACCACAAAATTGTTCCACCACTACAATAACCCAAAATCATCATTACTTCATCATCGTAAATCACCGCTACCACCTAAATCTGAACCCCGAAATTGACCTCCTTCAGGTCACAACTCCACTTCACTACTAGTCATCACCACTCTTTTAACAACCAGAAACCACTGCTCGCGTTTTCATCTACACAATAATCGAAATCCAATCGAGACTACAAAATCAGTCGCCTCTTAATCGATTTCAATTCGATTGCTGACAATTCTGCAAAGAGAAAATCATTTATTTTACAGTTAACTGAGAAGAAAGAGGACAAGGTGTGTCGCATCTTGGTGAAAATCATGACACGGTTAAGGTTCAGATCGAAACTTTTAGATTTGGATCGTGGTATCTCTCTCTGCATTTTTAGTAGCGGGAAACAGTAGGAAAAAAATTAGAAAATGAAATCAAAGAAGTTAGACAATGCGATTTCAGATTCGAGAAAGAGGAAAAGATGAAATGATAGAAAGCAATTAGAGAACGAAATGGAGATGTGAAGGATTGAAAAGTTAGATGGAAATGAAATAGTGACGCTATATAACTGTTATTCAACGATTACGTGATTATTTTGCACCTACTGTAAGAGAATCATAAATTATTTTGCGTACACCACCAAAACAGTCAAATTCTTGTACCAGAAAAATAAACTTAAGATGATCGTTTTTGACTCATGGTGGCAAAGGCTACCAATTATATTAAGATATTGGTATATAGAATGTATTATATTTTTCAAAAGTCTGTGGCTGAATTGATGATTAGCTATAGAGAAATAAAGATGTACGAATAAACCACTGCCCCAGTAGAGAATGATCATTCAATGAGCTAATCCTATTTAGATACACTAAGATAATTAACAATAACAAATTATTATATTCAAAAAATTAAATATTTTCAAATTTCAAATTATGTTTATCTTATTAATTATATTTATTAGCTATTACTTATTAACAATAAATGACAAAATATATTAATTAACAGTTACTTATTTATTTCGAGTTTATATGTAAAGAGTTATTAATTATAGTTTTTTACTATTAAATATGACTTAGTAACTAATAATAATTAACAATAACAAGTAATTATGTATAAATGTTAAAATTTTATAAACTTTCATATTTTCTAAAATTTCTAATTCTATTTCACATTGTCATTTAATGAAAATAAAAAAGATCGAATTTTATGAATTATTCTAAATTTATTACAACATTTTAAAACTTTATTAAAATATTACTTCACACTATTAATTATTTAATGGTAATTATTAATTTTAAGTTTTTATTTATTAACAAATTATTATTAAATACTACCTATCAATTATAATTATTTATTAACTATTTATTAACAGTTACTTACATTAAATTATCAAATACAAAAATTTATTATGGATTATAGATTTTATTAATATTTCTTACTAATTATGATAAATGTTACTTATAATTATTAATATTTCTTACTAATTACGAATTATTAAATACTTTTATAATTATTGATTTTTATTTAACATTGATTTTTTAATAGTAATTATTATTATAAATTAATTATTAATTACGAAATATCACATTATAAGCTTAATTATATATTATTCTTAATTATTATACAATTACTTACTTATTGGAAATGATTAATTAACAATCAGTAAAAATTAAATATTAGGAATTACTTCTTTATAATTAAATATTACGTTTTCATTACTGAATATTACTTATTAATTAAATATTAAATGTAAAAAATTAAGTATCTAATATTTAATCATTATCATTAATCATTAGTCTAAATGGTTAAGTAATTATTTAAGTAAATTGTTTAGTAGTAATTATCAATTAATGTTTACTAAAAATTAATTGTTTAATACTAAATACTACCTACTGATTATTAAACATAAGTTCATTTTCAAACATTAATGTTGCTATTATAAATCTAATTTTTTATTAATATTTGATATTAACCATCAAATATTAATTATTTGATGTAATCGATAAAGTTTAACTGCAATTACATCAATTATTAATATTAAGCTTATTAAATAAAAATAAAAATTATTGATAATTTATAATAGTTAGTAATTATATATTATTTATTAGTTAATAATTACTTGTTTATGTACAGCCTAATTACTTAATAGTATTTATTGAAAATTATTAATCAATTGTTAACTATAAAATATTAATTATTTAATGGTGTTGTTGAATAATAATTTTTAATTGTTAATTATTAATCATTCTATAATAATTATTGATATTACTTATTAGTCATGAATAATTAAATTTTATTACAAATAATAATCACTAATTATTATAACTGACTAATTAAATATTACTCGTTAATTTAATATTATTTGTTAAATACTAATTACTACGTAATTGATATTAATTAGTTAAATATTTAAATTAATTAAAAAATATTAACAATAATTGCTAATTATAATAACTAACTATAATAAATTATAAAATAGAAAATTATTCATTCTACAATATTTATTAATCATTGTTAATTATAATAAATTATAAATAATGACATATATGAACGAGTAGTTAGGATTATTGATATGCGTATGTGCTTCAATTAAAATAATCAGTAATTGCTTCAATTTTTAAAGAACCGATGCAAACAACACTATTCGCTGTGATGTATTTGCATCGATTTCTCATTAATCGATGCAAACTGATGCAAATGACACTTCTTTCATCAGTTGTAAAGACAACCGATGCAAATAATATTATTTGCTTCACTGCATTTGCATTGGTTCCTCAGGAACCGATGCAGATAACACTATTTGCTTCAATGCATTTGCATCACTTTCTTCGGAAAAGACGCAAATAACGTTATTTCCTTCATGAGTAACGTTATTTTCTTCGGAACAGACGCAAATTGATGCAAATAACACTATTTGCATCAGTTGTGAATAACAACTGATGCAAATGAGGCGAAGCAGCAGGCATACTTTGTACTGGTGTATGAGACAGGTGTGAGATGAAGCAAATGGAAGTATAAAATTAAGTGCTAGGCAAAAAGGTACGTACTTAATTGAATATGAGATTTTATGAGCCTTTTGGGCAAGCCACTTGGCCTTTTGATTTTCTTTTTGAATGGAAAGGGCCTAGAGAGGTGATTTGTAATTGTACTGATTGTGCGTATAAAGGAGATGCTGGAGAAATTTTCCATAAATTTAAGGAGATAGAAAAATTCATGAAAAATAATAATTAGAAATCGATTTATTAATTATATAGAAAATTCTATAAGAGAATAAACATATAATGGAAATTTATAAGTGAAAAGTAAATTTATAAAATGAAATCTTGGGAAGTTGGAAGAAGAAATGTATACACGTTTAAAAGGGAATAATTGGTAGTATTTTGGTTTATCGTAACGATGTTTTACACATCATACGTTTTAACCCAAGTAAGTGTAATTTTGGAAATATAATAACGATTATTTCCTAAATATAGAAATGAATGGTTTCGTGGAAGGGATAAATAATTGGAAATGTTTTCCAATTACTAATAGAAGATATTTTCTAAGTATAAAAAATAAAAGAATGTGTGATATGGAAATGTTTTCCAAACATCGAAAGAGGCTAAGAGATTTGAAGAATATTTGGGTAATAGAAATTGAAAGGAAATTGGGAAATGATTTAATTAAATATAATTAAAAGGGCTTAGTGATTATTTAATAGTATTTCCTTTTGGGAATAAAACCTTTGGATGAATGGTTGTTTCTTTGATAGTTAAATAACCGAAGTGTTGACCATAAATGTTATCGTTGTCATACGGAGAGCCCAGTTCAATTTATTATCTGAAAACCATCCCGTATAGGCATAAGTGTTGAGAATTAAATTATATGAAGATAATTGAAGACAAGTGAAGTGCAAGGGCTGTTATGTTAATCCTAGGTAGAAATTGCCTAAAATGGATTGATGGGATGTTGCCTTCGTTTTGTCCAGTCCTAGGACAACTTGTATGGACGAATGTCTGATAGAGTATTTCTAAATGATCATGTACGTTGATTTTTAGAAATATACCAAGTTTGATGGTGAAGAAGGGAACTTCTTTTAACTTAACATCCAGAGTATATATGTGGATGTCAACTGGTGATTTGACGTATCTGACGATGTGGCATTCATAGTTAAAGAGATGGTCTAAAAGTTAATCATGACCTCAAGCCTCATCAACCGAGAAAAGACAAAAATCAAGCAAGCAACATGGTTATATGGGTCATACTCCTTAGGATGTATTATCACCTAATCTAGAGAAAACTCAATTAGTTTTTATTCTAACATTGTTGTATGCTTTCGGTAATGGTTGTTGATCACAATCGTTGGTGATATACATTTGATATACTTAAGTTGAATGAGTGGTCGGTCATGTGTGGTCAGGTTACAAGATGTTCTTGTTGAACCCAGTGTATTCCTCTCTAGATATACACTATCGGAAGGTGGTACCATACCTTGTCATAGTTGAAAATCCATTAATCTCCAATAAGCGCCCTGCGGTTTTAATTATATACAATGTATGTGGAGCAAGAGATGCTAATGTTCCACTAGATTGCTATTTATTAGATTTAGACGCTATTATAATATCAGGATAGTTTTGATACAAAAAATATTTTGGGTTATCGTAAGGTAAAACCCATCCATGTTTATGTGTGGATCGGTCTTACAATTACCTTTTCTTTTGAAAGGATTTTTAAAAGTTAAACCAAATGGTTAGAGTTTACTCACACCAGTCTTATGACTGACCCAGAGTTTATTTGTTTTGTTTTACCATAAACTCTTGGGTGCCCAAATTTGTACGGACAGTCAAGTAGTTCAGGTGTTTACAGATAACCTTGGAGGAGCTTGGTGCATGAGGCTTCATCGTTAATTATTAGAGTTTATTTCCTCTATGTTGTATATATGATGTACCCTGATGATGTATGCAAGTACAATTAAAATTTTATATACCAAAAGTTATTATATATGTGTGTATTATATTTTGTTCCGCTGCGATGTGAGATTCTGTGTTGTTTTTTCTGATTCCTCTTCTGTATTTTCTTCTTTACCCATAATGATTCGTATTTCTATGCAATTTGGGTTGAATGTATGGTGTATTTAGTCAACTCAGATGATACAGATTTGCGGGCCATTACAGGGGCTTCCATTCATATTCAACTTTTTGCCACATAATATTGTTAGTGTTACATCGAATGGGCACTTGGTCAAGAAATGTAAAATTAATATCAATCTCTACCAGCACTCTGGCATATGTAATTCTCGTAAATTCTTCAGTGATACTGTCCATTTTGATTAGAGATCCAAAAACTGAAGTGATACGACTAATAACTTTTTCCGTCCGAAAATCCAAATCAAGGTTTGAAAATCAAGTCCAAATTTGGAACGAATGGAGAAATTCTCAAGATAGCTTCATGCCCGGAACCTATTTCTTGATAATAATCATATTTTTTTTTATAAAAGTATGAACTTGCAGCTAAAATTTCTCACATTCTTTTGCATTGTCAAATTTGATTATGAAGAAACCGTTGTCTTTTGTAAATAGTTGATACACCCTTATAATTTCCAAACTCAATTTATGTAATCTTTCATGTATTTGTAATATGATTTAGTACCAATAATGTATAGAACAATTTTATTTTTCCATTTTCCCCTTGCTTTGCTAATCAATGTATCATTTACCTTAGCATATTTAATAGTATCTTTATTGCAAGGCTCATAGAATTTGAGTTACACAGCTTTAGTGTGGAATTTTTTTTGTTACAACTCTTATTTTTGGGCTATTTTGACTATAACAACTGTATATCGACAATATTATACACTAATAAGGATGTGCATATATACACAAAAACATGTGCATACGGCCAATTGAATCATGAATTCAGTCGGTTGATTGTTGAATGTTCAAAAATATAATATGAACATTCAACTGGCTGAATATTATGTTTTAGTGCATGTGCACAAAATTTTTAAATACTGATCACCTTTTAGCAGGTCAAAATTTATTTTCAACCATCTGAACTAAAAGGTTGCGACTTGTAACGACCCAGAAAATCTGAACCAATTTAAAAATTTTGAATTGGCTAAAATAATGGATTTTAATTATTTAAAATAAATATTTTAAATAATGGCAATGAAAAGTGAGTTGAATCGACAATTGAAAACGAATATAATTAATTATAATTATAAACAAGGCCTGAAGAGGCGCTGCAGTTTCAAAAATTGAATTCAAACTTTGTCGGACTGTACCGGGTGCAAAATAAAACGGATTTTAGTGAAACCTAAAATATTTATATCTGTTAGTGAATACCTTTCTAACGAATCTGAAAAATCGAATTTTCATAGCGGAAAGCAAAAGTTATGGCCGAATGAATTTTCAGACTGGTCGCTATGGAATTTATATAACCCGTGAAATTGGCCATTTTGCATACGACCTCGGAATTCGACGAAACCACTTTTGTTGGATCCGGGATGTGAAGTCATTGCTAGATTTCAAATTTCATAATTTTTGAAGCTAGTATGTGAGCGTGGCAAAGGAAAACGTGTTTTGATCAATTACAGTTAAATTGGATCGACCAGAAATGGGCCTTTTTGCAAACGGTCTCAGAATTCGACGAAACTAGTTTTGTTGGGACCGTATCGTCAAAACATAGCTAGATTTATTTTTCTGGAATTTTTCGAATCAGTTTGTGGCCCTGGCAAATTGAAATGTACGTTCAAATTAAATATTGAATGTTTTATATTTTAATTTGAAAGAAAACTAACTGAAACATTCGAATGAGCCTTCGAAACATATCCCATTATGTTCGGAAGATAGGTAATTAGCTAGGGGCGACAGTCGTTGGGTTTCGTTTGGAGTTCGGATGTAAAATCACTATTTTTTTGAAACTAAAAAAAATACGGTAAGTTTTCTTTTATTTTATTTTCTTTTATTTTATGATTTTTAGATTATATAAAAACTGATTTTCCTTTTTATAATAGGATTATGAAATAAAAATTCAATTTTTATGTAGATGATTTTAAGAAAAAAAGTTTGATTTTTATGAATAAGACTATGCATTGTTTTTCAAATATGAAACGAAGTTTAGATTTTTTAAAATAGAAAAGACGAGATATTTAAAATGGAAAAGATTTTATTCAGTTAAAAATATGATTTTTATATTTTTAAAGTATTAAAAATATAATCTTTACTATATAGAAGGCGTAAAAATATGATTTTTGATTGTGTAGAGAATTAAAAATATAAGTTTTACATGATAAAAATATTAAAAATATCATCTTTATAAGGGTAGCAAAATAAAGACGTGATTTTATAATGATATATTTGAAAAGGTGAAATCTTTATATTTGAAAAGGCGAAATCTTCATATAGAGAATAGCGAGGTAAAAATATAATTTTTATCTATATAGTAGCAATGTAAAAATAGAATTTTTATCCATATAGCGTGATAGTATAATAAAAATTTGATTTTTATATATTGAATAGTATAATAAAAATTTGATTTTTATATATTGAATAGTATTATAAAAATTTGATTTTTATATATTGAATAGCGATGTAAAAATTCGATTTTTAAATATATGAAGTGATTATAAAAATATGATTTTTAAATTGAAGTGAATAAATAAAAATGTGATTTTTATTTTAAAGGCATCAGTATATAAAAAGGTGATTTTTACATATGTAGTGAAAGCGGGCGACGAAAGTGATAAGAGGCGAGAACGACGAAGACTTCTACAAAAGAAGAGTCAAGATGATAGGATAGCTAATGGTGAGAATTTCTCACCTTTCAATTTCTTTTCTAGTTATATATATATATATATATATATATATATATATATATATACTAGGATGCAGACGGTGCTTTGTAACGACCCGGATTTTTCGCCATTTTATTTTGAACACTTAAATTTGTTTTAAATGTTGTGTTGATAATTTAAAAGGATTTTATAATGAATTTATTTATAAAAACGAAGTTTGAACGTTAATTTATAATATAATATAAAACGAGCTCGAAATCGCACGGCAGTTCGTAATATAGAGTTTTGAACTTCAACTGAGCATACAGGATTCGTTATAACTTGGATTTCTGTGAAACAAGACACGTTGGAACCGTATTGATTATAATTTTCATATGAAAGAGAAAAATCTAGATTTCGTGTTATAATTTGTTAGTTATGGTCAAATCAAATTTTGAAATAGTCGCTGTGGAAATCGTTATTTAAATTATACGCGTTAAAATAGCCGTTTTGCAAACGGACTCAGATTTCGACGAAATCAGTTTCATTGGGACCGTATCGTTAAATTATTGTACGGTGGTGAGTGGCGTGGAAAACCAATGTCGTATGTGACCACGGTAGCCGTAAACGCTCGTTCAGTGCAATTAAATTAATCCAACTGAATAAAGGGATATTAGAGTGTAACTTGAACAGATGATCGAATCAGGCCACGAAACCAGTTCCGGTGAATTCGTAGCATCGGATATAGTCAGGATAGGTATATAGTTTGTTATTTTTAGAGATCGGCAAATTTGGTGTTCAGAAGGGCATTGCGGTACGCGCCAAAAACAGTCTACCGGGGCAACAGTCTCAGAATGCGACGAAACTAGTGCCGTTGGGTTCGTATCGAAAAGTTATTGTCAGTGTTCGCAGTTTCAAGTTGATTTGATTTATCTGGTGATCATGAAAAATTTAAACGCGTGTTGATTTCTGGTTTTATAAAGGAAATTTTTCCAAACGATGTCGGAATTCAACGAAACTTGTGCCATTGGGTTCAGAATACCTTTTTACACCAAGATTAGCTTTTTCATCAGTAAACAGAAGCCGATCAAAATATTGTACAAATCTTATACAAATCTCTGTGAATCTTTTGAAATCTAAGCGTACTTGAGAGACGTGTCTTTCATTTTGAAATTCAGCACATCTTTGACTAAAGAGAATATGTATCGTACCAAATCTAAGCTCATGGCTAACTTCACACCCCGTACACATCAAACAAATCGCAACAACAAATCTTGGCTAGACCTTATCTTACCCAGACTTTGATTGAATTTTCTGTATACGTAAATATTAATATATATATATAAAAAAAAAACCTACTTTAGAAAATGCGTAGAAGTAGAATGCTATATGAATTAAGTTTTAATGTCATACATGAAGTAAGCATCGGCAACACCACATGGCAATTAAACCAAAACATCTAAATACCATAACATTGTCATCAGAGAACTTAACACTAACGAAATAGCTTACTACCTCAGTACATGCCTAAGCAATCTTATACTTTAAGCTTCAATATTTGACACCGTGGCCTTCAAGTAAAATACCGTGCTTGCCAATCTACTAAAGGGACCGTGCTTACCAAGGAATTCGAAATCGTGGGTAACACGTAACCGTGCGTACCAAGTTATTGCTCTCTATAAAAACAAACAAATAAGAAGCCGACCTCTTTCTTAGTTTCAGCCAACACGAAAAGCTCCTCCTTCAAAATCCAATTCGTTCCTTCTAAACCCATTATAAAATTCGAATAAAATATTATAAAACCCACTCTTTATAGCGTAACCCTAAATTGCATCAGCACCTTCATTCGGTGATCAACGTAATGCTTGCGCCTCCACCTAAAGAACCATTACCGTTCAACTGATCGATCTGACGGTTCTGGGCTAAGTCATCAACAGCAAAAAAAAGGGGCGCGTAGGGGTGGGAAGTCGATCTACAGTGGCGGCACACCGTATGGAGGTCGAAGGTGATGGGTTTCGAGCAATTTAGGGTTTTCGGAGATGGAGGTCTTGGAAAAGAAAGTTGCAGCAGTGGATCTGTTGAGGCGGAAGACATGTATTTGTGGGGTATTGCGGGGCAGTCTTGGATGGGTGAGTATGACGAGTGGTAAAGGAAGGGCGATGCTGTATTTTAAGGAGAAGCTATGTTTAAAGTTCTGGAAGAAGACGTACTGAGAGGACGAATGGTTCAAAAGTGTATGGGGGTGTCTATGATTTCATATGGGGCGGTGTTGGGTTAAATAGTGGAGCAAAGGAGGAGAACGAATGACTGGAAGTCGTAAGGATGGCCATGAGATGGTTACGGGATTTTATACAAGTGAGAGAAGATGGGGTGTGCGCAGGAACTATTTAAGGCAAAGGGTTCAATGATAAACTTGGTTCAATTAAGGGTGCTCTCGAGCCTGGTGTGATGAAAGAAGTGCACGATGGAGAAGAGGGTGCACTGTGAAGAAACAGTGTCAAAACTATGGGAAAGATGGTTTAACTTGAAGTGTTAACGTTATGAAGGGGACCCAATAGTGTATGCGGTTTTGAGGAAACAGAGGATAAAAGTGGACGAGTAAGCATGACCATAGGTGGGTTTGCTTCCAGGAGGAACAGTGGCTTTTTCTTTTTAATGGAAATAAGGGTAGATGAACCGAACGGAACTTATCACATTGAGACCATAATAACAAAATCTGCATTGTAGCACTAATGTGGCGGACGACAAGGTTACTGGAATTTCGGGAAGAAAAAAATCAAATGCTTGCTTGATTTTAAACGAAACCAAAGCAGAACTGGCAACTGGAAACGAGGTGAGTAACCTCACTAAACTCTGACTAGTTTACTTAAACGAGTTTTAAATTTTATTATAGTATTTCATACTAGGTGATTAATGTTTGGTTGGAATGGTTGATAGTTGATCGATTATCAATTCTGTTACCAGAATATTTCCTATTGATGTGATTAACATCTGTGGATGCAGGGAAACAGGTTGGAGGGATCCAACTGGATCCCTCAACATTTTATTTACTGTTTATTTGATGGTGATATATGTTATGCTACATTATCCATGGTTGAATTTGTGTGTTTGTTTACCCTGGCCGTAGGAACCTGGTATTTTAGATACCGTAAAATATCATCGAATGTGAAAAAGAAATTAGAATTTAAAAGCAGAGTTATTTCCAAATTAGAAATAATTTCTTTTTCATTTAGTTGCAAATGGAAACCTATTCCATTGGGTAAACCAAGAAAAATGTTATGAATAAAGATATAAATTAAGTGGATCATTAACCATTGGATAAATTAAAAGGTGAGTTCAAATATGAATGTATATTTGAAAGTGAGTATCGGTTTTGAAACCAATATTGGAAATGGATTTGAATTTAGCAAAGTACAGAGGAAAGTTTAAAGAAAGATTTTCAAATGCTTGAAGTAAAGGAATAATAGTTTAAAACAAGGAAATATTTTGCAAATAAAATGTATATAAAAAGGGGATTTATATTAAGTGGTTAGAAGAATGTATAGTTTATAAATATGTTAAAAGGGAGAACTTGAATTGTTTAAATTAAACAGAGTTTATAAATGGACAACGGAAGCGTGTGCGTCGCACACGGTATTTTATTCAAAACAGCAATCATAACGCTGTTGTTATAAGAAATGCTTTTATAATTTAAAACAACGATTATAACGCTGTCTTTGTAAGAAATTCTTTTATAAAACTAAACAGCGATTTTAGCGCTGTTGTTATAATAGATGTTGTTAATATATATACAGCAATTTTAGACGCTGCTGTTATAGTAAATGTCTTGGTAAATCTAAATAGCAATTTTAACGCTGCCGTTATAATAACTGTTTTAATAGCAATCTTAATGCTATGGTTATGATAAGTGTTTTATAAGGCTAGATAGCGGTTTTAACGCTGTTGTTGAAAGCAATGTTTGGTTTAAAGTTGTGAGCTCTGAATATTTCAAAGTGAATGATAGCAAGGGTTGGTTAGTGATATCGTTAATTAACGAATGATTTATGATTTAAGTCATAATAACGATGTTTATAACATCGGTAAATTCAAAGGGATTTAAAAATGTTTTCTAACTGGAGTAAAAGATATTTTCTCAATAAAGGAATTATATATATTGGAAATGGTTTCCAATATTCAAGTTAAGAAAATAAAAGTCATATTAAAGTTATTATATTTCGGATGCAGGGAGTTATAACATCATTGTTATAATCAAGTGATTCCTGAAAAGAAAGTGGATTCATAATCGAATCCGAGAGCAACGTAAGGAAGCGTGTTAAAAGATTGGAAAGATGAACCGTGTCTATTTCGAAGTTAAGAAATGTCGTTCGGTTAACGTCTGAGAGGTAATTATACCCCAACTTGATTGACCTTAGTTTTAACTAAGAAGTGGATAAGGTTCGAGAATGGAAGTGATTAAGTGGATTTAGTAAATGAGTGAAATGGTGAGTTGGCATAGCGATGTTTATTCAAACATCTGTTTAAAGCAAAAATGAAGGAGATTTGGAAACGTTTTTCCAAATGAGAGTCAGAAATGTTTTCTGAATATAGAGTACAGATAATGGAAATGTTTTCCAATGTTAATAGAATATATTTTCTAAATATATTAAATAAGGAATGTAAATGAAAGTGAAAAGGGAAATGAATAAATGAATGAACTAAAAGGGATAAACGTTGAATGATGTTTGGTCGATAGAATTTCCTTCTGGAAATAATATCATTGTTTGCACACCGACATGTTTTCATTTGATAGTTAAATCACCGACTATCAAAGTTTTGACCATTTTAACGTTGTTAATATGGAGAGACCGGTTGGATTATTATCCAGAGAACCACTCCGTATTGACATAAGCGTTGCGAATCAAGTATGCTGAATATCTTGAAGACGGAGTGAAGTGCAAGGGCTATCCTGTTTACGGGTTAGTGCCTTCGGTTTGTCCAGACCCAGGACAACTTGTATGGACGAGTGTCTGACAGAGTATTTCCAAAGGGGGTTACGTACGTTGATTCCTTCAAACGTACGAAGTTGGTGGCATAGAAGGGAAACTTCTTTAGCCTAACAATCTGAGTATTTTTGGGGGAATCAATTAGTGATTTCCGATGGATCTGACGATGTGGCATTCAAAGTGAATGGTGGCCAGATGTTCTGGAAGATAATTAAAACCTCAAGCCTCATCAACCCGGAAGTGGACAAAAATCGGGCAGGCAGCATGGCTATGTGGGTCGCACCCATTAGGATGTATGATCACCTATCTAGAGAAATTCCTTTTGTTCTTAAATCTATCGATGCTGTCCCTTATCGGGAGACGGTTGCTGATCCCAACCGTCGGTGATATACATTCGATACACTCAAGCGAAATGAGTGGTCGGTCATGTGTGGGCCGGGTTGCAAGATGTTCTTGTTAAACCCAGTGTATTCGTCTCTAGAGATACACGTTCGGAAGGTGGTCCCATACCTTGTCAAGTTGGAATCCAATCTCCAATAAGTACCTACGAGTTTGATTGTATATTATATATGTAAAGCGTGAGATGCAAGCGCTCTACTAGATTTTAATTACTTGTGATTAGACATTATTATAATATCAGATAATATATGATTTCCAAAGTGTTTTGGGTTATCGTAAGGTAAAAACCATCCGTGTTTATGTGTGGATTGGTCTTACGATTATCATTTCTTTCGAAAGGATTTTGAAAGTTAAACAAATGGTTGGAGTTTACTCACACCAGTCCCATGACTGACCCAGAGTTTATTTTGTTTGTTTTCCCTAAACTCTTGGGTGCCCAAATTTGTACGGGCAGTCAAGTAGTCAGGATTTTACAGATTCACCTGAAGGAGATTCAAGCAGGAGGCTTCACCTGTCAGCTATAGACTATCATATTTTCCGCTGTGTACTATGTTGTATCTGGAAACAGGTGTTTATAACTGTTCCAGGAATAATTGTTGTGCTCTGATAATGGTACGTATATATACAGTTACTGATTTGCATTTCAAAAATTATGTTATTTAATATATTTTATTCGTTCCGCTGTGAGTTTGTGATCTTCGTTTTCTTCTATTCTAAAAATTCTTTCTTTCTACTTCTCACCCTCTAACTTCTTTCTAATAATGGTTCGTATTTCTGTGCAATTTGAGTTGGACGTGTGGTGTTATTAGTCGACTCAAAGGGTACGGATTTTCGGGTCGTTTCATTTGGTATCAGAGCTGAAGGTTAAGTTATTACCTTGGCTCTGTGGCGTAACTCAATAGAGATAGGGTTAGTAATACCCTAGGTTGAGTTTGAGTGTATATATACGAGAGAGCGTATTTGTAGATTTGATATAAAAATTGTTTTATATTGTGTTGGCTGGTTTGTTGAGTGGTTTATGAATTCTGGTCGATACAGGATGTACAACCGTATCGATAGGTGTTTCTAAACTCTCGAACAGAACAAATCGACTCAGTATTGTTTTAAAGTGGGTAAGTGATATAATTTGCCCAAAAGTTATTTTGATATAAAGGGATAATTTTCTGAAATTATCAAATGTGTTGATTGTTATTACAATCAAAGGAAATTATAAAATATTGAAATGGTTGTATAAAACCAAATTGAATTTGTATAAGAATAAGATATACAAATAAGCTGAACTAAAATTTAATTCAAACCATAATTTGAATATAAATCCCGGATATTTTGAAAATATTCCTTGAAGTATTTTAAAGGTAATATAGCATTGGTTTGAAGAGATTTTTGAATAAGAATGGTTTAAATGGATTTTAAAAGCGATTAAGCATTGAAATCACTTCAGGGGCGAGAAAATAGTACTGATAATGGGTCGCGACATTATCGATATTCATTTTCAAGTTTCTGAGTGATGGATTGCTACCATAAGTAATTTGGGAATAAAAATTGTTTGTAAAGGACAAGTTGTTTTAGAAATTCAAATGCTTTGAATTGAGCCGATTATAAATATATGTGTATAAATATATATGATTTTCAAACTAATTTGAAATAAAACTCGGGGATTTGAATCCTGAATTAAAGTTTAACTTGTGTAAGTTGTAGAAATTGAAATGGTGGAAGTAAATCAATGAATTGAAATTTAACTTTAGATAAATAAAATTGGATTAAATTAGAGATAATCCAGAATGAATTAAACAAAGAGAAAGGCTTGAAATTGGAATTAATAAAGTGAACTCGACTTATGAATAAGAAAGTTGAATATATTGGATGTTGTTGAATGGGATTGAATTGGATTCAAGGATAATAAGTGGATTGATTTAAATAGAAATCAGATTTGAATTGATAGAATGGAAGTGACTAATCAGGGGTTGATTAGAGATCTGACAATTGGAAGGTTGGATTTATTTGAAACCAACTGGAAATGGATATATGTATGCTGAGCAGATATTGAATGGAAGAAAGTGCAAGAGATAGAATTATGCCCGACAAAAAGGTACATGTTTACAATATTGTTTGGGTTTGATGATTTTATGAGCCTATGAGGCAAGCCACTTGACTTTTTGATTTTCTTTTGGATTGGGAAGACCTAAAAAGGCAAGTTGTGGTTGTACCGATTGAGCCGTGCAGAGGAGATACTGCCAAAAATTTTCAGAATTTAAATGTAGGAAAATTTTCAGAATTTTTGAAAATTTTCATTAGTAAGGATAAATAAATATTTAATTGAAATAAATTGGTCCAGTTTTAAGAAGTAATCAAAAAGGGTTTTTGAACCTAGTTAATAAGGTATGTGGTATTTTCCCTACTTAGCAATTTCGAGGACGAAATTATTTTAAGGGGGAAGGAATGTAACGACCCGGATTTTTCGCCATTTTATTTTGAACACTTAAATTTGTTTTAAATGTTGTGTTGATAATTTAAAAGGATTTTATAATGAATTTATTTATAAAAACGAAGTTTGAACGTTAATTTATAATATAATATAAAACGAGCTCGAAATCGCACGGCAGTTCGTAATATAGAGTTTTGAACTTCAACTGAGCATACAGGATTCGTTATAACTTGGATTTCTGTGAAACAAGACACGTTGGAACCGTATTGATTATAATTTTCATATGAAAGAGAAAAATCTAGATTTCGTGTTATAATTTGTTAGTTATGGTCAAATCAAATTTTGAAATAGTCGCTGTGGAAATCGTTATTTAAATTATACGCGTTAAAATAGCCGTTTTGCAAACGGACTCAGATTTCGACGAAATCAGTTTCATTGGGACCGTATCGTTAAATTATTGTACGGTGGTGAGTGGCGTGGAAAACCAATGTCGTATGTGACCACGGTAGCCGTAAACGCTCGTTCAGTGCAATTAAATTAATCCAACTGAATAAAGGGATATTAGAGTGTAACTTGAACAGATGATCGAATCAGGCCACGAAACCAGTTCCGGTGAATTCGTAGCATCGGATATAGTCAGGATAGGTATATAGTTTGTTATTTTTAGAGATCGGCAAATTTGGTGTTCAGAAGGGCATTGCGGTACGCGCCAAAAACAGTCTACCGGGGCAACAGTCTCAGAATGCGACGAAACTAGTGCCGTTGGGTTCGTATCGAAAAGTTATTGTCAGTGTTCGCAGTTTCAAGTTGATTTGATTTATCTGGTGATCATGAAAAATTTAAACGCGTGTTGATTTCTGGTTTTATAAAGGAAATTTTTCCAAACGATGTCGGAATTCAACGAAACTTGTGCCATTGGGTTCAGAATACCTTTTTACACCAAGATTAGCTTTTTCATCAGTAAACAGAAGCCGATCAAAATATTGTACAAATCTTATACAAATCTCTGTGAATCTTTTGAAATCTAAGCGTACTTGAGAGACGTGTCTTTCATTTTGAAATTCAGCACATCTTTGACTAAAGAGAATATGTATCGTACCAAATCTAAGCTCATGGCTAACTTCACACCCCGTACACATCAAACAAATCGCAACAGCAAATCTTGGCTAGACCTTATCTTACCCAGACTTTGATTGAATTTTCTGTATACGTAAATATTAATATATATATAAAAAAAAAAACCTACTTTAGAAAATGCGTAGAAGTAGAATGCTATATGAATTAAGTTTTAATGTCATACATGAAGTAAGCATCGGCAACACCACATGGCAATTAAACCAAAACATCTAAATACCATAACATTGTCATCAGAGAACTTAACACTAACGAAATAGCTTACTACCTCAGTACATGCCTAAGCAATCTTATACCTTAAGCTTCAATATTTGACACCGTGGCCTTCAAGTAAAATACCGTGCTTGCCAATCTACTGAAGGGACCGTGCTTACCAAGGAATTCGAAATCGTGGGTAACACGTAACCGTGCATACCAAGTTATTGCTCTCTATAAAAACAAACAAATAAGAAGCCGACCTCTTTCTTAGTTTCAGCCAACACGAAAAGCTCCTCCTTCAAAATCCAATTCGTTCCTTCTAAACCCATTATAAAATTCGAATAAAATATTATAAAACCCACTCTTTATAGCGTAACCCTAAATTGCATCAGCACCTTCATTCGGTGATCAACGTAATGCTTGCGCCTCCACCTAAAGAACCATTACCGTTCAACTGATCGATCTGACGGTTCTGGGCTAAGTCATCAACAGCAAAAAAAAAGGGGCGCGTAGGGGTGGGAAGTCGATCTACAGTGGCGGCACACCGTATGGAGGTCGAAGGTGATGGGTTTCGAGCAATTTAGGGTTTTCGGAGATGGAGGTCTTGGAAAAGAAAGTTGCAGCAGTGGATCTGTTGAGGCGGAAGACATGTATTTGTGGGGTATTGCGGGGCAGTCTTGGATGGGTGAGTATGACGAGTGGTAAAGGAAGGGCGATGCTGTATTTTAAGGAGAAGCTATGTTTAAAGTTCTGGAAGAAGACGTACTGAGAGGACGAATGGTTCAAAAGTGTATGGGGGTGTCTATGATTTCATATGGGGCGGTGTTGGGTTAAATAGTGGAGCAAAGGAGGAGAACGAATGACTGGAAGTCGTAAGGATGGCCATGAGATGGTTACGGGATTTTATACAAGTGAGAGAAGATGGGGTGTGCGCAGGAACTATTTAAGGCAAAGGGTTCAATGATAAACTTGGTTCAATTAAGGGTGCTCTCGAGCCTGGTGTGATGAAAGAAGTGCACGATGGAGAAGAGGGTGCACTGTGAAGAAACAGTGTCAAAACTATGGGAAAGATGGTTTAACTTGAAGTGTTAACGTTATGAAGGGGACCCAATAGTGTATGCGGTTTTGAGGAAACAGAGGATAAAAGTGGACGAGTAAGCATGACCATAGGTGGGTTTGCTTCCGGGAGGAACAGTGGCTTTTTCTTTTTAATGGAAATAAGGGTAGATGAACCGAACGGAACTTATCACATTGAGACCATAATAACAAAATCTGCATTGTAGCACTAATGTGGCGGACGACAAGGTTACTGGAATTTCGGGAAGAAAAAAATCAAATGCTTGCTTGATTTTAAACGAAACCAAAGCAGAACTGGCAACTGGAAACGAGGTGAGTAACCTCACTAAACTCTGACTAGTTTACTTAAACGAGTTTTAAATTTTATTATAGTATTTCATACTAGGTGATTAATGTTTGGTTGGAATGGTTGATAGTTGATCGATTATCAATTCTGTTACCAGAATATTTCCTATTGATGTGATTAACATCTGTGGATGCAGGGAAACAGGTTGGAGGGATCCAACTGGATCCCTCAACATTTTATTTACTGTTTATTTGATGGTGATATATGTTATGCTACATTATCCATGGTTGAATTTGTGTGTTTGTTTACCCTGGCCGTAGGAACCTGGTATTTTAGATACCGTAAAATATCATCGAATGTGAAAAAGAAATTAGAATTTAAAAGCAGAGTTATTTCCAAATTAGAAATAATTTCTTTTTCATTTAGTTGCAAATGGAAACCTATTCCATTGGGTAAACCAAGAAAAATGTTATGAATAAAGATATAAATTAAGTGGATCATTAACCATTGGATAAATTAAAAGGTGAGTTCAAATATGAATGTATATTTGAAAGTGAGTATCGGTTTTGAAACCAATATTGGAAATGGATTTGAATTTAGCAAAGTACAGAGGAAAGTTTAAAGAAAGATTTTCAAATGCTTGAAGTAAAGGAATAATAGTTTAAAACAAGGAAATATTTTGCAAATAAAATGTATATAAAAAGGGGATTTATATTAAGTGGTTAGAAGAATGTATAGTTTATAAATATGTTAAAAGGGAGAACTTGAATTGTTTAAATTAAACAGAGTTTATAAATGGACAACGGAAGCGTGTGCGTCGCACACGGTATTTTATTCAAAACAGCAATCATAACGCTGTTGTTATAAGAAATGCTTTTATAATTTAAAACAACGATTATAACGCTGTCTTTGTAAGAAATTCTTTTATAAAACTAAACAGCGATTTTAGCGCTGTTGTTATAATAGATGTTGTTAATATATATACAGCAATTTTAGACGCTGCTGTTATAGTAAATGTCTTGGTAAATCTAAATAGCAATTTTAACGCTGCCGTTATAATAACTGTTTTAATAGCAATCTTAATGCTATGGTTATGATAAGTGTTTTATAAGGCTAGATAGCGGTTTTAACGCTGTTGTTGAAAGCAATGTTTGGTTTAAAGTTGTGAGCTCTGAATATTTCAAAGTGAATGATAGCAAGGGTTGGTTAGTGATATCGTTAATTAACGAATGATTTATGATTTAAGTCATAATAACGATGTTTATAACATCGGTAAATTCAAAGGGATTTAAAAATGTTTTCTAACTGGAGTAAAAGATATTTTCTCAATAAAGGAATTATATATATTGGAAATGGTTTCCAATATTCAAGTTAAGAAAATAAAAGTCATATTAAAGTTATTATATTTCGGATGCAGGGAGTTATAACATCATTGTTATAATCAAGTGATTCCTGAAAAGAAAGTGGATTCATAATCGAATCCGAGAGCAACGTAAGGAAGCGTGTTAAAAGATTGGAAAGATGAACCGTGTCTATTTCGAAGTTAAGAAATGTCGTTCGGTTAACGTCTGAGAGGTAATTATACCCCAACTTGATTGACCTTAGTTTTAACTAAGAAGTGGATAAGGTTCGAGAATGGAAGTGATTAAGTGGATTTAGTAAATGAGTGAAATGGTGAGTTGGCATAGCGATGTTTATTCAAACATCTGTTTAAAGCAAAAATGAAGGAGATTTGGAAACGTTTTTCCAAATGAGAGTCAGAAATGTTTTCTGAATATAGAGTACAGATAATGGAAATGTTTTCCAATGTTAATAGAATATATTTTCTAAATATATTAAATAAGGAATGTAAATGAAAGTGAAAAGGGAAATGAATAAATGAATGAACTAAAAGGGATAAACGTTGAATGATGTTTGGTCGATAGAATTTCCTTCTGGAAATAATATCATTGTTTGCACACCGACATGTTTTCATTTGATAGTTAAATCACCGACTATCAAAGTTTTGACCATTTTAACGTTGTTAATATGGAGAGACCGGTTGGATTATTATCCAGAGAACCACTCCGTATTGACATAAGCGTTGCGAATCAAGTATGCTGAATATCTTGAAGACGGAGTGAAGTGCAAGGGCTATCCTGTTTACGGGTTAGTGCCTTCGGTTTGTCCAGACCCAGGACAACTTGTATGGACGAGTGTCCGACAGAGTATTTCCAAAGGGGGTTACGTACGTTGATTCCTTCAAACGTACGAAGTTGGTGGCATAGAAGGGAAACTTCTTTAGCCTAACAATCTGAGTATTTTTGGGGGAATCAATTAGTGATTTCCGATGGATCTGACGATGTGGCATTCAAAGTGAATGGTGGCCAGATGTTCTGGAAGATAATTAAAACCTCAAGCCTCATCAACCCGGAAGTGGACAAAAATCGGGCAGGCAGCATGGCTATGTGGGTCGCACCCATTAGGATGTATGATCACCTATCTAGAGAAATTCCTTTTGTTCTTAAATCTATCGATGCTGTCCCTTATCGGGAGACGGTTGCTGATCCCAACCGTCGGTGATATACATTCGATACACTCAAGCGAAATGAGTGGTCGGTCATGTGTGGGCCGGGTTGCAAGATGTTCTTGTTAAACCCAGTGTATTCGTCTCTAGAGATACACGTTCGGAAGGTGGTCCCATACCTTGTCAAGTTGGAATCCAATCTCCAATAAGTACCTACGAGTTTGATTGTATATTATATATGTAAAGCGTGAGATGCAAGCGCTCTACTAGATTTTAATTACTTGTGATTAGACATTATTATAATATCAGATAATATATGATTTCCAAAGTGTTTTGGGTTATCGTAAGGTAAAAACCATCCGTGTTTATGTGTGGATTGGTCTTACGATTATCATTTCTTTCGAAAGGATTTTGAAAGTTAAACAAATGGTTGGAGTTTACTCACACCAGTCCCATGACTGACCCAGAGTTTATTTTGTTTGTTTTCCCTAAACTCTTGGGTGCCCAAATTTGTACGGGCAGTCAAGTAGTCAGGATTTTACAGATTCACCTGAAGGAGATTCAAGCAGGAGGCTTCACCTGTCAGCTATAGACTATCATATTTTCCGCTGTGTACTATGTTGTATCTGGAAACAGGTGTTTATAACTGTTCCAGGAATAATTGTTGTGCTCTGATAATGGTACGTATATATACAGTTACTGATTTGCATTTCAAAAGTTATGTTATTTAATATATTTTATTCGTTCCGCTGTGAGTTTGTGATCTTCGTTTTCTTCTATTCTAAAAATTCTTTCTTTCTACTTCTCACCCTCTAACTTCTTTCTAATAATGGTTCGTATTTCTGTGCAATTTGAGTTGGACGTGTGGTGTTATTAGTCGACTCAAAGGGTACGGATTTTCGGGTCGTTTCATGCTTAGTAGCACCCGACACAATCATCCACAGACCATGGACTTGTTTGTTTGGTTGCATAGATTAGTTAGATGATTTGATTTGAATTTAGTTGTTTGGTGATTTTGATTGATGTGTGAATGGCGTGGGCCTTCACTAGACCGGGGATAAGGCTAAGCCTCGTCCCGTTTCTAGTATCGTGCCGTTATGCCGCCGAAATTTTCTAAAATATGTTAGAAAAATAAAAATATCAATTTTATTGAATAAATGAACTGAATAGAAATTCATGTGTTAAAATAAAATGTTTTATCGTTAAAAATTTAGTTTTTAATGTGAAAGTGAATAAATAAATATTTATAAACAAATCGGCCGATTTGTTTATATACACTGATTTGACTGATATTGATTGGGTCGATAAATTTTACACATCGCCCAACTGCACAACTAAATCTGTGTTTGATTGTTTGAAACCCCACACGGGTGTTGGGATGAAATTTGAAGTTCACTCATCCTGATTGATTAAATGTGTCGATCAATTGATTGACAGGCTGTTATAAGCGTTAGATATCTATATTTGATGCTTATACAGTGTAGTGCACTTTGGTTGATGGTTGATTATTTTTCAATGCTATTATATACGTGTGATGTATGAAAATCCATATAATTAATATTATATGGTGATTGATTGGGCCTCATTCCAATTTAGAAAATAAAGAATATTATAAAATAAAGGTTCATGTGTTGACCGTACTCATTCGTTGAGATTAGTCATGTGTTGAACGAAATATTAATAATAAAATCTACATCTTTATCAATATAAAATAAAGGTTCATGTGTTGACCGTACTCATTCGTTGAGATTAGTCATGTGTTGAACGAAATATTTTAATAATAAAATCTACATCTTTATCAATATAGAATAAAGGTTCATGTGTTGACAGTACTCATCCGTTGAGATTAGTCATGTGTTGAACGAAATATTTGAAACGAAATATTTGAAAAGGAAATATTTGAAACGAAATATTTGAAATAGAAATATTTGAAAATAAAAATATATGGAGCTGTGTTGATTAGATTTACGCCATTTTGACGTGAAAGATATTTATGTCGATTTTATTCATTTTAAAATGAATATTGAAAAGTGATTTCGAAATCGAATATTTTGAAGTGAAATTCGAAATGAATTGAATATAAAACGATTTTGAATTGAATCGAATATAAAACGATTTCGAATTGAATCGAATATATAACCAATTCAAATTGAATCGAATATATAACCAATTCGAATTGAATCGAATAGAAAACCAATTTGAATTGAATCGAATAGAAAACCGATTTCGAATTGAATCGAATATATAACCAATTAGAATTGAATCGAATATATAACCAATTTGAATTGAATCGAATAGAAAACCAATTTGAATTGAATCGAATAGAAAACCAATTTGAATTGAATCGAATAGAAAACGACTTTGAAATTGATTTGAATTGAAAACGAATTCGAATTGAATTGAAAGCGAATTGAAATGAATTCAAATTGAATTGAAATTAGAATTGAATAGAAATGAATTTTAAAACGAATTTATAAAGAAGAATTCAATTTTGCTTTGAATTGAAATGGAAGTTGAAATTGTTTTTTGAAACGAATTTAAACCTATTTATAAAATTCGTTTTAAATAGTAATCGACGAAATATATATTATATATATTATATATATATAATATAATGGCCTGAATAGAACACGCCGCGCCGCGGCAGTTCGTGAATTTCGACCATTTATTTCAAACGCACATTACGGGAGATCCAACCGTCGGATTCTCATAAAACCGGAACCGTTGGGTTCGTATCGAAAAAGAGCTTTCTAACGAATATTTGAAATTCAAAATCTAATGGTTGGATTTGGAGATACGTCCAAATCAAATTCGAAAAAGGTCGCTATAGGTGCAGTTCGATGGCCGTTGTTGGAAATCGACTGTACGGGCCTTGATAAAATTATTAAAAATATCAATAATTTGTGTAAAATCAGAAGAAATGATTTGGGAAAATATGGGATGAAAAACTCCATATTTGAAAAGATAAAAATAGATTTCTATCGAAATGACTAGTTTGAACTCAATTTAAAACCCGATTTTTTTATTTTTAAATAAATAAATTAGATTTAAAAAGGGGTTTTAAATAATCGGAATTCCTAATATATTTGATTTGAATTGAACTAGAATTGATTTGTGGGTTTATCGTGAACGGTGTTTTAAATAACACTAGTTCTTTAACCCGATGATAAATAGAATATGATTTGGGTTTGTCGTGAACTGTGTGTTAAAAGACATTAGTTCTTTAACCCAGTAAAAAGAGTTTTTAATGAATTTGTAATTAGATTGAAATGTGGATTGATAATCTAAATTATCAAATTTAGAAGTTGAGCGAGAATGGAGTATCACCAGTTTTGCTCCAAAGCGATAGTTAAATCTTTAATTAGATTTGAACGTGTCATGGTAATTAATCTTACCGATAACACCATAGTATTAGATATGGAGTATTACCAGTTTTGCTTCATGGGATGAATAGGTTGGGATTGGGAAATAAAATAAATAATTACTTCGGTTTGGTTCGCTAATCTCGTCTAGTTTAGAAAACCATAATTTGGTTTGAAATGACATCCAAAGGAAGCTTAAAGGATAAATTTTAAAGAATTTATCTTGGATAAAATTAATGGGAACCTTTCCCTAAGAATGTGATTTCGTGAATAAAAGGATATTCTGCATTGGAATGAGGCGTATGTTGTGTTTGTGTAACATTCGTTTTAATATATGCGGGTTGTTCGGAAAGGTCGGGTTTATACCCATTCTGAATAACCGATTCGACGATATGTCGAAGATGAAGACGGTGGTTGAAGACTGGAAGTCTTCACATCGTTTGGATAATTACTGACGATCCTGATTGGGCAGTACACCCAAGAGGATGGAAATAGTTGGTGGTCGTCCAGACGTACTTGGAGATGGATATGCGAGGAAAGTGCCTCCGGTTTCGTTCAGACCTAGAACGGACTTGTAAATGGATTGTGTGTCTGACATTGGATTTTATTCTGTGTTGATTGATTTCTATTAAATATACATCTGTTTGGCGGCGGAGAATTTATTCTTTTGCTTAACGCCCTTCTCTGAGACGTACGAGCTCAGAGGTTGTATATCGATGGACATCAGTCGCATGGCATTAATTGCCTGTGTGGCACGCTAAGGTGCAATGATCAAGCTTTTGTTGAAAAGCAGAGTCTTGTGGTTGATGATCAAAGCACGGCCTACGTGGCAGCTTTGTGTATAACATGAATTCGCGAGCCTCACACCTCGGTATGAGTCAAAAACGGGATACGGACTACAGGGAGAGCACGACGTTTCTTTCTAGCTTTGGTGGTGTCACTGACTTACCAGCCCTGACATTTATATACTTTTCACCTATGTGGTTGTTGGATGAGGCGCCTCGATTATAGGTCTGTAAGGACCGGGAAACGTGTGTTCAGGAATTGCCAATCCTCTAACATAAGTGAGGACCGACCCTGAAGATCCAGGGTTGCCCAGAGTGCGTAACCTTGAGGCATTTGCTAGAGTGTCTCGAACGCGGAGAGGAACTTGCCCCTTGCCTCGACTCATGACGGAAATCCAATTTCCAATACATGTATTGCGGCTTCATTTGTAGAGCCTAGTATGGCGTCATAGTAGCATGGGATGCTATGCCGTTTATGATTTATATTTATGATTGAAATTGTTTTGACACTATACACTTATTATAGTATCAAATGATTTGTTTTAAACGTACCAAGCATGTTTGGCTGTTATAAGGTAAAACCCTATCCTCCGGCTTGCGTTGCATTGTGTGATGGGACCTGGGTCTTATAATAGCTTCATTTTTCGAAAAAGCATTGCGCTGTTTATTCTATGCACTGGTATTCTTGGGAGGAAACCCATTCCGTGTTATACGGCGTGGTCCCTTGAATTACTTTATTTTAAGGTAAAGTTTTAAATAACTGTTTGAGTTCTCACACCAGTCACATGACTGACCTGGAGTTTATTGTTTTAACCTAAACTCTGGGTGCCCCTATTTTCTGCACGGGCAGCTGGTAGTTTTGGTTTTGCAGATTTATAATCACAGGATCCTGGTTTACAGCTGGAATGATATCCGGAAAGCTCTGTACCCGTATATCACCTTCAGGTGTGCTTTGTATTATTTTCCGCTGCTATGTAATTTTTTGTAATCTCTGATTTTTGTCGAATGTAATTTATTCATTTATACTCTGTATATTTGAGACGACCCGATTTCCCGTTCTCACGGAAACAAGGTTATCTTTTGGAATATAACACAGAAACAGATAATAGCAGAACGGAATTAAATAAATACACCAGAATAAACAACAAAATATACTGGATAAAAGTAATCATCAGAGTTACAAAGTATACAGGATCTTACTTAGTACAAATACAGTTCAGCTATACATAAATGTCTACAGCGGAAATAAACAAAATATGTACAATAGGAGCTGAACAGCATAAAAAGAAATAAATGATAGAATCCATCTTCAGCTCCAGCTATCCAGAAAGAACCAGCTAAACCTGAATACAAGGCTGCCCGTGTAGAAAAAGGGGCACCCGAGTATGAAAGTGAACAAACTACGAGTCAGTCATGGGACTGGTATGAGAAATCCACTCAACACATATATAATTGGCTAATCACAGGACCACGCCACTTTCGCGGAACGGGTTTACTCCATTGGATTGCCAGTGCTTTAAAACAAATCTTTCTTTTAAACATCGCTATGCTTTTTATAAAAATGAAGCCATTATAAGACTCAGTTCCCATCACACAATGCAACGCAAACCGGAGGATAGAGTTTTACCTTATAATGGCCAAAATATGATTGATACGAATAAAACAAAGGCATTTGATATTATTGCTAGTGTTTATATGTTTTGAAAACAATTTCAAATCATAACTATCAATCATAGACGGCATGGGTACCATATATCATGTCGCCATATATATATACAATCAAAACCGCACGATGTCGTATTTGGAAATTGGATTTCCGTCATGAACCAAGGCAAAAGATAGTCCTTACCGAATTCGAGACGCTCTAGCCCGTGCCTCAGGAACAGCCGCAACTGCCCCTTGGAGCGACAGGGCCGGTCCACCGATGTGGATTATTATACCTGAACACTACGTCTCCCCGCCCTTTGGGGCGTAAACGAGCCAACGAATGACTCCATCGGACCCGGATCGTCCGATCAAACCGAGGCGCCTCGCAACAGCAACAACCACATAGGTGAAAAGTATATAAATGTCAGGGCTGGTAGGTCACTGACACCACCCTAGCTAGAAAGAAACGCATGCCCTCCCTGAGGTCCTTCTCCTGTTTTAGGTTCATACCGGGGTGTGAGGCTCGCGAATTCACGTTATACACAAAGCTACACCACACAGGAAGTGCTTTGATCATCACCACAAGACTTTGCTTTTCAACAGAAGTCCTGATCACTGCATCTTAGCATGCCACACAGGCAATTCATGCTATGCGACTGATGTCCATCGATATACAACCTCTGAGCTCGTACGTCTCAGAGAAGGGCGTTAAGCAAAAGAATAAATTCTCCGCCGCCAAACAGATGTATATTTAACAGAGATCAATCAACACAGAATAAAATCCGATGTCGGACACACAGTCCATTTACAAGTCCGTTCTGGGTCTGAACGAAACCGGAGGCACTAAATACCTCGCAAACCCTTCGATCAACACGTACGTCTGAACGATCACCACTCATTATCCATATTTCGGGATGCCTCCCAATCAGGACCTCGGTTACCATCCAAACGAGGTGAAGATCTCCGGTCTTCGACCATCGTCTTCATCTTCGAATTTCAATCGTCGGTCGATTATTCGAAATGAGAATTAACTCGGCCTTTTCAAATAATTCACGTATATTTAGAATTTCAAATCGATTTATTTCAATGGTTAAATTATTCGACAACACCAATTGTGTTCTTTAATATAGTTTTCACACCAAACACATTCAACCATCAAACATCACATAAATCAAGCAAATTCAGTTTATTTCCATTCCATATCGCTTACGATATTTTATAACTATTTATCGCTATTTTTATTTATTTTAAAATAGCCATTTTATTCAAAACGACGCTTCGGGCCATAAGGCGGCCGTGGCGCTGTTTTTCTTCAGATTTGATTTACGCATATCTGAAAATCTAACCGTTGGATCTTCACAAAATTTACATCATTAGAAAGGTCTTTTCAAAACGAATCCAACGGTTCCAGTTTCGGGAAAATCCGACGGTCGGATCTCCCGGTACAATCGTTTGAAGTTTCGATTTCAAAATACGAACTGCAGCGTCGTTATTCGATTAAATATAATTCTATTTATATTTATATATAAATAAAATCGATTCTGGCGCTGTTTTTCTTCAAATTTGAATTAAACATTCCAGACAATCCAACCGTTGGATTTTTACAAGGTTGGTGCCGTTGGAAAGATTATTCCAAGGCGAACCCGACGGTTGAGGTTTCGGGAAAATCCAATGGTCGGATTTCCCGTACTAGTTGTTTGAAAACACGGTTTCAAAATACGAACTGCACGGCTTCGTTTCGTTTTAATTTTATTTATATTTATATATTTATATAAATATAGTTCATTCAACAATTTCAATATCGTTTTCACTTCAAATATTTTTCTAACACCTTAAATTTTGGAAAAATTTCACCATAACCTCCCCTGCACCGGGAGCATCGGGAAATCGCAAATAGCGTTCCCGGTCCTTCTAATCTCAAAAAGAAAAAGAAAAAGCCAAGCGGCTAGCCAACAGGCTCAAAATCATCACCCAAACAAATCAGTAAATGTGTACCTATTTGTCGGGCACAAAATTTTATTCCTCTTCTCTAGCCCCTTTGCTATAACCTGTTCAATGAATATGCATATACATATATATACAGTTCTTATAATTTATCCTTTTCTATCCAACTTCATATTTGATTTCTGTTTGGTTTAAAGACACCATTTATTCTAATGTTACATACATAGGTGCAAATCATTTCATTAGCTAATTAATGAATATTTCATCTCATATATGTTTAGTTTGAACAAGTGGCTATTTTTAAAACTTCACATTTCAACGATTTATGCATACAATAAAAATGTGATTTTTATTGTAAAACAATTCATTTCAAAACACTATTTTTCTATATAGTTCAAGTTGGTGATAAAAATGGGATTTTTATCATAAAACAATTTATTTCAAAATATGAATACCATTCAACACATGAATTTCTAAACAACGAATGGATATCAATTCAACACATGAATGTTTTCTGTGGTTTCTATATATAGATAAAAATGTGATTTTTATTATCGAACAATTTATTTCAAAATATGAATACCATTCAACACATGAATTTCTAAACAACGAATGAATATCAATTCAACACATGAATGTTTTCTATGGTTTCTGTATATAGATAAAAATGTGATTTTTATTATCGAACAATTTATTTCAAAATATGAATACCATTCAACACATGAATTTCTAAACAACGAATGAATATCAATTCAACACATGAATGTTTTCTATAGTTTTTATATATAGATAAAAATGTGATTTTTATTATCGAACAATTTATTTCAAAATATGAATACCATTCAACACATGAATTTCTAAACAACGAATGAATATCAATTCAACACATGAATGTTTTCTATAGTTTTTATATATAGATAAAAATGTGATTTTTATTATCGAACAATTTATTTCAAAATATGAATACCATTCAACACATGAATTTCTAAACAACGAATGAATATCAATTCAACACATGAATGTTTTCTATAGTTTTTATATATAGATAAAAATGTGATTTTTATTATCGAACAATTTATTTCAAAATATGAATACCATTCAACACATGAATTTCTAAACAACGAATGAATATCAATTCAACACATGAATGTTTTCAATAGTTTTTATATATAGATAAAAATGTGATTTTTATTATCGAACAATTTATTTCAAAATATGAATACCATTCAACACATGAATTTCTAAACAACGAATGAATATCAATTCAACACATGAATGTTTTCAATAGTTTAAGCATATGAAAATAATTCAAACACAAGAATATTATTCAAAATTTCGGCAGCATAACGGCAGGGTAGTTACACCGGCACCGTCCCTAGTACGGCTCCTCGCTCTACCTTAAAACCTCGCGGTTTTTGACAATGGGGTCCATGCATCTAGTTCGCACGCAGGCGGCATGTATATATTTATTTCATTTCCACAAACTAATCCTATGTGGTTTCAACCAAATATTTCACAACCACAAACGGGTATTTTTCAACCACAATCAACCAATATCAATCGCAAACAATCCCAAACAATCAATCACTATCAATCAATTTTCACCTCAATTTCAACCAATAAATATCGTCCATGGTTTGTGGACGAGGGGCGTATATATATATATATATATATATATATATATATATATATATATATATATATATATTTATATATAGCAATTCACTTTCAAATTCAACACATATATAATTTTTAAATCAGAAATCTCACCAATAGCTTTCCAACTTTACGACACTTCCTTTATAGAAATCTTCGCCTTTTGTCGCTTTCGCCCGTATTCTCTACACATGTAAAAATCGAATTTTTACGATGCTATTCAATATATAAAAAATATGATTCTTCGACTTTCACTAAATAAAAATATGATTTTTACTTCGACTTTCGATATATAAAAATATGATTTTTACTTCGACTTTCGATATATAAAAATATGATTTTTACTTCGACTTTCACTAAATAAAAATATGATTTTTTACTTCGCTACAAATCTGATCTTTATTTCAAAATCAGTTTTTATTTTTATAAAATTCAGTTTTTATCTCTTTTTAAAATACAGTTTTAAAATCTTTGAAAAAAACAGTTTTTCTCTTTTTAAAAATTTCAGTTTTAAAATCTTTAAAATAAGTTTTAACTCCTAATTAAAATTCAGTTTTAATATTCAATTAAAATCAGTTTAATCCTACTGAAAAAAAACTGTTTTTAATCTTTATAATTATCAGTTTTTAAATCGTTATAATTATCAGTTTTACTTTCCTAATTAAAAACACAGTTTTTAAATTATTATAAAATAAAATAACCAAATACTTACAGGGGGGGTTTCACCGATGTCGGAGGTGCTTCTCGAGCTGGGCGGCTCGGGGTTCGAACGGTGGTGGCGGTTTCGATCAAGGGAGGCGGTGGCTTCGGGGTGAGGCGACGGCGATGTCTGGAGGGGGCGAGGCCTTCGTGGTGGTGGTCTTCGTCGGCGTCGAGGTCAGGGGGGAAAGCGACGCGATTCGATTTAGGTTTTTTTTTCCTTTTTCTTTTTTTTCTTTTCTTACTGAAAATAAAAGTGAACGGGGGGGGGGGGGGGGGGGGGGGGGGCAAGCAGAAGAATAAAGGGAGGGAGGGAATTAAAAAAATATTTTTTTTTATTATTTAATTATTTAATTTTGCTAATAGGTTGACTTTTACATACGACCTCGAAACGAGGCCCACCGCCTGTCGTCCATAGCGTTTCACCCCCATTCCGAACACAATGGGATATGTATCGCAAGCTGATTTTTTCGTTACAATCAGTTTCCTTTTGAATTTTCATTTAAATCATTATATTGAATTTTAAACGCACATTTCAAATTACCGGGGTCACATACTAACTAGAAAAATTCCAGAAAAATATTTTCTAGCTTCGTATTGACGATACGGTCCTAACAAAACTAGTTTCGTCGAATTCTGAGACCGTTTGAAAAATGGCCAATTTCCAGTCGATTAAAATCAACTGAAACCGGTCAAACGCGTTTTCCTTTGCCACGCTCACATATTGATTCGAAAAATTATGAAATTTGAAACCTAACAATAACTTGACACTGCGGATCTAACAAAAGTGGTTTCGTCGAAATCCGAGGTCATTTGCAAAATATCCATTTTTAAGGGCCTGAATTCTAAAGCGACTATTCAGAATTTTCAACTGGACATATCCTTTGATTCCCGCTATCAAATTTCGATTGGTCGGATTCGTTAGAAAGATATTATCAATTAGATTCCATTATTTTTGGTTTCACTATAATCCGGATTGTTTTGCACCCGGTATATTCAATTGAAGTTTGAAATCGAATTATCGAACTACCGCGCCATTTTCAATTCTATATATAATTATAATTAATTATATTGGTTTTCAAATGTCGATTTCAACTCAGTTTTCATCGCCATTATTTAAAATATTTATTTTAAATAATTAAAATCCATTATTTTAGCCAATTTAAAAATTTTAAATTGGTTCAGATTTTCTGGGTCGTTACAATCTCCCCCACTTAAAACTTTTCGTCCCCGAAAAGGAATAAAGTCGAAAGTGGTTTTGATAAATCTACGATCACACAACACAACAACCAATTTGTTTCTAATATTCAGAGTATAGAATAAATAGTGCACATCCATGGGAAGAAAATAGCAACAGAATAGAGAATTAAACGGTAATGCAAAGTAGGGTAAATGTACCTTGCACCGGAGTCATTCAGAGATATCTACTCGGCATCTAGGATAAGCTTTCTGAATGCTCTCCTCAGTTTCCCAAGTACAATCTCGCGGATCTCTACTCCATTGCACTTTGACTAAGTGAACCTTCTTGTTCCTCAGCTCTTTGGTTTCTTTGCCGATAATCTTTAGCGGCTCTCTTCTCACAGCTACTTCTGGAGTAATTTCAATATCTTGCTGAGCTGCTTCTTCCACGATCAAGTCTGGATCATGAACGTGCTTTCGAAGTTGAGATATATGAAATACATCATGAACTCCAGGCAACCAGTCAGGCAGTTTGACCCTATAAGCGAGAGTTCCAATCCGTTCCAGAATAGGAAACGGACCAATGAATTTGGGTGCCAACTTTCCAGTTTTACCGAACCGGATAACTCCTCTCATCGGTGATACTTTCAAATATACATAGTCGCCAACTTCGAAGGATATATCTCTTCTTCTTTTATCGGCATAGCTCTTTTGTCGGCTTTGAGCGGCGAGTAATCGCTTTTTAATAAAATCAACTTTGTCGGCAGCTTCTCGAATCATATCAGGACCCAACACGAGTCTATTTCCAGGCTCGACCCAACAACCAGGAGATCGGCACGGTCTACCATACAATGCTTCGAATGGCGACATTGTCAGACTCGCCTGGTAGCTGTTGTTATAAGAGAATTCAGCCAAATGCAGATGGTCTTCCCATGATCCACCGAAATCTAGAATACAAGCCCGCAATAGATCTTCTAAAATGCGATTCACCCTCTCAGTCTGACCGTCTGTCTGAGGATGATAAGCGGTGCTCATGTTTAACTTCGTTCCCAGTTCGACTTGAAATGCCTCCCAGAATTTACTAGTGAATATTGTATCTATATCACTGACTATACTGAGCGGCACTCCATGCAGTCTAACTATTTCCCTGAAGTAAATCTGCGCCATACTCTGAGCAGTTCTATTTGATCTGACAGGTATGAAATGGGCGGTCTTCGTGAAACGATCCACGATCACCCAAACACTGTCATTTCCTTTTCTGGTTCTGGGCAAACCATCAATGAAATCCATAGAAATATGCTCCCACTTCCAACCAGGAACTTCTAGCGGTTGTAATAATCCAGCCAATTTCTGTTGGTCACTCTTGACTAGCTGGCAAGTAGGGCATCGGCTAACATATAAGGAAATGTCCCTTTTCATCGACTTCCACCAGAAAGTGCGTTTGATGTCATTATACATTTTGCTTACTCCCGGATGGATACTGAGTTTTGACTTGTGGCATTCATCCAGTACTTCCTTTCGAAGTTCAGGAATGTTAGGGACACAGATTCGACCTTTGAGCCTTAAAATCCCATCGTTGTCAACTTGAAAACTCGAGGGTTCGCCTTGTTGAATTATCCCTCTGATCTTCTGAATGAAGTGATCATCCTCCTGAAGAGCAGATATCTTATCTAGCAATGAGGTCGTGATAATAAAACTGGCGATCATTACATTCTTTCGGCTTAACGCATCGGCTACGACATTGGCTTTCCCTGGAGTATATACAATTTCAAAGTCATATGCTGCAAGAAACTCCAGCCAACGCTGCTGCCTCAAATTCAAGTCTTTCTGAGTGAACAGATATTTTAGCGACTGGTGATCTGTAAACAGTTCAAATCTCTCGCCCAAAAGATAGTGTCTCCAGATTTTCAAAGAGAATATGATAGCCAATAACTCAAGATCATGAGTTACATAGTTTTTCTCGTGCGGTTTCAGTTGACGGCTAGCATAAGCAATTACTTGACCTCTTTGCATTAACACGGCGCCAAGGCCTTCTCTAGAAGCATCAGTCCAGACTTTCAAATCTTGGTTGCCATCGATGATGGTTAGCACTGGAGCAGTTGTTAATCTCAACTTTAGCTCTTCGAAAGCCTCCTCACTCTCTTGAGTCCATTTGAATTTAGAATGCTTCTTTGTAAGCTTCGTTAAGTGACCAGATATCTTCGAAAAGTCTTTAACGAACTTTCGGTAATAGCTAGCCAATCCGAGAAAACTGCGAACTTCAGTGGGAGTACTGGGCTGTTTACAATTCTGAATAGCTGTGATTTTGCTTGGATCCACAGCGATTCCATCTTTCGATACTACATGGCCCAGAAATTTCACTTCATCTTGCCAGAATATACATTTGGAAAACTTGGCTTTCAATACATTCCTTCTGAGGATTTCTAGAACCTGTTCCAGATGCTTTTCATGTTCGGCCTTTGATTTAGAGAAGATTAGAATATCATCAATAAAAACCAGAACAAATTTATTCAATACTCCTCTGAATACCCTGTTCATTAGATCGACGAAGTAAGCAGGGGCGTTACATAAGCCGAACGACATTACTAACCACTCGTAGAATAAGTCGGGGCCTCTGAACGCTGTCATTGGAACACACTCTTCGGCAATTCGAAGTTGATGGAAACCTGTAGCTAGGTCCATTCGGGAAAATACTTGTGCTCCATTTAATCGATCCAACAAATCATCTATTCGCGGCAATGGATATTTGTTCTTTATCGTCTGTTTATTCAGATCACGATAATCCACACATAGACGTAGAGTACCGTCAGATTTCGGGACAAACACCACTGCTGCTCCCCAATCAGAGAAACTAGGCCTGATCAGACCTTTCCATACTAGCTGTCGTGTTTGATTGTCTAATTCCTCCTTCTCTTTCAAGGACATTCCTCGAATAGCGTGAACTACCGGCCTTGCATTTGGAATCAAAACAATCTTGAAGTCTATTTCTCTTTGCGGAGGTAAGCGAACAACTTCTTCGAACACGTTCGCATAGTTCTTGACGACAGGAATATCTTTGATGAGGTCAGGAATATTCTCTGTGATTTCTGGGATACCTTCTATTTGGGCTGGAGAAACATCCAAAGCTGCCCAGAAGTCTTTTCTATTTGAAGCCGGGCCTTCACATGGTATGGTTATATAATTTCCCAATTGTGCTTTTGCCTTTACAACTCTCTCGGCGCATCTGACCTCCGCTTCATATTTGGTTAGCCAATCCAATCCCAGAATAAGATCAAATTCATTAAAATTCATGACGATACAGATAATAGGGAATTTATAGCAAGAAAAGGAGACGGGTACTGCACAAATCCAACTGAGATTGATAGAACTCCCGACCTGATTCTGGACAGTCATTGGTTCCTTGAGCTTCCTCAAATTCAAATCTAGTTTCTTAGCGGCACTCTTTGAAATAAAGCTTCGTGACGCGCCTGTGTCAAACAGTACTTTGACTGGAATGTTTTTGACAGTAAGCGTTCCTTCTAAAACATCCGATCTTCTTTGACTTGCCGAGGGATCAGAAGTTTCTGCTACTTCATTCACTTGAACTATTTCAGTCTTTTTCAACTGCCAGCAATCTTGCTTTACATGACCAGCCTGATGGCAGAGATTGCATTTTCTATTCGATTGAAGTCCTTCTTGGGATTGAAGTGCACCTTTTAATCTCTTCCTTAAGGGTCCGCAGTTTATCGACAAATGCCCCTTCAGGTGGCAGTTAGAGCAAGTGACGGTCTTTACTGGTTCCTTTTCAGATTTAGCCCTTTTTCTCTTAGCACTGGGCTTCTTACTGACCTCTAACGTTGTTATGGCCTCGGGACGATCAGTTTCTGACTCTGTTTTGTCATTAGAACAGACTTCTTCTTCGTCCCGCAACATCCCTTTCTTATGGAGATCTTCATACTGGTAAGCCATATAAATCATTTCAGAGAAAGGAAGCTTCACATGCCCCAATACTTTATTCTGGTATTTCCTTTGAAGCCCATGAATAAATCTCAGATTTTTCCTCTTTGGATCTTGAATCAGATGAGGAGCAAAGTGAGAAAGTTCATTGAATTTCTTATGATATTCGGGAATTGTCATGTCTCCTTGTATTAGATAAGAAAATTCATCGCATAATCGCTCGGTCGCTTCGGGAGGAGTAAATCTTTCTAAGAAAATCACTTTGAATCTGTCCCAGGTGATATCACCTTCTGGATTATTCTCTATAACTGAATCCCACCAGAACAAAGCCTCATCTTTAAATGCCCAGGAGGCCAGCAATCTTTTCTGGTCATCCCTCAGCTTTAATGCTTCGAAGATTTTCTCAGCCGAACGAATCCAAGCTTGTGTCTTCATAATAGATTCTTCACCAGAGAACGGTATTCCACCCATATTTCGATATTTGATTAATAGGGCCTCAATATCCGGTTCTGCATTCCTTCTGTTTCTGACACTCATTTTCTAGTACTTCTGCAAATGGCAGATCAAGTGTCAGGTCACAGAAAAGGTATTTTAAAATATAGAAACACATACTTCAAATGTAAATGTGTCTATCAAGGTGTAATTTCATTCTGCTTTACTCATACTAGGATATTGCTGATCCTATCTGTATGGAGTTGCCCGCCCTAGAACACTACTGGTTCTATTTCTGACGAGTTCATTCAAATGTTATATTCCAGAACTAAGCTTAACCAAAGCTCTGATACCACGTTGAGACGACCCGATTTCCCGTTCTCACGGAAACAAGGTTATCTTTTGGAATATAACACAGAAACAGATAATAGCAGAACGGAATTAAATAAATACACCAGAATGAACAACAAAATATACTGGATAAAAGTAATCATCAGAGTTACACAGTATACAGGATCTTACTTAGTACAAATACAGTTCAGCTATACATAAATGTCTACAGCGGAAATAAACAAAATATGTACAATAGGAGCTGAACAGCATAAAAAGAAATAAATGATAGAATCCATCTTCAGCTCCAGCTATCCAGAAAGAACCAGCTAAACCTGAATACAAGGCTGCCCGTGTAGAAAAAGGGGCACCCGAGTTTGAAAGTGAACAAACTACGAGTCAGTCATGGGACTGGTATGAGAAATCCACTCAACACATATATAATTGGCTAATCACAGGACCACGCCACTTTCGCGGAACGGGTTTACTCCATTGGATTGCCAGTGCTTTAAAACAAATCTTTCTTTTAAACATCGCTATGCTTTTTATAAAAATGAAGCCATTATAAGACTCAGTTCCCATCACACAATGCAACGCAAACCGGAGGATAGAGTTTTACCTTATAATGGCCAAAATATGATTGATACGAATAAAACAAAGGCATTTGATATTATTGCTAGTGTTTATATGTTTTGAAAACAATTTCAAATCATAACTATCAATCATAGACGGCATGGGTACCATATATCATGTCGCCATATATATATACAATCAAAACCGCACGATGTCGTATTTGGAAATTGGATTTCCGTCATGAACCAAGGCAAAAGATAGTCCTTACCGAATTCGAGACGCTCTAGCCCGTGCCTCAGGAACAGCCGCAACTGCCCCTTGGAGCGACAGGGCCGGTCCACCGATGTGGATTATTATACCTGAACACTACGTCTCCCCGCCCTTTGGGGCGTAAACGAGCTAACGAATGACTCCATCGGACCCGGATCGTCCGATCAAACCGAGGCGCCTCGCAACAGCAACAACCACATAGGTGAAAGTATATAAATGTCAGGGCTGGTAGGTCACTGACACCACCCTAGCTAGAAAGAAACGCATGCCCTCCCCGAGGTCCTTCTCCCGTTTTAGGTTCATACCGGGGTGTGAGGCTCGCGAATTCACGTTATACACAAAGCTACGCCACACAGGCAGTGCTTTGATCATCACCACAAGACTTTGCTTTTCAACAGAAGTCCTGATCACTGCATCTTAGCATGCCACACAGGCAATTCATGCTATGCGACTGATGTCCATCGATATACAACCTCTGAGCTCGTACGTCTCAGAGAAGGGCGTTAAGCAAAAGAATAAATTCTCCGCCGCCAAACAGATGTATATTTAACAGAGATCAATCAACACAGAATAAAATCCGATGTCGGACACACAGTCCATTTACAAGTCCGTTCTGGGTCTGAACGAAACCGGAGGCACTAAATACCTCGCAAACCCTTCGATCAACACGTACGTCTGAACGATCACCACTCATTATCCATATTTCGGGATGCCTCCCAATCAGGACCTCGGTTACTATCCAAACGAGGTGAAGATCTCCGGTCTTCGACCATCGTCTTCATCTTCGAATTTCAATCGTCGGTCGATTATTCGAAATGAGAATTAACTCGGCCTTTTCAAATAATTCACGTATATTTAGAATTTCAAATCGATTTATTTCAATGGTTAAATTATTCGACAACACCAATTGTGTTCTTTAATATAGTTTTCACACCAAACACATTCAACCATCAAACATCACATAAATCAAGCAAATTCAGTTTATTTCCATTCCATATCGCTTACGATATTTTATAACTATTTATCGCTATTTTTATTTATTTTAAAATAGCCATTTTATTCAAAACGACGCTTCGGGCCATAAGGCGGCCGTGGCGCTGTTTTTCTTCAGATTTGATTTACACATATCTGAAAATCTAACCGTTGGATCTTCACAAAATTTACATCATTAGAAAGGTCTTTTCAAAACGAATCCAACGGTTCCAGTTTCGGGAAAATCCAACGGTCGGATCTCCCGGTACAATCGTTTGAAGTTTCGATTTCAAAATACGAACTGCTGCGTCGTTATTCGATTAAATATAATTCTATTTATATTTATATATAAATAAAATCGATTCTGGCGCTGTTTTTCTTCAAATTTGAATTAAACATTCCAGACAATCCAACCGTTGGATTTTTACAAGGTTGGTGCCGTTGGAAAGATTATTCCAAGGCGAATCCGACGGTTGAGGTTTCGGGAAAATCCAATGGTCGGATTTCCCGTACTAGTTGTTTGAAAACACGGTTTCAAAATACGAACTGCACGGCTTCGTTTCGTTTTAATTTTATTTATATTTATATATTTATATAAATATAGTTCATTCAACAATTTCAATATCGTTTTCACTTCAAATATTTTTCTAACACCTTAAATTTTGGAAAAATTTCGCCATAACCTCCCCTGCACCGGGAGCATCGGGAAATCGCAAATAGCGTTCCCGGTCCTTCTAATCTCAAAAAGAAAAAGAAAAAGCCAAGCGGCTAGCCAACAGGCTCAAAATCATCACCCAAACAAATCAGTAAATGTGTACCTATTTGTCGGGCACAAAATTTTATTCCTCTTCTCTAGCCCCTTTGCTATAACCTGTTCAATGAATATGCATATATATACAGTTCTTATCATTTATCCTTTTCTATCCAACTTCATATTTGATTTCTGTTTGGTTTAAAGACACCATTTATTCTAATGTTACATACATAGGTGCAAATCATTTCATTAGCTAATTAATGAATATTTCATCTCATATATGTTTAGTTTGAACAAGTGGCTATTTTTAACACTTCACATTTCAACGATTTATGCATACAATAAAAATGTGATTTTTATTGTAAAACAATTCATTTCAAAACACTATTTTTCTATATAGTTCAAGTTGGTGATAAAAATGGGATTTTTATCATAAAACAATTTATTTCAAAATATGAATACCATTCAACACATGAATTTCTAAACAACGAATGGATATCAATTCAACACATGAATGTTTTCTGTGGTTTCTATATATAGATAAAAATGTGATTTTTATTATCGAACAATTTATTTCAAAATATGAATACCATTCAACACATGAATTTCTAAACAACGAATGAATATCAATTCAACACATGAATGTTTTCTATGGTTTCTATATATAGATAAAAATGTGATTTTTATTATCGAACAATTTATTTCAAAATATGAATACCATTCAACACATGAATTTCTAAACAACGAATGAATATCAATTCAACACATGAATGTTTTCAATAGTTTTTATATATAGATAAAAATGTGATTTTTATTATCGAACAATTTATTTCAAAATATGAATACCATTCAACACATGAATTTCTAAACAACGAATGAATATCAATTCAACACATGAATGTTTTCTATAGTTTTTATATATAGATAAAAATGTGATTTTTATTATCGAACAATTTATTTCAAAATATGAATACCATTCAACACATGAATTTCTAAACAACGAATGAATATCAATTCAACACATGAATGTTTTCTATAGTTTTTATATATAGATAAAAATGTGATTTTTATTATCGAACAATTTATTTCAAAATATGAATACCATTCAACACATGAATTTCTAAACAACGAATGAATATCAATTCAACACATGAATGTTTTCAATAGTTTTTATATATAGATAAAAATGTGATTTTTATTATCGAACAATTTATTTCAAAATATGAATACCATTCAACACATGAATTTCTAAACAACGAATGAATATCAATTCAACACATGAATGTTTTCAATAGTTTAAGCATATGAAAATAATTCAAACACAAGAATATTATTCAAAATTTCGGCAGCATAACGGCAGGGTAGTTACACCGGCACCGTCCCTAGTACGGCTCCTCGCTCTACCTTAAAACCTCGCGGTTTTTGACAATGGGGTCCATGCATCTAGTTCGCACGCAGGCAGCATGTATATATTTATTTCATTTCCACAAACTAATCCTATGTGGTTTCAACCAAATATTTCACAACCACAAACGGGTATTTTTCAACCACAATCAACCAATATCAATCGCAAACAATCCCAAACAATCAATCGCTATCAATCAATTTTCACCTCAATTTCAACCAATAAATATCGTCCATGGTTTGTGGACGAGGGGCGTATATATATATATATATATATATTTATATATAGCAATTCACTTTCAAATTCAACACATATATAATTTTTAAATCAGAAATCTCACCAATAGCTATCCAACTTTACGACACTTCCTTTATAGAAATCTTCGCCTTTTGTCGCTTTCGCCCGTATTCTCTACACATGTAAAAATCGAATTTTTACGATGCTATTCAATATATAAAAATACGATTTTTACTTCGACTTTCACTAAATAAAAATATGATTTTTACTTCGACTTTCGATATATAAAAATATGATTTTTACTTCGACTTTCGATATATAAAAATATGATTTTTACTTCGACTTTCACTAAATAAAAATATGATTTTTTACTTCGCTACAAATCTGATCTTTATTTCAAAATCAGTTTTTATTTTTATAAAATTCAGTTTTTATCTCTTTTAAAAATTCAGTTTTAAAATCTTTGAAAAAAACAGTTTTTCTCTTTTTAAAAATTTCAGTTTTAAAATCTTTAAAATCAGTTTTAACTCCTAATTAAAATTCAGTTTTAATATTCAATTAAAATCAGTTTAATCCTACTGAAAAAAAAAAACTGTTTTTAATCTTTATAATTATCAGTTTTTAAATCGTTATAATTATCAGTTTTACTTTCCTAATTAAAAACACAGTTTTTAAATTATTATAAAATAAAATAACCAAATACTTACAGGGGGGGTTTCACCGATGTCGGAGGTGCTTCTCGAGCTGGGCGGCTCGGGGTTCGAACGGTGGTGGCGGTTTCGATCAAGGGAGGCGGTGGCTTCGGGGTGAGGCGACGGCGATGTCTGGAGGGGGCGAGGCCTTCGTGGTGGTGGTCTTCGTCGGCGTCGAGGTCAGGGGGGGAAAGCGACGCGATTCGATTTAGGTTTTTTTTTCCTTTTTCTTTTTTTTCTTTTCTTACTGAAAATAAAAGTGAACGGGGGGGGGGGGGGGGGGGGCAAGCAGAAGAATAAAGGGAGGGAGGGAATTAAAAAAATATTTTTTTTTATTATTTAATTATTTAATTTTGCTAATAGGTTGACTTTTACATACGACCTCGAAACGAGGCCCAACGCCTGTCGTCCATAGCGTTTCACCCCCATTCCGAACACAATGGGATATGTATCGCAAGCTGATTTGATCGTTACAATCAGTTTCCTTTTGAATTTTCATTTAAATCATTATATTGAATTTTAAACGCACATTTCAAATTACCGGGGTCACATACTAACTAGAAAAATTCCAGAAAAATATTTTCTAGCTTCGTATTGACGATACGGTCCTAACAAAACTAGTTTCGTCGAATTCTGAGACCGTTTGAAAAATGGCCAATTTCCAGTCGATTAAAATCAACTGAAACCGGTCAAACGCGTTTTCCTTTGCCACGCTCACATATTGATTCGAAAAATTATGAAATTTGAAACCTAATAATAACTTGACACTGCGGATCTAACAAAAGTGGTTTCGTCGAAATCCGAGGTCATTTGCAAAATATCCATTTTTAAGGGCCTGAATTCTAAAGCGACTATTCAGAATTTTCAACTGGACATATCCTTTGACTCCCGCTATCAAATTTCGATTGGTCGGATTCGTTAGAAAGATATTATCAATTAGATTCCATTATTTTTGGTTTCACTACAATCCGGATTGTTTTGCACCCGATATATTCAATTGAAGTTTGAAATCGAATTATCGAACTACCGCGCCATTTTCAATTCTATATATAATTATAATTAATTATATTGGTTTTCAAATGTCGATTTCAACTCAGTTTTCATCGCCATTATTTAAAATATTTATTTTAAATAATTAAAATCCATTATTTTAGCCAATTTAAAAATTTTAAATTGGTTCAGATTTTCTGGGTCGTTACAATATTCTTGTATCTGATGGAATTGTTGTGATATACAATGAAATGTTCTTCCGTCTGTGTTCTGATTTGTCTTGTCCTCACTGTAATTCGTTCTTTCTCATCTCTTCGGAGACCGGGGAAGTTCGGGTCGCTACAGTTGGTATCAGAGCTTTGGTTAAGCTTAGTGCTGGAATATAACATTTGAACGAACTCGTCAGAAATAGAACCAGTAGTGTTCTAGGACGGGTAACTCAATACATATAGGATCAGTAATATCCTAGTATGAGTAAAGCAGAATGAAATAACACCTCGATAGACACATTTACACTTGAAGTATATGTTTCTATATTGTAAAATATCTTTTCTGTGACCTGACACTTGATCTGCTAATTGCAGAAGTACTAGAAAAATGAGTGTCAGAAACAGGAAAAATGCAGAACCCGATCTAGAGGCTCTATTAAAGAGATATCGAAATCTGAACGGAGCACAATTCTCGGGAAATGAATCTATAATTCAGACTCAAGCTTGGGTGAGCTCTGAGAAAGAATTTTTGAGCGTATCCAGCAGAGGGATGATCAGAAAAGATTAGTAGCCTCTTGGGCGCTCAAAGAAGAAGCTTTAATCTAGTGGGAAACAATCATCAAAGATAATCCAGAAGGTGATATCACCTGGGACAGATTCAAAGTGATTTTCCTAGAAAGATTTACTCCTCCCGAAGCAACCGAGAGATTATGTGATGAATTTTCTTATCTAATACAAGGTGATATGACCATCCCAGAATATCATAAAAAATTCAACGAGCTTGCTCACTTTGCTCCTCATCTGATTCAAGATCCAAAGAGGAAAAATCTGAGATTTATTCATGGCCTGCAAAGGAGATATCAGAATAGTGTACTGAGGAATGTAAAACTTTCTTTCTCTGAAATGATTTATGTGGCTTATCAGTATGAAGATCTCCATAAGAAAGGAATGTTACGCGACGAAGAAGAAGTCTGTTGTAGTGACAAAGAAGAGTCGAAAACTGATATTCCTGAAGCCAGTACAAGGTCGGAGGTCAATAAGAAGCCCAGTGCCAAGAGAAAAAGGGCTAGATCAGGGAGAGAACCAACAACGACCGCCACGTGCTCAAGCTGCAATAGAAAAGGAAATTTGGCGATAAGTTGCAAATCTTGGAACAAACAAAGAAAGAGTGGATTTGAACCCATTAAGAAGGTTCCTGAGGGAAGAGGATGCCATAAGTGCCATCAGACTGGACATATTGCAAAAAACTGCCCGCTATCTCAAAAATCTGAAATAGTACAGGTAAATGAAGTAGCAGAAACTTCTGGGCCCTCAGCTAGTCAAGAAAGGGCTGATGTTTTAGAAGGAACACTCACTGTCAGAAACATTCCAGTCAAAGTACTGTTTGACACAGGGGCGTCACGAAGCTTCATTGCCAAAGATGCAGCTAAGAAACTAGATTTGAATTTGAAAAAGCTCAAGGAACCAATGACTGTCCAGAACCCGGTTGGGGGTTCCATTGATCTCAGTTGGGTTTGCGGAGTGCCGGTTTCCTTTTCTCGTTATCGGTTTCCTACCATCGCAGTCGTCATGAATTTTAAAGAGTTTGATCTTATATTGGGGTTAGATTGGTTGACCAAATATGAAGCTGAAGTCAAATGCACCGACAGAGTCGTAAAGGCGAAGATTAAATCAGGTGATTATATAACCATTCCATGTGAAGGACAAAAAGCTAATAGAAAAGACTTCTGGGCAACTCTAAATGTTTCTCCAGCCCAAATAGAAAATGCCCCTGGAATCGCAGAGAATATTCCTGACCTCATCAAAGACATTCCTGTCGTCAAGAACTATGCGGATGTGTTCGAAGAAGTTGTTCGCTTACCTCCGCAAAGAGAAATAGATTTCAAAATTGCTTTAATTCGGAATGCAAGGCCGGTAGTTCACGCTATTCAAAGAATGTCCTTGAAAGAGAAGGAGGAATTAGACAATCAAACACGACAGCTAGTATGGAAGGGCCTGATCAGGCCCAGTTTCTATGATTGGGGTGCAGCAGTGGTTTTTGTCCCAAAATCTGACGGTACTCTACGTCTATTTGTGGATTATCGTGATCTGAACAAACAGACAATAAAGAACAAATATCCATTGCCGCGGATTGATGATATGTTGGATCAATTAAATGGAGCACAAGTATTTTCACGAATGGACCTAGCTACAGGTTTCCATCAACTTCGAATTGCCGAAGAGTGTGTTCCAATGACAGCATTCAGAGGTCCCGACTTATTCTACGAATGGTTAGTAATGCCGTTCGGCTTATGTAATGCTCCAGCTTACTTTGTCGATCTGATGAACAGAGTGTTCAGAGGAGTTTTGAATAAATTTGTTCTGGTTTTTATTGACGATATTTTAATCTTCTCTAAATCAAAGGCCGAGCATGAAAAACATTTGGAACAAGTGTTAGAAATCCTCAGAAGAAATGTATTAAAAGCAAAATTTTCCAAATGTATATTCTGGCAAGATGAAGTGAAATTTCTGGGCCACGTCGTATCGAAAGAAGGAATCGCTATGGATCCAAGTAAAATCATAGCCATTCAAAATTGGAAACAGCCCAGCACCCCCACTGAAGTCAGTAGTTTTCTCGGATTGGCTAGCTATTACCGGAAATTCGTTAAAGACTTTTTGAAGATATCTGGCCACTTAACGAAGCTTACAAAGAAGCATTCAAAGTTCAAATGGACTCCGGAAAGTGAGGAGGCTTTTGAAGAGCTAAAGTTGAGATTAAAAACAGCTCCAGTGTTAACCATCATAGATGGCAATCAGGATTTGAAAGTCTGGACTGATGCTTCTAGAGAAGGCCTTGGCATAGTGTTAATGCAAAGGGGTCAAGTGATTGCTTATGCTAGCCGTCAGCTAAAGCCGCACGAGAAAAACTACGTCACTCATGATCTTGAGTTATTGGCTATTGTGTTCGCTTTGAAAATCTGGAGACACTATCTTCTGGGTGAGAGATTTGAACTATTTACAGATCACCAGTCGCTAAAGTATCTGTTCACTCAGAAAGACCTGAATCTGAGGCAGCAGCGGTGGCTGGAGTTTCTTGCCGCATATGACTTTGAAATTATATACACTCCAGGGAAAGCCAATGTCGTGGCCGATGCGTTAAGCCGAAAGAATGAGATGATCGCCAGCTTTATTATCACGACTTCCTTGATTGACAAAATATCTATTCTTCAGAAGGAGGATAACTTTATTAAGGATATGATTAAAAGGATTCAAAAAGGCGAACCCTCGTGTTTTCAAATAGATAACGATGAGACCTTGAGGTTGAAAGGAAGGATTTGTGTTCCTGATATCCCAGAGTTAAAAAGGGAAGTGTTAGACGAGTGTCACAAGTCCAAGCTGAGTATCCATCCTGGTGTGGCCAAAATGTATAACGATCTCAAACGAACATTCTGGTGGAAGGCTATGAAAAGGGACGTTTCAATATACGTTAGCCGAAGCCCTACTTGCCAGCTAGTCAAAAGCGACCAACAGAAATTGGCTGGATTGTTACAACCACTGGAAGTTCCTGGTTGGAAGTGGGAACATATTTCTATGGATTTCATTGATGGTCTGCCCAGAACCAGAAAGGGAAATGATAGTATTTGGGTGATCGTAGATCGCTTCACGAAGACCGCCCATTTTATACCTGTCAGATCAAACAGAACTGCTCAGAGCCTGGCGCAGATTTACTTCAAGGAAATAGTTAGACTACATGGAGTGCCGCTCAGTATAGTCAGTGATAGAGATACAATATTCACTAGCAAATTCTGGGAAGCATTTCAAGTCGAGCTGGGAACAACGTTGAACTTAAGCACCGCTTATCATCCTCAGACAGACGGTCAGACTGAGAGGGTGAATCGTATTTTAGAAGATCTATTGCGGGCTTGTATTCTAGATTTCGGTGGGTCATGGGAAGACCATCTACATTTGGCTGAATTCTCTTATAACAACAGCTACCAGGCGAGTCTGACAATGTCGCCATTCGAAGCATTGTATGGTAGACCGTGCCGATCTCATGCTTGTTGGGTCGAACCAGGCAATAGACTTGTGTTGGGTCCTAATATGATCCGAGAAGCTGCCGACAAAGTCGATTTTATTAAGAAGCGATTACTCGCCGCTCAAAGCCGACAAAAGAGTTATGCCAATAAGAGGAGGAGGGATATATCCTTTGCTGTTGGCGACTATGTATATTTGAAAGTATCGCCGATGAGAGGAGTTATCCGGTTCGGTAAAACTGGAAAGTTGTCACCCAAATTCATTGTTCCGTTTCCTATTCTGGAACGGATTGGAACTCTCGCTTATAGGGTCAAATTGCCTGATTGGTTGCCTGGAGTTCATGATGTATTTCATATATCTCAACTTCGAAAACACGTTCATGATCCAGACTTGATTGTGGAAGAAGCAGCTCAGCAGGACATTGAAATTACTCCAGAATTAGCTGTGAGAAGAGAGCCGCTAAAGATTATAGGCAAAGGAACCAAAGAGCTGAGAAACAAGAAGGTTCACTTAGTCAAAGTGCAATGGAGTGGAGATCCACGAGATTGTACTTGGAAAACTGAGGAGAGCATTCGGAAAGCCTATCCCAGATGCCGAGTAGATATCTCTGATTGACTCCGGTGCAAGGTACATTTACCCTACTTTGCATTACCATTTAATTCTCTATTCTGTTGCTATTTTCTTCCCATGGATGTGCACTGTTTATTCTATAGGCTGAATGATTTTAAAAGGAGCATAGAAATTAATTTGTATGATTTTTGAAAGGTTAAAACGATTTGATTGTTGGTTGTTGTGTTGTGTGATTGTTGATTTATCAAACCACTTTCGACTTTGTTACTTTTCGGGGACGAAAAGTTTTAAGTGGGGGAGATTGTAACGACCCAGAAAATCTGAACCAATTTAAAAATTTTAAATTGGCTAAAATAATGGATTTTAATTATTTAAAATAAATATTTTAAATAATGGTAATGAAAAGTGAGTTGAATCGACAATTGAAAACGAATATAATTAATTATAATTATAAACAAGGACTGAAGAGGCGCTGCAGTTTCAAAAATTGAATTCAAACTTTGTCGGACTGTACCGGGTGCAAAATAAATCGGATTTTAGTGAAACCAAAAATATTTAAATCTGTTAGTGAATACCTTTCTAATGAATCTGAAAAATCGAATTTTCATAGCGGAAAGCAAAAGTTATGGCCGAATGAATTTTCAGATAGGTCGCTATGGAATTTATATAGCCCGTGAAATTGGCCATTTTGCATACGACCTCGGAATTCGACGAAACCACTTTTGTTGGATCCGGGATGTGAAGTTATTGCTAGGTTTCAAATTTCATAATTTTTGAAGCTAGTATGTGAGCGTGGCAAAGGAAAACGTTTTTTGATCAATTACAGTTAAATTGGATCGACCAGAAATGGGCCTTTTTGCAAACGGTCTCAGAATTCGACGAAACTAGTTTTGTTGGGACCGTATCGTCAAAACATAGCTAGATTTATTTTTCTGGAATTTTTCGAATCAGTTTGTGGCCCTGGCAAATTGAAATGTACGTTCAAATTAAATATTGAATGTTTTATATTTTAATTTGAAAGAAAACTAACTGAAACATTCGAATGGGCCTTCGAAACATATCCCATTATGTTCGGAAGATAGGTAATTAGCTAGGGGCGACAGTCGTTGGGTTTCATTTGGAGTTCGGATGTAAAATCACTAATTTTTTGAAACTAAAATAAAATAAATATAAATAGTAGCCAATAGGAAAATTCCTTAAACCTAATTCATTTTCTCTGGAAAAGTCTGCCGGCCCTAAAACGATTTGATGGTCCTCACGCACCAGGATTTCTCCTCAGTTATCTCCCAAATTGTAAATCGAATTCAAAATCAACAACTATGTTTTTGTTCATCTCATCGAGCTCTATCTGCTCAACGGTAATGATCGCGTCTTCATCATCGAAGCCGCCGGAATCTTCCCTCAAAGCTGCGGCCGTCGTGGAGGTTTTTAAGGCCATGGGGCCCATCGAGATCGCTGGGGAGGCCGGTGTAGGGGTGTATGGCCGAGGGCTACGACGTTGGTATTTCAGATCGAACTCCGGTCGACTCTGATGTCTTGCGCAGGCAGTTGAAGGTGACGAACGATGGGTTCAATGTTCTGCCGTATTCCAGGAAGAAGAAATGATTAAGGACCAGCTTTTTTTTCTCTCATCAAAAGGAATGATTAGTGTTAAGCAAGGTGATTTGTTGATTTAATTAATCCGTTTATGTATTAAACTTTACAATGTCGTAACTTGTTCAAACTGAAACAGAATTCGATGATTTCAGTTTTGTTGGAATCGTACAGACATGAACTTCGCAATGGAACTGACCGGGCCCAATTCCGAGCACGTTGGAATTTCGGACAAATTCAAAATCAAACCGCCCAGAAATTCAAAAATAAAACCAACCAATGTGAGATTTCTAATTCATAAACAATATGGAAAACGACGATGTATAATTTATATAGTCGATGTATGAGTTATATAAGCGTTGTACACCTCATGTATAAGCGTTGTATAAGTTGTATGTTCGATGTATAAGTTATATATGCGTTGTAAAAATTATATATGTGTTGAAATTAAAGTGAATTGCTATATATATATATATATATACGCCCCTCGTCAACAAACCATGGACGATATTTATTGATTGTGATTGGTGTGAAAATTGATTGATAGCGAATGATTGTTTTGGATTGTTTGTGGTTGATATTGATTGATTGAGGTTGAAAAATACCCGTTTGTGGTTGAGAAATATTTGGTTGAAACCACATAGGATTAGTTTGTGGAAATGAAATAAATATATGCATGCCGCCTGCGTGCGAACTAGATGCATGATCCCCATTGTCAAAAACCGCGAGGTTTTAAGGTAGAGCGAGGAGCCATACTAGGGACGGTCCCGGTTTTAACTACCCTGCCGTTATGCTGCCGAAATTTTGAATAATATTCATATGTTTGAATTATTTTCATTTGCTGAAACTATATTTATTCGTTGAATAGAAAACCTTCATGTGTTGAATCGATATTCATTCGTTGATTAGAAAGTCATGGTTGAATGGTATTCGCGTTTTAAATATAAAAACCACATTTTTATCTATATATAGAAACTATAGAAAACCTTCATGTGTTGAATCGGTATTCATTCGTTGATTAGAAATTCATGTGTTGAATGGTATTCATATTTTGAAATAAATTGTTTTATAATAAAAATCACCTTTTTATCATCCATATGGACGATGTAAAATATTCTCGTTTTAAAAGAAATTGTTTTATAAGAAAAACCCTATTTTTATCACCTATATAAACTATATAAAATAATAGTGTTTTGAAATGAACTGTTTTACAATAAAAATCACAATTTTATTATATACACGAATTGTTGAAATGTGAAGTGTTAAAAATAACCACTCGTTCAAACAAATATATATGAGTTGAAATATTCATTAATTAACTAATGATATGATTTGTGCCTATACATGCAACATTAGAATGAATGGTGTTTTTAAACCAAAGGAAATCGAATTTGAAGTTGAATAGAAAATGATAAGTGATAAGAACTATATATATGTACATACATATTTATTGAACATGTTATAGCGAAGGGGCTAGAGAAGAGGAATAAAATTTTGTGCCCGACAAATAGGTACACATTTACTGTTTTGTTTGGGTGATGATTTTATGAGCCTGTTGGCTAGCCGCTTGGCTTTTCCTTTTTCTTTTCGACATGTGACGCCCGTGTGGCTATTTGGGAATTTTCCCAGCCCCTCCCGTACAAAGGAGGTTATGGCGAAATTTTTCAAAATTTTAAGGCGTTAGTGAAATATTTGAAGTGAAAACGATATTGAAATTGTTAAATGAACTATATTTATATAAATATATAAATATAAATAAAATTAAAACGAAACTTGGCCGTGTAGTTCGTATTTTGAAACCGTGATTTCAAACAACTAGTGCGGGAAATCCGACCATTCGATTTTCCCGGAACCGCAACCGTTGGGTTCGCCTTGGAAATATCTTTCCAACGGCACCAACTTTGTAAAAATCCAACGGTTGGATTGTCTGGAATGTTTAATTCAAATCTGAAGAAAAACAGCGCCAGAAACGATTATATTTATATATATATAAATATAATTATATTTAATCGAATAACGACGCTGCAGTTCGTATTTTGAAATCGAAACTTCAAACGATTGTACTGGGAGATCCGACCGTCGGATTTTCCCAAAACTGGAACCGTTGGATTCGTTTTGAAAAGACCTTTCTAATGATGTAAATTTTGTTCTGCTTTTATCTGTTTCTGTGTTATATTCCAAGGATTACCCTTGCCGCCGTCAGTACGGGGTTTGGGGTCGTCTCACGACTTTTTAAAGAGGCATAACTCGTTAAGCAAAGAGTTATGTTCATATCTTTTTATCAAACTTATTTATAAATGAATACAACTTTTTATTTACTATAAATAAACTCAAGAATCAGTTGTTTTAAATCACCCAACTTTCTTGATTCTAATATTTTCTGATTCTAAGAGAAATTATAAAATATTCTCTTGTGCTCTCACTTTTAGTGTAATGTGATTATAGATAATCACTTTCCTTTTTGATTCTTCATACACCAAACACTATATATATTATTAAAGGAAAAGATTACAGGAAGGGTGTACTATAAATTGACATATCTATGTTATTTGGAACACAAATAGTCAAATAACTTTTGTATAATTAAAAGTCATGTTCCACTTCTCAGACACGTTAAAGTCCTCTTCGGTTGTTGAGGCGAAATCCTGTTTTGTTGCTTAGGTATTGTAATACCTATTCCTCCAGGTTAAGTGAGAGTCGTTGATTAGTCGAAATTTTAGGACTCTGGAACTAGACATAGGACAGTGCTCCGAACCAATATCAAAATCTTTGGTGTCATTTATTTTTATTTACTTCTTATATATATTACTTACTATATCTTCCCACTTAGTAAAATACACGTATTTCGATATTAATCGATCTTACTCGTATTTTCATTTGGTATCAGGGTAGGTCATCATTTAACCGTAGCACAGTTATTTTGATATTTTAATTATATGGACAATAATACAAACACCATCACCAACACTACTTTTATGAAAGGTTTATCCACTGCACGACCACCTCTATTCAATGGCATGAATTACAACCATTGGGCTACACCTACGAGAATATATATGCAAGCAAATGGTTTTGATTCATGTAATATTACACAAATATAATATAACCTTCCTGCCACTATATATTCTGAACGATCAAATTCACAAAAAATAGATGCCACTGAAAATGCTAAAGCCATGAACATATCGCATTGCGCCTCACATAGAAATGAATTAAATTGTATTAGCATGTGTAATGCTTCATATGAAATATTGCGAACACTTAGAGTTACTCACGAAGGAACTAACAAGGCAAAGCAAAGCAAGACATACATGCTCAAAAGTCAATTTCAGAATTTTAGAATGAAACACGATGAGCATATATTCCAGATTTTAAGATATTTATCAATGTTTATTAGGACTAGGAGAAAAATATTTTGATCTTGACGTTGTATCATGATAACGATATTTTTAGTCAACATCTGGATTAAGTTATTTAGGATATGTGTTCATGGGATTTGACACCATCGTGACTCAGAGTTATCAAAGAACACTCTGAATCAAGTGAATCTCAGCTAGCATACCTCCCCTTGGGCATCATAATTCTGATTCTAACGATTAATTATCTTATCCCCGAAGGATGGACATCACATATACTGCACGGTGGTGTTCCGAAAAGGCCTTGGGAAGGTAACTTCGCTTGATATTACTAGGCTTAATGAAATCGATGGCTCCATAAATCATGAAAATGATGCTATGTACTGTGATAAGAAGAAAACTGGCTAACACATCCCTTGATTTCGGGGAAGGAGGCACCACAATGTTCATTAACTCTGGCAATCATTCCACACCGGAACAACGCAAAAAGGGGTCCGAATCGCGTCAGAGATCAAATTATGAACTCACAGATGACCTCCTTTCTCTGGGGTCAGGAAGCATTAGGCTCATCATGGGAATGTCGATCAATCATTGTAAACCCTCAAAGTAGGGGAAGGGGACTTCGTATTTCTACAAAGCCCCTCCTCCATTACTAAGGCACCATGATTGATTTTGTCATAAGAAAGTTTAGTGTTAACTCCCTGTTTCATTATTATGGCACAACAAGATTATCAAATCGCAAGATGTTTAAGATCCGGAATTCTCTATTCATAAATTCCGGATGTATTACAAGAATTGAGGATTTGCTCCTTTTTAGAAGAAAAGAACTAGATTGAGAAATAAAAAAAAAATCTCCTTTTTATGTGGCTCTTGGTGTCCTATTTATAGAGAATTGGGGGCCCCCTCTATTGCTTGTCTATTGGGTCTGCATAGGCCTCTGCCGGCGGATTTTTTTCCTTGGTCTTGGGTGTTTGGCTCTCGGCCATCCTTATGGTGCTAATTATAGTCTTCAAAGTGAGTGCCCCAGTCGACTTAGGCTTCCACGAGAATGATACGGGTTTGTTGCCATGGTGGTTTTCAAACGACATTTGAACTCCCGGTAGCAGCTTCTGGGTAAAGGCTCCCAGATGCAAGCTTCTAGATGTAGGCTTTCGGCTTTATCTTGAATACTTAGAGGGGCTTGCCCACGTGATGTACGTAGATAGATGCCGGTTTGAAACCGTTATTAGTTCCTATACTAGGTCAATTAGAACTGATAGCTTGTACCTCTTCTAGAGTCCCGATTGGCCTTCCAGTAGAGTTTTTTTATTAGGACAATCTGGTTTTCTGGTGGATAGCTTTCAATGATGTCTCTGCTGTCTATCGATGTGACCTTTCATCGTTCATGAAGTAGCTACTTCGGAAGCTGGTTCTGGATAATCTTTATGTACTTCTAGCTTGATACCTTTTGCCTCAGGACTCTTTCATTGGGTAGACCCTGTCAGATGGACTCGGTCGGATAAACTTCGCTATCGTTTTTTGTAGGCTTTGAACTCCTTTCTTCCTAGGAGAGGGGCGCCAGTTGGTGTTGCTCTCAAATCATTCTTTCTCTCTTTCGGCCATTTCCATCTGTTCTTTCGGAAGGTTCTTCTGTGTTTGTATTACTCCGATACCCCTTCACTGTCAGCTTATGTTAGGGAGTTATTTTGGTCGTAACATTTGCCCCCCCAATAAAGGGGTGTTTTTGACTTTCCAAGTCAAACTTTTTCTTTCCATGCTCTTTTCAATTCATTTGTGAACTGTCTCTTAACGATGGACTACGTTATGAAACCTATGACGCGTTTCTTTTGGACCATCTTTTTCTTATTCGTTAAGAGTTGAGGGCCATCGACCGATTCCCTGTTATGACAGTATCTTCAAACTAACCTTCACTCAGATAATTTGAAGCCTCAAGACTAGAAGTCCTCTTATGGTATTTGTGAAGAACTGAATCAACCCAGATTCGGGTGTTAATATAGATGGGAGACCGGAAACCCCTTCCAGCATTTGTGGAGAGCCGAATCAACCCAGATTCGGGTACTATCACTGAAAGAAGACTAGAAACCCCTTCAAGTATTTGTGAAGAGCCAAATCGACCCAGATTCGGGTATTAATATAGATAGAAAACCGAAAACCCCTTCCAGTATTTATGAAGAGCCGAGTCAACCAAGATTCGGGCATTAACATAGATAAAAGACCGGAAACCCCTTCCATATTTGTGAAGAGCCAAATCGACCCAGGTACGGGTAATAACATAGATAAAAGACCAGAAACCCCTTCTAACCCGAATCGACTTAGATTCGGGTATTAACATAGATAGAAGACCGGAAACCCTTTCCGGCATTTGTGAAGAACTGAATCAACCCAGATTCGGGTATTAATATAGATAAAAGACCAGAAACCCTTTTCGGTAATTTTGAAGATCCGAATCAACACAGATTCAGATGTTAACATAGATAGAAGACTGAAAACCCCTTACGGCATTTATGAAGAGCCGAATCAACCCAGATTCAGGTATTAACATAGATAGAGGACCGGAAACCACCTCCGGCTTTTGCGAAGAGCCGAATCGACCTAGATTCGGGTATTAATATAGATATAAAACCGAAAACCCCTTTCAGCATTTATGAAGAGGCGAATCAACCAAGATTCGGGTATTAATATAGATAGAAGACCGAAAAACCCTTCCGGCATTTATGAAGATCCGAATCGACCCAAATTCGGGCATTGAGCCGAATCGACCTAGATTTAGGTATTAATATGGATAGAAGATCGAAAACCCCTTTCGGCATTTATTGTTTTGGTATCTCCTTTGGATTTGATTTGTGAATCAGAGGTTGTAGGTGCTTCTTGATCCACTCCTTGGGCTTTTGATGTCAAAACAAAGGATGCACGTGCTTTGTTGGCCACTCTTTGGGCCTGTGCGTCCGGTGCGCTTGGCTAGCTTGTCTACAAGCAGGGCCCAAGGACTTACCTGGCCTCCCTCTAAGAGGCGCCTTATCTTGACCATCATAGGCGATGATAAGGTCTTAGAAACTTAGATGGGGCCATCGTAGGCACAGAACTAAGATATACTCTTTTGATGCTCTATACTGACCATCGTTTGTTCCAATTGAGGCTTATACACCACCCTTTCCATGGGGTGCCCTATCCTGACCATCGTAGGCGATTATAGGGGTTTGTGCTTCCTTCTGTGGGTAACACGGAACATAAGCAGATGTAGGACGTGCTCTTCTACGAGCAGAGATAGGACATGCTTAGTTCTAGCAGAGGCAGGGCGTACTCTTTTACGAGCAGAGGCAGGGAGTGCTAAGGTTAAATGCACTGCCACGAACATTTCTGGTGTGAAATGGAGGCTTATGCTTTTGATGATTTAACCCTGCCACCTTTGATTTGGTCACAGAGAAAGACTAACACACCATCCCCCTCCGCGGCATGCCTCGTCCTGACCAATTTGGCGATGACGAGGGATTTGATCTTTTTTCCAGCTCGACCCCTTTTGGGTCTCTCTTGAGCTACTGGAAGGGTTTCTGTGTCCTTAGTTACGTAATCATCTTTGGAGGAAATTCTTTTTCCTTATTCCTTTATCATTGAGAAATATGGTCTTAAATGCTCGGAGTTCCATGTTCTCTGAACAAGATCACCATTGGGTCTGCACAACCGATATGTTCCAGACATAACTTCTTGATGGATGATCAGGGGTCCTTCCCAATTTGGATCGAGAGGGCCATCCGTTGGGTTCTTCGTGTTAGCCATCACTCTTCGTAACACTAGCTCTCCTTTTGAGAAAGTTCTAGTCCTGACCTTTGAGTTGTAATATTTCGTGATCCTCCTTTGATACTCAGTGCTCCTGATTGCAGCCTCATCTCTTAATCCTTGTATTAAGTCTAGTAATTCTTTCCTTAACACTTGATTGGGGTCAGATGCATATGTTATCCTTCTATGCGATGGGATGTCGATTTCAACCGGAAGCATAGCTTCGCATCCATATGTCATGGAGAAAGGGGTGTGTCCCGTGGCTGTTTTGGTAGAGGTTCTGTATGACCAAAGTACTAAAGGCAATTCTTCGGCCCAATTTCCTTCAGCTTGATTTAAGCATTTGTTAAGAATTGTCTTTATGTTTTAGTTTTCGGTTTCCACAACTCTGCTAGCTTTCGAATGGGCCACTGAGGAGAAACTTTATATGATTCCATTTTTCTCACAAAATCGAGAGAACTCTTCGCTCTCGAATTGTGTACCATTATCTGACATGATTTTGTGAGGGATTCTGAAGTGGGTAACTATATTTTTTTATAATGAATCTTATCCCTTTTTTGATGTGATTGTTAGAAGGGGTTTTACCTCTACCCACTTGATGAAGTAGTCGATAGCTACCACAACATACTTAGCTCCACCTCTGGATATTAGTAAGGTCCTAATCAAATCTATTCCCCATACATCGAATGGCCAGGGGCTTGATATAATGGTTAATTCACTAAGAGGAAGTCAGGGTACCTTAGAGTACTTTTGACACTTATCACATTTCTTGATGTACTCACTTGCTTGACTAACCATCCACAGCCAATAAAACCCTGTCGCGTGACCCTTTTGGCCAGCTTAACTCCATTGGAATGGTCCCTACACCATCCCTCATGAGCTGCCTTTAATAGGCTAAGTCCATCTTTAGAACCTGCACATCTCAAATAAGGAAGCGAATGCCCCTTTTTACAGAGTATATTATCCATGACCACAAATGTAGGAGCTTGGTGCTTTATTCTTCTCGCATCTTGCTTACTAAGGGGTAAAATCCCATTTAGAAGGTAATCTACTATGGGAGTCGTCCATGTAAGTTTATGATGGTAACTTGTTTCCTTTAAGGGAGGTTCCCCATTGGGGTTTCCGTCTTTGTTTCCTTCGTCCTCCCTTCTCAAGGCTTGGGATCTAGTTAAGACTAATAACTCTTTCCCCTTTTTCGATTCCTCCTGCTCGACACTAGGCCGTTCTTGATATCCCACAGGAATTATTCGAGTTTCGGGGGCCCTTCGGAAACTAGCTAACTTGGCTAGTGAATCCGCTTGGGCATTCTCCCCGCGGGGTATTTGATGAACTAAGAAGTCCTCAAACTAGGAAAGAATCTTTAATACCCTTTTCATATATAAGACTAGCTGCTCTTCCTTGGTTTGATATGTCTGTTTTATTTGGTTTACCATTAATTGTGAATCACTAAAGATTTATATCCGTGGTATCTTCAACTGTAGTGCCAGATTTAAACTAATTATCATTGATTCATACTCAGCCATGTTGTTAGTTTCCGAAAAACCTAACTTCATAGCATAGTTCAGGCAGTTACCGTCAGGGGTAATTGCAACATAACCTGCTCCTACTCCCTGTTGGTTAGAAGCTCCGTCTATGAAGAAATGCCACTTGGTCTTTGAGTCATTTTCTTTAACTGACTATTCTGAAATGAAGCTCATGCATTCATTCACGAAATCTATGAGAGCCTGTCCCTTAATCGCTGCTCGAGGATGGAACTCGATCTCATATTGGCTAAGTTCGACACCCCATTTTGTTAGTCTCTCCGAGGTTCCCGGTTTGCTAAATACTTGCTTGAGCGAAAAGCTAGTCAAAACTTTAACAGGGTGAGCTTGAAAGTAATCCCTGAGCTTTCGCGCGATAAGGATTAGGCAATACGCTAGTTTCTCTATAACGGGTATTGGTTTCTGCGTCCTTTAGCCTTTGGCTAATGTAGTAAATGGGGTGCTGAGTTCCATTACTCTCTCTTGTCCGGCCTGAGCTTACCCCGTTTTCTGAAACAACCATGTATTGGTATAGCTCTTCTCCCTTCTCGGGACTGGATAAAACCGGAGGCATTCCAATATAAACTTTCAATTCTTGGAATGCTTTCCTACACTCTTCATTCCATTCGAAATTCTTCTTTTTCTTTATAACATCAAAGAAATGGACACATTTGTTAGTTGCTTTGGAAATGAACCTATTGAGGGTTGCTACTTTCCCGTTTAGACTTATGACCTCCTTGCTTGTCCTGGGCTCTTTCATGTCTCTTATAGCTTGGATTTGGTCAGGGCTAGCTTCAATCCCTTGCTCACTTACCATATAAAGAACACTTTTGAGGGTTTAACTTCATTTGTTAACTCCTAGAGACATCGAACATTTCCTCCATATCCTTTAAAAGGTTTTCTGTTTTGGTTAACTTCACCAGCCTATCATCCATATATACCTCTTTATTGCGCCTTATTTTCTCTTAGAACATCATGTTTACCAGTCTTTGGTATGTTATCCCCGTGTTCCTCAAACCGAAGGGCATCACTTATAGCAAAACATTCCCCAGTCAGTGATAAAGCTTGTAAGCTCCTCGTCGGGTTCATGCATCAGAATTTGGTTGTACCCTGAGTAAGCATCCATATGGGATAGTACCATGTGACCACTCATGGCATCAACTAATTGATCAATCCGCTGAAGGGGATAGCAATCTTTCAGACAAGCCTTGTTTAAATCTCTGTAATCAACACACGCCCTCCACTTCCCATTGGACTTCTTCGGTAGCACGGGATTGGCTAACCATTTCGGGTGAAGGACTTTTTGGATAAACCCGTTAGTTTCCAACCTTTTGACTTCCTCTTTAAAGGCCTCTATCCGGTCTCTATTGTATTGCCTCTTCTTTTGCCGGACCGGGGTTACCGAAGGGTCAATGCTCAAGGCATGGCTCATAACAAAAGGGCTGATACCGATCATGTCTGAATGGGTCCATGCAAAAACATCTTTTGTTGAGCTGTAGGAATCAGAGTATGTCGCTTCTGAGGGGATATGTTAGCCTTTTCCCTACGTTGAAGACCTTAGATTTATCCTCTGAATCAACATTTAATTCTTCCACTTCTTCTGTTGGTTTTATTCTTTCAATGTTTCCTCTAGAATCCAAATATGTGATGATTTCTCCTTCCTTAGTCAAGTTCACCTCATAGGATCTTTTCCTCTTTCTTTACAGAGAAGTACCTACTGGTGCGTTTGTCACTCTTATTTATTTTTACCTTAGCTTCGAATGAGGGGTGTAAGAATTCTCTATCCGAAGGCATAAATGCAGCAGAAGAATCAAAGTACGAAGGACACTCCCTTTTGTATTTGTCAATTGTTGCGAATTACAACTCGCAGAAGCTAAACTGTTCTCCCTTGATGGCACCCCATCCATGTTTAGTTAGGAATTTCAACATAAGATACTTGGAAGAAATGAAAGTGTCCGTCTCTTCCAAATCTGGTCGCCCAAAGAAGGCATTGTAATAGGACGGTTGATCGATCACAACAAAGAGAATCTCAAAGGTTCTATAAAGCGGAGACAACCCAACTTGAACCATAAGGCTGATCTGCCATACCAGAGTTGACCCCTTATTGTTGAATCCGAAGATTGGTTCCTTGCTTGGTTCTAATTTTTTCTCAGAAATCACCATCTAATCGAAAGCGTGCTTAAAGATGACATTGATGGCGCTCCCTGTATCCACAAGAATCTTTGAAACAACTGAGAGCCCTATTTGTGTTGTTATCATAAGGGGATGATTATGAGGATGGCGGACCCCTTTCTTCATTTCTTCTGGAGGAACGACTAGGTTGTGCATTTTGAGAGCATAACGCGCGTTCTTCAACGATGGTTCTTCTTGAATGGAAAAGATACCTCCATGGCTTCTTTCATGTACTGGTTCCTAGCTTTCGAATAGCTTCCGGTAGGGTGTGTCCCTCCATAGATCACATTGATTTATTTATGGGTGACCCCAAATCTAGGTTGCTCTCTTCCGTTGCAACTCCTATCGCATTTACCGAAACCTTCTGCTGTCCACTTGCATGCTGAGATGATGCTGTCTTGTTTAAAACAAATTCCTTAAGATGTCCTTCTTGGATCAGCTTCTAAATAATCCCGTTCAGTGCCTTTCGCTTGTCAGTATTGTGTCCATTGGTTTTGTGGAACTCACAATATTTACCACCAGAATGAGGTTCAGGGCAATTTTTGGCTTTGAACGAGATAGGGAAGTTATTAATCCTTTCTCTTGCGACAGCATACACATACGAGATGGGATTGTTCAGGGCAACTGAGTTGGTATTAGAATCTTCCCACCTTGACCTCTTTAGATTTCCTTCAGGGAGCTTTCATTCAAAGTTCGGCCTTCCTCCTTCCCCACGAGACCCAAACTTCCTCTGCATGAAGTACAATTCATCCATGCGAATAAACTTTCAGCTTGGAAATGAAAGTCTTGCAAATATTTACAGTCGTGAATATATAACTCCTTCAAGAAGGGGGTGTTTTCGATTAACCCTGAGTGTACGGCGATCAACTTGTCATTGTCGTTCATATCCTTGGCCTTTAAGGCCTCGATGTTGAAACTTTTCAGATAATCCCTGAGAGACTCCCCCTTGCTTCTGTTTGATGTTAGCAATGTTGGTGTAGTCAACTGTCGGATTTTTTCAGATGCAGAACTGTATGGAAAATTTGTAAGAGAATTGTTTCTACGAATAAATGGTGTTTTCCCTATACTGGCGATACCACTTCGTTGCTGCCCCTTGAAAAGTAACCGAGAAAAGGCAGGATTTGACGACTTCGGAAGCGTTGTAGAGATCCATCTGGTTGATGAAATCCGTCAAATGATCGTCAGGGTCAGTCGTCCCAAGATATTTTATGGTTGGAACCTTCACTCTCCACAGTATTATGGTGTTCATAATTTCAATGATGAATGGAGCTACTCTTTTGTTGCCATTAACCCTGTCATCTTAGGTCCTCTTCCCCTTGCTTCCCAACAAGTCCTTGACGGGCTTTTGGGTGAGGTCTTTGATGTAAGCTTCTGTGTTTTCATAGTTTACTCTCTTTGGATCATAACCTTTGGAGAGGAAACTCCTGGACTTCTCCTGCTCGCATCGATTCCCTTGGTGGTCTATCCCCGTCAAATGGGACTTCTTCTTCTTGGAAGAAGTCTCCTTAAGCTTCTCCTTTGCTTTTGAATGCTGAACGGGAGCCTTTATCTTTAGAGATTCATTCATCTCTCTCTAACTAGATTTGGTGAGCCTTGAGGACTTCTATGCCTAGACAACATTGACATGAGCCTGCATTTCTTGGAGTTGCTTCTCCAAGACCCAGATTCTTGTGACATTATCTTCCATGGAGTTTGAGTTTGGTGGTTGTTGTAGATTGGATATGGCTCTTCTCTCGTTGCTATCTGGGTCGAGCATTAGATTATCATTTCCTTCAATGGTTGTGTTGGGATCCAGTTTTTTGTTTCATTCCTTTAATCTTTTCGATTTCATCTTACCTGTCAAGGAGCAATAAATTCACCAAATTATTTTTGACAAATTAACCATAAGGACGGAGGTTCAGGGACCCTCCTTCTAGCGCCAAAATGTTAACGATATTTTTCGTCAACATCTAAATTAAGTTATGTAGGACATGTGTTCATGGGATTTAACACCGTCATGACTCAGAGTTATCGATGAACATTCTGAATCAAGTGAATCTCAGCTAGCATACCTCCCCTTGGGCATTGGAATTCTGATTCTAACGATTAATTATCTTATCCCTGAAGGATGGACATCACATATACTGCATGGTGGTGTTCCGAAATGACCTTGGGAAGGTTATTTAGCTTGATATTACTAGGCTTAATAAATCGATGGCTCCATAAATCATGGAAATGATGCTGTGTAATTGATAAGAAGAAAACAGGCTAGCGCATCCCTCGATTTCGGGGAAGGAGGCATCACAATATTCATTAACTCTGGCAATCATTCTGTGCCAGACCAGCGCAAAAAGGGGTCCGAATCGCGTCAGAGATCAAGTTATGAACTCACAGATAACCTCCTTTCTCTAGGGTCAGGAAGCGTTAGGTTCATCATGAGAATGTCGATCAATCATGGTAAACCCTCAAAGCAGGGGGAAGGGGACTTCGTATTTCTACAAAGCCCATCCTCCATTTCTAAGGCACCATGATTGATTTTCTCATAAGAAAGGTTAGTGTTAACTCCCTATTTCATCATTATGGAACAGCAAGATTATCAAATCGTAAGAAGTTTAAGATCCGGAATTCTCCATTTATAAATTCTATATGTATTACAAGATTTAAGGATTTGCTCCTTTTTAGAAGAAAATAACTAGACTGTGAAATACAAAAATTTTGTCCCTTTTTTACGTGGCTCTTGGGGTACTATTTATAGAGAATTGGGGGGCCCCTCTATTGCTTGTCTATTGGGTCTGCATGGGCCTCTGCCGGCCACTTTTTTACTTGGTCTTTGGTGTTTGGCTCTCGTCCATCCTTATGGTGCTAATTATAGTCTTCGAAGTGAGTACCCCAGTCGACTTGGGCTTCCCCGAGACTGATACGGGTTTGTTGCCATGGTGGTTTTTGAATGGAATTTGAACTCCTGGTAGCAACTTCTGGGTAAAGGCTCTCGGATGCAAGCTTCTAGATGTAAGCTTTCGGCTTTCTCTTGAATACTTAGAGGGGCTTTCCCGTGTGATGTATGTAGATAGATGTCTGTTTGAAACCGTTATTGGTTCCTGTACTAGGTCAATTAGAACGGATAGCTTGTATCTCTTCTGGGGTCCCGGTTAGCTTTCCAGTGGAGTTTTTTATTAGGACAATCTGGTTTCCTGGTGGATAGCTTTCGGTGATGTCTCTGCTGTCTATCGATGTGAACTTTCGTCGTTCATGAAGTAGCTACTTCGGAAGCTGGTTCCGGGTAATCTTTATGTACTTTTGGCTCGATACCTTTTGCTTCAGGACTCTTTCGTTGGGTAGACCCTATCAGATTGACTCGGTCGGATAAACTTCTCTATCTTTTTTGTAGGCTTTGAACTCCTTTCTTCCTGGGGGAGGGGCGCCAGTTTGTGTTGCTCTCAAATCATTCTTTCCCTCTTTCGGCCATTTCCATCTGTTCTTTCGGAATGTTCTTCTGTGTTTGTGTTCCTCCGATACCCCTTCACTGTCGGCTTATGTTAGGGATTTGTTTTGGTAGTAACATATAAAAAACCTAAAGTCTTTAATGGAAGTTTGGAAAAGAAAGATCTTAGTGATTGAAGAAGCGAATGATCTCTCTACCATGAAATCTAAAGAGTTAATAGGAATCTAATGTTGTATGAAGTTAATTTACAAGTTAAATGAGTACAAACTCAGGAAGAAAACAATCTCGCATTTCATGCGGAAAAAGAAGAATCAAATTCAGATGAAGATGACATAGCACTTATTGTCGAAAAATTCAAAAGGTTTTTAAAATATAAGAAAGTAAATAAAAATTATAGCAAGCAAAACTCCAGTCACAACACTTTCAGTAAGCCATCATCATCAGTTTTAGAATGCTATAAGTGTTACAAGAAGGGGTATATACAAAAGGACTGTCCAAATCAGAGAAAGAATATCACAATGAAAACAAGAAAGATAAATTAAAAAAGGAACGTGTTTTCATTAACACGGTATACCTCAGAATCCTCTTCCTTAGAAAGTGACAGTGATAGTAATAATGAGTAAGCTAATGCATGCTTCATGGCTAAAGATAACGAGGTTAACGATTTAACATTTGATATCTTCGAAATAAATTCAGAACTTTTAGGTTCTAGAAATAGTTATAAAAGAAAATGTAAGGAAGCTCTTGAAAATTAGATAAAGGAAGAATTCAAAAGGGATATGCTTAAAGATGGAAATGAAATATTAGAAGAAGAATTTGGAAAAAAAATACAAGAATCATTTTCTAATATTAATTCTCAGCTTACATTATTGGGTCAAAAAATTGAAACTAAAGTAGAAAAGAATAATGCTCTTTCTTTTGAAAATCAAGAATTAGAAACTAAGATTAAAATAATAGAAATAGATAATTCTAGTCTTAAAACAAGTTAAAAGAAATTAATAATAATATCTCAAATTTCAATAAAGGAAGTGAAAATTTTCTAGAATTACAGAAAATTCTTAGTCTACATCTATCAGAAAAGGACTAGAACATAAAAAGAATTCTAAGGCTCCATCTAAAAATAATATAAGGAGAAAGGATGTTAAACCTAAATATTGACCAACATTTTGGTAAGGCCATCAAGATTCATTAACGTCATAAACTCCAGCCAAGGTGACGAGAAGGACCGAGTAATCCCGACTAAGGAACTGATCGAACGATGGATGAATCGATCCAAACCTGAGACTTAAGCAGAACACAAGAACCTGATATACAAACCAACTAGATCCCGATATCTTAGGACCGACTAAACCAAGCCCAGCCTAACTCCATACAAAATATTCTCTCGAAGATTTGGTCTTACTCCTACTTGATCGCTCCTAGTCATCCTCGATGATTGGATCAGATGCCACCTATCACTACTGATTCAAATTATGCAATTTCAGGCAAGAAAAACGTCTCTTTAGGATCTCCTAAAATCCTGGATTGGACACCACATGCTTTAGAAAATTTAAATGTTGTAGCATCTATAAATAGACCTTTTGGACTGTGAAGAAGGATCATTTTGGCCAATCTCTGATTATATTGTTGTTGTGATTTATTCAACTATAATAGATCATCAGATATATAAGAGATTATAAAGTGAATGTAGGCTATTTAATGTCGAACTACTATAAATTTGTGTGTACTCGCTTTTTCCCTCATTTTCATTTACATATCTTCATTTATTCTCTACAATTTCATTTCTTGGGTGTTACCATTTTTTGGTGTCAACAATTTGGTACTTTCACTAAGAATGTTGATATTCTCAACATTTGAAGGATTTTTCTCTACTTTCGGATCACCAAGTCCAAGGTGATATCTACGTCTTTTCAAATATCATTGAAACACGGTCACTAAATCCTCGGCACACAATACCTGAAAGCAGCCGCAGGCTGCAACGTCAACAGACGCAGTTAGAGGGTCGACCGTTCCGGAGCCTGCTCTAGAGCATCCTATGCTACGATCTTCGGTGCAACCTTCCACCAAAGATCAAGCTTCCCCCTCAGCGTTTGTTACCCGCGACGAGTTTGTGACTGTGATGAATCAACTGTGGGAAATAATGGCGGCTTCAAACGCTCAAGCCCGAGAGAATGCTGCAATGAGGTAAAACATGAGCTGTATGTCGAGGAAATAGGAAGAATTAAGGAATCAACAATCTTTGCTGGACTAAAACTCGGAAGGCCTCATCATCATCTGAAGGAAGCAAAGATCGACTTCAACCACGACGCCCATTGGAAAGACCCAAAAACATACAACAATTGCAACTGGAAAGGCATACCAACCAGCTCGGAACAGCTGATCATGCTCAAGTCGATCTGACTAACCTAGAGGACATCAATCAAGTGACTCGACAAAATCGAAGTGCCTCTCCTTCGGCTCTCCAGAATGCTTCTCATAAAGCCCAAGCTCCCGCTCATCCAACCAGACGTCCTGTACAAATAGGGGATGTTAAGGGTTGAGCAAATTCCGCCCGAACGGCGACTCAGGCGACGTTACCTTGAGAGGGGGAAAGAAGAGTTCGATCAGTTGAAGAAGTCTATCAATGTGCACTTATCTCTCCAGATTTGACTGCCACGGTACAGAAAATTATGAATGATAGCAAAGGGTATAAGAATGAAGATTGGGGAATAGACCAAAGCCATACGCCATTTACATATGATATTCTATAAGGATAATTCCACAAAAGATTCAATATTCTCTAGATGAGACAATACTAGATCGACCCGTGACAACACTTGATGAGGTACTAGTGACATATGGAGGTAGCTGTAGCTCCAGACACCATCAAATGCAAAGCTTTCCCAATTTTCTTGAGAGAGGGTGGCGCTTATGTGGTTCACTCGGCTTCCGCCGAGATCAGTCCCAAACTCCAAAGACTTAAGCTAGAAGTTTCGTAATCAATTTTGCCTCCACGCTTCTAAGTCGAAGCATGTTATGGCCATTTTAGCGATAAAGCAAGCAAGGAGTGAATCCATAAGGAATTACCTCAGTAGATTCAATTGGGCTGCCATCAAAGTAAGCAATCCCAATCACGAGACAGTCCTGATGGTCATTTTAGACGGTATTGACAAAAATACGAAGTTTGGGAAGTATTTGATTGGGAAGCCACCCATGACAATTGAGATGTTCTATGAAAAGGCTAATATCTGGTTATGATGGGAGGATGCGCAATTAGATGAAGAGGATGGGTCAAAAGACGTGTCTACCAAACCCATCCAAAGCAACGTAGCAGTCAAGCAGTTTGGGGATAATTTGGGGACGGTGGAAGTAATATTGGAAATCGTGGAAAACGAAATGGTAATTGTAACAACCCGTATTTTCAAAACCAATTTAAATTTTTGATTCAACTTATTTTAAGGAATTTAGGAATGTAAACTGGTTAATTTTTCTAAATAAAATTTGAGTTAGTTTTTATATTTTATTTAACTTAAATAAAAACTCAATAAAATTATTTAATTGATTTATAACCCTTGTATTTGAAAATTTTGAAAATTCTATTTTTAAAATCATCGCATCGCCCTTAAAAGTGAAATTTTGCTAGAGAGCTCAGAATTTGATGAGACCAATTTCGTTGGGTTCAGAATAATAATTCATGGCTAGATTTCAATTTTCACATGAAACGAGTTAGTATGTGGTCGTGAGAGGCATACTTGTTTGAGGAAAAACTGATAATCAGTTTAAAAAAGAACGTTATTGAGATGATATCAGAATTCGATTTCACTTTTTTTTGGATTCATATCATCAAATAATGGTAGAGTCAAAATTTTCATAATTTTTGGAGTTAGTATGTGGGAGTACAAGAGGAAAAGGTACGTTAAAATCGCATTTTTAAAGCTAATTTAAGCATAACTGAGAAATTAAACGGGAGGTCAAACGAACTCAGAATTCAACGAAACATGATTCGTTGGATTCCTAGTGATGCATATTATCTCGTGCCCAAATTTTATAGCAAACGTAGATCGTTTGCAGTTGGGCGATCGGAGAGAACGGGATATAAATAATCACTTTCTCCCTTTACTTCTTCATTTTCTCTCTTCCTCCTTTTCTTCTACCTTCTCCAAAAAATGACCTCCTACCCAAATTGTCGCTGCTGCATCCCCCCCGGCCGCCAGTCCCCCCTCCTCCTTCTCTTCCTCCTCTCTCTTTCTCTAAACCCTAGAACCCATTCATCCAACCTAGCCGCCTCCATGGGATCCGCCACTGCAGCCACCGCCACCCCTCAGACCTGCAGCCGCCTGCACCTCCTCCTCCCTCCGGCCGTGGACCCCATTTGCCCCAAAACCCTCACTTTTTCCAAAAACACATTTTGCAAATAAACCCCTTTCCTTTTTTTGCTTAATAATCGTCGATCCATGCATTTCTGTTCAAGGCCCCATAAACGAAAGGTGTAGATCTCATTTTTCTCTACGAAATGCACTGCTCGGAAAATGCGGCTGAAGTTCGCAGATCTAGAGCAAACATTGGTGATTCCTCATGAATCTTTGCACTTTTGGGAGAAAGTGCATTAGGAAAAAGTTGTCTGAAATGGCATTTCCGTGTCGGTGATCAAGTTTGGTGAAGATTGGAGGTCATATGCAAACTATTGAGCTAGAATGGTGAATTCGAGTTGCGGAGAACGATAATGGCAAGTGCGCGATGAGAAATCCTACATAAGGAGTGTTGTGGCATTTGGTTTAGCTATTGGTTGAGAACTCGTTCACTAAATTTTTTTGTTATGTTAGTATATTATAAAATGTGTATCATGCCTGCTAGCTCACATTACATTTATTTACAAACCCATGGATGAATTGTTAATTGGTTGTGTTATGATTGTGATTACAAATATGAAATGTTTAACATGTTAGAAAAATGATAATATTTGTGGTAGTTGAAATTGGAGATAAATATCCATTTATAATTTAAACAGTGAAAATTTTTTAGTTATAAAAATTATTCAAATTGAATTAGAAATGATTAAGTTCATAAATCATGATGAATTTTAATTGATTGTTGTTGGTTGAAAACCCCAAACGGGTCTTGGGATGATATTTGACTCGCACATCTCCCTTGTGTGAAATTGCGGTTAATCGGTTGATTTACAGATTTATTTAAGCGTCGATTATTTAATTGAAGCTTATGTGATAATAAAATGCACACTGGATGTCATTTTGGATGTTGATAGTTGTTTACAACTATTGTTAGGTGTATACGATGTATATAATCTGTATGAATTTATTTATATGGATATTGTTTGAATATTATTCCATTCCGGAATAAAAATGAATATTCTTATAATGTAATATTTAACGAGGATTAGAAGTTTGGTTTTGATGTCTGATTTTGGATGGACACGAAAATATTGGAAAATATGAAGCCAGGTTAGGTATATGATTGCAATTTTAACTCGAACGGATTTATATATCAATTTTATTCATTTTATAATGAATATCAAGAAGATTGAATTTCAAAATATGACATTTTGAAAATATTATCATTTTGAGATTATAATATAACGGGATGTTCAATTTTCATTTAAAATTGAAATGGAACTTGAAATCGTTTTTAAACGAATTTATAAACTTTTTATAAAATACGTTTTGGAATGGTAATCAACGAAATAATATATATATATATATATATATATATATATATTTAAATGGCTTGAATAGAATGTGTCAGGCAGCGACCGTTCACGAATTTCAACCATTAACTTCGAATTGAGGTAACAGGAGATCCAGCCATCGGATTCTCCTAAAACTAGAACCGATGGGTTCGTAACGAAAAGATCTTTGAAACGAACATAAGAGGTTTAAATTGTAACGGATAGATTTTAAAATAAGTCCAAAACATTTTTGGAAAAGGTCGCTATAGATGCAGTTCGCTGGTCGATATTGGAAATCAACTGTAAGGGCCATATTAAAATTATTGAAAATATGAATTAATTATGTAAAATCATAATTAATAATTTGGAAAGATTTTTGAGAAATATTCCACAATTTAAAAGATAAAAAATATTTTTATCTGAATGAATTAGTTAATAACTAGAATAATAATCCAACGGTTTCTAGAAATTATAAATTGGAATTGTGAACGGTTTTGTCATAACTAGAAGTTTCCAACATATAAATTGGAATTAATTGGAGAATGGGATTTTGGGTTTGTCGAGAATGGTATCTTCATTAATATTGTTCTTAAATCCATTTATGAATGGAATAAATCTTTTAATTAATTTTTAATGAAGTTTCCAGTTTAGTTAGTTAAATTGGAGTTAAATGGAATTAGTTTTAATAATAACAATCAAGACGAGTTTCTATGAAGGAAGGCGTTTACTATTTATGGAATTTAAAAGGGTTTGCCGCTATTCCACTTATAGTACTGGTTGGATACAGAAATTTATATCGAGTATAAATTATTCAGATTTCCGTGAAGATTCTATATTAAATGGAAGATGATTTTGAGTTTACTGTGAGTGGTGTTTTTACATGACATTTTTCTTTAATCCATATAATGAAAAGGTTAGTTTCCAAAGGTTGAATAATGATTTTTGGGATTATAATTGAACGAGAGCTTTAGTGAAACTTTAATCAGATTGAAATGTAAAAAGAGGTAATTAAATTTATCGAAAAAGAGAAAGGATTAAGATGGAGTATCACCTGTTTTATTCCATGCGATAGTTAAATCTTTAATTAGATTTGAACATTAAAGGGTTATTAAATTTAACAATAACCCGAAGGGTTTTAAATATGGAGTACTACCAGTTTTGCTATATAGGATGAATAGGTTAGGATTGGGAATAATAAAATAAATGACAACTTCGGCAAGGCTCGATAATCCCGACTAGTTTTGGATCTTAATTGGGTTCAAGTTGTGAAAAGATAAAATAAAATCTTTTAAAATGATATCCAAAGGAAGATTAAACAATAAGTTTAGAAGAATTTATCTTTGATAAAATGAATGGGGACCTTTCTCCAAAGATATGAATATTTGAATAAAAGAATATTCTAGATTGGAATGAGATGTGTACTATCTTTGTGTACTTATCACATGATTATAAAGACGCGCCACTTATTCAGAAAGACTGGTTTTAACCCATTCCGAATAACGGTTACGATGATTAAAAGTCAACGATGAAGACGGTGGTTGAAGACCGGTGATCTTCACATCGAATGGATGGTTACTGATGTCTTAATTGGGCTGATCCCCCGAGACAAGGTAATAAGTGGTGATCATCCAAACGTACTTGGCAATCGATCGGATATGCGAGTACCTCTCTCCTGTATTGGATATATTGGGATGAGGAATAAGGTGCCTCCAGTTTCGTTCAGACCTAGAACATACTTGTAAATGGATTATATGTCTAACATTGTATTGTGTGCTATATTCGTTGATCTTTGCTAAATATATATGTGTTTGGTGATAGGGAATTTATTATCTTGCCTAACATCATTCTCTGAGATGTACGAGCTTAAAGATTATATATTGGTGGAAATCAATGATATAGTATGGATTGTCAATGTGGCATGCTAAAATGCAATGATCAAGGCTTTTGTTGAAAACCAAGGCCTTGTGGATGATGATCAAAGCATGTCTTTAAATAGCATAGCTTTGTGTATAGCGTTAAATCGCGAGCCTCACACCCCGATATGAGTCTAAAAATGGATAAGGGACGCAGGGAGTGCATGTGTTTCTTTCTAGCTAGAAGTGGTGTCATGGCATGGATCCCAGACATTTTTTTACTTATCTGGATGTTGGATTACAAGGTGCCTCGGATATAGAGCTTACTAAAAGGCTCAAGTGATAGGCCCAATAGGACTGGGAAACTTATTGTTTAGGAATAACCAATCCACAAGGTAAGGGTGGACTGGCCTTGCAGGATCCAAGGGTCACATGTGTTGATCCTAGGCATCCCGCAAGAGATGGCCTAAAACTGGTAAGAGAACATCCCTTTCCTTGACTCATGATGGAAGCCCAATTTCCAATACACGACCTTTTCGATTTTAGTTGTAAACCTATATGGCGACATAGTAGGATGGGGTACTATGCCATCTATGATTGATACATTTATATTCAAAGATTATTTTCAACACTATTCCCTTTTAATAATGTCAAAATTATTTGTTTTAAAGAGTATCAAGCATGTTTGGCTATTAAGGTAAAACTCTGTCCTCCGGCTTGCGTTGCATTGTGTGATGGGACCTGAGCCTTATAATAGCTTCATTTTCTAAAAAGCATTTTGTTGTTTACAAATTATTTTATTTTAGAGTATTCATGGGAGTGAACCCGTTCCGTTACATATGACGTTGTCCCTTGAATTACCCTATTTTAAAGTAAAAGTTTAATAACTGTATTAAGTTTTCACACCAGTCCCATGACTGGCCTAGAGTTTATTGTTTTCACCTAAACTTTGGGTGCCCATATTTTCCACACGGGTAGCTTGTAGTTTTGGTTTTGCAGATGTTTATTTAACAAGATCCTGGTTTACAGCTGGAGCTATGTTCAGAAAGCTTTGTATCTGTGTATTTACTTTGGTTGTGTTTGATTGATGTATTTCTGCAACGCATTGTATTTATACATTTTTATTTCCATTGTTATGTAATTTTATCTCTGATATTATTTTTTCGCTATGTATTATTTATTCATGCTTTGATATTCTTGTACTTTGATGTAAATTGTTGTAATAGAAATGAAATAGTTCTGTTGTTTTGCGTTCTTATGCATTGTGTCCTCACACAATCCGTGTTCCATTTCAATCTAGGTTGGGTGGCGGGGATTTCAGATCGTGTCGGTAATGAACCAATGGGAACCAATGGAAACCCTAGAAAAAGAGAGAATTCTAGGAAGCGACCCCGGTTCCAAGTCTTTTATAGTTATACGCACTAGCCAATACACTTGAAAACATTTACCTCAATACATGTAGTGCAGTTCAGTATAAGAAGCCGCCCTTACGTAAATCCATAAAGAAGGAATGGGAAATTGTTAAGTTTTGTTTGTTCCATAAGATTTATGGGCATGCAACTAACGAGTGTCGTCACCTCCGGGACATTGTTGAAAAGCTCATTCGAGAAGGAAAGCTTGATGACTATAGGGTGACCCCAAGGGACAGGGGGTAAGGAACATTAGCTCCCAAGAAAAGTCAGGTGGCACCTAGAACCACAACACAAGAAAAGGAGAAGGGTATAGTGATCATTGCCATTGTTGGAGGACCTCTTCCAGCGGGGCATAGCGTTTCGTCTATGGAACATTATGGAAACTCAACAAAACATCTGGACATTCCGGAAACCAGCGCCCCTGAAGCTGTAAGTACCATAAAACAAAGAAATACAATGACATATGACATCATTTTCCACGACCGAGAGTCGATTGGTGCAGAAGCCCCAAGTATCGACCTATTGGTCATAACGGCCATTATTGGCATGACCACAGTACGAAAGGTTTTGGTCGATAGTGGGAGTTTGGCAAATATTTTGTTCAAACAAGCTTATGACCAGTTGAAGTTGGAATTAAGAGACTTGAAACCATGCACGAGCCAGATACGTAGTTTCAATGGATCATATAACAATCGGTCGATCTTATTGATCTATCAGTAGAGTTGGGAGACGAGGATCACAGGAGAGTGCGGATCTTGTCTTTTGTTGTAATGAATATAAGTTCCCAGTACTGTTAGGGACTGCGGAAAGGATCGTTAAGGCAAAACAAACACAAGAGGCGGGTGAATAGTGTTTATGAGAATTTAAACAAAATCTAAAACTTATGTGAACTACGAGATGAATCAAACACCACAAACACAATCACAGACACAGATTCGAAGATAGATACAAAATAAAAAGAAATAAAGATGTAGAAAAGGAAAGAACACACTGGATTTTATACCTGTTCGGATTACTCCTACATCTACTCCCACACAACACTGGACTGTGCAGAGTTTTATTACTATTCCAATAACCAAGTACACCCTCCTTGATTTCACGGCTACAAGGGATACCACCGATTAGTACTTCCCTGTTTTCTTGGCTACAAGGAAAAACCGACTCCTACTTCCTTGATTTCTCGGCTACAAGGATACCACTGATTTCACTTTTACTCAACCCAAACAACTTTTACTCAACCCAAACAAACAAATTAGCCCTGGAACTTTTCAATAGCACTTGATTCAGAGAACATGTGTCTCAACTCAGAAAACATGTGCATGATCCGGATCTTGTTGTAAAAGAAGCAAAACAACAGGATTTGGAAATTACTCCAGAATTAGCAGTCAGAAGGGAGCCATTGAAGATCGTTGGCAAAGAAACTAGAGACTAAAGAGCAAAAAGATTCATTTAGTTAAAGTGCAGTGGAGTAGTGATCCTAGAGACTGTACTTGGGAGACAGAGGAAAGCATTAAGCAAGCCTACCCCAAATGCAGAGTGGACATCTCTGACTAACTCCGGTGCAAGGTACCTTTACAATACTTTACATTTACATTTTGTTTCCTACTTTGCTGTTGTTTCCTTTTCGAGGACGAAAAGTTTTAAGTGGGGGAAACTGTAACAACACGGAAAATGTGAACCAATTTAAATTTTTTAAAATTGGTTATTGTCAAAGAATTTAAACAATTGAAATAGAATATTTCAATAAAATAATGTATTGGAAATAGTGAGGGAGTTTGAAAATTTGAATTCAAACTTTGACTGACTGTACCGGGTGGAAAATATAACAGATTTTAGTTAAACCAAAAATATTTAAAACTGTTTATGAATACCTTTCTAGCGAATCTAAAAAATCGAAGTTTCATAGCAGGAATCCAAAGTTATGGCCAAATGAATTTTCAGAAAGGTCGCTATATAGAATATATAGCCCTTGAAAATAGACATTTTGCATACGACCTCGGAATTCGACAAAACCACTTTTGTTGGATCCGGGATGTCAAACTATTTCTAGGTTTCAAATTTCATAATTTTTTAGGCTAGTATGTGAGCGGGGCAAAGGAAAATGTGATTGGTCAATTTCTGTTAAAATGGGTCGACCTGAAAATGGCCATTTTGCATACGATATCAGAATTCGATGAAACTGGTTTTGTTGGGACCGTATCGTCAAAACAAAGCTAGATTTATTTTTCTGGAATTTATCGATTCAGTTTGTGACCCTGGCAAATTGAAATGTACGTTCAAATTGAATATTAAATGTTTTATACTTTAATTTGAAAAATAACTGACTGTAACAGCTGAATTGGCCAACGAAACATATCCCATTGTATTTGGAATAGGGTATTTAGCCAGGGGCGACAGTCGTTGGGTTGAAATTGGTGTTCATTTGTTCAAAAGGATATTTTTGGAATTTAAAATTTAAATATAATAGGTCAAAGCCCCTATTTTCTCTCTCTTCTGAAAACTGGTCAAACCCCCATCGACGAATGACGGAAAAGAGCTCAAAACTTCCAGGCCCGATCGCCGCCGCCACGAGCGTTTTCACCGCCCCCTCCAGTTAACTTTTCTGTTCATCTTCCCCTCCTCTATCAATCCATCCAACCCTCGTTAGAAATTGTTTGGTATTTGCGTCGAATTCCAGCGAGGAAGTCATCGTCTTTGGAGCGCCGCCGTGCATCGTAGGGACCACCGAGTCGAGTGCCACCACAGACGCTGGAGACCCTGTTTGAAGCTCTTCGACGTTGCACCATCTGATCGTGACAATACTTCACGGATCGATCGTGAAATTAAAACCTAGTTTCGAAGGTTTGACAAAGGTATCGGCTTTGAAACTTCTGAAATGAAAATAACACTTTTAAGTGTTGCAAAACTTTGAAAAATCATATCTTTTTAGTGTGTTGACGAAATTCGATGAAATAGGAAACATCAGGACCGCAAGGAGGCTCTCTACCATCTAGCAGAGGCCGCGGATTTTTCTGGTCTACCTACGATTTTTAGCACTTTAAAAACCAATGTGAGGAATCTAAATTAAATTGTGTGAATGGAATCGTGTTATATAAATTATATAAGCGAAGTGTAAATTATATAGGCATTGTATACCTCATGTACATGTGTTGTATAAGTTATATTAGCGATGTATAAATTATACAAGCGTTGAATGAAACATATATGCTTTGAATTGGGTTTAAATGCAAGTGATATATATATATATATATATATATATATATATATATATATATATATATATGTACTCCCCTCGTCCACAGACCATGGACGATATTTATTGCTTGTGATTGGCGTGAAAATATATAGTATGACGAATGGTTGGAAATAATTGTTTGTGGTTGATATTGTGGTTGAAAAATACCTATGTGGATGAAAAATACCTTTGTGGTTGAAAAAATACCCTCTTGTGGTTGAAACAAATTAGAATAGGATTGTAGAAATGAAAATAAAACATGCCGCCTACGTGCGAATTAGATGCATGATTCCCCATTGTCAAGAACCGCGAGGTTTTAAGGTAGAGCAAGGAGCCGTACTAGGGACGGTCCCGGTTTTAACTACCCTGCCGTTATGCTGCCGAAATTTTCTGAAATATTCATGTGTTAGAATAATTTTCATTTGTTGAAATTATTTTCATATGTTGAAACCGATATTCATGTGTTGAATTGAAAATCATTCGTTGAATTGAAATTCATGTGTTGAATGTTATTCGAATTTTGAATAAATAGCTTTAGTGATAAAAATCACATTTTTATATATATACAAACTGTAAAGGATATTCATGTGTTGAATTGAAATTCATTCGTTGAATTGAAATTCATGTGTTGAATGTTATTCGAATTTTAAATAAATAGCTTTAACGATAAAAATCACATTTTTATATATATACAAACTGTAAAGGATATTCATGTGTTGAATTGAAATTCATGTGTTGAATGTTATTCGAATTTTAAATAAATAGCTTTAACGATAAAAATCAGATTTTTTTTTCGTATATACAAACTATAGAGAACATTCATGTGTTGAATTGAAATTCATTCGTTGGATTGAAATTCAGGTGTTGAATGTTATTCGTATTTTAAATAAATTGACTAGACAATCAAAATTACATTTTTATTGTGAGTATGAAGTGTTAAAAACATTCACGTGTTGAATAAATATTTTTGATGATAAAAATATTACTTTTATCATGTATACGCTTTGATAAAAATACACACGTGTTGAAATAAATACTAGTTCGCTAGAAATATTATTATTAGCTTTGTTCTGCATATATATACATGTGTTGAACAGGGAAAATGGATTAGCTGTAGAGTAAAGAAATTATTTGCATGCCCGACAAATAGGTAAGCCTTGATGAGTTGGCTGCGCAATTTAATTTTTATATCAACTCGTGTGAATGCCATTGGATGCGGAGTGCTGGTTATTCTGTGTGTAATAATAAACATCGCCATAGGATAGTAACAATTAATTCTGAACTACACTACATGGCATACTTCTTGACGATAGGCATTCTTCATCATATTCCACATAAGCATTTGGAGCTTGTGTGACGAGGTTGAAGATTTACCATACGAGCGAGAGGCTTATATGGCGATGATTATATAATACAGGTTAAACTGATGACTGATATGGACTATATAAAATATAATGTTAAATTGCCAGATTAATAAAAACCCCACACGGGTCTGGAGTTGACAATAATCACGTCTCTCTAGTCATTAGATATGGCATATGGACTATTTATTCCCACACGGGACGAGGTGACGAGGATTTATCCTCTGGAGTAATTAAAAATACACGCTCCCTCAGGCTTGACAGGGTGACGAGAATTTATTCTCTGGAGTTATTATCTATACACGCTCCCATGTAAACACCAGAATATATCACTATAAATATGTGTATGCTTTATAGGATTTATTGGGTACCTAACACGGCCCAATAAATTTCCAAACCCCTTCCCGTACAAAGGAGGTTATGGCGATTTTTTTTGAAATATAATGGCATTAGTGAAATAATTGAAGTGAAAACGATGTTGAAATTAAAGAATGAACTATATTTGAAATTAAAGAATGAACTTTATTAATATATATAAATATAAATAGAACTGAAAGGAATCGAAGCCGTGCAGTTCGTGTTTTGAAATCGTAATTTGAATCGATTAGTACGAGAGATCCGACCATCGGATTTTCCCGAAACTGCAACCGTTGGGTTCGCCTTGGAAATATCTTTCCGACGGCACCAACTTTGTAAAAATCCAACGGTTGGATTGTCTGGAATGTTTAATTCAAATCTGAAGAAAAACAGCGCCAGAATCGTTTATATATATATATATATATATATATATAATTAAATTAAATCGAATAACGACGCTGCAGTTCGTATTTTGAAACCGTAACTTCAAACGACTATTGTGGAAGATCCGACCGTCGGATTTTCACGAAACTGAAGCCGTTGGGTTCGCTTTGGGAATACCTTCCCAGTGGTATAGACTTTGTAGAAATCCAACGGTTAGATTTTCCAATATGTGTAAAACAAATTAGAGGAAATACAGCGCCAGTGCCACGGCACGACCTGAAACGTCGTTTAATTAAATATGGCCATTTTTAAATAAATAAAAATGGCGAAAAATCGTTATAAAATATTATAAGCAACATGGATTGGAAATAAACCAATTTGACTTGATCTGCTTGATATTTGATGGTTGTATGTGTTTGGCACGAAAATTATACTAAAGAACTGAAATATGAATGTCGAATAATGTAACCATGGAAAGAATTGATTTGAATTCTAATTATACGAGAATTATTTGAAAAGGCCGAGCTAACCCTTGTTTGAAATAATTGATCGAAAGATTCGAAGGCGAAAATACAAAGACGATTCAAGACCGACGATCTTCGTATTGGTTGGATGGGCGCTGCTGAGGTTCCTGATTGGAGTAGCCACCGTGAAGGAACGGAAGTAGTAGCCGTCTGAACGTATGTGTTGATTGTACGGATATACGAGGAATATGGTGCCTCCGGTTTCATTCAGACCCAGAACGGACTTGTAAATGGACTGTGTGTCTGACATTGGATTTTGTTCAGTACTGATTGATCTCTGTTAAATATATATCTGTTTGGAGGCGGAGAATTTATTCTTTTTCTTAACGCCCTTCTCTGAGACGTACAAGCTCAGAGGTTATATATCGATAGAAATCATTCGTATGGAGTGGATTGCCTATGTGGCATGCCAAGATGCAGTGATCAAGGCTTCTGTTGCAAAGCAAAGTCTTGTATTCGATGAACAAAGCACGGCCTACGTGGCCTGGCTTTGTGTATAACGTGGATTCGCGAGCCTCACACCTCGGTATGAGTCAAAAACGGGATAAGGACACAAGGAGTGCACGATGTTTCTTTCTAGCTATGTTGGTGTCAGTGACCTACCAACCCTGACATTTATATCTACTTTTCACCTATGTGGTTGTTGGAATGCGAGGCGCCTCGATTTTAGTTCTGTAAGGACCGGGAAATGTGTGTTCAGGAATAACTAATCCTCAAACGTAAGGGAGGACCGACCTTGGAGGATCCAAGGGTTACCCAGAGTGTGTAGTCCTGAGGCATTTGCTAGAGTGTCTCGAAGCGGAGAGGAGCTTGCCCCTTGCCTCGACTCATGACGGAAATCCAATTTCCAATACGAAATAACAGATTTGATTGTAGAACTAGTATGGCGACATAGTATATGGTAGCTATGCCGCCTATGATTGATATTTATGATGATATTCGTTTTTGAAACATATATGCACCAGTAATAATATCAAATGATTTTTCTTTGCACGTATTAAGCATATTTGGCCATTATAAGGGAAAATTATATCCTCCGGTTTGCGTTGCATTGTATGATGGGACTTGAGTCTTATAACGGCTACATTCTTTTTAAAAGCATTGCGTTGTTTTAAAGAATTTACTTTGTTTTAAATGCACCAGCAATCACTGGAGTAAACCCGTTCCGCGAAAGTGGCGTGGTCCTATGATTTGCTTATTACTGTTGTTTAAACTGTTAAGTAGATTTCTCATACCAGTCCCATGACTGACTCGTTGTTTGTTTCACTTTGCAAACTCGGGTGCCCTTATTTTCACATGGGCAGCCTAGTTCACAGATGACAGGTTGTTTTGGCTTAGCACTGTAGTATGGTTTGCACTTTTGGCTCATGGCGAGGCTGACTTCACCGAGATGACTTGACATTTTCCGCCATTATTGTATATATATTATGATTCCGCCTACGGCGATGCAGACTGTTTTACTTCCAGTATTTATTATCGTATGTATATGTACCGCCTCCGGCGATGTAGACTGATACCCTTATTATGTCTCACTACATGTATATATTCCGCCGATGGCGATGCTGACTGATCATTCCCCTTTTATTTACTAAGTTATATCCTATGTTGTGCTATTCTGATGTTGTTACATATTATGATTCCGCTGCCATAACCATGTAAAATTATTCTATTTATTGTTTTTGCTATTATCTGTACTCTGCTTTGATGATTGATGTGTTATATTCCAATGATTATCCTTAACACCGTTACACGGATTTTGGGATCGTCACAGTTGGTATCAGAGCTTTGGTTAACCTTAGTTCCGGAATCTAACGCATTAAACACCTCGTCAGAATAGAATCAGTAGTGTTCTAAGGCGAGTAGCTCATTAGAGATAGGATTAGTGATGTCCGAGAATGAGCTAAGCAGAATAGCAAAACAATTTGATCAGTACATCATTACCTTTCCTTATGTTCTCCTTCTTTATCATATATGAAAGTTATCTTTTCTGTGAGCTTGACTCTTTTCTTGCTTATACAATACTTTATCTGATGGCTACACGAGCAGCAGCAGCCAGAGGTGGCTGAGGAGGCCGAGCAGGCAGAGCAGGAGGATGGGGAATATCCCCGTAGCAGAGGAGGGTCCTATTATACAGCCACCAGCACCCCAGGACTTCGAGCTTGACAGAGTAGCAAAGAGATACAGGAACCTGAGAGGCAAACCCTTTTCTGGCCTTGGTACCATGACAGAGGCTATTGCATGGTTGAAGACTTGTGAAAAGATTTTTGAGGGCATGGAACTGGGGACCCACAACAAGGCACGTCTAGGCATTTGGCTCTTACTGGAGGAGGCCGAGTTGTGGTGGGATGCCATCACCTCCGAAGATGAGGAGGGTACTGTTAGGACCTGGGAACAATTCAAGACCATGTTCAAGGAAAAGTTCATTCCTGAGCAGGCCTTAGAGCGGATGCGTGATCAGTTTGCTAGTCTCCAGCAGGGAGACCTCTCTATCAACAAATTCACTCAGCTATCATGCTATGCACCCGAGATTATTTTGACAACCAAAGATAAGAATAAGAGGTTTATATTTGGGCTACGGCGCAAGTACCAGGACAGGGCCATGAGCAACATCAAACTCCCATTCTCAGAATTGGTAGAGATGGCCTGCAACTACGAAGATCTGGATGAGAAAAACTCCAACCTAGACCGCGCCAAAAGCCAAGCTGGAAACAAGCGCAAAGCTTCAGGAGATCAGCCAGAGTCCAGCATTGTAGCAGCCGCTACTCAGCAATCTGGAAAGATACCCAAAGGAAGCAACTACAACTACGGAAAGAAAGGACATTATTCGAATGTGTGCAAAGCCCCAAAGAAACTAAAGGCAAATCCAGACCGCAGCTCAGCCGAATGCTACAACTGCCATCAGAAAGGGCACTATAGCAGGAATTGTCCTTTGAAGAAGAATGCACAGGTGGCTCATGTTTATGACGGGGAGACCCCGCCAGCTATCACCGATGGATCAGGTAAACCCGACGTCTTGGGAGGTACCCTTACCATTAAAAATATTCCTGTTTCTGTACTTTTTGATACTGGTGCATCACGTAGCTTCATTTCTAGTAACACTGTTCACAAGTTAAAATTGAATCAAAGGAAGCTTAAAGAACCAATTAAAGTTCAAAACCCGATAGGAGGTTCTATTGTTCTCAGTTCATATTGCAGAGTGCCCATCTCCTATTCTTTCTACAAGTTTCCCCTTAGGTCAATCGTCATGAATCTATCTGAATTCGATGTTATTCTCAGTTTGGAATGGTTAACAAAATATAAGGCCGAAGTTAGATGTGCCGAAAGAATCGTGAAAGTTAAAAAAAAACTTGGGCATATCACTATACCATGTCTCGGTTCAAATCCGGATAGAGAAGAATTTTGGTCTTCTTTGGAAGTTACTCCCACTTCATTAGAAAAGATTCTAGTCGTTAAAAACTATGCAGATGTGTTTGAAGAAGTCGAAAACTTACCTCCGCAAAGAGAAATTGAATTTAGAATAGATCTAATTCCTAATGCCCAACCAGTAGTACATCCAATTAGAATAATGGCCCCGAAAGAAAAAGAAGAGTTAGGCAGCCAAACCAGAGAATTGCTTTGGAAAGGTCTGATCAGACCAAGCTTTTCAGATTGGGGAGCACCAGTAGTATGTTTCCCGAAATCAGACGGTACTCTATGACTTTGTGCTGACTACCGAGATCTCAATAAGCAGACACTGAAGAACAAATATCCCTTGCCATGGATAGATGATCTGTTAGATCAATTAAATGGGGCGACAGTATTCTCCAGGATGGACCTAGCTACAGGTTTCCACCAATTACGTATAACCGAAGACTGTGTTCCTTTGACAGCCTTCAGGGGTCCCGATTTATTCTACGAATGGTTACTAATGCCGTTCGGCCTGTGTAATGCTCCGGCATACTTCGTCGATCTTATGAACAGAGTGTTCCGGGGTGTTTTGAATAAATTTGTTCTGGTCTTCATCGATGACATTTTAATCTACTCCAAGTCAGAAGGCGAGCATGCAAAACATTTAGAACAAGTGTTGATAATTCTGAGGAGAAATGTCTTGAAAGCTAAATTTTCTAAGTGTATCTTCTGGCAGGATGAAGTTAAGTTCCTTGGCCATGTCGTATCAAAAGAAGGGATTGCTGTAGATCCAAGCAAAATTCCAGCAATTCAGGACTGGAAACAGCCTACTACCCCCATAGAAGTTCGAAGTTTCCTTGGATTGGCTAGTTACTATCGGAAATTCGTTAAGGATTTTTCAAAGATATCTGGTGTATTAACAAAGCTTACAATGAAGCATGATAAATTCAAATGGACTTCCGAATGTGAAGAAGCTTTCCAGGAGCTGAAACTGATATTGACAACTGCTCCAGTATTGACCATTATAGAAGGCAACCAGGACTTGACTGTATGGACAGATGCTTCTATTAGAGGGCTTGGCGCAGTATTAATGCAAAAGGGCCAAGTGGTCGCTTATGCCAGCCGTCAGCTGAAACCGCATGAAAGAAACTATGCAACTCATGATCTTGAGTTGTTAGCTATCGTGTTTGCTTTGAGAATCTGGAGGCATTATTTATTGGGCGAGAGGTTTGAGCTGTTTACTGATCATCAATCGTTGAAGTATCTATTCACTCAGAAAGATCTAAACTTGAGACAACAACGTTGGTTAGAATTCCTTGCAGCATACGATTTTGAGATTCTATACACTCCGGGGAAAGCCAATGTTATCGCAGATGCGCCCAGTAGAAAGAATGAAATCATCGCCAGCTTTATCATCACGTCTTCATTGATTGACAAGATTTCGGACCTTCAGAAAGACGATGAATTTATTCAGAGAATCAGTCAGAGAGTTAAGGGAGGTGAATCCACAAGTTTCCGACTCGATGACAATGGAGTTCTTAGATTAAAGGGCAGAATTTGCATCCCAAATCTTCCAGAGCTTCGAAAAGAAATACTTGATGAATGTCATAAGTACAAACTAAGAATCCATCCCGGTGTGAGCAAAATGTATAACGATATCAGGCGCACATTCTGGTGGAGATCAATGAAAAGAGATATTTCATTATATGTTAGCAGATGCTCCACTTGTCAGCTAGTTAAGAGCGATCAATAGAAATTGGCTGGACTATTACAACCATTAAAAATTCCAAGATGGAAGTGGGAGAAGTTTTCCATGGACTTCATTGATGGTTTGCCTCGAACTAAAAAAGGAAACGACAGTATTTGGGTGATCGTAGATCGCTCCACGAAGATTGACCATTTCATACCTGTCAGATCCAACAGAAAGACTCAAAGTTTAGCACAGATTTACTTCAAAGAAATAGTTAAACTGCATGGAGTGCCGCTCAATATAGTCAATGATAGAGATCCCCTATTTACTAGCAAATTCTGGGAAGCATTCCAGACAGAATTGGGAACCAAATTGAATCTAAGCACCGCTTATCACCCTCAGACAGATGACCAAACTGAGCGGGTGAATAGAATTCTAGAAGATTTACTACGGTCTTGCATTATTGATTTTGGCGGGTCATGGGAAGATCACTTACATTTGGCAGAATTCTCTTATAACAATAGCTATCAAGCAAGTTTGGGAATGTCTCCATTTGAAGCATTATACGGTAGACCGTGCAGATCTCCTGCATGTTGGGTAGAACCTGGCAACAGACTTGTGTTGGGGCCCGATATGATTCGAGAAGCATAAGATAAAGTCGATTTCATCAAGAAGCGATTGAAAACCGCACAAAGCCGACAGAAAAGTTTTGCTGATGCGAGAAGAAGAGATTTATCATTTGCCGTTGGCGATTACGTTTATTTAAGAGTTTCTCCGATGAGAGGAGTAATCAGATTTGGCAAAACTGGGAAGTTGGCACCGAGATTTATTGGTCCCTTTCCTATACTTGAACGGATTGGAACTCTTGCATATAGGGTATCATTACCTGATTGGTTGCCTGAAGTGCATGATGTGTTCCATGTGTCTCAACTCAGAAAACATGTGCATGATCCAGATCTTGTTGTAGAAGAAGCAGCACAAAAGGATTTGGAAATTACTCCAGAATTAACAGTCAGAAGGGAGCCATTGAAGATTGTTGGCAAAGAAACTAGAGAGATAAAGAGCAAAAAGATTCACTTAGTTAAAGTGCAGTGGAGTAGTGATCCTAGAGACTGTACTTGGGAGATAGAGGAAAGCATTAAGGAAGCCTACCCCAAATGCAGAGTGGACATCTCTGACTAACTCCGGTGCAAGGTACCTTTAAAATACTTTGCATTTACATTTTTTTTCCTACTTTGCCGTTGTTTCCTTTTCGAGGACGAAAAGTTTTAAGTGGGGGAGATTATAACAACACGGAAAATGTGAACCAATTTAAAATTTTTAAAATTGGTTATTGTCAAAGAATTTAAACAATTGAAATAGAATATTTCAATAAAATAATGTTTTGGAAATAGTGAGGCAGTTTGAAAATTTGAATTCAAACTTTGACTGACTGTACCGGGTGGAAAATATAATAGATTTTAGTGAAACCAAAAATATTTAAATTTGTTTATGAATACCTTTCTAACGAATATGAAAAATCGAAGTTTCATAGCAGGAATCAAAAGTTATGGCCAAATGAATTTTCAGAAAGGTCGCTATATAGAATATATAGCCCTTGAAAATAGACATTTTGCATACGACCTCGGAATTCGACGAAACCAATTTTGTTGGATCCGGGATGTCAAACTATTGCTAGGTTTCAAATTTCATAATTTTTGAAGCTAGTATTGGAGCGGGGCAAAGGAAAATGTGATTGGTCAATTTTTGTTAAAATGGGTCGACCTGAAAATGGCCATTTTGCATACGATCTCAGAATTCGACGAAACTGGTTTTGCTGGGACCGTATCGTAAAAACAAAGCTAGATTTATTTTTCTGGAATTTTTCAATTCAGTTTATGGCCCTGGCAAATTGAATATTAAATGTTTTATACTTTAATTAGAAAAATAACTGACTGTAATAGCCGAATTGGCCAACAAAACATATCCCATGTGTCCGGAATGGGGGTATTTAGCTAGGGCCGACAGTCGTTGGGTTGAAATTGGTGTTCATTTGTTCAAAAGGATAATTTTGGAATTTAAAATTTAAATATAATAGGTCAAAGCCCCTATTTTCTTTCTCTTCTGAAAACTGGTCAAACCCCCATCGACGAACGACGGAAAAGAGCTCAAAACTTCCAGGCCCGATCGCCGCCGCCATGAGCGTTTTCACCACCCCCTCCAGTTAACTTTTCTGTTCATCTTCCCCTCCTCTATCAATCCATCCAACCCTCGTCAGAAATAGTTTGGTATTTGCGTCGAATTCCAGCGAGGAAGTCATCGTCTTTGGAGCGCCGCCGTGCGTCGCAGGGACCACCGAGTTGAGTGCCACCACAGGCGCTGGAGACCCCGTTCAAAGCTCTTCGATGTTGCAGCATCTGATCGTGACAATACTTCACGGATCGATCATGAAATTAAAACCTAGTTTCGAAGGTTTGGCAAAGGTATCGGCTTTGAAACTTCTGAAATGAAAATAACACTTTTAAGTGTTGCAAAACTTTGAAAAATCATATCTTTTTAGTGTGTTTATGAAATTCCATGAAACAGGAAACATCGGGACAGAGGCTCTCTACCATCTAACAGAGGCCGCGCATTTTTCTGGTCTACCTACGATTTTTAGCACTTCAAAAACCAATGTGAGGAATCTAAATTAAATTGTGTGAATGGAATCGTGTTGTATAAATTATATAAGCGAAGTGTAAATTATATACGCATTGTATACCTCATGTACATGTGTTGTATAAGTTATATTAGCGATGTATAAATTATACAAGCGTTGTATGAAACATATATGCTTTGAATTGTGTTTAAATGCAAGTGAAATATATATATATATACTCCCCTCGTCCACAGACCATGGAGGATATTTATTGCTTGTGATTGGCGTGAAATATATAGTATGACGAATGGTTGGAAATAATTGTTTGTGGTTGATATTGTGGTTGAAAAATACCTTTGTGGTTGAAAAAAATACCCTCTTGTAGTTGAAACAAATTAGAATAGGTTTGTGGAAATGAAAATAAAACATGTCGCCTACGTGCGAACTAGATGCATGATTCCCCATTGTCAAAAACCGCGAGGTTTTAAGGTAGAGCAAGGAGCTGTACTAGGGACGGTCCCGGTTTTAACTACGTTACCGTTATGCTGCCGAAATTTTCGGAAATATTCATGTGTTAGAATAATTTTCATTTGTTGAAATTATTTTCATATGTTGAAACCGATATTCATGTGTTGAATTGAAATTCATTCGTTGAATTGAAATTCATGTGTTGAATGTTATTCGAATTTTAAATAAATAGCTTTAATGATAAAAATCACATATATATATATATATATATATATATACAAACTGTAAAGGATATTCATGTGTTGAATTGAAATTCATTCGTTGAATTGAAATTCATGTGTTGAATGTTATTCGAATTTTAAATAAATAGCTTTAACGATAAAAATCACATTTATATATATATACAAACTGTAAAGGATATTCATGTGTTGAATTGAAATTCATTCGTTGAATTGAAATTCATGTGTTGAATGTTATTCGAATTTTAAATAAATAGCTTTAACGATAAAATCACATTTTTTTTCATATATACAAACTATAGAGAACATTCATGTGTTGAATTGAAATTCATTCGTTGGATTGAAATTCATGTGTTGAATGTTATTCGTATTTTAAATAAATTGATTAGACAGTCAAAATTACATTTTTATTGTGAGTATGAAGTGTTAAAAACATTCACGTGTTGAATAAATATTTTTGATGATAAAAATATTACTTTTATCATGTATACGCTTTGATAAAAATACACACGTGTTGAAATAAATACTAGTTCGCTAGAAATATTATTATTAGCTTTGTTCTGCATATATATACATGTGTCGAACAGGGAAAATGGATTAGCTGTAGAGTAAAGAAATAATTTGCGTGCCTGACAAATAGGTAAGCCTTGATAAGTTGGCTGCGCAATTTTATTTTTATATCAACTCATGTGAATGCCATTGGATGCGGAGTACTGGTTATTCTGTGTGTAATAATAAACATCGCCATAGGATAGTAACAATTAATTCTGAACTACACTACATGGCATACTTCTTGACGATAGGCATACTTCATCATATTCCACATAAGCATTTGGAGCTTGTGTGACGAGGTTGAAGATTTACCATATGAGCGAGAGGCTTATATGGCGATGATTATATACTACAGGTTGAACTGATGACTGATATGGACTATATAAAATATAACGATAAATTTCCAGATTAATAAAAACCCCACACGGGTCTGGAGTTGACAATAATCACGTCTCTCTTGTCATTAGATACGACATATGGACTATTTATTCCCACACGGGACGAGGTGACGAGGATTTATCCTCTGGAGTAATTAAAAATACACGCTCCCTCGGGCTTGACAGGGTGACGAGAATTTATTCTCTGTAGTTATTATCTATACACGCTCCCCTGTAAACACCAGAATATATCACTATAAATATGTGTATGCTTTATAGGATTTATTGGGTACCTAACACGGCCCAATAAATTTCCAAACCCCTTCCCGTACAAAGGAGGTTATGGCGATTTTTTTTGATATATAAAGGCGTTAGTGAAATATTTGAAGTGAAAACGATGTTGAAATTAAAGAATGAACTATATCTGAAATTAAAGAATGAACTATATTTATATATATATATATATATATAAATAGAATTGAAAGGAATCGAAGCCGTGCAGTTCGTGTTTTGAAATCGTAATTTGAATCGATTAGTACGAGAGATCCGACCTTTAGATTTTCCCAAAACCGCAGCCGTTGGGTTCTCCTTGGAAATATATTTCCAACGGCACCAACTTTGTAAAAATCCAACGGTTGGATTGTCTGGAATGTTTAATTCAAATCTGAATAAAAACAGCGCCAGAATAGTTTATATTTATATATAAATGTAAATATAAATATAATTAAATTAAATCGAATAACGACGCTACAGTTCGTATTTTGAAACCGTAACTTCAAACGACTATTGTGGAAGATCCGACCGTCGGATTTTCACGAAACTAAAACCATTGGGTTCGCTTTGGGAATATCTTCCCAGTGGTATAGACTTTGTAGAAATCCAACGGTTAGATTTTCCGATATGTGTAAATCAAATTAGGGGAAAAACAGTGCCACGGCACGACCTAAAATTTCGTTTAATTAAATATAGCCATTTTTAAATAAATAAAAATGGTGAAAAATCGTTATAAAATATTATAAGCAACATGGATTGGAAATAAACCAATTTGACTTGATCTGCTTGATATTTGATGGTTGTATGTGTTTGACACGAAAATTATACTAAAGAACTGAAATATGAATGTCAAATAATATAACCATGGAAAGAATTGATTTGAATTCTAATTATACGAGAATTATTTGAAAAGGCCGAGCTAACCCTCGTTTCAAATAATTGATCGAACGATTCGAAGTTGAAAATACAAAGACGATTCAAGATCGACGATCTTCATATCGGTTGGATGGGCACTACTGAGGTTCCTGATTGGAGTAGCTACCATGAAGGAACGGAATTAGTAACCGTCTGAATGTATGCGTTGATTGTACGGGTAACGAGGAATATGGTGCCTCCGGTTTCGTTCAGACCTAGAACGGACTTGTAAATGGACTGTGTGTCTGACATTGGATTTTGTTCTGTACTGATTGATCTCTATTAAATATATATCTGTTTGGCGGCAGAGAATTTATTCTTTTTCTTAACGCCCTTCTCTGAGACGCACGAGCTCAGAGGTTATATATCAATAGAAATCAGTCGTATGGAGTGGATTGCCTATGTGGCATGCCAAGATGCAGTGATCAAGGCTTCTGTCGCAAAGCAAAGTTGTAACACCCCGTGTATTCTATAACAGTGAAATTCGCAAATTAAAGTATAATTAATTTCAAATCAAAGAATTAAGGGAAACGGGATACGCCATTGCGTTCATCTCGGAATTTTGCTTGAGATAGAGTCCGAGTTTGCATAAAACGGACTCCGTACGAGGGAGATATGACCTCTGGAAGTTTCATAATTCAGTTTAAAATTCAAACAGACAGAAACAACTCAGAAAACAGTTCAAAATTCAAAAATCGGACCCAGATTGGGCTGGGCGGGAATTTTCCCGCCCAAAGCACCCAGGTCGACTGGGTAGTCGACCTGGGCCACCCAGGTCGACTGGGTAGTCGACCTGGGGCACCCAGGTCGACTATGTAGTCGACCTGGGGGTCGACTGGGTAGTCGACCTGGCCCCTGAGCCAGGTCGAACCCAGCCCCTCCTGGCTGGCCTGGTCTGTGCTTGGCTGAATTCTTGAGCTTTGTCTTGTCACTAGGGCTATGTGTCAGCTCCTGATTGGTCTATCTTTCAAACGAACGGCTAGTATTAATCTAAGCTCCATCGACGGTTCTAATCAATTCACAAACTCTATAAAAAGGACCTAAGACTCCACCTAATTCACACAAATAAAAATGAGAATGAGACCGTCATGCTGCTGAAGAAAGACTAGGAGTAGCCGTCAAAATTGAGAGACGATTAGGAGACGATTCAAAAGCTTAAAGCAGCGACAATTAAATCAAAACAACGCCTACAACAAAGGATAGCATCTCCAAATTCAGAATTCAGAATCCTGAATTGAAGATTCGTCATACGTTGTAAGTAGAGTGCTATTCCGATGTGAATGAATAATTGAGTTTTGATTTGTGTAAAATGAGAAATGGAATTGTACTTAATTTGTGGTGATGATAATTCATAATTGTATGTTGCTATGATTCTAATTATGAATAGATTTGGGATGTTGTGGTATAATGATGTTAGACCTATTGGATATTTGCAAGTATATGACTCATACTTGAAAGTTAACGACTATATGTTTGTGGTAGTTTATTATAACACCTATTGGATATTTGCAAGTATATGATTCATGTTGAAAGTTAACGACTATATGGTTGTGATAGTTTATTACAACAAAGTTGAGATTCATGCAAGTATATGATTCACTATTATGCCAACATGATGTATATTTTTATGATCATTTTTAGTGTAGTTGGATCCATTTGAGTATTATGATTCATATGAATATATGTTGGAATTGGCATCATGATTCAAGTGTAAAACCATACCTTTGTATTAGTGACAAATGTAAGCACCTTTGTGAACTTGTGTTGACTTTATGAACATGGCTAGTTTATGTTTGATTTTATGCCCAAACAAAATATGTTTTAGGCCTATGTTGTTATCAAAATCATATGATAATATATGCGACATATAATTAAGTTAGATTTACATTTTAAATGCAAGTTTACATGAATAGATTAAAAGCCATGATTCATGTTTAGGTATGTTTTATGTCATGATTATATGCTATTACAATGCAAGTTCACAAGTGCCTAATTTATGTTAATTAGACCGTTATGTTGCAAGTTCATGCGTTCACACACCCCTTTTTGATGTTACTTAGAATATATAAACACCATGTTCTAAGCCTCCCCTTTTTCATGTGGCTAAGTTGGATTTAAATGTTGAACCCAACATATGTTATATTATATCGAACGTGTAAAACGGGGGTAATGACGTTGGGTTAAAAATATAAAACATATGTGTTGGCATGTCTGTCGCATGCCAACGACCTTGAGAACATTTAAGTGGTATAAATTAATTTTACCCAATAAAGATGAATTTGAATAATGGGCTGCAAATATTTACATATAAAAAGAAAAGAGACAAAATATGTAAACTTAGCAAATACGATGTGTTTAACCCGAGGTTGGATTGCGTTGTGACATAAACCTGCCCGGACTCGCCCAACTGTCCAGTAGTCACAACAATACCTATCCAATGTGGGTGGTTAAACATTGAGCCCAATAAAGACCCGAGGTTAGACTGAGTTGTGACGTAAGACTGCCCGGAACCAACCGACAAAAGGCAGTCACAACAACACCTGTCTTATGTGAGAGGTCGAGGCTTTAATAAGACAATTAAGGCTGAGTCAGGATTGATAGGATTAAGTAAATTGAATTAATACTTAATCAAATTGAACATGCTAAACTATACAGACTGATTGGGGGTTAGGTTTACAGAACACTTAACCAACTTAGCATGTTGGCTAGAAATAGAAAACCTAGTAGCGGGGGACCCTTTTCAGCAGTTACCCTACAAGGTGTATCAGGATACCCTGAACTAGGCAGGGTGGGGCACGATTACTGGGCTGACTGTAAGAGGTCAAATCGACGGCGGTGGTGCAGCAGTGTAGGTTCTAACGGGGTGCGGGCGTGCACACACTCCGGCGCAGAAAAATTAGGCACTGGGCACCAGTAGTATACCTGTGCATTCTAGAATTGTGTTGGGCCGCCAACATGGGACTTGATACACCCCATGGTGGGACCAGCATAGGTAACTACAACATCGGGGACCGTAAGACACATGTAACTATGCGAGTAGGAGCCGATCATTAGAAATGGATCACTTCACCCTGATTATGGGGTGCCTGTTGAGAACTAGTTTATAGGGGTGCAGAGATTAATATGGGATACGATAGTATATTCGACTCTAGACAACTTAACCTGGTTTATAATGCTTTCCCATTTCCAGTTTGTACTTATCATGCTCATTTCTTTATTCATAGACTGAATAGTCCTAGACTTACTCAGGCTTTATGTCTGACTCTACTTTTCTTTCGTCTTCTTTTCTTTTGTCCCCCCCCAAGGTCCACAGGGAGGGAATACCGCAGGTTGACCAGTTTTCACATCCAGCTTGAAGAGAAAGAATGTATTGCTTGGATCTCTTTCGTTTTGGACTATGGCTTTGGATAGCAATTATGGGGACTTATGCAGTTTACTTATGTTTTTATGCTTCTTTAAGTTATGAAATCAAGACAGTTATGAAAATGTAATGTTTTTGGAAGTATTGTAAGACAATTATGGCATGGTTTGTGCAACACGTATTTTGATGAAATAAAAGTTGCTGTTGTTTTCCGCTATTCAAAAATATGTGTATTTTATCTGTCTTGTGTATCTGTGACTTATACTTATAAACCTCCACCAAAATTAGGGCATTCCCTTTGAGAGTGACCCTAACGGAGGTGGGGTGTTTCACTTGGTATCAGAGCATAGGTTTACCAGATAAGATAAAAAGTTTTGAAAATTTATTTTCAAAAGAAAATTTAAAGAAGCATTATTAAAGATAAAATGTTATTTTATTTTATTTTAAAAAGGCATAGTCCCGCAAAGCCATAGGTACTATCTTTTATCCTTCGTTTTGAATCAATCCTTTTTGTTTCAGCATGTCCGAAGAACTTAACTTGCCAGAGGGTGTACCAATACCTGGTTGGTTCAGACGATTCTTAGAAGTAAGGGCCAATCAGCCAGGTCCCACTATTCCTCCTCCCCCAGCTACAGGAAATCATCCAGCTGCAGGAAATCATCCAGCTGCAGCAGCACCTCTTCCTCCACCTCCTTCGCGTGGTAATGCTTTTGCTAAGATATGTAAAGATTTCAAAGCTATGGGAGGGAAGGACTTTCATGGAACCGAGTCCTTCGTGGCAGCCAGGAATTGGCTGAAAGAAACCAAGGGCTTATTCGTCATCTTTGAAGTAGAAGATAGGCAGAAAGTACAACTGGCAGTATGGTTACTTAAAGGTGAGGCTTCCTACTGGTGGAAAGTTACCAATGCAGAAAGGCCAATGGAAACATGGGAGGACTTTAGGGCAAGGTTTGAGGCTAAGCTTCTCTTAGAAGCTGAAAGGAGTCTTCAGTTGGAAAAATTCTTATTTCTTAAGCAAGGGAATATGACAGTCAAAGAGTACATTAATCAGTTCGATCAGCTGGCTAGGTTCGGACTGGACCTAGTCAACACTCCGCACAAGAAGGCTCTCCGCTTTGTCAAAGGATTGAATGAGCCATTACACAGTTTGGCCATGACCCATATACCCATGGGAGCTACGTATGAAAGGTTGGTGCAGATGGCATTGTTGAACGAGGAGGATAAGGGCAAGAAGGAGACAAAGGCAGAAAGCTCTCAAGGGAAGAAAGAGGGTTTACAACCTAAGAAGACAGACTTTAAGAAGGGCAGGAAAGACAATAAGTCCCAAGAGAAGAGGAAGTGTAATTTCTGTGGCAAAGTGGGGCACTTAGTGAAAGATTGCCAGAAAAAGAAGGCCAAGTTGAATGGTGGGTGCTTTTCTTGCGGTGAGACAGGCCACATGGCTAAGGATTGCCCAAAGAAGCGAGGGCAGGGGCAGAGGGCTGGATCCACCTCAGGGGCATAGGTTCATGTGCTAGAAGCGCCACCTCTACAACAGCAAGGTATAAATACTTCTGTAGAAAGTGTAGTTTATCTTTATGATCACCCAGTTCGCACTTTATTTGATTCTGGCGCATCACACTCCTTTATTTCATCTGCTTTAGTAGAATCTCTGCACCTAGAAACTAGTATGGTAGAGGACCCCTTAATTGTTTCAAATCCAATCGGGGGCCCAGCTCATTTGTTTATGATCTGTGTGGGATTGAAAATTTCTATTCTAAGCGTAGAATTTATATGTAGTGCCTTTGTTTTGGGCTTATCAGGATATGGTTTAATTTTGGGCATGGATTGGCTATCCAGTAATGGTGCCATCCTTAATTGTGAGAAAAGTGTGGTTAGGCTTCTGACCCAACTCGGTAACACTCTGGAAATTACTTGTAATCCCTCGTATGCGGTTATGCTTAGTTATCTTGAATCGCTAGATGCTTCTGTTGAGAGTTTGCAATCGGTTAAAGTGGTCCGTGAATATCCGGATGTCTTCGAAGAGGTGAAGAGCTTACCTCCGAAGAGGTGAAGGGCTTACCTCCGTAGCGGGAGATAGACTTCCGCATATATCTTATAGATAATGCAAAGCCCGTTGCATTGCCCGTTAGACACATGGCTCCATGGGAAAGGAAAGAGCTCAGTAAACAGTTTAAAGAGCTTCTAGAGAAGGGGTTCATTAGAAGGAGTATTTCAGAATGGGGCGCTCCAGTGGTGTTCGCCACAAAGGCGGATGGTTCACTCCGTCTATGTGTTGACTATAGGGAGCTCAACAAGCTAACGAAAAAGAATAGGCACCCTCTCCACAAAATTGACGATCTGTTTGATCAGCTTGTAGGAGCGTCTGTTTTCTCCCAACTCGATTTAGCGACCGGATTTCATCAGCTAAGGGTGGCTGAAGATAGCATCGATAAGACAGCATTCAGAACCCCTGACGGGTTCTTTGAATGGCTTGTCATGCCTTTCGGCTTGGCAAATGCATCCGCTCACTTCGTGGACTTGATGAGTAGGGTGTTCAGAGAATTCCTCAACAAATTCGTAGTGGTCTTCGTAGGCGATATCTTGATCTTCTCAAAGAATGAAGAAGAGCATGTTCAACACCTAAGGGCAATCATGGAAACTCTGCGAGTCCAGCAGCTAAAAGCCAAATTCTCCAAATGCCACTTTTGGAGAGAGGAAGTAAGGTTTCTTGGGCACATAGTATCCAAAGAAGGGTTAGCTGTGGACCCTGCTAAGGTAGTAGCGGTACAGGATTGGAAGACACCAAGGAATGCAACTGAGGTCCGAAGTTTTCTAGGACTAGCAGGTTTCTACCAAAAATTCATAAGGGATTTTGCGAAAATCTCAGCTCCACTCACAAGGCTGACAAAGAAGAATCCAGTGTTCAATTAGGACTTGGATTGCGAGTTTGCTTTCCAACGACTAAAAAGGGCTCTTACAACAGCCCCAGTTCTGACGTTGCCAGATGGAAGCAAGATGTTCACAGTTTATACAGATGCACGTAGGACGGGGCTAGGCGCTGTCTTAATGCAAGAAGGAAGGGTAGTAGCTTTTTGCGGGAGACAGTTGAAAGTGCACGAAAAGAACTACCCAACCCATGATCTCGAGTTGGCCGCCATCGTCTTTGCGCTTAAGTCTTAGCGCCACTATCTCCTAGGTGAGAAATTTGAACTGTACATTGACCATAAATCTTTGAAGTATCTCTTCTCGCAAAAGGACCTTAACTTGAGGCAACAATGGTGGATGGAGTTTTTTGCCTCTTACGATTTCGAGATCTCCTACACTCCGGGCAAAGGCAACGTAGTGGCAGACGCGTTGAGCCAAAAGAAACTGACCCTAAGCCCGCTGTTTGTTGAAAGGCAAAGCCTAGAGTTTATAGCCAGTTTTAACTTTAGACCCTCCTCCGATTTTGTACCGGGCTTGCTAGCATCTCTTGAAGTACGCCCGACTCTAGTGGACTCAATAGGGACAGCACAACGCGAAGACCCTCAGCTTATGGAGACGATTGATAGGCTAATTAGGGGTGAGACTTCAAGTCACCTCAACAGATACTCCATCGACGATAACGGTTGGCTAAGGCGAGACGGAAGACTATGCGTCCCACGGACAAGGGATTTAGTAAAGACGGTTCTCGAAGAAGCACATCACTCCAAGATGACGATACATCCAGGCGGAGATAAAATGTACAAGGACATAAAGAGAACTTTCTTTTGGAGCGGTATGAAGAAGGACGTGGCAGATTTCGTTTCTAAGTGTATGACTTGCCAACAGGTTAAGGCGGAGCAGAAGAAGCCTGGCGGTCTGCTCCATCCTCTAGAAGTCCTGCAGTGGAAGTGGGACAACATTTCAATGGACTTTATTGATGGGCTGCCTAGGTCTAGAAGAGGCAACACTAGCATTTGGGTAATAGTGGATAGGCTTACTAAAAGCGCCCACTTTTTACCTGTCAAGAGTAAAAGGACTGCCTCATCCCTAGCATCTCTTTATCTCAAGGAAATTGTTCGACTCCATGGAATACCCTCCAGCATTGTTAGTGACCGAGACCTTATCTTCACAAGTGAGTTTTGGCGGAGTCTGCAAGAAGTGGTAAGCACACAGTTATGCTTGAGTACAGCCTATCACCCCCAAACCGACGGCCAGACAGAAAGAGTGAACAGAGTTTTGGAAGACCTTTTAAGACTGTGCGTCCTTGACTTCGGAGGGACGTGGTAAGACCATCTTCCTTTGGTGGAATTTGCCTACAACAACAGCTACCAAGCCACCATCGGAATGGCACCCTTCGAAGCTTTATATGGAAGACCGTGTCGATTGCCCACTTGTTGGTGGGAGTCTACTGACAAGCTCATACTTGGACCAGATATGATCCGAGAGACTTCAGAGAAAGTAGACTTAATACGGAGAAAAATGAAGACAGCCCAAGACAGACAAAAATCCTACGCCGACAAGAGGAGGACCGACCTTGAATTTGAGGTTGGGGACAGAGTTTTTCTTAAGGTATCTCCTCTAAGGAACGTTGTTCATTTTGGAACCACAGGGAAGCTAGCACCAAGGTTCGTAGGACCATTTCCTATAATCGAGAAGGTTGGGAAGATGGCTTATAGATTAGAGCTACCCGAAAAACAAGCTGGAGTTCACAACGCCTTTCACGTTTCGCACCTCCGAAAATGTCTACATGAATCTGCTGAAGTGGTAGAGCCAAACATCCTTAAAGAAGCTGAAGTGGAACGCGAAGCAACCGTGAGAAGAGTTCCAACATGCATCTTAGGAATTGAAGTGAAAAAGCTATGCAACCGCGAGGTCAAGCTCGTCAAAGTTCAGTGGAGCGACGCCGAGGAAGACGCGACTTGGGAAACTGAGGCTAGAATACGCACAACCTACCCTTTTCTTTTCGAGGGTACATCTTTGATCTTTCTTTTTCCTTAAGTTGCGCTTTTATCTATCTTTTTAGGTATATCTCCTCGACCTTATCTTTTAGGTAGAAACCCTTTGTATGAAAACATGTAATTGAAACATGTTATGGATGATGGTTGCAAGTGGTTGCAAGTGATTGCTAATGGTTGCTCGTGGTTGCATATACACGCAAAATCTAGGTTTTAGATTGGTTCAGTCACTTCATATTGCATATGCATATATGTATTTATATTGATATATGGTTGAAGTTTGATGTGTTGTCATATGGTTGTTGCATTTATATATGAATGATTGTGCACTCATGTAGAACCATGAATAGGAAAATTTGCATACAAATTGGATTCATGACACTTACATAATTTGCAATAAGGAGGTCAACTGAATTAGTAGACCGCCTGATTTTGCATTATATAAGTACATGTACACACACTTCGCATATGATCATGAAGCATTAGAAGTCTTTTAAGGACAATGGATGCTCGTGTCTGATGGACGAGTAGATGGACGTTTGGATGTTAGGATATACATTCTTCCTAAACTTGAAGATTTCGGGGACGAAATCCTTTTAAGAGGGGAATAATGTAACACCCCGTGTATTCTATGACAGTGAAATTCACAAATTAAAGTATAATTAATTTCAAATAAAAGAATTAATGAAAACTAGATACGCCATTGCGTTCATGTCGGAATTCTTCTTGAGATAGAGTCCGAGGTTGCGTAAAACGTAATCCGTATGAGGGAGATATGACCTCTGGAAGTTTCAGAATTCAGTTTAAAATTCAAACAGACAAAAACAGCTCAGAAAACAGTTCAAAATTCAAAAATCGGACCCAGATTGGGCTGGGCGGGAATTTTCCAGCCCAAGGCACCCAGGTTGACTGGGTAGTCGACCTGGGCAACCCAGGTCGATTGGGTAGTCGACCTGGGGCACCCAGGTCGACTATGTAGTCGACCTGGGGGTCGACTGGGTAGTCGACCTGGCCCCTGAGCCAGGTCGAACCCAGCCCCTCCTGGCCAGCCTGGTCTGTGCATGGCTGAATTCTTGAGCTTTGTCTTGTCACTAGGGCTAGGTGTCAGCTCCTGATTGGTCTCTCTTTCAAACGAATGGCTAATATCAATCTAAGCTCCATCGATGGTTCTAATCAATTCACAAACTCTATAAAAAGGACCTAAGACTCCACCTAATTCACACAAATAAAAATGAGAATGAGACCGTCATGCTACTGAAGAAAGACTAGGAGTAGCCGTCAAAATTGAGAGATGATTAGGAGACGATTCAAAAGCTTAAAGCAACGACAATTAACTCAAAACAACGCCTACAACAAATGATAGCATCTCCAAATTCAGAATTCAGAACCCTGAATTGAAGATTCGTCATATGTTGTAAGTAGAGTGCTATTCCGATGTGAATGAATAATTGAGTTTTGATTTGTGTAAAATGATAAATGGAATTGTACTTAATTTGTGGTGATGATAATTCATAATTGTATGTTGCTATGATTCTAATTATGAATAGATTTGGGATGTTGTGGTATAATGATGTTAGAACTATTGGATATTTGCAAGTATATGACTCATGCTTGAAAGTTAACGACTATATGTTTATGGTAGTTTATTATAACACCTATTGGATATTTGCAAGTATATGATTCATGTTGAAAGTTAACGACTATATGTTTGTGATAGTTTATTAAAACAAAGTTGAGACTCATGCAAGTATATGATTCACTATTATGCCAACATGATGTATATTTTTATGATCATTTTTAGTGTAGTTGGATCCATTTGAGTATTATGATTAATATGAATTTATGTTGGAATTGGCATCATGATTCAAGTGTAAAACCATACCTTTGTATTAGTGACAAAAGTAAGCACCTTTGTGAACTTGTGTTGACTTTATGAACATGGCTAGTGTAACAACCCATATTTTGAATAACAAGTTATAACATAAATCAAGGCAGAATTAAATGATAAAATCTGAATCAAGGGAAACGGGCTATGCCATTGCGTTCTTCTCGGAAAAATACGCGAAATAGAGTCCGAGCTTTCGAAAATCAGGGTCCTTATGACCAAGTTATGGCCCGTCAAAGTTTTCAGAAAATTTCAAATTCAAATTTGAATTCAGAATTCAGAATTCAAATTTCAGCTGATCAGGATAGGCGGGAAAAGTTACCGCCACCCCCCCAAGTTGACTGGGAAGTCGACTTGGGTGTCGACACACCCTAGGCTGTGTCGACTGCCCAGTCGACACCCCTGTCGACTTGGGTGGTCGGCCAGTCTGGCATGGGTGCACCTGACTTGTTTCTCAAGCCATGTTTGGAGGCTAGTGACGTGAATTGATGGCCCAGATCTGAATTAGGGTTAATCCTATGGCCTAAGCTAACCTAATCATCTATAAAAAGACCCTAATACCTAGCCTAAATCAACATAAATCATTCCTACAACTAAACTATGCCAAAATGTTTAATCATGGCCTCCACCCTCTTGTCATAGCCTCCATCTTCATTCATATGAGAGTTCCTAAGCTTGTTCGAGAGTTTCTAAGGCCAAAGTTTAATCTTTCTTCATCAAAGCAAGGATCTTCTTCTTATTTCTCAAGGGTTTTCATTGAAGCTTGCTATTTGGGGGTCTTTAGAGTTGCTAGTGGCTTCGTCTCAATCTTATTTTTATTTTACAAAGTCTTCATAGCATTGTAAGCCCTATACTACTCTTAGATTCTAACTATGAAGTTAAATATGACACGTTGCAAGTTTGAGTTTGGGCCTAAGTATGATATGTGCTTTGATTCTATCATGTTATGCATAGATTTATTCTATGCATGTTTGTAAAGCTATCACCTTTACATTATGCATAGAAAGCTATGAGCTTTGATTGGAAATGTTGCATAAAGCAACATAGAAACTCTCATAAACCTTATGTCATCTTGCATATGATGTTATATGCGAATCACTTGCTATCATCCTATGTCATTTATGACCATGTTTCATCTATTTTGCTAAAGTTGATATCATGCATGTTTTGAGGCCTATAATGTAATATGCAAGTTTATGAACACATTTGCCTCATATGCCACCATGTTTAACTTGTGACCCCAAACCTTATTAATTATGCCATGCTTCTAAGTTTCCCCCTTTGAGATCTATTTGCGTTTATGCGAACTTTCATGCGATGGGGTTACGTTATGGGTAGACTAAAATGACATAAAAACATGACTTGAAAAGATGACATGAAATATGACATGTGATTATGCTTGAAACATGAACATGAACTTGGACATGACTTCTAGAAAACATGAGAATGGCCAACTCGAGGTTGGGTTGAGTTTGTAGCGTAAATCTACCCGGAACCGCCCGGCTTAACTAAGGGCTACAAGCAATTGGACCGAATGTGAGTAGTTGGTCATGTCGCACTTGAAATCCGAGGTTAGACTAAGTTGTGATGTAAAGCTACCCGGACCCGCCCGGCTTAACTAGTAACCACAACAAGGTCTAATGTGAGAGGTTGGGTGCATTAAATTAATTAATGCCACATGATAGGGTTAAGTCATGGACCACTTGAATACTTAACCAATTAAACACGATGGGTTGATGGGGTTAAGTCATGAACCTTGGGTACACTTAACCAACTTGTTTGGATTGGGTTAACCACGTTTAACCCGCTAGAAACCCTAGTTACGTGGTCCTTTTCACCAGTAACCCTCTTGATAGTATCATGATACCGTAGGGACTAGGCTAGGGTGGGGCACGATTACTGGGCTGACATGTAAGCGACCAAAACGACGGCTTAGTAGGTACGCCGGTGTAGGTTCAGGCGGACTATGGTTGTGCACATAGTTCGGAGTTGAAAAAGCAGACACGGGCACCAGTAGGTTTAGACTGTGTGTGCTTGATTTGTGTCCGTGGTTGGCACCCTAGGACTTGATACACCCTAGGGTGGACCTAGCACAGTTTGACTACACTTCGTGATTGGGCCGTATGACACCGACAGTGGACGAGTTAGGCTTTTAGGGAGCCGATCGACTAGACCGAGTAGTTGGACCTTGATTTAGATCACCTCATGATATTGGGCCAGCTTTGGTCCAAGGGATCCTTTCTTGTTTATACTTGACATGGATTGGAATACTAGTACACACTTGGTGCAACTTAACCTCGTATATGCGATGCCACCCTTGATCTATCTTGTTAACTTTTCACCATGCCAGTTGTCATCCTATGTTTCATCTCTACTTTACATGTCCAGTTTACTTTATTAGTTTTTATACTAATAGTAGATAGGACTTACCAGTCTTTTGACTGACCCATTTCCTTTCGCCTCTTTTCTTTCGTTCCCACCCCCCCCCCCCCAGGTTTACAGGGTGGGAACACCGGTACTTAGCTTGGATCTTTAGCTGCTTTTCTGGATAGCTCATGTACGGTTTGGACTTGAGCATGCTATGGCTTTATTCTACTTTGGGGATAGTTACTTTATGTTTTCTTTCCAGTTTTTAGTTTATGTTCCTAGACTGTGTTTTGGGGAAAATAATGACCAAGTACTTTGATGTAACTTGACTATGGTTTTGAAATGTTAGTTTTTACCCGTTGCTTTATTTACTCTATTTTTACTTCTATATGTTCTGTCTTGTGATATCTACATGCATGTTTACCTCGTTTAACGCCCCTCCAAAGCCAGTACACTTGCAAGAGTGGCATTGGCGGAGGTGGGGTGTTACATTTGGTATAAGAGCATAAGGTTTACAATATTTGAACAAAAAAAGGGTTTTTAAAACTTACCTTTTGAAAAACTATTTTCAAAACCAATTAAGTATTTTCCGAGAAAAGTCTAGTTTATTTTAAAGGGCTATTCCCCAAAAGCCATTAGCACTATCCTTTGTTTCCTCGTTCTAAATCTATCTTTTCGTTTTTCAGCATGACCGATCTTAATCTTCCCGAGGGAGTAACCATTCCTGGATGGTTCCGGAGGTACTTGGAAGCTAGGGCCAATGATGCGGGCCCAGCAAACACTCCCACCGTAACTGAGGTTCCTCCTCCTCCTCCCCCTCCTCAGCATCCACAAGCAGATTTCGCTAAGGTTTGCAAAGACTTTAAGGCGATGGGGGGCAAGAATTTTATTGGGACGGAGACTTTTGTGGAGGCGAGAAATGGTTGAAAGAAACTGAAGATCTCTTCGCTATCTTTGATGTGGAAGACCGTAGAAAAGTTCTGTTGGCAGCATGGCTATTGAAGGAAGAAGCTGCTTATTGGTGGGAGGTCACCAATGCTACTAGGCTTGTAGAGACTTGGGCCGACTTTAGGACGAGGTTTGGGCTTAAGTTTCTATCATCTGCTGAGGCAAATCTGCAATTGGAGAAGTTTATATCTTTGAAGCAAGGGGACATGACAGTGAGGGAGTATGTGATAAATTTAACCAGCTTGCTCGATTTGGTTTGGACATGGTTAATACTCCCCAGAAGAAGGCTCTACGCTTTGCACGAGGGTTGAATGAGCCATTACAAGGTTTAACCCTGTATCATATACCCATGGGGGGCACTTTTGAAGGCCTAATGGACATGGCATTGCTTCAAGGAGACGATAAGAATGGCAAGAAAGAAGTCAAGCCTAATGAGACTCAAACCAAGAAGACAGATTCCAAGTGGGGAGGGAATCAGAGCAATCAGAACAACAAGAACAACAAGGGCAATAAGGCCAACAACAACAAGGCAAAGGACCCAAGAAAATGCAACTTCTGTGGGATTTCTGGGCACATCGCCAAAGATTGCAGGAAGAAGAAGAGGAAGTTGGGCGAATGCTTTCATTTTGGAGAGACTGGACACATTAGCAAAGATTGCCCCAAGAAGCAAGGACAAGAGCAAGGGCAGACTCGGGGTGTAGGACCTTCTGGAGGGCAAGTGCATGCTCTCAGCACTGCTCCAGTTCAGGACCGAGGTAGTATTTCTGTAGAAAGCCTTGTTTATATTTCTGATTTTCCTGTTCGCACCTTATTTGATTCTGGCGCATCGCATACCTTTATTTCTTCTGACATTGTTGAAAGTTTGCACCTAAGTACTAGTCTAGTTGAAGATCCCGTTAGTGTTTCAAATCAAATTGGGGGTTCCTCCCATTTATATGTGATTTGTGTGGGTTTGAAGATTTCTATCTTGACCATGGAATTCATGTGTGATGCTTATGTTCTCGGGTTCACGGGATACGGCTTGATTTTGGGCATGGATTGGTTATCCAGTTATGGAGCTATCCTCGATTGTGAGCATAGGGTGGTGAGGCTCATGACTCGCCTCGGTAATACCCTAGAGATTTCTTGCAACCCGCTGGATCCGTCATGTTATATTATCTTGAATCTCTTGACTCGTCCATCGATGATCTGCAATCGGTAAGGGTGGTCCGAGACTATCCTAATGTCTTTGAAGAGGTTAAGGGGTTACCCCCTAAACGAGAGATAGATTTCCGCATTTATCTTGTTGATAATGCCAAGCCAGTTTCATTGCCCGTTAGGCACATGGCCCCACGAGAAAGAAGGGAGCTCAGTAAGCAAATCAAGGAGTTGCTTGAGAAAATTTTTATTAGGCGAAGCATTTCTGAATGGGGTGCTCCTATGGTATTCGCTACTAAGGCGGATGGTTTGCTTCGTCTATGTGTTGATTATCGAGAGTTGAACAAGCTGACAAAGAAGAATAGGCACCCATTACCGAGGATTGATGACCTCTTTGACCACCTTGTTGGTGCTTCTGTTTTCTCTCAGCTCGATCTAGCCACTGGATTCCATCAGCTTAGAGTGGCTGAGGATAGTATTGATAAGACTGCGTTTAGGACTCCAGATGGATTCTTTGAATGGCTTGTCATGCCATTCGGTTTGACTAATGCACCCGCCTACTTCGTAGATTTGATGAGTAGGGTGTTCAGGGAGTTCCTTAACAAGTTTGTGGTTGTCTTCGTGGATGATATTCTGATCTTCTCAAAGGAAGAGGAAGAACATGCTAGACACCTCAAGGAAGTGATGGATACGCTTAGAGCTCATCAGTTGAAAGCCAAGTTCTCCAAATGCCATTTTTGGAGAAGGGAAGTTCGGTTTCTTAGACATATATTTTCTAAGCAAGGCATAGCTGTGGATCCCACGAAATTGGTTGCGGTTCAAGACTGGAAGACTCCTAGGAATGCAACCGAAGTAAGAAGCTTTCTCGGTCTGGCGGGCTACTATAGGAAGTTCATCAGGGACTTCGCTAAGATTTCAGCCCCTCTTACTAAGTTGACAAAGAAGAACTTAGTATTTGCATGGGACTTAGAGTGTGAGCTTGCTTTTCAAAGGCTCAAGAGGGCCCTTACTACAGCTCCAGTTTTGGCATTACTCGATGGAGATAAGATGTTTATCGTGTACACCGATGCATGTGGCACGGGGTTAGGTGCTGTTCTGATACAGGAAGGGAGAGTGATATGTTATGGGTGTAGGAAACTTAAGGTTCATGAGAAGAACTATCCCACTCATGATTTGGAGTTGGCGGCGATCGTTTTTGCACTCAAATCCTGGCGCCACTATCTTCTAGGCGAAAGATTTGAGTTGTATACTGACCACAAGTCACTCAAGTACCTCTTCTCGCAGAAAGATCTGAATCTATGGCAGCAAAGGTGGATGGAATTCTTGGCATCTTATGACTTCGAGATAGCTTATACCCCTGGCAAGGGTAATGTTGTGGTAGATGCACTAAGCAGAAGTAGGTTGACTTTGAGTCCCTTGTTTGTTAAGATGAGGAGCCTAAAGTTCTTGGCAAACTTTGATTTCGCAACAGCTGTTGAGTCGATAACGGGTTCGTTAGCATCTCTTGAGCTTAGACCTATACTTCTTGATCATGTAGGGACTTCGCAGAAGGAAGATCCGCAGATAGTCGAGATCATGGACAAGTTGATTCGTGGTGAGACGTCTAGTCACCTTGAGATATACTATTGATGACAAGGGTTGGCTAAGGCATGATGGAAGGCTATGCGTTCCACAAGTAGGAGACTTGGTGCATAAAGTTCTCGAAGAAGCGCATCACTCGAAGATAATTATACATCCTGGGGGAGATAAGATGTATAGGGACATGAAGCGCATTTTCTTTTAGGCTGGAATGAAGAAAGATGTGGCAGAGTATGTTTCAAAGTGCATGGTGTGCCAACAAGTGAAAGCCGAGTCGAAGAAACCCGGTGGGCTATTACATCCATTGGAGGTCCCGCAATGGAAGTGGGAAAGTATCTCTATGGATTTTGTGGATGGATTGCCTAGGTCAAGGAAAGGGAATACGAGCATATGGGTCATAGTCGATAGACTTACGAAGAGTGCTCATTTCATTCCAGTGAAGAGCAAGAGGACCGCATCATGGCTAGCATCTGTTTATCTTCGAGAGATAGTGCGGTTGCATGGAGTTCCTTCTAGCATAGTTAGCGATCGTGACCCAATATTCACTAGCCAGTTCTGGAGTAGTTTGCAAGAAACGATTGGTACGCAATTGAATCTAAGTACAGCCTATCACCCCCAGACAGATGGCCAAACCGAAAGGGTGAATAGAGTACTAGAAGATGTTTTGAGGCTTTGTGTTCTTGACTTTGGTGGTACCTGGGAAGACCACCTCCCTCTTGTAGAGTTTGCTTATAATAATAGCTATCAAGCTAGCATAGGGATGGCACCATTTGAAGCTCTGTATGGGAGGCCGTGTAGGTCACCATCTTGTTGGTGGGAGACAACGGATATGCTTATACTTGGGCCCGATATGATACGGGACACATCCGAGAAAGTTGAATTGGTGAGAAGACGGATAAAAGCGGCCTAAGACAGACAGAAATCCTATGCTGACAAGCGAAGGACAGATTTGGAATTCGAAGTTGGAGATATGGTTTTCGTGAAGGTTTCTCCTTTGCGTAATGTGGTTCGTTTTGGAGCAGTTGGGAAGCTTGCACCAAGGTTCGTAGGACCCTTCCCTATCATAGAAAGAATTGGGAAGATGGCCTATAAGGTGGAATTGCCCGAGAAGCTGGCCGGTGTGCATAATGTCTTTCATGTCTCGCATCTTTGAAAGTTCCTACATGAGTCCGCTGAGGTGGTTGAACCTAACATTCTTGAAGACGTGGAGGTAGAGAAAGAGGCAACCTTGAGGAGAGCTCCGATTCGTATCTTCGGAACGGAGATCAAGAAGCTAAGAAATCGAGAAGTCAAATTGGTGAAAGTTCAGTGGAGTGAAGCCGAAGAGGATACAACTTGGGAAACCGAGGAGAAGATGCGTGGGCTTTATCCATTTCTTTTTGAGGGTACATTCTCGATCTCTTTTCTTCTTTAGCATATCTTCCTTTTTGCTATCCATGTTTATCCTGTTTATCTTGTTATCTCGTTAACCTTGTCATGAGAACCTTAGGTAGAAACTTTTTGGATGAAACATGTATTTGGAACATGTTATGCTTGATGTTTGCCAGTTGTTGCAAGTGTTTACAAGTGGATACTCGTGGATGCATGATACACATTAGGCACTAAGATCGGGTCACACACTTTCATATTGCATATGCATGAGTGCTTATACTTATTCATGGATGAAACTTGTTATGCTATCACGTGGATGTTGCATATGGATGAATGTTAGTGTGCACTCATATAGAGATTATAAATTATGTTAGGAATTTGCATACATATGGACGCATTTCACTAACATACTTTGCATTAAGGGGGTTTACTAAATCAGTAACCACCTGATTTTCGCATTAGATAAGTACATATACACACACCTTTGCTTATAATCATATAGCATTTAGAATTTGTTAAGGACATTGACTCCACGAGGATGATGTTTTGAGTAGATGGATGATGGATGGTAGGATACGTTCTTCCTAACTTAGAGATTTCGGGGACGAAATACTTTAAGGTGGGGAGGATGTAACAACCCGTATTTTAAATAACAAGTTATAACATAAATCAAGGCAGAATTAAATGATAAAATCTGAATCAAGGAAAACGGGCTGTGCCATTGCGTTCGTCTCGGAAAAATATGCGAAATAGAGTCCGAGTTTTCGAAAATCGGAGTCCGTATGACCAAGTTATGGCCCGTCAAAGTTTTCAGAAAATTTCAAATTCAAATTTGAATTCAGAATTCAAATTTCAGCTGAGCAGGATAGGCGGGAAAAATTCCCGCCACACCCCCCCCCCCCAAGTCGACTGGGGAGTCGACTTGGGTGTCGACACACCCTAGGCTGTGTCGACTGCCCAGTCGACACCCCTGTCGACTTGGGTGGTCGGCCAGTCTGGCATGGGTGCACCTGACTTGTTTCTCAAGACATGTTTGGAGGCTAGTGACGTGAATTGATGGCCCAGATCTGAATTAGGGTCAATCCTATGGCCTAAACTAACCTAATCTTCTATAAAAAGACCCTTATACCTAGCCTAAATCAACATAAATCATTCCTACAACTAAACTATGCCAAAATGCTTAATCATGGCCTCCACCCTCTTGTCATAGCCTCCATCTTCATTCATATGAGAGTTCCTAAGCTTGTTTGAGAGTTTCTAAGGACAAGTTTAATCTTTCTTCATCAAAGCAAGGATCTTCTTCTTATTTCTCAAGGGTTTTCATTGAAGCTTGCTATTTGGGGGTCTTTAGAGTTGCTAGTGGCTTCGTCTCAATCTTATTTTTATTTTACAAAGTCTTCATAGCATTGTAAGCCCTATACTACTCTTAGATTCTAACTATGAAGTTAAATATGACACGTTGCAAGTTTGAGTTTGGGCCTAAGTATGATATGTGCTTTGATTCTATCATGTTATGCATAGATTTATTCTATGCATGTTTGTAAAGATATCACCTTTACCTTATGCATAGAAAGCTATGGGCTTTGATTGGAAATGTTGCATAAAGCAACATAGAAACTCTCATAAACCTTATGTCATCTTGCATATGATGTTATATGCGAATCACTTGCTATCATCCTATGTCATTTATGACCATGTTTCATCTATTTTGCTAAAGTTGATATCATGCATGTTTTGAGGCCTATAATGTAATATGCAAGTTTATGAACACATTTGACTCATATGCCACCATGTTTAACTTGTGATCCCAAACCTTATTAATTATGTCATGCTTCTAAGTTTCCCCCTTTGAGATCTATTTGCGTTTATGCAAACTTTCATGCGATGGGGTTACGTTATGGGTAGACTAAAATGACATAAAAAGATGACTTGAAAAGATGACATGAAATATGACATGTGATTATGCTTGAAACATGAACATGAACTTGGACATGACTTCTAGAAAACATGAGAATGGCCAACTCGAGGTTGGGTTGAGTTTGTAACGTAAATCTACCTGGAACCGCCCGGCTTAACTAGTGGCTACAAGCAATAGGACCCAATGTGAGTAGTTGGTCATGTCGCACTTGAAACCCGAGGATAGACTAAGTTGTGGTGTAAAGCTACCCGGACCCGCCCGGCTTAACTAGTAACCACAACAAGGTCTAATGTGAGAGGTTGGGTGCATTAAATTAATTAATGCCACATGATAGGGTTAAGTCATGGACCACTTGAATACTTATCCAATTAAACACGATGGGTTGATGGGGTTAAGTCATGAACCTTGGGTACACTTAACCAACTTGATTGGATAGGGTTAACCACGTTTAACCTGCTAGAATCCCTAGTTACGTGGTCCTTTTCACCGGTAACCCTCTTGATTGTATCATGATACCGTAGGGACTAGGCTAGGGTGGGGCACGATTACTGGGCTGACATGTAAGCGACCAAAACGACGGCTGAGTAGGTGCGCCGGTGTAGGTTTAGGCGGACTATGGTCGTGCACATAGTCCGGAGTTGAAAAAGCAGACACGGGCACCAGTAGGTTTAGATTGTGTGTGCTTGATTTGTGTCCGTGGTTGGCACCCTAGGACTTGATACACCCTAGGGTGGACCTAGCACAGTTTGACTACACTTCGTGATTGGGCCGTATGACACCGACACTGGACGAGTTAGGCTTTTAGGGAGCCGATCGACTAGACCGAGTAGTTGGACCTTGATTTAGATCACCTCATGATATTGGGCCAGCTTTGTGCCAAGGGATCCTTTCTTTTTTATACTTGACATGGATTGGAATACTAGTACACACTTGGTGCAACTTAACCTCGTATATGCGATGCCACCCTTGATCTATCTTGTTAACTTTTCACCATGCCAGTTGTCATCCTATGTTTCATCTCTGCTTTACATGTCCAGTTAACTTTATTAGTTTTTATACTAATAGTAGATAGGACTTACCAGTCTTTTGACTGACCCATTTTCTTTCGTCTCTTTTCTTTCGTTTCCCCCCCTCCCCCCGGTTTACAGTGTGGGAACACTGGTACTTAGCTTGGATCTTTAGCTGCTTTTCTGGATAGCTCATGTACGGTTTGGACTTGAGCATGCTATGGCTTTATTCTTCTTTGGGGATAGTTACTTTATGTTTTCTTTCCAGTTTTCAGTTTATGTTCCTAGACTGTGTTTTGTGGAAAATAATGACCAAGTACTTTGATGTAACTTGACTATGGTTTTGAAATGTTAGTTTTTACCCGCTGCTTTTTTTACTCTGTTTTTACTTCTATATGTTCTGTCTTGTGATATCTGCATGCATGTTTACCTCGTTTAACGCCCCTCCAAAGCCAGTGCACTTGTAAGAGTGGCATTGGCGGAGGTGGGGTGTTACAGCTAGTTTATGTTTGACTTTATGCCCAAACAAAATATGTTTTAGTCATATGTTGTTATCAAATCATATGATAATATATGCGACATATAATTAAGTTAGATTTACATTTTAAATGCAAGTTTACATGAATAGATTAAAAACCATGATTCATGTTTAGGTATGTTTTATGTCATGATTATATGCTATTACAGTGCAAGTTCACAAGTGCCTAATTTATGTTAATTAGACCGTTATGTTGCAAGTTCATGCGTTCACACACCCCTTTTTGATGTTACTTAGAATATATAAACACCGTGTTCTAAGCCTCCCCTTTTTCATGTGGCTAAGTTGGGTTTAAATGTTGAACCCAACATATGTTATATTATAGCGAACGTATAAAACGGGGGTAATGACGTTGGGTTAAAAATATAAAACATATGTGTTGGCATGTCTGTCGCATGCCAACGACCTTGAGAACATTTAAGTGGTATAAATTAATTTTACCCAATAAAGATGAATTTGAATAATGGGCTGCAAATATTTACATATAAAAAGAAAAGAGACAAAATATGTAAACTTAGCAAATACGATGTGTTTAACCCGAGGTTGGATTGCGTTGTGACATAAACCTGCCCCGACCCGCCCGGCTGTCCAGTAGTCACAAAAACACCTATCCAATGTGGGTGGTTAAACATTGAGCCCAATAAAGACCCGAGGTTAGACTGAGTTGTGACGTAAGACTGCCCGGAACCAACCGGCAACAGGCAGTCACAACAATACCTGTCTAATGTGAGAGGTCGGGGCTTTAGTAAGACAATTAAGGCTCAGGATTGATAGGATTAAGTAAATTGATTTAATACTTAATCAAATTGAACATGCTAAACTATACAGACTGATTGGGGGTTAGGTTTACAGAACACTTAACCAACTTAGCATGTTGGCTAGAAATAGAAAACCTAGTAGCGGGGGACCCTTTTCAGCAGTAACCCTACAAGGTGTATCAGGATACCCTGAACTAGGCAGGGTGGGGCATGATTACTGGGCGGACTGTAAGAGGTCAAATCGATGGCGGTGGTGCAGTTGTGTAGGTTCTAACGGGGTGCGGGCGTGCACACACTTCGACGTAGAAAAATTAGGCACTGTGCACCAGTAGTATACCTGTGCATTCTAGAATTGTGTCGGGCTGCCACCATGGGACTTGATACACCCCATGGTGGGACCAGCATAGGTAACTACAACATTGGGGGCCGTAAGACACATGTAACTATGCGAGTAGGAGCCGATCATTAGAAATGGATCACTTCACCCTGATTATGGGGTACCTGTTGAGAACTAGTTTATAGGGGTGCAGAGATTAATATGGGATACGATAGTATATTCGACCCTAGACAACTTAACCTGGTTTATAGTGCTTTCCCATTTCCAGTTTGTACTTATCATGCTCATTTCTTTATTCATAGACTGAATAGTCCTAGACTTACTCAGGCTTTATGTCTGACTCTACTTTTCTTTCGTCCCCCCCCCCCTAGGTCCACAGGGAGGGAATACCGCAGCTTGACCAGTTTTCACATCCAGCTTGAAGAGAAAGAATGTATTGCTTGGATCTCTTTCGTTTTGGACTATGGCTTTGGATAGCAATTATGGGGACTTATGCAGTTTACTTATGTTTTTATGCTTCTTTAAGTTATGAAATCAAGACAGTTATGAAAATGTAATGTTTTTGGAAGTATTGTAAGACAATTATGGCATGGTTTGTGTAACACGTATTTTGATGAAATAAAAGTTGCTGTTGTTTTTCCGCTATTCAAAAATATGTGTATTTATATATGTCTTGTGTATTTGTGACTTATACTTATAAACCTCCACCAAAATTAGGGCATTCCCTTTGAGAGTGACCCTAACGGAGGTGGGGTGTTTCAAAAGTCTTGTGTTCGATGATCAAAGCACGGCCTACGTGGCCTGGCTTTGTGTATAATGTGGATTCGCGAGCCTCACACCTCGGTATGAGTCAAAAACGGGATAAGGACCCAAGGAGTGCACGACATTTCTTTCTAGCTATGGTGGTGTCAGTGACCTACCATCCCTGACATTTATATCTACTTTTCACCTATGTGGTTGTTGGAATGCGAGGCGCCTCGATTTTATTTCTGTAAGGACCGGGAAACGTGTGTTCAGGAATAACTAATCCTCAAACGTAAGGGAGGACCGACCTTGGAGGATCCAAGGGTTACCCAAAGTGTGTAGTCCAGAGGCATTTGCATGAGTGTCTCGAAGCGGAGAGGAGCTTTCCCCTTGCCTCGACTCAAGATGGAAATCCAATTTCCAATACGAAATAACGGATTTGATTGTAGAACTAGTATGGCGACATAGTATATGGTAGCTATGCCGCCTATGATTGATATTTATTATGATATTCGTTTTTGAAACATATATGCACTAGTAATAATATCAAATGATTTTTCTTTGCACGTATTAAGCATATTTGGCCATTATAAGGTAAAACTCTATCCTCCGGTTTGCGTTGCATTGTATGATGGGACTTGAGTCTTATAACGGCTACATTCTTTTTAAAAGCATTGCGTTGTTTTAAAGAATTTACTTTGTTTTAAATGCACCAGCAATCACTGGAGTACACCCGTTTCGCGAAAGTGGCGTGGTCCTATGATTTTCTTATTACTATTGTTTAAACTGTTAAGTAGATTTCTCATACTAGTCCCATGAATGACTCGTTGTTTGTTTCACTTTGCAAACTCGGGTGCCCTTATCTTCACACGGGCAGCCTAGTTCACAGATGACAGATTGTTTTGGCTTAGCACTGTAGTATGGAGTGCACTTTTGGCTTATGGCGAGGCTGACTTCACCGAGATGACTTTGACATTTTTCGCCATTATTGTATATATATTATGATTCCGCCTACGGCGATGCAGACTGTTTTACTTCTAGTATTTATTATCGTATGTATATGTACCGCCTCCGGCGATGTGGACTGATACCCTTATTATGTCTTACTGCATGTTTATATTCTGCCGATGGCGATGCTGACTGATCATTCCCTTTTTATTTACTAAGTTATATCCTACGTTATGCTATTCTGATGTTGTTACATATTATGATTCCGCTGCCATAACCATGTAAAATTATTCTATTTATTGTTTTTGCTATTATCTGTACTCTTCTTTGATGATTGATGTGTTATATTCCAATGATTATCCTTAACACCGTCACACGGATTTTGGGATCGTCACAATTACTATATTAACCGTGAACTCTTGAATTCTTGAAATCTTGAGTGCACATAAGTCTTGAAATTTCTCTGATATTTGAATCTCTATCATCTTTGAAACTGTACAGTCTTCAGTAATATTTCCTGTATATAATTCCTGCATATATATATATATATTATACAAAAAGTGTTAGTATATATTTTATAATCAATGATAATTTAAATAAGCTTGTTGCCATCAAAACTCCATTCTCCAACAATCTCCCCCTTTTTGATGATGACAACCTTAGTTTATAAAATATCATATCTGTGTATACCTGTTGATGATGATCCTTCTAATACTCCCCCTGTCTGTAAGAATCCTATAAACTATGCCTATATTTTATAATTTCTCCTCCTTTGGAATTATAAAAAAGAAATTATAAAGGTACTCCCACTAAATTGTATAACTCTTTGAATAGAACTTAAGTAACTCACTCAATAAAAATACTCCCCCTCAATCTATTAACTAATTCTAAGTAGAATACTCCCCTTAATTTATTCAAACTTATATAAACCAATCCAAGTATTATCATTACATATGTTTGTTTGATATATATACACACAAACCAAACCAAATCTAATCACACCATATGTCTTAATATATACAAGTTTCACACAATTGAATCCAAATCAAAACACACCACACCATATGTCTTTGAATATTAAACAAATCAATCAAATCATATCGAATAACTGAACGTTTCTTGGAACTTCAACCCATTCATATTGTCCAGTAATTGGGTTCTTCTGGATGTCCTTCCACTCTTCTTCAATGTTATGTTATGTTTGGTTGTTTTCATTTCTGAAATGAGAAGAGATATCCTAACGAATCACATCAAAATGTTTTTCTTGATATTCTACCATCCTCATTACGCAGTACTATGGAGAGAGTTTTCTTGAAAGAATTCAAAGAATCAACAAGATTTTCACTTATATTATGAATAGAATTTGCCATGGATTTGATGAGAAACGATTGAGGAAGGAGTAATAGAATAATGAATTTTTCTGGAGGAAACAGACTTAAATAGGGTCAGGAATTCGTTGGATTTTGAATGGACATGAGTAGTTATTTTAATTTTAAAATTTGAAATATTTTGAAAATTTGTCAGTTATATGTCGACATACTCTTTTTGTCATTTCGACATACTATAGTATTATATTTAAAAATTTTGAATTCTTTTGAACTCTATTGTATTTTAATTAGTTTTATAGTTTTTTCGAAAAATAAAGATGATTATATCATAAATAAAACTCCATTCATTACTTGATAAAAAAACAAATACATCCAACTAATCAAGACACACTTTAAATACAAGATTCAAAAGCAAATACAAGGAAATATATAAAGATAGATTAAACTAGATGGCCTAGTTTTTGGACGATGATGAGGAAGATGAAATTCCAAGTTTTCTTCCTATCTTAACCATGAATTTGGATATTTTGGAAAGTCTCTTGCTAAGCTTCTTTTGATTATTGATGATTTTCACTTGATTTTGAACAATTGTATCTTTGTAAATACACTTAGAGTTTGGATACTCAATACTTTCCATGGAAGCCTCTTCTTCGACTTCCATTGGCTCTTGTTCTTGTTGCATTCGAGCTTGTTTAGCCTCGAATGTCTCATATGGTTTAAAAGTAAGAGGAATTTGCATGAGATGATTGTTTGATGCATCCAACACTTTTCTGGGGACAAATTCTTCTCCATGAAGATAAACATTAAAGTATTTTAAAATGCGAGTGAGATAAACACCATAGTATAGGGTGTTTTATCTTGTAGATAAATTTATGGGCTTTATTTCATTTAGAATCATATCGGCCCAATTGATAATATATCCACCCATACTAGCGACGGGAGTCTTTTGGACTTTGACAGTTGGATTGTTGAAATTTCCGGAATGGGGAGTGATGGTATGTTGACGGAGAAGGTTGACAGTTCTTGTTTTTTGGCGTAAGAAACGATTTTTGAAATCCATTGGAGAACAATTTGCGAAAATATCGTGATAGGTTTCCTAATCGTTTTCTTCATTAGCAAAAGTTGAAAAATCCGAGCCTACGCTTCTACAATTTAGAATAGTGCCTAAGAGTTCGGCATCAAGAACAATTAGAATTATTTGCATAGAACATTTTCACGAGTTTGGGATAACATACTTCATCGTTATCACAAGAGTCATTTAGACTCAACACTTCATTGTGTTCGAAAAGAGAGACGAGATCATAAGAAGGAAAGTTACTAAAAATCGAAAAAACATCCGGGTTAACTTCAGCATTTGCTAAATAGTTAGCATAGGTTTTGATGGCCTCTTCATCATTATGAAGATAGCCTTTGATGGTTTTGGTTATCTTTAATTTTTGGTATGAACTTGAGGAAGCCATTGAATTGATAATTTTGGAAGAAAATAGATATGAAGAATATAGTTTTGAGTTATGAATGAAAGGTAGAAAGGATATATATATAAAGATTGAATAGATATGAACTGGATAGATATGAATTAAATAGGCACAACTTTTCAGATTGAAATGACACCTTTCCAGACTGCTGAAAAGATCAGAGGGAAGTTTGAAAATTTAAACTTTCGAAATTCAAAAATTAAATTTCAAAACTGAATAGATATGTTGACATATACCTTTCTGTATGTCTACATACTTGACTCATTTCAAAAGAAATTAGATTTTTATGTTTTGAAATATATTATCGACTTATATTTCAGGTTTAACGGTTTCCTGAAATAATTCTAATCCTAATAAACACTCAAACAATTTTATTTCATTAATTTATTGGTTATTTAATATTATACTATTATTTCAAATTTCAAATTTCAAATTTCATAATTTTGTTTTTAAAGTTTAAATTCAAACCAGAACAAACAAATAAACAAAACAACCATTCAATCAAATAAAAATAAAATTTAATTAATGCATACCCGGTTTTTTGGTCCTTTTCTTCATGATTTTCTGAACTCTGAATTGCCAAAAATTATATATTCATATTTCCAGTTTCTGGTTCTTCATCACTTGATGACAAATCTGAATCATCTAATGTAGCTGCATATGCTTTCTTTCTTTTCCTTGACGAATTGTTGTTGTCCATTTGTTGAGTCGTTTTGTCTGAATATGGACACATTTTCTTTATATGGCTTGGTTTGTTGCAGTTAAAGCATCAACCATCATTAATTTTTGAATTGCCTTGATTATAACTCTTCCTTCTATATCTTAGTAATCTTCTAAAATGATTTGTCATAAGCGCTGTTTCTTCATCGTCTTCACTACTCGAGTCAGAATCATTTGTTTTTGCTTTAAGTGCAATAGATTTCTTTTCAGTTGATCTTTTTTCTTTTCTTTCCTGTAATTGGACTTCATAAGACATCAAATTTCCAATTAACACTTCAATCTTCATTTCATTGACATCATCGACTTCTTCAATATCCAAAGTTCACTGATCCCATTCTGGAATTAGTGAATTCAATATTTTTCTAACTTGATCTGCTTCAGAATAAGTTTTTCCAAGTACTGCTAGCGAATGCACTATCTCTTGAAATCTGCAATACATATCTGAAATAGACTCATTCTCATTCATTTTTAATAATTAAAAATAATTAATTAACATGGCTATCTTAGTCTGTTTAACTTTACTTGTTCCTTCATGAGTAACCTATAAAGTTCTCCAGATTTCATAAGCAGTTTTACATGTTGATACTCTATTAAACTCATTCCTATCTAATGAACAAAATAACATATTCATGGCTTTCGAATTGCTCTATGCAGCAGCCTTTTGTTCATTTGTCCATTGTGCAAATGAGGTTGTGGGTTCAACATATTCATTTTGTGTACTATTCCATGTGTATAATCCTACTTACTATAGATAAATTTCATTTTACATGCCCAATATGAATAATTACTACCATTAAACAATGGTGGTCTAATAGTGGATTGACCCTCTATAAAAGAACTATTATTGTTACCAGTGTTGGTTGCCATTACCCTATTTTCATAAATCAGATTATGAACTTTTGAAAGACCTTGCTCTGATACCAACTGTCAGGGATTGCAGAAAGGATCGTTAAGGCAAAACAAACACTAATGGAAGGTGAATAGTGTTTGTGAGAATTTAAACAAAATCTAAAACTTGTGTTAACTACGAGATGAATCAAACACCACAAACACAATCACAGACAGAGATTCAAACACAGATACAAAATAAACAGATAAAGATGTAAAAAAGGAAAGAACATACTGGATTTTATACTGGTTCAGATTACTCCTACGCAAGTCCCGCACAATGCTGGATTATGCGGAGTTTTATTATTATTCCAATATCCAAGTACACCCTCCTTGATTTCACGGCTACAAGGGATACCACCGATTACTACTTCCCTGTTTTTACGGCTATAAGGAAACACCGATTCCTACTTCCTTGATTTCTTGGCTACAGGGATAACACTGATTCCTCTTTTACTCAACCCAAACAACTTTTACTCAACCCAGACAATTACAAACAATCCTAGAACTCTTCAACAACACTTGATTCAGAGAGAGTGTAGAGAGAAGAATTTTGATCAAAATAGAATTGAATTCGGTAGAGTATAAGTGTAGAAATCATAAAAATGATTAAGAATGATTATATAATGAAACAGGATGAAAGTGGAGAAGAAGATATGTTTAAAATTTTGGTTTTAACCCCTTTTTATAGTGTGTGATAGGTTGCAACATTTCTTAATCGTTTCAAATAGTGAAAAGACACTTCTTTTCAAAATTGAAAAGGTGACAGTTATATGTCGACGTGGTGTTTTTGTTATGTCGACATACCCTAGTGCATTTTTGAATTTTAAAGAATTTTTCAAGTGTTTTGATATAAAAATAATTATGGAAATTCTTGAGTAAAAATCTAGTGTTGTAAATTAATATTATTTAGCAGTAAAACACATGAGAACATAAATTTAAACTATAAATATATTTATAAAATTATAAGGTTCTAAACTATATAATTATAAAGTATAAGAATATAAATAAATAAAATTTAAGTTTGAAAAACAAAGAATAATAAGAAAGGAAAAAAGTAGAAAAGAAAGAAAATAAAATAGAGAGGATTGAGGATAAAACTAAAAATCAGAATTTGAAAATTAGAATTAGAATTTGAACCTGAAGTGCTATTTAGAGTCTTACACAATCTAGACTCTATAACTATATTAATCTTGAACTCTTGAATTCTTGAAATTTGAGTACTCGTGAGTCTTGAAATTTCTCTGATCTTTAAATCTCTATCATCTTTAAAACTGTACAGTCTTCGGTAATATTTCCTATATATAATTCCTGCATATATATTTATATATACAAAAAGTGTTAGTATATATTTTATAATCAATGATAACTGAAATAAGGTTGTTGTCATCAAAACTCCATTCTCCAACAAATATAACACATTCTTGGGGCGGCCGGTGTAACACCCCGTAATTTTATCACATTAAAATTCACAAATTAAAATATACTTAATTTTTAGAAGAAGAATTAAGTGAAATGGGTCGCACTATTATGTTCGTCTCAAAATTTTGGGTCAAGATAGACATTTGGTTTGCATAAAATGGATAACTTATGAAGAAGTTATTAAGCCTTGAAGTTTGTATGCATATAAGAGAAATATATATATATATATATATATATATATATATATATTCAAAACTAGTTCAAAACAATGAATCGGGAGGGGGAATAGCCCAACCTCACCATTTTTTGAGTCGACCCGAGCTCCGCTGGATCGACTAGGGGTCGATCTAGGGTGTTTGGCTGTCAACCCGTGGCCCGATTCGCCCTAAGGGCTGATGTGGCATCTGAGTGGTCCTGATGGTTCTGGTTATCCCTAGGTTAATCCAACGGCTCTTATTAAATTAAACTTCTATAAAAAACACTCCTAAACCCCTAACCCTAATCACATTAATACATAACAAGAGCCGCCATGCCGTCAATAGAGAACCTAGAGTAGCCGCCATACACTTTCAACCCTAAAGCAAGATAGAAGCTTGAATCAAAATCAAATCAAAATCTAAATAACAATTAGTCTACATCGAAGGCGAGCAATTCAGTTTCAGAATACAGATCCCAGAAAGACAAGACTATTCTTTTTAATTGTGAGTATGATAGCTTTCACAAAATAATTAATTAATTTAATCATGATAAGATATAATTGGTATGAGAATATGATTTTGAATCATGTGATGTAAATTATATGTATGTTTGTGTTGTTGAATCATATGTTAGTCTTATGCAATTTGGATCATATGTTAGTTCTTATGTGAATCTTATGCAAGTTGAATCATATATCTTATGCAAGTTTGTGATGATTGGATCATATATTCATGTATGAATCTTATGCAAGTTTGGATTGTTAAAATATATGTGAGACATGTATATGCATATGCTAGTTTATGTGCCATTAACCTTTATGTCTAGATCCATATGCAAGTTTACATCTTTATGTCTAGGCCCATATTCAAGTTTACATCTTTATGTTTAGATCTATGTGCAAGTTTACATCTTTATGTTTAGATCTATATGAAAGTTTACATCTTTATGTTTAGATCCATATGCAAGTTCACACCTTTATGTTTGGATCTATAGCAGTACATAAGTTATGCAAGTTTATGCCCATTACCTACGCTAGTTTTATATCATATGCTAGTTTAAATGAAATTCATATGCAAGTTATTGGCTATGTAATCTTATGTCATGATCCTTAGATCTATTTTATGTGTTATGTGATGTTGTTATTCTTTTTATAAGTTAGACTATTTGCGAGTCTAACATATGTCATATGAAAACGTACGAATAGCGTGGGGATGATGGGATAATATTGAATATACATAAATTGTGAACTAGCATAAAATGGCCTTAAAAGGCATATAATTAATTTTAAGAGACAATTATGGACATAAATATATTTGGAATTTATTGACAAATTTGAATAGGGATATTAAGTGTACTTGGTTTATGAAGTTGCTGTAGTCAAACTATTTCTCCGCTGCAATAAAAGTTGTTTTAAAATTTTCAAGTACCATTATTTATATCTGTCTTGTTATATTCTGTTCTATACACTAAATACGCTCCATGGAAGTTAATGCATTCCCTTTATGAGTGACATTAATGGACGTGGGGTGTTACACGTGGTATCAGAGCTGAAGGTTACTAGACCAGATATGAATTTTAAAAAACTATTTTTCAAAAAGCATTTTATAAAGAAATACTTTCAAAAGTATGTTTTAAGGAAAGTATTTTCAAGAGAAAAGTTTTTTTTAAAAACATAACCCCCAAGAGCCATATATCTTTCTTTCGAATTCTCCGTTTTGAATCTCTTCATTTTCTTTTCAGCATGTCTGGAATTCCCGAGATACCCAAGGGGATACCGATACCAGGATGGTATAGAAGGTATCTGGAAGCTAGGGCCAATGTCGCAGGCCCATCAAATACTCCTCCTCCTCCTACCCCTCCTCCTCCTCCTCCTCCCCTTGTTGATACTTTTGCAAAGATATGCAAAGATTTTAGGGGAATAGGTGGGAAACCTTTTAATGGATCAAAGACGTTTATTGAAGCTCAAAATTGGCTTAAGGAGGTGGAAGATCTATTTGGTATTTTCGAAGTAGAAGATGGAAGGAAGGTCCAATTGGCTGCTTGGTTAATGAAAGACGAAGCCTCATTTTGGTGGGTGGTCACGAACGGAGTGCGTCCAGAGGAGACATGGATGGATATCAAGCATAGGTTCGAAATGAAGTTTCTCTCACGAGCATAAGAGAATTTATATATGGAAAGATTCTTGGTGTTGAAGCAAGGGGATTTATCAGTAAAGGAGTATGTCAATAAGTTCAATCAGTTGGCGAGATTTGGCTTGGAATTGGTAAACACACCTGAGAAGAAGGCCCTGAGGTTTGTTAAAGGTATGAATGAGCCCATACATGGGTTGGCGGTGACCCACATTCCGATGGGGGCTACCTTTGAGAAACTGGTTGACATGGCGCCTATGCATGAGGAAGAGAAAGGTGCGAATGCTAATAAGGCACCAGAGAAGAAGCCACAACAGCAAAACAAGAAAGGCGGGAAGAATAATAATGGCAAAGGAAAGAAGAAGTGCTTTAATTATGGGACACCAGGCCATCTGAGCAAAGACTGTAGGAAAAAGAAGAAGACTGGCTGTTTCCATTGTGGAGAGGCAGGTCATCTAGTTAAGGACTGCCCAAGGAAACAGGGGCAAGGGAAAAGAACTTCTGGAGGGAAGCTTCAGGCTCTCATGGCACCAGGGCAGGCGAGAGGGAAGATTCAGGCTCTCAAGGCACCAGGACAGGAGATAGGTAGAAACATTTTCGTTGAAAGTTTAGTTTTTATGTTTGACCATCCTGCTCATACTTTATTTGACTCTAGCGCTTCACACTCGTTTGTATCTGCTTCGTTAGTTGAAACACTGCACCTAAATACTAGTCTAGTTACGGATCCCATAGTAGTCTCAAATTCTATTGGTGGTTCGGCTCATCTTTCTATGATTTGTCGGGATTTGAGAGTGTCTATCTTGGGCGTTGGGTTTGAATGCAATGCCTTTGTTCTTGGCTTCATGGGCTATGGCTTGATTCTAGGTATGGATTGGACAACTAGATACGGTGTCATCCTAGATTGTGAAAGAAGGGTAGTTAGATTGTTGACTCGTTGTGGAAAGACCCTTAATATTTCTTGTGACCCTAGAGGTCCGGTAATGCTTAGCTATCTAGAATCCCTAGACGCATCCAATGATGATTTGAAATCTGTTCGTGTGGTCCGTGAATATAGTGATGTCTTCGATGAAGTTCGAGGTTTAACCCTGTGGCGCGAGATAGACTTTCGAATATATCTAGTAGATAATGCAAAGCCAGTTGCATTACCAGTGCGCCACATGGCTCCGAGAGAGAGAAGAGAACTTAGTAAGAAAGTGAAAGAATTGCTTGAGAAGGGGTTCATAATAAGAAGTATTTCGGAGTGGGGTGCTCCAGTCGTTTTTGCTACAAAAGCTGATGGTTCACTTAGGTTGTGCGTGGACTATAGAGAGCTGAATAAGCTAACAAAGAAGAACAGGCACCCATTACCGAGGATAGACGATTTATTCGATCAGTTGGTGGGTGCTTCAGTTTTCTCGCAACTGGTTTTAGCTATAGGGTTTCATCATCTAAGGGTGGCTGAAGATAGCATCGATAAGACAGCCTTTAGAACTCGTAACGGTTACTTTGAGTGGCTCGTCATGCCTTTTGGTTTCACGAATGCACCCGCATACTTTGTTGACTTAATGAGTAGGGTGTTTAATTTTGGAGAAAAGAAGTGAGGTTCTTAGGACACGTGGTCTCTAAGGAAGGGATAGTTGTGGATCCCGCTAAGGTGGTGGCAATCCAAGATTGGAAAACTCCTAAGAACGCAACAGAAGTAAGAAGCTTTTTAGGGCTGGCTGGCTATTATAGGAAGTTCATTAAGGACTTCGCGAAGATATCATCCCCTCTCACTCGATTAACGAAGAAGAATTTGACTTTTACTTGGGACGTTGACTGTGACGATGCTTTCCAACATCTGAAGAGGGCTATGACGACAACTCCAGTATTAGTTTTGTCAGACGGGAGTAAGACATTCACTGTATATACCGATGCTTGCGGGACAAGGCTTGGCGCAGTTTTAATGCAAGAGGGAAGGGCGATATGCTATGGTGGAAGACAGTTGAAAGCCCATGAGAAAAATTACCCAACCCACGACTTAGAGTTGGCGGCCGTAGTTTTTGTGCTTAATTCATGGTGTCATTACTTGCTTGGCGAGAGGTTTGAGTTGTATATGGACCATAAGTCGCTAAAGTACTTATTCTCTCAAAAGGTCCTAAACTTGAGGCAACAGAGATGGATGGAGTTTTTGGCATCCTACGATTTTGAGATCGCATATACCCCTGGCAAGGGTAACGTTGTAGCCGACGCCTTAAGTAGAAAGAAGTTAACTTTAAGTCCTTTGTTCGTAGAGCGGCAGAGTTTGGAGTATATATCTTCCATTGACTTCAGACCCCCTGTCGATTATGTACCCGGATTATTGGCATCGTTAGAGGTGCAACCTACACTTTTGGGTCAAGTTGAAGAGGCACAGCGAAATGACCCACAGTTGGTTGAGATAGTAGGAAAGCTTATATGAGGGGATCCTCTAGTCATCTTGATAGATATGCTATAGATAAGAGAGGTTGGCTATGTAGAGACGGAAGACTTTGCATACCACAAGACGAGAGTTTGAAGAAGGCAATTCTTGAAGACTCACATCACTCTAAGATGACCATACATCTCGGTGGTGATAAGATGTATAGGGATATGAAGTGAGTTTTCTTTTGGGCCGGAATGAAGAAGGACGTGGCCGAGTTCGTTGCTAGATGCTTAGTGTACCAACAAGTCAAGGCGAAGCAAAAGAAGCCTGGAGGTTTGCTCCATCCCTTAGAGATTCCGCTTTGGAAATGGGAAAGCGTTTCCATGGATTTTGTAGATGGGTTACCAAGATCAACGAAGGGTAATACGGGTATTTGGGTAATTTTAGACAGACTTACCAAAGGTGCCCATTTTATTCTCGTTAAAAGTAGAAGGATCGCCACGTGGTTAGCATCTGTTTACCTTCGAGAGATAGTTCATTTGCACGGCATACCCTCTAGCATTGTGAGCGATAGAGATCCCATTTTCACAAGCGAATTTTGGAAAAGCTTACAAGAGGCAGTTGGAACTCAATTTTGCTTAACTATCGCTTATCACCCTCATACGGACGACTAGACCGAGAGAGTAAATCGGATTCTAGAAGACCTTATGAGACTATGCATCCTAGACTTTGGAGGAACATGGGAAGAACACATTCCACTATTGGAGATAGTTTTCAGGCTAGCATTGGCATGGCACCTTTTGGGGCTCTTTATGGACAACCGTGCCGATCACCTACATATTGGTGGGAACCCACTGATAAGGTTTTGCTTGGACCCGACATGATTAGGGAGACTTCGGAGAAGATAGACCTGATTTGACGGCGAATGAAGATGGCGTAGGACCGACAGAAGTCATATGCTGATAAGAGACGAACTGATCATGAATTCAATATTGGGGACATGGTTTTTGTTAAGGTGTCACCGTTAAGAAACATAGACTGTTTTGGATCAGTAGGGAAGTTGGCACCGAGGTTCGTAGGACCCTTTCCAATTACGGAGAGGATTGGACAGATGGCGTATAGAGTAAAGTTACCAAAGAAGCTCAGCGGGGTTCATGACGTGTTTCACATTTCGCATTTGCGTAAGTGTTTACACGATACGGTGGAAGTGGTAGAACCGAGCATGCTCGAAGAAATGGAAGTAAAGCGCAATGCCACGATCAGACGAGCTCTTACACGCATTCTTGGATCGGAGGTCAAAAAGCTTCGCAACAAAGAGGTCAAGTTGGTCAAAGTGCAATGGGGAGATGATCAAAGAGACGCGACTTGGGAGACGGAAGAAAAATGCGTACGCTGTACCCTTTCCTTGTTAAGGGTATGTTTTAATTTCTCCTTTTTCTACCGCTTTTTTGACACTTGTCCTATCTTTTAGTATTATCTTTGCGATGACATCTTCGATCTTTAGTTAGGAAGAACCCTATGGTTGCAAACATGTGTTTGAGACATGTTTTGTGTGGTGGATGCAAATGGATGCAAGTGGTTGCTAGTGGTTGCTCGTGGATGCATGTACACACACATTAGGCACTAGATCGGCTCAATCACCTTCATGTTGCATATAAATGTGTGTGCATATCTAAATTAATGGATGTATACTGGTTGTGTTATCATATGGATGTTGCATTTTGATGAATGGTTGTTCACACATGTAGAAATAATATGGATCGATAGGATTCTTTCGCATACATAATGGACGCATGGCACTATCATGATTTGCATTAAGGAGGTCAACTGAATCAGTGGACCGCCTGATCTTTGCATTAAATAAGGAACATATACACACATTTTTGCATAAGTTCATATAGCATTAGAAATTTCTTTAAGGACAATGGATGCTTGTGGATGATGGTTGAGTAGATGGATGATTGGTTGGTAGGATACATTCTTCTTAACTTAGAGATTTCGGGGACGAAATCCTTTAAAGAGGGGAGATTGTAACACCTCAAAATTTTATAATATTAAAATTCACAAATTAAAGTATACTTAATTTTTAGAAGTAGAATTAAGTGAAATGGGTTGCGGTATTATGTTTGTCTCAAAATTTTGGGTCAAGATAGACATTTGGTTTGCATAAAACGGATAACTTATGAAGAACTTATTAAGCCTTGAAGTTTGTATGCATATGAGAGAAATATATATGTATATATATATAATATACAAAAAAGTTCAAAACAGCGAATCGGGAGGGGGAATAGCCGAACCGCACCATTTTTGGTGTCGACCCGAGTCGATCCAGAGTGTTTGGCTGTCAACCCGTGGCCCGATTCGCCCTAAGGGCTGATGTGGCATCTGAGTGGTCTTGATGGTTCTAGTTATCCCTAGGTTAATCCGACGACTCTTATTAAATTAAAATTCTATAAAAACACTCCTAAACCCCTAACCCTAATCACATTAATTCATAACAAGAGCCGCCATGCCGTCAATGGAGAACCTAGAGTAGCCACCATACACTTTCAAACCAAAAGCAAGATAGAAGCTTGAATCAAAATCTAAATAACGATTAGTCTACATCAAAGGCGAGCAATTCTGTTTCAAAATACAGATCCCAGAAAGTCAAGACTATTCTTTTTAATTGTGAGTATGATAGCTTTCACAAAATAATTAATTAATTTAATTATGATAAGATATAATTGGGATTATGAGAATATGATTTTGAATCATGTGATGTAAATTATATGTATGTTTGTAGTGTTGAATCATATGTTAGTCTTATGCAAGTTGGATCATATGTTAGTTCTTATGTGAATCTTATGCAAGTTTGTGATGATTTGGATCATATATTCATGTATGAATCTTATGCAAGTTTAGGTTGTTAAAATATATGTGAGACATGTATATGCATATGCTAGTTTATGTGTCATTAACATTTATGTCTAGATCCATATGCAAGTTTACATCTTTATGTTTAGACCCATATGCAAGTTTACATCTTTATATTTAGATCTATATGCAAGTTTACATCTTTATGTTTAGATCCATATGCAAGTTCACACCTTTATGTTTGGATCTATAGCAGTATATAAGTTATACAAATTTATGCCCATTACCTATGCTAGTTTTGTATCATATGCTAGTTTAAATGAAATTCATATGGAATTTATTGGCTATGTAATCTTATGTCATGATCGTTAGATCTATTTTATGTGTTATGTGATGTTGTTTTTCTTTTTATAAGTTAGACTATTTGCGAGTCTAACATATGTCATATGAAAGCGTACGAATAGCGTGGGGATGATGGGATAATATTGAATATACTTAAATTGTGAATTGGCATAAAATGGCCTTAAAAGGCATATAATTAATTTTAAGAGACAATTATGGACATAAATAAATTTGGAATTTATTGACAAATTTGAATAGGGATATTAAGTGTACTTGGTTTATGAAGTTGTTGTAGTCAAACTATTTCTCAGCTGCAATAAAAGTTGTTTTAAAATTTTCAAGTACCATTATTTATATCTGTCTTATTATATTCTATTCTATACACTAAATACGCTCCATGGAAGTTAATGCATTCCCTTTGTGAGTGACATTAATGGGCGTGGGGTGTTACAGCCGGCCTTAGCAGAATTTACAGCTTGTATCGCTCCTTGGTGCCTACTTTTAAAATTCTCGACCAATGGAGGGATTGGAATGGTGCATAGGGATCAAATAATAAGGTGATCCCGCTACTTGGTAGAATGGAAAGAACTGTGAAGCAAAAATAGCAAGGAGTCAGAAGATATCCCTCCCCCTATAGAGGAGAAGGAGGCATAACAACTACAGAAAACGTCCCGGCCAGGACCGTCCATTTTCCTACTCGAGGACATTGATCCGAGAGAGGATAAAGAACCAGGATGTAGGAAGGCAACCCCGAATGAAACCATAGTGGAGATCTCGATCGACGACGATGACCCAGCTTGGGTCTTTAAGATCGGATCCCACCTTGACCCCCTCCGGACGAGGGAATTGACTAAATTTCTCCGCGCTAACCTTGATGGGTTAGCGTGGACCCATGATGACATGTATGGGATCTGACCTTCCATCATGACTCACTCTTTCAGCATCGATCCAAAGTTTACCCCCATGAAGGATAAAAGGCGGGTGCTTGGCCTAGAGAGGTATGCGGCTTTGAAGTAAGAAATTGGAAAGCTTCAATCCAATGGGTTCATTCGATACACAATTTATTCCAAGTGGATAGTAAACCCTATGCTTGTGAAGAAATTCAACAGGAAATGATGAATATGTATTGAATTCTCTGATTTAAATAAATCCTTCCCTAAAGATAGCTTCCCTCTACCTATGATCGATCAGTTGGTTGACTCAATAGCAGGGCATGTACTCCTTTCACTTATGGACGCTTACTTGGGGTACAACCAAATTGCAATGCATGTCCCCGACCAGGAACTTACCAGCTTCATAATAGACCTCAGACTGTATTGTTATGTGGTCATGCCCTTCGGACTGAAAAATGCTAGGTAAACATATAAGTGTCTGGTCAGTTGAATGTTTCATGACAAGATAGGAAGAAGATGGAGGCTTACGCAGATGATTGTTGCTGAAGTCGAGGTAATCGTCCGGTCAAGTTAGAGACCTATCAGTGATGTTTGGCATCCTCCGAAGATAAGGGATGAAGCTCAATCCCTTGAAGTGTTCTTTTGGAGTTGCGTCGGGAAAGTTCTTGGGTTTCATATTTAGCTCTCGAGGGATCAAAATCAATCCCGATCATATTTTAGCCATCAAGGGAATCCAGGAACCTAGAAGAATCGAGGATGTGCAAAGTCTGGCTGGAATGGTAGACGTCATGGACCAATTCATATCTAAACAACTGACAAGTGCTTACCTTTATTTGAATTGATCAAAAGAGGGAAACAAAACTTCGCCTGGACACCGGACTATGCCGAGGCCTTTCAGAATTTACTCCACCACTTGTAGAAACCTCCTATCTTGTCCAAACTGGTTGATCATGAAGATATTTTTGTGTACCTAGCAGTATCCATGCATGTAATCAGCTCGGTCTTAATCCGTGAAGAGGATCGGGTACAACTACTAGTTTATTGTGTAAGAAAGAAACTAAAAGGGGTTGAATGCAACTATCCAAAGATTGAAAAGCTCACCTATAATCTGCTAATTGCATCACGAAATATCCGACATTAGTTCCAGGCTCACCCTATCAAGGTGTTCATCGGCCAACCACTACGACAAGTCTTGCAACGACCCGAGCCAAGTAGGTGGCTGCTTAAATGGAACATCGAGCTTAGTCAGTTTGACCTGACCGTTGTCCCGCAGAAGTCCATCCGGGGGCAAGCATTGGCTGATTTCATAGCTGAGTTCACCGCTCTGGAAGATGACGACTTGGAGGATAGTACCAAGCCTCCGGATACCAAATAGAGATCATACACCTGGAAGTTGTATACAAATAGAGCTCATAATGATTGACATTCCGGCACTGATATAGTCTTATTATCTCCTAAAGGGCGGCCGATATTTTATGCCCTGAGATTGAATTTTCAGCTACCAACAATGACTATAAGTACAAAGCCTTGATTGTCGAGCTCAAGCTCGCAAGGGACTTAAGAATAGCATCGTTTAACATTTTTTGTGTCACAATTTATTGCATTTCAGGTTCGAAAAGAGTATCAGACTAAAGGAGTTCGAATTGCCACCTATCTCAAGCAGGTCGAAGGATTGTTGAATGGCTTTGATCAGCATAGCATCTCCTACATTCCCAAAGAGGAAAACCAGAAGGCGGATAAATTGGCAAAACTTGCCAGTTTCGACAACCCGAGCGAAGCAGAACTAGTCCCTATAGAGACTTTGAACATTCCAAGCTTAGATCAGATGAAGGACGATCAATCAGAAACCGAACCTGAAAAAGAATCCGAGATGACTTCGATCAAGAATTTTCTCCTACACGGCGCTCTTTACGAAAGAAGGAATGAAAGACAAGCCTTTGCAAGACAAGCTTCTAGATACATCGTCCAGCAAGACCAACTTTATATGAGGGGTTTCTCCATTCTAATGCTTCGATGTGTGGCTAACAATGATGCCAAGAGAATATTGAAAGAAGTGCATGAAGGAGAGTGTCGTCCTCGTACAGGAGGACAAACCCTGGCTAAGAAAGTGTTGCGATATGGGTACTTCTGGCCGACCGATAGCAAGGAGTTGTAACGCCCCATAATTTTAAAGGACATTATAACGATAAACTAAAGAATAGTTAATTAAATATTGGGAATTAAGTAAAACGGACCGTACCATTGCGTTTGGTTCAGAATTCTTCTTAACATAGACTCTGAGTGTGCGTAAAACAGACATTGTATGAAGAAGATATGAAGCTTAGAAGTTTGTATATGTATAAGGGAATTATATGTATATATATATGTTTTCAAACTTAGATTTCAAAATAGTTCAAATATTAAGAGGGACTTGTAAGTGAGATCCGGGCTGACATGGGGAGACCCACGCCCGGGTTGGGTCAACCTATGGGTTGACCCATGGCCTGGGAGTCGACCCAGGTGGGGATGGGTCAACCTACTCGGGATCTGGCCGATGTGGTGTTCTGAACGTGTACTTGTTTTGTGTCCGGGTTCATTGGCTTTAGGCTAAATATAGGACAACATTTCTATTGTTTTCTACACCTAAAATCAATGGAGACAATCAGATTTTGCCTCTACTTATATTGAATTAGCCTATTTTTTTCAACAACAACTTATATGCATACAAGAATTTCTTCACAACTTCAGCATACTATTCTCTGTTATTTAGATCTAGTCTCTGTGAGTTCATGTTACTTTTAGATATAAACATTTAACAAGTAGTCCTGACATGTTCATAAATCTAGATCTATATCTATGCCTGTTAAGAATCTAATTCATACCTAAACAGATTTTGCACCTTATCTGCAGTTCAGCTCTTATATACCTATTTCTGATATGCCTATTTCTACTATCATATATCCATATCTATTATCATAGGATTAATTTATTTCATATTCTAATTATGTTCTTCTCTCTCATTCCCTTTTTCTTTATATGGCCTAAGCTACCTTCGAGCCTAGGCCGATATCATTGAAATATGCATACAGACGAAATTGGGTTGAATTGGGAATGGTCATTTGGGGGCATAACTTGTACTATGAATCATGACTGGAATTTGGGGGCATAAACTGTACTCTGAAATATGACTAAAACTTAGGCATATATTAAACTGTGAATTATGACTTGTGGTTTAGGGGCATATAGATCTATAGGCCTAAATAAAGATTAAGAGGAACATGTTAATGAAACTGTAAGTAACCTATGAAACATATTAGGAGTTATGCGTACCTGTTAACCTGTAATACTTAACCTGTTTTACCTGTGGGGGTTATATACATGTAAACCTGTTAATTTGTGGCTTGTTTAATCTATGGGTAGGTTTAAGTAAACATGTTGAAGCAGTGGGATTAAGTAAATCTGTTTAATCTGTGGGGGGTTATACGAACCCATTAAACTTAACTTGTTTTATCTGTTGGGGTTATATAGGCTTGTTAATTTGTTAGGCATAACCTGTCAAAATCCTAGTTAGGGATGCAAGCCTAAGGGGTGGCTTGTGTCATCTGTTGTGTAGGTCCCATATCAGTCAGTAACCTATTCTGGTATTAAAGGGGGACCCACACTAGGTAAGGGTCAAGGCACGCTTACTTAACTGAATTTAAGAGGTTCATTTAGGGAGAGGTGTTCTGATGACGCATTCCAATGGAGTCATATGCATGTCGGGGTCCGACTTGCTTGGGAAAATAAGCTGCTATAACACCTGTAAATAGGTTTGTTCCTTCTGGTGGTTGGCACTTTACGAAGTAATACACCCCACTGTGGGGCCGACACAGGGTATTTACATGGTAGGGAGCAGACCGATAGGGGTAGTAATTGGGGTACATCTAGTCCTGTTCAGGTACATATTATTTCTGTTTGGGGTAACATCCATTATTTCTTTTTAGGTACATGTTATTTATGTTTGGAGTAAAACCCATTACTAGAAGTACACCCAAGTCTACCATTTATGTTTCTGTTGGGATCATTCTGTTTCTGTTAAGTAACTGGAAAACACTTAATCCAATATACTAGTATTGGTGCAGAGAAAAGTAGTTGAGAAGCATAGTTTATCCTATTTATTTTGTACATCTTGTGCATCCTGTTTATACCTGTTATCTACTGCAGTTATTTCTCATATAGTTTATTTACTATCATTGTATTTTTACTTATCTATATGCTAAAAGTCACTAGAATCGCCAGAATTTATGTCTGACCTGTTTTTTCCTTTTATCTCTCTTCCTTTCCTCCCCCAGGTTCTCAGGGTGGGAATGCTCAGGCTTGATTAGGACTCTCTCTCGTGTTTCTGCTTGGATTTGGATTTGCTTCTATGTGTCATTTTGACTAATTGTCTACTTATTTAGGTCTACTTACGAGGATTATGATTTTTCATTTCTGTACTCTGATGGTTTTTAGTGCAAGATAGATGTCTTTATTTGATGTATTTTATTCTAGTATTTCAGTCTGATGTTGTAACTTGATTTTGAGACCATGATGTATTCTACTGGAAAATAAAGTTTTAAATTTCCGCTGTTATTTTATATCTGTCTTGTGATGTTTTTTTTTCTATTTACCTATAACGCTTCATGGAACTTAATGCATTCTATTAAAGAGTGACATTAACGGACGTGGGGTGTCACTGGAGGCATCCAATTATTCCAGATGGTGTGATAGATGTCAGAGGTTTGCTCATATTCCACGAGCCCACCAACGGAGCTCACTCAGATGGTCATCCCTTGGCTGTTTGTTGTTTGCGGAATAGATATTATTGCAAGTTTGCCAATATCAAAAGGGGGTGCGAAATATGCAATCGTGACTGTTGACTACTTTACAAAGTGGGCAGAAGCTAAAGAGTTAACCACAATCACAACAAAGAGAGTCATCAATTTTATTGTTAGGAATATCATATATTGGTTTGGTTTGCCTCGAACTATCATAACTAATAATAGGACTCAGTTCGATAGCTCAGAATTCAGAGACTTCTATGAAAGGTATAAGATCTTGAAAAAGTACACAGCGGTTGCGCATCTGCAATCCAATGGACAAGTTGAAGTTGTTAGCAAAATTATCAAGTCTATCCTGAAGAAACGGTTGGAACGAGCCAAAGGCAAATAGGTCGACAAGCTTCCTTTAGCCCTTTGGGCATATCGAACCACCCATAAGATAGCTACCGGTCATACTCCTTTCACTTTGTCCTACGGCTCGAAAGCGGTCATTCCCGTAGAGCTTGAAGTTCCTACTCAAAGGACTACAAAGTATGACCTGATATCAAACAGATCCCTTCTCTTGGAATCATTAGACATGATTGATGAAAAAATAGAAGAAGCAAACCTCTGTGCTGAGAGCCATCAGTGTAGGTTCGCTCGATATTGCAACAAGAGGGTCCGACCTAAGACCTTCCATGTTGGCGACCTTGTTCTAAAACGGGTCTTCCCAACTCCCATACATATAGGCCCCAAGCAAGAAGGGCCTTACGTCATCCGACAAAAGCTTGATAATGGAACCTTCAGGCTAGCAATGATTGACGGTGTACCTTTTCAAAGAGCATGGAATGCTGAGAATTTACGACATTATCTTTCTTAGGACTTTTGTTTCGAATTATTTTATCTATTTAAGTATTATAATAAGGTGTGTCTTATCACCAGTTGTAGTCCATGAATAAAAGATCCTTTCCTGCTCTATCTCATTACTGTAAGGACTACCTGTTGTGATTCGACCGACATTAGGTCAAAAGCCTACTTCCCAACTTACCGGTCCATGTCTCAACGAGTCGATCTCGTTTAGGAACCAGAAGGAAATATGGGAAGACTAACTTCGAGCTTAATGTCGACGCTTGAGCCTTCGGACCACATTTTATAGACCAAAAGTGGGGATGACACCGATGTAAATAGAATGACTATCAGTTTAAAACAAATCCGATTCTCATGACTTGAGACGGAGTATAAAATTGCGTACGAGTGTGAAAGGTGCACTCCGACAAAAGACCGCTCGATCCCTGGAACTCTAACCCTTAACGATTAGAGGGAGAGTATAAAAATACTTATGTATCCCTAACCATGATCATTCGACCCTCGGTCTAGTCGAATCGATCATAGAATCAATAGGGAAACTCGACATCTGAACAGATCCCTCACAACACTAGGGGCATGAGGATAAACAAGTGATCCGACCATGGGTTTCACTTAAACGATCTTCAGAGTCTGGAATAAATTGGGGATAATAATACTGCTCCCCTAGGGCTTTCACAAACACTTGTACACATTAGTAATACAAGTATTTGAAAGCAATTAAACATTGTTAAACATCAACACAAGCTTTGCTTACGAAATAATATTTTTTACAGGTACATTAAATTTCGTCCACAAAATGCAAGACTTGACAAGAAAAAACACGAGGGCCGCACTCGTAAACAACTCTCAAATGGCCTAAAACAAACATATAACAAAGGACTTCTAAGCTCGAGGGGGGAAAGGTTTACCGCCATACCTCTTTATATCCTCCATCTCTTTCTCCTTGATCTTATTCAGGGTCTCCTCGGTCATCAAATGATGCCTTGGATTCTTGGGCTTGCGGCCAAAGTGAATAGGATGACCGGATGCCTTTGCATCGCTTTTTCTCTTACTACAATCAGTCAATTGTGGAAAAGGAGGTACTTGACAGAGGAGATTAAAGTCGAAGGGATGGTCTAGTGCAGAGGAATATCTAGAGGATCAACAGATAGTTCAGCCTTAAGGGAAGAGACTTCTTCCTCATCCCTAGCCTTCATCTCCGCAATAGATGGAAGGTTGTACTTCTTGACCTCACACACAAATACCATGTCATCATCGTTCGATTGAAGATTTATCGCTTCTAGTTTCTTTAGAGCATCGGCTATTTATTCATTTCTATTGGGGACGGTGATGGGATAATTCTTTGGCACTTTAGTCACTAGCCCATGAACTGCTTTCACCAATAACGTGCCTATGAAAGGAAAAACAAAAGTTATGGTCGAAGGAACAAATGTCCGATGGGATTAAAAAGGAAGGACTGAGTTACCTCCAGTTGCATACTTTGTCGGTCGTCCCGAAGCCTTTATTTCAAGAGTGGGAGTAGCCAAACTTTTCTAGACAGAGGAAGAAGAGGATTGTCCGGACTATATTCCTCCACTACTCCAGAGGATTGGTGTAAAGGAGAGGAATAGAGGACGAACCGACCACAGCTTTTGTAGAACGGAAAGGGAGAGATGCTTTCTTCGTGCTTGCACTAATCTCCCCCTCCGGGACGGACTCCTCTTTAGCCGTGTATCGTTCGGCATCTCTTAATTCATTTAGCCTTCTCTTCCCTTCAACTAATGCCTCTTACTCATCGTCACGCAAATATTGGGCTATTAAAGCTTCTTTATCCACCGCCTTACCCTTTGCAGCCTTGACCTCTTCTCTCATAAACACTTCCCACGCATCAGCTAACATCAGTTGGTAATTTCCCATCCAAGAAAGGTTCCTGTGGCGGAGGACACGGTCAAAGAACAATAGCAAATTGGCACCGAACCTTTTAATCATTCCTTTAACCTCAACTGCATGTTCAGCCTTAATCGAAAGGATCTCAATCTCATGTAGAGATTGAGAATTTCTAGCATTCTTAATTGCAGCTACAGCGCTATCCTTGGCCTGTTTTCAAGCCAGTCGGATGAATCAAGACAGGCTTTGAGGTCTTATACCTCCTAATCCAAATTGACCTTTATCATTCTTTAAGGTTTCATTTTCAATTCTTAACGATGCACACTCCTGACTTGTCGACTGAAATCGAGCCTCTAAGCCTTTCGAAATTTCTTTTACTTTTCTTTAAGAGTATCCACTTGAGACTCACACTCCTCTGTCGTTTCCTTGAGCGAATCAAAAGCCTTCCCATCAGGTTCCCATTCCCTCCGCAATCATTCATTCTCTATCGTCCTACTCCTAACCCCTTCACATACTTGCCTTGCATATGCATACATTACATCAAATTGGGTTAGGGAAAATCAATATTAGATCTGATTTAATCACGAAAGTTTGGTGGAAACGGTTGCATCATGGGGGCAAGCTCAATTCCAGCAAAATAGAGACCCAGGAAAAGCTCTTCCATTTCCTTGACTTGGTCGGTGGATACCCTCTCTTAATCTGAAGAGATCGATATCTGGGACTTTTTCCAAGACGAACGCGAGGAGGGGTAGAGTCATGATCGTGAATTCCAGTTGACCGCGTCTCGGGAGAAGGTCGACCGGGAGTTTGGGATGGCCTAGAACATCTTGAGAATGTTCGCTAGTGGTTTTGTCACTACCCTTGGAGGTTTTTTCTTGAGGACAGGATGAAGATTGATGCTTGAAAGTCTCAGGATCCTCCTCCCATAGGACTTGATCCCCTCCACTTCCTTCTCCTTATGCTTATGCTTTTTCTGATCTCCCTTCTCTTGCCATTTTATCTTCTGAGCTTTTTCTTCTTCCTCTTTCTTTTTCCTTTCTTTTTTCTCTTTCTCTCTACGACTATCGTCCCCGTGTCCGCCCTTTTTCCTGACTTACTACTGGGCCGATCCAACAGGCATGCCTCCCTTCAAAAGAGAATCAAAATTATCGTGAAATACTCGGTGTCCATAGCCCCTGCTTTATGACAAAGAAAATACAATTAATTTTCAATGTACACAAGAAAAAATATTGTTGTGACATGCAGTGCTAATGTTGTGTATTCCCTAAAGTGATTCTCCTAAACCAACCCGAGCCTGAAACTTGGCATTCTTCTCCTGTGTCTTTCGGATCAACCGATATGGAATCTTCCCTCAATTTGGTATGAAAAACACATCCAGATCCAAGTTTTGAGAAGAGATGATTTTGTCTGGCATTTCCAAATTTTGTAAATCATGAAAAGGCGAAGTCACTTCTTCCTCCTATGGACCATGAACAGGGGAAGAATCTCTTCTAGCACCAGAGTCTTTTGATCGACGGTCATGAAGCTCCTACTCAGCTGTCCCCTTTTAGACCTTCCCCGGAGCACCTCTAACCGAGCTCTTCTGCATTCTTAATCGGTCAAACTCCCAAATCAATCTCTTTGAAGCACGTCACTTCCCCCTCACCTGGGGACGAACGTTATATTTCCCTCTAGACGAGGGGACGACCCCTCGACTGGAGGCATGACCTCGACAACGGTCGACGTATTTTGAGATGGAAGCACATCATCCTGAACAATGTGCGGAGGAGAAGCTTGACCATCTAGGGTTCCTAATGTCCTCCCCTCATCCAGGAGACGATAACAATCATCGGTCAAAACTACTTATAGTTATGATGTTTCAACTTAAGTGCGGCAAAGAATTCAAATGCTCTTGAAACAGTCCACTGTGGGCCTTTTTGGCTCATCTCCTATATGGAAACAATTCACATGACAAGCCTGCTTATGATTGAATCAACTAAGATAAAAGACTTACTGCATCAAAGCCAGCAACAAGAACATCCTGGTAGTTGCTTAATATAAAACAAATCATGCTTAGTATCTCCCATTTTGCAAGGGATGCCCTCAACGACTTTTTGCTACGAGCGACCTCAAAGAAATGAAAAGAAAAGAGGGAGAATCTTTCTTCCCATGTCTAAAGTTGTAGAAAAACACTATGTCGTCAAGTGTTTGTTGGTATAAATGCTTCATTTACATGACATATAAAGAAAACAGGTTGGCATAGGAAATCGGGTGAAGCTACATCAGCACCAGATTCATTTGCCTTATAAAGTCAATTACGGACGGAGAAAAAGCGGGATAACCCCAGCAATGTACATCAGGAGGGAAAGTACCATATAGTCCTCGGTGGATTATGAGGAAGATCCCCCTCTTTGGGGGCACATATATCGACCCATGGAATCTTATGTTTCACACTTAAACTTCCCAGTTGTCTTTCGCTCATCGTATTGGGCCAAGTATCTGGAGGATCTCTCAGAAAGGTAGCCCCGAGGATAGTATCTGGTGCATCTACCACCTCGATTTATTCTTCTATTTTCATGATAGGAGGCTGATCTATTGACCGATCTTGGGTATCAATGTTAGGGTCGGGTTTAGAATCGATCCAAGATTCAGAAGACGAAATACTTTCCAAGTTTATCGGGGTGGATAAGACCTTAACCCTGCCTTCTTCAAGATTATGAATGTTACACCGTCCGACGATCGTTAGCTATGTTGTTCAGATAAAAAACTATCGGTCAAATTGATGAGATCATAATACCTCAAATTTGCATTCACATGTGTATAAAAGATAAAATGATGGCCTAAATTGAAAACAACGGTCAAAGACATGCTCCGCATTATGACTTTCGACACAAACTAAGAAGAATTAGTGAAATTAATACTCCGGTCGAACTTTTGATTCGACCTCAAAGGAATCGTCCAGTAATCTTATAGACCCCAAATTGGGTATTATTTCTTAGCGTAATAAAGACGAGTACTTATTCTACAGCGCTAAGTCCGCAAGCACCTGTTTTTATGTCATTTATTGTCTCCTTCCGCCTGACCATATCATGAGCCCTCATCGTCACCTGAGCACGCCGTACAATCACTCCCTTTCTCCCTCTGTCACATGTCCTTTGAACTGATGGCTCCTTGAAATTTAAAATGTTTTGAAGAACAATATACTTCTTCATCCTCATACCTCTTGGAAAAATGCGACTCTGCCTTCATCACTGACTATCATCACCGTGCTACTAGAAACACCTTTGGTTGCTGCCTTACCACCAGGACACAATTCCCGTAAGCTCGATGTCCGCGACTCAGACCATGGATAACATGGTTGCAAATTAAAATGGAAAAAGAAGAATGCGGAATATTTATGTGCAAAATCACAATGTTAAAAATAAAAAAAAGAACATTAACCTATAAATGAAGAGAAATTGGAGGAGACGATCTTGATATTCAGCAATGGAGATTTTTCCAATTATTTTGAAAAGCAATAAGTTTGACTGCAGTAAAAATGTAAAAGTGAATAAAGGAGGTGGGACAACCTTTTATAATGGAACGAAGAGACTCTTTGTTTTCTCTTGACATGAATATTGAACCCAACGCTGGGGCTAACGTGTTAATCCATTAATGAGCCAAGCCTGATCGAATAGACACATGACTACAGGGCTTCATCATTTCCTGGACTAGTTTTAATTCCCAAGGCATCTGGTCGACCCTTAGCTCACGTGATTCATGGAGAAACCTTCGAGCCAATACAAACATATCATTCTGATTTCCTTACGATAGGAGATGATCCAGAATAAAATATACGAAGTAATCCCTATCCTTAACATAACCTGCTTTGGGGGCCAGAGTGTTAGCTAGCCTTTTGGTAAGGCCATCAAGATTCATTAACATCATAAACTTCGGCTGAGGTGACGAGAAGGACCTAGTAATCCCAACTAAGAAACATATCATCCGATGGATGAATCGATCTAAACCTGAGACTTAAGTCAAACACAAGAACCCGATAAACAAGCCAGCTGGAGCCCGTGATCTTCGAACCGGCTGAGTTAGGCCCAGCCTAACTCCATACAAAATATTCTCCTGAAGATTTGGTCTAACTCCTATTTGATTGCTCCTAGGCACCCTTAATGATCGGATCAGATGCCACCTACCACTACTGATTCAAATTATGCCATTCTATGCAAGTAGAAAATCTCTTCAGGATCTCCTAAAATCCTGGATCGGATAGCAATGCTTCAGAAAATTTAAATGTTGTAGCATCTATAAATAAATCTTTTGGACTGAGAAAAAGGATCTTTTTGGGCAATCTATGATTATATTGTTGTCGTGATTGATTCACCTGTAATAGATCATCGAATATATAAGAGAATATAAAGAGGACGTAGGCTTTTTAATGCCGAACCACTATAAACTTGTGTGTGATCGCTTTTCTCTTCATTTTTCATTTACTTATATTCATTTGTTCTTTACAATTTCATTTCTTGGGTGTTGTACATTTTTTGGTGTCAACAGTAACAAATCATAAAAGTTTTAAAAATGAAAAATGACTTTTAAAACTATTAACATATGGGTTCCTAAAAAATGAACAATTTGATTGGGAATAAAAATATAAAATCATTTTTAGAAAACTGTTCATAAAATTAAAAATTAAAAATTAAAAATTAAATTTATAAAAGGGATACCGAACCCTCTTGTGTTTAGTTTTCTAAGATCAAACTCTTAGGACCCTATTGAAAAGTAGGAACCAACATTATGTCTTATTTTTTGCAGATACTACTCAAGAAAAAAGGAAAATATATACTCAATAGCATTTTCTCAAAATACATGATAGATGAAAACGATATGCTAATAGATATTATCTACTAGATAGAGGTTCTGTCTTTTTTAGAGATAATTCCAAAAGATATATCATCGACAAAGGCGACGTGAGCAACTATGGTACACCTCAATTACTTCTTATTTCAAATATTTTACTAGTTAAGAATTTATAATATAATTTATGAAGTATTAATCAGTTATGTGATAAAGGATTTAAAGTCTCATTTTCAGAAAATAAAAGTAGTATTTTTGATCAAAATCAAAGTCTTAATTTTAAAGGTAATAGAGACAGAAATATACATTGTTCAAATATGAAAGTAAATCATAATTCGGATATGTGTTTAATAGCCAAAGAAAATGATCCTTGGTTAAGGTACAAAAGATTAGGTCATATAAATTTTAAAACTACAAATAAAATTTCTAAGAATGAGTTAGCAAAAGGATTACCATAAATAAATTTCAAAATTAATAACATTTGTGACACATGTCAATCGTCTTTTAAATCTAAAAAGTTCATTTGAACATTACAACCATCAGAATTACTTCATATGGATTTATTTGGGTCAACTCAAGTTAAATCCATAAATCATAATAAATATGTGTTTGTAATCATTGATGATTTTCCTAGATACACTTGGACTATTTTCATAAAAAAAAAGTGACACTTTTGAACATTTTAAAACATTTGTTAAAAGAATTCAAAATCTAAAAGGATTTAATATAAAAGATATAAGAAGTGATCACGGAGGAGAATTCAAAAATGAAGCTTTCAAACAACATTGTAAAAAAAGGATTTTTTTTTCTTTTCATAATTTTCCATTTTCTACAACTCCACAACAAAATGGAGTTATATAACAGAAAAGCAGAACATTACAAGAATGTGCTAGAACTTTGCTAAACGTAAGCATGTTACCAAAACATCTATCGGCAAAATCTGTTGCAACAACCTGTTATGTATTAAATCGTGTTTCTATTCGACCACTTATGAAAAATACTCCTTACGAGCTATTTAATGGTAGAAAACCAATTATTTCTTATTTTAAAATTTTTGATTCAAAATGTTTTTTTTCAAACACAAGAGATCAGCTTGGCAAATTTGATTCGAAATCCGATGAAAGGATTTTCCTAGAATATTTGGACTGAAGCAAAGTTGAATTTTTAATAAAAGAACAAATAAAATTAAAGAAACTCTTCATGTATCTTTCGAAGAGATTTTAACCAGCAATCATATAATAAAGAAGTCATGAATAATACATATTATAGAGAAGTTGAAAACATTATTCATAATTTTAGAGAAGATGAAAACATTATTCATAATACTAGAGAAGTTGAAAACATTATTCATAATACTAGAGAAGATGAAAACACTATTTATAATAATAATGAGTTAAGATTTCCACCAAACATATTTCGGGATCGTCCTATTCAAAATATTATGGAGAAATTAACTCAAATGTACGAACTAGAAATCAATTAAATCTAATGGGTCATGTAGCTTTTCTTTCTAATATAGAATCTAAAACTACAAGAAGCTTCTGTTGATGACAATTGTATTATAGCTATGCAAGAAGAACTAAACCAATTTAAACTCAATGAAGTGTGGGAACTAGTTCCTCGACCGAGTGATCAAGCAGGCTTTGGTTTGAAATGGCTTATATAAACAAAGCAGATGAATTAAGTAATATAACTAGAAATAAAGCTAGACTGGTAGCATAAGGATATAATCAAGAAGAAAGAATAGACTATGAAGAAAATTCAGCTCTAGGCGTCAAACTAGAAGCAATACATATCTTACTAGCCTACGCTTTTTTCATAATTTTAAAGTTTATCAAGTGGATGTAAATGCATTTTTAAATAAAAATACAAAAGAAAATGCATATGTTAAACAATCTCCCTTATTTACACATGAGAAATCTCCTGATTACGTATATAAATTGTAAAAGGCTTTTATATGGTTTAAAAAAACACCCCGTGCTTGGTATGAACGAATTAAGAACTATCTTATAAATTCAGGTTTTCATTTATTTTTAAATAAAAACAAAAATTTCATTTTTTTTACATTGACCGGTACTTGAACTCTAGTTGCTTAATGTAAGTCATATGTACTTACTATTTGGTTGTTTAGTATTTCTTTTCCAATCAGGTAAACACGATGTTTTCTTTTAAACTATTTTCGAAATTACTTATATCCACTAATAAATTGTCTAAATATAAAATGGATTATAGGTTCAAAATTGGAAAAAATTATAAACTGTAACTTCTTTTCCTCTCATTTAACTATCTCCGCTTCATATATACGATGCTATAATACAGAAATATTATTCCATTCATAAACAAAGTAGTTAAACAAATTACCACCAATTTCCTGAGACGACCCCAAACCCCGTACTGACGGCGGCAAGGGTAATCCTTGGAATATAACACAGAAACAGATAATAGCAGAACAAAAATAAGTAAATACACCAGATAATACACAATAGAATATACTGGATAAAAATAATCATCAGAGTTACACAGTATACAGGATCATACTTAGTACAAATATAGTTCAGCTATACATAAATGTCTACAGTGGAAAACAAACATAATATGTACAATAGGAGCTGAACAGCATAAAATAAATAAATGATAGAATTCATCTTCAGCTCCAGCTATCCGGATAAAGCCAGCTAAACCTGAATACAAGGCTGCCCGTGTAGAAAAAGGGGCACCCGAGTTTGAAAGTGAAACAAACTACGAGTCAGTCATGGGACTGGTATGAGAAATCTACTCAACACATTCAAAATATGGCTAATCACAGGACCACGCCACTTTCGTGGAACAGGTTTACTCCATTGGATAGCCAGTGCTTTAAAACAAGTCATTCTTTTAAACATCGCAATGCTTTTTATAAAAATGAAGCCATTATAAGACTCAGTTCCCATCACACAATGCAACGTAAACCGGAGGATAGAGTTTTACCTTATAATAGCCAAAATATGATTGATACAACTAAAACAAAAGCATTTGATATTATTACTAGTGTTTACATGTTTCGAAAACAATTTCGAATCATAACTATCAATCATAGACGGCATGGGTACCATATATCATGTCGCCATATATATATACAATCAAAACCGCACGATGTCATATTTGGAAATTGGATTTCCGTCATGAACCAAGGCAAAAGATAGTCCTTACCGAATTCGAGACACTCTAGTCCGTGTCTCAGGATCAGAATGCATCAACCCTTTAGATCGTCAGGGCCGGTCCACCGAGGTGGATTATTATGCCTGAACAATACGTTTCCCCGCCCTTTGGGGCGTCAATGAGCCAACAAATGACTCTATCGGACCCGGATCGTCTGATCTAACTGAGGCGCCTCACAACAGTAACAACCACATAAGTCACTCGTCAGGGCGTGTAAAACCACTGACGCCACTTCTAACTAGAAAGAAACGCATGCCCTCCCTGAGGTCCTTCTCCCGTTTCTGGTTCATACCGGGGTGTGAGGCTCGCGATTTCACGTTATACACAAAGCTACGCCACACAGGCAGTTCTTTGATCATCACCACAAGACTTTGCTTTTCAACAGAAACCTTGATCACTGCATCTTAGCATGCCACACAGGCAATTCACACCGTGCAACTGATGGCTATCAATCACACAGAATAAATTCCAATGTCAGACACACTGTCCATTTGCAAGTCTGTTCTGGGTTTGAACGAAACCGGAGGCACTATATGCCACGCAAACCCATCGATCACCACATACGTCTGGACGATCACCACTCATTATCCATATTTCGGGATGCCTCCCAATCAGGACCTCGGTTACCATCCAAACGAGGTGAAGATCTCCGGTCTTCGACCACCGTCTTCATCTTCGATTTCTTATCGTCGATTCAGTTATTCAGAATGGGATAAACCCAGTCTTTCTGAGCAACTCGCATATATAATAAACAAGTGCAACACTAACATACATACGCATCATTTCAATTCATTAGTCACTAACCGTCAATCAGTAAGAGAACGATTTCCCAAATATTAACCCCGAAGGCCGAAACCAACATTAGATCAACACCCAGGAAACCATTCGACTTAGCTAACCTTCAGTTAATTTCTAAATCACATCCATATTGTTTATAATATTTTATAATGATTTATCGCTATTTTTATTTATTTTAAAATAGCCAATTTACTCAAAACGGCGCTTCGGGCCATAACGTGGCCGTGGCGCTGTTTTTCTTCAGATTTGATTTACACATATCTGAAAATCTAATCGTTGGATCTTCACAAAATTTACATTATTAGAAAGATCTTTTCGAAACGAATCCAACGGTTCCAGTTTCGGGAAATTCCGACGGTCGGATCTCCCGGTATAATCGTTTGAAGTTTCGATTTCAAAATACGAACTGCAGCGTCGTTATTCGATTATATATAATTATATATATATATATATATATATATAATCGATTTTGGCGCTGTTTTTCTTCATATTTGAATTAAACATTCCAGACAATCCAACCGTTGGATTTTTACAAAGTTGGTGCCATTGGAAAGATATTTCCAAAGCAAACCCAACGGTTGCGATTTCGGGAAAATCCGATGGTCGGATCTCCCGCACTAATCGTTTGAAATCACAATTTCAAAATACGAACTGCAGCTTCGTTTTTCGATATATTTCAATTCTATTTAAATATATATATCGATTCTTCGATTTCTTAACTATATTCTTTTCATACATTTGATAAAAATGATATTTTTATCTAACTGTCTTCTATTTCAACACTTCACTATTTTTAACAATTCATTTATATAATAAAAATGTGAATTTTATTATAAAACAATTCTTTTCAAAACACGATTATTTTCTATAGTTCATATAGGTGATAAAATAGGATTTTTATTATAAAACCATTTATTTCAAAACACGACTATTTTATATAATTCATATAGATGATAAAAATATGATTTTTATTATAAAACAATTTATTTCAAAACACGACTATTTTATATAGTTCATATAGATGATAAAAATATGATTTTTATTATAAAACAATTTATTTCAAAATATGAATACCACTCAACACATGAATTTCAATTCAACGAATGAATTTCGATTCAACACATGAAGGTTTTCTATAGTTTGTGTATATATATATATATATATATATATATATAAACGTGATTTTTATATTTAAAAAAACACGAATACCATTCAACACATGAATTTCAATTCAACGAATGAATATCGATTCAACACATGAAGGTTTTCTATAGTTTGTATATATATATATATAAAAAGGTGATTTTTATATTTGAAACACGAATACCATTCAACACATGAATTTCTATCCAACGAATGAATATCGATTCAACACATGAAGGATTTCTATAGTTTGTATATATATATATATATAAAGGTGATTTTATATTTAAAACACGAATACCATTCAACACATGAATTTCTATCCAACGAATGAATATCGGTTCAACACATGAAGGTTTTCTATACAATGAATAAATATAGTTTCAACAAATGGAAATAATTCAAACACAGGAATATTATTCAAAATTTCGGCAGCATAACGGCAGGGTAGTTAAAACTGGGACCGTCCCTAATACGAGTCCTCGCTCTACCTTAAAACCTCGCGGTTTTTAACAACGGGGAATCATGCATCTAGTTCGCACGCAGGCGACATGTATATATTTTTCATTTCCGCAAACTAATCCTATGTGGTTTCAACCAAATATTTCTCAACCACAATCAATCAATATCAACCGCAAACAATTACAATCAACCATTCGCTATCAATCAATTTTCACACTAATCACAACCAATAAATATCGTCCATGGTTTGTGGACGAGGGGCGTGTGTGTGTGTATATATATATATATATATATAGCATTTCACTTCTATTTCAACACATATATAATTTTTACAATGCATGTACAACTTATACATCAAACGTACAACTTATACAACGCTTATACAAGAGGTATACAACGCTTATATAACTCATACATGTGAGATTTCTAATTTATAAACGATATGGAAAACGACGATTTCTGAAAGGTACGACTTGTTTTATTTTCAACTGTTTTAACACCTTTAAACCGTCGCAAACTTTGAAAAATCATATCTTTTTCGTTTCTTGACGAAATTCGATGAAACAGGAAACATCGTGACCGTGTGGACGTCTTCTACATTCTAGAAGAGACCGCATATTTTTATGAGCCTTCTGCTATTTTTGGTGGAGTGGAACCCAATGTGAGAATTCTCTCACTTTAAATTTTCTTGTACAGTTATTTATATTATAACTGCATATCTGAACTGCTCCCCGTTGTCCACAGACCATGGACGACTTGTTTGATTGTATTCTATGTGAAAATTGATCGTGATGTGAAATGAATTATATATATATATATATATATATATATATATATATATATTAGGAGTGTATGAAATATGTATACGATGTGAAATAAATAAATATCTATATATGAAAAGTGAAAATATTATATGTAGTGAAAGTGAAAATATTATATATAGTGAAAGTGAAAATATTATATATAGTGAAAGTGAAAATATCGTATGTATTGAAAGTGAATATATCGTATATATTGAAAGTGAAAATATCGTATATATTGAAAGTGAAAATATCATATATATTGAAAAGTGAAAATAATATATATATGAAAGGTGGAAATAATATATTATATATATGAAATGATTAGGGAAAATATTATATATATATAGAAAAGTGAAATTATATATATATAAGTGAAATATATATATAGCGAAGTGAAATTCATATATATAGAGAAGTGAAATATATATATATAGAGAGCGAAGTGAAATTCATATATATAGAGAAGTGAAATTTATATATATAGCGAAGTGAAATTTATATATATATGAAAAGTGAAATAACATATATATGAAAAGTGAAATAACATATATATGAAAAGTGAAATAACATGTATATGAAAAGTGAAAATATCGTATATATTGAAAAGTGAAAATATCATATATATTGAAAGTGAAAATAACGATGTATATATGAAATGAAAACGATATATTATATATAAGAAATGTGAAAATGACTAGATTGTTAAAAACATAATTTTTAACATATATATACACTGTATAAAATTGTCGTGTATATGGAATATTCAATTTTGATTAGAAATTGAATATGAAGTTGAAATCGTTTTGAAAACGAATTTAAAACGATTTATAAAATATGTTTTAAAAGGGAAACCGACGAAATATATATTATATATTATATATATAATATAATGGCCTGAATAGAACGCGCCGTGCCGCGGCAGTTCGCGAATTTCGACCATTGACTTCGAACGGACATTACGGGAGATCCGACCATTGGATTCTCCTGAAACCATAACCGTTAGGTTCGTATCGAAAAGAGCTTCCTAACGAATATTAGAAATTTGAAATCTAACAGTTGGATTTGGAGAGATGTCCAAATCAATTTCAGAAAAGGTTGCTGTAAGTGTAGTTCGATGGCCGCTGTTGGAAATCGACTGTACGGGCCTTGATAAAATTATTAAAAATAGTAATAATTTGTGTAAAATCATAAGAAATGATTTGGGAAGGACTGGGATGAAAAATTCCATATTTGAAAGATAAAAATATATTTTTATCGAAACGAACTAGTTATTAACTAGAAAAATAATCCAATGGTTATAAATAAATAAATTGGATTGGATTTGAATTGAAATTATCTTTGGATATTTTCGACATTGGATTCCGTGATTATACAGATATCGTGATGGGAATTTGGAAGATATCGATATCGTTATTCCCGATATGATATCTGTTGGTTTTAGGATTTGATGGTGAATATAAGGCAATACTATCTCTATTCAAAACCATATATTTAATGTCAAATTTGATTGATTGATTGTTTGGCTTGTGCTTGACCAGTTTATGAGCAAAGTATGCTTTTACATTTAGTATTGGGTTGGGTAGAAATATCCGTGTGCTAACTCCTTGTGAAACACTTCACGATTTGACGATAAGGTATTTAGCGATGTTGTGTTCATTTCAAATTTAATGAATGATTGTGAAATGATATTTTTCTTAGTGAAAAGAATGTATTCCCGATTTTGGGCAGGGAATGTTTTATAAAAATGTTTTATAAAATAGAAAGGATTTCGAGGCCTAAAACCCGATGATTTCGAAATGATTTGGAAATGTATTATGGTTTTACATTGTAGTTCATCACATATTCGATTAGTTAGTATTAATGATGTATCTATTTGGTGGCGGAGAATTTATTCTCTTGCTTAACACTCTTCTTTGAGACGTACGAGCTCAAAGGTTATGTGATTAATAGTGACTGATCATATGGGTGAGAGGGCGGTGTATGCTCTCCATGTGTGGGAGGTGCATCGTTGGTGTAGCCTGCTCCTATGTGGGGTAGGTGCACATTTATATATCGAGTTGCGAGGTGCGTACCCTTTGCCTTGTCGATGGGGAGCACGATATTTGGTTGCATACTTGTTTGTATGCATTGTTATGTTTTGGAATTCATATTTCCAAACGATTTGATTTGAGATCCCGAAGTGAAATCTACTTTGTTATAGAAAGTTAGATATGTATTTCAAAAGATTTGAAATAAGAAATCGGGAATAAAATCCAAAGGAATAATTTCTGTAAATTGAATTCGATTTGGAAAATCTAAGTGGTGATTAATCTAAATGGGTAGATTGGGATATTGCATGTTGATTGATGCATAGTAGATCCATATCTATATTTCCGATTGTTGTTTATACACTGGCATTCAGACCCGTTCCGCGTTAGCGGCGTGGTCCTGTGATTTGTCCTATGATTAAATAAGTCAATTATAACTGTTTAGAATTTCTCATACCAGTCCCATGACTGACCTGTAGCTTGCTTTTCCCTTGCAAACTCGGGTGCCCCTATTTTCCACACGGGCAGTCGAGTAGTTTTATTTTGCAGATATATTGAGCAGGATTCTGGATAGAAGCTTAAAGCTGTGTCCAGTGCGTTTATCGTCTTCCGCTGTGTAGTTTATATTTCCGCTGTGCATTGTATTATATTTATTGTAAAATCATCTTCCGCTGTATTTATTATATTTCGATATACTCTGATATTCTATACTCTGAGGTAACGTTATTATGATGTTTATAGAAGCCTTCTGTTATTTTTCTGACGTGTTGTATGCCCAGAGTTAGCGTATGAAGAAATCGAACGGTCTTGGTCGATTTAGCGATCGATTAGGTCCGGGCAAAATCCGTTGTCGTTACATTTCCACTATGGCTTCAAACAATAAATCCTCATATGAGTCATCGCTATCTTCATCTCAATTACCAACTCTTATGAATCCATATGTATACACCATACAGGTTATACATCGGATAGTTAGAAATCGAAATGACCAATAATTGTTTCACCATCACCTATATATAAGATCGACGCTATCCATCATTATCAAAGATAATAATTAGAACTACAATACGAACTCTATTTCGAGCAAAAAGTAACAATGAAGGGTTTAAGCTTTCTTGAACAAATAGGGTAACAACCCAAATTTCAATGAATAATAATTAATGAACAAAATAATTAATTAAAATATAAGTTGGAAAATAATAATAGTTGGGCAGTGGGGTTTTCTTCACTAGTTCCGTTATAATTTTCTGGTTCAGATAGACTTTTGGTTTGCGTAAAATGGATTTAAAACGAATAAGTTATGGTCAATTTGAATTTTAAATCAGAATTTAAAATAAAACATAATGAAATAATATAATTATTATGGAAAATCAGTGCAAATACTGGGACGACCCAGTCTCAGCTGGGTTGACCTAGACCCCAAGTGGGTCGACCCAAGTAGTGTAGCCAGGCATGTTTTCGTTCCTGTTACGAAATGATTTTTCTGGAGTGTTCGGGAAAGTTCTTTCTAACGTGGATTTGAAGGTTATCAAAAAAAAACTAATTATCCTAAGGCCTAAAACTCCCTATCACATTTATAAACAAACTATACTCCTCTACCATTCCCTATAATTCTCGTTCTTCTCCTCCTAGCCTCCACCATACCTTTCTTCTCTAAAATAAAAATAGATTGTTCGCATACAAATTGAAGTAGTTTTATTCATAGGTTTTGGGGATTTCCTACCGAGGCCTTTTGGTTTGCATTTCTTAGGTGAGATTTATGTGATTTCATGATTATTTTATGCAAAAGATAAATTTATAACATAGCAGTTGCACTTGTATCAGATCTGAGTTATTCACAATTTTTAGACTCAGATTTAGTTGCCTCTGTTCTTCTTCTAAATTTCCTCAGTCTATTTCTTTGATTTTATTCGGATTTCTATACATTGTTGTATCAGATCTATTCTTACTTTGTTTCTATTTTTCTTAGATTTTACATTTACGTTAAATTATGCCAAAAAGTCATATAAATGTGATAAAACAGGATTGAACCTGTATACTATATTTTTTTGCATTAGATTATTTCTCTTTTTCATTTATTCAGTGATGGATAGGGAAATAAAAAAAAGTAACTGAAAGGATATAAATAAAATGGTGTTTAATTTGAATATTTAAAACTGCAAATAAAAAGGGAATAACTGAATTAAGTCAAATCAAGCTTACGGCGCAAGGATAAAATATAATAGATTATATACAACAAGTAGTGATAGTGAAGCAGAAAACAATAATCTTTCATGACAACTAGAAAGTATTTCCGTTACACGTGGATAGCAACAGTAGTGTTTGAACAATTTGCCTCACTACAACACTCATGGAAATAGCACACAGCTGAAATAAATACTAGATAGTAGTAAAGATAGTACGCCAGCCTCCTGCTCGCCTCTGAACAACAACACCGTCCTCACTTAAGCTATCACCTATCACCTGCTACTTAGCCTGCCCATCCAACAATCGGATGAACAGCCCAAGGTAATAAGAGGAAACATAAAATCTTGAGTAAGACAACATCTTAGTGAGCGATAAAATAGCTAACAAACTTCATCAATAAAGTATATGAGAATGGGTAAATAGTCAACTAATCTACCAGCTTCAGAGAAGAACTCTCAATTTCCTTCCCCATTACATGACAGTGATATCCCTTTACAATCCATACACTCAAAGGAATAACAATTCAGTTACGGTGTAATGTCCCGTATTTTTACAGTGTAACAAATAATTTATTTAATTATTTAAATAGTGTTTAGAGAATTAAATGGTCGTTTAATTAAATAATAGTAAATATTTAATTAATATAAATAATAGAATAATATATTTAATTCTGAAATAGTCAGAAATAGTGAATTGACAATATAACGTGAATTGGGCAATTTAAAATATATAATTCAATTTGGAATTAAATTCGAATAACAAATATATTATTTAAATGAAGTTTGAACGTATAATTATAATATAATTATAATCGAGCTCCAAATGGCGTGGCAGTTCGCTATTTTGCGATTTGAACTTCAACCGAATATACAGGGTCCGTTTTAAATTGGATTTCTGTGAAACAAGAAACGTTAGGAGCTGGAGAAGTATATTTTTCTAGTGGAAGAAAAAATTCGGGATTTCATTGTGTAGATTTTGAGTTATGTCCAAATAAAATTTCAGAAAAGTCGCTATGGAATTGTTATCAACCATAACGATATATTTAATTATAATTAAATATTGGCCTCAAATTTAGACAAGCCCTTTGAGACGTAGTGATAATTTAATTTTTAGAATTTTACTGTAATTTTTAATTAATTAAATAACCAACTTTTAATTTGGAGTATTTTGCACCCTTAATCAGCGATTTTGGGGTTTTGCAATATGAGTTAATCTACCGATATTTTTATATTTTTGAAATTGTGGTACCTTACTGGTCACAATGGTATTTTTATTTCTGTCTGTTGCATTTCATACTTGAATGGAGTTTCATATAGAACGGTACCCTATTTCTACGACACCAAAATCCTTGGCCTCCAAAACAGACATGTGATCTTAAATATAACCCTTAAATAATTTATAACCTTATTCCTCACCCTTTCGTTGGATAAAAAGAAGTCGACGCTCTCTTTTTTTAGCTGCCACCAAACGAGTTCTCAGCCACAAATTGGATCTAGGAAAAATATCTCCCTATATAATCACTTTAATTTCTCCTAAATCTAAAATCATCCCTCTGGTAAACCATTTGTAGCCGCACATTTTCTGTTCTCAATATAAAAAACTATCGCGAGTTCAAAAAAAAATCAAAGGAATTCAATAAAATTTCCTTAAATCATTTCAAAAGTGTATTAGTGATCCTTGTGGGATCGTCTTCATTTCTATATGAATATTATGGAGTTCTACATTCACTTTGGGTTGTCCAGTTCAACAGCGTGCGACTAGGTTTGACAACTGGAAGAGATTCAAGCACCAATTCGAGTTTTGGTCATCGGATTTGAAGTTGTGAGGTAACTTGGCACTTGTATACGTATTTTTGTTGAGATTTATGCATAGTGATGTCGATCGATTTAGTGGGTTCAAGGAAAAATTGGGTTCGACGCAATCTGCTATGGAGTGCCGAGTTTCAGGTTGGCATGATGAGGCAGTAGAGTTTGGGAAGAGGAGAAGGATGGTATAATTTGTTGTTGAATTCATGGAGAAATGGTGGATATGGTGTTCGGCGAAGTACTGTGATGGAGGGGTTGGAAAATTCCTGAAGCCGCAGTTTATTTCGATTTGGGGAAGACGAGTAATGGTGTGGGTTTGGTAATTTAAAGGAGTGATGGGCCTCATTTTTAAGTTAAGCCCAATTTGAATTAGTTGGTTTATTTTAAATTCAAATTAGTATATAAACTTTAAAAATGCAAAACTCTCTCGTATGATGTCGAAATTCAGTAAAACCACATCCTTTGGGATAGTATGGAAGAGCGCTTCACAATGGAACTAGTTGGGAGTGGATAAGAGCTCGTTTGAATTTCTGGCGAAATAAATTGTTTGATTCAAATCAAACAAACAGTTGTCGTTCTTTGATGATGAACTGCCAATGTGAGTAAAACTCACCAACTCTGAACAGTTATATTTTTATAACATATTTTTAGAACTGGTAATTATCCGTTGATTACCATGTGTTAACTGTTTGGTTGAATTGCTTGTGTATTGGTTGAAATTATAGATAACAATATATATATAAATCGTTAATCAAATGTTGATTCTATTTAGCAGAATATTTCATATTGAAATGAAATCGATGTTAATTATGTTGTTTAACATCTGTGATGTAGGGAAACAGGTTGGAGGAATCCAACTGGATTCCTCAACATTTATTTTACTCTTTTTCATATATTGTAATATATGATGTGATATATAGTCTGTTGTTGATTATGTATGTTTGAATGATATCGATCATGGTTATTTGGTATTTTGAATACCGTAAGAAATACTGGGATGTAAAAAGGGGATTTTCAAAGTGTATTTTGAAAATAAATTATTTATATAAAATCAATGGATTTTATATATAAAGAAAGGATTTTATAAAAGAAAATACTTTGTAAAATCAAAAAAGAATGAAAAAGGAAATTTATTTATAAAATCAAAGGATTTTATAAAAAAGGCTATTTGTTTATAAAATGAATGAGAATTTATTAAAGAGAAAATATTTATAAAATCAAAGGATTTTATAAAAAGGGAATTATTTATAAAATCAAAGGATTTTATAAAGAGGAATATTTATTGGGATAATAAATAAGATCATATAAGAAACATTTATTGGGGTAATAAATAGAAGTATAAGGGGTATTTATTCAGAAAATGAATAAGATATCATAAGGATGTTTATTTGGAAAATAAATAGGATAATTAAAAAGATTATTTATAAAACAAATAGAGTTTAATAAAGGGATTATTTATAAAACCAATCGAGTTTTATAAAGGGATTGTTTGTAAGGCAAATAGAATTATAAAAAAGAATAAAGATTAAATGGAAATCTGCTTAACGAGTAAATGTGAAAAGATTTATTTAAATTTGATAATAAATAGAATCTGTTTAACGGATAAATTGAGACGATTAATTTATGAATAATATTTTATAAATTAAATAAAATAGTTATCACTAGATAAATAGAATATATAAGTCAAGACTTATATAGAGAAGTAAGAATCAATTTCAACATCGATATTTGAAACTGAATATGGACGAAGAGTGAATCGAATATTCCTTATTCAAAAAGGAGTAAATCAAAAGGGTTTAATCAATAGAGTTAATCAAATAGAGTTAGTTGAATAGATTTAGTTGATTAAAGTTAATTAAATAGAGTTTAATCGAAAGGAGTTATCGATTAGTTTAATCGAAAGGAGTTATCGATTATTTTAAAGGAAAGGAGTTATCGATTAGTTTAAAGGAAAGGAGTTATTGATTAGTTTAAAGGAAAGGAGTTATCGATTAGTTTAATCGAAAGGAGTTATCGATTAGTTTAATCGAAAGGAGCTATCGAATTTAGTTATTCGAAAGGGGTTATCGAATTTAGTTATTCGAAAGGAGTTGATTGAATTTAGTTATTCGAAAGGAGTTAATAAAATTTAGTTATTCGAAAGAAGTTAATCAAATTTAGTTATTCGAAAGGAGTTAATCGAATTTAGTTATTCGAAAGGAGTTAATCGAATTTAGTTATTCGAAAGGCGTTATCGAATTTAGTTATTCGAAAGGGGTTATTGAATTTAGTTATTCGAAAGGAGTTAATCGAATTTAGTTATTTGAAAGGAGTTAATCGAATTTAGTTATTCGAAAAGGAGTAATAGAATATTGTTTATTCGAAGAGAGATTAATCAGATATAATTTATTCGAAAAGAGAGATTATCGAATATCGGTTATTCGAAGAAAGTTGATCGAATATAAGTTATTCGAAGTGAGTTAATCGAATATAAGTTATTCGAAGAAAGTTGATCGAATATAAGTTATTCGAAGTGAGCTAATCGAATATTAAGTAAGCTAATCGAATATTAGTTATTCGAAGAGAGTAAATCGTCGAATTCGATTATATCGAATTCGGGAAAGTATTATTTACTTTCCAGTTTTTAAATCAAGATTTATTTATTTATAAATTAGTTAAGGTAGGTTAATTATTCAATGTAAGAAATAAAAAGTTAGATGTTAAGTTAGATATTTCAGAAGTAGGGTTTATAACGTTAGCGTTATAATCAATGTTTTCAATAAAAAGTGGATTCGTAAATAGAATCCGAGAGTTACATAAGGAAGTTTGTTAAAGGTTTAAAAAGATAAACTTTGACTATTCTGAAGTTAAAACGTTGTTCAGTTAAGTTCTGAGAGGTAATTATACCCCAACTTGATTGACTTCCTTCTTAACTAAGGAATGGTAAGGTTTGATAGTGAAGGATGGTTAAGAGAATTTAGTTAATGAGTGAAATGGTTTGAGTTGGCATGGCAATGTTTGATTTAAACATCGGTTTAAACCAAGTGAAGGAGTTTTGGAAATGTTTTCCAAATAAGAATCAGAAATGTTTTCTGATAATAGAAAATAAAAATTTAGAATATATGGATACAGGAGATAAATAAATTAATGAACTAAAGGGAACAAATGTTGAATGTTTAATGATGATTGATCGATATAATTTCCATCTAGAAATAATATCGTTGTTTGTACACCTGTTTATCTTTGATAGTTTACTCACTGACTATCGAAGTTTTTGACCATTTTAACGTTGTTAATATGGAGAGACCGGTTGGATTATTATTCGAAGAACCACTCTGTATTGGAATAAGTGTTGCGAATCATATATGCTAATTGAACACGGAGTAAAGTGCAAGGGCTGTTGTATAAATCTTATGTAAAGATTGCCTAAGATGGTTGTACTGAATAGTGCCTTCGGTTTGTCTAGTCCTAAGACGACCTGTATGGAAGAATGTATGACATAGTATATTTAATAGATCGCGTAAGTTGATCTCTTCAAACGTATGTACGTTTGGTGGCGGAGGAATTCGTTTCTCTTAGCTGTATACCCGTTGTATTTTTGGGGAAATCAATTTGTGATTTGGCGGGTATGACGATGTGACATTCAAAGTGAATAATTGTGTGATCTGTCAGAGATAAGCATGGCCTCTAGCCTCACAACTGGGAAATGACAAAAATCGGGCAGGCAACATGGCTATATAGGTCGCACCTATTAGGGTGTATAATCACCTGATCTAGAGTTTCATTTACTTTTAAAAATCTATTGTCGATGTTGTCCCATTCGGGAAATGGTTGCTGATCCCAATCGTTGGTGATATACATTCGATACACTCAAGCGAAATGAGTGGTCGGTCATGTGTGGCCGGGTTGCAAGATGTTCTTGTTGAACCCAGTGTATTCCTCTCTAGAGGTACACTAGCGAAAGGTGGTTCCATACCTTGTCATATTTGGAAATCCATTATCCAATAAGCACTCGCGATTTTGCTGGTATACTATATATGTAGGACGTGAGATGAAAGCATTTTTGCTAGATGATTATTATATTGTGGTTGATAGACACTATTATAATATCAATGAGTTTTGATATAAAGATTATTTTGGATTCTCATAAGGGAAAAACCCGTTCCGTTATACGGCGTGGTCTTATGAGATATTGTTTAATGGCTCAAACTATTTTAAACTGTTTTACTCGTACCAGTCCCATGACTAACCCGGAGTTTATTTTGTTTTGTTTTCCCTAAACTCCTAGGTGCATAATTTTGTATGGGAAGTCAAATAGTCGGGATTTACAGATACTTGAAGAGCTGGAGCAAGAGGCTTCAGAATTATATAGGTATGGTTCTTCCGCTATGTTTGAAGTGCTGTACTTTGGAAATGATATGTATATTCAAGTACAGATTTATATTTCAAAGTTATGTTATGGAATATATTTATTCGTTCCACTGTGAGATTCATGTTTTACTCTGATGTTGTATGTTCTTCTTCTTCTTCTTCTATTCTAAGTTTCTATCTTATCTATCCTCACCCTCTAATTTCTTTCATGGACTATCTGATGTTTTCGATGTTTGAGTACTCGACATGGTGTTATATGTCGAATTTTCTAAGTCGAAAATTTTCGGGTCGTTACAGTGGTATCAAAGTTTAAGGTTTAGTAATTACCTTGGCTTTGTGGCGTGACTCAGTAGAGATGTGGTTAGAAATACCCTAGATTGAGTTGAGTGTATATACGAGTGAACGTATTTGTTAATTGATATAAATTGGTTTTATATTGTGTAGATTTACTGATTGAGTGGCTTATGAATTTCTGGTCGATCAGTTTGATCCACTGAATCGATAGGAGTTACTAAACATTTGAATACGATGAACCGACATGGTATGTTTGAAAGGAGGGTAAACGAAATAATTTTACCCAAATTATATTTTGATATAAAGGATTTATATCGGAGTGATTATAATATATTGGATATATTGGTTGTTATTATAATCGAATAGGATTATAAAATGTGAAATGGTTACGTAAATAACCAATCAGAATTCGTATAAGTATTACGAAGTGAATTAAACCTGAATTTAATCAGAATTGGAATTAAAGTTCTGGAGATTTGAAAGGAGTTGGTAAATGAATTTGGATTGAATATATGAGAATTTTAAAATCCTGGGAGATTTTAAATTGTTTTAAGAATGATATTTTGAATTGATTTCAAAATGTAAATGTTTAAATATGAGTTTTAAAAAGTGATATAGTAATGAACTCACTTTGATAGCTGGGAAATAACTCTGATGATGCTGGCCACATCCTCAGTGTTCATTTTCGAATTCTAAGTAACGGATTACTACCAAAGGTATTCATTTTGAATTGTTTTGAGAAAAACAATTTGTTTTGAATCCTAAATAGGAAAGTTTGAATTTTTTGAGAAAAGCAAAGCTGTTTAAAACTCCCAAGAAAAGATAAATAGAAATAGTGGAAGTAATTTAGAATTGGATTAAAGCCAGTGAAATGGAAATTGAATTGAAAATGGAATGATACTGAGTAAGATTGGATTTTGAATATAATTTGACTCAGGTAAGTAAATGATTTGAATTTTGAAATAAAAAACACGATTTGATTTATGAGATAAAGATAACTGATTAATGAAATTAACTAGTTAATGAGATATGTGGATAGAACTTAACGAGGTTAAGTATATTGGATTGGTGATTTAAGAATTTGAAAATCAAGAATGGTACTTGAGATTGAGAATGGAATTCGACTTGGATATAAACGAATGGTTGTGTTGAAGATAAACTGATCAGAGTTTGATTGGATTAATATTGGTATATGCTGAATTGGCAGCAGATGGAAATGATATAACGATATGCCCGACAAAAAGGTACGAGTTTATAATTGATATAAGCATGAGATTTATGCGACGAATTGGCAAGCCTCTTGGCTGTTTGATTTTCTTTTGGGTTGGAGATGGCCCAGAGAGGCGAGTTGGAGTTTGACCTATTGACCATTACAAAGGAGGTGTTGGCGAAATTTTTCAAAAAGTTAAGGTGTTAGAAAATTTTCAGGATTTTTTAAAATTTTCATTGATAAGAATTAATTAATATTTAATTGAAATTAAATTGGTTCAGTTGAAACTGAAGTTAAGAAGTGAACAATTAATTTTTAATCAGTTAGTACAGTTTATTTTCTACCTTAGCAATTTCGAGGACAAAATTATTTTAAGGGGGGAAGAATGTAATGTCCCGTATTTTTACGGTGTAATAAATAATTTATTTAATTATTTAAATAATGTTTAGAGAATTAAATGGTCATTTAATTAAATAAGAGTTATTAATATAAATAATAGAATAATATTTTTAATTCTGAAATAGTCAAAAATAGTGAATTGACAATATAACGTGAATTGGGCAATATAAAATATATAATTCAGTTCGGAATTGAATTCGAATAACGAATATATTATTTAAACGAAGTTTGAACGTATAATTATAATATAATTATAATCGAGCTCCAAATGGCGCGATAGTTCGCTATTTGGCGATTTGAACTTTAACTGAATATACAGGATCCGTTTTAAATCGGATTTCTGTGAAATAAGAAACATTAGGAGCTGGTGAAGTATATTTTTCTAGTGGAAGAGAAAAATCGGGATTTCATTGTGTAGATTTTGAGTTATGTCCAAATCAAATTTTAGAAAAGTCGCTATGGAATCGTTATCAACCATAACAATATATTTAATTATAATTAAATATTGGACTCAAATTTAGACAAGCCCTTTTAGACGTAGTGATAATTTAATTTTAAGAATTTTACTGTAATTTTTAATTAATTAAATAACCAACTTTTTATTTGGAGTATTTTGCTCCCTTAATCAGCGATTTTGGGGTTTCGCAATATGAGTTAATCTACCGGTATTTTTATATTTTTGAAATCGTGGTACCTTACTGGTCACAATGGTATTTTTATTTCTGTCTATTGCAGTTCGTACTTGAATGGAGTTTCATATAGAACGGTACCCTATTTCTATGACACCAAAATCCTTTTCCTCCAAAACAGACATGTGAACTTAAATATAACCCTTAACTAATTTGTAACCTTATTCCTCACCCTTTCGTTGGGCAAAAAGAAGTCCACGCTCTTTTTTTTCAGCTGCCACCAAACGAGTTCTCAGCCACAAATTGGATCTAGGAAAATATATCCCTATATAATCACTTTAATTTCTCCTAAACCGAAAATCATCCCTCTGGTAAATCATTTGTAGCCGCCTCATTTTCTGTTCTCAGTAAAAAAAAAATCGCGAGTTCAAAAAAAAAATCAAAGGAATTCAATAAAATTTCCTTAAATCATTTCAGATGTGTATTAGTGATCCTTGTGGGTTCATCTTCATTTCTGTATGAATATTATGGAGTTCGATGTTCACTTTGGGTTGTCCAGTTCAACAGCATACGACTAGGGTTGACAATTGGAAGAGATTCAAGCACCAATTCGAGTTTTGGTCATCGGATTTGACATTGTAAGGTAATTTTGCACTCGTATACGTATTTGTGTGGAGATTGATGCATAGTGATGTCAATCGATTTAGTGGGTTCAGGGAAAAATTGGGTTCGATGCAACCTGCCATGGAGTGATGAGTTTTAGGTTGGCGTGGTAAGGCAATAGAGTTTGGGAAGTGGAGAAGGATAGTATAATTTGTTGTTGAATTCATGGAGAAATGGTGGATAGGGTGTTCGGCGAAGTACTGTGATGGAGTGGGTGGAAAATTCTTGAAGCGGACAGTTTATTTCGATTTGGGGAAGACAGGTAATGGTGTGGGTTTGGTAATTTAAAGGAGTGATAGGCCTCATTTTTAAGTTAAGCCCAATTTGAATCAGTTGGTTTATTTTAAATTCAAATTAGTATATAAACTTTAAAAATGCATAACACTCTCGTATGATGTCGAAATTTAGTAAAACTAGATCCGTTGGGATCGTATGGAAGAGGGCTTCACAATGGAACTAGTTGGGAGTGGATTGGAGCTCATTTGAATTTATGGCGAAATAAATTGTTTGATTCAAATCAAACAAACATTTATCGTTCTCTAACGATGAACTGCCGATGTGAGTAAAACTCACCAACTCTGAACAGTTATATTTTTATAGCATATTTTTAGAATTGATAATTATCTGTTGATTGCTGTGTGTTAACTGTTTGGTTGAATTGCTTGTGTATTGGTTGAAATTATAGATAACGATATATTTATAAATCGTTAATCAAATGTTGATTCTGTTTAGCAGAATATTTCATATTGAAATGAAATCGATGTTAATTATGTTGTTTAACATCTGTGATGCAGGGAAATAGGTTGGAGGAATCCAACTGGATTCCTCAACATTTATTTTATTGTTTTTCATATATTGTAATATATGATGTGATATATAATCTGTTGTTGATTATGTGTGTTTGAATGATATCGATCATGGTTATTTGGTATTTTAAATACCGTAAGAAATACTGGGATGTAAAAAGGGGATTTTCAAAGTGTATTTTGAAAATAAATTATTTATATAAAATCAATGGATTTTATATATAAAGAAAGGATTTTATAAAAGAAAATACTTTGTAAAATCAAAGAAGAATGAAAAAGGAAATTTATTTATAAAATCAAAGGATTTTATAAAAAGGGATATTTGTTTATAAAATGAATGAGAATTTATCAAAGAGAAAATATTTATAAAATCAAGGGATTTTATAAAAAGGGAATTATTTATAAAATCAAAGGATTTTATAAAGAGGAATATTTATTGGGATAACAAATAAGATCATATAAGAAACATTTATTGGGATAATAAATAGAAGTATAAGGGATATTTATTTAGAAAATGAATAAGATATCATAAGGATATTTATTTGGAAAATAAATAGGATAATTAAAAAGGATTATTTATAAAACAAATAGAGTTTTATAAAGGGATTATTTATTAAAAAAAATAGAGTTTTATAAAGGGATTGTTTGTAAGGCAAATAGAATTATAAAAGGGAATAAAGATTAAATGGAAATTTTTTTAACGAGTAAATGTGAAAAGATTTATTTAAAGTAGATAATAAATAGAATCCGTTGAACAGATAATTGAGACGATTAATTTATAAATAATATTTTATAAATTAAGTAAAATAGTTATCACTAGATAAATGGAATATATAAGTCAAGACTTATATAGAGAAGTAAGAATCAGTTTCAACATCGATATTTGAAACTGAATATGGACGAAGAGTGAATCGAATATTCCTTATTCAAAAAGGAGTTAATCAAAAGGGTTTAATCAATAGAGTTAATCAAATAGAGTTAGTTGAATAGAGTTAGTTGGTTAGAGTTAATTGAATAGAATTTAATTGAAAGGAGTTATCGATTAGTTTAATTGAAAGGACTTATCGATTAGTTTGAAGGAAAGGATTTATCGATTAGTTTAAAGGAAAGGAGTTATCGATTAGTTTAATCGAAAGGAGTTATCGAATTTAGTTATTCGAAAGGGGTTATCGAATTTAGTTATTCGAAAGGAGTTAATCGAATTTAGTTATTCGAAATGAGTTAATCGAATTTAGTTACTCAAAAGGAGTTATCGAATTTAGTTATTCGAAAGGAGTTAATTGAATTTAGTTATTCGAAAGGAGTTAATCGAATTTAGTTATTCGAAAGGAGTTGTCGAATTTAGTTATTCGAAAGGGGTTATCGAATTTAGTTATCCGAAAGGAGTTAATCGGATTTAGTTATTCGAAAGGAGTTAATCGAATTTACTTATTCGAAAGGAGTTAATCAAATTTAGTTATTTGAAAAGGAGTAATCAAATATAGTTTATTCGAAGAGAGATTAATCGGATATAGTTTACTCGAAAAGAGAGATTATCGAATATCAGTTATTCGAAGAAAGTTGATTGAATATAAGTTATTCGAAGTGAGTTAATCAAATATAAGTTATTCGAAGAAAGTTGATCGAACATAAGTTATTCGAAGTGAGCTAATCGAATATTAGTTATTCGAAGTAAGCTAATCGAATATTAGTTATTCGAAGAGAGTAAATCGTCGAATTCGATTATATCGAATTCGGGAAAGTATTATTTACTTTCCGGTTTTTAAATCAAGATTTATTTATTTATAAATAAATTAGAGTAGGTTAATTATTCAATGTAAGAAATAAAAAGTTTGATGTTAAGTTAGATATTTCAGAAGTAGGGTTTATAACATTAGCGTTATAATCAATGTTTTCAATAAAGAAGTGGATTCGTAAATAGAATCCGAGAGTTACGTAAGGAAGTTTGTTAAGGTTTAAAAAGATAAACTTTGACTATTTCGAAGATAAAACATTTTTCAGTTAAGGTCTGAGAGGTAATTATACCCCAACTTGATTGACTTCCTTCTTAACTAAGGAATGGTAAGGTTTGATAGTGAAGGATGGTTAAGAGAATTTAGTTAACGAGTGAAATGGTTTGAGTTGGCATGGCGATGTTTGATTTAAACATCGGTTTAAACCAAGTGAAGGAGTTTTGGAAATGTTTTCCAAATAAGAATCAAAAATGTTTTCTGATAATAGAAAATAAGAATTTAGAATATATGGAAACAGGAGATAAATAAATTAATGAATTAAAGGGAACAAATGTTAAATGTTTAATGATGATTGATCGATATAATTTCCATCTGGAAATAATATCATTGTTTGCACACCTGTTTTTCTTTGATAGTTAACTCACTGACTATCGAAGTTTTTGACCATTTTAATGTTGTTAATATGGAGATACCGGTTGGATTATTATCCGAAGAACCACTCCGTATTGGCGTAAACATTGCGAATCATATATGCCAAAGATAATTGAAGACGGACTAAAGTGCAAGGGTTGTTGTATAAATCTTTGGTAAAGATTTCCTAAGATGGTTGTACTGAATAGTGCCTTCGGTTTGTCCAGTCCCAAGACGACCTGTATGGAAGAATGTCTGACAGAGTATATTTAATAGATCGCGTAAGTTGATCTCTTCAAACGTACGTATGATTGGTGGCGGAGGAGTTCGTTTCTCTTAGCTGTATACTCGTTGTATTTTTAGGGAAATCAATTTCTGATTTGGCGGGTATGGCGATGTGACATTCAAAGTGAATAATTGTGTGATCTGTCAGAGATAAGCGTGGCCTCTAGCCTCACAACTGGGAAATGACAAAAATCAGACAGGCAGCATGGCTATGTAGGTCACACCTATTAGGGTGTATAATCACCCGATCTAGAGTTTCATTTACTTCTAAAAATCTATTGTCGATGTTGTCCCATTCGGGAAACGGCTGCTGATCCCAACCGTTGGTGATATACATTCGATACACTCAAGCGAAATGAGTGGTCGGTCATGCCGGGTTGCAAGATTTTCTTGTTGAACCCAGTGTATTCCTTTCTAGAGGTACACTAGCGAAAGGTGGTTCCGTGCCTTGTCATAGTTGGAAATCCATTATCCAATAAGCGCTCGCGGTTTTGATTGTATACTATATATGTAGGACGTGAGATGAAAGCGTTTCTGCTAGATGATTATTATATTGTGGTTGATAGAAACTTTTATAATATCAATGAGTTTTGATATCAAGATTATTTTGGATACTCATAAGGGAAAAACCCGTTCTATTATACGGTGTGGTCTTATGAGATATCGTTTAATGGCTCAAACTGTTTTAAACCGTTTTACTCATACCAATCCCATGACTGACCTGGAGTATATTTTGTTTTTATTTCCCTAAACTCTTGGGTGCCCAATTTTGTATGGGCAGTTAAGTAGTCAGGATTTACAGATACTTGACGAGCTGGAGCAGGAGGCTTCTTGATTATATAGCTATAGTTTTTCCACTGTGTTATAAGTGCTGTACTTTGGAGATGATATGTATATTCAAGTACAAATTTATATTTCAAAGTTATATTATGAAATATATTTACTCGTTACGCTGTGAGATTCGTGTTTTACTCTGATGTTTTATGTTCTTCTTCTTCTTCTTCAATTCTAACTTTCTATCTTATCTATCCTCACCCTCTAATTTCTTTCATGGACTATCCGACGTTTTAGATGTTTGAATACTCGACATGGAGTTGTATGTCGAATTTTCTAAGTCGAAAATTTTCAAGTCATTACACACGACAATTAAAGCATCCGTTCATATATGGAAAAGCAACTCAATCATGATTACAACATGCATTCAAACGTCCATGACTGACTCCGTCTATCACCGATAACCTTGCTTTGGAAACTTCGTTATCATATGATTGGCTAACAATTTGCTGTCAATTGTCAAGGACCACACACGACGCCCCGGTTCTAGCAAAACTCTGCATGTTATACTCAACACACGCTCCACGCTAGGCCATACACAATGCCCAAGGCACTCGACCTACAATTGGTCTTCAGTTATACCTCTGCTTTGAGTCCGCTAGAACCTACGACAATGATAATTCCTCGGCCTTCTCCTCTCTAGTCATTATCAATTATGACTATTAATTAACTTAGAACACCTTAGAGCTGTCACTTCACACGAACTCAATACATTCTTGAGTTGTCTCTCCATTTGTTGCATACAACGAACAACAAACACTTTTCAACACTTCCAAACTTCCCAATTTAATTCACTTTGAATTGACATCATCACCGGAAATGTCCGACCAAAAATAGCTGCCCAAAAATGGCTGACTAGAATAGGCCTACCCACTTTGGTCCGATCCAACTTATGTCCGACCCAACTTTGCTTCGACCCAACTTTTGTCCGACCCAACTTCGGTCCGACCGAACTACGGTCCAACCCAACTTCGTCCAACCCAACTTCGGTCCGACCCAACTTCGGTCCGACCCTACTTCCGTCCGACCCAACTTCAGTCCGACCAAATTCAGTCCGACCCAACTTCAGTCCGACCTAACTTTGGTCTAATTCGACGCAACTTCAGTCCGACCCAATTTTGGTCCGATCCAAAACCTGCATATTGCAAATCAACTCCGATTTCGACCAAAACTTTACCAAACGATAAATCCAACGAAACTAACTCATCCACTTCATCAAAAAGGATTACAAGCATGTTATGAAATCAACACTATCATCAATATGACAATTCTGTCCATGATAATGTCAAATTCACCAAAATAACCACAAATATGAATATGAACAAAAACCATGGATCTAATGTAATAACCCGGAAATGCGAGCCAATTTAAATTTTTTATTTTTCCGATTTTAATGAATTTTGGTGATTTAAAATGAATTATTTTAAATAATAACGACGAAAAATTTATTTTCGATGAAGTTAAAACGAATAAATTTATTTTAATTATATAACGAGCCTGAAATGGCGCGGCAGTTCGAAAATTCGATTTCGAACATCAAATGGATATACAGAATACGTTTTAAGTCGGAATTGAACGAAACCAAAAATATTTGAATCTGTTTGATCATATCTTTCTAACGGATCTAAGAAACTGAGATTTCACTTTAGAAGTTGAGAGATATGTCCAGCTTAAAATTCAGAAAAGTCACTGCGGAATTTATATATATTTTAATATATATAAAGGCCCTTAAAAATGGAAATTTTGCAAACGACCTCGGTTTTCGACGAAACCACTTTTGTTGGATCCGGGATGTCAAATTATTGCTAGGTTTCAAAATTCATAATTTTCTAAATCAATATGTGAGCGTGGCGAAGTTAATCGTGTTTTGACAGTTTCAGTCAATTTCGAACGACTAGAAAATGGTCATTTTTCAAACAGTCTCAGAGTTTGACGAAACTAGTTTTGTTATGACCGTATCGTCAATACGAAGCTAGAAAAAAAAATCAGGACTTTTTAGAAACTGTATATGGCCCCGGTAATTTGAAATGTGCGTTTAAATTGAATGTATAAAGATTTATATTTTGAATTCAACGAAAACTGATCGTAATGGTCGAACTGGCTCACGATACATATCCCATTGTGTTCGGAATGGGGTAATTGGCTAGGGGTGATAATCATTGGGCGTCGTTTGGAGTTCAAATTGAAAGTTAACCTTTTTTTGATTTAAATGGAGATTAAATAATATAATATATATAAATTTCCATTAAAACCCCAAGCCCTTCCTCCTTTTCCCGATCAGAACTGAATTAAAAAAAAAGAAAAAAAAGGGGGTAGGAACGAACGATGCTGGCACCCATCAGGCCGTCGCCCACCCCCTGCGCTGACGCCGCCTCCACCTTATCACCACCTCGACGTGGCACGTCGCCCTCCACCCTACCTCCTCCGCTGATCGCGAGACACCCGATCCCCTTCTGAAACGCACAAACCCTAGACGCCCAATCCATCATCCCGCGCACCCACAACCGCGCCCAACTTGATGCTCAGCCCTCAGCCGCCATCTCCAGCATGCGACAGTCAGCCCTAGGTGGCGATGTATTGGGTTTAGACGATTTGGCTTTCACGGATACATGAAAAAGGTGAGTTTTCAGATTTTTTTTATACAAAAAAAATCTAATTCTTATTTAAATAAAGTTAGAAATTTTATTTTAGGCAAAGTTCAGATTTTTATACATTATAAAGATTTGATTTTTATGATGTTAAAGGATCGATTTTTATTTATTTAAAAGCTAAGATTTTTATAAATATAAAAATATGATCTTTGAGAATAAAACAAATTCGATTTTTATATATATGAAATAGCGATGAAAAATCGATTTTTATATATACGATATTGCCATAAAAATGTGATTTTTGTATAGAAAGAAGCATTGTAAAAATCTATGATTTTTAGTCGAGTAAAGATATAATTTTTAGTTATATATCGAAACATTGATTTTTATATGTGTACTAGTGAAGTAAAAATATGATTTTTACTTCAATAAAATGGGATTTTTATATGTGAAGCGAATTAAAATGTGATTTTTAATGTGAACCGCATGTAACATATCTCGTTGAAAGCACGGCGAAGATGTTCTACATATGAAGAGTCGTGGCGTTTGGTTTAGCTTGTCGGTGAGAACTCCTTACTTTTAATTTATTTCTAGTTTGAAATATATACTAGGATGTAGACGGTGTTCAGTAGCACCCGACACCCGTCGTCCATAGACCATGGATGACTTGTTTGTTTGGTTGCTATGTTGTGAAATTTGATTATGTGATGTGAAATAGAAATAAAATATTTTATAGTGGAAAATATTTTATAGTTAAAAATATAATTTTTAACGTTTATATAAAATAAATATTTATAAACAAATCGGACGATTTGTTTATATACACTGATTTGACTGATATTGATTGGGATGATAAATTTTACACATTGCCCAACTGCACAAATAAAATCTGTGTTTGATTGTTTGAAAACCCCACATGGGTGTTGGGATGAAATTGGACATACACTAATCCCAATAATTAGCTGTATGTCGATCGATTGATTGACAGGCTGTTATAAGCGTTGAATATTTATATTTGATGCTTATACAGTGTAGAATGCAATCTGGATGATGGTTGATGATTTATCGTTGCTATTATATACATGTGTTGTAGGGAATCCATATAATTAACGTTATATGGTAATTGATTGGGCCTCATTCCAATTTGGAAAATAGAAAGAAAATTCATTTGTTGAATTGTAAAGAAAACTCATTTGTTGAATTGTAAAGAAAATTCATTTGTTGAATTGTAAAGAAAATTCATTTCTTGAATTGTAAAGAAAATTCATTTGTTGAATAGTAAAGAAAATTCATGTGTTGAATAGAGAAAATATTCATTTGTTGAATAGAATAACGAAGTTATTGAAATATAAAAAGCGGTGTTGAGTAGATTGACGACATTTTGATGTGAACGATATTTATATCGATTTTATTCATTTTTATATTGAATATAGAAAAGGAATTGATTTCAAAACACAACTTTTTGAAAATATAATCATTTGTATATCGATGATGTGGAATATTCAATTTTGATTAGAAATTGAATGTGAAGTTGAAATCGTTTTGAAAACGAATTTAAAACAATTTATAAAATACGTTTTAAAAGGAAATCGACGAAATATATATAATATATTATATATATAATGGCCTGAATTGAACACTCCGCGCCGCGGCAGTTCGCGAATTTCGACCATAGACTTCAAACGAATATTGCTGGAGATCCGACCGTCGGATTCTCCTAAAACTAGAACCGTTGGGTTCGTATCGAAAGGAGCTTTCTAACGAATATTAGAAATTAGAAATCTAACAGTTGGATTTGAAATTATGTCCAAATCAAATTTGGAAAAGGTCGTTGTAAAGTGCAGTTCGATGGCCGTTGATGGAAATCGACTGTACGGGCCTTGATAAAATTATTAAAAACAGTAATAATTTGTGTAGAATCATAAGAAATGATTTGGGAAGAATTGGGATGAAAAACTCCATATTTGAAAAGATAAAAATAGATTTTTATCGAAATGAACTAGTTTTGAACTAGAACTAGAATTATAATTCTATTTATTTTTAAAATAAATAAGTGGATTTGAAATGGTTTCAAAAGTAACCAGGATTTCCAATAATTGAATTGGAATGGATTTGGATCGAAATTGTCCTTGGAATATTTTGATGTTGGATTTCGTGATTATACATATATTGTTATGGAAATTTGAAAGATATATTTATATCGTTATTTCCAATACGATATTTGTTGGTCGTAGAATTTGATATTGAATACAAGCTAATATATTTTCTATTCAGAGCCTCGTATTTAATATCAAATGTGATTTGGTTTTGTCGTGAATGGTATCTTCATTAACACTGTTCTTCAGCCCAGTCGAGAAAAAGATTAAATCTTTTTATTTAGACTTAATGAAGTGTACCAATTAAATAATATTTAATTGGAATTGAATTTGGTATTTATTTTTGGGTTTATCGTGAACAATGTTTTAAATAACACTTGTTCTTTAACCCGATAATTAATGGAATGTGATTTTTGGTTGTCGTGAACGGTATCTTCAATAATATTGTTCTTAGACCCAAAGGAGTTAAGAAAATCAGAAACTAACTGGGGATTAGTTAAGTTAAATGGTTTCTGGGGTATTGATCTGATGTTGGTTTCGGCCTTCGGGGTTAATACTTAGGGAATTGCTCACTTGCTAATTTACAGTTAGGGACAGATTGAAAGGTGATGTGATTTTGGGGTTTATCGTGAACCGTGTTTTAAATGACACTGATTCTTTAACCCAGTAAAAGATTAAAACTAAGTGGAGTTTTAATGAATCTTTAATTAGATTGAAAAGATCCAGAATGGAGTATCACCAATTTTACTCCAGATGGTAGTTAAATCTTTAATTAGATTTGAATGCGAAATGGTAATTGAATTTACCGATAACACCGTGGTGTTCGATATGAAGTATGACCAGTTTTACTTCATGGGGTGAATAGGTTGGGATTGGGAAGTTAAAACAAATAATTACTTCGGTGTGGTTCGCTAATCCTGACTAGTTTGAAGTGATATTCAAAGGAAGATTAAAGAATAAATGTAAAAGGAATTTATCTTTGATAAAATTAATGGGAACCTTTCCCTAAGAATGTGAAATTTAGAAACTAACTGTAGGTTGGCTAAGATGAATGGTTTCTTGGTTATTGATCTGATGTTGGTTTCGGCCTTCGGGGTTGACATTTGGGAAATTGTTCTCTTACTAGTTTACGGTTAGTGATTGACGAATTGGAATGAGGCGTATGTTGTGTTTGTCTAACACTTGCTTATTATATATGCGAGTTATTCGGAAAGACCGTGTTTATCCCATTCCGGATAACTGATTCGACGATAAGTCGAAGATGAAGACGGTGGTTGAAGACCGGAGGTCTTCACGTCGTTTTGATAATTACTGATGATCTTGATTGGGCCGTACACCCAAGAGGAGGGAATCAGTTGGTGATCGTCCAGACGTAGTTGGAGATCGATGGATATGCGAGGTACAAGGTGCCTCCGGTTTCGTTCAGACCCAGAACGGACTTGTAAATGGACTGTGTATCTGACATTGGATATCATTCTGTGTGATTGATGGATATCGGTTGCATGGAGTGGTTTGCCTGTGTGGCATGCTAAGATGCAAATGATCAAGGCTTATGTTGAAAAGCAAAGTCTTGTGGTTGATGATCAAAGCACGGCCTGTGTGGCATAGCTTTGTGTAGCGTTGATTCGCGAGCTTCACACCCCGGTGGTGAATCAAAAACGGGAGAGGACCTCAGGAAGGACATGCGTTTCTTTCTAGCTAGAAGTGGCATCAGTGGTTTTACACGCTCTGACGAGTTTGACTTATGTGGTTGTTGGTTTGCGCGGCGCCTCAGATATATCAGTGACTATGTGAAGCTGATGGAGCCATTCGTTGGCTCATTTACGCCCCAAAGGGTGGGGAAACGCAGTGTTCAGGCATTTTAATCCACATCGGTGGACCGACCCTGACGATCCAAAGGCTTGACTGAGTACTTGCCTGAGACATGGACTAGATTGTCTCAAATCGGTAGAGGACTATCTTTTGCCTCGGTTCACAGATGGAAATCCAACTTCCAAATACGCGACTTTGCAGTTTTGATTGTAAACCTATATATGGCGACATAGTGGCATGGGACACTCATGTCGCCTACGATTGATATTTAAGATTGTATATAAAATCAGAAACTAACTGGAAACGAGCTAAGATGGGTGGTTTCCTAGGTATTAGTCCGATGTTGGTTTCGGCCTTCGGGGTTAATACTTAGGGAATCGTCCTCTTACTAATTTACGGTTGGAGTCTAATTAAGAATTAAAACATGAAATTTAGCGTATCAAGCATTCTTTGGCTATTATAAGGTAAAAACCCTATCCTCTGGCTTGCGTTGCATTATGTGATGGGACCTGGTCTTATAATAGCTTCATTGTTCTTTATTTAGCATTGCGCTGTTTGTTTTATGCATTTGTGTTCTTGGGAGGAAACCCGTTTTGTGTTATACGGCGTGGTCCCTTGATTTACCTAACTTTAAAATAAAGATTAATAACTGTTTTAGTTCTCATACCAATCACATGACTGACCTCGAGTTTAGTGTTTTAACCTAAACTCTGGGTGCCCTTATTTTGACACGGGCAGCTAGTAGTTTTGGTTTTGCAGATTTATATTCACAGGATCCTGGTTTACAGCTGGAACGATACTCGGAAAGCTCTGTAACCGTGCATTACTTTCAGTTGTGTATTTTATTATTTTTCCGCTTCTATGTAATTTATTATAACCTCTGATATTTATCGAATGTATTTTATTCATTCATACTCTGTGTATTCTTGTATTCTGATGAATTGTTGTAATATACAATGAAATGTTTTTTCTGTCTGCGTTCTTTTCTGTGTTGTTCTCAATTCAATCTGTGCTTTCCCGTAAGGGGGATTTCGGGTCGTTTCATTTTGGTATCAGAGCTTTGGTTTACAAAGCTCGAGAACAAGACACATTAGAACCAAACGAAAGAATTCATCAGAGATTGGATTTGTAATATCCAATGAGAATGACTCGTTAGAGATGGGATCAGTAGTATCCTAGAACGAGTGTGAAGAGTATATTTTCTAAAATGGAAACAAATTTTGTTTTGAAAATTTAAATCATATTATACGTATTTGAATAATTTATTTTAAATTGATTTGGACAATCTAGTATATTAAGATTTTGCATATACGCCTAGCTAGCGTGTATACGAAGTCCCAGATATACCGGATAGATATAGAGTCACACTCTAGTCGCTCGGAGATGATTCTGATGATTGTAGCTACATCATAAGAATTAGTGTTCGAGTTTTGAAGGTGTGATATCTATATATTTCCATTAGACTGGTGTGAGAACCAAAATATAGTTAGAATATATTGTTGTGACTTGGCATCAAAAATGTGATTTTAGACTGTATATCAAAATTTTGGATTTGAAGAGATAATATCCTAAATGATTGTTGATTGAGTTGTTAGATTATTGGTTGGTTAATTAAAATTTGAACCATATAGCCAATTTGAACCAAATAGTAAATTGTATTGAAAATTAGTCGCATTTGCATGCATGTACATGTACTTACATTGAACAGGTCATAGCAAGGAGGCTAGAGCAGAGGAATAAAATTGTTTGCCCGACAAATAGGTACATGTTTATTGCATTTCTTTGGGTTTGGATGATTTTGTGAGCCGCTTGGCCTTTTCTTTTTCTTTTGGATTGAAGAAGGCCATGGGAGGCTATATGAAATATCCCGAAGTCCACGGTGCAGGGGAGGTTATGGCGAAATTTTTCGAAAATTTAGGGTGATAGCCAAATTTTTGAAAAATTGGAAAAGTTCTTAGAAACTGAAAAGTTGAAGAACTTAAGCCGTAATGAAAAAAAATGAAAGTTGATTTGATTAGTTAAACAACTTTCGGCTTCGTTCCTTTTCGGGGACGAAAAGTTTTAAGTGGGGGAGATTGTAATAACCCGGAAATGCGAGCCAATTTAAAATTTTTATTTTGGCGATTTTAATGAATTTTGGTGACTTAAAATGAATTATTTTAAATAATAACGACGAAAAATTTATTTCCGATGAACTTAAAACGGATAAATTTATTTTAATTATATAACGAGCCTGAAATGGTGTGGCAGTTCGAAAATTCGATTTCGAATTTCAAATGGATATACATAATTCGTTTTAAGTCGGAATTGAACGAAACCAGAAATATTTGAATTTGTTTGATCATATCTTTCTAACGGATCTAAGAAACTAAGATTTCACTTTAGAAGTTGAGAGATATGTCCAGTTTAAAATTCAGAAAAGTCGCTGTGGAATTTATATATATTTTAATATATATAAAGGCCCTTAAAAATGGAAATTTTGCAAACGACCTCGATTTTCGATGAAACCACTTTTTTTGGATTCGGGATGTCATATTATTGCTAGGTTTCAAAATTCATAATTTTTCGAATCAATATGTGAGCGTGGCGAAATTAAACGTGTTTTGACAGTTTCAGTCAATTTCGAATGACTAGAAAATAGCCATTTTTCAAACAGACTCATAATTTGACGAAATTAGTTTCGTTAGGACCGTATCGTCAATACGAAGCTAAAAAAAATTCAGGAATTTTTAGAAACTGTTTGTGGCCCCGGTAGTTTGAAATGTGCGTTTAAATTGAATGTATAAAGATTTATATTTTGAATTCAGCGGAAACTGATCATAATAGTCGAACTGGCTCAAGATACATATCCCATTGTGTTCGGAATGGGGGTAATTGGCTAGGGGTGACATTCGTGGCGTCGTTTGGAGTTCAAATGGAAAGTTAACCTTTTTTCTGATTTAAATGGAAATTAAATAATATAATATATATAAATTTTCATTAAAACCCCCAATCCCTTCCTCCTTTTCCCGATCAGACCTGAATTAAAAAGAAAAGAAAAGGGGGGGCATGAACGATTGACGCTGGCACCCATCAGGCTGTCGCCCACCCCCTGCGTTGACGCCGCCCCCACCCTATCACCACCTCGACACGGCACGTCTCCCTCCAACCTACCTCCTCCGCTGCTCGCGAGACACCCGATCCCCTTCTGAAACGCGCAAACCCCAGATGCCCAATCCATCATCCCGTGCACCCACAACCGCGCCCAACTTGAAGCTCAGCCCTCAGCCGCCATCTCCAGCAGGCGACAGTCAGCCCTAGGTGGCGATGTATTGGGTTTAGGTGATTTGGCTTTCACGGATACACGAAAAAGGTGAGTTTTCAGATTTTGTTTATACAAAAAAAATCTGATTCTAATTTATGTAAAGTTAGAAATTTTATTTTAGGCAAAGTTTAGATTTTTATACATTATAAAGATTTGATTTTTATGATGTTAAAGGTTCGATTTTTATTTATTTAAAAGGTAAGATTTTTATAAGTATAAAAATATAATCTTTGAGAATAAAAAAAATTCGATTTTTATATATATGAAGTAGCGATGAAAAATCGATTTTTATATATACGATATCGCCATAAAAATGTGATTTTTAAATATGTGTGAGCGATATAAAAATACGATCTTTATAAATAAAAATGTTATTTTTTTATATAGAGAATGGCGAGAGAAAAACATGATTTTTATATATGTAGTAACGAAATAAAAATTCGATCTTTATACAAGAAATAGAAATATAAAAATATAATTTTTATATAGAAAGAAGCGTTGTAAAAATCTATGATTTTTAGTCGAGTAAAGATATAATTTTTAGTTATATATCAAAACATTGATTTTTATATGTGTACTAGTGAAGTAAAAATATGATTTTTACTTCGATAAAATGGGATTTTTATATGTGAAGCGAATTAAAATGTGATTTTTAATGTGAACCGCGTGTAACAGATCTCGTTGAAAGCACGGCGAAGATGTTCTACATATGAAGAGTCATGGCATTTGGTTTAGCTTGTCGGTGAGAACTCCTCACTTTTAATTTATTTCTAGTTTGAAATATATACTAGGATGCAGACGGTGTTTAGTAGCACCAGACACCCGTCGTCCACAGACCATGGATGACTTGTTTGTTTGGTTGCTATGTTGTGAAATGTGATTGTGTGATGTGAAATAGAAATAAAATATTTTATAGTGGAAAATATTTTATAGTTAAAAATATAATTTTTAACGTGTATATAAAATAAATATTTGTAAACAAATCGGACGATTTGTTTATATACACTGATTTGACTGATATTGATTGGGACGATAAATTTTACACATCGCCCGACTGCACAAATAAAATCTGTGTTTAATTGTTTGAAAACCCCACACGGGTGTTGGGATAAAATTGGACATACACTAATCCCTATAATTAGCTGTATGTCGATCGATTGATTGACAGGCTGTTATAAGCGTTGAATATTTATATTTGATGCTTATACAGTGTAGAATGCACTCTGGATGATGGTTGATGATTTATCGTTGCTATTATATACATGTGTTGTAGGGACTCCATATAATTAATGTTACATGGTAATTGATTGGGCCTCATTTCAATTTGAAAAATAGAAAGAAAATTCATTTGTTGAATTGTAAAGAAAATTAATTTGTTGAATTGTAAAGAAAATTCATTTGTTGAATTGTAAAGAAAATTCATTTGTTGAATAGAGAAAATATTCATTTGTTGAATAGAATAATGAAGTTATTGAAATATAAAAATCCGTGTTGATTAGATTGACGCCATTTTGATGTGAACGATATTTATATTGATTTTATTCATTTTTATAATGAATATAGAAAAGGAATTGATTTCAAAATACAACGTTTTGAAAATATTATCATTTGTATATCGATGATGTGGAATATTCAATTTTGATTAGAAATTGAATATGAAGTTGAAATCCTTTTGAAAACGAATTTAAAATGATTTATAAAATACGTTTTAAAAGGAAATCGACGAAATATAATATATATATATATATTATATATAATGGCCTGAATAGAACGCGCCGTGCCGCGGTAGTTCGCGAATTTTGACCATTGACTTCGAACAGATATTGTGGGAGATCCGACTGTCGGATTCTCCTAAAATCGGAACCATTGAGTTCGTATCGTAAGGAGCTTTCTAATGAATATTAGAAATTATAAATCTAATGGATGGATTTGGAATTATGTCCAAATCAAATTTGGAAAAGGTCATCGTAAGTGCAGTTCGATGGCCGTTGATGGAAATCGACTTTACGGGCCTTGATAAAACTATTAAAAATAGTAATAATTTGTGTAAAATCAAAAGAAATGATTTGGGAAGAATTGGAATGAAAAACTCCATATTTGAAAAGATAAAAATAGATTTTTATCGAAATGAACTAGTTTTGAACTAGAATTATAATTCTATTTATTTTTAAAATAAATATGTGGATTTGAAATGGTTTCAAAAGTAACCAGGATTTCCAATAATTGAATTGGAATGGATTTGGATCGAAAATGTCCTTGGAATATTTCGATGTCGGATTTCGTGATTATACAGATATTGTTATGGAAATTTGAAAGATGTATTTATATCGTTATTTCCAATATGCTATTTTTTGGTCGTAGAATTTGATATTGAATATAAGCCGGTATATTTTCTATTCAGAGCCTCGTATTTAATATCAAATGTGATTTGGGTTTGTCATGAATGGTGTCTTCATTAACACTGTTCTTAAGCCCAATCGAGAAAAAGATTAAATCTTTTTATTTAGATTTAATGAAGTGTACCAATTGAATAATATTTAATTGTAATTGAATTAATATTGATTTTTGGGTTTATCGTGAAGAGTGTTTTAAATAACACTTGTTCTTTAACTCGATAATTAATGGAATGTAATTTGGGTTGTCGTGAACGGTATCTTCAATAATATTGTTCTTAGACCCAAAGGAGTTAAGAAAATCAGAAACTAACTGGGGATTAGTTAAGTTGAATGGTTTCTGGGGTATTGATCTGATGTTGGTTTCGGCCTTCGGGGTTAATACTTAAGGAATTGCTCACTTGCTAATTTACGGTTAGGGACTGATTGAAAGGTGATGTGATTTTGGGGTTTATCGTGAACCGTGTTTTAAATGACACTGATTCTTTAACCCAGTCAAAGATTAAAACTAAGTGGAGTTTTAATGAATCTTTAATTAGATTGAAAAGATCGAGAATGTAGTATCACCAGTTTTACTCCAGACGATAGTTAAATCTTTAATTAGATTTGAACGTGAAATGGTAATTGAATTTACCGATAACACCGTGGTATTAGATATGAAGTATGACCAGTTTTACTTCATGGGTGAATAGGTTGGGATTGGGAGATTAAAACAAATAATTACTTCGGTGTGGTTCGCTAATCCTGACTAGTTTGAAGTGATATTCAAAGGAAGATTAAAGAATAAATTTAAAAGGAATTTATCTTTGATAAAATTAATGGGAACCTTTCCCTAAGAATGTGAAATTTAGAAACTAACTGTAGGTTGGCTAAGATGAGTGGTTTCCTAGTTATTGATCTGATGTTGGTTTCGGCCTTCGGGGTTAATATTTGGGAAATTGTTCTCTTACTAGTTTACGGTTAGTGACTGATGAATTGGAATGACGCGTATGTTGTGTTTGTGTAACACTTGTTTATTATATACGCGAGTTATTCGGAAAGACCGGGTTTATCCCATTCTGGATAAATTATTCGATGATGAGTCGAAGATGAAGATGGTGGTTGAAGACCGGAGGTCTTCACGTCGTTTGGATAATTACTGATGATCTTGATTGGGCCGTACACCCAAGAGGAGGGAATCAGTTGGTGATCGTCTAGACGTACTTGGAGATCAATGGATATGCGAGGTAAAAGGTGCCTCCGGTTTCGTTCAGACCCAGAACGGACTTGTAAATGGACTGTGTGCCTAACATTGGATATCATTCTGTGTGATTGATGGATATCGGTTGCATGGAGTGGTTTGCCTATGTGGCATGCTAAGATGCAAATGATCAAGGCTTCTGTTGAAAAGCAAAGTCTTGTGGTTGATGATCAAAGCATGGCCTGTGTGGCATAGCTTTGTGTAGCGTTGATTCGCGAGCCTCACACCCCGGTGGTGAATCAAAAACGGGAGAGGACCTCAGGGAGGAAATGCGTGTCCTTCAAGCTAGAAGTGGAGTCAGCGGTTTTACATGCCCTGACGAGTTTGACTTATGTGGTTGTTGGTTTGCGAGGCGCCTCGGATATATTGGTGACTATGTGAAGCCGATGGAGTCATTCGTTGGCTTATTTACGCCCCAAAGGGCGGGGAAACGCAGTGTTCAGGCATTTTAATCCACATCGGTGGACCGACCCTGACGATCCAAAGGCTTGACTGAGTACTTGCCTGAGACTTGGGCTAGATTGTCTCGAATCGGTAGAGGACTATCTTTTGCCTCTGTTCACAGATGGAATTCCAACTTCCAAATACGTGACTTTGCGGTTTTGATTGTAAACCTATATATGGCGACACAGTGGCATGGGACGCTCATGTCGCCTATGATTGATATTTATGATTGTATATAAAATCAGAAACTAACTGGAAACGAGCTAAGATGGGTGGTTTCCTGGGTATTAGTCTGATGTTGGTTTCGGCCTTCGGGGTTAATACTTAGGGAATCGTCCTCTTACTAATTTACGGTTGGAGTTTGATTAAGAAGTAAAACATGAAATTTAGCGTATCAAGTATTCTTTGGCTATTATAAGGTTAAAACCCTATCCTCCGGCTTGCATTGCATTGTGTGATGGGACCTGGGTCTTATAATAGCTTCATTGTTCTTTATTTAGCATTGCGTTGTTTGTTTTATGCACTGTGTTCTTGGGAGGAAACCCGTTCCGTGTTATACGACGTGATCTCTTGATTTATCTAACTTTAAAATAAAGATTAATAACTGTTTTAGTTCTCACATCAGTCACATGACTGACCTCGAGTTTATTGTTTTAACCTAAACTCTGGGTGCCCTTATTTTGACACGGGCAGCTAGTAGTTTTGGTTTTGCAGATTTATATTCACAGGATCCTGGTTTACAGCTGGAACGATACTCAGAAAGCTCTATATCCGTGTATTACTTTCAGTTATGTATTGTATTATTTTTCCACTACTATGTAATTTATTATAACCTCTGATATTTATCAAATGTATTTTATTCATTCATACTCTGTGTATTCTTGTATTCTGATGAATTGTTTTAATATACAATGAAATGTTTTTTCTCTCTGCTTTCTTTTGTGTGTTGTTCTCAATTCAATCTGTGCTTTCCCGTAAGGGGGATTTCGGGTCGTTTCATATAACTTGCACATTCGTATGAAATATCATATAAATTACCTATCTAAACTTGCTAAATCAGATCCTAGGGTGATCTATATGAAAATGAACTTACTAATGCATGGACCTAAGGAAACACACTTGAATTTGATGAAAAACATGATCTACTACCCAAACACTTTATTGAATCCATGTGAGAGATGTAATCCACTCACTGATTCTCCAATACAAGCTAAAATGATAGAATTATGAATCTAGATAGCGAACAATTCAAACCAAACTCCTCGATCTGATGAATTCACCCTTGAAATGATGTAGATCTAGCCTCTAATTGTTTAGATCTATGATTTCCACCCTTATATTTGGATTTTTAATGGTGGAAAGGTGTCAGAGAAAGAAGTAGCACAAGGCCTCCAAATGAGAGAATGGGATAAGTAACCTATTCTCCATACCCCTCACCCCCTATTTATAGTTTCCACCAACCCACTAATGGGCCTCCCCAATTTAGCCCATTAGGCTCTCCAAACCTGAACAGCCAACTGAAAAACCTTATAACAACAATTTCTCCCAAATTGCTGAACCAAAATTTTAATGTAACCACTCTACGGAAAGGAAATTATCAATTCATTTCTAATGGTATAGGTCTTACCCTCTGATTCGACCTGAGTCAAAAGTTATGCCCTGTACAAGACTAGTAGGGACAAAATGGTCACAAAAAAATCGGTAAAAATTATGGACATGTCTCACATCCCCATAAGCAACAGATCAAAAGATGAGAATGATCCAACCCTCAAGGAATAAAATAAAAATATTTTGCAATCTTCCAATATGTGAAATGTAGGTTGTCACATTCTTCCCCCCCCCCCCTTTAGAATTTCGTCCCCGAAATTCCTGGCAATCACAACAATTCTGCATGCCTATCATCCATGAGAAGCTAATTCTATCACCCAAACTAACAACAATCAAGCCATGCGTCCATAGCCTTATCCTAGCACGTGAAATTCTATCAAACAACAACAAAGATAACAACAAAATCAACAATCAATAATGATTGCGCGATATCAAGATAAAGAGTTTGGATGGGTCGTTTTTATACTCTTCCCCATCTCCTACATAATATCGTCGCCATCCCCACTCCATTGTACCTTAACTAAATTAAACGTCTTTTCCCTAAACTGTTTCATGTCATTCACCATAACACGAAGCGATTTACGAGATTTCATAACTACGAACTCAGCTATAAGGTCGAAGTACTACTCCGGAGCTACTACCACATCTGGACCATGCGAATATTTTCGCAAAAACGACTCATAAAACATTGTGCACACTCTACATCCGTCGCATAAAATCACTTTATAAGCGAGCTTTCTGATTTACTCGTCTATCGGAAATGGTCCAATAACCCATAGCACTTAAGCCACCCACCACAGCGTTTAGAAGCGTTATTGAAAATCATCTAACTTGACCGATCAACCCATTCCACCAGACCGACCCGACCCGACCAGGTATACCCCTACGTGACCGACCCTACCCGTCCTCAACCGACCGACCCAACCAGGTATGCCCCACCGACCCGACCCTTCCTCAACCGATCGACCCGACTAGGTATACCCCCACCTTACCGACCCGACCCATCCTCAACCGACCGACCCTACCAGGTATGCCCCACTTGACCGATCCGACACGTCCTCAACCGACCGACTTGACCAGATATGCCCCACCTGACTGGCCCGATCCACCTTTCCACGAGACTGACCGACCCAGTCTCCATTTTCTCAACCATCCTGGCCAACCCGTTTTCTCTTACTCCATCTCAAGAAGACCGACCCGACCAGCATGTTTCAGACCGACCCGATCACTTCTGTTAGGACCGACCTGACTCATTCTGACTTGTTCTCCACGATTGGATTTAAGACCGACCCGACCCACTTATGGCCGACCCGATCCACTTCCTGCACATCTCCAATTCTACTCCAATCTATATCAGGAACAACTAATCGTCCTTGCTTTTGAAGTCAACCTTCTCGATTGACTTCGAACTCTTTATCTTCTGGATCTAGCTTCTGCATAAACTCGGCAAGCTTCACATCTCGCTTTTGGCTTTCGCCAATCCTTTCGACACGAGTAGATCTTATCGACAAGCTTACCAACATTTCAGGTTCCAACTCACACCTTGGCCTGAAATCGAATCTTTCTAAATACTCAAGACTCTTCCATTCCAAAAACATTGCTCCAAACTTGCATGTCTTCGACTCAATCATCTGCAACTGCGTTACCTTTACCGGGAGTATAGGCTATATCAAAATCATATGGTGCCAGAAACTCTAGCCATCTTTGTTGCCGAAGATTCAAATCCTTTTGGAAAAAATACTTCAACGACTTGTGATCCGTAAACAACTCGAATCGGACTCCCAACAGGTAATGTCTCCACATCTTCAGAGAAAACACAATCACTGCCAACTCCAAATCATGAGTTGGGTAATTCTTCTCATGCGGCTTTAGCTATCGACTTGCGTAGGCCACAACCTTATCCTGTTGTATTAGCACTACTCCAATTCCAGTACCACATGCATCGGTATATACCACCTGCTCTTCATTCCCACTTGGAATGGTCAACATAGGAGCACTTGTCAATCTCTCCTTTAGGATTTCGAAAGCTTGTTGACACTTCGCATCCCACGTGAACACTTGGCTCTTCTTCGTTAATCTTGTAAACGGTGCAGCTATCTTGGAGAAATCCTTGATAACCATCGGTAATATCCTGCCAACCCAAGGAAACTCCGAACATCCTCGCATTCTTAGGTCGATCCCAGTCCTGGATGGCTGCAACTTTAGCGGGGTCAACCGCTATCCCTTTTCCAGAAACTATATGGCCTAAGAATCTCACCTCATCCTTCCAGAATTGACATTTCGAGAACTTAGCTTTCAACTGATGCTTTTGCAAGATATCTAACACAACTCTCAAGTGTGTTTTGTGTTCTTCCTTATTCCTAGAGTAAACCGGATTATCATCCATGAACACAAGCACACACTTATTCAACTGATCTCTAAATACCCTATTCATAAGATCCACGGGATACGCTGGCGCGTTAGTCAACCCGAATGGCATCACCAACCACTCGAAGAAACCAGATGGTATCCTAAAAGCAATCTTTGGTACACTATCCTTGGCTACCCTCAATTGGTGAAATCCCATTGCCAAATCCACCTGAGAAAACACTTTGGCTTCTTGAAGCTGATCGAACAAGTCATCAATCCTTGATAAAGGATACTTGTTCTTCTTAGTCACCTTGTTCAGCTCACGATAGTCCACACACAATCTTAATGAGCCATCTGCCTTGGTTGCAAACATGACTGGTGCTCCCCATTCGGAAACACATCTCCGAATGAATCCCTTCCTTAGAAGGTCATGAACTTGCACCTCTAACTCTCGCTGTTCCTTTGGCGCCATCCGCCTAAGAGGCATAACGATTGGTCTTAACACCCTTGACCAAACCAATCCTAAACTCGATCTCTTGATACGGCGACAACCCTTTGACCTCGTCAAAGAAATCTTTATACTCGTTAGCGATTAGCACATATGATAAGTCTTCTTGTGGAATCACAAGCGAATATAGATAGCTAATGAAGACACCCTCTTCGCACTTACACTTTATCAACACCTTTTGCCCTTCCACATCCCCGACTCTCACCTCTAGCTTCTCGCGTTTTACCCTTGCCGCATACCTCTTGAGCCCACCCATGCCCAAGATGATCCCAAACCCAGTGAAGTTAAGAACAAAGCAATCACATACAAAAGAGCAACCATGACTCAACGACACTAGACCATGGCACAACATGCACAAATTGGACGAACCCCCAATTGGATTAGTCATGATCAATGGTCTATTACAACTTCAAGTTCTGAACCCATTCAACATACAGTCTTATTATAGGTAAAAGAAGACGATTCTCTAGTACCAAATAAAACTCAAACAACTTCACTGGCTAGAAGCATATACAGACAACAACTTCTCCTAGTTCTCATCAGGAACACAATAGGAAATTGGAATAGCTTCCACAACATATGCTTCCTCCGGTTGCTTATTCTTTGAAAGTCCAGACAGTCTTTCTTCTTATGTACAGGCTTGCCGCATTCAAAGCACTTCCTTCCGGTTTTCGGCTTCTCACCATCGTTGGCATAATGACCCTCCAATTGACAATTAAAGCAAGTGACATTCTTCTTAAATCTCTTCTTCTTGCTTTTCTTCTTATTAGCACTGGGGCCAATAAAGGTTTCTCCAGCTATAGGAGTATATTCCCTCTGTCACTTAACAGAATCCCTTTTGGGTACTTGCGCAGGAACACCACGCTCTACTGGTGCTTCTGGAACAAGCATCCTTAACATGGCTACTGCCATTATGGCCGCCCCAAACATAACTAGATATTCCAGTGCAACAGCTAATTCTTCCAATCGGCTTCTTCCATCTCCGACTCTTCCAGTCTCAGGCTCACTCCTAGAGGTTTGAAAACTCATTCTAAATCTAAAATAGAATTATTAGTCCACTTACAAGATAAACTGCTAAAGGAAAACAACCGCTATTACTATATATGCTAATATATATATAGTAAGCATCGAACTAAAATCTACAAGTATGTCTCTCATACATAATTACGTCTTTGAACTTTGGCAACAATTGTTGACCAGAGCTCTTATACCAAATGTGACGACCGCCCATAACCCCCGCACTATACAAGAGGAATAATGCGCTGAAAGGTGTGCCAGGAAGCTATGGACGATCCTCAAGGTATGGTAGATAAATGAAACCTATCATAAACTCATGGTGCAAGGATAAAATATAATAGAATATATACAACAGGTAGTGATAGTGAAGTAGAAAACACTAAACTTTCAAGATAACTAGAAAGTATTTCCCTTACACGTCGATAGCAACAGTAGTATTTGAACAATTTGCCTCACTACAACACTGATGGAAATAGCACACAGCAGAGACAAATATTAGATAGTAGTAAAGATAGTACGCCAGTCTCCTGCTCGCCTCCGAACAGCAACACCGTCCACAGTTAAGCTATCACCTGCTACTTAGTATGCCCATCCAATAATCGGATGAACAACCCAAGGTAATAACAGGAAACATAAAACCTTGAGTCAGACAACAGTCTTAGTGAGCGATAAAACAGCTAACAAACTTCATTAATAAAGTATATGACCATGGGTAAATAATCAACTAATCTACCAAGCTTTAGAGAAGAACTCTCAGTTTCCTTCCCCATTACATGACAGTGATGGCCTTTACAATCCGTACACCCAAAGGAATAACAATTCAGTTATGGCAATTAAAGCATCCATTCATATATGGCAAAGCAACTCAATCATGATCACAACATGCATTCAAACGTCCATGACTGACTCTGGCTATCACCACCAACCTTGCTTTGGAAACTTCGTTATCATATGACTGGCTAACAATTTGCCGTCAATTGTCAAGGACCACACATGATGCCCCGGTTCTAGCATAACTCCACATACTATACTCAACACATGCTACATGCTATACTCAACACTTGTCTAGGCCATACATGACACCCAAGGCACTCGACCTACAATTTGTCTTCGGTTGTAACTTTTCTTTGAGTCCGCTAGAACCTACGACAATGATAATTCCTCGGCCTTCTCCTCTCTAGTCGTTATCAATTACGACTATTAATTAACTCAGAACACCTTAGAGATGTAACTTCACACGAACTCAATACATTATTGAGTTGTCTCTCGATTTGTTGCATACAATGAACAACAAACACTTTTCAACACTACTAAACTTCCCAATTGAATTCACTTTGAAGTCACATCATCAACGGAAAGGTCCGACCAGAAATAGCTGCCTAGAAATTGCAAAAATGGCTGACCAGAAATGGTTGACCAGAATAGGCCAACCTTCTTTGGTCCGACCCAACTTATGTCCGACCCAACTTTGGTCCGACCCAACTTTGGTTCGACCTAGCTTCAGTCCAACCCAACTTCAGTCTGACCCAACTTTGGTCTGACCCAACTTCAGTCCGACCCTACTACAGTCCGACCTAACTTTGGTCCAACACAACTTCAGTCCGACCCTCAAGGTAAAAATTATGGACATGTCTCACATCCCAATAAGCAACATATCAAAAGATGAGAATGACCCAACCCTCAAGAAATAATATAAAAATATTTTACGATCCTTCGATATGTAAAATGCGGGCTATTACAATATTAGTTTATAGTGTGTGGGAAAATTATAAGCTTAAATTAGACTGTTGTGGTTAGGCTTATAACATACATATTGATTTACATTTGGTGGGTAAATTATAAGTCTAGTGCTCCTTGTTGTCAGGCATTAATATATTAATTTATAGTGTATGGATAAATCACGAGCCTATTACTCCTCGTTGTCAAGCTTTAATATGAACATATTAGTTTGTAGTAAATTAAAACCTAGTACTTGTAACATCCCGCATTTTACATATCAGAGTATCATAAAATATTTTTATTTTATTCCCTAAGGGTTGGATCATTCTCATATTTTAATATGTTGCTTATGGGGATGTGAGACATGTCCATAACGTTTACCAATTTTGTTTGTGACCATTTTCCCCTGTCAATCTTGTACAAGGAATAACTTTTGACTCAGGTTGAATCAGTTGGTGAGACCTGTGCCATTGGAAAGGAAATGATGATTGCCTTTTTGTAGACTGGTTACATTAAAGATTTGGCTCAGCGGTTTGGGAGGAATTGCTGTTTTGAGGTATAACAGTTGGTTGTTCAGGTTTATGAAGCCTTAATGGGCTGATTTGGAGAGGCCCATTAGTGGGCTTGTGGAAGAGTATAAATAGGGGGTGGGAGGTATGAGAAATGGTTTAGTTTCTCTATTCTCTCATTTGGTGGCATATGTTCCTCCTTCCTCTAACACCTTTCTACCATTAGATATCGAAGATCTACAATATTGGAGGCTAGGTCTACATCATTAGAAGTGGGAACTCATCAGATCAAGGGGTTTAGTTCGAATTGCTTGCTTTCCGGAATCTTAATTCATTGTTTTTGCTTTGATTTGGAGAATTGGTTAGTGATATGCATCTCTCACATGGATTCACTGAAGTATATGAATGTTTGCTCATGCTTTTTTATCAAATTCAAGTGTTTTACCACAGATCTATACCTTGGTAAGTCAATTTTCGTATGAATCACCCTAGGCTCTAATTTAGCATGTTTAAACCAGTAATTTCTATGCTATTTCATATGTTTATGCAAGTTAAATCCACAATTTAGTTCATATGTTCATTTATCGTGATTTTTGGTGAAATTGTATAATTTTAATGATAATTGTCATATTCATGATATTAATGATCTCGTAACATGATTATGGGTTGTGTTGAATGAATTAGACAAGTATATTTCGTCGATTGTGTCGACTGGCGAACTTTTGGCCGAATTTGGACTTGATTTAGGGTTGTACAAGCCATGGGTCGAGCGTAGTACAGCGTAGTACAAATTTGGGGTCGGTCGTGCATCTTGAAGTAGGTCGGTCATATGTAAGGAGGCGGGTCGATCGAGCAAGGCTAAGGGTCGATCAATCTTGGGTCATGCACTCAGGGACGGGTTGGTTGGTCTGAGGAAAAAGAAAGGTCTAGGTCGGTTGACTAGAAGGGTTCGAGCAGGGACCAGGTCGGTTGAGTACCAGGGTCCTGGTCGGTTGATTATAATATTGGATGCATGGGTCAGTCGATAACTCAAAGTATGGGTCGGTTGTGCATCTCAAATGGGGTCGGACTCTGGGGGTCAGTCACAGGGCAGGGTCAGTCATAGGAAGGAGCCGGTCACCAGGGGATTAGGTCGGTGGCACCAAGGGTCGATCACACAAGGACAATTCTGAAAATTTTTATTTTTCGGGTACGACTCAGATTTAAACGAAAAGGACTTTCAAAAAAAATTTGGGGCAAACCCCCGAACCCTAGCCACAATGCTGTGATGTAGTTGGCTCGATGATGGTGTGAATTCGAAGGGAATTAAAGTAGGAAGGTTCGAAGTGTTAAAAGTTGTTCGTTGATTGGTATAGAACAACGAATGTGGTGATAACTCAAAGGTCGTGAGTTGGTGGATAATGGTTGCTCGTGTTAAGAAAAGTCGTCGGGTTAGATGACTAAAGATGTGAAGGCCAAGAGATTATCGTTGTCGTAAAATCTAGCAGGCTCGAAGAAGGGGTACAATAGAGACGCCTAAAAGGCCGGTTGTAGGTCGAGTACCCTGGGTATCGTTGAAAGGCCTAGTTATCAAGGTTAGACAAACATACGTATTGTTGACAGGCGTATGGATTTTATGCTAGAAATGGGGTTACCATTAGCCATTGACATATGGCAAGGTTGGCCATCATACGATTAACGATGGTTTCGAAGCAGGATTGGTGGTGATAGCCAAAGTCTGTCATGGTTGATTAGTTTCCTTGTTTGAATTGTCTCATGTAGATTGTCCAACGTCGAAGGAGATGTTCCATGGGTGCTTGTCTGATATTGGTTTAGGTCTTTGGGGCTTGAGATTGAGGGATGTTGAGTTCGATTAGGATGGTTTACATAAGATATATAATTTGGATGTCATGAGTGCTTTTCCATAATTGAATAGGTGTTCTGGTTTCCATGGATGTATGGTTAAAATGTTGTTGTAAAGGATATCACTGTCCGATGTGACGAAGATAGGGTTGAGTTCTTCTCTGGTGTTGTGGGTAGATTAGTATGTTTATCTATCCATTCTCATATAATTTATTGACGATGTTTGTTAGTTGTTTTATCGCTCACTAAGGCTGTTGTCTGACTCAAGGTTTTATGTTTCCCTCTTATTACCTTGTATTGTTCATCCGGCTGTGGATAGGCAGACTAGGTATCAGGTGATTAGTGAGGATGATGTTGCAGTTCAGAGGCGAGCTAGAGGCTGATGTACCTATTTTATTGCTATCTGCTATTTCTGTTTCCGCTGTTTGAGTTGTTCTATGAGTGTTGTAGTGAGGCTTTATGTACAGACTTTGATATTTCCTATGATGTTTGGATAATCTTTTAGGATGTTGTGAAAGTTTCAAAAGTTTGTTATATGATGCTTCACTATAATTACCTGTTTTATATTCTCTACTATATTTTATCCTTGTGCTGTGAGTTCTACGGCAGGTATCGATTGTGTTTATCTACCTATGATGATCGTCCACAACAGCCTGGCACACCTTTCAGAACATTATTCCTCTTGTTTAGTGCAGGGGTTGTGGGCAGTCATCACATTTGGTATCAAAGCTCTGGTTAACAATTTAAGCCAAAGTTCAAAGATGTAATTACGTATAAGAGACGTATTTGTGGATTTCAGCTGGGTGTATACTATATGATAATATATAGTATAATAGCATTTGTACTTACTTAGCAGTTTTCATGCAATTGGCTAATCATTCTAATTTGCAGATTTAGAATGAGTTGACGAATTACAAGACACACTACTAGGGAAGGGGTTATGCTTGGAGGAGGTAATGGAGATATACTAGACTACCCAACCATGTTTGAGGCCATGATGGAAGCAGTCATGCGAAGGGCACCCGCTCTAGTAGCAGTGTGTGTGAGTTCCTAGGGTTGTGCATTTTGCGAAGCTGTGCAAAGATTATACATCTCTAGGAGGAAAACCATTCAAAGGGATCGAACCAACTGAAGAGGTTCAGAGGTGGATGGATTTTTATGCCCATATTTTTGGAGACTTAGGGTTGGATGATGCAACTAAGAGAAAGCTTGCATCAAGGCAGTTGCAAGGCAGGGCCATGGAGTGGTGGAATTCTGTTACACTTGAGACTCCAAAAGAGCAGATTTCATAGGAGCAATTCCATGCTTGGTTTAAAGAAAAGTTTATCTCCACTGCTCAAAAGTCCGCTCTATTAAAGAAGTTCGTAGAGCTGAAATAGAATGGTCATTCTGTGCTTGATTATGTTTCTGATTTCTAGGCCTTGTCCAAATATGCTCGTTCATACATTGACACAACTTATCAAAAAACGAGAAGTTTGTTAAGGGGTTGGATACCTACATTGGAAGGCCGTTGGTGGATCATCTTGACGATCCATTTGAGAAGATTTTGGAAAAGCTGTTTGCCATCAGAGCTTGTTTCTTAAGGAAGTATATGTTGTCGCTGCAACCAAGGAAGTTCAGAGACCACAACAAGTTGGTAATAATAAAAAGAGGAAGCATCAATAGAAGAAAGGAAAGGATGGACAGAAGAAGCCTAAGAGTGAGGTGGTTTGCTTTAACTGCCAACAGAAAGGTCATTACTTGAATGAGTGCAAGAATTCCAAAGCTAAGAGGAAGTGTTTCAAGTATGGAAAACCTGGGCATGAGAAGAAAGATTGTCCAGAATCAGCTAAGGGCAAGCAGATTGTCCATCTTCGTCAAGAGCTCCTACTATAGAGGAGAAGGGAAAGGGTGTCATCGTTCAAGGTACTCTTTCAGTTAATGGTGTTTCAGTTCGTCTATTGTTTGATAATGGAGCATCGCAATCTTTAATTTGCAATGAGCTTGTGTGCAGCTTCGGTTTGGAACTCGAGATTTGTGATAGACCATTGATCGTGACTAATCCAATTGGGGGTTCATCTAGGTTGTGCATGTTGTGTCGTGGTCTACTGTTGTCGAGTCGTGGTTCCTATTTTGTGTGTGATTGCTTTGTTCTTAACTTCGCTGGGTTTGGGATCATCTTGGGCATGGATTGGCTCAAGAGGTATGCAGCAAGAGTGAATTGCGAGAAGCTAGAGGTGAGGGTCGGGGATGTGGAAGGGCGAAAGGTGTTCATTAGATGTAAGCCCGAAGATGGTTTCTTCGTGAGCTATCTATATTCGCTCTTGATTCCACAGGAAGACTTGTCATCTATGCTGATCGCTAATGAGTATGAGGATGTCTTTGATGAGGTCAAAGGGCTGCCGCCGCATCGTGAGATCAAGTTTAGGATCGATTTGGTCGAAAGCGCTAGACAATCGTTATGCCTCTTAGGCTGATGGCGCAAAAGGAACAGTAAGAGTCGTAGGTGCTTGTTCGTGACCTTTTGGGAAAAGGGTTCATTTGGAGGAGTGTTTCCAAGTGGGGTGCACTAGTCGTGTTTGCAACCAAGGAAGATGGCTCATTAGGATTGTGTGTAGAATATCGTGAGCTAAACAAGGTGACTAAGAAGAACAAGTATCCGTTGCCGAGGATTGACGACTTGTTCGATCAGCTTCACAAAGCTAAAGTGTTTTCTCAGATGGATTTGGCAACGGGATTTCACCAGTTGGGGGTGGCTAAGGATAGTGTGCCAAAGACTGCTTTTAGGACACCATCTGGTTTCTTCGAATGGTTGGTAATGCTATTCAGGTTGACTAACGCGCTAGCATACTTTGTGGATCTTATGAATAGAGTTTTCAGAGATCAGTTGAACAAGTTCGTGCTTGTGTTCGTGGATGACATTCTGGTTTACTCTCGAAATGAGGAAGAGCACAAGACGCACTTGAGAGTTATGTTGGAAATCTTGCGAAAGCATCTGCTGAGAGCTAAGTTTTCGAAGTGTCACTTCTGGAAGAAGGAATGAGGTTCTTAGGCCATGTTGTTTCTATAAATGGGATAGCAATTGACCCTGCTAAGGTGGCAGCGATCTAGGGATGGGATCGACCTAAGAATGCGATAGATGTTCGGATTTTCCTTGGATTGGCAGGATACTACCAACGGTTTATCAAGGATTTCTCCAAGATAGTTGCACCATTGACATGATTGACGAAGAAGAACCAAGTGTCCACATAGGATGCAAAGTGTGAGCAAGCATTTGGAATCCTGAAGGAAAGACTGATGAGTGCTCCTGTGTTGGCCATGCCAAGTGGAAATGAGGAGATGGTGGTATACTCCGATGCATGCGGCACTAGACTTGGAGCAGTGCTAATGCAGAAGGATAAGGTTGTGACGTATGAGAGTCGCCAGCTAAAGCCGCATGAGAAAAACTATCCAACTCGTGATTTGGAGTTAGAGGCATTTGTATTTGCTCTAAAGATGTGGAGAAAATATTTGTTGGGAGTTCGATTAGAGTTATTTACAGATCACAAGTCGTTAAAGTATCTTTTCTTCCAAAAGGATATGAATGTTCGGCAGCAATGATGGTTAGAGTTTCTGACATCGTATGAATTTGATATAGCCTATACTCCTGGTAAAGATAATGTAGTCGTAGATGCATTGAGTCGAAGACACACAAGTTTGGGAGCAATGTTTTTGGAATGGAAGAGCCTCCAGTATATGGCAAGGTTTGATTTCAGGATAAGGTGTGAGTTTGAACCCGAAATGTTTGCAAGCTTATCGATAAGACCTACTCTTATCAAATTGATTGGTGAGAGCCAAAAGCGAGATGAGAAGCTTGTCGAGTTTATCCAGAAGCTGGAACCAGAGAATAAAGAGTTCAAAGTCGACCAAGAAGGTTGGCTTCAAAAGCAAGGGCGATTAGTTGTTCTTGGTATCGACAGATTGAGAGATGAGGTTCTGAGAGAATGTCATCACTTGAAGTCGATGATTTCATCCTGGTGGTAATAAGACGTATCAGGACAAGAAGCGAATCTACTACTAGGAGGGGATGAAGTGAGATATTGGAAGGTTCATTTCCAAGTGTATGAACTATTAGTTGGTGAGAGCTGAACAAAAGAAGCCAAGTAGTTTGCTTCAGCCATTGTAAGTTCCTACATGGAAGTGGGAGCAGATATTGATGGACTACCTAGAACTAGGGCAGGAAACGAAGGGATTTGGATCATCATGGACTGCTTGACCTAAAGTGCAAGGTTCATTCATGTCTAGTCGACTAGGACGGCATCGAAATTGGTTGAACTTTATGTGAAATGGATAGTTCGATTTCATGGTATCCCAAAGAGCATAGTGAGTGACCGAGATCCATTATTTATGAGTGGACTTTGGAAGAGTTTACATCAAGCTTTGGGAACTGATTTGTGTTGAAGTATGGCTGAAATGACCCAAACTTCCCCTGATACGAGATAGCCCGGATTGTTTTGAGAGCACGAAAAATTAGAACAAAAATAGAAGAACATTTCACTGCTATTACAACAATTACATCAGAGTACAAGAATATTCCAGAGTATAAATAATTATTACACATTTGGAAATACAATATTAGAAATTTAAAAATTACATAGCGGTGGGAATTAAAACATAAGTATAATGCGTAGCGGAAAAGCTTTCTGAAAATAGCTCCAACTGTAATCCAGGATTCTGTTAAATAGAAATCTACAAAACCAAAACTACTGACTGCCCGTGTGGAAAATATGAGCACCCAGAGTTTAGGAAGGAACAATAAACTCCAGGTCAGTCATGGGAATGGTATGAGAACTCAAAACAGTTATTAATTGGATTGTAAAGTTAGGTTAATCAAGGGACCACGCCGTGTAACATGGAACGGGTTTACCCCTAAGAATACCAGTGCATAAAGAAACCACACAATGCAAATTTAAGAAAAATGAAGCTATTATAAGACTCAGGTCCCATCACACAATGCAACGCAAGCTAGAGGACAGAGTTTTACCTTATAATATCCAAATATGCTTGGTACGCTAAAATTATCTTTTATTATCACTAGTGCATAGTGTAGAAATCAATTTCGAAAGTAAATGTATCAATCATAGAAGGCATAAGTGCCCTATCCCACTAAGTAGCCATATATAGGTTTACAATTAAAACCATAAAGATAGTATTGGAAAGTTGGATTTCCATCATGATGGCTCCTGATTCGAAAGATCTATAGCGTAGTGCAATACTCCACGCCTTACATCACAGGCATGCGAAAACACCATAATGCACATCCACACTTTTGGGAAATCAAGTATCACTGCGGCTTATGTCCTGGCGAAAGAAAACACCGCTTACTCTATCCCTATATGGGAATCAGGGGAAATGCTCTATCCCTCATCTCGGTTGACCGAATCCATACTTCGAAAACATACTGATCTAACCATCAGTTCACCATCATACCGGGGTGTGAGGCTCGCGAAGTCACGTTACACAAAGCTATGCTAAATAAAGCTGTGCTTTGATCATCATCCACAAGGCTCTGCTTTTCAACAAAAGCCTTGATCAATGCATCTTAGCATGCCACATTGTCAATCCATACCATACCATTGATTTCTGCTAATATATAACCTCTGAGCTCGTACGTCTCAAAGAAGGGTGTTAAGCAAGAGAATAAATTTTCCACCACCAAACAGATATATATTAGCAGAGATCAACGAACAGAACGTAAAAGGAATACAACATCATATATACCATCCATGTACAAGTCCGTTCTGGGTCTGAACAAAACCGGAGGCACCTTACTCTTGTCCCATATGTCCAATAAAGGAGAGAGGCCCTCGCATATCCGAACAATAAACAAGTACGTCTGGACGACCATCACTGTAGCCCCTTCAAGGTAGCTACTCCAATCACAGGCATCAGTAGCAACTCATCCATTCAATGTGAAGATCATCGGTCTTGCACTGTCTTCAATCTCTTCGATTGTTATTCGTCGTATTCATTATCCAGAATGGGTTAAACCTGGTCTTTCGAAATAACTCGCATAATTTATAATCAGGTGATAAAAACACATACTACGCCTCATTCCAATTCAGAATATTCTTTTAAAAAATATTCACATATTTAGGGAAAGGTTCCCATTAATTTTATCAAAGATAAAACCTTTTAAATTTATTATTTTTGGTCTCGAAAATCATTACTTAATGATTATTCGAATTTAAGAAATTATTCTTATCTTTAACTGGGTTAAAGAACTAATGTATTTTAAAACATTGTTCACAATAAACCCAAATCTTCTTCCTTCAAAATGGAATCTACACGGAAATCATAACAGTATATAATCGATATAAATTCCCGTATCAAACTAATAATATAAATGGAATAACGGCAAAGCCTTTTAAATTCCATATATAGTAACAGCCTTCATTCACAAAATGTAACAACCGTATTTTCAATAACCTGTAATGATGAAAATCGAGGCAGAATTTAATTCTAAAATCTGAATCAAGGGAAGCGGGCGATGCCATTGCGTTCGTCTCAGAAAAATACGCGAAATAGAGTCCGAGTTTTCGAAAATCGGAGTCCGTATGACCCGATTAAGGCCCAACGAAGTTTTCAGAAAAATTCAAAGTAAAAACAGATTTCAAATTCAAGTTTGAATTTGAAAAATTAGGTCAGATTGGGCTAGGCGGGAAAGTTCCCGCCACAGCACCCAAGTCGACAGCCCTGTCGACTTGGGAGTCGACTTGGTTGGACCCAAGTCGACAGCCCTGTCGACTTGGCTGTCGACTTGGTCCAGCCGGGCTGTTTAGCCTGGTGCACCATTTAGAGATTGTGTTGAGCTTGGGGGCCAGATTCGGTTTTGAGGGCTTAGATTGGAACTAGGGTTTAATCCTATGGCCTAAAACACTTTCCTAATCTATAAATAAGGCCCTAACCTAACCCTAAATCATCATTAATCAATCCTACAACTAAACTATGGCAAAATCAATCCTCTCATGGCCTCCACTCTCTTCATACAATTCCTAAATAAATTTCTAAGTGATTTTCCATGCATACAAGTGTTTTCAAACTTGTATGAGCATCATTAGCTTGCATTCAAGTCAAGTTTCTATATTTGCATCATAAAGAAAGAGTTTTGATCATTTTGGCTCAAGGGTTTTGCTTGCATTTTGGGTTTATTTGATTTCATAAGGGCTTTCTTATATTTGCTATACTCATTTGAGTCCTCGTAAGCATTGTAAGCCCTATTCTACTTTCATACTTAAACTCTAAAGTTAAATGTATGATATGCAAGTTTGCCATGATATGCAAGTTTACTATGATGTGTTATGCAAGTTCATCAAGTTATGTTATGCAAGTTTGATATGCAAGTTTGTCATATGATATGCAAGTATGTTATGCAAGTTTGATATGCAAGTTTGTCATATGATATGCAAGTATGTTATGCAAGTTGGATATGCAAGTTTGTCATATGATATGCAAGTTATGTTATGCAAGTTGGATATGCAAGTTTGTCATATGACATGCAAGTTATGTTATGCAAGTTTGGGTTGATCCTTTTGTTCATGTTATGTAAGCTTATCTTGGGTTTATGAGCATAAAGCTTCAAGCTTTAGGCTAAAGGTTGCATTTTGGCAACATGTAAGTTATCATATCCCTTATGATAACTTGCATGTGAGGCTAAATGCGAACTTATGGCCATTTCTACATGTCATTTAGCACCATGTATCACCAATATCCCAAGTTTGGTTTTATGCATGCTTTTGAGGCCTAAAAATGTAATATGCAAGTATATGAACATATGTCCATTTCATATGCCACCATGTTGAACTTGTGGCTTCAACACCTTTATGTCATGATTATGCCAAGTTCCCTCTTTCTATCCTTTATGCGTTATTGCGATATGTAAGCGATGGGATTGCGTTTGGGGTTGGGTAAACTTAAAAGACATAAAAACATAAGCTTGGGAATTTACCTATTAAGTTAGGTCTACCCATTGGGAATTTACCTATTAAGTTAGGTCTACCCAATTGCTTGAAAATTTGTAACATGTTTTGGAAACATGATGGACATGACACTTAGAAAAGATAAGAGTGACCAACTCGAGGTTGGGTTGAGTTTGTAGCGTAAACCTACCCGGAACCGACCGGCTTAACTAGTTGCTACAAACAATAGGACCCAATGTGATAAGTTGGTCATGTTGTACCTTGAAACCGAGGTTAGACCAAGTTGTGGTGTAAAGCTACCCGGACCCGCCCGGCTTAACTAGTAACCACAACAAGGTCTAATGTGAGAGGTTAAGGCGCATTAAATTAATTAATGCCTCATGATTAGGGTTACGTCATGGTCCACTTAATACTTAACCAATTTGGGCTTGGTAGATTAATCGGGGTTAAGTCGTGAACTCATCGTTACACTTAACCAAGTTAATCCATGATTAGCAAGAGGGTTAAACCGTACTTAACCCACTAGAAAATCCTAGCAATGGGGGTCCACTCCAGTAGTAATCCCAAGTTTGTATCATCATGACCCTAGGGACTAGGCTAGGGTGGGGGCACGATTACTGGACTTGAGGTAAGTGACCAAAAGCGACGGCATAGTGGTACGCCGGTGTAGTTCCGGGCGGACTTTTGGTCGTGCACATAGTCCGAAGTCGGGGAAAGCATGCACGGGTACCGATAGATCGAGACTGTGCACTCATGTTTATGGTGTCCAGGGGTTGCCACCCTAGGGCTTGATACACCCGACGGGTGACCCTGCACAGTTTGACTACAATTATGTTTAGGTCGTATTGACACCAACACGTGACGAGTTAGGCTTAGGGAGCCGATCGACTAGACCGTTTGGTTGGACCTTGTATTAGGGTCATTTCATGTTATTGGGCCAAAGCTTGGGCCAAGGGATCAATACTTGTTTATTCCAGTCATGTTAGTTTGCTAGTACACCTGTGGTGCAAAACCTTAAACCTGATTATGCGATGACACCTTTATCTACCTTGTTAGTTAATCACCATGCTAGTATGTTGTTATCCTTATGGTCATACCTGCTTCTCATGCCAGTTAACTTTATCAGTTTACATTGATTGTAGTAGGGCTTACTCAGTCTTTTTGACTGACCTGTTTTCTTTCGCCTCTTTTCTTCTGTCCCCCCCCCCCCCCCCCCGGTTCTCAGGGAGGGAATATTGGAGCTTAGCTGGATTTCTGATCGCTTGCTTGTGGGATTTTAGCTCATGTACGGTCTTGACATGAAGCTAGCTATGGTTATCACTTATTTTGGGGATAGTACATATGTATTTTAGTTTTTCAGTAATGTTGTTTTTATCTAGACTTGTGTATTTGGAAAGTTAACATTATGATGCACCAGACTTATTTTGAAATGGTTTGAAAATCTTCCGCTGTTTTATCTATGTTATTTACTTTGTTTACATATATACATATGTTCTTGTTCTGCCTTGATATATCATTATGCATGTTTACCTGGTTCAAACGCCCCTCCAAAGTCAGAGTGCTTGCAAGAGTCACCCTGGCGGAGGCGGGGTGTTACATTTGGTATCAGAGCATATGGTTTACGAGAAGGAACAAAAAGGTTTTTAGAAAACTTTTTGGAAAACTATTTTCAAAACCAAGTATAAAGTATTTTCCAAGGAAAAGTCTAGTTTATTTTAAAGGCTATTCCCCAAAAAGCCATTAGCAAAATTCCTTCGTTTTTCTCCATTCTGAATCTGTCTTTTTCTTCATTTTCAGTATGGCCGATAACTTTGCTATTCCGGACGGAGTACACGTACCTATTTGGTATAGGAGACTTTTGGAGGCTAGGGCGACCGAAGCCGGCCCCGTAGATGTCCCTCCTCCTCCTCCCCCAGTAGTTAATGTTCCTCCTCCTCCTCCGGTAGTTAATGTTCCTCCTCCACCTGTCGCTGAGGTTCCTCTTCCTCCTCCCCCTCAGCATCCTCAAGCTGACTTCGCAAAGACTTGCAAAGATTTCAAAGCAATGGGTGGCAAGAATTTTCAAGGCACTGAGACTTTTGTAGAGGCCAGAAATTGGTTGAAAGAGATCGAGGATTTATTTGCTATCTTTGGGTTAGATGATCAGAGGAAGATCTTGTTGGCGGTTTGGCTTATGAAGGATGAAGCCCCTTATTGGTGGGAAGTCACCAATGGTACTAGGCCTGTTGAGACTTGGGCCGATTTTAGGGCAAGGTTCATGCTTAAGTTCGTATTTTCTACTGAGGAGAATCTGCAAATGGAGAGGTTCATAACTTTGAGACAAGGAGATATGTCTGTCAAAGAGTATGTGAACAAGTTCAATCAGTTAGCTCGTTTTGGCTTGGATATGGTGAATACTCCTCAGAAGAAGGCTCTTCGTTTTGCTAGAGGATTGAATGAGCCGTTGCAGGGACTGTCTATGTCACATATTCCCCATGGGGCCACGTTTGAGAGTTTGGTTGATATGGCGTTACTTCAGGGAGATGTCAAGAAAGAGGTCAAGATGAATGATACTCAAGCCAAGAAGATTGATTCCCAGTGGAAAGGAAATCAGGGTAATCCAAGTGGTCAGAGCAGTCAAGGCAATCAGAACAAGAACAAGAGTCAAGGCAATAAGGGGAACAACAACAAGGGCAATAACAACAAGGGGAAGTGCCATTATTGCGGTTCATTTGGGCATCTTGTTAAGGATTGCAAGAAGAGGAAAAGGAAGAATGGTGAATGCTTTTTCTGCGGTGAGACTGGACATTTCAGTAAGGATTGCCCGAAGAAGCAAGGGCAAGGCCAGGGTCAGACTCAGCGTGCTGGACCTTCAGGAGGGCAAGTTCATGCTCTCAATGTCGCTCCAGTTCCCGATCGAGGTAGTATTTCTGTTGAGAGCCTTGTATATATTTCTGATTTTCCAGTTCGTACCTTGTTTTATTCTGGTTCATCGCATAGCTTTATCTCATCTGATCTTGTTGATAGTTTGCACCTTAGTACTAGCTTGGTAGATGATCCCGTCTGTGTCTCAAATCCTATTGGGGGTTCCGCCCATTTGTCTATGATATGTGGGGATTTGAGGATCTCTATACTGAGTGTAGAGTTCTTGTGCAGTGCTTATGTTCTTGGTTTTAGGGGATACGGATTGATATTGGGCATGGATTGGCTGTCCAGATATGGGGCCATTCTTGATTGTGAGCATAGGGTTGTGAGGCTCGTGACTCGCCTCGGAAATACCCTAGAAATTTCTTGTAATCCGAGAGGTCCCGTCATGTTGTGCTATCTTGAATCACTCGACTCGTCAATGGAAACTCTTCAGTCTGTGAGAGTGGTTCGAGAGTATCCGGATGTTTTCGATGAAGTTAGGAGGTTACCCCCTAAGCGAGAGATTGATTTCCGCATTTATCTGGTGGATAATGCAAAGTCGGTTTCTTTGCCCGTTCGGCACATGGCTCCACGTGAAAGGCGGGAGCTAAGTAAGCAAGTGAAAGAGTTGCTTGAGAAGAACTTCATTATACGAAGTATATCTGAATGGGGAGCGCCTGTGGTATTTGCTACCAAGGCAGATGGTTCTCTCCGACTTTGTGTTGACTATCGAGAGTTGAATAAGCTGACTAAGAAGAACAGACACCCGTTACCGAGGATTGATGATCTCTTTGACCAGCTTGTCGGTGCTTCTGTTTTCTCTCAGCTTGATCTTGCTACTGGATTCCATCAGCTCAGGGTAGCTGAAGATAGTATAGACAAGACTGCGTTCAGAACTCCAGATGGATTCTTCGAATGGCTTGTCATGCCGTTCGGCTTGACTAATGCACCCGCATATTTCGTGGACTTGATGAGTAGGGTGTTTAGGGAGTTCTTGAACAAGTTTGTCGTGGTCTTCGTAGATGATATTCTGATCTTCTCTAAGGATGAGGAAGAGCACGCAAGGCATCTCGTGGAGGTGATGGATACGCTTAGAGCGCATCAGTTGAAGGCCAAGTTCTCCAAGTGTCACTTTTGGAGAAGGGAAGTTAGATTCCTTGGGCATATAGTATCTAAGCAAGGCTTAGCGGTGGATCCCGCTAAGGTAGTTGCAGTTCAGGATTGGAAGACTCCAAGGAATGCAACCGAAGTGAGAAGTTTTCTAGGTCTTGCAGGCTTTTACCAGAAGTTCATCAAGGACTTCGCGAAGATTTCCGCTCCTCTCACTAAATTGACGAAGAAGAATTTAGTTTTTGCTTGGAGCATAGAATGCGAGCTTGCTTTTCAGAAGCTCAAGAGAGCCCTCACATCAGCACCTGTTCTAGCTTTGCCCGATGTAGGGAAGTTATTTACAGTATACACCGATGCATGTGGCACGGGGTTAGGAGCCGTTCTTATGCAAGAAGGAAGGGTGATAAGCTTTGGCGGTAGACAACTCAAAGTACATGAGAAGAATTATCCCACTCATGACTTAGAGTTGGCGGCAATAGTATATGCACTCAAGGCTTGGCGCCATTATCTTCTGGGAGAAAGATTTGAGCTTTATACTGATCACAAGTCATTGAAGTATCTCTTTTCTCAGAAGGATCTGAATCTGAGGCAACAAAGATGGATGGAATTCTTGGCGTCCTACGATTTTGAGATAGCTTATACCCCTGGCAAGGGGAATGTGGTAGCAGACGCATTGAGTAGAAGAAGGTTGACCCTAAGTCCTCTATTCGTTGAGATGAAGAATTTAGAGTATGTGGCAACCTTTGATTTCTCTTTGGCGGTTGAGTCGATGACCGGTTCTTTAGCATCTCTGGAACTCAGACCTACCCTTCTTGATCAAGTTGGGGCTTCGCAGAGAGAAGACCCTCAGATAGTTGAGATTATGGATAAGCTGATTCGAGGAGAGGCGTCTAGTCATCTCGCTCGATATTCTATTGATGACAAGGGTTGGCTAAGGAGAGACGGAAGGTTATGTGTTCCAATGGTAGAAGATTTAGTAAGAAAAGTTCTGGAAGAAGCGCATCGCTCTAAGTTGACTATACATCCAGGCGGAGATAAGATGCATAAAGATATGAAGCACATTTTCTTTTGGCCTGGGATGAAGAAGGATGTGGCAGAGTTTGTCTCTAGATGTATCATTTGCCAGCAAGTTAAGGCCGAGTCAAAGAAGCCCGGTGGGCTATTGCATCCTCTAGACGTGCCACTTTGGAAGTGGGAGAGTATTTCCATGGATTTTATCGATGGGCTACCAAGGTCAAGGAAAGGGAATACGAGCATTTGGGTTATTGTGGATAGACTTACGAAGAGTGCTCATTTCATTCCGGTGAAGAGCAAGAGGACCGCATCTTGGCTAGCGTCTGTCTATCTTCGTGAGATTGTGAGACTACATGGAGTCCCTTCTAGTATAGTCAGTGACCGTGACCCAATCTTTACAAGTCAGTTCTGGAATAGCTTGCAAGAAGCTATGGGCACGAGGTTGAATCTAAGTATGGCTTATCACCCATAGACGGATGGTCAAACCGAAAGGGTGAATAGGGTACTCGAGGATCTGTTGAGGCTTTGTATTCTGGACTTTGGTGGTACTTGGGAAGACCATCTTCCTCTTGTTGAGTTTGCATATAATAACAGTTATCAGGCAAGCATAGGGATGGCACCATTTGAAGCTTTATATGGGAGGCCGTGCAAGTCGCCTACATGTTGGTGGGAGACTACAGATAAGCTTATACTTGGGCCTGATCTGATCAGAGATACATCCGAGAAGGTCGAGTTGATTCGGAGACGGATGAAAGCGGCCCAAGACCGACAGAAATCCTATGCTGATAAGCGAAGAACTGATTTGGAGTTTGATGTTGGGGATATAGTTTTCGTGAAGGTTTCTCCTTTGCGGAATGTGGTCCGATTCGGAGCCGTTGGGAAGTTAGCACCGAGGTTTGTTGGACCATTCCCTATTACAGAGAGGATCGGGCAGATGGCTTATAGAGTGAAGTTGCCCGAGAAGCTTGTCGAAGTACACGATGTTTTTCACGTCTCGCATCTCCGGAAGTGTTTACATGAATCAGCAGAGGTTGTTGAGCCAAGTGTTCTGAAAGATGTGGAAGTGGAGAAAGAGGCTACCTTGAGGAGAGATCTGATTCGTATCTTGGGGACGGAGACCAAGAAGCTAAGGAATCGAGAGGTCAAGTTGGTGAAGGTTCAATGGGGTGAAGCCGAAGAAGACGCAACTTGGGAAACCGAGGAGAAGATGCGTGGGCTTTATCCATTTCTTTTTTAGGGTACACTCTCAATCTCTTTTCTTTGTTAGCATATCTTTCTCTTTGCTATCCATGTTTATCTAGTTTATCGTGTTAATCTTGTCATGAGAACCTTAGGTAGAAACCCTTTGGATGAAACATGTGTTTGAAACATGTTATGCTTGGTGGTTGCAAGTGGTTGCAAGTGTTTGCAAGTGGTTACTCGTGGATGCATTATACATGTTAGGCACTAGATCGGCTCACACACTCCTCATATTGCATATGCATGAGTGTTTATGCTTATTCATAGATGAAAATTTTTGTGTTATCACATGGATGATGCATATGGATGTATGTGATGTGCACACATATAGATGTTATACATTATGTTAGGAATTGCATACATATGGATTCATTTCACTAACATAATTTGCATTGAGGGTATTTGCATTAGATAAGGACATATACACACACCTTTGCATATGTTCATACAACATTTAGAATCTTGTAAGGACAATGATTGCTCGTGGATGATGTTTTGAGTAGATGGATGATTGGATGGTAGGATACGTTCTTCCTAACTTGAAGATTTCGGGGACGAAATCCTTTAAGGAGGGGAGAATGTAACAACCCGTATTTTCAATAACCTGTAATGATGTAAATCGAGGCAGAATTTAATTCTAAAATCTGAATCAAGGGAAGCGGGCTATGCCATTGCGTTCGTCTCGGAAAAATACGCGAAATAGAGTCCGAGTTTTCGAAAATCGGAGTCCGTATGACCCGATTAAGGCCCAACGAAGTTTTCAGAAAAATTCAAAGTAAAAACAGATTTCAAATTCAAGTTTGAATTTGAAAAATTAGGTCAGATTGGGCTAGGCGGGAAAGTTCCCGCCACAGCACCCAAGTCGACAGCCCTGTCGACTTGGGAGTCGACTTGGTTGGACCCAAGTCGACAGCCCTGTCGACTTGGCTGTCGACTTGGTCCAGCCGGGCTGTTTAGCCTGGTGCACCATTTAGAGATTGTGTTGAGCTTGGGGGCCAGATTCGGTTTTGAGGGCTGAGATTGGAACTAAGGTTTAATCCTATGGCCTAAAACACTTGCCTAATCTATAAATAAGGCCCTAACCTAACCCTAAATCATCATTAATCAATCCTACAACTAAACTATGGCAAAATCAATCCTCTCATGGCCTCCACTCTCTTCATACAATTCCTAAATAAATTTCTAAGTGATTTTCCATGCATACAAGTGTTTTCAAACTTGTATGAGCATCATTAGCTTGCATTCAAGTCAAGTTTCTATATTTGCATCATAAAGAAAGAGTTTTGATCATTTTGGCTCAAGGGTTTTGCTTGCATTGTGGGTTTATTTGATTTCATAAGGGCTTTCTTATATTTGCTATACTCATTTGAGTCCTCATAAGCATTATAAGCCCTATTCTACTTTCATACTTAAACTCTAAAGTTAAATGTATGATATGTAAGTTTGCCATGATATGCAAGTTTACTATGATGTGTTATGCAAGTTCATCAAGTTATGTTATGCAAGTTTGATATGCAAGTTTGTCATATGATATGCAAGTATGTTATGCAAGTTTGATATGCAAGTTTGTCATATGATATGCAAGTATGTTATGCAAGTTGGATATGCAAGTTTGTCATATGATATGCAAGTTATGTTATGCAAGTTGGATACGCAAGTTTGTCATATGATATGCAAGTTATGTTATGCAAGTTTGGGTTGATCCTTTTGTTCATGTTATCATGTTATGTAAGCTTATCTTGGGTTTATGAGCATAAAGCTTCAAGCTTTAGGCTAAAGGTTGCATTTTGGCAACATGTAAGTTATCATATCCCTTATGATAACTTGCATGTGAGGCTAAATGCGAACTTATGGCCATTTCTACATGTCATTTAGCACCATGTATCACCAATATGCCAAGTTTGGTTTTATGCATGCTTTTGAGGCCTAAAAATGTAATATGCAAGTATATGAACATATGTACATTTCATATGCCACCATGTTGAACTTGTGGCTTCAACACCTTTATGTCATGATTATGCCAAGTTCCCTCCTTCTATCCTTTATGCGCTATTGCGATATGTAAGCGATGGGATTGCGTTTGGGGTTGGGTAAACTTAAAAGACATAAAAACATAATCTTGGGAATTTACCTATTAAGTTAGGTCTACCCATTGGGAATTTACCTATTAAGTTAGGTCTACCCAATTGCTTGAAAATTTGTAACATGTTTTGGAAACATGATGGACATGACACTTAGAAAAGAGAAGAGTGACCAACTCGAGGTTGGGTTGAGTTTGTAGCGTAAACCTACCTGGAACCGACCTGCTTAACTAGTTGCTACAAACAATAGGACCCAATGTGAGAAGTTGGTCATGTTGTACCTTGAACCCGAGGTTAGACCAAGTTGTGGTGTAAAGCTACCCGGACCCGCCCGGCTTAACTAGTAACCACAACAAGGTCTAATGTGAGAGGTTAAGGCGCATTAAATTAATTAATGCCTCATGATTAGGGTTAAGTCATGGTCCACTTAATACTTAACCAATTTGGGCTTGGTAGATTAATCGGGGTTAAGTCGTGAACTCATCGTTACACTTAACCAAGTTAATCCATGATTAGCAAGAGGGTTAAACCGTACTTAACCCACTAGAAAATCCTAGCAATGGGGGTCCACTCCAGCAGTAATCCCAAGTTTGTATCATCATGACCCTAGGGACTAGGCTAGGGTGGGGGCACGATTACTGGACTTGAGGTAAGTGACCAAAAGCGACGGCAGAGTGGTACGCCGGTGTAGTTCCGGGCGGACTTTTGGTCGTGCACATAGTCCGAAGCCGGGGAAAGCATGCACGGGTACCAATAGATCGAGACTGTGCACTCATGTTTATGGTGTCCAGGGGTTGCCACCCTAGGGCTTGATACACCCGACGGGAGACCCTGCACAGTCTGACTACAATTATGTTTAGTCCGTATTGACACCAACACGTGACGAGTTAGGCTTAGGGAGCCGATCGACTAGACCGTTTGGTTGGACCTTGTATTAGGGTCATTTCATGTTATTGGGCCAAAGCTTGGGCCAAGGGATCAATACTTGTTTATTCCAGTCATGTTAGTTTGCTAGTACACCTGTGGTGCAAAACCTTAAATCTGATTATGCGATGACACCTTTATCTACCTTGTTAGTTAATCACCATGCTAGTATGTTGTTATCCTTATGATCATACCTGCTTCTCATGCCAGTTAACTTTATCAGTTTACATTGATTGTAGTAGGGCTTACTCAGTTTTTTTGACTGACCTGTTTTCTTTCGCCTCTTTTCTTCTGTTCCCCCCCTCCCCCCAGGTTCTCAGGGAGGGAATATTGGAGCTTAGCTGGATTTCTGATCGCTTGCTTGTGGGATTTTAGCTCATGTACGGTCTTGACATGAAGCTAGCTATGGTTATCACTTATTTTGGGGATAGTACTTATGTATTTCAGTTTTTCAGTAATGTTGTTTTTATCTAGATTTGTGTATTTGGAAAGTTAACATTATGATGTACCAGACTTATTTTGAAATGGTTTGAAAATCTTCCGTTGTTTTACCTATGTTATTTACTCTGTTTACATATATACATATGTTCTTGTTCTGCCTTGATATATCATTATGCATGTTTACCTGGTTCAAACGCCCCTCCAAAGTCAGAGTGCTTGCAAGAGTCACCCTGGCGGAGGCGGGGTGTTACACAAAAGCTCATCTTGATTATTACCAAATCGAATTCCATTCAATTCCAATTTAATATATTAAATTGGAAAACTTTACTTTGGAAAATTCCCATTTAAATCTTAATAAAAGATTTATAAATTCCAAATTATTTAGTCATTGTTAATTGGGTTAAAGAAAAAAATGTTATTTAAAACATTGTTCACGGTAAACCCAAAAATCCAATTCTTTTATTCAATTCCAATTATATTAATTAATTGGTAAAGTTTCCTAAATCTTAATTAAAAGATTTATTCTAAACTGAGTTTAAAGAATAGTGTTAATAAAGACAACATTCACGATAAACCCAAAATCTCATTTAATATTAAATGTAAGGTTGTGAATAAAAATTATATTGGCTTATATTCAATATCAAATTCTGGAACCAACAAATATTGTATTGGGAATAACGATATATATATATATATACATATATATATCTTCCAAATTCCCTATAACAATATCTGTATAATCACGGAATCCAATATCGAAATATTCCGAAGATAATTTCCATTTAAACCCATTCCAATATATAAAAATATATATTGGAATGTTCAGGTTATTTTAAAACCAGTTTCAAATCTAATTTATTTATTTCTAAAAATAATTAAATTATTATTCTAGTTAATAACTAGTTCATTTTGATAAAAATATATTTTTATCTTTATAAAACTGGAAATTTTCAACAAAAATCTTTCCAAACCATTTATTATGATTTTATATAATTTTTCCATGTTTTTGGTAATTTTATTATCGCCCGTACAGTCGGTTTCCAATAACGGCCACCGAACTGCATCCATAGCGACCTTTTCTGGAATTGATTTGGACATATCTCCAAATATAACCGTTAGATTTCAAATCTCTTATATTCATTGGAAACCTCTTTTCGATACGAACTCAATGGTTCCAGTTTTAGGAGAATCCGACGGTCGGATCTCCCGTAATGTCAATTTGAAGTTAGTGGTCGAAATTTGCAAACGGTCGCTGCGCGGCGCGTTCTATTCAGGCCATTATATGTATAATATATATTATATATTTCATTGATTTCCATTTAAAATGTATTTTATAAATTATTTATAAATTCATTTTAAAATGATTTCAACTTCATTTTCAATCTTATATCAAAATTGAATATTCCATATCTTTGTCATACTAAAATGATAATATTTCCTACTTTGCTATCATGTAAATGATTTACATTTAATGATTTTATAATACAATAACAATGTAATTTCGTGGTTTAAACATTTTATTTGAAATATTGAATATTTTAAATCATTCCTACATACGCAATAAAAATGTATATTTTTATTATTAACATATTCTATTTCAAACATTGAATATTTTTAACGATTTAAACATACAATAAAAATGCAATTTTTATTGTAAAAACATTATCTTTTAAGCATGAAACTTTTTGATGATTCAACAGTACAATAAAAATGTAATTTTGTTTGTGATAACATATTCTTTTAAATATGATTCATTTTAATGAATCAACAGTACAATAAAAATGTGAATTTTATTATCTAATTATTTTCTTCAACCATGCATCTTTTTAACTTCACTTACATGTTAAAGGTTACATTTTTAAGTGAACAAAATCATATTTTTAACATATGATTATTGTTATATTAACATCGTTAACATGTTAATAACAATATTTTAATCTAACCTTCATACAATAAAAATGTAAAATTTTATTGTAATATATTTTTGTTTCAAACAATGTATATTTTATATCATTCTAATAATGATAATATTTTCAAAATATCGGATTTTGAAATCACTTTTCATTACAAAATGAATAAAATCGATATAAATATCATTCGTTTTAAAATGGCGTTCAACTACTTATCACGACTTCACATTTCAATAATTACTAAATATTGTTTTAAAATATTCTTTATTTTCCAAATTGAAATGAGACCCAATCAATTACCATATAGTGTTATTTATATGGATTTCATACATCGCATGTACACAACAATAATGATAAACAATCGTTTAAAATTCATACAACATCCAGATTGCAGTTTACAACTGTGTGAGCATTAAAATAAATAAATAGCGCTCATCACAGACTGCCAATCCATCGATTGACATACAACTAAATACTGGGAATAATGTATGTCAAATATCATCCCAATACCCCTGTGGGGTTTTCAAACAACAAGTTTATTTATTTGTGCAGTTGGGCGATGTGTGAAATTTATCATCCCAATCGCTAATAGATAAATGGGTGTACATAAACAAATCATTCGATTTGTAAATGAATATTTTATTGATTCACATACACAATAAAAATATGATTTTTATTGTATTAGTATATTTTATTAAACATGAACATTTTATTATTAACGTCGCTAACATGACAATGTTTTAATCTAATCTACATACACAATACAAATTGTATATTTTATTGTTAACTTATTTTAGTTCAATTAATGAATGTTTTTAATGATTTAAAACATGCAATAAAGGTGTGATTTTTATTGTAAAAATCCTTATCTTTTAAACACAAATATTTTATTTTATTTTCTTTACTAACGTGATAAAGATGACACTTTTATCAACAAAACATATATTGACAAATATTTCTTTTATTGGTCTATACATACAATAAAAATATGATTTTTATTGTCAAAACATTTTATTTTAAAATTGAATCTTTTTAATGATTCATTCATATAGTAAAAATGTAATTTTTATTATATAAACATTTTATTTTCAAACTTGAATCTTTTTAATATTCATACTAACATTTAAATGTAAATTTTTTATGTAAACACAATTTTATTATTGTTGAGTCTTTTTATATGATTCATCTTACATTAAAATGCACTTTTTAATGTAAAACAATTTTACCATATTTGAATTTTTTTACATGATTTAGCCATGCATTGAAATGTAATTTTTAATGTAAACACTTTAACAAGTTTGAATCTTTTTACTTGATTCAGCCATATGTTTAAAAAGGTAATTTCAATGTTAAAAACATTTTTATCAAATTTGAATCTTTCATACCTTATTAATGTGATTTTATATGTTAACAAATTTTTATTCAAACTTGCATATTTTTGATGATTCTCCTTACATTAAAAAAATGTAATTTTTATATGTTAACACATTTTAATTCAAACTTGAATATTTTCAAAGAATTAAACATACTGTAAAAATGTAATTCTTATTGTTCAATCATTTAATTCCAAGAAATGAATATTCTTCATTATTTCTTATATACAATAAAAAAATGTAAATTTTTATTGTTTAAACATTTTATTTTCATTTCATGACATAATATATATATATATATATTATAAATGATTTTTATATAAAACAGTATCAAACAATAACAATCCAAATCACAATCCAAACAAACAATCATGGTTTGTGCAATCAATGGTGTCGGGTGCTGCTAAGCACCATCTACATCCTCGTATAAATTTAACTGGAAAAAAATTAGAGTGAAAGGAGTTCTCACAGTGGTCTGTTTTGAAATCGTTGAACAACGATTGTTTTAATAAAATTAAACCGGTGTTTAATTTTATTAAAAATCCAAATGGTATCTGTTTTAGATCTGATCTACTCCGTAGTGTTCTCCAAGACGGTTCCAACGCATTTCGTTTTGCGAAATTCTTGTCACATTTGGCAAAGATATAGCAGTTTAAAGTTAACACAATTTTATTTGATTTATAAACAAATTCTTTAATCATTTTTAATTATATTACTTAACCTTAATTAAATATTAGCCCGTCGTTTACTTCTTCCTCTTCACGCCGCACAAAGCTCCATCCCCCAATCTGAAATTGCAGTGCCCTAGGGCCCACCAGAAATAGATCTACCTCCACCACATCATCCGGCTACACCCACTCCACCCACGCCTAAGTCTGCGTCGATCTCTCCGCCTCCAGATGCTCGAAAAACGGGCTGATACACGCTGGCTTTGAGATGGGAATTCGAGCAAGTTCCAACATTGTAACAACCCGAAAAATCTGAGCCAGTTTAAAAATTTTAAATTGGCTATTTTAGTGGATTGTAAATATTTAAAATAAATATTTTAAATAATAACAATGAAAAGTGTGTTTGAAACGATGTTTGAAAATAAATATAATTAATTAAAATTATAAACAAGGCGTGAAATGTCGCGGCAGTTTCAAAATTGAAATTCAAACTTTGACTGACTATACGGGGTGCAAAATAAAACGGATTTTAGTGAAACCAAAAACATTTAAATCTGTTAGTGAATATCTTTCTAACAAATCTGAAAAATCGAAGTTTCATGGCGGGAGTCAAAAGTTATGGCCAAATGAATTTTCAGAAAGGTCGCTATAGAGAATATATCGCCCTTGAAAATAGAAATTTTGCAAACGACCTCAGAATTCGACGAAACAACTTTTGTTGGATCCGGCAAGTCAAATTATTGCTAGGTCTCAAATTCCATAATTTTTGAAGTTAATATGTCAGCGTGGCGAAGGAAAATGTGTTTGGTCAATTTCAGTTAAATTGGATCGACCAGAAAATGGCCATTTTTCAAACGGTCTCAGAATTCGACGAGACTAGTTTTGTTGGGACTGTATCGTCAAAACATAGCTAGATTTGTTTTTCTGTAATTTTCAGGATCAGTATGTGGCCCTGGCAAATTGAAATGTACGTTCAAATCGAATAGTGAATGTGTTATATTTTAATTTGAAGGAAAACTGACTGAAACAGTCAAATGGGCCAACGAAAAATATCCCATTGTGTTCAGAATGGGGTTATTTTGCTAGGGGCGACAGTCGTTGGGTTTGAATTGGTGCTCATATGGAGAAAGGGGTATTTTTGAATTTAAAGAATTAAATAAATATAAAAAAAGAGGGCCAATCATAATCTTCAATTTCAATTCTCTCTCCCCGATACCATCAGCTACGCATGACGGAAACATCTCAAGGCCTTCTCTCTTCAAAATCTCCCAATCCACTTCACGAAATCCACTACCGCTGTTATGGATTTTGTAGTACTCTTCAAGATCTACACATCCATATAGAATTTGTGATTTATCGTCTCGTATTTTGTGAGAATCGCGCCTCCAAAGTTCCGGAGTTCATCCAGCCGCCGCCGTGTCAGTTCGCCGTCGAACTGAGCAACTTCCCCTGGCGCCAGAGCACCCCTCCAAGCTCTTCGACGAGGTATGGTCGGATCATCACCACGCCACATGGATTTGAAGATAAGTGGGACCTAGTTTTGAATATCGAAACTGAGGTAGTGGCTGATGGATATTCAAACTGTTTTAACGCTTTAAAGTGTCACGAAAGTCGATTAACTTCCAAAAATCGTATCTTTCCTTTTGTGGTTGAAATCCAGTGAAACAAGAGACACCGGGACCGTTATGTCTTCTACATTCTAGAAGAGACCGCATATTTTTCTGAGCCTTCTGCAATTTTTGGTGGAGTGGAACCCAATGTGAGATTTCTAATTTATAAACGATATGGAAAACAACGATGTATAAATTATATAGTCGATGTATGAGTTATATAAGCGTTGTACACATCATGTATAAGCATTGTATAAGTTGTATGTTCGATGTATAAGTTATATATGCGTTGTAAATATTATATATGCATTGAAATAAATTGAAATGATATTTAAATGAAATCGAAATATAGTTATATACGTAAATCTATATATATATATACATGTATATGTATATATTCCCCTCGTCCACAGACCATGGATGATATATATTGGTTGTGATATTGTTTGGATTATTGGTTGGTGTGAAATTTGGTGAATATCATGAATGGTTGATTTGAAAAGATTGATTGTGGTTGAAATCCCAACATGATTAGTATATGGGAAAATTCGTCTGCGTACGAACTAGATATTGAAAATCCCCATTGTCAAAAACCGCGAGGTTTTAAGATAGAGCGAGGAGCCGTACTAGGGACGGTGCCGGTTTTAACTACCCTGCTGTTATGCTGCTGAAATTTTCAATAATATTCATGTGTTAGAATTATTTTCATGTGTTGAAACTATATTCATGTGTTGGATAGAAATCCATGTATTGAATAGAAATTCATGTGTTGAATAGAAATTCATGTGTTGAGTGAAGTTCATGTGTTGAATAAATTCTTTGAAAGATAAAAATCACATTTTTATTATATATATAGACTATATAAAATATTAGTATTTTAAATAAATTGTTTTAACACCAAATATAACATTTTTACCTTATGTATGAACTATATAAAATAATCGTGTTTTGAAGTAAATTGTTTTACAATAAAAATCACATTTTTATTATATGTATAAACTTTAGAAAATATTCCTGTGTTGAATAAAGGACTAAAACAATAAAAATCATATTTTTATCATATGTGTGAAGTCAAAAACATTCATGTGTTTAATATATAGATTGAACAATAAAATCTACATTTTTATTGTGAATATGAAGTGCTAAAAATATTCATGTGTTGAATAAATATTTTTGATGATAAAAATATCATTTTTATCAAATATAAGAAGTGAATATAGTTTTGAAATCGAAGAATGAATTATATTTATATAAATATAATTAAAATATAGTGAATAACGAAGCTGCAGTTTGTGTTTTGAAACCGTGATTTAAACCATTGTACCGGGAGATCCGACCATCGGATTTTCCCGAAACCGAAACCGTTGGGTTCGCCTTGGAAATATCTTTCCAACGACACCCACTTTGTGAAAATCCAACAGTTGGATTGTCTGGAATGTTTAATTCAAATCTGAAGAAAAATAGCACCGGAATCGATTATATTTATTTATTTATATATATATATATATATATATATATATATATATATAAATTAAATCGAATAACGACGCTGCAGTTCGTATTTTGAAATCGTAACTTCAAACGATTGTACCGGGAGATCCGACCGTTGGATTTTCCCAGAACTGAAACCGTTGGATTCGTTTTGAAAAGATCTTTCTAATGATATAAAATTTGTGAGGATCCAACGGTTAGATTTTCAGATATGTATAAATCAAATATGAAGAAAAACAGCGCCACGGCCGCGTTATGGCCTGAAGCGTCGTTTGAATGAATTGGCTATTTTTTAATAAACAAAAATAGCGATAAATCGTGATAAAATATTATAAACGATATGGAATGGAAATAAACTGAATTTGCTCGGTTTATGTGATATTTGATGGTTGAATGTGTTTGGCGTGAAAATTACATTAAAGAATAGAATTAGTGATATCGAATAATTTAACCATTGAAGTGAATTGATTTGAAATTCTAAATATATGTGAATTATTTGAAAAGGACGAGTTGATTCTCATTTCAAATAATTGATCGACGAGTGAAATTCAAAGATATGAAGATGGTGCAAGACCGATGATCTTCATGTCGAATGGAGGGGTGCTACTGATGCTCATGATAGGAGTAGCTACTTTGAAGGGGCTGAAGTAGTAGCCGTCCGGACGTACTTGTTGATTGTACGGATATGCGAGGTATTGAGTGCCTCCGGTTTCGTTCTGACCCAGAACGAACTTGTAAATGGACTGTGTGTCTGACATTGGATTTTGTTCTGTGCTGATTGATCTCTATTAAATGTATATCTGTTTGGCGGCGGAGAATTTATTCTCTTGGTTAACGCCCTTCTCTGAGACGTACGATCTCAGAGGTTATATATCGATAGAAATCAGTTGCATGGAGTGAATTTCATGCGTGGTATGCCTAAGTGGCAGATGATCAAGGCTTCTGTTGAAAAGCAAAGTCTCGTGGTTGATGATCAAAGCACGGCCTGTGTGGCATAGCTTATATAGCGTTGTTTCGCAAGCCTCACACCCCGGTATGAGCCAAAAACGGGAGAAGGACATCAGGGAGGACATGTGTTTCCTTCCATCTAGGAGTGGTACTTTGGGTTATGCACGCCCGGGTATTTTACTTATGTGGATGATGGAAAGCGAGGCCTCAGTTGCTTCGGTCTCTTTGAGCCGATGGTGTGGTCGGATATGACCAGTGACGCCCCATAGGGCGGGGAAACGCAGTGTTCAGGAATTTTAATCCACATCGGTAGACCGGCCCTGATGATCCAAGGGCCCACCTGAGTCTGGGTCCTGAGGGGCGGGCTAGAGCATCTCGAATTCGGTAAGGACTATCTTTTGCTTTGGTTCATGACGGAAATCCAATTTCCAAGTACGACACCGTGCAGTTTTGATTATATATATATATATATATATATATATATATATATATATATATATGGCGACATGATATGTGGTACCCATGCCGTCTATGATTAATACTTATGATTTGAAATTGGTTTTGAAACATATAAACACTAGTAATTATATCAAATGCTTTTGTTTTATTCGTATCAAGCATATTTTGGCCATTATAAGGTAAAACTCTATCCTCCGGTTTGTGTTGCATTGTGTGATGGGAACTGAGTCTTATAGTGGCTTCATTTTTATAAAAAGTATTGCGATGTTTAAAAGATGTACTTGTTTTAAAGCACCGGCAATTCAATGGAGTAAACCCATTCCGCGAAAGTGGTGTGCTCCTGTGATTGGCCATATTATAAATATGTTAAGTAGATTTCTCATACCAGTCCCATGCATGACTCGTAGTTTGTTTCACTTGCAAACTCGAGTGCCCTTATTTCTACACGGGCAGCCTTGTATTCAGGTTTTTGCAGGCTCTTTCTGGATAGCTGGAGCTAAAGATGGGTTCTATCATTTATCTCTTTTTATGCTGTTCAGTTCGTATTGTACATATTATGTTCTGTTTTCCGCTGTAGACATTTATGTATAGCTAAACTATATTTTGTACTAAGTATGATCATGTATACTGTATAACTCCGATGATTATATTTATCCAGTGTATTCTATTGTACATTATCTGGTGTATTTATTTATTTCTATTCTGTCGTTATCTGTTTATGTGTTATATTCCAAAGATTACCCTTGCCACTGTCTTACGGGGTTTGGGGTCGTCACAAACACAAAATCAGATCATAGCCGTTGGGTTTATAGATCTTGGAAGGATCTACCATATTGGTTCAGGAAGTTTCAAAATTTATTTCTTGGATTAAGGGAAAATTTGCTGCAAAATCTTGGCAATATCAATCATGGAAATTTATGAACGACGGTTGTATTTGGGAATAGGGTTTCTGGGAAATACCGTGTATTTATACACGTATTTTTATTTATTTAATCCCATTTAATTTCAATATAACTCCTGTATCGTTCCGAACTCCAAATCAAACCCAACGAGTGTCACCCCTAGCTAATAACCCCCGTCCTGGACACAATGGAATATGTTTCGTAACCCAATTCTATCGTTTGATAGATTTTTATCAAAAACAAAATATAAATCAATATATATTGAATTTAAATGTACATTTTAATTTATCGGAGTCACATACTGACTCTAAAAATTACATAAAAGTTATATCTAGCTTTGTTTTGACGATACGGTCCTAACAAAACTAATTTCATCGAATTTGGAGGCCGTTTAAAAAATGGCCATTTTCTGGTCGATCCATTTAAAATTTAAACTGTCAAAATACATTTAAATTTACTGTGCTCACATTTTAATTCCAAAAATTATGAAATTTGGAATCTAACAATAATTTGACATTCTGGATCCAACAAAAGTTGTTTCGTCAAAAACGGAGGTCGTTTGCAAAATGGCTATATTATATATATATATATATATATATATATATATAAATTCCATAGCGACTATTTCAAATTTTAAACTGGGCATAACTTTCAATTCCCTCTATGAAATTTCAATTTTTCAGATTCTTGGAAAGATATTTTTAAATAGATTCTAATATTTTTGGTTTCACTGAAATCCGATTTATTTTGAATCCAATACATTCAGTTAAAGTTTGAAATCGAATATTCAAACTATTGCGCTATTTTCAACTCCTTTTATAATTAAATTAAAATTTTCATTCTAACTTCGATTCAAATAAGTTTTTAGTCGTTCAAAATCCATTAAAATTGCTAAAATAAAAATAATTTTTTTTTCTGAAAATCTGGGTTGTTACAACGGCTTATCATCCCCAAACTCATGGTCAAATCTAGAGGGTTAACAAGTTTTGGAAGATCTCCTAAGAGCTCGTGTGTTGGACTTTGGGGGATCATGGGAAGACCACATCTAGTTGAGTTTGCATATAATAATAGCTACCAGCCTAGCATTGGGATGGCACCATACGAGTCATTATATGGGAGGCCATGCAATTCTCCAGCATGTTGGTTAGAAATTGGAGATAAGTTGATACTCGTGCCAGAGATGATTAGAGAGACCTTAGATTGTATCGAGATCGTTTGGCACCAAATGAAGGCAGCCCAAGATCACCAGAAAAGTTATGCTGATAAGCATCGAAAAGATTGGAATTCGACGTCGGCGATATGGTTTTCGTAAATATTTCGCTATTGAAGCATGTGGTTCAATTAGAAAACAAAGGAAAGTTAACTCCAAGATTTGTTGGACCATTTCCGATTGTCGAGTGAATAGGAAAGCTCGCATATAGATTAGAGTTACCCGAGAAGATGTCGAGTGTGCATAATGTTTTCCATGTGTTGTTCCTATGGAAGTTCGTGCATGATTCGAATGTGGTGGTATCTCCAGAGTAGTACAAAGATCTAGAAGTACAGACCGTAATTGCGAGACCTCGCAAGCCACATCTTGTTGTGGGGAATGACACGAAACAGATAAGGAGGAAGACGGTTAAGCTAGTTAAGGTACAATGGAGTGAGGATGGCGACGATTGTACATGGGAGATGGAAGATAGCATGAAGGCGAATCATCCAGAACTCTGTGTCAGTAGGACTCTTTGATATTGTATCATCATTGTATCGTTGTATCTTGTTGTTGTTTGATTGAATTCCACGTGCTAGGATAAGGCTATGGATGCATGGCTTCATGGTTGCTGGTATGGACGATAGAATTGGCTTTAAATGGATGATAGGCATGCGAAATTATTGTGATTGCTTGTGTTTGCTTGGAATTTCAGGGGCGAAATTCTTAAGAGGGGGAGAATGTAACAACCCACATTTTACATATCAAAGAATCGTAAAATATTTTTATTTTATTCCCTGAGGGTTGAATCATTCTTATATTTTAATATGTTGCTTATGGGGATGTGAGACATATCCATAATTTTTACCAATTTTGTTTGTGACCATTTTTCCCTTATCAACCTTGTACAGAAAATAACTTTTTACTCAGGTTAAATTAGGTGGTGAGACCTGTGCCATTGGATAGGAAATGATGATTTCCTTTCCGTAAAGTGGTTACATTAAAGATTTGGCTTAGCGAGAAATCATTGTTTTAAGGTTTAGCAGTTGCTTGTTCAGGTTTGTGAAGCCTTAATGGGATGATTTGGAGAGGTCCATTAGTGGGTTAGTGGAAGGGTTTAAATAGGGGGTGGGAGGTATGAGAAATGGTTTAGTTTCCTATTCTCTCATTTGGTGGCCTATGTTCTTCCTTCCTCTAACACGTTTCCACCATTAAGAATCGTAGATCTACACCATTAGAGGCTAGATCTACATCGTTTGAAGTCGAAATTCGTCAGATCAAGGGTTTTGGTTTGAATTGTTTACTGTTCAGAATCTTAATTCATTGTTTTTACTTTGATTTGTATATTTGGTGAGTGATATGCATCTCTCACATGGATTCAATGAAGTATATGAATGTTTGATCATGTTTTTCATCAAATTCAAGTGTTTTATCATAGATCTATACCTTGGTAAGTCCATTTTCATATGAATCACCCTAGGATCTAAGTTAGCATGTTTAAACCAGTAATTTCTATGCTATTTCATATGTTTATGCAAGTTAGATCCGCAATGTAGTTCATATATTATTATCATGATTTTGGTGAAATTGTATAATTTTAGTGATAATTGTCATATTCATGATGTTAATGATCTCATAACATGCTTATGGTTGTGTTAAATGAATTGGACGAGTATATTTCATTGATTGTGTCGATTGGCGAAGTTTTGACCGAAATTGGGCTTGATTTGGGGTGTACAGGCCATGGGTCAAGCGTAGTACAGCGTAGTACAAATTTGGGGTTGTTCGTGCATCTTGAAGCAGGTCGGTCGTACGTGAGGAGTTGGGTCGGTCGAGCAAGGCTAGGGGTCGAGCAAACTTGGGTCATGCACTTAGGTACTGGTTACTCGGTGGTCTGGGGAAAAAGAAAGCTCTATATCGGTTGAGCAAAAGGGTTAGAGAAGGGACCAGGTCCATCGAGTACTTAGATGCATGGGTCATTCGGTTATAATATTGGATGCATGGGTCAGTCAATTACTCAAAGTATGGGTCAGTCGTGCATCTCATATGGGGTCGGTCTCTGAAGGCCGGTCACAGGGAGGAGTCGGTCACCAGGGGATTGGGTCGGTCGCATAGGGACAGTTCTGAAGAAAAAAATTCGGGTAAGACTCAGATTTGAACGAAAAGGACTTTCAAAAAAATTTCTAAGGCAAATCCCTGAACCCTAACCACAGCGCAGTAATGTAGTTGGCTCGGTGATGGTGTGACTTTGAAGGAAATTCAAGTAGGATGGTTCGAAGTGTTGAAAGGTGTTCGTTGATCGGTGTAGTACAACGAATCTAGTAACAACTCAAAGGTTGTAAGTTGATGGATAATGGTTGCTTGAGAAGGTTGCTTGAGTTAAGAAAAGTCGTCGGGTAAGATGACTAAAGATGCGAAGGTCGAGAGATTATCATTGTCATAAGTTCTAGAAGGCTTGAAGCAGGGGTACAATAGAGAAGTCTGAAAGACCGATTGTAGGTCGAGTACCCTGGGTATCGTTGAAAGGCCTAGTTCTCAAGGTTGGACAAACATACGTATCATTGAAAGGCGTATGGAGTTTATGATAGAACTAGGTTTACCATTTGCCCTTGACATATGGCAAGGTTGGCCATCGTATGATTAATTATGGTTTCGAAGAAGGATTGGCGGTGATAGCTAGAGTTTATAATTTTTTACTAGTTTCCTTGTTTGAACTATCTCATGTAGATTGTCCAACGTCGAAGGAGATGTTCCTTGGGTGCTTGTCTGATATTGGTTTAGGCCTCTGGGGCTTGTGCATGAGGGATGTTGAGTTCGGTTAGGATGGTTTACATAAAATATATAATTTGGAGTCATGAGTTCTTTCCCATAATTGAATGGGTGTTCTTGTTTCAATGGATGTATGGTTGAAATATCGTTGTATAAGCTATCACTGTCCGATGTGGGGAAGATAGGGTTGAGTTCTTCTCTGCTGTTGTGGGTAGATTAGTATGTTTATCTATCCATTCTCATATACTTTATTGATGATGTTTGTCAGCTGTTTTATCGCTCACTAAGACTGTTGTCTGACTCAAGGTTTTATGTTTCCCACTTATTATCTTGGGTTGTTCATCCGGTTGTGAATAGGAAGACTAGGTGGCAGATGATAGGTGATTAGTGAGGACGATGTCGCAGTTCAGAAGCAAGCTGGAGGCTTACGTACCAGTTTTATTACTATTTCTATTTCCTCTGTTTGAGTTGCTCTATTAGTGTTGTAGTGAGGCTTTATGTACAGACTTGATATTTCCTATGATGTTTGGAAAATATTTCAAGACGTTGTGGAAGTTTCAAAAGTTTGTTATATGATGCTTCACTATAATTACCTATTGTATATTTGCTACTATATTTTATCCTTGCGTTATGAGTTCTACAGTGGGTATCGATTGTGTTTACCTACATATGTTGATCGTCCACAGCTTCCTAGCACACCTTTTAGCGCATTATTCCTCTTGTTTAGTGCAGGGGTTATGGGCGGTCGTCAGAGTACTCCTCAATTTCAGGTTTTAATTACGGGCCTAATAAATTAAATTTATTTGTGGGGTTCAAATCATGGGTTGGGGTTTTGACCGAGTTATTTTATTGGGATCCATTCCATATAGCATACCCTTTTATATTGTTCGGTCTCATTTAAGGCAAGGACATGCACCACGTTATGTTATAGATTTAAGTAAGTCCAATTGGAGGGTGTGAGTGTGTTTCGGCGGGTTAGTGTGCGTGCACTAGCCCTATTTGGAAACATAAGCCATTTTGACAACTTACAGATAAGATTGTGTCTTTTGGCTGATGGGCTAGGGCATGATAAACCCAAATCCATAGTGGGCATAGGTTATCCACATTCGCTGTAGCCGATCGAGTAGTATTAGTAACTTCTTCCTAATTATTGTTTCGTTTCAAATTTGTAGAAGTGTAAAACATTCATCATCATTATTGAGTCTTACGAATGAGAATACTTACATTTTATGCCATAACTATTCTACTTAGTCACTTTTGTTGTACATAGACACTTACCCTTTTATGAAACTAGAACTATCGTTTATCTATTTTCTTTCACTTATCAATCGTGTTAGAAATCACTACAGATCACCAGACTTTTGTCTAACCCAGTTTTCTCCTTTCTTCTTTCCTTTTTCTTCCCCCGAGCTCTTAGGGAGGGAGTGTTTAACTTGGACTGCTTAGGTTATTTTATCTTGGAAGACGCTTGCAAAGATGTATTGTTTCTTTTTATTTATTTCCGTGGTTTGTTCGTACCTTTCTGGTTATTTTGGGTATACTATTATTGTACTTTAATATTTTTATTATGACTAAGATTTGAGACATGGTATTTTTAGACAATTTGACTTGGCTGAAATAATAAAGATAGTTTTGTTGTTTAAATATAAATTGTCTTTTTCTTCCATTGTGAATTTATTTTATGTCTTGAGTAATCTTAGTCTCTTTCATGGTTATTTGTCTTTATACCTACAATGCTTCATATTCCTTAACGAGATTCTATGTTAGTATAATGTTAAGGGGTATGGGGTGTTACATTCGGTATCAGATCCTAAGGTTATAAGATCACTAAAATATTGTTTTAAACATATAGAATTAAAAGAAAAACTATTTTTCAAAAGCAAAAGTTATTTTTTAAAAAAAAAATAAAATATATCCCCTTTAGTCAGGATACAATATTCCGTTGATTCCTTCGAATTCTAAATTTCTATTCTTTCTTTTGCATAGCATGTTGGGATCCCCTAATCTTCCTAAGGGCGTTCCTATTCCCAGTTGGTTCCGTAGGTATTTAGAAGCTACGGCGCCTGTTGAGGGACAAGAACATGAACAAGCTCCAGCACCCGTTGTGATGGATGATCCCAACTCACATACAGCCACGAATTTCTCTAAGCTTTGTAAGGACTTCTCTAACTTGGGTGCTAAGACATTTTCAAGTACCGAGACATTTATGGAGGCATGCACTTGGATTAGAGAGACCAAGAGGAATTTCGAGCTATTGGAACTAGAGGATAAGATGAAAGTTCGACTTTCAGCTTGGCAACTTAAGAAGGAAGCCTCCTTTTAGTAGGAGACTGTAGAGGCTGAGAGGAGGAATTTGGATTGGGTCGGATTCATGAATAGACTTGAAAGAAAGTTTCTATCATCTACCAAGGAAGGAATGCAGTTTTTGAGCTTGAAGTAAGGAGATTTGTTGATAAAGGAGTACATTAACCAGTTCAACGATTATTGAGATTTGGCATCAATTTGGTTAATACTTCTCATAAGACGGATGTTCGATTTGCGAAAGGGTTGAATCAACCTCTCCAAGGATTGGCGATGATTCATATTCTTATGGGAGCAACATTTGAGGCTTTGATTGAGATGACATTAATGCATAAGGATAAGAAATAAGAGGCTAAGAATTATAAGAGTGGAGATTCTAAGTTTTTTGGCCCTAAAAAGAAATTCTGGAATAAGGAAGATAAGAAGAAGCGAGTTGAGAATCCTCAGAAAGGCCAGATCAAGTGCCATGGGTATGGAATACCAGGACATCTCATTAAGGATTGCAGGAAGATGAAAGGAAAGTGCTATAGTTGTGGGCATCCTGGACACCTGAGTTGGGCATGTCTACATAGGACTGGATAGAGTATTGATACAGCAGCAACAACTCAGATGCATGTTTTGGAGGCAACACCGACCGGTAGTGGCAAAGATAGAGGTAGGAAAGTCTCCGTAGAAAGTTTGATCTCTATATAATTTTCCTGTTCGCACACTTTTGGATTCGGGAGATTCTCATTCATTTATTTCTAGTACCCTGATTGATTGTTTGCGCTTAGAAATCACAGCAGTTATCGATCCCATAGTAGTTTCAAACACTATAGGTGGTTCTCACACCCATCTATGATTTATAGGGTTTGAAAGTTTCAATTTTAGGCATTGAATTTGATTGTGATGCCTATGTGTTGGGATTTTCAGGGTATGAGATGATCTTAGGGATAGATTAGTTAGCCATATATAAGGCAATATTTGACTATGATATGAGGGTCCTTCATTTGATGCATGTAGTGGTATGATCCTAGAGATATCTTACGACCCGCAAGGGTCAGTCGTGTTGAGTTTTCTTTACTCCCTAGATTCTTTTGTTGATATTTATTTCGTAGTTGTAATTTGTGAGTATTTGAATGCATTCAAGGAGGTTAAAGGATTTCCTCCTAAGTGAGGGATCGATTTCCGAATTTGCCTTAGTGAGAATGCAAAGCCTGTGGTGTTACCTATTCTACATCTGACTTCGAGGGAACGTAAAGAGTTGAGCAAGCTAATGGGTGAGCTTTTGAAAAAGAGTTTTATTAGATGGAGTATTTCTGAGTAGGGAACCTATAGTCTTCGCCACTAAGGTTGATGGTTCCCTCCGTCTGCGTGTGGATTACCGAGAAATGAACAAGCTCACAAAGAAGAATTGCCTCCATGAGTCAACAGCTACTAAGCCTAAACAACTCAGTCTGACCCGAGTATTACATACATAGATCATTCTAGTTTATATATCAATAATGATAAAAGATGAGATAAATATAAACAAGACACTAATTCCTTCCGTAAAAAAAGAATATTAAAAAACGGATTCACATGGAAACTATGATATATTAATTTCCTTTCCTTTAGAAAGGAATGACATACATTCAGGATCACAAACGCTTCATTTACGAGTCCACGATATCAAAATATGACTGTGTAACAACCCACATATTATGATAATATATTTAAATATTTTATTTAAATATAACGTCGTTAATCGTTAATCGAATGTGCGTGCAAAAAGCCGCATTTTGCATATGGATGAATTTGATTCAAAACCGCTTCCATTTAGTTCAAAATGTCATTTATGTGATCAAAAACTATAAACATCGATATATTTCAAGTTTGAGAAAAATGGGACTTTGGTTGGGGCTTAAATGGCTAAATCTAGCCTAATCCTTTAAGCTCCCAGTTAGCCCACTTTCAATCATTTTCTTCCTCTCTTCAAAACATAAGTAAAAATAGGGGAAAAGATGGGAAGTTAAAATTCCTAAACCTAGAGTTGCTATTAAGGATCCAAATCATGAGGAAACCAAGTATAGATACTTGGGTAAGCTTCTCCATCTTCATCTTCTCCAACTTGCTTTCTCTAGAATTTATGAAATTTCCTATGACCTAACCATTAGGAAATATATTTATATGTGTCTAGATTGAAGATTAGTAAGCTATTTTGGAAGAGAAGTTTATCTTGCTTGGTTTAGAGCGATTCCTTGCTTCCAACAAGAAAAGGTGAGTTCTTGGAGAACTCACATCTATGCCTCAAGCTAGAGGCTTGTCTAGTGTGCCTTTGGCACTTATATGTTGTGTGTTTATTGAGTGTTTTGGATTGTTTGTGTTTAAACTTCCCAGTTCATGTGTTTTTATTTCATTGCATTGATTTTTAGTATAAATCTTTGTGGGTGTTTGATTCTTTATACATTTGAGTGTTTTAGTGAACCAATAAGGCCCTCTTATTGTTGTGATAAAGTCCATAGCCTCTATAATTTGCCGAAAACGATTCATATAATATTTGGCTAAAGATATATAACCAAAATGGTCAGTTTAACAGTCACTAGTCGACTGATACTTGCTACCCGAAAAAAAATTGATGTCTGCTAATAATTTAACCAATCGACTGGTTCAAAATGGACCAGTCGACTGGTCCTGCTATTTTTCTGCAGTCGGCCAGTGGAGACCACCGTCGACTGTATAAGTTGTTTTAGGATCTTTCTCGACCGAGTTTCGGCCCGTTTGGCTTTTTCTGTGACTTTTCAGTTTCTCTGCTTCATAGATTTCTGTAGCCCGATTTTTTCGGATTTTCGATTTATTCATTGTGAATGAATTTTCTAATCGATATTTACGAGGTTTAATTCACATTATAAAAACGTGAATTCTTAGTTCGATTGTTATTTCTATCTCAATTACACGAGATTTTTCACTTTAAAACTGTATATAAATGGTTTTATATTATTAGTAGATACCAAATTCTTTTACCAAAATGGTTTCCAACTTTGTTTCATTATACGAAGTTATTTACAAAATCATTTTATAAATTGTTTTTAAATCTACTAGTATATATTTTATAAACCTTTTTCTCGTTCATATGAGAAATCTAATTAAACGCCTAAGTAAAAACAAGGACTATGATTCCATTAGTTTGCTTCGACGGTTAATTTTTGGACTCGTTTGATTGAATACCGTTGCAATGATCGTTTAGTATTTCTAGTGGAATATACAACTTGTTCGTAAATACTCGAGTAGAGCAAGTGGTTATGGGACATGTAGCTTAACTCTTATATGTACTAGCTTGGCGTAGTTTACACTATACTTGATCAATTTTGATCATGCAGGAAATTTGGTTCTGGTGGATCTTCATATCACTATTTTAGGAACTTCGGTTCAAGTGGATCTTCGGATCCTTGTTTTAGGAACTTCAGTTCAGTGGATCTTTGGATTATTGATTTAGGAACTTCGGTTCTGGTCGATCTTCGGATCATTGATTTAGGAACTTCAGTTCTAGTAGATCTTCGGATCATTGATTTAGGGACTTCGGTTCTAGTGGATCTTCGGATCATTTTATGATATTCTGGATTTCTAATTATGAATGTGCTTTGATATGAGATATCAATTTTATGTTGATTTGATAGGAGATATCATTTCTTGTGAATGATTTGAGTTTCATTGATATTGTGTTATCAATTTTAATGTTGATTTGATATGACGTATCATTTCCCGTGAATAGCTATAATATTTTGAATCATATATTCTTTTATAGCTCTGATATAGATTTGAGATATACTATAGACTTTTTTGAGCCTCACCTTCGCATGTGACACTGTTATTATAGTATTCAAGTCTACATTTATTTATATCTCTTATTATATCCCATTTTATGAGATAAGTATAACTATACTGATCTGTTTATTGTTTATCTCTATGTAAAAAATACTCGAGTCAAAACGAGGTATTTCAGGTGTTTCTGATTGATTCCAGCATGGACTATCCTCCACTTTTAGAAAAACTGCTTAGTGTTGTACTTTTTGGGTTATATGTATATGAGACTCCATTGTATACATATTATTTTGAGTAGCCTTGTACTTATTCTTTTGTTGTATAGTGGATCGACTATGACCACTATCTTTGTATTTATACTCATGCGTCATATTCATATCTATTTCCGCCGTAGTGATGTGAATATCTGTGTCTGACTCTGATGTTATTGCTATGTATTTTATATTGCTTTCCGAATTATATATAGCCACTTTGTAGTGGATTTGAACTTGAATTAGATGTGTCGAATTTTCTTATAGGTTTAAAGAGTAAGACCACATTATCTAAAATATTTAACACTCATTTAAATCTAATATATAGATGATCGCTCCTCAATAGCCTTATTCTTCAGGTTAGTTGATATTATTGCTCGCAATGGCCTTGGCCAACGCGATTTTAGAGGTGAGGTGTTACAGGAGATATGCGAGAAACATGAACATGGACTTAAAAATTGTCTTAGCACGAATTCTACGATTACGATAATCAATTCTAGGAATCACATAACATGAAGGGACGACTATGAAATCACAAAACCACTTAGTTTACTGAAACACTAAATCACCTACTCACCTCTGGGATAGATGATTTGTTTGACCAGCTGGTAGGCACGACTGTATTCTTTCAATTGGATTTGGCTACTGGTTTTCATCCGTTACGCATGGTTGAGGATAACGCTGTGCAGTTAAAGCGCTTAGAAGTTCTATAGTGGTAGAAGTATTAAAAAAATCTGTAGCGAGGATATAGTGGAGGTGCAAAATTGTTAATTAGATATAAATATATTAATTAAAATTAATTAATTGTCATTCTTGCATCATTTTATCGAACAAATGAATATTAATTAATACTAAATAACAAAATCAAAAAAATATCATAGTTATGCACACCATATTCAAGGATTACTACAGATTTCTATCTTACAGAAGGCACTTGTGACTTAAAATTATCTCTTTATATTTACTTTTTGATTTATTATAAAAGATAACTGGTCAAATCATCCTTTGTATGTTTATATTACTAAAGCGAGTGCTAAATAGCGTTGATTTAGCGGGTGCAGCAGAAAATAACAGGGCTTAAAGCGGAACTACTATTCATCAGCGCTATATTGAAATAGTGTAGAGGTCGGAGAGCGCTACTGGATATAGTGGGGAATTTGCGGGGCTTTAGCGGGGCTTTAACTGCACATGGATAAGTTGATAAGACGATGTTTCATACTCCTAATGGCTTGTTCGAGTGGTTAGTTATGTCATTTGGATTGACCAACGCACCAGCTTATTTCCTGGACTTGATAAGTGGAGTAATCAGAGATGTTTTGAATAAGTTTATGGTGGTTTTGCAGATGATATCCTTGTCTTCTCAAGGAACAAGGACGAAATTGCTTCGCATTTGGGAGAGGTTCTCTATACTCCCCAAGTTTATCTGTTGAAAGCCAAATTCTCCAATTGTCATTTTTGGAGGAATGAGGTGCTTTTCTTGGGGGCATATATTCTAAAAGGATGGGTTGGTTGTTGATCCCACGAAGATAGTAGCACTAAAGGATTGGAGGAACCCTAAGAACGCAACTAAGGTGAGGAGTTTTCTCTGCTTAACGACTTACTATAGAAAGCTCATTAAGGACTTTGCATGGATCTTTGCACCATTAACCCAACTTACTAAGAAATATTTGGTTTTATCTTGGGATATTGATTGTGAGGATGCCTTTAGGAGACTGAAGAATGCTCTCACCAGTGCACCAGTTTTGACATCACCCGATGGATCTAGTTGTTTGCAATTTATATCAATGCTTATGAGACCAGTCTAGGTGCGGTATTAATGAAAGAGGGTAGGGTAGTGTGCTACGATAGTCGGTAGCTTAGGTTCATGAGTGGAATTACCCTATGCATAATTCATATTTAGTTGCTACAGTGTTAGAACTTAGTTCTTGGAGACACTATATACTTGGCGAGAGGTTAGAGATCTTTACGGATCATAAGTCACTCAAGTATCTGCTCTTTCAGAGAGATCTCAATTTGAGGCAACAATGGTGGATGAAGTTTTTAGCATCTTATGATTTCAAGATTTCTTATACCCTTAGCAAAGTTAATGTAGCGGTAGATGCTTTGAGCAGGTAGAGAGCAATATTGAGTCCTTATTTGGTAAGTGGCGGAGTTTAAAGTACATTGCCGCATTTGATTTTTGACTATTTATGGATTACACTCCAGGATTGTTGGTTTCTTTGGTGGTGCGACCTACTTTGCTTGAGAAGATTGCAAAGAGGTAGAGAGAGGATCCCGAGATTTCAGACATTTTGAATAGATTGAGTAGGGGAGAGGTTTCGAGACACCTCCTTAGATATATTATGGATTGTAAAGGATAGTTTTGTCCGAATGGTAGACTGTGTATACCTGCACGGATGATTTGGTGAGTGTGGTTTTAGCCAAGGCTCATTACTCTCGGATGACTATCCATCCGGGCAGTGACAAAATTTATTGTGATATGAGGTGCGCCCTTTATTTGGCCAGCATGAAGAAGCATGCAGTTAAGATGTAGCTAGATGTATGACTTGCTAAAGGGTTAAGGCATAGCAAAAAAATCCCTCTGCTCTACTTCAGCTTTTGGATATACCATTGTGCTAATGGGAAAGTGCTCCTATGGATGTTGTGGATAGGTTGCCTAGGCCGAGGAAGGGCAACACCAGCATTTGGTTCATCGTAGATCAATTGACCAGGAGCATCAATTTCCTCGTAGTTAAGAGTAAGAGGATGACTTCATAGTTGGCTTCTTTGTACATTAAAGAGATTGCTAGACTCCACGGTTTTCTTTCGAGCATCTTGAGTGAGAAAGATCCAATTTGTACTAGCGAGTTTCAGAGGGGTCTGCAAGAACCTTTTGAAGCGAAATCAGTCTGAGTAATGCTTTCCACCCTCAGATGGATGGACAGACTTGGAGGGTGAATATGTAACGACCCAAATTTCCCATACCTTTTGAGCTGACCAAACAACACTAGTCCAACCCAAATTGTACTTGAAACCCAAATGCCAATAGAAAGAATTTAGAGGATGAGATAAGAAAGAAAGAATTTTTAGAATAGAAGAAATAAGAAGAAGATAATACAACAGAATCAGAGTCTCACTTCACAGTGGAACAAAATATAGCATATAAATAAATCTTTATTGAGAACTTGAAACAAAAACTTACAAATCATCGGAGTACATCATCCATCTGAACAGTTATAATAATCTGCCCTTATATACAATCACACAGCAGAATAAATACTGTACAACATCACACATCTGAACTCTTCTTGCTCGTCTCTTTTAGCATCTGAGAAACCTGAGCCTGTACAACCCGGTCTAACCCGAGCATTACAAATACCGAGTCAGTCTGGTGAACCAGAGTGAGAACAACTCGCAAAGATTTAAGGGGATCATCCAAATTGATTTTAAAGTTCATTTTTTTTTGAAAGAAAGGATAATCGTAAGACCAAATCCACACATAAATACGGTCAGCTTTTACCTTACAATAACCCAAAACGTTTTGAAATTATATATATCATCTGATATTATAGTAGTGTCTAAATACAAATAAATATCAATCTAGTGGAACGCTTGCATCTCACACTCCACATATATAGTATACAATCAAAATCGCGGGCGCTTATTGGAGATTGGATTCTGACTATGATAAGGTATGGAATCACCTGCCGATAGTGTATCTCTAGAGGCGAATATATTGGGTTCAACAAGAACGTCTTGCAACCCGACCCACACATGACCGACCACTCATTTCGCTTGAGTGTATCGAATGTATATCACCAACGGTTGGGATCAGCAACCGTTTCCCGAAAAGGGACAGCATCGATAGATTAAAGAAGCAAAAGGAATTTCTCTAGATATGTGATTATACACCCTAATGGGAGCGACCCACATAGCCATATTGCCTGCTCGATTTTATGTCATTTTCCGGTTGTGAGGCTTGAGGTTTGAATTCACCTTTGGAACGTTTGGCCACAGTTTACTCAGAATGCCACAACGTCAGAACCGCTGGGTATCACTAATTGATGTCCACAAAATACCCTAGTTGGGAGCTACCCAACTATGACATGTTTGGAGAAATTAACGTACGTTATCCCTTTGGAAATACTATGTCAGACATCCGTCCATACAAGTTATCCAGGAACAGGATGAACCGAAGGCACCCTCCTACCACATCCTAGGTGTCACCCTGTAGATTAGTAGTGAGTAGACCTTGCAATCATTAGATTCTAACAACGACAGAATCACAATATATCTCGAGCAGTTAAGCTAGAGATTTTAAATAATCCTTCCGTTTTATGAAAATCCACGGTCTTCAATTTCCCCGTCTTGATCAACACTAGTATCTTCAATGTTTTGTATTTGTTGGACAGAATGGTTTTCGAATATAAATTCGATCATGGTCTTTCCATACCAACAATCGTATTGGCCAGATTTGATAGACGGTTATTTAACTATCAAATAAACAACCATCCAATCATGGAAATAAAATGAATTCACCAGTTCAGTATTCAGCATCACTTGGCCCTTTTTATCCAAAAATAAATTAACTAATGGTTAATTTAAAACTTCTAAAATATTTCCATATTTTTAAACATGGTATTAAATTCTCATTTCAATACATTAATCTTCAAAAAAAACCATTTCAATCTAGTATTTAGAAAAATATTTAATAACTATATCCAACTTCTACTTTACTATTATTTCAAAATATTAATTACAACACCATTTGTTATTTTTCATCGATTTAACTCGTTGCTTGTAAAACAATCGTTACGACCTCTCCTTTGGTTTCCTCTTTTGGCCACTATACTCGACACTTATCTTTTTGGAATAAATCCATTCTAAATCTTATCTTCCTACTTTGTAAATATCGTTATAATTTTCATAAATCTCTTTTATTTCCTTTTAAATGGAAATATCTTTTTAGATTCTCAAGCCCGTTTTAATTTCCTTTTATTTTTGGAATCCTTTATATATAATTCCAAATTCTTCAATTAATGTTATATTATTATTTCCCAAATAAATCCCTTTTTAACATCTTCACTATTACAACTAATATCATTCCTCGATAATCTTGAAGTTATTCAAGTTGAGGTATTTTAAATTACCTCTCAGACCTTAAACAACAACGTACTTATCTTAAGATAGGTATCAGTTGTAATACCCAAAATCTATATTCAATCCCGAATCCCATTTTAGTTGGAACTGATGAATCCTCATCTTTTATTTAATACAGCGAATTTTGATCGCATATTATGATTCAACTCACCTTATTACTTTAATTCAAAATTTGTTTCCCATCTCGTTTTCTATTTCACTTCTAACTCGTTCAACTATTTTCCTCCTTGAGAATCGAGTTTCCATTCCATTATTAAATAACATTAATTAAAACTTAATGTTTTAGACTCACGCCTCATTTTATAAACATTGTTTATAAAACTCAGGTTTTCTATAAAACCCCTTTTTATATTGCTACCAAATCTAAATATTACATAGACACTCATTTATGCGAGCATATTTTCTTAAATTCTCTTTTTATAACTTTGTTATAAAGCTTGGTTCCGTATAAAACCCGTTCATATCATCTTAACTAAATTTCATTGCAATTTTGATTGCTTACTTGCTTGAATCCCATGTAAACATTTACCTCTTAAATTAAAATACCAATTTACTTATTCGTTAACCATCCATAGAAATAGTCAAGTTTTTTTACTAATTAAATAAATAGTAATTCTCCTTTGAAATCTTATTAAATTAAACAAATATTCATTTATTTATTTCGTAGATTAATTTCAAACAAATGAATCAAATTCCAATTAAACTAGTTGACTTTGTCAACTTAAATCATGATCACCTCGTTATTCATCTTCATTAGCCCTTCTAATAATATAATTAATTTAAATCATTCCCTTTAATCGTCTCCCTAAAACAGTTTACCGATTCTTAACTGTTACTTCATTTCTCATTCATCAGTATATAAAGCTTATTATATAATAATTTACTTTACAACATCATTTGAAAATTTCTTAAAAATTTAAATATTAAATAATACCTATTTCCTTTTATTAACTTTTATTCAAATATAACGATTTCGAAATCCATTTTCAGTTATAAAACAAATTTGATAACTGCATTACCGTCAATTCACCTGACGGTAATAAAAATTGATAAAACAATTCATTTTTAGGCCAACTGTTGCTAATTACACAACCAATACTGTCTATTGGTTAAAACAAAACAAATGATGAATTTAGATTCAACAATCAATGATCAATTCAATCATCCAGTCATATCAGTTAAACAGTTCATATAATGATCATATGAAAATAAATAATAAATTTGAGGAATCCAGTTGGATTCCTCCAACTTGTTTTCCCTGCATCCAAATACGTTATCTCTACAATATCATTTTATTTCAATAACAGATATAATATTCAACCATCAACCAACAACTGCAATCCAAACATCCATCAATCAATTGACAATCATAGCACACAAATATTTAAACCCGACTTATATAAAATATAAATGGAATAAAAAATGAGTGAGTTGAACTCACCTGATTTCTACCTGTTGTCAAAGTGGTCCATTTTACCAGCTTCCAGCTTCGTTCAACTTCGCTTGTTTCAATTCTAAAATCTTACATCGGTTGATATGGGTCCACCGCTCCTAGTCTGACATGCTTCTGTGTGCATATGACACGGTCGTAAATTTAATATGTTATTCACTTTTTATTTTAAACTAATATTAATAATACTTAAATATTTTATTATTATTTTCCAAAACTCTGATAACGTTAACTAGGCCCTTAGTTACGCATCAACCTTTGGCACGTTCATATAGTTGGTCATATTCCAAAGAACCTAGTACACTTCGAAACCTATTTAAGCACACTTGAATTCTACCGTTTATCTTACTTAAACTAAAGTTTTAGTGGTCAATCAAAATATAATCTTACAATCACAGGCAATGCGTATAACATAGTTAGACACAAACTAGGCATAAATTGAACTGTAATTAGGCATGCGTACGTGCTTAGTCACATTCAGGAATTGGCATAATTGAAAATATTTTCCAGACCCTAAATAAAATACTCCACTTACTATGTTATATAATATGGCACGTTAAATCATAGTTAAAGTATTCTAATGTGGTACACCCAGGTCGCGTTAAAACGTTAAAGTAGGATAAGGCATAATTAAATCTTAACTAAGTATAAAATATGCCATGTTAATATTCGGTCAAGGAGAATTAGGTATATACGAAAACGATTAGTCATAATTTAAAATAATATTAGGCTCATTAAAAACTACTATTCATCTTCCTTACATGTCTGTTTCCGAAACCCTCATGAACTCCTAGTTCGAACTGCACGTGACGCCATGTCTGCATGAATCGGCACTGCTTCCTCCAACTTCTCTTCTCCTTGAACATATGTCCGCCCTTCCTACTACAACATATCACGTTCTGTAAACCATACACGGCTCCCACGAAATCCACGCAACACCTATCTTGCCACTCTTCTGCTCATCCACACTTCCCAGCAAACAACCCACCATTTACCCCTCATGTCGATCATCTCCTCCCCCATTCGGATCTCCGCCAGGTCTTCCCGGCGCACCCAGCTCAAGCTCGACCACCCAATCCAACTTTACTGCAGCACACCTGGTGCGTTACTTCACACGCCTATTGTTTTGACGTATTATTAAAGATAGGCTTGCGTTTTTAGTTGTGGAGTTTTAGGAAGTGCAGTTTTAATTGCATGAACAAAATGGAAGTCTTGAATTGTTCTAACTGGCACTTTGATTGCTGAAGGAAAAAAGAACAAAAGTACTCACTATTTATAGAAGTGATGACCAGATAAGGATAATGTCTTTTACATTGGTACACAACTAATGGTAGGATAGGCCGTGTTATTTGAAGTGGCCATGCTGTGCATCTCGGGGTGAAAAGAGAAGACGAGGACGGGGTAGGCATCTTTATTGTTCATTTAAAATCAGAGGAGGTTTGCAGGGTCTAAAATATATAGTTTGCACCGTATTTTCATTTTCAATATAGGCTAAATGTGTTGTTGTGCGATGACAAAGACGTGTATAGGACGGGAGAATGGATGGTGTAGCTGTGCGTGCTTCATTTCATAGGTCTCTGGTGAAATAAAAATTCAAATTACAGTAAACATTAGGGTGCTAAGCGTATCGCACTGCACATCTAAGGAGGTTAGGCCTGCTAGATTGATTACAGACATGAGCTGTTTACTTTGCTTCGCCTGAAAGGAACAAGTCATATGTGTAGATCCAAGGTAGTTGCGATCTGTGTTTCAATCTAACCCTTGGGTCAGTGTGTATTTTCTTTGGTATGACGTGTGCATAGTTGGGAAAACTGTATAGTGTAGCTGTACTGTATTGTGTTTTCATTTCAAGTAGCTTGCTTGAATCTTCTTATCAACATTGGGTGCGGTGCCAATGTCAGGGTAGAGGATGGAAAACTTAGGTGTAGTACTGGAAGTGAGAATACAAAATATGTATGATGGGGTCGAATATTATAAAGCATGTGCGAAGGTTGCTGAGCATATGTGGTACAGGCTATGCTGACGCAAGAGTTTTGTAACGACCCGGATTTTTCGTTGTAAATTTTAAACATTTAAATTGATTTTAAATGTTGTATTGGTAATATAAAATGATTTTTTATAAAGAATTATTTATATAAAACAAAATTTTAACTTATAATTTATAATATAATTATAGTTGAGCTTGTAATGTCGCAGTAGTTCATAATATTACGTTTTTAACTTCAATTGAATATACAGGATTCGTAAATCAGATTTCTTTGAAAACAAGAAATGTTTGAATCTATTAAACTGTATCATTCTAATGAAAGTGAAAAATCGAGATTTCATTTTATAAATTGTGAGTTATGTCCAAATCAAATTTTCAGAAAGTCGTCGTGGAGCTGTGTTAAAGCCATAACGGTTTATTTAATATAATTAAATATTGGTTTCGAATTTGGACAAGATTTTTTAAATGTAGTTATAATTTAATTTATAGAATTTTTCTGTAATTTTTATTTTGAAAAATAACAACTTTTTATTTGAAGTATTTTACACCCTATATCAGCGCTTTGGAATATCATGATATAAGTTAACTTATCTATATTATTATATTTTTTGGATCATGACACATCACTTAACACGATAGTATCTTTATTTTTGTCTGTAGTGGTAAATGAACGACATTCTGCCTAGAATGCACCGCGTTAACTCTAACAAAACATATATTAGTAAATAGCACACACGAGCAATGATTGGATTTATAATTGCATCATTTGATTAAAGTGTTTCAAAATTTGGGATACAAAACAATAAAATATGTAACAACTTCACACGAATCATAGAAGTAGCAAGATGAGTCATAAACACAATTCATTTCGAAATAAAAATATAAGTCAGCTTTGTAAGTTATAGATAAATAACAAGGAACGTTAAATAAACAAAATGAGATAAAAGTCGCGTCGGCTTCTAAAGATCATCACATAAAAATACATATACTACCTTACCATGTAAAATTCAAGCAACGTAATCACCATGATTTTTCAATTTTGTGCTTTCCAAGGTTTCTGAAACCGTGCTAGTCAAGCTATTTCCAAACCGTGCTATGCACGCCACTCAAATTCTCTATAAAATAACAAGGGACCCCTCCTTTTCTCATTTTCCTTCACTTGAAAAGAGCGAAAGTTCCTACTCCAGGATTCAAAATTGTGTTTTTCTTAAAAGTCAAACGCTCAACTGAAAAATCCCAATTCAGATTCATTGAGATACTGGATTCAAGGGCTTCAGTGATATCTAAATGTTAAGAGGTGCGATCGAATTATACTACGGTTCAATTTCGAGGCAGCTCGGTCTAGGGATATGAACTGTCGGAGTTTTCTGCAACAATGGAGGAAGGCGAGGTCAACATGGTGATCGGGAGGCCAGGGCGCATAGGGTGGAGAAGCTTGGTGGAGTTTGGTTGAAATAATGGACGCGTCGTCCACTGTAGGAGGTGATATAGCCTGGATGTGGCGATGAGTAAAACTAGGGCGAGCTGTTCGTTGTTGATGTAGGTAGATGGGAATTCGGTGGTGAAAATGGAAGAACAATTGGTGCATTCAAATTCTTGTATGGAAACTGAAAACTGCATGTTAAAGGGGTAAAAGTTTCGAACTGGGTATGATATTCAGAAGGAAAGTGGATGGGTTCACTTTTTGGGTTCGCAGGGTTGTACGGAGTGCGGGTGACGGCTAGAGTTGGTCGAGGTAAAGGCCAGTCAGTGGCGGTGGTTGTAGCTGCTGATTGGTGGAGTCTGCTACCCCGGTTTGTTGGCAACTAGGTGATGAACAAGTCAGTATTTTGTTCAATGCCTGGTACGATGGCAATCGGGCTAAGAAGATGACTAAAGGATGATTGTGTGGTTAGAAGAAGTGAATTAAAGAGGTCAAAGAATTGTCAGCATCATTTTTGACAGGAGGGGGCCAAAAGATGGCGTTGATGGTGATGTGTGGGTTTATTTGCTGTTTGCTACAAGAGAAGGTCGTATTTTTGACAGAAGAAGAAGGAAGATTTAAAGAAGATTAAGAGTTGATTGGTTTATCAATGGGAAATTAGTGGATTTATATTACCTAATTTAAATCGAAATCTTATAATGTAGTATTTTGTTTATTCATTAACAGTAAGGCCAGGGGAGTAGTTGGGCAGGCTTGGACCCGTATACTATGGACGAGAAGATGGTTAAACAAAGATGAGCCATGTTAAATAAAAGGAGAAGAGAAGTAATGATGTGTTAGTTATTGTTGGGTAGTGGAAGAGCAGGACCCTGTCGGCCAGTTTTAAGCAAAGGGGAGAAGGACTAAGGAATTGTCAACATTAAATTAATGTTAATTAATTTAAGTATTACATTAGCTAATGACATAGAATTATAAAGAAACTTGTAAAAATTATAATAATTTCACTTGTGAACAGAATAGAAAGTCATCAGTCATGTTGAAATCGTAGCAACGAAATCCATGTTGTAGAACTAATGGGGTTGAGAACAGAGCTACTGCTTTTTCGTGATAAAATCAAACGTCCGTTTGATTTTAATCAAATCAAATGCAGAATCGTCAAATGCGCACCAACGTAAGTAAACTCACTAACCCCGAGTTTTAAATTTATTTATAATTATTTTATACTTTGATGGTTGTTTGGATAAATAGTTGATAAAATTGGTTGAAATGGTTGATATACATCATTGGTCGATCATTAGTTCTGATATTTCATATTGATGTGAGATAATATTATTGATGCTGGTTAACATCTGTGGATGCAGGGAAACAGGTTGGAGGAATCCAACTGGATTCCTCAACATTTATTTTACTGTTTTTATTTGATTGTGATATATGATGTGTTATATAATCCATGATTGGATATTTTTTGTTTGATTTATCCTAGCCCTAGAAACTTGGTATTTTAGATACCATAAAACATGTACGAATATAGAAAAGAAAATTGGGATTTAAAAATGGAATTTATTCCCAAAACTAGAAATTAAATCTCGAATACAGTTGGAAATAGTAACTTGTTTAAATGAATAAAATAAGAAGTAAATTATAAATTAGTTTATAATTAAGTGATATTTTTATTACTGGATAAATTGAAAATATAAATTCAAGTTCGAATTTATATAGAAAAGTGGAAAGGTGTATTAAAACCGATATTCGAAATTGGGATTGAACTTAGCAAGTTATAAAGGGGATTATGAACAAGAGAAGTAAATAAAAGGAAATTGGATATGAGATATTTAGTATGAAATCAAATAAATTTGATTATATAAAAAGGAATAGTATTCACGACTAAAGTGAATTATGGTTTAAAGTGAAAACATTTATAAAGGAAATTTGAATTCGGAAATATAATTTCAAATGGATATTTAAATAAGAAATAGAAATGGGAATTCGTTTTCGAAGGACAACGATGGATTTTATTCAAATATTTATAGTTATGTCAATAAAACTCTATGTTTTAAATTATTTTAATATTATTTTAAGTTAGAATTACCATATGAGAAGGGATTTATATGAAGCAAATAAAATTGATTTTTGGAAATTAGGGGATGTATATCTTGTATATCTATTCAGAAAGAAAATTTGAATTGTGTAAAATAAACGGAGTAAGTGCTGATGGAATAGTAGTTTTTATAAATGAAGTTTAGGAATGAAAAAGAATATGATGTGGATTTCAAAAGTGAATCGATAACTCGAAGCTGAGTAGTAATGATATATGTAAATAAAAATCAAGTTGATTCTAATAAACGAGTCTAGATTCCTATTAAGGAATGAAATTCATATTTGAAATTGAATAATAGTTGAAAGAAATGTTTACAAATGGAAATAAATATTAAGGCCATTTGAGTTAAGCTAAAATGGTAGATAAATTCCAAAATTCGGAATATAAATCGAATATAGATTATTCGAGAGAGAGAGTTATTTGCTGGAATTCGATTATATCGAATTTAGGGAAATAGTAGTTTATAATTTGCTTCTGAATCAAATGTAATTATTTATTTATTTACGTATTAATTTATTTTTGGAATTAATAAGTACAAGTTATATATTTTTTATATATACCAAATATTTGGAAACAACGATTATAACACTGCCGTTATAACCAATGTTTTTCCGTAAAAGAAGTGTATTCTTAGATTGAATCCGAGAGTCACATAAGCGATGTTTTGTTTGAAGCTGTGAGCTTTGACTATTTTAAAGTTGAGAATGTTGTTCAATTAAGGTCCGATAGGTAATTATACCCCAACTTGATTGACTTCATGATTGATGGAGGAATGGTCAAGGTTGGATAGTTGTAACACCCCGAATTTCAGTTAATGCTAAAATTCACTAATTGCAGAATGAATAATCTCAGATGTGAGAATTGGGGGAAACGGGCTGTGTCATTGCGTTCGTCTCGGAAAAATACGCAGAATAGAGTCCAAAATTTTGTAAATCGGAGTCCGTATGGCCCAGTTAAGGCCCAATGAAGTTTGCAGAAAATTCAAAGCTAAAAACAGATTTGAAAATTCAAATTCAGATTTTAAAATAGAACCAGCAGGGCCAGGCGGGAAAGTTCCCGCCCTAGCCATGTCGACAGGGCTGTCGACAGGCCTGTCGACTGGGGGGTCGACTTGCCTGTCGACTTGCCTGTCGACACGGCGTGTCGAGCCAGAGGGACCGGGTGCACCAGGTCTGGTTTTCTGGCTAGGGCTGGGCTGGGTTCTAGAGATTTCCGAAATCTAAGAGTCCTAATCTAATCTAGGGTTAATCTAAGGGCCTAAAACACTCACCTAATCTATAAATACACCCTAAACCTACCCTAATCCATACTAAAAATAGAATTGAGGGCTACATGCCGCCAAATTAAATCTTAGAAGGAGCCTCCACTAATTTATGAAGAGGATTGCAAGCTAATCACTCTCTAATTAACCTCTAATCCATTCTAAGCATCTTAATCTTCTTCATTTGGAGTGCAAATTTGCTAGTTGTGAGTTTCTATCACTTTAATGATCAATTACTAAACTAAGTAGATGAGATATGATGAGATCATATGGTTTTGTTTGGGGATTAACGGATTTTAAGTCATATGACATGATGTTAGTTTGCTAATGTATGTGGGTTATGCAAGTTTTGTGTTTTGTGATCATATGATTAATATGCAAGTTACATGTATGATAAAATGCAAGTTTATGAGTTCATACGCAAGTATGTTATGCAAGTTCATACGCAAGTTTATGAGTTCATATGCAAGTATGTTATGCAAGTTCATATGCAAGTTTATGAGTTTATATGCAAGTATGTTATGCAAGTTCATATGCAAGTTTATGAGTTTATATGCAAGTATGTTATGCAAGTTCATATGCAAGTTATGTGACATATTATATGCAAGTCATGTATTTGTTAATATGTAAGTTTATGTGACATGTTATACAAGATTATATGCAAGTTATGTGACATGTTGTGCAAGTTCATATGCAAGTTATGTGTTTGTTAATATGCAAGATGGCACCTTTGAAACATGTTCATATATATGCAAGTTGACACCTTTTATATGTGTTATGTCGTGAGAACGAAATCACGTGGGAACGATGGGGTTAATTAAATACATATGTTAATAAGATTGTGTGAAATTAATATAATTATGCATAACATAAAATAAATGAACATAGTATGGGAATTTGCCTATTAAGTTAGGTGTACCCATACTATGTGTTGGGAATTTGCCTATTAAGTTAGGTGTACCCACACTTTGGAGTTGGGAATTTGCCTATTAAGTTAGGTGTACCCATATTCCTAAAATAAACATGATAATTAACACAAATTATGGGGGTGATTAATTAGGAGTAATTAATCGATTGAGACACGAGGTTGGACCCGTTTGTAGTGTAAGACTGCCCGGAGTTTACCGGCTTAACCAGGCATCTACAAATGACGGTCCAATGTGAGGGGTCTTAATCATAAATTAAATACGTAACAAGGGTAAATGACACGAGGTTGGACCCGTTTGTAGTGTAAGACTGCCCGGAACCTACCGGCTTAACCAGGCATCTACAAATAACGGTCCAATGTGAGGGGTCCTTTACACGGTTACGGTGTTAATCAATTAAGAAACACTTAACCAGATAATCATGTAGTGGGGCATGGGGGTTAAGTGGGTACCTTGGGTGGTATGTGGAAATTGCTAGTGGTTGCCAATAGAAAATATGATTAAATACTTAACCAAGAGGAAACATGTAATTAAACATGATTAAAGGGTTAAGTGGGAAACACTAGTGTGTGGGCCAAGCTTAGGGGGATGGCTTGTGCTGGGGGCCCATTTCAACCAATATCCCAAACGTATCTTAGTGGGCTCGACTCTAGTCGAGTGACGGTACACGCATATTGGGCTTGACTATAAGAGGCCAAAATGGGTTAGCGGTGGCAACGCATGACCAACGGGTTTCATATGCGTGTGTGGACCCGGGCTGGTAAATAAGACGTTGTTGCATCGTGTAGATATAAGCCGTGCACCGTTAATTTTATCAGGTTGCCACGTTGGGGAATGGTACACCCCACGGTGGGGCCAGCACGGGTATCTACGTTAGGGAGCCGATCGAATGGGAGTAGTGTGTACACCTAGTGGATTGTAGGGCCCCGTGGCGTCTACTTAGTCACCTAGGGGTACGCGAGAACTATTAAGTTAATTTTATAAGTCCATGGGTGGGATCAACCTTTAAGTTAGGAATGACTGGTGTGGTGCAGTTTAGTAATTTACCTTTGGAAGGGTAGATGCATCTTTATCTTTTATCTTAGTTTAGTTGACTGCTTAGTGTAGCCATTCATCCCCAATAGTTACCGTATATCAGTTTATGTCTTCTCTGGTTACTTTAACGATTGTATTGTTAAATTTATAGGACTCGCTCAGACTTATGTCTGACCCCGTTGTTTTTATCTTTTTCCCAACCCTCAGGTCCTACGGTGGATCCTAGCAGTAGTGGAGCTTGATCGGATTGCTGTTCCAGTCTTTAGGAGCTTGGATAGATGTAAAGCTCCAGTTACCCAGTTATCTTTTCTTTTGTCCTGGCTATTGTATGAGAGAGTGGGATTATGTACTTCTTTATTTTGATGGATATTGTACTTGACTTTTATTGTGGTTTTATGATGTAACCAGACATGTTTACTTCCGCTGTTATGAGATGATGTTTTAAATTTCAAGTACTATTTATATCTGTCTTGTTGTAATTTTTCTGTTCTATATTCACTAAAATACTCCACCGATGCTATGGCATTCCCTTAGTGAGTGATCATAGCGGGAGTGGGGTGTTACACGTGGTATCAGAGCCAGGTTTCCGGAACAGATAAATTTTTGAGAAAAATACATTTTTTTAGAAAATAGTAAAGGTATTATTTTTGGAAAAAGTATTTTTCAAAAACATGTCTTTTAAGAGAAAAGTTTTTGAAAAAGAAAATCATAATCCCCAATAGCCATATCTTTATCTTTCGGAATCTCCTTTTTGAATCTTTCCTCTTTCGTTTCAGCATGGCTGAAGATCTTAACATCCCGGAGGGCTTAGTTATACCACTATGGTATAGGATGTTACAAGAGGCTAGGGCCGCGGCTGCGGGTCCATCCAATGCTACTACACCAGAGGCAACCGCTCCTCCTCCTCAGCCTAGAGTGGATAATTTTGCTAAGATTTGCAAGGAGTTCAAGGCTATAGGAGGAAAACCTTTTCTAGGTTCAGAGACTTTCGTAGAGGCTAGAGATTGGCTTAAGGAAGTGGAAGAGTTGCTAGATATCTTTGAAGTGGAAGAGGGAAAGAAAGTCAAGTTGGCGGCTTGGTTAATGAAGGGAGAGGCCTCATTCTGGTGGGAAGTCACTAATGGAGAACGCCCTGTTGACTCTTGGGCAGATTTCAAGCAAAGGTTTGGGGCTAAGTTTCTCTCAAGGGCGGAAGAGAATCTGTTTATGGAGAAGTTCTTGAATTTGAAGCAAGGGAGTCTCACGGTGAAAGAATATGTCAACAAATTCAATCAATTAGCAAGGTTTGGCATGGAGTTGGTGAATACACCGGAGAAGAAGGCTTTGAGGTTCATTAGAGGCTTGAACGAACCATTGCAAGGAATAGCTATGACTCACATTCCTATGGGGGCCACCTTTGAGAAGCTTGTCTACATGGCACTTATGCATGAGGATGATAAGAGTTCTAAGGCACCAGAGAAGAAGGGGGATCAGAAGAAACCGCAACAACAACAACAACAAGGCAAGGGTGGAAAAGGCAATGGTGACAAGAAGAAGAAGAAGAAGTGCTTCAATTGTGGGACCCCAGGCCACCTCAGCAAGGATTGTCGCAAAAAGAAGAAGACTGGTTGCTTTCATTGTGGTGAAGCAGGACATCTTGTGAAGGACTGCCCAAAGAAGGGGCAGAAGACGAGGTCTACCTCAGGAGGTCAGGTGCAAGCTCTTATGGCACCACCTCAGGCAGGGGGGCAAGTTCAGGCTCTCTCAGTTCCACCGATTCAGCAGAGAGGTAGAACTATTTCCGTTGAAAGTCTGGTTTTTCTGTTTGATCATCCAGTTCGTACTTTGTTTGACTCTGGCGCATCGCATTCTTTTATCTCATCATCGTTAGTTGAGTCACTGCACTTAGACACCAGTCTAGTTGATGATCCCTTGGTTGTTTCAAACCCAATTGGGGGCTCCATATATCTGTCTATGATATGTTTGGGTTTGAAGATTTCTATACTTAGCGTTGAGTTTGGATGTGATGCTTTTGTATTGGGCTTCACGGGCTATGGGTTGATTTTGGGCATGGACTGGTTATCCAGTAATGGTGCCGTTCTTGATTGTAAAAGGAGAGTTGTCAGGCTTATGACCCGCTTGGGTAATACTCTCGAGATCTCTTGTAATCCCATGGAATCTGTTTTGCTAAGTTATCTTGAATCGCTCGATGCTTCGGTCGAGAGTTTGCGTTTTGTCAGAGTGGTCCGGGAATATCCGGATGTGTTTGAAGAGGTGAAGGGTTTGCCTCCGAAGCGGGAGATAGATTTCCGAATTTATTTGGTGGATAATGCCAAACCAGTGTCTTTGCCAGTGCGCCACATGGCTCCTCGTGAGAGAAGAGAACTTCATAAGCAACTAGGGGAGTTGCTTGAGAAGGGGTTCATAAGGTGAAGTATATCGGAGTGGGGAGCTCCAGTAGTGTTTGCCACGAAGGCGGATGGGTCCCTCAGACTTTGTGTGGATTATAGAGAACTTAATAAGCTCACGAAGAAGAATAGACACCCATTACCGAGGATAGATGATCTCTTTGATCAGTTGGTTGGCGCCTTAGTGTTTTCGTAGATGGACTTAGCTACAGGGTTTCATAAGTTAAGACAGTATAGAGAAGACTGCTTTCCGGACTCCGGATGGTTTTTATGAGTGGCTTGTGATACCATTTGGGTTGACAAACGCCCCTGCATACTTTGTTGATCTGATGAGTAGAGTGTTCAGAGAGTATCTGAATAAGTTTGTAGTAGTCTTTGTGGATGACATCTTGGTCTTTTCCAAGAGTGAAGAAGAGCATGCCTTACATCTCAGAGAAGTGTTGGAGACTCTTCGAGCACATAGTCTTAAAGCTAAATTCTCTAAATGTCATTTTTGGAGAAGAGAAGTGCGATTCTTAGGGCATGTGGTCTCTAAGGAAGGGATAGCTGTGGATCCCGCAAAGATAGTATCTATCCAGGATTGGAAAGTTCCTAGAAATGCTACCGAAGTAAGAAGTTTCTTGGGGTTGGCAGGATATTATAGGAAGTTCATCAAAGACTTCGCGAAGATATCAGCCCCATTAACCCGCTTGACGAAGAAGAATCTGGTTTTCTCATGGGACGTAGATTGTGATGATGCTTTCCGATGGTTAAAGAGAGCTTTGACCACCGCTCCAGTTTTAGTGCTTTCAGATGGGAGTAAGCCGTTTGTTGTTTATACCGATGCTTGTGGGACAGGATTAGGCGCAGTCTTGATGCAGGAGGGAAGGGTAATAGCCTATGGAGGGAGGCAATTGAGAGTGTATGAGAAGAATTACCCTACCCATGATCTAGAGTTGGCCGCGATTGTTTTCGCACTTAAGTCTTGGCGCCATTATCTTCTTGGTGAGAGATTCGAGTTGTTCACTGACCATAAATCATTGAAGTACTTATTCTCTCAGAAGGATTTAAACTTAAGACAACAAAGGTGGATGGAGTTCTTAGCATCCTATGATTTCGAGATAGCGTATACCCCTGGCAAGGGTAACGTAGTGGCGGACGCCTTGAGTAGAAAAAGGCTATCTTTGAGTCCATTGTTCGTGGAACGGCGAAGCTTGGAGTTTCTTTCTTTGTTCGACTTCAGACCTTCTGTTGACTTTGTACCTGGTTTGTTAGCATCCTTGGAGGTTAGACCTACTCTTTTGGGACGGATTGGCGAGGCTCAGCGAGACGACCCACAGTTGGTTGAGTTGGTAGAGAAGCTTATAAGGGGGGAGTCGTCCAGCCATTTGGGTAGATACACCATAGATGATAGGGGATGGTTGCATAGAGACGGTAGACTTTGTGTACCGCAAGATGAGGGTTTGAAGAAGGCTATTTTGGATGATGCACATCGTTCAAGGATGACTATTCATCCCGGTGGAGACAAAATGTACCAAGACATGAAGAGAGTTTTCTTCTGGGCCGGTATGAAGAAAGATGTGGCCGAGTATGTGGCTAGATGCTTAGTGTGCCAACAAGTTAAAGCGGAGCAAAGGAAACCGGTGGGTTGCTACACCCATTGGAAGTTCCGCAATGGAAGTGGGATAGTGTCTCGATGGATTTCATCGATGGGTTACCAAGATCGAGGAAGGGCAATACGGGAATTTGGGTTGTGGTAGACAGAATTACCAAGAGTGCCCATTTCATACCCGTGAAGAGTAAGAGGACCGCTCCATGGCTTGCTTCAGTCTATGTTAGAGAGATTGTTAGATTGCATGGCGTACCATCCAGCATTGTGAGTGATCGAGATCCTATCTTCACTAGTGAGTTTTGGAGAAGTTTGCAAGAGGCGGTAGGGACTCAGTTGTGTCTGAGCACCGCATATCATCCTCAGACGGACGGCCAGACTGAGAGGGTGAATCGTGTCCTAGAAGACCTTTTGAGGCTTTGTATCTTAGATTTTGGAGGTACATGGGAAGAGCATCTTCCATTGGTGGAATTCGCATATAATAACAGCTTTCAGTCCAGTATTGGTATGGCTCCTTTCGAAGCTCTTTATGGAAGGCCTTGTCGATCTCCTACATGTTGGTGGGAATCTACGGATAAGATCTTGCTTGGGCCAGATATGGTTAGAGAGACTTCAAAGAAGATTGATTTGATTCGAAGAAGGATGAAAGCAGCGCAAGATAGACAGAAATCTTATGCGGATCGGAGAAGGACGGATCTTGAGTTTGAGGTTGGGGACATGGTTTTTGTCAAAATATCTCCGTTGAGAAATGTTGTTCGCTTTGGGTCCGTTGGGAAGTTAGCACCGAGGTTTGTTGGGCCGTTTCCTATTAAGGAAAGAATTGGACGGATGGCATATAGGGTGGAGTTGCCCGACAGACTTAGTGGTGTTCATGATGTATTCCATGTATCACATTTGAGGAAGTGCTTACATGAGACCGCAGAGGTGGTAGAGCCGAGCTTGCTTAAAGATGTAGAGGTAGAGCGTGATGCGATGATTCGACGAGCTCCTACTCGCATCCTTGGGTCAGAAACTAGGAAGTTGAGGAACAGAGAAGTTCAGCTAGTTAAAGTGCAATGGGGAGAAGACGAGGGCAATGCTACTTGGGAGACGGAAGCGAAGATGCATTCTTTGTATCCATTTCTTTTTGAGAGTATGTCTTTTAACTTCTCCTTTATCGCTTGTCTAGTACTTATCTTATCTTTAGTATATCCTCTCGCTAGTACCTATGACCTTTAGATAGGGTAAAACCTATGGTTGAAACATGTGTTTGAAACATGTTATGGTTGATGGATGCATGTGGATGCAATTGTTTGCTAGTGGTTGCTCGTGGATGCATATACACACACATTAGGCACTAGATCGGCTCAGTCACTTCATGTTGCATATCGCATAAATGGATGTGGTAGTTAGATTGATGGATGTATCATGGCTGTGTTATCATGTGGATGATGCATTTTTGTGTATGGTTGTGCACGCATATAGAAATTGTATGTGTCAATAGGGTTTCGCATACATATTGGATGCATGGCACTATCATGGTTTGCATTAAGGAGGTCGACTGAATCAGTAGACCGCCTGATTTTGCATTAGTATACGGACATATACACACACTTTCTGCATATGTTAATACATCATTAGAAGTTTCTAAGGATAATGGTTGCTTGTGGTTGATGGTTTAGTAGATGGTTGTTTGGATGGTAGGATATGCATTCTCCTTAGCTTAGAGATTTCAGGGACGAAATACTTTAAGGAGGGGAGAATGTAACACCCCGAATTTCGATTAATGCTAAAATTCACTAATTGCAGAATGAATAATCTCAGATGTGAGAATTGGGGGAAACGGGCTGCGTCATTGCGTTCGTCTCGGAAAAATACGCAGAATAGAGTCCGAAATTTTGTAAATCGGAGTCCGTATGGCCCAGTTAAGGCCCAATGAAGTTTGCAGAAAATTCAAAGCTAAAAACAAATTTGAAAATTCAAATTCAGATTTTAAAATAGAACCAGCAGGGCTAGGCGGGAAAGTTCCCGCCCTAGCCATGTCGACAGGGCTGTCGACAGGCCTGTAGACTGGGGGGTCGACTTGCCTGTCGACACGGCGTGTCGAGCCAGAGGGACTGGGTGCACCAGGTCTGGTTTTCTGGCTAGGGCTGGGCTGGGTTCTAGAGATTTCCGAAATCTAAGGGTCCTAATCTAATCTAGGGTTAATCTAAGGGCCTAAAACACTCACCTAATCTATAAATACACCCTAAACCTACCCTAATCCATACTAAAAATAGAATTGAGGGCTACATGCCGCCAAATTAAATCTTAGAAGGAGCCTCCACTAATTTATGAAGAGGATTGCAAGCTAATCACTCTCTAATCAACCTCTAATCCATTCTAAGCATCTTAATCTTCTTCATTTGGAGTGCAAATTTGCTAGTTGTGAGTTTCTATCACTTTAATGATCAATTACTAAACTAAGTAGATGAGATATGATGAGATCATATGGTTTTGTTTGGGGATTAATGGATTTTAAGTCATATGACATGATGTTAGTTTGCTAATGTATGTGGGTTATGCAAGTTTTGTGTTTTGTGATCATATGATTAATATGCAAGTTACATGTATGATAAAATGCAAGTTTATGAGTTCATATGCAAGTATGTTATGCAAGTTCATATGCAAGTATGTTATGCAAGTTCATATGCAAGTTTAAGAGTTTATATGCAAGTATGTTATGCAAGTTCATATGCAAGTTTATGAGTTTATATGCAAGTATGTTATGCAAGTTCATATGCAAGTTATGTGACATATTATATGCAAGTCATGTATTTGTTAATATGTAAGTTTATGTGACATGTTATACAAGATTATATGCAAGTTATGTGACATGTTGTGCAAGTTCATATGCAAGTTATGTGTTTGTTAATATGCAAGATGGCACCTTTGAAACATGTTCATATATATGCAAGTTGACACCTTTTGTATGTGTTATGTCGTGAGAACGAAATCACGTGGGAACGATGGGGTTAATTAAATACATATGTTAATAAGATTGTGTGAAATTAATATAATTATGCATAACATAAAATAAATGAACATAGTATGGGAATTTGCCTATTAAGTTAGGTGTACCCATACTATGTGTTGGGAATTTGCCTATTAAGTTAGGTGTACCCACACTTTGGAGTTGGGAATTTGCCTATTAAGTTAGGTGTACCCATATTCCTAAAATAAACATGATAATTAACACAAATTATGGGGGTGATTAATTGGGAGTAATTAATCGATTGAGACACGAGGTTGGACCCGTTTGTAGTGTAAGACTGCCCGGAGTTTACCGGCTTAACCAGGCATCTACAAATGACGGTCCAATGTGAGGGGTCTTAATCATAAATTAAATACGTAACAAGGGTAAATGACACGAGGTTGGACCCGTTTGTAGTGTAAGACTGCCCGGAACCTACCGGCTTAACCAGGCATCTACAAATAACGGTCCAATGTGAGGGGTCCTTTACACGGTTACGGTGTTAATCAATTAAGAAACACTTAACCAGATAATCATGTAGTGGGGCATGGGGGTTAAGTGGGTACCTTGGGTGGTATGTGGAAATTGCTAGTGGTTGCCAATAGAAAATATGATTAAATACTTAACCAAGAGGAAACATGTAATTAAACATGATTAAAGGGTTAAGTGGGAAACACTAGTGTGTGGGCCAAGCTTAGGGGGATGGCTTGTGCTGGGGGCCCATTTCAACCAATATCCCAAACGTATCTTAGTGGGCTCGACTCTAGTCGAGTAACGGGACACGCATATTGGGCTTGACTATAAGAGGCCAAAATGGGTTAGCGGTGGCAACGCATGACCAACGGGTTTCATATGCGTGTGTGGACCCGGGCTGGTAAATAAGACGTTGTTGCATCGTGTGGATATAAGCCGTGCACTGTAACAACCCGTATTTTCAATAACCTGTTATAACAAAAAGCGAGGCAGAATTTAATTCAAAAATCTGAATCAAGGGAAAAGGGCTATGCCATTGCGTTCGTCTCGGAAAAATACGCGAAATAGAGTCCGAGTTTTCGAAAATCGGAGTCCGTATGACCCAGTTAAGGCCCATTGAAGTTTTCAGAAATTTCCATGTTAAAAACAGATTTAAATTTTAAATTGAAAACAAGGATTAGGGCTAACTGGCGTCAGGCGGGAAAACTCCCGCCAAGACCCCCATGTCGACAGGCATGTCGACAGGGGTCTTAGGGTGTCGACTGCCCTGTCGACAGCCCTGTCGACACGGGGTGGCCGGGCAGTTTTGCCTGGCGCACCATTTTTGATTTGGGCCTGGTTGTGTGGCTTGGTTCTAGAGAATTCCGAAATCTGATGGACCTAATTCAACCTAGGGTTAATCCTATGGTCTAAATCACTAGCCTAATCTATAAATAAGACCCTAACCTACCCTAAATCACTCATTATTCATTCTAGCAACCAAAATATGTCAAATTGAATTCTCAAATGGCCTCCACCTAAAAACCCTAGCCTCCACCCTCTTCAAAAATCATTCCTATGAAGATTTTGATGTTCATACAAGCATTTCTAAGTTGTATGAATGATCATTAGCTTGCATACATCATCAAGTTGCAAGCTTTATTTGCTAAGCTAGAGTTTTTGGGATTTTTGTTAATTGGAGCTTTGTTTTGGGTTTTTATATGCTTGCATAAAGGGCTTCTCAATCTTTATTAGTAGATTTGTGTCTTCATAATATTTGTAAGCCCTCTTACCTTCATTTTAGAAACTCTAAAGTTAATATGTGATGAAAGTTGGGATTTATGCATGTTTAATAAGTTATGCATGCTTATGCGAGTTCATTATGCTATGTTATGCATGTTTAATAAGTTATGCATGCTTATGTGAGTTCACTATGCTATGTTACACATGTTTGATAAGTTATGCATGTTTATGCAAGTTCACTATGCCATGATTTGCAAGTTTAACAAGTTATGCATGTTTATGCAAGTTCACTATGCCATGATTTGCAAGTTTAACAAGTTATGCATGTTTATGCAAGTTCACTATGCCATGATTTGCAAGTTTAACAAGTTATGCATGTTTATGCAAGTTCACTATGCTAAGTTATGCAAGTCCAACATGTTATGCATGTTTATTATGATATGTAAGATTTATCATGTATGTTGTGCCAAGTTCCCTCTTTCTATCCTTTATGCGTTATGACGAATATGTAAGCGATAGAATGACGTTGGGGGGGGGGGGGGTTTGGGGTAAAACTTAAAATACATGAAAATATGAGATTGGGAATTTACCTATTAAGTTAGGTCTACCCCTTGGGAATTTACCTATTAAGTTAGGTCTACCCAAGTATTTGTTAAACTTGTAATTATGTTTTGAAAATAAAGTGGACATGACACTTAGAAAACATAAGTGTGGCCAACTCGAGGTTGGGTTGAGTTTGTAGCATAAACCTAACCGGAACCGACCGGCTTAACTAGTGGCTACAAGCAATAGGACCCAATGTGAGTAGTTGGTCATGTTGCACGTGAAACCCGAGGTTAGACTAAGTTGTGGTGTAAACCTACCCGGACCCGCCCGGCCTAACTAGTAACCACAACAAGGTCTAATGTGAGAGGTTGGGTGCATTAAATTAATTAATGCCTCATGATTAGGGTTAATTCATGGCCCACTAATACTTAACCAATTTTGGGGATACGAGGGATTAAATGGGGTTAAGTGGTGAACTATTGGTTACACTTAACTAATTTAATCCATGATTAGTGAGGGGTTAAACCACACTTAACCCTCTTAGGAAACCCTAGCAACGTGGTCTGTTCCAGCAGTAATCCCAGTTTGGTATCATTCACAACCCTAGAGGCTAGGCTAGGGCGGGGCACGATTACTGGACTGATGTAAGCGACCAAAGCGACGGCTGAGTGGTACAGCGGTGCGGGTCCAGGCGGGCTACGGACGTGCACGTAGTCCGGTGTTGGACAAACTCGAGGCACGGGTACCAGTAGGTTTAGACTGTGCATTATTGCTTAGGTGTCTGGGGTTGACACCCGAGGGCTTGATACACCCAAAGGTGGACCCAGCACAGTCTGACTACAACCATATGTGGGCCGTATGGACACCAACACTTGACGTGTTAGGTTTATAGGGAGCCGATCGACTAGACCGTTGGGCTGGACCTTGTATTAAGGTCACCTCATGCTATTGGGCCAAAGTTTGGGCTGAGGGATCAATACCTGTTATGTTAGTTTGCTAGTACACTGTGGTGCAAAGCTTAATCTTCTTTATGTGATGACACCTTTATCTATTGCCAGTATGTTCATCTCAGTTTCCATCATGATGTTAACTTTGTTAGTTTATAGACTGATCGTAGTAGGGCTTACCAGTCTTTTTGACTGACCTGTTTTCTTTCGCTTCTTTTCTTCCGTTCCCCCCCCCCCCCCAGGTTCTCAGGGAGGGAACAGTGGTGCTTAGCTTGGATCGCTTGCTTGTTTGCTGGATAGCTCATGTATGTCTGGACATTGAGCTCGCTATGGTTTATCATCTTTATTTTGGGGATAGCACTATGTATTTCAGTATTTCTGTTTATGATGTACTAGACATGTTTATTTTGGCAGTTGACTTTATGATGTACTAGACTTGTTTTGAGATGGTTTGAGATATTCCGCTGTTTTATTCTCACTTACTCTGTTTTATATATATATATATATATATATATATATATATATATATATATATATATATGTTCTTGTTCTGCCTTGATATATCATTATGCATGCTTACCCAGTTCTAACGCCCCCCAGAAGCTAGTGCCCCCGAAAGAGTGACCCTAGCGGAGGTGGGGTGTTACAAAATTTGGCATCAGAGCATATGGTTTACAAGAAAGAACAAAAAGTTTTTAAAAAGACTTTTGAAAAACTATTTTCAAAACAAGTATAAAGTATTTTCCAAAGAAAAGTCTAGTATTTTAAAAGGCTATTCCCCAAAAAGCCATTAGCGTTATCCTTCGTTCCCATGACCTAATCTTATCTTATCTTTCGTTTCAGTATGGCTGAGAATCTTGCCATCCCGGATGGAGTAAATGTACCACTCTGGTATAGGAGACTTCTAGAAGCTAGGGCGGCAGCCGGCCCCGCAAACCCTACTCCCACTCCTCCTCCTGTAGTTGAGAATCCTACCCCTAATGTCCCTCCTCCGGTGGTTCCTGTTCCTCCTCCTCCAGTAGTTAATATTCCTCCTCCCGTTGCTAATGTTCCTCCTCCTCCTGTTGTTGAGGCTCCTCTTCCTCCTCCTCCCCCTCAGCATCCTCAGGTTGAGTTCACGAAGGTTTGTAAAGACTTCAAGGCGATGGGAGGCAAAAATTTCCTAGGCACGGAATCTTTTGTTGAAGCTAGGAATTGGCTGAAAGACACTGAGGACTTGTTTGCTATCTTTAGGATTGATGACGAGAGGAAGATCTTATTGACAGTATGGCTTTTGAAGGACGAAGCAGCCTATTGGTGGGAGGTCACCAATGGGACGAGGCCCATCGAGACTTGGGCCGATTTGAGGGCTAGATTTGTGGCCAAGTTTCTATCTTCTGCTGAGGCGAATTTACAGATGGAGAAGTTCATTGCATTAAAGCAAGGTGATATGTCTGTCAAGGAGTATGTGAACAAGTTTAATCAGCTGGCCCGTTTTGGTTTGGATATGGTGAACACTCCTGAGAAGAAGGCTCTTCGATTTGCTAGAGGATTGAATGAGCCGCTGCAGGGTTTGGCGATGTCACATATTCCGCATGGGGCTACTTTTGAGAGTTTGGTCGATATGGCTCTACTTCAGGGAGATGGAAAGAAAGAGGTCAAGTCGAGTGATACTCAAGCAAAGAAGACTGATTCTCAAGGTAAAGGCAATCAAGGTGGTCAAAGCAGTCAGGGGAATCAGAGCAAGAACAAGAAGGGGAACAACAACAAGGGCAAGGGAAAGTGCAATTACTGTGGTGTGCCTGGACACTTTGCTAAGGATTGTAGGAAGAAGAAAAGGAAGCTCAGTGGTGGATGTTTTTCCTGTGGTGAGACTGGACACTTCAGCAAGGAATGCCCGAAGAAGAAAGGGCAGGCTGGACCTTCAGGAGGGCAAGTTCATGCTCTCAATACCGCTCCAGTTCCCGATCGAGGTAGTGTTTCTGTTGAGAACCTTGTTTATGTTTCTGATCTTCCAGTTCGTACCTTGTTTGATTCTGGTGCATCACATAGCTTTATTTCATCTGATCTTGTTGATAGCTTGCACCTTAGTACTAGCTTAGTGGATGATCCCGTTTGTGTTTCGAATCCCATTGGGGGTTCTGCTCATCTATCTATGATATGCGAGGATCTGAGGATCTCTATACTCAGTGTAGAGTTCTTGTGTAGTGCGTATGTTCTTGGTTTCAGGGGATACGGATTGATATTGGGCATGGATTGGCTGTCCAGATATGGAGCCATTCTTGATTGTGAGCGTAGGGTTGTGAGGCTTGTGACTCGCCTTGGCAACACCTTAGAGATTTCATGCAATCCGAAGGATACCGTCATGTTGTGCTATCTTGAATCTCTCGACTCGTCAAAGGAAACCCTTCAGTCTGTAAGGGTGGTCCGAGATTATCCAGATGTTTCTGAAGAAGTTAAGGGGTTGCCCCCTAAACGAGAAATTGATTTTCGCATTTATCTGGTGGATAATGCTAAGCCTGTTTCTTTGCCCGTTCGGCACATGGCCCCGCGTGAGAGACGGGAGCTCAGCAAGCAAGTAAAGGAGTTGCTTGAGAAGAACTTCATCAGACGAAGTATATCCGAATGGGGAGAGCCTGTGGTGTTTGCTACTAAGGCAGATGGTTCTCTTCGACTTTGTGTGGACTATAGAGAGTTGAATAAGCTGACTAAGAAGAATAGACACCCATTACCAAGGATTGATGATCTTTTTGACCAGCTTGTTGGTGCTTCTGTTTTCTCTCAGCTTGATCTTGCTACTGGATTTCATCAGCTCAGAGTGGCTGAAGATAGTATAGACAAGACTGCATTCAGAACTCCAGATGGATTCTTTGAATGGCTTGTTATGCCGTTCGGTTTGACGAATGCACCCGCGTATTTCGTGGACTTGATGAGTAGGGTGTTTCGAGAGTTCTTGAACAAGTTTGTCGTGGTCTTTGTGGATGATATTCTGATCTTCTCCAAGGATGAAGAAGAGCACGCGAGGCATCTTGTAGAGGTGATGGATACGCTTAGAGCGCATCAGTTAAAGGCCAAGTTCTCCAAGTGTCACTTTTGGAGAAGGGAAGTTAGATTCCTCGGGCATATCGTATCCAAGCAAGGCTTAGCGGTGGATCCCGCTAAGGTGGTTGCAGTTCAGGATTGGAAGACTCCAAGGAATGCAACCGAGGTGAGAAGTTTTCTAGGTCTTGCGGGTTTTTACCGGAAGTTCATCAAGGACTTCACGAAGATATCTGCTCCTCTTACTAAGTTGACGAAGAAGCACTTAGTTTTTGCTTGGATTGTGAGCTTGCTTTTCAGAGACTCAAGAGAGCCCTTACCTCAGCACCAGTTCTAGCTTTACCCGATGGTGGTAAGATGTTTACCGTGTACACTGATGCTTGTGGCACGGGATTGGGCGCCGTTCTGATGCAAGAAGGCAGAGTTATATGTTTTGGTGGTAGGCAACTTAAGGTGCATGAGAAGAAGTATCCTACTCATGATCTAGAGCTGGCAGCGATAGTATATGCACTCAAGGCTTGGCGTCATTATCTTCTGGGAGAGAGATTTGAGCTGTATACTGATCATAAGTCTTTGAAGTATCTCTTTTCGCAGAAGGATCTGAACTTGAGGCAGCAAAGGTGGATGGAATTCTTGGCGTCTTACGATTTTGATATAGCCTATACCCCTGGCAAGGGGAATGTTGTAGCGGATGCGTTGAGTAGAAAAAGGTTGGCACTAAGTCCTCTATTTGTTGAGATGAAGAATTTAGAGTTCTTGGCAACCTTTGATTTTTCTTTGACAGTTGAGTCGATGACCGGTTCTTTAGCATCTCTTGAGCTCAGGCCTACCCTTCTAGATCAAGTTGGGGCTTCGCAGAAGGAAGACCCTCAGATAATTGAGATTATGGATAAGCTGATTCGAGGGGAGACATCTAGTCACCTTGCTCGATATTCTATAGATGATAAGGGTTGGCTGAGGAGAGACGGAAGGCTTTGTGTTCCGATGGTGGAAGACTTGGTGAGGAAAGTTCTTGAGGAAGCACATCGCTCCAAGTTGACTATACATCCGGGTGGAGATAAGATGTATAAGGATATGAAGCGCATTTTCTTCTGGCCTGGAATGAAGAAGGATGTGGCAGAGTTTGTCTCTAGATGTGTTGTTTGTCAGAGAGTAAAAGCCGAGTCGAAGAAGCCCGGTGGGCTATTGCATCCTCTAGAGGTCCCGCTATGGAAGTGGGAGAGTATTTCTATGGACTTTGTTGACGGATTGCCAAGGTCAAGAAAAGGGAATACAAGCATATGGGTCATTGTGGATAGGCTTACGAAGAGTGCTCATTTCATTTTGGTGAAGAGCAAAAGGACCGCATCTGGACTAGCATCAGTATATCTTCGCGAGATAGTACGACTACATGGAGTCCCTTTTAGCATAGTCAGTGACCGAGACCCCATCTTTACAAGTCAATTCTGGAATAGCTTGCAAGAGGCTATGGGCACGAGGTTGAACCTGAGTACTGCTTATCACCCACAGACGGACGGTCAGACAGAAAGGGTGAATAGGGTACTTGAGGACTTGTTGAGGCTTTGTATTCTGGACTTTGGTGGTACTTGGGAAGACCATCTTCCTCTTGTTGAGTTTGCATATAATAACAGTTATCAGGCAAGCATAGGGATGGCACCATTTGAAGCTTTATACGGGAGGCCGTGCAAGTCGCCTACATGTTGGTGGGAGACTACAGAGAAGCTCATACTTGGGCCTGATATGATCAGAGATACGTCCGAGAAGATCGAGTTGATTCGGAGATGAATGAAAGCGGCCCAAGACCGACAGAAATCCTATGCTGATAAGCGAAGATCCGATTTGGAGTTTAAAGTTGGGGATATGGTTTTCGTAAAGGTTTCTCCTTTGCGGAATGTGGTCCGATTTGGAGCTGTTGGGAAGTTAGCACCGAGATTTGTTGGACCCTTCCCTATCATAGAGAGAATTGGGAAGATGGCTTATAAAGTGCAATTGCCCGAGAAGCTGTCCGGAGTGCATAATGTCTTTCATGTCTCGCATCTCCAAAAGTGCGTACATGAGTCCGCTGAGGTGGTTGAACCTAGCATTCTTGAAGACGTGGAAGTAGAGAAAGAGGCAACTTTGAGGAGAGCTCCGATTCGTATCTTGGGGATGGAGACCAAGAAGCTAAGGAATCGAGAGGTCAAGTTGGTGAAGGTTCAATGGGGTGAAGCCGAAGGAGACGCAACTTGGGAAACCGAGGAGAAGATGCGTGGGCTTTATCCATTCCTTTTTGAGGGTACACTCTCAATCTCTTTCCTTTGTTAGCATATCTTTCTCTTTGCTATCCATGTTTATCTAGTTATCGTGCTAATCTTGTCATGAGAACCTTAGGTAGAAACCCTTTGGATGAAACATGTGTTTGAGACATGTTATGTTTGATGGTTGCAAGTGGTTGCATGTGTTTGCAAGTGGTTACTCGTGGATGCATGATACACATTAGACACTAGATCGGCTCACACACTCCTCATATTGCATGTGCATGAGTGTTTATGCTTATTCTTGGATGAAATTGGTATGCAATCACATGGATGTTGCATATGGATGTATGATTGAGCACGCATGTAGATATTATACATTATGTTAGGGATTTGCATACATATGGATACATTTCACTAACATATTTTGCATTGATCTTTGCATTATATAAGTACATATACACACACTTTTGCATATGTTCATACAGCATTTAGAATCTTTTAAGGACAATGATTGCTCGTGGATGATGCTTTGAGTAGATGGATGATTGGATGGTAGGATACGTTCTTCCTAACTTGAAGATTTCGGGGACGAAATCCTTTAAGGAGGGGAGAATGTAACAACCCGTATTTTCAATAACCTGTTATAACAAAAAGCAAGGCAGAATTTAATTCAAAAATCTGAATCAAGGGAAACGGGCTATTCCATTGCGTTCGTCTCGGAAAAATACGCGAAATAGAGTCCGAGTTTTCGAAAATCGGAGTCCGTATGACCCAGTTAAGGCCCATTGAAGTTTTCAGAAATTTCCATGTTAAAAACAGATTTAAATTTTAAATTAAAAACAAGGATTAAGGCTAACTGGCGTCAGGCGGGAAAACTCCCGCCAAGACCCCCATGTCGACAGGCATGTCGACAGGGGTCTTAGGGTGTCGACTGCCCTGTCGACAGCCCTGTCGACACGGGGTGGCCAGGCAGTTTTGCCTGGCGCACCATTTTTGATTTGGGCCTGGTTGTGTGGCTTGGTTCTAGAGAATTCCGAAATCTGATGGACCTAATTCAACCTAGGGTTAATCCTATGGTCTAAATCACTAGCCTAATCTATAAATAAGACCCTAACCTACCCTAAATCACTCATTATTCATTCTAGCAACCAAACTATGTCAAATTGAATTCTCAAATGGCCTCCACCTAAAAACCCTAGCCTCCACCCTCTTCAAAAATCATTCCTATGAAGATTTTGATGTTCATACAAGCATTTCTAAGTTGTATGAATGATCATTAGCTTGCATACATCATCAAGTTGCAAGCTTTATTTGCTAAGCTAGAGTTTTTGGGATTTTTGTTAATTGGAGCTTTGTTTTGGGTTTTTATATGCTTGCATAAAGGGCTTCTCAATCTTTATTAGTAGATTTGTGTCTTCATAATATTTGTAAGCCCTCTTACCTTCATTTTAGAAACTCTAAAGTTAATATGTGATGAAAGTTGGGATTTATGCATGTTTAATAAGTTATGCATGCTTATGCGAGTTCACTATGCTATGTTATGCATGTTTAATAAGTTATGCATGCTTATGTGAGTTCACTATGCTATGTTACACATGTTTGATAAGTTATGCATGTTTATGCAATTTCACTATGCCATGATTTGCAAGTTTAACAAGTTATGCATGTTTATGCAAGTTCACTATGCCATGATTTGCAAGTTTAACAAGTTATGCATGTTTATGCAAGTTCACTATGCCATGATTTGCAAGTTTAACAAGTTATGCATGTTTATGCAAGTTCACTATGCTAAGTTATGCAAGTCCAACATGTTATGCATGTTTATTATGATATGTAAGATTTATCATGTATGTTGTGCCAAGTTCCCTCTTTCTATCCTTTATGCGTTATGACGAATATGTAAGCGATAGAATGACGTTGGGGGGGGGGGGGGTTTGGGGTAAAACTTAAAATACATGAAAATATGATATTGGAAATTTACCTATTAAGTTAGGTCTACCCCTGGGGAATTTACCTATTAAGTTAGGTCTACCCAAGTATTTGTTAAACTTGTAATTATGTTTTGAAAATAAAGTGGACATGACACTTAGAAAACATAAGTGTGGCCAACTCGAGGTTGGGTTGAGTTTGTAGCATAAACCTACCCGGAACCGACCGGCTTAACTAGTGGCTACAAGCAATAGGACCCAATGTGAGTAGTTGGTCATGTTGCACGTGAAACCCGAGGTTAGACTAAGTTGTGGTGTAAACCTACCCGGACCCGCCCGGCCTAACTAGTAACCACAACAAGGTCTAATGTGAGAGGTTGGGTGCATTAAATTAATTAATGCCTCATGATTAGGGTTAAGTCATGGCCCACTAATACTTAACCAATTTTGGGGATACGAGGGATTAAATGGGGTTAAGTGGTGAACTGTTGGTTACACTTAACTAATTTAATCCATGATTAGTGAGGGGTTAAACCAAACTTAATCCTCTTAGGAAACCCTAGCAACGTGGTCTGTTCCAGCAGTAATCCCAGTTTGGTATCATTCACAACCCTAGAGGCTAGGCTAGGGCGGGGCACGATTACTGGACGGATGTAAGCGACCAAAGCGACGGCTGAGTGGTACAGCGGTGCGGGTCCAGGCGGGCTACGGACGTGCACGTAGTCCGGTGTTGGACAAACTCGAGGCACGGGTACCAGTAGGTTTAGACTGTGCATTATTGCTAAGGTGTCTGGGGTTGACACCCGAGGGCTTGATACACCCGAAGGTGGACCCAGCACAGTCTGACTACAACCATATGTGGGCCGTATGGACACCAACACTTGACGTGTTAGCTTTATAGGGAGCCGATCGACTAGACCGTTGGGCTGGACCTTGTATTAAGGTCACCTCATGCTATTGGGCCAAAGTTTGGGCTGAGGGATCAATACCTGTTATGTTAGTTTGCTAGTACACTGTGGTGCAAAGCTTAATCTTCTTTATGTGATGACACCTTTATCTATTGCCAGTATGTTCATCTCAGTTTCCATCATGATGTTAACTTTGTTAGTTTATAGACTGATCGTAGTAGGGCTTACCAGTCTTTTTGACTGACCTGTTTTCTTTCGCTTCTTTTCTTCCGTTCCCCCCCCCCCCAGGTTCTCAGGGAGGGAACAGTGGTGCTTAGCTTGGATCGCTTGCTTGTTTGCTGGATAGCTCATGTATATCTGGACATTGAGCTCGCTATGGTTTATCATCTTTATTTTGGGGATAGCACTATGTATTTCAGTATTTCTGTTTATGATGTACTAGACATGTTTATTTTGGCAGTTGCCTTATGATGTACTAGACTTGTTTTGAGATGGTTTGAGATATTCCGCTGTTTTATTCTCACTTACTCTGTTATATATATATTTATGTTCTTGTTCTGCCTTGATATATCATTATGCATGCTTACCTAGTTCTAACGCCCCGCAGAAGCTAGTGCCCCCGAAAGAGTGACCCTAGCGGAGGTGGGGTGTTACATGCACCGTTAATTTTATCAGGTTGCCACGTTGGGGAATGGTACACCCTACGGTGGGGCCAGCACGGGTATCTACGTTAGGGAGCCGATCGAATGGGAGTAGTGTGTACACCTAGTGGATTGTAGGGCCCCGTGGCGTCTACTTAGTCACCTAGGGGTACGCGAGAACTATTAAGTTAATTTTATAAGTCCATGGGTGGGATCAACCTTTAAGTTAGGAATGACTGGTGTGGTGCAGTTTAGTAATTTACCTTTGGAAGGGTAGATGCATCTTTATCTTTTATCTTAGTTTAGTTGACTGCTTAGTGTAGCCATTCATCCCCAATAGTTACCGTATATCAGTTTATGTCTTCTCTGGTTACTTTAACGATTGTATTGTTAAAGTTATAGGACTCGCTCAGACTTATGTCTGACCCCGTTGTTTTTATCTTTTTCCCAACCCTCAGGTCCTACGGTGGATCCTAGCAGTAGTGGAGCTTGATCGGATTGCTGTTCCAGTCTTTAGGAGCTTGGATAGATGTAAAGCTCCAGTTACCCAGTTATCTTTTCTTTTGTCCTGGCTATTGTATGAGAGAGTGGGATTATGTACTTCTTTATTTTGATGGATATTGTACTTGACTTTTATTGTGGTTTTATGATGTAACCAGACATGTTTACTTCCGCTGTTATGAGATGATGTTTTAAATTTCAAGTACTATTTATATCTGTCTTGTTGTAATTTTTCTGTTCTATATTCACTAAAATACTCCACCGATGCTATGGCATTCCCTTAGTGAGTGATCATAGCGGGAGTGGGGTGTTACAATAGTGAAGATTGGTTAGCCATATGTTTAGTTAATAAATGGTAAATGGTTCGAGTTTTAATAATGATGTTTTTATAACGTCAGGTTAATTTAAAGGATTTTGAAGTGTTTTTTTTTCAAATAAAATGAGATATCTTTTCTATGCATAGAAAATGAAATGAATTGGTCAACGAGGAATTTAAAAATGGAATATGGAAATATTTTACCGAAATTAACAAGGTATATTTTCTGAATAGAGAAAATAAGGATTCGTGAAGATTTAGAAGTGTTTTCTAACTGGAATAAGAGATAATTTCTTGAATAAAGAAATTAGAATATTAGAAATGTTTTCAAAGAATCAAGAAAGACAATTGAATTTTTAAAGAATCTAGAAGAGGAGTAAATGGGAATTGGAAATGATAATATAAAAAGGAATTAATTTAAAAAGGGGCTTGTGTTCGGTAGAAATTTCCAATTGGGAAACAAGACCATTGACTATATGGATGTTTTCTTTGATAGTTAAATCACCGACTATCAAAGTTTTGATTTACTTTATACCTCCGTTGTCAATAAGGAGAGACCGGGATCAGATTTAATATATGAAAACCACTCCGTATTGGCATAAGCATTACGAATCAACTTTTGCTAAAAAATGATTGAAGACGGAGTAAAATGCAAGGGTTGTTCTATTAACCCTAGGCAGAAATTGCCCAAGATGGATTGATGGAATAGTGCCTTCGGTTTGCCCAGTCCCAGGACAACATATATGGGAGGATCTGATGATGTGGCATTCGAAGTAAATGATGGAAATATGTTCTGAGAGATTATGGTTATGTATGTGGATCAATGCAAGTTATGTTATCATATGCTATGTGTTCATATGCTATGCAAGTTATGCAAGTCATATGCTATGTGTTCATGTTGTTATGCAAGTTATGCAAGTCATATGCTATGTGTTCATGATGTTATGCAAGTTATGCAAGTCATATGATATGAGTTCATGATGCTAGTTATGCAAGTTTTATGCTATGTCTTCATGATGCTAGTTATGCAAGTTTTATGTTATGTGTTCATGATGCTAGTTATGCAAATCACTATGATAAACATTGATCCATTATGACACCATGTTATGCAAGTTTGGTGTTTGATTATATGCAAGTTCATATATGACATGTTATGCAAGTTTGATGTTTGATTATATGCAAGTTCATATATGACATGTTATGCAAGTTTGGTGTTTGATTATATGCAAGTAACATGTGCAAGTTTACACCTTTATATGAGATGCATACATATGCAAGTTAACCCCTTTATATGTCACACACACACACACACACACACACACACACATATATATATATATATATATATATATATATATATATGCAAGTTTACCCCTTTGTATGACATAAGTAACTTATGCAAGTTACCCTCTTTATGACATATGTGATTCATGCAAGTTGGGTTGATTATTTATGCTAGTTGGGTTTGATGCTATGGACATATATGCAAGTTGACACCTTTAAAACCCATGTTGATGCTAATGTTATGCTAAGTTGAACCCATTGTATTTGTGATGAATCTTCCTTTTTAAGTATGTCATGTTAGCGTATTACGTGGGGAACGATGGAGTTAATATTCATGTTAATAAAATGGTGTGAAGTTGGTATGATTATGCATACCATAAAGTGGATGGACATAATTAAGTCAATTCTGTACATCGTTAAATTTGTAATTAATTAGGGATAATTAATACAAATTATGGGGATGATTAATTAGGTGTAATTAATCGACTAAGACACGAGGTTGGACCCTTTTGTAGCATAAAACTGCCCGGAACCGACCGGCAAATCCAGCGGCTACAAATGATTGGCCCAATGTGAGAGGTCTTAGGCATAAACTAAATACGTGACAAGTGTAAAGACACGAGGTTAGACTCTGTTATGGCGTAAGGCTGCCCGGAACCGACCGGCATATCCAGCTGCCATAAAAGACAGTCTAATGTGAGAGGTCTTTACAAAGGTTACATTCTTAATCAATTAAGAAACACTTAACCAGATAAGCATGTAGTGGGGAATGAGGGGTTAAGTGGGTGCCTTGGGTGGCATGTGGAAATCAAGTAAGTGCCTTGGGTGGCATGTGGAAATTTAGTGGGTTGCCTTAGGTGGCAATAGAAAATACGATTAGAATACTTAACCAAGTGGAAACATGTAATTAAACATGATTAAAGGGTTAAGTGGGATGCACTAGAAAAAGGGACAAGCTTAGGTGGGTAGCTTGTGGGGGCCCATTTCAACCAGTAATCCATATGTATCTTATTGGGCTCGACCCATGTCGAGGACGGGACACGCGTACTGGGCTTGACTATAAGAGGCCAAAAACGGGTTAGCGGTGGCAACGCAAGTCCAACGGGTTTCATATGCGTGTGTGGACCCGGACTGGTAGGTAAGACGTTGCATCGTGTAGGTATAAGCCGTGCACCGTTGGTTGTATCGGGTTGCCACTTTGGGGAGTGATACACCCCACTGTGGGGCCAGCACGGGTATCTACGTTAGGGATCCGATCGCTTGGGGAGTAGTGGGTACACCTAGTGGAGATAGGGGAAGACGGCACCTATGTGGTCAGTTAGGGGTACAAGAAACTACTAGTTATATTTTCTAAGTCCTTGGGTGGGATCAACCTTTAAGTAGGAATGACTGGTGTGGTGCGGTGTAGTAATTACCCTTGGGTGGGTAGATGCATCTTTACCGATATCTTAGTTCATCCTATGTGTAGTTGGCTGCTTAGTGCAGTCATTTATCCCCAGTCATTACCGTACCAAGTTTATATCATACCCTAATTACTTTAATGATTGTATTGTTAAAGTTATAGGGCTCACTCAGACTTATGTCTGACCCCGTTGTTTTTATCTTTTTCCCCCTCAGGTCCTCAGGTTGGGCCTAACACTAGTGGGCTTTGATCAGATTCCTTTATCTATCTTTTGGAGCTTGGACCGAGATGTAAAGCCCAGCTTATCTTTTTTATTATGGTTATTAGTCATGTAGTGGGATTATGTACTTATGTTTTATCAGGATGGATATTTAGTACTTGACTCTTGTTTTAGTTGGTTTTGATATGTAACCAAACATGTTTATCTTCTGCTACAATGAAATGATGTTTTAGATTTCAAGTATTATTTATATCTGTCTTGTTGTAATTTTTCTGTTCTATATTCACTTAAAATACTCCACCGAAGTTAAGGCATTCCCTTAGTGAGTGACCTTAGCGGGCGTGGGGGGTTACACATTTGCCTCATATGCCACCATGTTTAACTTGTGGCCAAGCCTTATTAATTATGTCATGCTTCTAAGTTCCCTCTTTGAGATCTATTTGCGTTTATGTGAACTTACATGCAATGGGGTTACGTTATGGGTAAACTAAAATGACATAAAAACATGACTTGAAAAGATGACACGAAATATGACATGTGATTATGCTTGAAACATGAACTTGAACTTGGACATGACTTCTAGAAAACATGAGAATGGCCAACTCGAGGTTGGGTTGAGTTTGTAGCATAAATCTACCCGGAACCGACCGGCTTAACTAGTGGCTACAAGCAATAGGACCCAATGTGAGTAGTTGGTCATGTCGCACTTGAAACCCGAGGTTAGACTAAGTTGTGGTGTAAAGCTACCCGGACCCGCCCGGCTTAACTAGTAACCACAACAAGGTCTAATGTGAGAGGTTGGGTGCATTAAATTAATTAATGCCACATGATAGGGTTAAGTCATGGGCCACTTGAATACTTAACCAATTAAACACGATGGGTTGATAGGGTTAAGTCATGAACCTTAGGTACACTTAACCAACTTGATACTTGATTGGATATGGTTAACCACGCTTAACCCGTTAGAAACCCTAGTTACGTGGTCCTTTTCACCAGTAACCCTCTTGGTTGTATCATGATACCCTAGGGACTAGGCTAGGGTGGGGCACGATTACTGGGCTGACATGTAAGCGACCAAAACGACGGCTGAGTAGGTGCACCGGTGTAGGTTCAGGCGGACTATGGTCGTGCATATAGTCCGGAGTTGAACAAGCAGACACGGGCACCAGTAGGTTTAGACCGTGTGTGCTTGATTTGTGTCCGTGGTTGGCACCCTAGGGCTTGATACACCCTAGGGTGGACCTAGCACAGTTTGACTACACTTCGTGATTGGGTCGTATGACACCGACACTTGACGAGTTAGGCTTTTAGGGAGCCGATCGACTAGACCGTGTTGTGGGACCTTGATTTAGGTCATCTCGTGATATTGGGCCAAGATTGGGCCAAGGGATCACTTCTTGTTTATACTTGACATGGGTTGGAATACTAGTACACTTGGTGCAAAAACCTAATCTTGTATATGCGATGCCACACTTGATCTATCTTGTTAACTTTTCACCATGCCAGTTATCATCCTATGTTTCATCTCTGTTTTACATGTCCAGTTAACTTTATTAGTTTTTATACTAATAGTAGGTAGGACTTACCATTCTTTTGACTGACCCATTTTCTTTCGCCTCTTTTCTTTCGTTTCCTCCCCCCCCCCCCACCCCCCCAGGTTTTCAGGGTGGGAACACTAGCACCTAGCTTGGATCTTTAGCTGCTTTTCTGGATAGCTCATGTACGGTTTGGACTTGAGCTTGCTATGGCTTTATTCTACTTTGGGGATAGTTACTTTATGGTTTTTTTTTCAGTTTTCAGTTTATGTTTCTAGACTTTGTTTTGTGGGAAAATAATGACCGAGTACTTTGATGTAACTTGACTATGGTTTTGAAATGTTAGTTTTTACCCGCTGCTTTATTTACTCTGTTTTTACTTATATGTTCTGTCTTGTGATATCTGCATGCATGTTTACCTTGTTTAACGCACCTCCAAAGCTAGTGCGCTTGCAAGAGTGACATTGGCAGAGGTGGGGTGTTACAGTTCGTATAAAATATGAAATAACAGCAATACTAAATATTTGAGGAATCCGGTTTGATTTCTCCTACCTGTTCTTCCCTGCATCACAGATCATTATAATATTTCATAACAACATATGGAAATAACGATAATATAATTAAAATAAATCATTAAATCAACCATAGGCATCCAAAGCATCCAATCAACCAATTATCAATAATTAATTTAATTATATGAATTTAATCACATCATAGGATTCCAGAAAAGTGTGAGAGTTAACTCACTTGTTTATTTCGGTCGATGATTTCAGCGTTGTTTCGTTTAATTTTAAATGAGCGCTTAAACTTAAATGTAAACCCGATCGACCCTGATTCCTTTCGAATCAGCACATCAGCGAGCGTTGTACTCTTTATTTGCGGTCCCAAAGAATCTGGTTTCACATCCATGTATGGTCAAGTTATACCTATTACAATTATGTGTATATATATTTATTATATCTGATTAACTATTTATAATCTTAAAATTAATTAGCAACGTTAATGATACCTTAATTGTTGTTACCCAATAGTTAACGCCACGTGATTATTGTTCTCCCTCCCAGTTTGTGACCAACTCCACCTAACTCCACTTCGACCATGTTCAAATACTACTCCAAATATTCCCAGTCCTCCCTATAACTTCAACTACCAACCGCCCCATTTGATGTTCGTTCATCTTAGTCCACATGCCACCTCTCCCATCGCACACACACCCCTCCATACTTCAACGCCAGGCCCAAACACAAATCGTCACTCAAGGCCCACATTGAAACCAATTTGCAACTTATCCATTGGCAATAGTAGCTTCTTATTATTCCCTTTCTTCCCGAAACGTGATAACAGCTGCTCCATTAACTTTGACAGCAAATCATGCATCAACCTCGCCTTCCCCTTCAGGCAATTCATTTCTTCATCAACAAACTTACCACTATGTTCAGCAACACATCTCCTTACTTTACCATATTTTTCCCTACCCATTCTACTGTTTAACGCAACCATTTCCCTTCTCCACATAATATAACGTCCATTCCTCCCATCTTTTTCTTGTGCTCAGAAAAGAAAATCAACACCACCCTAAAAGAAATGCAACACTACTCCAAAAACCCCCCTTGAGCCTTCATTGCATTGGACAACGATGGCCGGAGCTTCGGCTAACACTACCTCACCATTCAACCCATCCATGAACGTTAACTCAGCTACCCATCATCTCGACTGCTATAGATCTGTGACTCCCTTTAGCACATCCCACGTAACTCACTCAAGCGTCAAAAATGTTCTATACGTGTTTCCAATTTTCATGAAATCTCACTATTTGAATAGTTTGCATGCACTTCCACCCATTAATCACTGCACTTCACACTAACTCATCTCCTCATGAAGATAAATTCCAATTCTCGCCACCTCTGACTAATCAAACACCCCTTACTTCTGTGAGCTACCCCTTGGCCCACATCAGAACCAAAACTGTTGTCGCCATTACCAGTCCATTACCGCCCCCTCCGGCTCATGTAAACTTCCTGAAGGCCTTTATTTTCTTCTCCCCTTTCATAAACGAGGAGTCCAATGCAGATTTCGAACGGAGGGAATTAGAGATGTTTTGATTTTTAAAACTTACTTTCTGCCAAAACGGAAAAATGGAGATGTTGAAAAGAATGAAGGCTGATGTATATTCTCTTTAAATGAAAAGAAGAAAGGCATCAGGCATTTATTTATAGAAGAAAGAACTTGGCTGTCAAGGAATGTAAATCAAATTGTTTATTGTTCCTTTGTCTCCACGGTTTCACTTAGCTGTAAAAAAAATAGGGGTAGGCACATGCGTTGTTTCAGACAAACGACCATGGCAGAAAAAGATTGGACATAATGCATGTAGTTGGGGTAGGTGAAAGATGTTAAATAGGGTATGGACATATGTGATTTCAGAGAGAAATATATATTTTCTTTTGTTTTATTGTTTTCGTTTTCAGTGTAGAGTATGACTTTTTTTAATGAGATTTGGCGTGCAAGTTTCATAGATAGGGTAATGGGCACACAATAGGTGTTGGACTTCTTTTGTTTGTTATAGAAGCTCGAACTAACTCTCAATATACATAACATACTGATGTCTTCCCCTTCACGTCACTTACTCGCTTCAGATTCGATTTTATATGAAATGACCAAAGATGTTTATAGACAAGACCAACGATTTTTAGTTATACAGATAAATGTACCATGCTGTATAAAACTTTGTCTGTATATGACGTGCCATTGATAGAAATAAATATACCGTCATGTCCAGCATTGTGCCACGATCACAAATATATAATAAAATATACCGATTAGTTAATTCTGTGAAATTCAAAAATGCTGATTTAGGTTGTAAAATACTTCAAATAAAAAGTTGCTTATTTTCCCCATTAAAAATTATAGTAAAATCCTAAAAATTAAATTATAACTACGCCTCAAAAATCTTGTCTGAATTCGAATCAAATATTTAATTATATTTAATAAACCGTTATGGCTTTTAAACGATTTCACGACGACTATTTCAAAATTTGATTTGGAGATAAAACAAAATTTACAACACGAAAACTCGATTTTTCTTGTCCATTAGAAAAATATTATCAAATAGATTCAGACGCTTCTTGTTTCACATAGATTCAACTTAAAACGGATTATGTATAATCAATTGAAGTTCAAACTCAATTTTACGAACTACCACGCCTTTTCGAGTTCGTTTTGTAGTTTAAATATAAATATAGCATTCAGTCATCGTTTAATTAACGAATTCGATATTAAATCCCATAAATAATTATAATATTTAAAATAAATTTAAACATTCTGAATTCAAATGACCAAAAATTCCGGGTCGTTACAGGTGACATACATAATTACAGAAACTCATATAGTGTATAAACTCATATATAAATCTAAAACGAACTGATATAATATATAAGATTGTGTATAAAATCATATGATCGCTACTATAAACAAATCCAAGTCCGAAAATATATGAACTCTTGTATACATACATATATATATATATATATGGGAACACATTATTTCACATATATATATATATATATATGTGTGTGTGTGTGTGTGTTTGTGTGTGTGTGTGTTTGAATATCCCATATACTTGTAAATATATTACCATAAATCATGTAAAGTAATCTTGTAACAAGACTTATATACAAAATAGTTTCAGTTAAGAAAATATAAAAATACCAAAACAGTACTGATTCAGACGTCTGATCTAAAATTCAGACGATTGAATCTTCGAAGAAAATAAAAATTAAACTTAGGAAACATTCAACTATATCCCCCAAACAATCAACTGAAAACTGAGCTAACTCTCTAGTTAAAAACCCTGGCACAAACATATGTCTAAGTAGGGAATTAAACAGGCTGAATTGTGTCAAGATGATTTTTTTAGTTTTAAATCCAATAACCCAATTCAAGTACTCCACCATGTAGAACATTTCCTTCATTTCTTTCTTCATTTTAACCTATCTTGAATTCAACAAATGCTTTATTATCAATTCCCATCAGATTCATAGTCGAATCTCAAATTAAAATTAAAATATGATGGCTCCCCAATCAAAGAAGCAAAACAATCAGTATCTGAACCTTCCGAACAACAAATTTGTCAATGCTTATAGAAGAAACCGTTATTCAAAGGTTTGAAAGTATGAAAAATTCAAAGATCTTTCCAGTTTGTTCATTAAATTCTCAGAATTTTTTGCTTATCAAGTAGAACAGATTGCTAAGTCTAATCGCTTTGATTCAGTCATAGATTATGCTGTGAATAATGTAAAATTAGACCATCTATTGGCCAAGTTGTTCTTAGCAGACTAAAATCTTGATTTTGAACATCCTAAAGATAGAAATAATGTTGCCTAGTCAATGGTTTGTTGCGTTCGTATATTCTTGCCTCTGGCTAGGTTAGGTAAAATTCTACTATGTCCTCATCTTGGAATGGATATAGAAAATACTGAAGTAGATATGACAAACAGAAATGAAGTTTCTCATCGTTTTCTTCTCACACTTTGGTAAATATGAATGAGTTGAAATCGATTGCTTTATGCGCTCAAGCACATATAATTCACTTATTTTTATTCTCTATTTACAACCATGAATTGGAAGCAATGAAAAAAGTGTATAAAGGGATTTTTAAGATCTATATGATATCTAAATCACAAGTCAGTTAATTGGGAAAAATGATAATGGATGAATTCCTTGACATCACTTACAAGAGGAAATATAAGACAATACACTATGGAGCTTACATTATGAGGATACTCCTTGATTCTAGAGTTAAGCTTACCGATTCTACAATTTCCCTAAATTGGTGAAGTGGGCGTGAAAATTTTATCATTAATGAACATACTAGCTCGATCTACAAATCTCAATATCATCTGATTCCCTCAATGACAAAGTAACAATGCGGGTAAAATTCCTTAATCATCTGAACCCAGAGCCGTCAAGAAAGCTTCTTCATCTTGGACTCTAGAAGATAATGATTTAATTCAATTAGTTAGCCCGGAAGAAACCCCAAAACAAGCTCTCGTTACCCTTTCGAAAAATCAAGCAAAACTACACTCCTAAATCAAAGATTTAGAGAACAAAACTGAAATACGTTTCAACTTAATAAAACGTTTTTAAAATAAAATTCGAGACAAAATTTCATGCGTGAGCTCTTCTTCCACTGAAGCCCACCATCTTCTCTTATTGAATGGTCTTCTACTGGAGAGGACGAAGAAAGCATAATGGTGAGAATGACAATGAAGAAGGAGAAAGTAGTTCATCACAATGAACATGGTTTATAAAAAAAAAACTAATTGGTTTGTATAATAATCTATCACTTTTATTTGCCACATTTTCAAAATCTTATGTCTTGTTTAGGATTTTTATTGTTATTTTTTTAAGTAAAAAACATCATGGTTCCTTTATATTTCATGTCATTTTGTCGTGCTATGAAAACTAGTTTTTGTGTTTAAGTTTTGTCAATATATCATGTGTGTTTTGTTTTAAATAATGTATTGTTTCCTTTATGTGTTAAGTAGTGTGTATGTCATTTTTCGTTTTTAAATTCTATATGCCATTTGTTAAGTTATGTAACATTTTATATAACACTTCATATAAGTTCATATAATTTTATATGCTCATATATGTTGGGGATGAAAATTAAGGAGCTTAAGTCAAATTAAAGACTAGAGGGGGTTGAATAGTGTTTTATGGAATATATTAAATTTCTTGATATCCTTTTGAATTAAACAAAATGCTTCATAGATATCACAAACACAAATCAATCACGGATGCAGAAAATAAAATAAAAGGCAGTAAAAGGAAAGTACAGACTGGGAATTTATATTGGTTCAGGACACTACCATACCCTTCTCTTATTAGTTATTGTAGTATTGGCTCGATAGGACTTGATCTTGCGATTTTTGATTACAAACAGCCTAACTCTTGAGTAACACCTAAATTTTAGAGATCGTTTGATGTAGAATTGAAAGAGAAGAAGAATTATATGATTTCTATGAAAATCGGCAAAGTATGAGTGTGGAAAATTAAGAAATCAAGAAGAATAATGGTAGGATGATTAAGGAAGAAAAAGGAGATGAAAACTAATTAATTTTTTTGAATTTTGAAGCCTTTATATACTTTTCTTGTTAAACATTATTACTAACATATCTTTTAAGTTGTGCATTTACATAAGATATATCATGAAGATATTTATAAAGATAAGCAAGAATACAAAAGAACAATTACAAAGGAAGGATAATCGAAGCAATTGAAGACTAAAGCCTATTAAAGATGAATGCTGAAGAGCAAAGGTGTTTGAAGTGATAAGGAGTTGGTTGAACCTTAGAGTATCTTATTAAAGGTCCCATGGCAATTATACTTGAAGATAATCAACCATTAACCTCAACCGAATCACCAAAATCCACAAATATAAGGAAATCTGAAGCGCTAAATATTTGCGACACTTACAAGTGTCTTTTGCAACACAAGATATGTCGACATACATCTTTTGGTATGTCAACATATAACGGTTTTTCAGATTTTCAAATTCAAATTGAGAAGTTATTTCCCTCCACCCTTTCACCAAAAGACACATCCTTTCAGACACTACATAAAGGCTCCTGGAAACGAATTTTCACACCATATTTTCACATTTTCTTCTGCTCCTTCTTCGTATATTCTCTATACAAATCCATTGAATATTATCCTATTATTCTTGCACATCCACTCTCTTTCACTCCTATTCTTCATTGATTTGCAAGTCATACAATATCAGAGAGTTGTACTTGAATTCATATTATTATCTCTCTTATTTTATCCTATTTCCTCAAAGAATTAAAAGATATATTGCCATCAGAGGTCTATAGGATCATTGTACCAAATCTCCAAGAACATGTATTGAAGATACGACTACCTGCCATTGCTTGTTGTTGTTGATAAGGAGAAGGTGTTTCTTATAGCCCGTGAAATCAAGATTGTAAAGGTGTTACTTCCATCTATGGAAAGCAAGTGATTATAGTGAAATTCTGTACGGTGAAGTGCAGGACTAGATGTAGGATTGGTTAATTTGAACTAGTATAAAAATCTTGGTGTTATTTACTTTACTGCGTTTTATTTTATTGCTTATTTCTTTCTTTGAATTTGAATATGTATAGTAAATACACTTCATCTCTCTAGTGCCTGAATAGCCTTAAGATCCATTAACACTGTGTTATAGACACCATAGTTCCCTAACATTTCTAACAGCCACATCCTTTCAAAAAAGATTTGAATTCAAAAGACACAACTTTTCAAACACTACTAGAAAATATAGTTTTAGTGACGTAGTTACTGTGACAGAAAAATCCATAGCAAAATTATGTCGGATCTGAGATGGATTTGAGTTGAATTTTTAAGTTTTTTTTTTCTAATATATTTTTTTGTTGACCAACATATTTTTTGTGGCGTAACATGAATTCCTAACAAATTCGTGGCAAATCAGTCATGGAATTATCACAAATATGGAAATCACAACTAAAATTTTGCTTTAAAAAAGGAAAAGTGATATCAAATGCTATTTGTCACAGATCATGGAAAATCCATCGCAAATCAGCTATGGAATTGTCATTTATAGTTATAAAGTCACTAAATTCTATGCTAAAATTAAGTAAAATATTGTTGCAACAAGAAGTCACAACCCTATAGCAATTTTTATGTAGATTTACCATGGATTTGTGATGTAATATACAGTTAACTTTTTTGATAAAAATAAATATATCTAAAGAAATCCTTTACAAATTTATCACATGTTTATCGTAGATTTGTAATTTTGTTTTTCTCTTAAAATATAAGAGATGCATTAATAATTACGATTATCTTGGTTAGTTATTAATAGTGTGTAAATTATATTTAACAATTATTAATTACATTTAATGATTAATAAATCAAATTAACAACAAATATTAAATAACTAATAAAATATGCATAACATATTCTATTTAATAATTAATATTCAATTATAATTAAGAAGTAAAATTACTTTATTATTAAAATATTTTTTAATAACTAAATTTTTAATAATTATTACTAAACAATTAACTATTAGTAATTATATAATAATTAATACTACAATAAAAACACCATTTTACAACTAGAAATTTGCAACACTCTATAAAGTATTGCGTAAAAGTCAGGGTTTTAACAATTCTTTGAAAAAAACGTTGTAGTCAGTCTTCGTAGATAGTTGTTATCATACAAATGTTGTATTACAATCAAAATTCTACAACTTCGTTTAAATAGTTGTAAAAAATAATGTTTTATAATTATTCTTTTCCATTGTGTTCTATTTTGTTTCTTTTCTTTTGGGATGTTGTTAAATTTTAAAACCATACAGGCTTTTTAGTGTTGTAAATTTATTATATTCAAATTATTAATCAAATATTTAATGGGTATTTATAGCTTTTGTTGTATTAAAATAGATTTGCTGTGCAAAACTAGTTTTTGTGAAACAACTGGAAAATAATGTAGATCAGTTTCCCATCAATCGCTTTTATTGTCCATTTAAGTTGTATACCTTAAATAGATAAACGTAAAATTATAGTCCCTCTAGGCTGTATTCGTTACCCATCTGCACCCTTGATTCCATACGTTCTCATCCGTTAGATTAGTTACCAACTAGCGGTCCAGATTTCAATCTAGCGATCCTGACATGTCATCCTCGTTTCTCCTTTGTCCTCACGGTAATGAAATTCATTCGGATCTCCTCGACCTTGCTCCCTCTTCTTTTATTTCTTCGAACCAAAAAAAGGTGGTTCATATCTCCTCAATCTGTTTTCGGATGAAGATTTGATTTCCGTCATTGTTTGGTAACGTCTTTCTATGTTCTTCCAGTATTTGATTTTCAAAACCTTTGTTCATGTAATTTCGATTTCAATTTAGGGCATTTTACTCTTTAATTTTCGATTTTATTTCCAATTAAATGCTATGAATTTTGATTTATTTAAGGATTCTTACTTTATTACTATATTATTTGAACATTCTTCTAATTGACTAAAATTGTTTTTCATTTTATAGGGTATGTAGATTTTCTAGGCACAGAGACGCCAATCTTCCAGGTAAATAGTCTGAACTCGCTTTTCAGCTTATCCTTTTTTCCAAATATAATCAGCGTTCAGTGTTTTGCGTTCGTTTATGATTTTGGGTGCTAATTTTGGCTTAGGTAGTGAAATCTTTTAGGGGTTTTGAAGTAAAGATTGTATTTTTCTGGAGTTTTATTTCAATTCGAAGGATCCAAGAAATTACGAGGGCTGAAGTTTAGTACAAACTATGAGGGCAGAAGCAGCATGCATATTAATACATATTCTTAATAGGGAGACTGTCCAAAGATTGCACTATAGTGCGAAGCAAGTACAGTTCTGGCTTCAAATCTTGTTTATGCTTTATAAGTCTCTAAAAGCAAGCACAGTTATGGTTTGTTTTTATTTTTATGTTGTAGATGTTTTGAGAGAATCTGGATCAAATGGAAGAGTGAGACTGAGTAGAGTGCTTGCTAGGCAAGGAGAAGCAAGCAAAAGGAGTCAGAATGAAAATTTGAATAAGGTAAAACAATATAAAGGAGAATATATTATTGTCCTTTTACAACATGAATGCGATTTCTTCAATATGCCAATTCAACTAACATGCATATACAATGGGGGTTGTGTGTCTATAAATATAACTGCTTGATCTTATCTTATATGAGCGGATCATTTTCTTTTTTACTGGAAGACTGGATGTTGACCTATATTTAAAATCATATTCAACTTTTTTTGTATCGAGTGCTAATGCACTTACCATATTTTTTTAGTGATGCATCTCTGATCCCATTACATTTTACTTGTATCTGCTATAAACCAAATCATATTGCTGCAATGCTCTTAATTGTATCCTACTAGGAGAATTCATTTTTGCTCTTTTTCTAAATTTAAAAAGTAATTGTACTAACATATTATATTTGATTATTAGTTATTAAATTTCTTCATTACAGGTAAGTAAGGATTTTTAGCTCAAAAGCTAGCTAGTTGTTGCATCCTCGAAGAATTTAATGGTTTTTGCTTTGTAAGCACATTTTATTGGGTCTTTGTATTTTGTTGGTGCATACTTGAAACATATGTTATGAAACTTGTATTGTGCATATTGTCTGGATATCATTTAATCTTAATTTATGTATGTTGTTAAATTTCAATATGTTTAATATATGAGCAGTTTAAATTATTTAAGTAGGTTTATATAAGTTTACATTCTTTTTAATATATGAGCAGTATGTTGTTCAAAAGAATAAATGTTCCGTAGCAAATTCACAGCAAATTTTCAATGGATCTGTGATGGAAATTTGAAATAAGTTTACATGCTTTTTAAGTAGAAATATGGAAAAATAAATGGTTTGCTACGTACCATGACAAAAACATCACAAACTTTGTTGACTTTCCGTCACTAACCATTTTGTGACGGATCTAGCACCTAATGAATTGGGACGGTAATATCATCACAAATCCGTAGCAAAATATTGTTTTGTAATGGATTTGGGATGGAATTTCCCATCACTAAAACAGCATTTTCTAATAGTGAAAAATTAAAAAACCAATTAACGGATCCTATGTCGACATACCAAAACTTGTATGTTGACATCCCTTAGTGAAATTCAAAAATAGAATTTTAAATCAAATCAAACAATGAATAAATTATGGTGATTCCAGAGTTGAAACAAACTATTTTCCTTTATATTAAAATAGAGTATACCAAGTAAAAATATATTAAAACGTTTATTAAGATAATTAAAAATTAAATATAAAATGATATAAAAGTGTGTATATATATAAAATTATTAAAACTTGATATAAATAAGGAAATTTAAAATATAAGTAACTATAATTAGTTCAAAATTTGTAAGTAAAACTTATATGAATTAGGATTTAAGTATAATTTTAAAAATAGGAGTTAAAATCAATTCCAGGAGAACAAATATTTATAAAAATAAAGAAGTATGAATTTAAAATAAGGAAGTAATTTTGAAATCATTTGAAAGTAGATTTAAAAATAAGGAAGTAATTTGAAATCATTTGAGAAGGAATTTAAAATCAAATTTAAATTTAAATCGGGACTCTGTTCAAACCAAAGTTTTTATAAGATATCTAGACATAATTACTTTGAATTCTTAATACTCATAAGTCTTGAATCTTGAACTCTTCTACTTTGAAATCTTGATTCTCTAAACTGTATTGTCTTCAATAATCATTTCCTGCATAGATTTCCTATATATATATATATATATATATATATATATATATATATATATATATATTCTGAATAATAGTTTTAGTGTATATTTTATAATAATAATAAGTGAAACAAAGTTGAAACAAGGTTGTTTTCAACAAAACTATCACCATCAATATCTCAGTCTCTAACAATTCCCCCTTTTAATGATGACAACCTTAGTTATAAAATATTCATACCCGATCATACCTGATGTCTTGATTCCTACGTTACTTCCCTTTACTTTATCATCTTCCTTTTAAAACTACTAACACCTCCTTAAACTAAACCCTATTATATGATTCTCCCCCATTGTCATCAACAAAAAATATATAATCCTAACTATAATACTTCCCCTAAAACTAAGGCATATTTCTAGAACTTAGACTAATATGAATATAATAACTAAACCAGAATAATTGCTAAATCTATGTATAAACTAATAAAATATAATTCAGGACATACAAACCAGTTCAATATATATATCCAATATATGTTAATACAATTAGTCAATCCAATCCAAAAAACACCAAACTTAAAGTTGTTTATTAACAAGTTTAAATTCAAAACAATTCAATCATAGCAACAAATAAAGAAAAATTCAGACATTTCGAGGAATTTCTACCCAACTATCTCTACCAAAGATTGGTTCAACCTTTATAGCATCCTAGTCTTCGTTGTATTTGATGAGAGGTGCTCAAGTGATGTTACTGTCTTCATCTTTGGAAAGTGAAGCGATCAACCATCGAATTGCATCAAAATGCTTCTCTTGTTGCTTTATCACCTTTATTTGAATCAATTCTAAGTGACACTGATTGCGGAGAATGATAGAGAGAATGTTCTTGAAAGAATTAAGGATTTCTTCAAGATTCTCGCTTAGATTATGGATTTGAGTAGCCACAGATTTGAATTATTAAGAAATAGTGAAAGGAGATGATGGAACAATAAATAGAGAAGTTTTTCTTGAAGAATTAGATATGAATAAGCTCTAAAATTTGTTAGAATTGAATAGACATTTGTTGGTTAAAGCAGTTTTCAAATTTAAATAAATTTGAAAATTTAAACTATTATATGTCGACATATAGACAGTTGTATGTCGACATACATATGTGTTTTTCAATATTTTGAAATGTTTTGTGAATTTTGATTTGTTTTAGCTGATATTAACTTATTTTACTTATTTTAATAACTATTCCAGATATTTTTAAACAAGAATAAATAGAAATACTGAGCTCCATTTCAAACTAATGATAATGATACATGAAACTAGTACTTAACATTAGATTAAATATGGAAATTGAAATATAAGCGAATACAACGAGATACTAAACTCAGAATTCAGCGGAGGAGGAGGATGATGACAAGCTAAGTTTTCTTCCAACTTTCTCAAAGAATTTGCTCATTTTAGTGGACATCTTTTCAAATTTCTTATAAATGATCTCTTAAATTTCTTTTGGGTTTTGGCTTTGAGAAGGGTTTTCTTAGAAGAGTCTGTGAGAAATTCAATGCTAAGAAAGTATCTTCTTCCTCTTCTTTAATATCCATATGATCAGTTTCTTCTTCTTGTTCCAGTCTTTCTTGTCTTTCCACATATGTTTCATATGGATGAAACACTAGTGGAATCTTCATAAGTGAAATATTTCTGAAATTGAAAACTTATCTAGAAATAAACTAATTATCCTTTAAAATCAACACCAAGATATTTGAATATACCTATAAGATAAACTCCATGGTATAACATAATTTTTTTGGTGAAATATCCTTTGGAAAAAACTTACTTAAAATTACTCCAATTAATGTCATAATTTCCAAAATAGCAAAGAAAGCTTTATTAACTTTCAAAGTAGGGTTGTTGAAATTTCCGGAATGAGGGGTGATGGTATGTTGAAGAAGTAAGCTGACAATTCTTGCCTTTGGATGATAAAAATGATTTTTGAATTTAATATTTTCATTGGTTTCAAAGATATGATGAGAAGTTTCTAAATCAATTCGTTGATCTTAAAATCTGCAAGATCCATTCTCGAATTCTTGCACCCCAATATAGCACTTAAAACATCACAATTTAAAATGATTTGATTGCCTTTAACACTACTCCAAGGTTCGTTTTCATTTCCTTAATAGTATGACTCAAGTTTGCATAAAACATTTTAACAAGATTGGGGTAGCAAACTTCATCATTTTTCTGAGAATCAACAAGACTTAAAATTCCATTTCTATGAAAAATATATTCAAAATCATATGTAGCAAAATCACCAGAAATAGAAAATATTCCTGTGTCGACTTTACCAAAGTTTACATAGCTGATGTAATCTTTTTAGTATCCGGGTTGTTGTAGAGGAAGCCTTTGGTAGCCTTGGTCATCCTCATTGTGTTTGGAGTACTTGAGGAAGCCATTAGAAAATGTTTTGAAGTGTTATAGGAATATGAATATAAGTTTGAATTTTAAAATAAAGATAGAAAAAAATAATAGGGATAGGTAGATAAATAAAAAATCAAAGGACATGTCTACTGGTAAAGGGACACCTTTTCAGTACATTGGGTTTAGTGAAAAGTTGGAGGGAAATTCAAAAATTCAAAATTCAAAATTTTACTTTCAATTTTCAAAACATACATATGTCGACATGCACAAACATGTATGTCGGCATGTCTTCTAGTTTTGAAAGTGATGTTTTGGTTTTTGATTTCTTCAATTATTTATATCTTATATTTCTTATTTACTTATTTTTGAGGATAATATTTATTACAAAAACACTTGTTATATTATTATTTTATTATTAAATTATAGTTATTTTACATTTTAAATTTTGAATTTTGAATTTAAAATTCGAATTTTCAAATAAGGCAAACAAACAAGCAAAGAACCATTCAAACAAAAAAATAAAAATTATTATAAAGGCGTACCTATTTTTAGATGCGTTCTTCAATTTCTTCTGGCTCACGAATTATTGTTAAGCCACATATTTGAATTATTTTTTCTTGTTCTTCATCATTGGATGATGAATAGGAATAATCAAAAAATTGCTTCATATGTTTTTTTCACTTCTTTGATGAACTATCATTTGCCGCTTGATTTTGTTTCTCCGAATACGGACAAAATCTTTTCAAATGGTCTAATTCATTGTAGTTATAACATCTGACATTATTCGGAATATCATTATTTTTCATAGAGTTTCTTTGCTTATTCCTCTTGAAATTTTTTATTTTTCAGTATTTCAGGAGTTTTCAAAAATTCTTTCTCATTATGTTTGTCTCTTCATCATCATCACTATCTTAGTCAGAATCTTCTGGTGACGCTTTGAATGCTATTGATTTCTTTTCCAATGACTTATTTTCTTTTCTTCCTTGCATCTGACCTTCAAACGACATTAGATTATGATTAATTCCTAAATTTTCATTCTACTGATATCATTAGACTTTTCAATTGCAAGTGTCTTTTGATCCCAATCTAAAGTTAATGAATTCAAAACTTTTTTGACTTGATCTTCCTCAGAATATGTTTTTCCCAAAGTCATTAGTGAATGCACGATCTACTGAAATCTGCAATAGATATCGGAGACAGACTTGTCCTGCTTCATTTTAAATAATTCAAATTGATTGGTTAGCATAGATATTTTGATCTGTTTAACTTTGCTTGTTCCTTCATAAGTCATCGACAAACTTTTCCAGATTTCATATGCAAATTTACAAATGGAACCCTATTACACTCATTCCTATCTAGTGAACAAAATAAAGTAAAATATTCATAGCCTTTGATTTATTTTGTTCAATGGCTTTCTGATCATTAGTCCATTGTGAAAAATTAACAAAAGTTCAACATATTCAGTTTGCGTGATATTCCAAGTGTCTAATCCTACAAATTGTAAGTAAATTTTCATTCTACAAGCCCAATATTTATAAGTACAACCATTAAAAATGGTGGTCCAACAGTGGACTGACCCTCTATAAAAGAACTATTATTATTGGCAATTTCAGTGTTTGTTGCTATTTAAAATTTTCAAAAATTCAGATTATGAAAACTTAGAAAACCAATGCTATGATACCAATTGTTGGGGATGCAGATTAAGAAATCATAAGGCAAATTAAACACTAAAAGGGGGTGAGTATTGTTTTATAGGTTATATTAATTTTCTTGAAATATTTTTGAATTAATCAAAATGCTATGCAAATCACCGATATCACAAATCACAAAATCAATCACAAATGCAGAAAATAAAATAAAAAGCAACAAAAGAAAGTACACATTGGGATTTTATACTAGTTTGGGACTTCCCTACATCTAGTCCTATACAATGATGGGTTTATGTGGATGTTTTTTCAACAAATCCAATTTACAATCCTTGATTTCAGGGATACAAGGGCACACCCCAACTGATTCCAAGTACAGTGAGACTTGGTTGATTTACGAGCCACAACTTTACACCCAATCGATTTTCAGGACACCGTCGCACCCATATATTTCGGGACACTATCATACCCTTCTCTTATCATTTTTTGTAGTATGACTCGATAAGACTTGATCTAGTGATCTTTTATTACAAACAGCCTATATCTCTTGAGTAGCACCTAAATTTCAGACAGAGTTTGATGTAGAATTGAAAAAGAACAAGAATGAAATGATATCTATGAAAATCAGCAAAGTATATGTGTAGAGAATTAAGAAATTAAGAAGAATAATGGTAGGATGATTAAGGAAGAAAATGGAGATGAAAACTAATTAAAAATTTTGAATTCTGAAGCCTTTATATAATTTTCCAACAGCCACATCCTTTCAGAAAAGATTTGAATTAAAAATACATAACTTTTCAAAATTTAAAAAACAAATTAACGGCTCTTATGTCGACTTACCAAAACTTGTATGCCAGCATCCCTTAGTGAATTTGAATTGAATTTTAAATCAAATCAAATAATGTTTAAATAAATTGTGGTGATTCCAAAGTTAAAATAAACTATTTTCCTTTATATTAAAGTAGAATATACCAAGTAAAATATATATTTAAAAACATATATTAAGATGATTGAAAATGATTAAAAACTAAATATAAGTTGATATACGTATATATATATAAACTATGAAATTATTAAAACTTAATATAAAAAGGAAATTGAAATATAAGTAACTATAATTAATATTAAATCCGTAAGTAAAACTTATTTGAATTAAGAGTTAAGTATAATTTAAAAAACAGGAGTTAAAATAAATTTTAGGAGATAAAATATTTTTAAAAATAAAGAAGTATGAATTTAAGATAATGAAGTAATTTTGAAACCATTTAAAAATAGATTTAAAAACAATAAAGTAATTTTGAAATCATTTGAAAAGGAATTTGACAAGATATCTAGACACAGTTACTCCATATTTCTTAAACTCTTTAATTCTTGTTACTCATAAGTCTTGAATCTTGAACTTTTCTACTTTGAAATCTTGATTCTCGGAACTGTACAATCTTTAATAGTCATTACTCGCATAGATTTCCCGTATATACATATATATATATTCTAGATAAGAATGTTAGTATATATTTTATAATATATATTTTACAATAATAATAATAATTGAAACAAAGTTGAAACAAGGTTGTTGTCATCAAAACTATCACATCAACATCTCAGTCTCTAACAATATACCTTATAAGATATAACTCCTTTTTGTTGATGATAAAAGGGGAGTAAAAATAAAATAGAGCATATAGACAAGGGGAGCACAAGTAGTGTAAGGAATATTATTTATTTTTATTTTTATTTTAACTCATATATATATATATGTAAAAAAATCCTAATGGAAGCTGCTTCTTCTTGGAAGGCGAAAGGAAATAATATAGGCGATGAAGGCTGGTAGCGGGTTGGAAAACATAAGATCTCATTTATGCATGAGGTGGAAAGCAACAATAATATAAATCTAGGGAACACGAACAATGATAGAGCGAAAGGAACGAATAATCATTGGTTTAAAAATGGATTGCGTACGTGGATGGATGATGTAGCTGGTAACACGAGAATTGTCGTTTGAGTGCCACAATTTGACAGTTTAAAAGATAACAAAAGAAAATTTGTAGACTTGGATGATCTAGTGTTTAACGAAGCCTGAAATATGTGGAAAATTCGATATATATTTATTTGGTTGGAAAACGCCCTTATTATGTACTTCTAAATGCTTATATCAAAAGGGAATGGAACCCTACAGGTTCATGGGACGTTTTTGCTAGGGAAAACATATTTTATTCAAATAAATTTGAAAATGAAATTGATTGTACTAAGGTGTTAAATGGTGGACCTTGGTTTATGGAGAGTAAGCTTATTTTTACCAAGCGATGGGAACTGAATCTTCGGTTAGAAAGTGATATGTTAGAAACATTAACCATGTCTGGATAAAACTTGTGAACCTTGATTTATCATTATGGAATGTTAGGGGCATTAGTAAGCTAGCTAGCTTAGTTGGAGTTCCATTATAGATGGATGACAACACAAGATTGGTTAAAAAAATCAATTATGCTAGAGTTTTAGTCGAAATTAAAGCAACTGATGAAAGTAAAAAGAAAATAAGGGCTAAAAATAAGCATGGAAACTTATATTTACAAATTGTGGAATATTAGTTCTACCCACCTTTTTGCAGCAAGCGCAATTGCTTCGAGCACACTGAGGATCTGTATGGCACGACTATTAAACCTATAATACAAGTATGGAAAGCCAAAATGGATACTACAACAAACATTGATCAATAGACTAACATAAACACTGACCCTAATGCCAATGACAAAATTGCAGCTGCTAATATCCTTACCCCTAACTAAACACCTAATACTATGATAATAATCACTGAGGGGGGAGAGCAGCAGGGTGAGAATTCCTTGGGGAAGACAACAGCTGATGCAGGAGTGGAGCATGTTCACCATAATCAGGAAGTGGAAGTGGTAACTATGAAGGAACCTGAGTCAGTAGAGGACATAATTGAAAATGTTAGTTTGGATGATGTAGAAGAAGAACCTGTTGAAATAGGAAGTAGAGGAAATGTGTTTACAAAACCAAATGAGCAATATGATAAACAGTTTTCCAAGAATGATGATCAGAGTAGGTCCGCGCCATTGGCGGCTGGGATTACTTCTAGAAATCTGAGAAGTAGATCTCAACCTTCTAGATGTCCCTAATTAGTTGGAATGTGTGAGGTTTAAATAATGATACATCTTGTTTAGTCCTCCTAAATATTAGAAAGAAGTTGCTTCCTTATTTTACGGGTATACTAGAAAACCAGTTGAATGATAGCAATCTTAATTTATGTATTCATGTTATGGGTAATGAATGGTGCCATATGACTAATAATGAATTTTATGATAAGGGTAGAATCTTGATCATGTGGAACAATCATATTTGGCAATTTAATGTGATTGATAAATATGAACAACAAAAACCCGTTAGTTCACTGAATATTGGGGGTTTATCATTGAATGTTACGGTTGTATATGCTTGTACTCGGGCTAATCAAAGAAACATTCTATGGAAAAGGTTAATTACTTACCTAGATGTTTACTGGATGCTTGTTTAGTGATGGGTGGTTTTAATGCTATTCTCAGACCAGAAGAGAAGAAAGGATTATCGGGAGGGTTTCACAACTATCCGAGTTCAACAATTGCATAGTCTTCTTTGGGTTGGTGGAGCCTGTGCATTATGGCATGCATTATACATGGAGAAGCGGTGAGAGTAGAAAGAATTCTTGCAGACTTGGTAGAGTTTTAGCCAATTCAGACTACACTAACAAATCCACTGATATGAAAAATAATGTTCTTCCATCTCCAACGAGTGATCATTGTCTAATTCATATTAATTTGCTGGCAAGGGCTGACAACTCTAAAGGAAAACCGGTTCTGATTTGCAAACAATTGGCATTTGATTGAGGGTTACACTGATAAATTGTTATTTAAGGAACTAGAATTTAATGAATTTTATTTGTATAACTTTGTTTTCTTCCTTAGAAACACCAAAAACAAGTTAAAGTACTGGAACAAAATCAGAACGAAGGTGGAAGACTAGATCAAAAGCCTGGAGGACAAGCTTATTTTTTTGTTGAAAAAGATGGATGAAGGGACACTAATGACAATATTTGGAGAAGCTATCAGGATAATCAAATCAAACTGAAAGAGCTACTTAAAGTTAAAGTTGTGGAGCTTAGACAAAAGGCGACGAGAAATGGCTATCAAAAGGGGACAATTGCACTAAATTCTTTTATACTGAAATGTCGTATCGTAGAAACACTAATTATAATTATGAAACTTTTGATCAGGATGGTAATCAACTGGTGGATTATAGAAAATTTGAAAAGGAATCAATTGACACCTTTTTTAGTCTATATAATGGTCAAACTGAAAATGACTTACCCCAGATCAATCCTTGGTAGGTGCTCAACTCCAGAGGCAAACACATGTTGTGTAGACGAACCTTTGAAGTTGAGCTTTTCGAGGTTGTTACCTCTGTCCACATTGACTCCTCCCCTCATCCCGACGACTTCGGATCCAGTTTCTATAAGTCCCCTTGAAGCAACCTGAAAAACAAATTGGTGTTAGCGATGAATGAGTCATTTCAATCTGGGAAAATTCTGAAAGAATTCAATCACATTTTCTTATGTCTTATCCCTAAGACAGATAAACTTTCCTCGATAAGGACAACATACTGCTTGTGTGCTGTAATGTCCTATACAAGATTATTAGCAAGGTTCTATGCAATAGAATAAAGAAGGCATTACCAGACATGATTGTTGAATGTCAAAGTGATTTCATTAAAGGGGGAACCAGTTCAGAGAATTCTCTGTTAGCACATGAATTGATAATAAACTTTAGTAAGAAGGGAGCTGATAAATTCTGTTTGAAAGTTGACCTACACGAAACATATGAAAAAGTCAACCGAAATTTCATTATCCATATGCTAATTGCTATGGGGTTCCCAGTGAAATATATGATACTCATTTCGAAATGTATTAATATGCCTACCTTTTCTATTCTGATGAACAGTGTTCCAAAAGGTTTCATTTCTAGCAATAGAGGTATCGGACGGGGGGACCCATTATCTCCATATTTATTTGCTATAGCTATGGAATGTTTTACCTTATAGATAGAGATTGCACAATTTGAGAAAGTTACCCAGCCTATTCGCAATTTCGAACCAACTATTAGTCATTTGTTATATGCTGATGATTTGATCATTTGTATCAAAGCTAAAACCGAATATGCCCAGAAAATTATTGACATTTTCAGCAACTTAAAAAGGATATGGGGTTGAAGATGAGCGAGTTAAAGACCAAATGTTATTTTAATAAATTCTGCAGATGGAAGGAGGTTATTTTAGATTTTCTCAAAGTGAAAGAAGGTAGCCTTCTTGTCAAGTATTTCGGAGTTCCATTGTCGACGAACAAAATCACTGACAGGGAATTTGCTTTCCTGGTCACTAATATTCGAGATAGACTACATGGTGGAATTCTCGTCTCTTATCAGTGTATGAAGAATTGATTTGGTGCATATGGTTGTACAAGTAAAGGTAAATTTTTTGTCTTTAGACTTTTTCAATTACTAGATGCTTCAATAGGGAAGACTAAAAGTGTGTGTGCAGACTTTATCTGGAAAGGAGGTATGCACAAAATTAAATACAGTGACCTATGTAAGCCTAAAGCTGAAGGTGGTGTAGGGTTTAGAAACCTAAGATATGCGAGATGCATTCATGTTGAAGCAAGCTTCGAAGATTTTTTCTGATAATGGGTTATGGCCAGATGGTTGAGAAAGAGATATATCAAAGATAACTTTTGGTTCTGGGCCATTGATTCTAATGCATTTGCAACTTTGAAGGCGACATTAAGAATTAGAGATAACTAGCTATCAACGTAGAAAAAGAAATAGCAAAAGGGAATGAAACTAATCTTTGGAAATACCCTTAGATTGATCATAAATCTCTTGTGGACTACCTTGGTTGGGATACCTGCTCTACACACGGTTGTCCCAAATCCTCAGTTAATAGTATAGCTCAAAATGGGAAATGGAGGTGTGACCGAATACCATATTCATCAGGAATTAAAAGGAAAATTGATTTTGTGCCTTTGTTCTTTGGAAGAGAGCACGACAAGTGGAAATGGGATAATTTAAACAATTTTAGCATTAAGTCTACATGGGACAGAACTCGAAATATACACAACAAAGTGGAATGGACTAATGTTGTTTGGGATAAACATATTCCTCCAAAAATGGATTTTTCATCTTACAAAGCTTTAAATCCGAGTTTACCTACTCGAGACAGATTATATAATTATGGAGTCATCAACAAAAATGGGTGTAGATTATGTGAACAACAACTGGAAAATCATGACCTAATTTTTTTCCAGTGTGAATTTTCAGAGAGAATCATCAAACACAAATTTCCTGAATATTCATACATGATAACAATGGTGATAGGAAAATCAGTGATATCTTTACTTACCTGTGTGAAGGCTGGAGAAGAAAAGACCCAATAAGAGTAAAAAGCAGTGTTTTCGTCATAGCTGCAATTTGGTGGATATGAAAAGAACGCAATGGCACAAATTTTCAGCAAAAGAAGAAGATGGCGAAGGAAATCACCAAATCAGTAGAGACTGATATCGAAATCATCATGAAGATGCATACTGAATTTATGGGAGAACCATGACTTGGAAGGGATGAAGCGGATCAAACAAATAGATTGGAATGGAGTACTGATAATCGAATCCGAGCACCGCCATGAGTTCATCTGTCAAAATCATTTTGGGAAGGTGGAGGGTTTGAGTGAGTGAGTTGTCGAAATGGGATGTAATGATGAGAGTTATATCCATAACTTTATTTATTAGTGTAACGGACGGTTGATCCTTTTAGCCTGTTTTGGGCTTCTCTTGGGATAAAAAGCCTTAATAAAGCTATACCCATTTTCAAATATATGTGTATATATATATCATCTTAGTTATATATGGTTGTCATCATCAAAAGGGTGGAGATTGAAAGAACCGCTAATTTTGGGCTATTTTGACAATGAGTTCAAATACAAGAAGATCCGAGGACAAGATTAATTAGTATATTGTATGTTGTTTTTGGGTTAGTACAATAGTTAAAATTATTATTAAAATCTCTCCTGAAATATATATATATATATATAAGGTTGTACACATATACATAAAAACATGTGTGAACATTCGGTTGAATCTTGAATTCAGCTGGCTGAATGCTAAATGTTCAAAAAATATAATATGAATATTCAGCTGGCCGAATTCATGATTCAACCGAATGAGTATTATGTTTTTGTGCATATGAACAACATTTTCAAATGCTAGCCATTTTTTAGCAAGATGAAATCTATTTTTAGCTTGCTGAACTGAAGGTTGCAACTTTTAAAGAGCCATAACTCATTTATAAAAGAGTTATGTCCATATCTTTTGATAAAAACCTATTTACAAATGAATGCAACCTTTTATTTACTATAAATAAACTCTAGAATATTCGGTTGTTTCAAATTACTGAACTTTATTAATTATAATATTCTTTGATTCTAAAAGCATTTGTAAAATATTCTTTTGTTCTCTCATTTTCAACATTTTATGATTATAAATAATCACTTCATTCTTAATTCCTCATATACTAAACACTATATATATAATAAAAGGAAAAGATTACAGAAATGATGTACTATAAAATGACATATTCGTGTTATTAAGAACACAAATAGTCAAATAAATCTTGTATTAGTATAAAATCTTGTTCCGCTGCTCAGGCACGTCGAAGTCCTTTTCGGCTGCTGAGGCGAAATCATATTCTATTGCTTAGGTCTGTTCTGTTCTGCTGCTCAGGTGTTGTAATACATATTCCTTCGGGTTAAGTGAGGCTTGTTGATTAGTTGAAATTCCAAAAGAAGTCTAGGACTAGACATAGGACGGTGCTCAAACCAGTATAAAAATCTCTAGTGTCATTTATTTTTATTTACTAGTTATATATTATTTATTATATCTTTCGCACTTAATCTATTACTCTTATTTTCATATTACTCGATCAAACTCGTATTTTCAGTTTTCTCTGTTAATATCTATCCAAGACCTTGAAAAAAGGATCTGATTATTTATCGTTCTATTATTATGCTGAGAAAATGACGAAAATTTAGAAACTGACTTTAAATTAGGTAATGGATATTTTAACTTCCTGTTACCGAAATCTATGAGACGATTTTAGAAATTAAACCTCAAGGAGTTGGAGGATGATCAGAAAACGTCAACTTTTGAACTTGTAGATGGGGAACAGAAGAAGAGGATTATAGAAACATCATTACTATTCCATTCAATGGTTTTATCCTAATCATAATTTAGTTATTAATATACTACTATAATAGTTGAACAAAAAGCTGCGGTAGGCATCTATTACGACTAGTAAAAAAGAAGAGTTACTAAAAATTGGCATCTACTACAACGAACAAACAGAAAAAATCATAATAGATGTCTATTGCAACTGACTGAAAAAAGAATTGTTAAAAACTGCATCTTTTACATTTGGCAAAAACAAACATTGTAATATGCATCAGTTACAACTGACAAACTAAAAGAGTTGTTGAAAATAACCTTTTTACAACTTTCCGAAAAAAGAATTGTAAAAAAGATTTATTTCAACTTCCATAGCGACAATTGTAAAAATACAGTTGTAATAAAGTCTTTATGTTGTAGTGGTATCCAGATCTGGAAGAAAAGATGAGTTTTACACTGGTTTCTTTGTAGGTAATTTTCTTTAAAAAAAATCATTTTTTTCTTTATTCCATTTTTTCTACACATCTTCAATTTTAAGTATATATACATATATTCTCTTTTGTAGACATATTATATTGATCTGAAAGGATTTGGAATGAAACATAAAGTTGTATTTCACATTTGAGATTTGAGAAAGCTTTTAAAGGTGTATAGGAAATTCATATCACTGTTTTACAGTGTCAAATATTTTCGTTGGAGTAGTTTCAATTTCTATGTCTAAATCTAAATAACTGAAATTACAAGCATTTTTTTATGAAAGGCAAGTGAAAATGTTTATTCACAACTTTAAGAGTTGCATCGATAAAAAATAAATACTAGAGTAATACAGACTCTTGACATTTTTAGCCTTAGACTTAACAAAAGATAAAAAGTTTTAAAGAGCATTAATTTACTGACACTATACTTTTCGAGGTGAAAACACAAAGCTAATAATTCCACCAAGCTGAAGTAATTTCTATATCCAAAACAAAATAAAAGTAGACCAACAGCTGACTGTATTCACAAAAACTTGAATCATCCAATAGACAAATCCATGAAACATCATTCTTTGAAATTACAGGCATTTTATTTAAGAAATTATAAAAAAAATGCATATATACTCATTTTTAAGATTATTCTTTACAATTGGATCCAGAAAATCTATAACGACCCACTTTTTTGTATAGTTTAAGCCGACGTTTATCAATACATGTCAACTATAATTGCATTGAAAAGCAGTCAGCTAAGAGGAAGAAATTAGAGGGTGAGAAAGAACGAAATATTTAGAATAAAAGAATAAGAAGATCAGAGTCTCACAATTGAATGGATAAAATATAATATATCAACAATACTTTATTCAAAGAAAACTATATACATATGATTACAATATCAAAGTATGACACATACCAATACAAGTCACACAATGGAAATACTTACTACTGGAAAAATACAGAAGTACATCTTGACTCCAACTCCTCTCGTGAAGCTCCCAGCGAAACCTAACCAGGAAAATATACTCAGTCTGACCCAAGCACATTTTGAAGCAAAGCAAAATCAACACAGATCGGTCCGGAATACCTTCAATGATAAATCCATAACGCAATCAACTTGCTTAACTTAATTTTACAAAAGTCCCTTTGAAAGAAAAGGATAATCGTAAGACCAGTCCACACATAAACATGGATGGTTTTTACCTTATGATAACCCAAAACATTTTTGATATCAAAATCTGGTGATATTATAATAATGTCTATCAAACCACAAATAAATAACCATCTTGTAGAATGCTTGCAACTCACGCTCTACGTACTTAGTATATAATCAAAAACCGCATAGCGCTTATTGAAGATAGGATTTCCAACATGACAAGGTATGGGATCACCTTCCAATAGTGTACCTCTTGAGAGCAATACATTGGGGTTCAACAAGAACATTTTACAACCCAGCCACACATGACCGACCACTCATTCAACTTGAGTGTATTAAAAATATTGTCACCTACGGTTCGCGCGAATATAACCGTTTCCCGGGAGGTACAGAAGTGATAGAAGAAACAAATAAATTTTCTCTAGATGATGACAATACACTGTAATGAGAATGACCCACACAACCGTGTTGGCTCCCCGATTTATGTCATTTCCCGGTTGATGAGGCGTGAAGTCATGATTTACCTTTTTATACATCATATCATCATTTGCTTTGAACTCCACATCGTCAGATCCATCACATCACTAATTGACATCCGCAAATACACTCTAGGTGTTAAGCTAAGAGAAGTTTCCTTCTCTGCCACCAAACTTGATATATTTGTAAAAATCAATATATGTGACCCTCAGGGAATTCTATGTTAGACGTTCGTCCACACAAGTCATTCAGGAACAGGATGAACCGAAGGCACCCTACTACTGCGTCCAATATAGGAATCACCCCAAGGATAAGTAGCGAGTATTTCTTGAAATCCATAGATTTTAATCATGATAGAATCACTGCCAAAATATCTCTAGGGATCAGTCAGAAAAACTCAACAAGTAGTTTTCCACTCATGAAAATTTACGGCCTTCAATGCTCCATCTTTATATGTATCCCTGTAGATTAGTTTCGAATGGAACGTTGGTTCGAAGTGGTTTTTAGTCTAGTTCCCATCTCCGTTTCTTTAAAGCAACACGTTAAAAGTCCAATAACAACATTTCATTGGTAGTCGGGTTCTTTACAATCAATTTCAAATAGTATAGTCAAGTACGTTGGCAGCTCAGACGCTTTTATTCTTTAAAAACATTTCTTTAAAACTCTTTATCGTTTATTTCATCGATTAAAATCGAATCCAATTATTTATCTCGACAAATCACCTTTTGCTTTCGATATTCGGAATAATAACCATGTTCTTAATCCTTAAGAATAACATGTTTTCCAAATTCCCATTTATCGCCACATTTTTAGAAAACTATTTTTATTTCCTTAGTTTGGAAATATCGCTATATATTATAAGCTCAATAGTATACATCAAATTACCAATTTTTATATGGGCCAAAATAACATCAAATGATGTATTCAATTTTATATAACCTAAAACGGCTTTATCGAACTTCGAAACTTCGAAGATTACAATTTAATACTTATGGAAATATATAATTGAATTTGAAATGTATCCGTATATCTCCTTCTAGTCGTGTATTGTATTATTTTCCGCTGCTATGTATTTAAATGTAATTTAAATCTCTGATATTTCTGTGTAATATTATTCGTTTATACTCTGTGTATTCTTGTAATCTGATGCATTGTTGTAATATACAATGAAATGTTCTTTTATATGCGTTCTGTTTTGTCCTGTTCTCAACGATAGGGCATTTCGAGCGGTCTGGGTCGGTTTAGCGACTGGTTCGGACCGAGCGAAATTCTTTCTCGTCACAGTTGGTATCAGAGCTTTGGTTTACAAAGCTAGAGAACAAGGCACATTAGAACCATACGAAAGAATTCATCAGATATTGGATTAGTAAAATCCAATTAGAATGACTCGTTAGAGATAGGTCAGTAGTATCCTAGAACGAGTGTGAAGGGTATATCTTTCAAATGAAAACATTTTTGTTTTGAAATATAAACCATTTTAAAACGTATTTGATTATTTATTTATTTTGAATATGGACAATCCAATATATAAAGGTTTTGTATATACGCGTCATGAACGTATATTCGAAGTTTTAATATACTGGATAGATATAGGATTACACTCTAGTCGCCCGGAGATGATATTGATGATAGCGATCGCATCATCAATATTTATGTTCGAGTTTCGAAGGTGTGATTTTCTATATATTTCCATTAGACTGGTGTGAGAACCAAAACTAATATAGCTAGAATTCATTGGTGTGATTTGGCATCAAAACATGATTTTCTTTATATATATCAAAGTTATGAATTTCAAATGTTAATTCACTAATTGATTGATGTTTGTGTTGTTTGTTTAATTGTTTGATAATTTTGAACCATTATGCCTAATTTGATCAAATATTGAATTGTATTGAAAATTGGTCGCATTTGTTTGCATATACATATACTTACATTAAACAGGTCATAGCAAGGAGGCTAGAGCCAGAGAATAAAATTTGTTTGCCCGACAAATAGGTACATGTTTACTATAATTTACTGTTTTGTTTGGGTGATGATGATTTTATGAGCCTATTGGCTAGCCGCTTGGCTTTTTCTTTTTGAGATCTGAAGGACCGGGGAAGCTATTTGAAATTTCCCGATGCTCCCATTGCAGGGGAGGTTATGGCGAAATTTTTCGAAAATTTAGGGTGTTAGCCAAATTTTTGAAAATTTGGAAATTCTCAGAAACTGAAAAGTTGGAGAATGGAAGCCAGATCGAACGTAGAGTTGATTACTCAAACCACTTTCGACTTTGTTCCTTTTCGGGGACGAAAAGTTTTAAGTGGGGGAGATTGTAACAACCCGTAAAATGCGAGCCAGTTTGAAATTTTTATTTTGGCAATTTTAGCGAATTTTAATTATTTAAAATGAATTATTTTAAATAATATCGATGAGCAAAATGTTTAGAATTGAATTCGACGTATATATTTATATACGTCGTCGTTGGAATATAAATAATTATATATAATTATAAATAGAATTGAAAATGGCGCGGTAGTTCGATAATTCGATTTCAAACTTCAATTGAATGTACCGGGTGCAAAACAATCCGGAATTTAGTGAAACCAAAAACATTAGGATCTAATTGATAATATCTTTCCAACGAATCCGGGAAATCGAAATTTCATAGCGGGAATCAAAAGATATGTCCAGTTGAAAATTCTGAATAGTCGCTATGGAATTCAGGCCCTTAAAAATGGACATTTTGCAAACGACCTCGGATTTCGACGAAACCAGTTTTGTTGGGTCCGTGATGTTAAGTTATTGCTAGATTCCAAAATTCGTAATTTTTCGAATCAATATGTGAGCGTGGCAAAGGAAAACGCGTTTGACCAGTTTCAGTTGATTTTAATCGACTGGAAAATGGCCATTTTTCCAACGGCCTCAGAATTCGACGAAACTAGTTTTGTTAGGACCGTATTGTCAATACGAAGCTAGAAAATATTTTTCGGGAATTTTTCTAGTTAGTATGTGACCCCGGTAATTTGAAATGTACGTTTAAAATTCAATATAGTGATTTAAATGTAAACTTAACGGAAACAGATTGTAACAGCCGAATCAGCCTACGATATATATCCCATTGTGTTCGGAATGGGGGTAATACGCTATGGACGGCAGGCGGTGGGCCCTGTTTAGAGGTCCTATGTAAAAGTCAACTTTAGGCTGAATTAAAATAATTAATTAATAATTAAATAAAATAAAACCCCCCCTTTTTTTCCTTATCTTCTGGCCCCCCCCACCAAAATCATTATTTCGATCAAAATAGGAAAAAAAAAAACCCGAACGAACGAAGACGGAGACCCGCCCGCCGCCTCCTCCCAGGGCCACCACCGGCCATCGCTCCCCCCCCCCCCCGATCCTCAGCCTCGCCGACCTCCACCGACGAGCGCCCTCCGTCCAAACCCCCCCCCCCCCCCTCGATCCTCAGCCTCGCCGACCTCCACCGACGAGCGCCCTCCGTCCAAACCCCCCCCCCCTCCTCGCGCCGCTCCTCTTTTCCCTTTCCCTCTCGCGACGCGCCCCTCTCACCTAAACCCTAACCGCCGCGATGAAGCCCACTTCGACGACCTCGAGCCACGTGAATTCCCCCTTGGCCTGCAAAGTCCGGCGCAACCCCTCCTCAGCGAAATTGAAAACAATGTAAGTTTGTTTGTTTATTTAGTTTAGTTATAATAAGTTTAAAAACTGATTTGAATAAAGTTTAAAAACTGATTTGAAAAGTTTAAAAACTGATTTGAATAAAGTTTAAAAACTGATTTGAATAAAGTTTAAAAACTGATTTGAATAAAGTTTAAAAACTGATTTGAATAAAGTTTAAAAACTGATTTTTGAAAAATTTAAAAACTGATTTGAATAAAAATTTAAAAACTAATTTGAATAAAGTTTAAAAACTGATTTGAATAAAGTTTAAAAACTGATTTTTGAAAAATTTAAAAACTGATTTGAATAAAAATTTAAAAACTGATTTGAATAAAGTTTAAAAACTGATTTTTGAATAAAGTTTAAAAACTGATTTGAATAAAGTTTAAAAACTGATTTGAATAAAGTTTAAAAACTAATTTTTGAATAAAGTTTAAAAACTGATTTGAATAAAGTTTAAAAACTGATTTTTGAAAAGTTTAAAAACTGATCTTTGAAAAGTTTAAAACTGAATTGTTAAAAAAAAAGGAGTTTAAAACTGAATTTTAAAAGGGTTTGAAAAACTGATTTTATTTTGAGATTTAAAAAGAAAAAGATTTAAACTTTAAAAAGGGAAAGGATCTGAACTTTAAAAACTAAAAATTCGATTTTTATATATTGAATAGCGAACTAAAAATTCGATTTTTATATATTGAATAGCGAACTAAAAATTCGATTTTTATATATTGAATAGCGAACTAAAAATTCGATATTTATATATTGAATAGCGAAGTAAAAATTCGATTTTTACATATGTAGTGAAAGCGGACAACGAAGGTGACAAAAAGGCGAAACGACGAAGACTTCTGCAAATGAAGTGCCGTGGAGCTTGGATAGCTTTCGGTGAGAATTTCTCACCTTTCAATTTCTTTTCTAGTTATATATATACTAGGATGCAGACGTTGTTTAGTAGCACCCGACACAATCGTCCACAGACCATGGACTTGTTTGTTTGGCTGTTTGGTGATTGATTGCGATATTGGTTTGAATGTGGTTTGTGGTGTGAAAAATCGAATCGATAAATTGGTTAGGATTAGACGTGCGCCGTTATAAGGCGAAGGAGTAAGGCTAGGTTAGACTCTTACACCAAATTTTGTGGTTTGCATAACGAAAGTGATTTGATTGATATGGGTATGGCGGTGGCCATTATTAGACCGGGGACAAGGCTAGGCCTTATCCCGTTTCTAGCATAGCGCCGTTATGCCGCCGAAATTTTCTAAAATATGTTAGAAAAATAAAAATATCATTTTTATTGGAAATGAATAAAATAACATATTCATTTACAAATCAAAACGATTTGTTGATGTACACTCATTTGACTGATATGGATTGGAACGATAAATTTTACACATCGCCCAACTACACAAATAAAATATGTGTTTGATTGTTTGAAACCCCACACGGGTGTTAGGATGAAATTTGAAGTTCACTCATCCTGATTGATTAAATATGTCGATCGATCGATTGACAGGCTGTTATAAGCGTTAGATATCTATTTTTGATGCTTATACAGTGTAGTGCACTTTGGTTGATGGTTGATTATTTTTCAATGCTATTATATACATGTGTTGTATGGAATCCATATAATTAACTTTATATGGTAATTGATTGGGCCTCATTCCAATTTGAAAAATAAATAATATTATAAAATAAAGGTTCATGTGTTGACAGTACTCATCCATTGAGGTTGGTCATGTGTTGAACGAAATATTTTGATAATAACGAACTATTTTGAAAAAGAAATATTTGAAATAGAATATTTGAAAATAGAAATTTATGAAGCCGTGTTGATTAGATTGACGCCATTTTGATGTAAACGATATTGAAAACGATTTCGAAATGAATTGAATTGAAAACGATTTCGAAATGAATTGAATTGAAAACGATTTCAAAATGAATTGAATTGAAAACGATTTCGAAATGAATTGAATTGAATTGAAAACGATTTCGAAATGAATTGAATTGAAAACGAATTCAAATTGAATTGAAAGTGAATTGAAATGAATTCAAATTGAATTAAAATTTGAATTGAATAGAAATGAATTTTAAAACGAATTTATAAAGAAGGATTCAATTTTGATTTGAATTGAAAAGAAAGTTGAAATTGCTTTTGAAACGAATTTTTAAACTATTTATATAATTCGTTTTAAATAGAAATCGACGAAAAATATATTATATATATATAATATAATGGCCTGAATAGAACGCGCCGCGCCTCGGCAGTTCGCGAATTTCGACCATTTATTTCAAACGGGCATAACGGGAGATCCGACCGTCGGATTCTCCTAAAACCGGAACCGTTGGGTTCGTATCGAAAAGAGCTTTCTAACGAATATTAGAAATTTGAAATCTAATGGTTGGATTTGGAATTATGTCCAAATCAAATTTGAAAAAGGTCGCTGTAAGTGCAGTTCGATGGCCGTTGATGAAAATCGACTGTACGGGCCTTGATAAAATTATTAAAAATAGTAATAATTTGTGTAAAATCATAAGAAATGATTTGTGAAGATTTGGGATGAAAAACTCCATATTTGAAAAGATAAAAATAGATTTTTATCGAAATGAACTAGTTTTGAACTAGAAATATAATTCTATTTATTTTTAAATAAATAAATTGAATTTGAAATGGTTTTGAAAATAACCAAAATTTCCAATGATTGCATTGGAATGGATTTGAATCGAAATTGTCATTGGAATATTTTGATGTTGGGATTCGTGATTATACGGATGTTGTTATGGAAGTTCGAAAGATATCTATTTATATCGTTATTTCCAATACGGCATTTGTTAATCATAGAATTTGATATTGAATATAAGCCGATATATTTTCTATTCAGAGCCTTGTATTGAATATCAAATGTGATTTGGGTTTGTCGTGAATGGTGTCTTCACTAACACTGTTCTTGAACCCAATTGAGAAAAGGTTAAATCTTTTTATTTAGATTTAATGAAGTGTACCAATTAAATAATATTTAATTGGAATTGAATTGATATTGATTTTTGGGTTTATCGTGGACAGTGTTTTAAATAACACTCGTTCTTTAACCCGATAATCAATGGAATGTGACTTTGGGTTTATCGTGAACTGTGTTTTAAATGACACTGATTCTTTAACCCAGTCAAAGATTAAAACTAAGTGGAGTTTTAATGAATCTTTAATTAGATTGAAATGATCGAAAATGGAGTACCACCAGTTTTGCTCCAGGCGATAGATAAATCTTTAATTAGATTTGAACGTGAAATGGTAATTGAATTTACCGATAACACCGTGGTGTTAGATATGAAGTATAACCAGTTTTACTTCATGGGATGAATAGGTTGGGATTGGGAAATTAAAACAAATGATTACTTCGGTAAGTTTCGTTGATCCCGACTAGTTTTGAATTGATATTCGAATAGATTAAAGAATAAATTCAAGAATTTATCTTGGATAAAATTAATGGGAACTTTTCCCAAAGTATAGGAATATTTGAATAAAAGAATATTCTGAATTGGAATGAGGCGTATGTTGTGTTTGTGTAACACTTTTATAATATATACGCGAGTTATTCAGAAAGACCGGGTTTATCCCATTCTGAATAACTGATGCGACGATAAGTCGAAGATGAAGACGATGGTCGAAGACCGGAGGTCTTCACGTCGTTTGGGTAATTACTGATGATCTTGATTGGGCTGTACACCCAAGAAGATGGAAACAGTTAGTGATCGTCCAGACGTACTTGGAGATCGATGGATATGCGGGGTACTAGGTGCCTCCGGTTTCGTTCAGACCCAGAACGAACTTGTAAATGGACTGTGTGTCTGACATTGGATTTTAGTCCGTGTGATTGATCTCTATTAAATATATATCTGTTTGGCGGCGGAGAATTTATTCTCTTGCTTAACGCCCTTCTCTGAGACGTACGAGCTCAGGGGTTATATATTGATGGATATCAAACGCATAGAGTGAATTGCCTGTGTGGCATGCCTAAGTGGCAAATGATCAAGGCTTCTGTTGAAAAGCAAAGTCTTGTGGTGATGATCAAAGCAAGGCCTTTGTGGCGTAGCTTTGTGTAACGTTTACTTCGCGAGTTTCACACCCGGTATGAACCAAAAACGGGAGAGGACATCAGGAAGGACTTGCGTTTCTTTCTAGCTAGAAGTGGCGTCAGTGATTTTACACGCCCTGACGAGTTTGACTTATGTGGTTGTTATTGTTGCGAGGCGCCTTGGTTAGATCGGACGATCCGGGTCCGATGGAGCCATTCGTTGGCTCATTTACGCCCCAAAGGGCGGAGAGACGTATTGTTCAGGCATAATAATCCACATCGGTGGACCGACCCTGACGATCCAAGGCCCACCTGAGTCTGGGACCTGAGACATGGGCTAGATTGTCTCGAATCGGTAGAGGACTATCTTTTGCCTCGGTTCATAGACAGAAATCCAATTTCCAAATACGTGACATTTGCGGTTTTATTTGCAGAGCCTAGTATGGCGACATAGTGGGATGGGGCACTTATGCCGCCTATGATTGATACTTATGATTTGAAGTTGTTTTATATACTATGCACTTATAATAGCTTCAAATGATTTGTTTTCAACGTATCAAGCATTCTTGGCTATTATAAGGTAAAAACCCTATCCTCCGGCTTGCGATTGCATTGTGTGATGGGAACTGGGTCTTATAATAGCTTCATTTTTCTTTATTTAGCATTGCGCTGTTTGTTTTATGCACTGGTATTCTTGGGAGGAAACCCGTTCCGTGTTATACGGCGTGGTCCCTTGATTTACCTAACTTTAAAATAAAGATTTATAACTGTTTTAGTTCTCACACCAGTCCCATGACTGACCTGGAGTTTATTGTTTTAACCTAAACTCTGGGTGCCCTTATTTTGACACGGGCAGCTAGTAGTTTTGGTTTTGCAGATTTATATTCACAGGATCCTGGTTTACAGCTGGAACGATATCCGGAAAGCTTTGTATCCGTATATCTCATTCTAGTCGTGTATTGTATTATTTTCCGCTGCTATGTATTTAAATGTAATTTAAATCTCTAATATTTCTATGTAATATTATTCGTTTATACTCTGTGTATTCTTGTAATCTGATGCATTGTTGTAATATACAATGAAATGTTCTTTTATATGCGTTCTGTTTTGTCCTGTTCTCAACGATAGGGCATTTCGAGCGGTCTGGGTCGGTTTAGCGACTGGTTCGGACCGAGCGAAATTCTTTCTCGTCACAGTTGATATCAGAGCTTTGGTTTACAAAGCTAGAGAACAAGGCACATTAGAACCATACGAAAGAATTCATCAGATATTGGATTAGTAAAATCCAATTAGAATGACTCGTTAGAGATAGGTCAGTAGTATCCTAGAACGAGTGTGAAGGGTATATCTTTCAAATGAAAACATTTTTGTTTTGAAATATAAACCATTTTAAAACGTATTTGATTATTTATTTATTTTGAATATGGACAATCCAATATATAAAGGTTTTGTATATACGCGTCATGAACGTATATTCGACGTTTTAATATACTGGATTGATATAGGATTACACTCTAGTCGCCCGGAGATGATATTGATGATAGCGATCGCATCATCAATATTTATGTTCGAGTTTCGAAGGTGTGATTTTCTATATATTTCCATTAGACTGGTGTGAGAACCAAAACTAATATAGCTAGAATTCATTGGTGTGATTTGGCATCAAAACATGATTTTCTTTATATATATCAAAGTTATGAATTTCAAATGTTAATTCACTAATTGATTGATGTTTGTGTTGTTTGTTTAATTGTTTGATAATTTTGAACCATTATGCCTAATTTGATCAAATATTGAATTGTATTGAAAATTGGTCGCATTTGTTTGCATATACATATACTTACATTAAACAGGTCATAGCAAGGAGGCTAGAGCCAGAGAATAAAATTTGTTTGCCCGACAAATAGGTACATGTTTACTATAATTTACTGTTTTGTTTGGGTGATGATGATTTTATGAGCCTATTGGCTAGCCGCTTGGCTTTTTCTTTTTGAGATCTGAAGGACCGGGGAAGCTATTTGAAATTTCCCGATGCTCCCATTGCAGGGGAGGTTATGGCGAAATTTTTCGAAAATTTAGGGTGTTAGCCAAATTTTTGAAAATTTGGAAATTCTCAGAAACTGAAAAGTTGGAGAATGGAAGCCAGATCGAACGTAGAGTTGATTAATCAAACCACTTTCGACTTTGTTCCTTTTCGGGGACGAAAAGTTTTAAGTGGGGGAGATTGTAACAACCTGTAAAATGCAAGCCAGTTTGAAATTTTTATTTTGGCAATTTTAGCGAATTTTAATTATTTAAAATGAATTATTTTAAATAATATCGACGAGAAAAATGTTTAGAATTGAATTCGATGTATATATTTATATACGTCGTCGTTGGAATATAAATAATTATATATAATTATAAATAGAATTGAAAATGGCGCGGTAGTTCGATAATTCGATTTCAAACTTCAATTGAATGTACCGGGTGCAAAACAATCCGGATTTTAGTGAAACCAAAAACATTAGGATCTAATTGATAATATCTTTCCAACGAATCCGGGAAATCGAAATTTCATAGCGGGAATCAAAAGATATGTCCAGTTGAAAATTCTGAATAGTCGCTATGGAATTCAGGCCCTTAAAAATGGACATTTTGCAAACGACCTCGGATTTCGACGAAACCAGTTTTGTTGGGTCCGTGATGTTAAGTTATTGCTAGATTCCAAAATTCGTAATTTTTCGAATCAATATGTGAGCGTGGCAAAGGAAAACGCGTTTGACCAGTTTCAGTTGATTTTAATCGACTGGAAAATGGCCATTTTTCCAACGGCCTCAGAATTCGACGAAACTAGTTTTGTTAGGACCGTATTGTCAATACGAAGCTAGAAAATATTTTTCGGGAATTTTTCTAGTTAGTATGTGACCCCGGTAATTTGAAATGTACGTTTAAAATTCAATATAGTGATTTAAATGTAAATTTAACGGAAACTGATTGTAACAGCCGAATCAGCCTACGATATATATCTCATTGTGTTCGGAATGGGGGTAATACGCTATGGACGGCAGGCGGTAGGCCCCGTTTAGAGGTCCTATGTAAAAGTCAACTTTAGGTTGAATTAAAATAATTAATTAATAATTAAATAAAATAAAAACCCCCCTTTTTTTCCTTATCTTCTGCCCCCCCCCCCAAAATCATTATTTCGATCAAAATAGGAAAAAAAAAACCGAACGAACGAAGACGGAGACCCGCCCGCCGCCTCCTCCCTGGGCCACCACCGGCCATCGCTCCCCCCCCCCCTCGATCCTCAGCCTCGCCGACCTCCACCGACGAGCGCCCTCCGTCCAAACCCCCCCTCGATCCTCAGCCTCGCCGACCTCCACCGACGAGCGCCCTCCGTCCAAACCCCCCCTCCTCGCGCCGCTCCTCTTTCCCCTTTCCCTCTCGCGACGCGCCCCTCTCACCTAAACCCTAACCACCGCGATGAAGCCCACTTCGACGACCTCGAGCCACGTGAATTCCCCCTTGGCCTGCAAAGTCCGGCGCAACCCCTCCTCAGCGAAATTGAAAACAATGTAAGTTTGTTTGTTTATTTAGTTTAGTTATAATAAGTTTAAAAACTGATTTGAATAAAGTTTAAAAACTGATTTAAAAAGTTTAAAAACTGATTTGAATAAAGTTTAAAAACTGATTTGAATAAAGTTTAAAAACTGATTTGAATAAAGTTTAAAAACTGATATGAATAAAGTTTAAAAACTGATTTTTGAAAAATTTAAAAACTGATTTGAATAAAAATTTAAAAACTGATTTGAATAAAGTTTAAAAACTGATTTGAATAAAGTTTAAAAACTGATTTGAATAAAGTTTAAAAACTGATTTTTGAAAAATTTAAAAACTGATTTGAATAAAAATTTAAAAACTGATTTGAATAAAGTTTAAAAACTGATTTTTGAATAAAGTTTAAAAACTGATTTGAATAAAGTTTAAAAACTGATTTTTGAATAAAGTTTAAAAACTGATTTGAATAAAGTTTAAAAACTGATTTTTGAAAAGTTTAAAAACTGATCTTTGAAAAGTTTAAAACTGAATTGTTAAAAAAAAAAAGGAGTTTAAAACTGAATTTTAAAAGGGTTTGAAAAACTGATTTTATTTTGAGATTTAAAAAGAAAAAGATTTAAACTTTAAAAAGGGAAAGGATCTGAACTTTAAAAACTAAAAATTCGATTTTTATATATTGAATAGCGAACTAAAAATTCGATTTTTATATATTGAATAGCGAACTAAAAATTCGATTTTTATATATTGAATAGCGAACTAAAAATTCGATTTTTATATATTGAATAGCGAAGTAAAAAATTCGATTTTTACATATGTAGTGAAAGCGGACAACGAAGGTGACAAAAAGGCGAAACGACGAAGACTTCTGCAAATGAAGTGCCGTGGAGCTTGGATAGCTTTCGGTGAGAATTTCTCACCTTTCAATTTCTTTTCTAGTTATATATATACTAGGATGCAGACGGTGTTTAGTAGCACCCGACACAATCGTCCACAGACCATGGACTTGTTTGTTTGGCTGTTTGGTGATTGATTGCGATATTGGTTTGAATGTGGTTTGTGGTGTGAAAAATCGAATCGATAAATTGGTTAGGATTAGACGTGCGCCGTTATAAGGCGAAGGAGTAAGGCTAGGTTAGACTCTTACTCCAAATTTTGTGGTTTGCATAACGAAAGTGATTTGATTGATATGGGTATGGCGGTGGCCATTATTAGACCGGGGACAAGGCTAGGCCTTATCCCGTTTCTAGCATAGCGCCGTTATGCCGCCGAAATTTTCTAAAATATGTTAGAAAAATAAAAATATCATTTTTATTGGAAATGAATAAAATAACATATTCATTTACAAATCAAAACGATTTGTTGATGTACACCCATTTGACTGATATGGATTGGAACGATAAATTTTACACATCGCCCAACTACACAAATAAAATATGTGTTTGATTGTTTGAAACCCCACACGGGTGTTAGGATGAAATTTGAAGTTCACTCATCCTGATTGATTAAATATGTCGATCGATCGATTGACAGGCTGTTATAAGCGTTAGATATCTATTTTTGATGCTTATACAGTGTAGTGCACTTTGGTTGATGGTTGATTATTTTTCAATGCTATTATATACATGTGTTGTATGGAATCCATATAATTAACTTTATATGGTAATTGATTGGGCCTCATTCCAATTTGAAAAATAAAGAATATTATAAAATAAAGGTTCATGTGTTGACAGTACTCATCCATTGAGGTTGGTCATGTGTTGAACGAAATATTTTGATAATAACGAACTATTTTGAAAAAGAAATATTTGAAATAGAATATTTGAAAATAGAAATTTATGAAGCCGTGTTGATTAGATTGACGCCATTTTGATGTAAACGATATTGAAAACGATTTCGAAATGAATTGAATTGAAAACGATTTCGAAATGAATTGAATTGAAAACGATTTCGAAATGAATTGAATTGAAAACGATTTCGAAATGAATTGAATTGAATTGAAAACGATTTCGAAATGAATTGAATTGAAAACGAATTCAAATTGAATTGAAAGTGAATTGAAATGAATTCAAATTGAATTAAAATTTGAATTGAATAGAAATGAATTTTAAAACGAATTTATAAAGAAGGATTCAATTTTGATTTGAATTGAAAAGAAAGTTGAAATTGCTTTTGAAACGAATTTTTAAACTATTTATATAATTCGTTTTAAATAGAAATTGACGAAAAATATATTATATATATATATAATATAATGGCCTGAATAGAACGCGCCGTGCCGCGGCAGTTCGCGAATTTCGACCATTTATTTCAAACGGGCATAACAGGAGATCCGACCGTCGGATTCTCCTAAAACTGGAACCGTTGGGTTCGTATCGAAAAGAGCTTTCTAACGAATATTAGAAATTTGAAATCTAACGGTTGGATTTGGAATTATGTCCAAATCAAATTTGAAAAAGGTCGCTGTAAGTGCAGTTCGATGGCCGTTGATGGAAATCGACTGTACGGGCCTTGATAAAATTATTAAAAGTAGTAATAATTTGTGTAAAATCATAAGAAATGATTTGTGAAGATTTGGGATGAAAAACTCCATATTTGAAAAGATAAAAATAGATTTTTATCGAAATGAACTAGTTTTGAACTAGAAATATAATTCTATTTATTTTTAAATAAATAAATTGAATTTGAAATGGTTTTGAAAATAACCAAAATTTCCAATGATTGCATTGGAATGGATTTGAATCGAAATTGTCATTGGAATATTTCGATGTTGGGATTCGTGATTATACGGATGTTGTTATGGAAGTTCGAAAGATATCTATTTATATCGTTATTTCCAATACGGCATTTGTTAATCATAGAATTTGATATTGAATATAAGCCGATATATTTTCTATTCAGAGCCTTGTATTGAATATCAAATGTGATTTGGGTTTGTCGTGAATGGTGTCTTCACTAACACTGTTCTTGAACCCAATTGAGAAAAGGTTAAATCTTTTTATTTAGATTTAATGAAGTGTACCAATTAAATAATATTTAATTGGAATTGAATTGATATTGATTTTTGGGTTTATCGTGGACAGTGTTTTAAATAACACTCGTTCTTTAACCCGATAATCAATGGAATGTGACTTTGGGTTTATCGTGAACTGTGTTTTAAATGACACTGATTCTTTAACCCAGTCAAAGATTAAAACTAAGTGGAGTTTTAATGAATCTTTAATTAGATTGAAATGATCGAAAATGGAGTACCACCAGTTTTGCTCCAGGCGATAGATAAATCTTTAATTAGATTTGAACGTGAAATGGTAATTGAATTTACCGATAACACCGTGGTGTTAGATATGAAGTATAACCAGTTTTACTTCATGGGATGAATAGGTTGGGATTGGGAAATTAAAACAAATGATTACTTCGGTAAGTTTCGTTGATCCCGACTAGTTTTGAATTGATATTCGAATAGATTAAAGAATAAATTCAAGAATTTATCTTTGATAAAATTAATGGGAACTTTTCCCAAAGTATAGGAATATTTGAATAAAAGAATATTCTGAATTGGAATGAGGCGTATGTTGTGTTTGTGTAACACTTTTATAATATATACGCGAGTTATCTAGAAAGACCGGGTTTATCCCATTCTGAATAACTGATGCGACGATAAGTCGAAGATGAAGACGATGGTCGAAGAACGGAGGTCTTCACGTCGTTTGGGTAATTACTGATGATCTTGATTGGGCTGTACACCCAAGAAGATGGAAACAGTTAGTGATCGTCCAGACGTACTTGGAGATCGATGGATATGCGGGGTACTAGGTGCCTCCGGTTTCGTTCAGACCCAGAACGAACTTGTAAATGGACTGTGTGTCTGACATTGGATTTTAGTCCGTGTGATTGATCTCTATTAAATATATATCTGTTTGGCGGCGGAGAATTTATTCTCTTGCTTAACGCCCTTCTCTGAGACGTACGAGCTCAGGGGTTATATATTGATGGATATCAAACGCATAGAGTGAATTGCCTGTGTGGCATGCCTAAGTGGCAAATGATCAAGGTTTCTGTTGAAAAGCAAAGTCTTGTGGTGATGATCAAAGCAAGGCCTTTGTGGCGTAGCATTGTGTAACGTTTACTTCGCGAGTTTCACACCCGGTATGAACCAAAAACGGGAGAGGACTTCAGGGAGGACTTGCGTTTCTTTCTAGCTAGAAGTGCCGTCAGTGGTTTTACACGCCCTGACGAGTTTGACTTATGTGGTTGTTGCTGTTGCGAGGCGCCTCGGTTAGATCGGACGATCCGGGTCCGATGGAGCCATTCGTTGGCTCATTTACGCCCCAAAGGGCGGAGAGACGTATTGTTCAGGCATAATAATCCACATCGGTGGACCGGCCCTGACGATCCAAGGCCCACCTGAGTCTGGGACCTGAGACATGGGCTAGATTGTCTCGAATCGGTAGAGGACTATCTTTTGCCTCGGTTCATAGACGGAAATCCAATTTCCAAATATGTGACATTTGCGGTTTTATTTGCAGAGCCTAGTATGGCGACATAGTGGGATGGGGCACTTATGCCGCCTATGATTGATACTTATGATTTGAAGTTGTTTTATATACTATGCACTTATAATAGCTTCAAATGATTTGTTTTCAACGTATCAAGCATTCTTGGCTATTATAAGGTAAAAACCCTATCCTCCGGCTTGCGATTGCATTGTGTGATAGGAACTGGGTCTTATAATAGCTTCATTTTTCTTTATTTAGCATTGCGCTGTTTGTTTTATGCACTGGTATTCTTGGGAGGAAACCCGTTCCGTGTTATACGGCGTGGTCCCTTGATTTACCTAACTTTAAAATAAAGATTTATAACTGTTTTAGTTCTCACACCAGTCCCATGACTGACCTGGAGTTTATTGTTTTAACCTAAACTCTGGGTGCCCTTATTTTGACACGGGCAGCTAGTAGTTTTGGTTTTGCAGATTTATATTCACAGGATCCTAGTTTACAACTGGAACGATATCCGGAAAGCTTTGTATCCGTATATCTCCTTCTAGTCGTGTATTGTATTATTTTCCGCTGCTATGTATTTAAATGTAATTTAAATCTCTGATATTTCTGTGTAATATTATTCGTTTATACTCTGTGTATTCTTGTAATCTGATGCATTGTTGTAATATACAATGAAATGTTCTTTTATATGCGTTCTGTTTTGTCCTGTTCTCAACGATAGGGCATTTCGAGCGGTCTGGGTCGGTTTAGCGACTGGTTCGGACCGAGCGAAATTCTTTCTCGTCACATTTATTTACCTCTCAGACCTTGATCGATAATGTTCATATCTTAGAAAAGATAAAAGTTCGTAACTCAAAAATCGATATTATTTATATATCAACCAAATCTGATTCCCTGTTTATTTAAAATATGGTTTTTAAAAACCATATCCTTACTTCTGGAAACCTCTGTCGATTATAACCATTTTTACTTAATACGTGTTTCAAGTCATCTTTACCAAAACTTTACCTTCAAATTTAAACTCTTTTAATACAATTTCATCTCCAACTTGGATTATATTATGATTATACATTTGCCAAAATCTTTATCCAAAACCTTTTAACATTATAAAACTAAAATTTGGATTTTATAATAAAAATCCATTTATCAACTTCTTAACGCAAAACCATTTAACAATCTTCATTTTGCTTTTCCGACATTTCCTCTACTTATAATCATTTGTTCTTAATTTAAATGATTAAGTACTACCTCTTTATACTTTAGCTTTACTTTCCTTCTTGTCCATAACACTTGGGATTTTATTAAAATCTCTTTATAAAAACATTTACGAATATCCACTTCAAATTCCACTACAAGCTTGGTTTCTTTCTTAAATGAATTCCATTTAAGAAATAATCACTTTAATTATTGATAATAACTAACTTCATCATTTACTGAAGTAAAAGAAGTTTACTTCATTAATAATTGAAAATAGATTATTTATTAAACAATAACTATTATGATGATGATTATTAATTCAACAATCAATTTTAAAAATCACTAAATAAAAAGGTAATTAATATTTAAGAAATCTTATCAATTTAAAACAAATATTTACTAAACCATTTTCATTGAAGACCAATTAATCTAACAATCAATTTTTAATTAAACAGTTGACTAAATCAACTTTAAACCATCAGCTAACTCGCTAACTGATTTCAATTAATTCTTTGCCTTAGATTAATTAATAATATAATTAATCCAATCATATCATTTAATTGATTACTTAAAAACAATTAACTCAAATTATTAATTTGTAGGTTAATTACTGCTTTACTTGCTTATAAAACTTTATTAAACGTAAAATTCTTTTTTTATAATAGCTTTATATTACTTTTATAAACTAGTTTATAAATATCAATTTATTTCTAAAAATTCAAATATAAAATATAATTAAAAATCTTTATTTATTTATAAAAATAAATTTTATAACTTAACTTCGTCAATTCGCCTGATGGCAAATTGTCGTCTTAACAAAAAGGTGGATTTTAGGTCATTTGCTGCCAATCCCTTAATCAATATCGTCAATTAATTAAAATAAAAACAACGTTAAATTTCAATTCAACATTCAACATCCAAGTATATTTTAACGTTAATGGGGTTAAACAGTTCTTATCTATATAAATATGAAAACAAACAACATACATAATATTTGAGGAATCCGGTTGGATCCCTCCAACTTGTTCTTCCCTGCATCATAGTTCATAATAACATATTAAATAAATATTTTTATCTAAGTCATCCATACAACATAATTATAATTTTCGATAACCAATAAGCATCCAAGGCATCCAATCATCTAACTTATATTATTAACTATGAATCGCACACAAACACACACACACACACACACACAGATATATATATATGTATATATATGTATTTGACACATCATAGAATTCCAGAAGGTGTGAGAGTTAACTCATAATTTATTTTAATTGACGATTGTCGCGTTGTTTCATTTAATTTTAAACAGGCATTTAAAATTAAACGAAACACAGTTTCTTTTGATCCTTTTCGAATCAGCTCAACAACGTATCCTCCATCGATACGATCCCATCGCTCCTGGTTTTTCGTAATTCTGATAATGTAAGGTAAAGTTACGGCTTATACAAGATTAAGTAAGAATTTAAATTTATATAAATTAACTAAATTTAAGATTATTCACTAACTATCGTTTAACTCTTAATCTGACCCCTTTAATCATGCGTCTTCCCTAACATCTCATGCTCAACCCCGATCGCAACTTCGTTTCAGCACTATCGAAAAACATCGGTCCTTTCGAACCCTTACGCCGCTTGCTAGAGATGGTTTGATACCGCCGCATCCCATCCTAATCAGACCACGACCATGCTCTAGGCCACCAGAAATTATCTTGAACAAAAATCTGTTCATGGATGAACTGTTGCCACCACACGCTCCCTCTCCTGATCAGACCACCGCCAAACTCTCGACCATGCAGCCCTCTTCAATTGCCCTTTAGTCAGTAACCACCCATGACAACCCTAGCTGCCAGTAATTGACATAATCGGATCGACACTCCTCAAATAACCCACCTCCGATCAACTCCCAATTACTCCCACCACCGACCATTTCAGGTAGCTACCCCAACACCAAAATCGTTGGCCATCCCCCTCTGTAATTTTCCATCAGGACTTGTGACCTGAAATCGATTCCAGTACCACAAATCAAGGAAAGAATGAAACTAGGTTTCTTCGCTGTTTGGATTGATTTCGGCAAACACATGTGGTGTTGGGCCACCAAATTTTACCTGTAGATTCCCCTCATCACCCTCTCCAACAATGTAGTTCACCAGTTTGATCAATTCGCAGCGGAATTAAAGATATAAAATATATTGTGGAAGTGGACTAATTTGCAAAAAAATATGGATGGTGAACGGGTTGGGTCAGGGTTGGTTAGGTTGGGGAGTATTTATAACGTAGATTAATATTATTTTAACTTGAGGTGACTAACGATATTTTATTGAAAGTGATTAATGTTATTTATTTCATGTCTATCGCCATTTCCGTTTGATGCTTATTGATTCGTATGATTACATATGAACTCTATTCGCAATGAAAATGGACATCATGCTATAGTTCGGCATTCCTGTAACAGCCCGCACTTTACGTCTCAAAAGATCGTAAAATATTTTTATTTTATTCCCTGAGGGTTGGATCATTCCCATCTTTTGATTTGTTGCTTAAAGGGATGTGAGACATGTCTATATTTTTTATCAATTTAGTTTGTGACTATTTTGCCCCTGTCAGTCTTGTACGGGGGATAATTGTTGACTCAAGTTCGAATCATAGGGTGAGACTTGTGCCATTAGAAAGGAATTAATGTTTGCCTTTCCATAGAGTGATTACACTAAAGATTTGGCTCAAAGGTTTGGGGGGATCGTTGTTTTAAGGTTTTTCAGTTGGTTGTTCAGGTTTGGAGAGCCACAATGGGCTGATTTGGGAAGACCCATTAATGGGTTATTGGAAGAGTATAAGTAGGGTGTAAGGGACATGGGAAATGGTTTTAGTTTTCCATTCTCTCATTTGGTTCCTTTTTCTCCTCCTTCCTATAACACCTTTCCACCATTATAAATCAAATTCCAAGGAGGGAAATCATAGATCTACACCATTTGAGGCTAGATCTACATCAATTGAGGCAAGAGTTCATCGGATTAAGGTGTTTGGTGCGAGGTGCTTGTTTTCCGGATTCTTATTTCACCAATTTTAGCTTGTTTTGGCAAATTGGTGAGTGATTTACATCTCTCACATGAATGCAATGAAGTATATGAGTGTTTGTGCATGTTTCTCATCAAATTCAAGTGTTTTTCCATAGATCTATGCCATATTAAGTTCATTTTCATAGAGGTCACCCTATAATTCGATCTAGCAAGTTTAGATAGGTAATTTCTATAACATTTCGTATGAATGTGCAAGTTAGATCCATAGTTTTGCCTATATGTAAATTTATGGTGATTTTGGTGAATTTTACATGTTTGTTAATGGAATTGTCATATTGGTGTTATTGTTGATTTCATATCATGCTTGTGATCATATTGGGTGTATTGGATGAGCTGGTTTCGTCGAACAAATCGTTTTGGCAAAGTTTTGGTCAAAATTGGAGTTGCATTGGAGAATGCAGGATTTGGGTCGAACTGAGGATCGTACATAGTGGATCGAACATGGAGGGTCGGTCGAATGTTCAAGTACATGGCTTGGAGAACAAGTCATGGTTAGGGTCAATCGAGGTGAAGGGTCGATCGAGCAGAGGTGTTGGTCGAGCTGAAGGCCTGGTCGGTCATTCATGGTGGGTCGAGAAGGTGGTTATTCGATCAAGTTAGGTCGAACAGGTTGGGTCAATCGAGCATAATGGTCTAGTCGGTCATGTTGGGTAGAGCAGAGCCTGGGTCGATCGCACATGATTGGGGTTGGTCGTACCAAGGGGAGGCCGGTCGCACAGGGTCATTTTCTGAAAAAGTACGTTTTTGGGGTATAACTCGGGTTGGAAGAAAAGAGCTTGAAAAAAATATTTTTCGCAGTGGTGTAGCTTGGCTTGGTGATGGTGTGACTTCGAAGTGAATTCAAGTTGGAAGGTTCGAAGTGTTGAAAGGAGTCTGTTGATTGGTGTAGAACAGCGAATGAGGTGACAACTCAAAGGTCATGAGTTAGTGGATAATGGTTGCTCGAGAAGGTTGCTTGGGCTATGAAAAGTCGTCAAGTTGGATGACTAGAAATGAGAAGGCTGAGAGACTATTGTTGTCGTAAGTTCTAGCAGGCTCAAAGCAAGGGTATGATGGGGGCACCCAAAAGACCGGTTTTAGGTCGAGTACCCTAGGTATCACTGAAAGGCCTAGTTGTCAAGGTTGGACATGCATCCGTATCGTTGAAAGACATATGGAGTTTATGCTAGAATAGGGGTTACCATTAGCCTTTGACATATGGCAAGGTTGGCCATCATACGTTTAGCGATGGTTTCAAAGTAGGATTGGCAGTGATAGCCAGAGTCAGTTATGGATGATTGGTTGTTCTGTTTGTATCGTCTCATGTAGATTGTCCAACGTCGAAGGAGGTGTTCCTTGGGTGCTTGTCTGATATTGGTTTAGGCCTTTGGGACTTATGATTTAGGGATGCTGAATTCGATTAAGATGGTTTACATGAGATATATATATATATATATAATCTGAATGTTATGAGTGCTTTACCATGATTGAGTGAGTGTTCTGGTTTTCATGGATGTATGGTTGAAATGTTATCGTAAAGGCTATCACTGTCCGATGTGGGGAAGATAGGGTTGAGTTCTTCTCTGGTGTTGTGGGTAGATTATTGTTGAAGTTTTGTTAGTTTTTTAATCCCTCACTAAGACTGTTGTCTAAATCAAGGTTTTATGCCTCCTCTTATTACCTTGGGCTGTTCATCCGGTTATGGATGGGCAGACTAAGCAGCAGGTTACATGTGATTAGTGAGGAAGATGTTGTTGTGCGGAGGCGAGCAGGAGGCTGGCATACCAGTTTTATTACTATCTAGTATTTTTTTTCCGTTGTTTGAGTGCTCTATTAGGGTTGTAGTGAGTCCTTATGTACAAACTTTGGTACCAGTTGGATAACCTTTCAGGATGTTGAGAAAATTTCAAAAGTTTGCTATATGATACTTCGTTACTATTACCTGTTGCATATGTTCTATTATATTTTATCCTTGCGCTGTGAGTTCTACAACAGGTTCCGATGTTGTTTACCTACTCTGATGATCGTCCATAGCTTCCTGGCACACCTTTCTACGCATTATTCCTCTTGTATAGTGCAGGGGTTATGGGCGATCGTCACATTTGGTATCAGAGCTCTGGTTAACGATTTTAGCCAAAGTTCGAGGACATAATTACGTATGAGAGACGTATTTGTAGATTTTAGTTGGATGTTTACTATATTTATTAGCATATAGTAGTAGCGTTTGTGCTTGTCTAGCAGTTTTCTTGTAGATGGCTTATCATTCTAATTTGCAGATTTAGAATGAGTCGACGTTATACGAGACATTCTGCTAGGGAAGAAGTTGTGCCTAGAGGGGGTAATAGCGGGGAACCTTATTACCCGGCCATGTTGGAAGCTATGATTGAAGCATGTTTTCGAAGGAACCTCACTCAATTGGCAGCTACGATTGAGGTTGGGATCCCAGTGCCTAGAGATGTAGAATTTTCAAAGTTATGCAAAGACTTTTATTCATCGGGAGGAAACCAGTTCAAGGGCACTGAACTAGTTGAAGAAGTCCAGAAGTGGATGGATGCTTGCATTTGGATCTTCAGGGATTTGGGCATTGAAGATGCAATAAAGAGGAAGGTTGCATCAAGGCAGTTAGAGGGCAGAGCGATGGAATGGTGGAACTCTATCACACTTGAGACCCTTAAAGAGGATATTTCATGGGAGTTGTTCCAAGCTAAGTTTGAAGCGAAGTTTGTCTCCACTGTGCAAAAGTCTATTCTTTTTAAGAGATTCGTGGAGCTTAAGCAGAATGGTGGGCTAGTTCTTGACTATATTTCTAACTTCGAGGCTTTGTCGAAGTATGCTCGTTCATATGTAGGTACTCTTTATCAAAAGAACGAGAAGTTTGTCTTGGGGTTGGATGAATATCTTGGGGATCAACTTGTGGATCACCTCGATGATAGCTTTGAAAAGATAGTCGAGAAGGCTTTAAGGCATGAAAGTTTGTTTCTTAAGAAGATGTTTGTTGTTGCACCTAAGGAAGAGCAGAAGCCACAACAGGGTGGTAATAATAAGAAGAGGAAGCAGCAACAACAAAAAGGGAAGAATGGAAAAAAGAAGCCAAAGAGTAAGGTGGTTTGCTTTAACTACCAACAGAAGGGTCATTATTCGAATGAGTGCAAGAATCCCAAAGCTGAGAAGAAGTGCTTCAAGTGTGGAAAGCCTGGGCATGAGAAGAAAGATTGTCCAGAACCAGCTAAGGGTAAGCAGGTTGTGAAGGCATATGCTTTAGAAATCGTGCCAATCTCTTTAAGAGCTCCTACTGTAAAGGAAAAGGGAAAAAGTGGCATGGTGCAAGGTACTCTTTCTGTTAATGGTGTTTCAGTTCGTGTGCTTTTTGATACCGGAGCATCCCATTCATTCATTTGCAATGAGCTTTTGTGCCGCTTGGGGTTGGAACCCGAGATTTGTGACAGACCATTAACCGTGACTAATCCAGCTAGGGGTTTATCTGCTTTGTGCATGTTGTGTCGTGGTCTAGTGTTGTCGAGTCATGGTTGTTCTTTTATGTGTGATTATTTTGTTCTTAACTTCGCTGGGTTTAGGATCATCTTGGGCATGGATTGGCTCAAGAGGTATGCGACAAGGGTGAATTGCGAGAAGCTAGAGGTGAGGGTTGGGGATGTGGAAGGGAGAAAGGTGTAGATTAGATGCAAGCGCGAAGACGGGGTCTTCGTGAGTTATCTATATTCGCTTGGGATTCCACAAGAAGACTTGTCATCAGTGGTGATTGCTAATGAGTATGTAGATGTCTTTGACGAGGTCAAAGGGTTGCAGCCGCATCGTGAAATCGAGTTTAGGATCGATTTGGTCAAGGGTACTAGACCAATCATTATGCCTCTTAGGAGGATGGCGCCTACGGAACAACGAGAATTGGAGGTGCAAGATTGTGACCGTCTAGGGAAGGGATTCATTCGGGTTAACTAACGCACAAGAATATTTTTTTGGATATTATGAATAGAGTGTTCAGAGATCAGTTGAACAAGTTCGTGCTTGTGTTCGTGGATGGTATTCTGGTTTATTCTCGGAATGAGGAAGAACATAAGACACACTTGAGAGTTGTGTTAAAGATCTTGCGAAAGCATCTGATGAGAGCTAAGTTTTCCAAGTGTCACTTCTGGAAGAGAGAAGTGAGGTTCTTAGGTTATGTTGTTTCTGGAGATGGAATAGCGGTTGACCCTACTAAAGCGGAAGCAATCCAGGACTGGGATAGACCTAAGAATGCGACAGATGTTCGGAGTTTCCTTGGGTTGGCCAGTTATTACCGATGGTTTATCAAGGATTTCCCCAAGGTAGCTGCACCGTTGACGGGATTGACAAAGAAGAACCAAATGTTCACATAGGATGTAAAGTGTGAGAAAGTGTTTGGAATCCGGAAGGAGAGACTGAAGAGTGCTCCTGTGTTGACCATTCTAAGTGGGAATGAAGAGATGGTGGTATACACCGATGCATGTCGTACTGGACTTGGACCAGTGTTGATGCAGAAGGAAAAGGTTGTGGCGTTTGCGTTCCAACAGCTAAAGTCGCATGAGAAGAATTACCCAACTCATGATTTGGAGCTGGCGGCGATTGTCTTTGCTCTGAAGATGTGGAGACATTACCTATTGGGAGTTCGATTCGAGTTGTTTACGTGTCACAAATCGTTGAATTATCTTTTCTCCCAAAAGGATTTGAATCTTCGGCAGCAACGATGGTTAGAGTTTTTGGGGTCATATGATTTTGGTATAGCCTATACTCCTGGTAAAGGGAACGCAGTTGTGGATGCACTGAGTCAAGACACGCAAGTTTGGGAGCGATGTTTTCAGAATGGAAGAGCTTGAATATTTGGCAAGATTCGATTTCAAGCCAAGGTGTAAGCTGGAACCTAAAATGTTGGCAAGCTTATCGATAAGACCTACTCTTGTCGAAAGGATTAGAGAGAGACAATAGCGAGATGCAAAGCTTGTCGAGTTTATCCGGAAGCTGGAATCAGAGAATAAAGAGTTCGAAGTCGATCGGGAAGGTTGGCTTCGTAAACAAGGACGATTAGTTGATCCTGATATTGATGGATTGAGAAATGAGGTTCTAAAAGAATGTCATCACCCGAGGATGACGGTTCATCCCGATGGCAATAAGATGTATCAGGACATGAAGCGAGTCTACTACTGGGAAGGGATGAAGCGAGATATTGGAAAGTTTATTTCCAAGTGCATGAACTATCAGTTGGTGAAAGCTGAAAAGAAGAAGACAAGTGGTTTGCTACAGCCATTAGAAGTTCCTACATGGAAGTGGAGCGGATATCGATGGATTTTATTGATGGACTACCTAGAACCAGGGCAGGAAATGAAGGTATTTGGGTCATCGTGGATTGCTTGACCAAAAGTGCGAGATTCATTCATGTTAAGTTGACTAGGACGGCGTCAAAGTTGGTTGAGCTTTATGTGAAGGGGATAGTTCGATTCCATGGAGTCTCAAAAAGTATAGTAAGTGGCCGAGATACATTATTTGCTAGTGGATTTTGGAGAAGTTTGCAAGAAGCTTTGGGAACCGAGTTGTGCCCGAGTATGGCTTATCATTCCCAAACGGATGGTCAACCGAAAGGTTTAACCGAGTTTTGGACGATCTCCTCAGGGCTTATGTGTTAGAGTTTGGAGGATCATGGGAAGACCATCTACATCTATTTGAGTTTGCATATAATAATAGCTACCAATCCAGCATTGGGATGGCACCATACGAGGTGTTGTATGGAAGGCCTTGCAATTCTCCAGCTTGTTGGTTAGAAACTGGAGATAAGTTGGTACTTGGGCGAGAGATGATTAGAGAGACCTCGGATTGTATCGAGATCGTTTGGCAACGAATGAAGGCAGCCCAAGATCGTCAAAAGAGTTATGTTGATAAGCGTCAAAAAGATTTGGAATTCGACGTTAGTGATATGGTCTTTGTGAAGATTTCGCCGTTGAAGCATGTAGTTCGATTCAGAAAAAAAGGAAGGTTAGCTCCAAGGTTCGTTGGGCCACTTCTGATTGTCGAGCGAATTAGAAAGCTCACATATAGATTGGAGTTACTGTAACAACCCGAAAATCTGGGCCAGTTTAAAATTTTTATTTTGGCAATTTTAGCGAATTTTGATTATTTAAAATGAATTATTTTAAATAATATCGACGAGAAATTTATTTTGAATATAATTCGAACGTATATATTTATACGCGTCGTCGTTAGAATATAAATATTTATATATAATTATAAATGAAATTGAAAATGGCGCGGTAGTTCGATAATTCGATTTCAAACTTCAATTGAATGTACCGGGTGCAAAACAATCAGGATTTTAGTGAAACCAAAAATGATAGGATCTAATTGATAATATCTTTCTATCGAATCCGAAGAATCGAAATTTCATAGCGGGAATCAAAAGATATGTCTGGTTGAAAATTCTGAATAGTCGCTATGGAATTCAGGCCCTTAAAAACGGACATTTTGCAAATGACCTCGGATTTCGACGAAACCACTTTTGTTCGATCCGCAGTGTCAAATTATTGCTAGGTTTCAAATTTCATAACTTTTCGAATCAATATGTGAGCGTGGCAAAGGAAAACGCGTTTGACCAGTTTCAGTTGATTTTAATCGACTGGAAATTGGCTATTTTTCGAACGGTCTCAGAATTCGACGAAATTAGTTTTGTTAGGACCGTATCGTCAATACGAAGCTAGAAATTATTTTTCGGGAATTTTTAGAGTTAGTATGTGACCCCGGTAATTTGAAATGTACGTTTAAAATTCAATATAGAGAATTAAATGTAAATTCAGCGGAAACTGATCAAAATGATCGAATCAGCCTATGATACATATCCCATTGTGTTCGGAATGGGGGTAATTAGCTATGGACGACAGGCGGTGGGCCTTGTTTCGAAATTGAAATAAAAAGTTATCTTTTTTGAAATAATAAAAAAATTAAATATATAATTAAATAAAAACCTAACTTCTCCCTTATAAACCCCCCCCCCGATTCAGTTCAGAAAATAGAAAAAAAAACACCGCGATGCCAGAATCGACGATTGGCGCTCACCACACGCCGGAGCTGGCGCCTCCCTCAGCACCGCCGCCATGGATGGAGCCGCTCACTCTCCAACCCCCTCCCCTTCCTCTCGATTCCCTCTCGCTCCTCTTCTTCTAACCGAAACCCCAATGCCCCACAGCAGAGACCATCACCGTAGCCCTACCACCGCAGATCTGGAGCGCCGCCAGTCACCATTCCTACCGCCGCGACCCGCCTGACCAACCAACCTCGACTCCGGCGCCTCCTAACCCATTTCCGACTGTGAGTGCTCTATTTAATACAGTTTACTTATTAAAAGTATTGTTTTCTTTTAGATTTTTAATAGATAAAAGTTTAGATTTTTAATTGATTAAAGTTTAGATTTTTAATTGATTAAAGTTTAGATTTTTAATTGATTAAAGTTTAGATTTTTAATTGATTAAAGTTTAGATTTTTAATTGATTAAAGTTTAGATTTTTAATTGATTAAAGTTTAGATTTTTAATAGATAAAAGATTGAATTTTTATAATGTTAAAAGACGAGATTTCTTTTAATTAATAGAAAGAATAAAAATATAATTTTTATATGATAGGAAAAGTAAAAATATGATTTTTATATATTGAATAGCGAAACAAAAATATAATTTTTATATGATAGGAAAAGTAAAAATATGATTTTTATATATTGAATAGCGAAACAAAAATATAATTTTTATATGATAGGAAAAGTAAAAATATGATTTTTATATATTGAATAGCGAAACAAAAATATAATTTTTATATGATAGGAAAAGTAAAAATATGATTTTTATATATTGAATAGCGAAACAAAAATATGATTTTTATATTTTTAAAGTATTAAAAATATAATCTTTACTATATAAAGGATGTAAAATATGATTTTGGTTTATGTAGAGAAGTAAAAATATAATTTTTATATGATAGGAAAAAAAAATTCGATTTTTATATATTGAATAGCGAAGTAAAAATTCGATTTTTACATAGGTAGTGAAAGCGGACAACGAAGGTAACAAAAAGGCGAGAACGAAGAAGATTTATATCAAAGAAGAGTCAAGATGTTTGGATAGCTTTCGGTGAGAATTTCTCACTCTTCAATTTCTTTTCTAGTCATATATTTATACTAGGATGCAGACGGTGCTTAGTAGCACCCGACACAATCGTCCACAGACCATGGACTTGTTTGTTTGATTGCAAAAAAAAAATTAGTTAGATTATTTGATTGAAATTGATTGGTGAAATGAATGGATTTGATTGATGTGTGAATGGCGTGGGCCTTCACTAGACCGGGGATAAGGCTAGGCCTCATCCCGTTTCTAGTATCGTGCCGTTATGCCGCCGAAATTTTCTAAAATATGTTAGAAAAATAAAGATATCATTTTATTTAAAGAATGAACAGAATAGAAATTCATAAGTTAAAATAAAATGTTTTGTCGTTAAAAATATAAATTTTAACGTGAAATGAATAAAATAAAATATTCATTTACAAACCAGACGGTTTGTTTATGTACACCTATTTGAAGGACATTGATTGGGTCGATAAATTTTACACATCGCCCAACTGCACAAATAAAATATGCGTTTGATTGTTTGAAACCCCACACGGGTGTTGGGATGAAATTTGAAGTTCACTCATCCTGATTGATTAAATATGTCGATCGATTGATTGACAGGCTGTTATAAGCGTTAGATATCTATATTTGATGCTTATACAGTGTAGTGCACTTTGGTTGATGGTTGATTATTTTTCAATGCTATTATATACGTGTGATGTATGAAAATCCATATAATTAATGTTATATGGTGATTGATTGGGCCTCATTCCAATTTAGAAAATAAAGAATAATATAAAATAAAGGTTCATGTGTTGACAGTTTCATCCATTGAGATTGGTCATGTGTTGAACGAAATATTTTAGTAATAAAATTTACATCTTTATAATATAAAATAAAGGTTCATGTGTTGACAGTTTCATCTATTGAGATTGGTCATGTGTTGACCGAAATATTTTAGTAATAAAATTTACATCTTTATAATATAAAATAAAGGATCATGTGTTGACAGTACTCATCCATTGAGATTGGTCATGTGTTGAACGAAATATTTTGATAATAACAACTATTTTGAAAAAGAAATATTTGAAATAGAATATTTGAAAATAGAAATTTATGAAGCCGTGTTGATTAGATTGACGCCATTTTGACGTGAACGATATTTATATCGATTTTAAACGATTTCGAAATGAATTGAATTGAAAACGATTTCGAAATGAATTGAATTGAAAAAGATTTCGAAATGAATTGAATTGAAAACGATTTTGAAATGAACTGAATTGAAAACGATTTCAAAATGAATTGAATTGAAAACGATTTCGAAATGAATTGAATTGAAAACGATTTCGAAATGAATTGAATTGAAAACAATTTCGAAATGAATTGAATTGAAAACGATTTCGAAATGAATTGAATTGAAAACGATTTCGAAATGAATTGAATTGAAAACGATTTCGAAATGAATTGAATTGAAAACGATTTCGAAATGAAATGAATTGAAAACGATTTCGAAATGAAATGAATTGAAAACGATTTCGAAATGAATTGAATTGAAAACGATTTCGAAATGAATTGAATTGAAAACGATTTCGAAATGAATTGAATTGAAAACGATTTCGAAATGAATTGAATTGAAAACGATTTCGAAATGAATTGAATTGGAAACGATTTCGAAATGAATTGAAAATGATTTCGAAATGAAATGAATTGAAAACGATTTCGAAATGAATTGAATTGAAAACGATTTCGAAATGAATTGAATTGAAAACGATTTCGAAATGAATTGAATTGAAAACGATTTCGAAATGAATTGAATTGAAAACGGTTTCGAAATGAATTGAATTGAAAACGAATTCAAATTGAATTGAAAGCGAATTGAAATGAATTCAAATTGAATTGAAATTTGAATTGAATAGAAATGGGTTTTAAAACGAATTTATAAAGAAGAATTCAATTTTGATTTGAATTGAAATGGAAGTTGAAATTGCTTTTGAAATGAATTTTAAAACTATTTATATAATTCGTTTTAAATAGAAATCGACGAAATATATGTTATATATATTATATATATAATATAATGGCCTGAATTGAACGCGCCGCGCCGCGGCAGTTCGTGAATTTCGACCATTTATTTCAAACGGACATTACGGGAGATCCGACCGTCGGATTCTCCTAAAACCGGAACCGTTGGGTTCGTATTGAAAAGAGCTTTCTAACGAATATTAGAAATTTGAAATCTAACGGTTGGATTTGGAATTATGTCCAAATCAAATTTGAAAAAGGTCGTTGTAAGTGCAGTTCGATGACCGTTGATGGAAATCGACTGTACAGGCCTCGATAAAATTATTAAAAATAGTAATAATTTGTGTAAAATCATAAGAAATGATTTAGAAAGGATTGGGATGAAAAACTCCATATTTGAAAAGATAAAAATAGATTTTTATCGAAATGAACTAGTTTTGAACTAGAATTATAATTCTATTTATTTTTAAATAAATAAATTGAATTTAAAAAGGGTTTTAAAAATAACCAGAATATCCAATGATTGCATTGGAGTGGATTTGAATCGAAATTGTCTTCGGAATATTTCGATGTTGGAATTCGTGATTATACAGGTGTTGTTATGAAAATTTGAAAGATATATATTTATATCGTTATTTCCAATACGACATTTGTTAGTCGTAGGATTTGATATTGAATATAAGCCGATATATTTTCTATTCAGAGCCTTGTATTGAATATCGAATGTGATTTGGGTTTGTCGTGAATGGTGTCTTCACTAACACTGTTCTTGAACCCAGTTGAGAAAGGATTAAATCTTTTTATTTAGATTTAATGAAAGGTGCCAATTAAATGATATTTAATTGGAATTTAATTGGTATTGATTTTTGGGTTTATCGTGAGCAGTGTTTTAAATAACACTCGTTCTTTTACCCGATAATTAATGAATGTGATTTTGGGTTTATCGTGAACCGTGTTTTAAATGACACAGATTCTTTAACCCAGTTAAAGATTAAAACTAAGTGGAGTTTTAATGAATCTTTAATTATATTGAAATCATCGAGAATGGAGTATCAGCAGTTTTGCTCCAGGCGATAGTTAAATCTTTAATTAGATTTGAACGTGAAATGGTAATTGAATTCACCTATAACACTGTGGTGTTAGATATGAAGTACTACCAGTTTTACTTCATGGGATGAATAGGTTGGGATTGGGGAATTAAAATAAATGATTACTTCGGTAAGGTTGGCTAATCCCGACTAGTTTGAATTGAGATTCAAAAATAGAATAAAGAATAAATTCAAGGAATTTATCTTGGATAAAATTAATGGGAACCTTTCCCTATAAATGTGAAATTTAGAAACTAACTGTCGGTTAGCCAAGCAGAATGGTTTTCTGGATATTGATCTGATGTTGGTTTCGGCCTTCGGGGTTAATATTTGGGAAATTATTCTCTTGATTAATTTACGGTTAGTGACTGATGAATTAGAATGAGGCGTATGTTGTGTTTGTGTAACACTTATTTAAAATATACGCGAGTTATTCGGAAAGATCGGGTTTATCCCATTCTGAATAACTGATACGACGATAAGTCGAAGATGAAGACGGTGGTCGAAGACCAGAAGTCTTCATGTCGTTTGGGTAATTACTGATGATCTTGATTGGGCTGTACATCCAAGAAGATGGAAACAGTTAGTGATCGTCCAGACGTACTTGGAGATCGATGGATATGCGGGGTACTAAGTGCCTCCGGTTTCGTTCAGACCCAGAACGGACTTGTAAATGGACTGTGTGTCTGACATTGGATTTTAATCCGTGTGATTGATCTCTATTAAATATATATCTGTTTGGCGGCGGAGAATTTATTTTCTTGCTTAACGCCCTTCTCTGAGACGTACGAGCTCAGGGGTTATATATTGATGGATATCAATCGCATGGAGTGAATTGCCTGTGTGGCATGCTAAGATGTAAATGATCAAGGCTTCTGTTGAAAAGCAAAGTCTTGTGGTTGATGATCGAAGCAAGGCCTTTGTGGAGTAGCTTTGTGTAACGTTTACCTCGCGAGTTTCACACCCGGTATGAACCAAAAACGGGAGACGGACCTCAGGGGGGACATGCGTTTTCTTTCTAGTTAGGAGTGGCATCAGTGCTTGAACTGGCTGACGAGTTTGACTCATGTGGATATTGCTTATTATTACTTGCTGAAAAGCGAGGCGCCTCGTGATATCGGTTTCGGCCGATGCTTCTGGTCGGCTGATGGGCCAGGCTTACGCCCCAAAGGGCGGAGAAACGTATTGTTCAGGCATTATAATCCACATCGGTGGACCGAACCTGACGATCCAGGGGGCAGTTGCGGCTGTTCCTGAGACACGGACTAGAGCGTCTCGAATCGGTAGAGGATCTTGCCCCTAGCCTCGGTTCATACCATAAATGATAACCCAACTTCCAATACGACATTGCGGTTTTGATTGTAAACCTATATGTGGCGACATAGTGTTATGGGGCATTCTTGCCGCCTATGATTGATACTTATGATTTGAAGTTGTTTTATACACTATGCACTTATAATAGTATCAAATGATTTGTTTTAAACGTATCAAGCATTCTTTGGCTGTTATAAGGGAAAACCCTATCCTCGGCTGCGTTGCATTGTGTGATGGGACCTGGGTCTTATAACAGCTTCATTTTTCTTTATTTAGCATTGCGCTGTTTGTTTTATGCACTAGTATTCTTGGGAGGAAACCCGTTCCGTGTTATACGGCGTGGTCCCTTGATTTACCTAACTTTTAAAATAAAGAATAATAACTGTTTTAGTTCTCACACCAGTCACATGACTGACCTGGAGTTTATTGTTTTAACCTAAACTCTGGGTGCCCTTATTTTGACGCGGGCAGCTAGTAGTTTTGGTTTTGCAGATTTATGTTCACAGGATCCTGGTTTACAGCTGGAACGATATCCGGAAAGCTTTGTATCCGTATATCTCCTTCTAGTTGTGTATTGTATTATTTTCTACTGCGATGTATTTAAATGTAATTTAAATCTCTGATATTTCTGTGCAATATTCATTTATACTCTGTATATTCTTGTAATCTGATGCATTGTTGTAATATACAATGAAATGTTCTTCTGTATGTGTTCTGTTGTGGCTTGTTCTCGAACTATCCGACACTTTCCTTTACGGGGAAGTTACGGGTTTTCACAGTTGGTATCAGAGCTTTGGTTTACAGAGCTCGAGAACAAGACACATTAGAACCATACGAAAGAATTCATCAGATATTGGATTAGTAATGTCCAATTAGAATGACTCGTTAGAGATAGGATCAGTAGTATCCTAGAACGAGTGTGAAGAGTATATTTTTCAAATGAAAACAAATTTTGTTTTGAAAATTTAAATCAATTATTCGTATTTGATTATTTATTTATATTGATGTGGACAATCCAGAATATATAGATTTTGCGTATATGTCTGATCCGCGTGTATTCAAAGTTTTAATATATTGGATAGATATAGCATCACACTCTAGTCGCCCGAAGATGATATTGATGATAGCGATCGCATCATCAACATTTATGTTCGAGTTTCGAAGGTGTGATTTTCTATATATTTCTATTAGACTGGTGTGAGAACCAAAACTAATATAGCTAGAATACATTGTTGTGATTTGTCATCAAAACATGATTTTCTTTATATATACCAAAATTATGAATTTGAAACGCTAATCCACTAATTGATTGATGTTTGTGTTGTTTGCTTAATTGTTTGGTAATTTTGAACCATTATGCCTAATTTGATCAAATATTGAATTGTATGGAAAATTGGTCGCATTTGCTTGCATATACATATACTTACAGTGAACAGGTCATAGCAAGGAGGCTAGAGCCGAAGAATAAAAATTGTTTGCCCGACAAATAGGTACATGTTTACTACATAATTTACTGTTTGTTTGGGTGATGATGATTTTATGAGCCTATTGGCTAGCCGCTTGGCTTTTTCTTTTTCTTTTTGAGATCTGAAGGACCGGGGAAGCTATTTGAGATTTCCCGATGCTCCCATTGCAGGGGAGGTTATGGCGAAATTTTTCGAAAATTTAGGGTGTTAGCCAAATTTTTGAAATTTTGAAAATTCTCAGAAACTGAAAGGTTGGAGAATAGAAACCAGATCGAACATAGAGTTGATTAATCAAACCACTTTCGACTTTGTTCCTTTTCGGGGACGAAAAGTTTTTAAGTGGGGGAGATTGTAACAACCCGAAAATCTGGGCCAGTTTAAAATTTTTATTTTGGCAATTTTAGCGAATTTTGATTATTTAAAATGAATTATTTTAAATAATATCGACGAGAAATTTATTTTGAATATAATTCGAACGTATATATTTATACGCGTCGTCGTTAGAATATAAATATTTATATATAATTATAAATGGAATTGAAAATGGCGCGGTAGTTCGATAATTCGATTTCAAACTTCAATTGAATGTACCGGGTGCAAAACAATCAGGATTTTAGTGAAACCAAAAATGATAGGATCTAATTGATAATATCTTTCTATCGAATCAGAAGAATCGAAATTTCATAGCGGGAATCAAAAGATATGTCCGGTTGAAAATTCTGAATAGTCGCTATGGAATTCAGGCCCTTAAAAATGGACATTTTGCAAATGACCTCGGATTTCGACGAAACCACTTTTGTTGGATCCGCAGTGTCAAATTATTGCTAGGTTTCAAATTTCATAACTTTTCGAATCAATATGTGAGCGTGGCAAAGGAAAACGCGTTTGACCAGTTTCAGTTGATTTTAATCGACTGGAAATTGGCCATTTTTCAAACGGTCTCAGAATTCGACGAAATTAGTTTTGTTAGGACCGTATCATCAATACGAAGCTAGAAATTATTTTTTGGGAATTTTTAGAGTTAGTATGTGACCCCGGTAATTTGAAATGTACGTTTAAAATTCAATATAGAGATTTAAATGTAAATTCAGCAGAAACTGATCAAAATGATCGAATCAGCCTACGATACATATCCCGTTGTGTTCGGAATGGGGGTAATTAGCTATGGACGACAGGCGGTGGGCCTCGTTTCGAAATCGAAATAAAAAGTTGTCTTTTTTGAAATAATAAAAAAAAATTAAATATATAATTAAATAAAAACCTAACTTCTCCCTTATACCCCCCCCGATTCAGTTCAGAAAAAAGAAAAAAAAACACCGCGATGCCAGAATCGACGACTGGCGCTCACCACACGCCGGAGCTGGCGCCTCCCTCAGCACCGCCGCCATGGATGGAGCCGCTCACTCTCCAACCCCCTCCCCTTCCTCTCGATTCCCTCTCGCTCCTCTTCTTCTAACCGAAACCCCAACGCCCCACAGCAGAGACCGTCACCGTAGCCCTACCACCGCAGATCTGGAGCGCCGCCAGTCACCATTCCTACCGCCGCGACCCGCTTGACCAACCAACCTCGACTCCGGCGCATCCTAACCCATTTCCGACTGTGAGTGCTCTATTTAATACAGTTTACTTATTAAAAGTATTGTTTTCTTTTAGATTTTTAATAGATAAAAGTTTAGATTTTTAATTGATTAATGTTTAGATTTTTAATTGATTAAAGTTTAGATTTTTAATTGATTAAAGTTTAGATTTTTAATTGATTAAAGTTTAGATTTTTAATTGATTAAAGTTTAGATTTTTAATTGATTAAAGTTTAGATTTTTAATAGATAAAAGATTGAATTTTTATAATGTTAAAAGACGAGATTTCTTTTAATTAATAGAAAGAATAAAAATATAATTTTTATATGATAGGAAAAGTAAAAATATGATTTTTATATATTGAATAGCGAAACAAAAATATAATTTTTATATGATAGGAAAAGTAAAAATATGATTTTTATATATTGAATAGTGAAACAAAAATATAATTTTTATATGATAGGAAAAGTAAAAATATGATTTTTATATATTGAATAGCGAAACAAAAATATGATTTTTATATTTTTAAAGTATTAAAATTATAATCTTTACTATATAAAGGATGCAAAATATGATTTTGGTTTATGTAGAGAAGTAAAAATATATTTTTTATATGATAGGAAAAAAAATTCGATTTTTATATATTGAATAGCGAAGTAAAGATTCGATTTTTACATAGGTAGTGAAAGCGGACAACGAAGGTAACAAAAAGGCGAGAACGAAGAAGATTTATATCAAAGAAGAGTCAAGATGTTTGGATAGCTTTCGGTGAGAATTTCTCACTCTTCAATTTCTTTTCTAGTCATATATTTATAATAGGATGCAGACGGTGCTTAGTAGCACCCGACACAATCGTCCACAGACCATGGACTTGTTTGTTTGATTGCAAAAAAAAAATTAGTTAGATTATTTGATTGAAATTGAATTGATTGGTGAAATGAATGGATTTGATTGATGTGTGAATGGCGTGGGCCTTCACTAGACCGGGGATAAGGCTAAGCCTCGTCCCGTTTCTAGTATCGTGCCGTTATGCCGCCGAAATTTTTTAAAATATGTTAGAAAAATAAAGATATCATTTTATTTAAAGAATGAACTGAATAGAAATTCATAAGTTAAAATAAAATGTTTTGTCGTTAAAAATATAAATTTTAACGTGAAATGAATAAAATAAAATATTCATTTACAAACCGGACGGTTTGTTTATGTACACCTATTTGAAGGACATTGATTGGGTCGATAAATTTTACACATCGCCCAACTGCACAAATAAAATATGCGTTTGATTGTTTGAAACCCCACACGGGTGTTGGGATGAAATTTGAAGTTCACTCATCCTGATTGATTAAATATGTCGATCGATTGATTGACAGGCTGTTATAAGCGTTAGATATCTATATTTGATGCTTATACAGTGTAGTGCACTTTGGTTGATGGTTGATTATTTTTCAATGCTATTATATACGTGTGATGTATGAAAATCCATATAATTAATGTTATATGGTGATTGATTGGGCCTCATTCCAATTTAGAAAATAAAGAATAATATAAAATAAAGGTTCATGTGTTGACAGTTTCATCCATTGAGATTGGTCATGTGTTGAACGAAATATTTTAGTAATAAAATTTACATCTTTATAATATAAAATAAAGGTTCATGTGTTGACAGTTTCATCCATTGAGATTGGTCATGTGTTGAACGAAATATTTTAGTAATAAAATTTACATCTTTATAATATAAAATAAAGGTTCATGTGTTGACAGTACTCATCCATTGAGATTGGTCATGTGTTGAACGAAATATTTTGATAATAACAACTATTTTGAAAAAGAAATATTTGAAATAGAATATTTGAAAATAGAAATTTATGAAGCCGTGTTGATTAGATTGACGCCATTTTGATGTGAACGATATTTATATCGATTTTAAACGATTTCGAAATGAATTGAATTGAAAACGATTTCGAAATGAATTGAATTGAAAACGATTTCGAAATGAATTGAATTGAAAACGATTTCGAAATGAATTGAATTGAAAACGATTTCGAAATGAATTGAATTGAAAACGATTTCGAAATGAATTGAAGTGAAAACGATTTCGAAATGAATTGAATTGAAAACGATTTCGAAATGAATTGAATTGAAAACGATTTCGAAATGAATTGAATTGAAAACGATTTCGAAATGAATTGAATTGAAAACGATTTCGAAATGAATTGAATTGAAAACGATTTCGAAATGAAATGAATTGAAAATGTAACAACCCGAAAATCTGGGCCAGTTTAAAATTTTTATTTTGGCAATTTTAGCGAATTTTGATTATTTAAAATGAATTATTTTAAATAATAACGACGAGAAATTTATTTTGAATATAATTCGAACGTATATATTTAAACGCGTCGTCGTTAGAAAATAAATATTTATATATAATTATAAATAGAATTGAAAATGGCGCGGTAGTTCGATAATTCGATTTCAAACTTCAATTGAATGTACCGGGTGCAAAACAATCCGGATTTTAGTGAAACCAAAAATAATGGGATCTAATTTATAATATCTTTCCAACGAATCCGAATAATCAAAATTTCATAGCGGGAATCAAAAGAGATGTCCAGTTAAAAATTCTGAATAGTCGCTATGGAATTCAGGCCCTTAAAATGGACATTTTGCAAACGACCTCGGATTTCGACGAAACCAGTTTTGTTGGGTCCGGGATGTGAAGTTATTGCTAGGTTTCAAATTTCATAATTTTTCGAATCAATGTGTGAGCGTGGCAAAGGAAAATGCGTTTGACCAGTTTCAGTTGATTTTAATCGACTGGAAAATGGCCATTTTTCCAACGGTCTCAGAATTCGACGAAACTAGTTTTGTTAGGACCGTATCGTCAATACGAAGCTAGAAAATATTTTTGGGGAATTTTTCTAGTTAGTATGTGACCCCGGTAATTTGAAATGTACGTTTAAAATTCAATATGGTGATTTAAATGTTAATTCAACGGAAACTGATTCAATCGATCGAATCAACATACGAAACATATCCCATAGTGTTCGGAATAGGGGTGAAACGCTATGGGCGACAGGCGGTGGGCCTCGTTTAGAGGTCATATGTGAAAGTCAACTTTTTGAAATAAAATAAATTAAATAAATAAATAAAAAAAATCTCTTCCCCCCCGTTTTTACTCTGCCCCCCCCCCCCCCGATATTTTTCAATTCAGAAAAAAACAAAATAAAAGAAAAAAAAAACGAGGGCCATCGCATTCGAGAGCCGCCGCCGCCAGCTCCAGGAGCTCCGCCCCACCTCCGAAGATCCGCCCGCCTCAGCCGAACCCCACGCACACCCCCGCGCTCGCGATTGTTGTTCGAAACCCACCCCCCCTCGTGAAAACAACGCGCCGCACACTCCTCCAACGCTGCCACCTCGCATCGCGCCTGGCGCCGCCCTGCCATCAGCCTCCAACGCCAGCGAACGCCCCCCCTTTGAAAAGCAACGGTGTGTCTTTTTATTTTATTTTATTTGAATTTCTTTTTCATTTTTATTATGTAATAGATTTAAGAAAATAAAAAGCTTAGATTTAAGGATAAAAACTTTGATTTTTAGATTTTTATTTACATAAAAACCTGGTTTTTAATTTTTTTGAAATAACGATTTGAAGTTTAGATTTTTATTTTAGAAAATATTAGATTTTGAAATATGTAGAGAGAAGAAAAGTTTTGAAATAAAAATCCAATTTTTATATTAAAGGTTTTGAAATAAAAATCTAATTTTTTATGAACAATAAAAAGGTATAATTTATATATATATATGAAGTGAATTCCATATATGATGTGAAGATAAAGATGTGATCTTTATAGAAGTAGCAATGTAAAAAAAATGATTTTTATAGTATAGGAAGAATAAAAATATGATTTTTATATTATGTAGATAGTAAAAATTCGATCTTTATATATGTAGTAGAATAAAAATCTGATTTTAATTATATGTGTTGAAATGTCAAAAGGGATTTTTATAGAGATGAAATAAAAATTCAATCTTTATATAAAAAGTAGAAATATAAAAATTCGATTTTTATATATTGAATAGCAAAGTTAAAATTCGATTTTTATATATTGAATAGCAAAGTTAAAATTCGATTTTTATATATTGAATAGCAAAGTTAAAATTCGATTTTTATATATTGAATAGCAAAGTAAATTCGATTTTTACATATGTAGAGAATACGAGCAACGAAAGTGACAAAAAGCTAGAATGACGAAGGTTTCTGCAAAAGAAGTGCCGTGGAGCTAGGATAGCTATTGGTGAGAATTTCTCACCTTTCAATTTCTTTTCTAGTTATATATATATACTACGATGCAGACGGTGTTTAGTAGCACCCGACACAATCGTCCACAGACCATGGACTTGTTTGTTTGGTTGCATAGCTTAGTTATATGATTTGATTTGAATTTGGTTGTTTGGTGAATTTGATTGATGTGTGAATGGCGTGGGCCTTCACTAGACCGGGGATAAGGCTAGGCCTTGTCCCGTTTCTAGTATCGTGCCGTTATGCCGCCGAAATTTTCCAAAATATGTTAGAAAAATAAAAATATCATTTTATTGAATAAATGAACTGAATAGAAATTCATATGTTGAAATAAAAATGTTTTTACCGTTAAAAATATAATTTTTAACGTGAAGTGAATAAAATTAAATATTCATTTACAAACCGAACGGTTTGTTTATGTACACCTATTTGAAGGACATTGATTGGGTCGATAAATTTTACACATTGCCCAACTGCACAACTAAAATCTGTGTTTGATTGTTTGAAAACCCCACATGGGTGTTAGGATGAAATTTGAAGTTCACTCATCCTGATTGATTAAATATGTCGATCGATTGATTGACAGGCTGTTATAAGCGTTAGATATCTATATTTGATGCTTATACAGTGTAGTGCACTTTGGTTGATGGTTGATTATTTTTCAATGCTATTATACATGTGTTGTATGAAAATCCATATAATTAACTTTATATGGTAATTGATTGGGCCTCATTCCAATTTGAAAAATAAAGAAGATTATAAAATAAAGGTTCATGTGTTGACAGTACTCATCCATTGAGATTGGTCATGTGTTGAACGAAATATTTTGATAATAACAACTATTTTGAAAAAAGAAATATTTGAAATAGAATATTTGAAAATAGAAATTTATGAAGCCGTGTTGATTAGATTGACGCCATTTTGACGTAAACGATTTATATCGATTCTAAACGATTTCGAAATGAATTGAATTGAAAACGATTTCGAAATGAATTGAATTGAAAACGATTTCGAAATGAATTGAATTGAAAACGATTTCGAAATGAATTGAATTGAAAACGATTTCGAAATGAATTGAATTGAAAACGATTTCGAAATGAATTGAATTGAAAACGATTTCGAAATGAATTGAATTGAAAATGATTTCGAAATGAATTGAATTGAAAACGATTTCGAAATGAATTGAATTGAAAACGATTTCGAAATGAATTGAATTGAAAACGATTTCGAAATAAATTGAATTGAAAATGATTTCGAAATGAATTGAATTGAAAACGATTTCGAAATGATTTCGAAATGAATTGAATTGAAAATGATTTCGAAATGAATTGAATTGAAAACGATTTCGAAATGAATTGAATTGAAAACGATTTCGAAATGAATTGAATTGAAAACGATTTCGAAATGAATTGAATTGAAAACGATTTCGAAATGAATTGAATTGAAAACGATTTCGAAATGAATTGAATTGAAAACGATTTCGAAATGAATTGAATTGAAAACGATTTCGAAATGAATTGAATTGAAAACGATTTCGAAATGAATTGAATTGAAAACGAATTCAAATTGAATTGAAAGCGAATTGAAATGAATTCAAATTGAATTGAAATTTGAATTGAATAGAAATGAATTTTGAAACGAATTTTAAAACTATTTATATAATTCGTTTTGAATAGAAAATCGACAAAATATATATTATATATATTATATATATAATATAATGGCCTGAATAGAACGCGCCGCGCCGCCGTAGTTCGTGAATTTCGACCATTTATTTCAAACGAACATTACGGGAGATCCGACCGTCGGATTCTCCTAAACCCGGAACCGTTGGGTTTGTATCGAAAAGAGCTCTCTAACGAATATTAGAAATTTGAAATCTAACGGTTGGATTTGGAGTTACGTCCAAATCAAATTTGAAAAAGGTCGCTGTAAGTGCAGTTCGATGGCCATTGATGGAAATCGACTGTATGGGCCTTGATAAAATTATTAAAAATAGTAATAATTTGTGTAAAATCATAAGAAATGATTTAGAAAGGGTTGGGATGAAAAACTCCATATTTGAAAAGATAAAAATAGATTTTTATCGAAATGAACTAGTTTTGAACTAGAATTATAATTCTATTTATTTTTAAATAAATTAATTGAATTTAAAAAGGGTTTTGAAAATAACCAAAATATCCAATGATTGCATTGGAGTGGGTTTGAATCGGAATTGTCTTCGGAATATTTCGATGTTGGAATTCGTGATTATACAGGTGTTGTTATGGAAATTTGAAAGATATATATTTATATCGTTATTTCCAAAACGACATTTGTTAATCGTAGAATTTGATATTGAATATAGGCCGATATATTTTCTATTCAGAGCCTTGTATTGAATATCGAATGTGATTTGGGTTTTCGTGAATGGTGTCTTCACTAACACTGTTCTTGAACCCAGTTGAGAAATGATTAAATCTTTTTATTTAGATTTAATGAAGTGTATCAATTAAATAATACTTAATTGGAATTGAATTGATATTGATTTTTGGGTTTATCGTGAACAGTATTTTAAATAACACGCGTTCTTTAACCCGATAATTAATGAATGTGAATTTGGGTTTATCGTGAACCGTGTTTTAAATGACACTGATTCTTTAACCCAGTTAACGATTAAAACTAAGTGGAGTTTTAATGAATCTTTAATTAGATTGAAATAATCGAGAATGGAGTATCACCAGTTTTACTCCAGGCGATAGTTAAATCTTTAATTAGATTTGAACGTGAAATGGTAATTGAATTTACCGATAACACTGTGGTGTTAGATATGAAGTATTACCAGTTTTACTTCATGAGATAAATAGGTTGGGATTGGGAAATTAAAACAAATGATTACTTCGGTAAGTTTCGTTAATCCCGACTAATTGAATCGAAATTCAAAAGAAGATTAGAGAATAAATTCAAGGAATTTATCTTGGATAAATTTAATGGGAACCTTTCCCTATGAATGTGAAATTTAGAAACTAACTGTCGGTTAGCCAAGCAGAATGGTTTTCTGGATATTGATCTGATGTTGGTTTCGGCCTTCGGGGTTAATATTTGGGGAATTATTCCCTTGATTAATTTACGGTTAGTGACTGATGAATTGGAATGAGGCGTATGTTGTGTTTGTGTAACACTTATTTAAAATATACGCGAGTTATTCGGGAAGACCGGGTTTATCCCATTCTGAATAACTGATACGACGATAAGTCGAAGATGAAGACGGTGGTCGAAGACCGGAAGTCTTCACGTCGTTTGGGCGATTACTGATGATCTTGATTGGGCTGTACACCCAAGAAGATGGAAACAGTTGGTGATCGTCCAGACGTACTTGGAGATCGATGGATATGCGGGGTACTAGGTGCCTCCGGTTTCGTTCAGACCCAGAACGGACTTGTAAATGGACTGTGTGTCTGACATTGGAATTTAGCCCGTGTGGTTGATCTCTATTAAATATATATCTGTTTGGCGGCGGAGAATTTATTCTCTTGCTTAACGCCCTTCTCTGAGACGTACGAGCTCAGGGGTTATATATTTATGGATATCAAACGCATGGGGGTGAATTGCCTGTGTGGCATGCCTAAGTGGCAATTGATCGAGGCTTCTGTTGAAAAGCAAAGTCTTGTGGTGATGATCAAAGCAAGGCCTTTGTGGCGTAGCTTTGTATAACGCTTGCTTCGCGAGTTTCACACCCGGTATGAACCAAAAACGGGAGAGGACGTCAGGGAGGGCATGCGTTTCTTTCTAGCTAGAAGTGGCGTCAGTGGTTTTACACGCCCTGACGAGTTTGACTTATGTGGTTGTTGCTGTTGCGAGGCGCCTCGGATTGATCGGTCGTTCTCGAACCGATGGAGTCATTTAGTTGGCTCGTTTACGCCCCATAGGGCGGTGAAATGCATGTTCAGGGTTTAAGTTTAATCCACATCGGTGGACTGGCCCTGAGGATCCAAGGGCCCACCTGAGTCTGGGTCCTGAGGGGCGGGCTAGAGCGTCTCGAATCGGTTGAGGACTATCTTTTGCCTCGGTTCATAGACGGAAATCCAATTTCCAAATACGTGACATTTGCGGTTTTAATTGTAAAACTAGTATGGCGACATGATATATGGTACCCATGCCGCCTATGATTGATACTTATGATTTGAAGTTGTTTTATACACTATGCACTTATAGTAGTATCAAACGATTTGTTTTAAACGTATCAAGCATTCTTTGGCTGTTATAAGGGAAAACCCTATCCCCCGCTTGCGTTGCATTGTGTGATAGGACCTGGGTCTTATAACAGCTTCATTTTTCTTTATTTAGCATTGCGCTGTTTGTTTTATGCACTGGTATTCTTGGGAGGAAACCCGTTCCGTGTTATACGGCGTGGTCCCTTGATTTACCGAACATTAAAAATAAAGATTAACTGTTTTAGTTCTCACACCAGTCCCATGACTGACCTGGAGTTTATTGTTTTAACCTAAACTCTGGGTGCCCCTATTTTGACATAGGCAGCTAGTAGTTTTGGTTTTGCAGATTTATATTCACAGGATCCTGGTTTACAGCTGGAACGATATCCGGAAAGCTTTGTATCCGTATATCTCCTTCAGTTGTGTATTGTATTATTTTCTGCTGCGATGTTTTTAAACGTAATTTAAATCTCTGATATTTCTGTGTAATATTTATTTGTTTATACTCTGTATATCCTTGTATTCTGATGCATTGTTGTAATATACAATGAAATGTTCTTTTATATGCGTTCTATTTTGTCGTGTTCTCAAACGATAGGGCGTTTCGAACGGTCTGGGTCGGTTTAGCGACTGGTTCGGACCGAGCGAAATTCCTTGCCGTCACAGTTGGTATCAGAGCTTTGGTTTACAAAGCTCAGAGAACAAGGCACATTAGAACCCTACGAAAGAATTCATCAGATATTGGATTAGTAATATCCAATTAGGATGACTCGTTAGAGATAGGATCAGTAGTATCCTAGAACGAGTGTGAAGAGTATATTTTTCAAATGAAAACAAATTGGTTTTGAAATTCAAATCGCTTTATACGTATTTGATTATCTATTTATTTTGAATATGGACAATCTAATATATAAAGGTTTTATATATACGCGTCATGAACGTATATTCGAAATTTTAATATATTGGATAGATATAGAATCACATTCTAGACACCCGGAAATGGTTCTGATGATTGATCGATCATCATCCGAATTTATGTTCGAGTTTCGAAGGTGTGATTTTCTATATATTTCCATTAGACTGGTGTGAGAACCAAATCTAAAATAGATAGGGCTTATTGTTGTGATTTGGCATCAAAAATCTGATTTTTGTATATGTATCAAAATTATGAATTTGAAAAGCTAATCAACTAATTGATTGATGTCTGTGTTGTTTGTTTATTTGTTTGCTAAATTTTAACCATTTAGCCTAATTAAATCAAATATTGAACTGTATTGAAGATTGGTCGCATTTGCTTGCATATACTTGCACTTACATTGAACAGGTCATAGCAAGGAGGCTAGAGCGGAGAGTAAAATTTGTTTGCCCGACAAATAGGTACATGTTTACTACATAATTTACTGTTTTGTTTGGGTGATGATGATTTTATGAGCCTATTGGCTAGCCGCTTGGCTTTTTCTTTTTCTTTTTGAGATCTGAAGGACCGGGGAAGCTATTTGAGATTTCCCGATGCTCCCATTGCAGGGGAGGTTATGGCGAAATTTTTCGAAAATTTAGGGTGTTAGCCAAATTTTTGAAGAATTAGAAAATTCTCATAAACTAAAGAGTTGGAGAATGGAAGCCATATCGAGCGTAGAGTTGATTAATCAAACCACTTTCGACTTTGTTCCTTTTCGGGGACGAAAAGTTTTAAGTGGGGGAGATTGTAACAACCCGAAAATCTAGGCCAGTTTAAAATTTTTATTTTGGCAATTTTAGCGAATTTTGATTATTTAAAATGAATTATTTTAAATAATAACGACGAGAAATTTATTTTGAATATAATTCGAACGTATATATTTAAACGCGTCGTCGTTAGAAAATAAATATTTATATATAATTATAAATAGAATTGAAAATGGCGCGGTAGTTCGATAATTCGATTTCAAACTTCAATTGAATGTACCGGGTGCAAAACAATCCAGATTTTAGTGAAACCAAAAATAATGGTATCTAATTGATAATATCTTTCCAACGAATCCGATTAATCAAAATTTCATAGCGGGAATCAAAAGAGATGTCCAGTTAAAAATTCTGAATAGTCGCTATGGAATTCAGGCCCTTAAAAATGGACATTTTGCAAACGACCTCGGATTTCGACGAAACCAGTTTTGTTGGGTCCGGGATGTGAAGTTATTGCTAGGTTTCAAATTTCATGATTTTTCGAATCAATGTGTGAGCGTGGCAAAGGAAAATGCGTTTGACCAGTTTCAGTTGATTTTAATCGACTGGAAAATGGCCATTTTTCCAACGGTCTCAGAATTCGACGAAACTAGTTTTGTTAGGACCGTATCGTCAATACGAAGCTAGAAAATATTTTTGGGGAATTTTTCTAGTTAGTATGTGACCCCGGTAATTTGAAATGTACGTTTAAAATTCAATATGGTGATTTAAATGTTAATTCAACGGAAACTGATTCAATCGATCGAATCAACATACGAAACATATCCCATAGTGTTCGGAATAGGGGTGAAACGCTATGGGCGACAGGCGTTGGGCCGCGTTTAGAGGTCATATGTGAAAGTCAACTTTTTGAAATAAAATAAATTAAATAAATAAATAAATAAATAAATAAATAAATAAATCTCTTCCCCCCCTTTTTACTCTGGCCCCCCCGATATTTTTCAATTCAGAAAAAAACAAAATAAAAGAAAAAAAACGAGGGCCATCGCATTCGAGAGCCGCCGCCGCCAGCTCCAGGAGCTCCGCCCCACCTCCGAAGATCCGCCCGCCTCAGACGAACCCCACGCACACCCCCGCGCTCGCGATTGCTGTTCGAAACCCACCCCCCCCCCCTCGTGAAAACAACGCGCTGCACCCTCCTCCAACGCTGCCACCTCCCATCGCGCCTGCCGCCGCCCTGCCATCAGCCTCCAACGCCAGCGAACGCCCCCCTCCCTTTGAAAAGCAACGGTGTGTCTTTTTATTTTATTTGAATTTCTTTTTCATTTTTATTATGTAATAGATTTAAGAAAATAAAAAGCTTAGATTTAAGGATAAAAACTTTGATTTTTAGATTTTTATTTACATAAAAACCTGGTTTTTATTTTTTTTTGAAATAACGATTTGAAGTTTAGATTTTTATTTTAGAAAATATTAGATTTTGAAATATGTAGAGAGAAGAAAAGTTTTGAAATAAAAATCCAATTTTTATATTAAAGGTTTTGAAATAAAAATCTAATTTTTTATGAACAATAAAAAGGTATAATTTATATATATATATATATATATATATATATGAAGTGAATTCCATATATGATTTGAAGATAAAGATGTGATCTTTATAGAAGTAGCAATGTAAAAAAAATGATTTTTATAGTATAGGAAGAATAAAAATATGATTTTTATATTATGTAGATAGTAAAAATTCGATCTTTATATATGTAGTAGAATAAAAATCTGATTTTAATTATATGTGTTGAAATGTCAAAAGGGATTTTTATAGAGATGAAATAAAAATTCAATCTTTATATAAAAAGTAGAAATATAAAAATTCGATTTTTATATATTGAATAGCAAAGTTAAAATTCGATTTGTATATATTGAATAACAAAGTTAAAATTCGATTTTTAGATATTGAATAGCAAAGTTAAAATTCGATTTTTATATATTGAATAGCAAAGTAAATTCGATTTTTACATATGTAGAGAATACGGGCAAAGAAAGTGACAAAAAGCTAGAATGACGAAGGTTTCTGCAAAAGAAGTGCCGTGGAGCTAGGATAGCTATTGGTAAGAATTTCTCACCTTTCAATTTCTTTTCTAGTTATATATATATACTAGGATGCAGACGGTGTTTAGTAGCACCCGACACAATCGTCCACAGACCATGGACTTGTTTGTTTGGTTGCATAGCTTAGTTATATGATTTGATTTGAATTTGGTTGTTTGGTGAATTTGATTGATGTGTGAATGGCGTGGGCCTTCACTAGACCGGGGATAAGGCTAGGCCTTGTCCCGTTTCTAGTATCGTGCCGTTATGCCGCCGAAATTTTCTAAAATATGTTAGAAAAATAAAAATATCATTTAATTGAATAAATGAACTGAATAGAAATTCATATGTTGAAATAAAAATGTTTTTACCGTTAAAAATATAATTTTTAACGTGAAGTGAATAAAATTAAATATTCATTTACAAACCGAACGGTTTGTTTATGTACACCTATTTGAAGGACATTGATTGGGTCGATAAATTTTACACATTGCCCAACTGCACAACTAAAATCTGTGTTTGATTGTTTGAAAACCCCACACGGGTGTTAGGATGAAATTTGAAGTTCACTCATCCTGCTTGATTAAATATGTCGATCGATTGATTGACAGGCTGTTATAAGCGTTATATATCTATATTTGATGCTTATACAGTGTAGTGCACTTTGGTTGATGGTTGATTATTTTTCAATGCTATTATACATGTGTTGTATGAAAATCCATATAATTAACTTTATATGGTAATTGATTGGGCCTCATTCCAATTTGAAAAATAAAGAAGATTATAAAATAAAGGTTCATGTGTTGACAGTACTCATCCATTGAGATTGGTCATGTGTTGAACGAAATATTTTGATAATAACAACTATTTTGAAAAAAGAAATATTTGAAATAGAATATTTGAAAATAGAAATTTATGAAGCCGTGTTGATTAGATTGACGCCACTTTGACGTAAACGATTTATATCGATTCTAAACGATTTCGAAATGAATTGAATTGAAAACGATTTCGAAATGAATTGAATTGAAAACGATTTCGAAATGAATTGAATTGAAAACGATTTCGAAATGAATTGAAAACGATTTCGAAATGAATTGAATTGAAAACGATTTCGAAATGAATTGAATTGAAAACGATTTCGAAATGAATTGCATTGAAAACGATTTCGAAATGAATTGAATTGAAAACGATTTCGAAATGAATTGAATTGAAAATGATTTCGAAATGAATTGAATTGAAAACGATTTCGAAATGAATTGAATGATTTCGAAATGAATTGAATTGAAAACGATTTCGAAATGAATTGAATTGAAAACGATTTCGAAATGAATTGAATTGAAAATGATTTCGAAATGAATTGAATTGAAAACGATTTCGAAATGATTTCGAAATGAATTGAATTGAAAATGATTTCGAAATGAATTGAATTGAAAATGATTTCGAAATGAATTGAATTGAAAACGATTTCGAAATGAATTGAATTGAAAACGATTTCGAAATGAATTGAATTGAAAACGATTTCGAAATGAATTGAATTGAAAACGATTTCGAATTGAATTGAATTGAAAACGATTTCGAAATGAATTGAATTGAAAACGATTTCGAAATGAATTGAATTGAAAACGATTTCGAAATGAATTGAATTGAAAACGATTTCGAAATGAATTGAATTGAAAACGATTTCGAAATGAATTGAATTGAAAACGAATTCAAATTGAATTGAAAGCGAATTGAAATGAATTCAAATTGAATTGAAATTTGAATTGAATAGAAATGAATTTTGAAACGAATTTTAAAACTATTTATATAATTCGTTTTGAATAGAAAATCGACAAAATATATATTATATATATTATATATATAATATAATGGCCTGAATAGAACGCGCCGCGCCGCGGCAGTTCGTGAATTTCGACCATTTATTTCAAACGAACATTACGGGAGATGCGACCGTCGGATTCTCCTAAACTCGGAACCGTTGGGTTCGTATCGAAAAGAGCTTTCTAACGAATATTAGAAATTTGAAATCTAACGGTTGGATTTGGAGTTACGTCCAAATCAAATTTGAAAAAGGTCGTTGTAAGTGCAGTTCGATGGCCATTGATGGAAATCGACTGTATGGGCCTTGATAAAATTATTAAAAATAGTAATAATTTATGTAAAATCATAAGAAATGATTTAGAAAGGGTTGGGATGAAAAACTCCATATTTGAAAAGATAAAAATAGATTTTTATCGAAATGAACTAGTTTTGAACTAGAATTATAATTCTATTTATTTTTAAATAAATAAATTGAATTTAAAAAGGGTTTTGAAAATAACCAAAATATCCAATGATTGCATTGGAGTGGGTTTGAATCGGAATTGTCTTCGGAATATTTCGATGTTGGAATTCGTGATTATACAGGTGTTGTTATGGAAATTTGAAAGATATATATTTATATCGTTATTTCCAATACGACATTTGTTAATCGTAGAATTTGATATTGAATATAGGCCGATATATTTTCTATTCAGAGCCTTGTATTGAATATCGAATGTGATTTGGGTTTTCGTGAATGGTGTTGTAACGGCGCGATTTTCCATACCTGGGAAACCGTGTCATTATTGAAAGAATTTAGAAGATGAGATAGAAAAGGTAGAACTTATAGAATAGGAGAGTAAGAAGTTATCAGAATCTCACAGCGGAATTTCACAAAATACTTATATATTACATCACAAAGCCTGATACATCAGAGTACATAATATATTACATCATCATGGTTCATACAATACCATATTACAATACCATTGGTAATTAAACTGATAATTAAAACATATATGCTACTGGGTCTTGAACTGGTTCAGCATCATGTTCCACTTGCCTTGCCTGAACCTACTTGTCTACTCATAATAAATATTATGAGTACCCAAGAGTTTAAGAAACACAAAAATAAACTCTGGGTCAGTCAGGGGACTGGTGTGAGGAAACATAGTTAGGCAGTAAAAACAGGGTATAGGTGTCAAGGTGTTTATATAGATCCATGTTATTACTTTTAACATAAAAATCATTAGATCCATCCATGTCTAATATCTGGAAATGATCTAATCTCTTTTATATCAAAACATTTGATATTATAATAGTTTGTAACAGGTAATTAAAAATCTAGTGAAACGCTTGCATCTCACGTTCACAAATATAGTATACAAATTTAAAGTCGCAGAGCGCGTATTGGAGTTTGGATTCCAACATACAGGGTATGGGAGCACCCACCGATCAGTGTACTCTAGAGAGGATACACTGGGGTTCAACAAGAACGTCTTGTAACCCGGCCACACATGACCGTCCACTCATTTAGCTTGAGTGTAACGAATATATTATCACTCCTACGGTTGAGCTCGATTTACCGTTTCCGAATGCAACAGCAGCGAAAATGATTTAAGAAGTAAATAAGGAAATCCTCTAGATGGTGATAATACACCCTGCTTGGGTATGACCCAACTAGCCATGCTGCCTAGCCCAGCTTTTGTTACTTCCGGGTTGTGAAGTTTTAGACTACGTTGTTCTTCTGACAGGTTTTCTCTTTCCATTCTTTTAATGCCACATCGTCCTATCTGTCAGAAAATACTCATTCGATTACCCAAATATATTACGGGTAATGAAGCAAAGAGAAACGAATTTCCCTGCCACCAACATAATATACTTACGTAAATTCGATGTGCAAGACCTGACTGATATACGTTGTCAGACACTCGTCCATTCGGGTTTGTTCTGGGTTTGAATAGACCAAAAATATCATTCTAAATAACGCTTGCATCTCGTTGTCTTTAGCACATTGATATGCGTCGTATACTTCGAATCGAAGTGGAATTTGTTTATTCCGGACTCTCCGAACGATGTACGAATCTTTTACAGTCGATAAATGTTTATCAATGAAATCAGGAGTATTACTCCATTTTAGATAATATATATATTTTTCAAACAGTGTTTACTTGTTTGGTTTGCATTAGCATCGTCAGTTTATCCTTTACATAAATCAGTTGAGGTGTATATGGTTTTTGACCGAATTAGTTCATCCTTTAGAAATTTCCCGTGCTCTGCACACGGTGTATTTTCCCTTTTGTTTAAATGATGTTTGAACTTATTTTCCTTTTGTTCTTATCCTTTAACGATTCTTTATTATATAAATAATTCAAATAATTTATTTATTTTCGTCTAATTTACATTTCAACTTGGTTGATCTTTCATGGTCGAACTTGTCGGTTCAAAACTCGGTTTCTACTTCTCACTTGTCATCGGCTTAATAAAAACATTTATTTATTTATTTATTTATATTTTAAATTTAAAATTTATTTAAATTTAAAATCTCGTATTCTACTGAACGAAGAACACCGGACTTTGGCACTGCCAGAGTACCGGGTTTGGCAAGTGCCAGAACTGGACTCTGGCAGTGCCAAGGTACCAGAACTTGGCACTACCAAAGTGCCAAAGTGCCAGGTATCGAAATACCATGATTTTGGTTGAAAAACCCTTGCTGGTTATGGAAGATTTAAAGTACCACTTGGTACTTTAACAAAGTACCCAAGTACCAGTGCCAAGTTTCCGGCACTCATGAAAAACACTCCATTTCAGCTCCAGCCACCGTGATTTTGCGCAAGAACTAAAATACCACCTCGCCTGGTACTTTGGCCAAGTACCACATTTCCTTCTTCCTCGTATCAGTGCACAGTGTGCACGTGCACACGATATCGGCTCCACTTCTACCACCGACGACCCCCCCACACACGTCGGCCTCCGCCTCCTGACCTCGTCGGTGACTTCAGATCCGGCCACCTGCTCGTGCACAGTGTTTTCACTGTCTCGAGTTGTTTCACCGTACAACACCCATCGGAGAAACCACCAAGTACTCACACCACCGACCATCTGCTGCCCAACCCTCTTGGCTTTAGCATCGCCACCCCCTGACGCCTCTTTTCCCCCACCACCGGTCCTCCAACTCATCGCCGACGGTGAGCCGTTACGGCCCATACAGGTGAACCCAATTTTTTTACCCAAAAACCTAAATCGATTCCATACTCCTAATTTACACATTAGAAAAATCTTTTCGTATTTTTCCCGAAGTCCTTGGTCCCCGATGATGCTTCACCCCTAACCGCCTGACCCCTCGTCCCTCCGATCGTCGGAATTTGGTCGAAGACCATTTTCCGTTCATGGTTGAAATTCTCAACGTATACACACTTAAAAATCGTGATTTTTATTCTAAAAATCATCATTTACATCAGGGATTACATTCATAATACTAACGAGGATTTTTATCGCATTTGAATTTCACCTCTAATTTTGTTTTTACAGGGAACACTACTGTGTTCTTATATTTGAAAAGAAAAGCTTTTGCAATATATTTTCTTTGATCCTATATGTATAAACATAATATGTTTGCACTAGATCCCTTCCATTTGATCAACAAAAATGTAAATCTACAAGGTTTATTTATCACGTACATATACTCTGTGTTTTTACAGAACACTACTATAAGTGTTTAACAGTAGTGTTTAAAGTCATCAAATCAATTCATACCCATTCAATGATGTATACCACCTAGCAGATCACTCTAAGGGATAAATCAAATGGTTCTAGCATCATAATTTCAGTTGACAGTATGTAGATCACAACAGAATTTTAATTGTTACACTAACACAAAACTGTTTACTGTAAGTTTAGAAACAAAGAAATTTCAGGGATGTTTCACTCACAAAAAAATGCTTTCCAATGAACCAGAGAAATGCTTCAGATCTGAGATGAAAACTGAGTTTGTTTGTGATGAAAATGTGAAGGGATAGAGTGGTATATATAGGCAAACTCATGCATTAGAATATGATTTCTTGCCCATGCTCGCAATAGTAAATTTTGTTTAGCCTTACCCTTTTCTAGCTTCCTACGGCCCTGAATTTGAGGAGCACATGCAATTGAAGAATTTGTCTCATTAAGGTTCCTATCCGATGACATGCTCCTATGTAGTGTTTCTAGAAGCTTGAACCATGCTTGCATTTAATGCCATGATCCTCTTATGGATTTTTAACCTCTAAACAAATGCTTTTATCTTGTCTTACTTGGCCGAGATGTTTCTTTGCCACTATCAAAATGCACATGCTACTCTTCTTAGGATTTTAGGTGATGGTTTTAAAAAATCATGGTTACTATTCAAGTATGATTCAAATCTAAGATTATTCAAGTATATATGTTTATTAAAATATTTCTCATATATATATACATATGCCTATACTTATATATATATATATATATATTTGTTTTTTAAAAATCTCCTTTAGCTTTGTTTTTAACTAATTAACTCATTTTAATTACTCATCAAAATGATTTACAAATGGTCGAAAAAGTCGGGACATTACAGTCCACCCCCCTTATAAGAATTTCGTCCTCGAAATTACAAGTGAGCAAGATAGAAAGGATTTCTTTCCCAAAAGATGATTCTATATATCATAATCATTTAGTACATCATAATTATACAACTAGTTCGATACTAGCACTAGTCTAGATAACATACTACACTCCTAGTGCTACACCTGACTAATCATATACCATACTACATAACTAGGCTATACTTGACTAAATCAAGTTATAGCTACATAATATATAAATACTTAGTCCACACACATCAGTCTACTGTACTCTACTCATCTGGATCACTCTCGATCACGATCCACTCATCATCGGATATGTTAACGACCTCTACCACCTCATCCTCATCATCAGATGGTACAAAAACATCCATGATCTCCGGATTAGTCGGTACCACCTCTTCATCATCAGAGATCTCTATAACCTCTGCGGGCGGAATCATGTACACCTGAATCCAAGGATAACCAAAGTCTCCGAAAATCTCAACCCATCCTCCTACTTCGTGATACTCTACCAGTGCTTGCTTCAGTTTCTCCCATATCACCACTGCTGGGTCCACAAATTCCATTGGCTGCTCTCCCATATCAGCTATCGGTGTCTCAGGTACAAACTCTTCTTCCTCCTCGGGTTCTTCTTCATCATCCCCATCCATATTCATATCCTCAGCCTCCTCTCCCTCTTGGTCACCGTCATCGTCATCACTATCATTGTCTCCACAACCGGTTTCAATCATAAGTACGCCATCATCCTCTGAGGGCTCCGTGCTGTCTGGATCTTGCTCCATGGGTTCTTCTCTGCCTACATTCGACTCATCCGAGGTCCTGTGTGTGCCTTCATCCTCACTTGGTATCCTTCCTCTAACATCTTCAGAATCACCCACTCTTGCTCGCTTGGCTAGTAGTCTCTCTGTTTGGTGTGATGTAAGTCTCTTTCTAGCGGTCCTCTTCATCAGTGGTGCCATCTAAAAGTAAACAAGGAAAAGAAATCGTCAATGATAAAATCATAGCAAGGGAGTTCATAAGCCCTAATAAACCGAATCCACAAATGTATATGCCAATGCTTACAGAAATGAAGAAATCCAAGGTTTCATTTCATCCAAACAACTAAACAGTAAAACATACCTAATCTGTAGATAAATCCGGGTATAATTTCCTGATATGGTTCTCGGTCTCCCACGTGCAATCTTTCGGATTATCGCTCCACCGAATCTTAAGCAGACTTACTGCCTTGTTGCGAAGTTGCTTTTCTTCTCTGTCGATAATACGAAATGGTCGTCGAATTATAGTCAAATCTGGTTCAATTTCTATTTCTTGCTGAACAGATGGTTCCAGAATTAAAGACGGATCGTGCAAACATTTCCTTAAATGAGACACATGGAATACGTTGTGGATCCCTGCCATATGTTCTGGTAATTCTACTATGTAGGCTTGAAAACCAATTCTCTCCATAACTCGGAAAGGTCCAACATACCGCGGAGTTAACTTTCCAGCTTTTCCAAATCTCACCACTCCTCTCATTGGTGAAATCTTCACAAATACCAGGTCTCCTATCTCAAATACAAGATCTCTTCGTCTTTGATCGGCATAACTTTTCTGTCAATCCTGGGCTTCTTTCATTCTTAACTTCACCAATTCTACTTTCTCGGTTGCTTCTCGGATCATGTCTGGTCCAAGTATTAATTTGTCTCCGGATTCAATCCAACATGCTGGTGCCTTACAGGGTCTTCCATACAATGCTTCGTATGGTGCCATTTGTATACTCGCCTGATAACTGTTGTTATAAGAAAATTCGACTAGGTGTAGATGATCTTCCCACGATCCTCCAAAATCAAGAATACACGCTCTTAACAAATCTTCCAATATCCGGTTCACTCTCTCAGTTTGACCGTCCGTTTGAGGATGGTAAGCTGTACTGAGATTCAATCTCGTTCCCAAAGTTCTTTGTAGTGCTCTCCAAAAGTTACTTGTAAAGATGGGATCTCGATCGCTTACAATGCTTGATGGAACTCCATGTAATCGCACAATTTCTCTCATAAAGACTTCGGCTAATGATGCGGCTGTACGTGTTGGTTTTACAGGAATAAAATGTGCACTTTTTGTCAGTCGATCGACAATTACCCAAATTCCTTCAAAACCTCTTCTGGTCCTTGGCAATCCATCGATAAAATCCATTGATATCATTTCCCACTTCCAGTTGGGTATTTCTAAAGATCGCAACAATCCAGCAGTCTTTTGATGATCTCCCTTGACTTGCTGACAACACAAACACTCATTCACAAAAGTTGTGACATCCTTCATCATTCCTGGCCACCAGAATACTCTTTTCATATCGTTAATCATTTTATGAATTCCCGGATGAATACTCAATTTTGATGCGTGGCATTCTTTCAAAACCTCCTGCCTCAATCCATCCACATCTGGAACACATAGTCTATTATTAATTCTTAATACTCCTCGGTTATCCAAATTTAAATCAGACTCCTTTCCATTCGCGACTCCTTGTATGATCTTCTCCAGTTTAGCATCTCTTCTCTGACTTCTCATAATCCTTTCTTGGAGAGTCGGTGTGACTTCCAGTAGGGATAGAATCGCATTTCTACTCAAAGCGTCTGCTACTACATTTGCTTTGCCCGGCGTATAGATGACATCCAAATCATACGATGCAAGAAACTCTAACCATCGTTGTTGTCTCAAATTTAAATCCTTCTGGGAAAATAAGTACCTCAACGGTTTATGATCTGTAAATAGTTCGAATTTTCCACCTAGAAGATAATGCCTCCATATCTTCAATGCAAAAACAACGGCCAATAACTCCAAATCGTGAGTTGCATAATTCTTCTCGTGTATCTTTAATTGCCTACTTGCATATGCAATCACACAACGGTTCTGCATCAACACGGCTCCTAATCCAGTTCCACAAGCGTCAGTGTAAACTTCAAATTGGCTCGTTCCATCGGGAACGGCTAATACCGGTGCATTGGTTAAGCGATCTTTTAACTCTTGAAAAGATTCTTCACATTTCGGGGTCCAATTGAACTTCTGGTTTTTCTTCGTCAATTTCGTTAGATGAGATGATATTTTAGAATAGTCTTTGATTAACCTTCGGTAATATCCCGCCAATCCTAGGAAACTTCGAATGTCAGTTGGTGTACGAGGTTGCCTCCACTGTTGTACTGATTCAACTTTTACTGGATCTACCGATATTCCACCTCCGTTTACGATGTGCCCCAAAAATCTCACTTCAGACTTCCAAAAATGACATTTTGAAAATTTTGCTTTCAACACATTTTTCCGTAGGGTTTCTAATACTACTCTGAGGTGATAGCGATGCTCCTCTTTAGTTTTTGAGTAAATCAGAATATCGTCAATGAAAATTAGAACAAACTTGTTTAGAATTTTCCTAAAGACTCTGTTCATCAAATCCACGAAAAATGCTGGTGTGTTGGTTAAACCGAATGGCATAACCAACCACTCATAAAAGAAATCCGGGCCTCTAAATGCTGTTAAAGGAATACTATCCTCAGCGATTTTCAATTGATGAAATCCTGTTGCTAAATCCATTTGAGAGAATACGGTCGCTCCATGTAATTGATCGAAAAGGTCATCGATTCGGGTAAAGGGTATTTGTTTTTGATGGTCACTTTGTTTAACTCTCTATAGTCAACACATAGTCTTAATGACCCATCAGACTTCACTACAAAAACTACCGCCGAGCCCCAACTAGAAAAACTAGGTCGGATTAATCCTTTACTCAGCAAATCCCGAGTCTGTTTCTCCAGTTCCAATACTTCCTTTGGTGCCATACGTCTCTTTGGTTGTACTATCGGTCTTGCTCCTGGGATTAAATCGATTCGGAATTCTATCTCACGATGAGGAGGTAAACTCCCGACTTCCTCGAAAATATCCTTGAATTCTCTAACCACGTCCAGTGTTTCAAGGTTCTCTTGGGGTGCTTCTAGGGCGTATAGGAAACTACAGGTATGAATACCGGGTTTTCCACAGGGTATTCTAGCTTTTCGACCTAAACTTGTCGTCAAGGTTATGGTTTCTTTATCACATTTTATCTTGGCTTGGAACTCGCTCAGCCAGTCCAATCCAAGAATAAAATTGAAACTTTTGAAGTCTAAAACATAGAAATCAAAACAAAAGGAATGCGAGAGATATAACAGCGCTATATCCTCACAACACATTTTCAACTCTGTTTTTCCACCAATGGGATTTGATACGCAAATTGGGTTTGAGGAAATGATTGGTTCAAGGTTAAATTGGTTTACGGTTTCAGAAGAAATAAAACTGTGAGAAGCGCCGGTGTCAAATAAAACTCGAAGGTAAATTCCTTTAAATTGTAAAGTACCTTCCAGAACTCCCTTCCCTTTCACATTCTGAGAGGTGGATGGTTCATTCTTGATGGCGTAAACCTTCGCCTGAGGTGCTCTCTTCATCAGTGGACAATCTTTCACCATGTGTCCGGGCTGGTGACAGTTGAAACAGAGGTTCTTCAATACCATCTCATTCCTATGAACTTGCTGATGTTGCTGCTGTGGTTGTTGCTGAGGCTTCCTTTGCTGCTGTTGTGGTTGCTGCTGTTGGGGTTTCTTGTTGCTCTTCTGCTTACAGAACCTTGCAATGTGACCCTTTTGTTTGCAGTTGTGACACAACACATTTTTGAAGCGGTTTTCAGTCTTCTGTTGCACAGCCTTTCCTTGGTTTTGGTTACCTTTCCAATCAGGGTTGAATTTCCTTTTCTGGGGATTCCCTCCACTTGCTTCTCCCGTCTGAGTCTTTGTTGCAGTTGGGTTCTTAGCATCCAGTGCTTCATACCTGAGTGCTAGATCCACGAGCTCAACAAACGGGTCCTTCAAATGCCCCATCATCCTGCCTTGAAGACTATCCTTTAATCCAGCTACGAACATCTCGTTCTTTTTTAGCGAGGTATTTACCAACTCTGGTCCAAAGCTTGACATTGCATTGAACTTGTTTTCGTACTCAGTGACAGTCATGGTTTCTTGCTTCAAATCGATGAAGTCCCGGTACATCCTGGTTTTCCCAGTTGCAGGCAGATACTGAGCTTCAAAAACTTCTTTGAACATATCCCAAGTAAAGTTCTCCTCTGGAGTATTTGCAGTCTGGGCATCCCACCAGATAGCTGCAGCTCCTTCCAGATTCCATGATGCTAACAGTCGTTTATACTCGTCATCCAGTTTCAGCCCCTTAAAAATCTTTTCACACGATCTAATCCATGCTTGGACGTCAACTAGTGATTCTGTTCCCTTAAAAGTTTTTCCTCCCAGAGTAGTGTAGTTCTTACAAATCATAGCGAAGTTTAGCAGCGTTGGAGCTTGGACTACTTCAGTTGTTTCCACTTGGGTCTGATTAACAGTGTGCCCATTTGTCGTAGTTGCCCGACTTGCTCCTCGTCCTCGCCTTGCTTGAGAACTCATTGTCAACTTCTGAGTAAATGATTCGAGAGTTAATACTCATTCAGAAACCCGTCTTTAAGGGTAAATTAACCAAATAACTAGGGTTGATAACTAAGGTTAATAACTATGGTTGAGAACTAAGGACGACCCATACTAAAATAGTTTTTAGTAAAAATACGCTCTCTCGATGCTCACTCTAAGCCTAGGTGTTCAGAAAACCTAAGCTCAGATACCAACTGTAACAGCGCAATTTTCCATACCTGGGAAACCGTGTCATTATTGAAAGAATTTAGAAGATGAGATAGAAAAGGTAGAACTTATAGAATAGGAGAGTAAGAAGTTATCAGAATCTCACAGCGGAATTTCACAAAATACTTATATATTACATCACAAAGCCTGATACATCAGAGTACATAATATATTACATCATCATGGTTCATACAATACCATATTACAATACCATTGGTAATTAAACTGATAATTAAAACATATATGCTACTGGGTCTTGAACTAGTTCAGCATCATGTTCCACTTGCCTTGCCTGAACCTACTTGTCTACTCATAATAAATATTATGAGTACCCAAGAGTTTAAGAAACACAAAAATAAACTCTGGGTCAGTCAGGGGACTGGTGTGAGGAAACATAGTTAGGCAGTAAAAACAGGGTATAGGTGTCAAGGTGTTTATATAGATCCATGTTATTACTTTTAACATAAAAATCATTAGATCCATCCATGTCTAATATCTGGAAATGATCTAATCTCTTTTATATCAAAACATTTGATATTATAATAGTTTGTAACAGGTAATTAAAAATCTAGTGAAACGCTTGCATCTCACGTTCACAAATATAGTATACAAATTTAAAGTCGCAGAGCGCGTATTGGAGTTTGGATTCCAACATACAGGGTATGGGAGCACCCACCGATCAGTGTACTCTAGAGAGGATACACTGGGGTTCAACAAGAACGTCTTGTAACCCGGCCACACATGACCGTCCACTCATTTAGCTTGAGTGTAACGAATATATTATCACTCCTACGGTTGAGCTCGATTTACCGTTTCCGAATGCAACAACAGCGAAAATGATTTAAGAAGTAAATAAGGAAATCCTCTAGATGGTGATAATACACCCTGCTTGGGTATGACCCAACTAGCCATGCTGCCTAGCCCAACTTTTGTTACTTCCGGGTTGTGAAGTTTTAGGCTACGTTGTTCTTCTGACAGGTTTTCTCTTTCCATTCTTTTAATGCCACATCGTCCTATCTGTCAGAAAATACTCATTCGTTTACCCAAATATATTACGGGTAATGAAGCAAAGAGAAACGAATTTCCCTGCCACCAACATAATATACTTACGTAAATTCGATGTGCAAGACCTGACTGATATACATTGTCAAACACTCGTCCATTCGGGTTTGTTCTGGGTTTGAACAGACCAAAAATATCATTCTAAATAACGCTTGCATCTCGTTGTCTTTAGCACATTGATATGCGTCGTATACTTCGAATCGAAGTGGAATTTGTTTATTCCGGACTCTCCGAACGATGTACGAATCTTTTACAGTCGATAAATGTTTATCAATGAAATCAGGAGTATTACTCCATTTTAGATAATATATATATTTTTCAAACAGTGTTTACTTGTTTGGTTTGCATTAGCATCGTCAGTTTATCCTTTACATAAATCAGTTGAGGTGTATATGGTTTTTGACCGAATTAGTTCATCCTTTAGAAATTTCCCGTGCTCCGCACACGGTGTATTTTCCCTTTTGTTTAAATGATGTTTGAACTTATTTTCCTTTTGTTCTTATCCTTTAACGATTCTTTATTATATAAATAATTCAAATAATTTATTTATTTTCGTCTAATTTACATTTCAACTTGGTTGATCTTTCATGGTCGAACTTGTCGGTTCAAAACTCGGTTTCTACTTCTCACTTGTCATCGGCTTAATAAAAACATTTATTTATTTATTTATTTATATTTTAAATTTAAAATTTATTTAAATTTAAAATCTCGTATTCTACTGAACGAAGAACACCGGACTTTGGCACTGCCAGAGTACCGGGTTTGGCAAGTGCCAGAACTGGACTCTGGCATTGCCAAGGTACCAGAACTTGGCACTACCAAAGTGCCAGGTATCGAAATACCATGATTTTGGTTGAAAAACCCTTGCTGTTTATGGAAGATTTAAAGTACCACTTGGTACTTTAACAAAGTACCCAAGTACCAGTGCCAAGTTTCCGGCACTCATGAAAAACACTCCATTTCAGCTCCAGCCACCGTGATTTTGCGCAAGAACTAAAATACCACCTCGCCTGTTACTTTGGCCAAGTACCACATTTCCTTCTTCCTCGTATCAGTGCACAGTGTGCACGTGCACACGCTGTCGGCTCCACTTCTACCACCGACGACCCCCCCACACACGTCGGCCTCCGCCTCCTGACCTCGTCGGTGACTTCAGATCCGGCCACCTGCTCGTGCACAGTGTTTTCACTGTCTCGAGTTGTTTCACCGTACAACACCCATCGGAGAAACCACCAAGTACTCACACCACCGACCATCTGCTGCCCAACCCTCTTGGCTTTAGCATCGCCACCCCCTGACGCCTCTTTTCCCCCACCACCGGTCCTCCAACTCATCGCCGACGGTGAGCAGTTACGGCCCATACAGGTGAACCCAATTTTTTTACCCAAAACCTTAAATCGATTCCATACTCCTAATTTACACATTAGAAAAATCTTTTCGTATTTTTCCCGAAGTCCTTGGTCCCCGATGATGCTTCACCCCTAACCGCCTGACCCCTCGTCCCTCCGATCGTCGGAATTTGGTCGAAGACCATTTTCCGTTCATGGTTGAAATTCTCAACGTATACACACTTAAAAATCGTGATTTTTATTCTAAAAATCATCATTTACATCAGGGATTACATTCATAATACTAACGAGGATTTTTATCGCATTTGAATTTCACCTCTAATTTTGTTTTTACAGAGAACACTACTGTGTTCTTATATTTGAAAAGAAAAGCTTTTGCAATATATTTTCTTTGATCCTATATGTATAAACATAATATGTTTGCACTAGATCCCTTCCATTTGATCAACAAAAATGTAAATCTACAAGGTTTATTTATCACGTACATATACTCTGTGTTTTTACAGAACACTACTATAAGTGTTTAACAGTAGTGTTTAAAGTCATCAAATCAATTCATACCCATTCAATGATGTATACCACCTAGCAGATCACTCTAAGGGATAAATCAAATGGTTCTAGCATCATAATTTCAGTTGACAGTATGTAGATCACAACAGAATTTTAATTGTTACACTAACACAAAACTGTTTACTGTAAGTTTAGAAACAAAGAAATTTCAGGGATGTTTCACTCACAAAAAAAATGCTTTCCAATGAACCAGAGAAATGCTTCAGATCTGAGATGAAAATTGAGTTTGTTTGTGATGAAAATGTGAAGGGATAGAGTGGTATATATAGGCAAACTCATGCATTAGAATATGATTTCCTGCCCATGCTCGCAATAGTAAATTTTGTTTAGCCTTACCCTTTTCTAGCTTCCTACGGCCCTGAATTTGAGGAGCACATGCAATTGAAGAATTTGTCTCATTAAGGTTCCTATCCGATGACATGCTCCTATGTAGTGTTTCTAGAAGCTTGAACCATGCTTGCATTTAATGCCATGATCCTCTTATGGATTTTTAACCTCTAAACAAATGCTTTTATCTTGTCTTACTTGGACGAGATATTTCTTTGCCACTATCAAAATGCACATGCTACTCTTCTTAGGATTTTAGGTGATGGTTTTAAAAAATCATGGTTACTATTCAAGTATGATTCAAATCTAAGATTATTCAAGTATATATGTTTATTAAAATATTTCTCATATATATATACATATGCCTATACTTATATATATATATATATTTGTTTTTTAAAAATCTCCTTTAGCTTTGTTTTTAACTAATTAACTCATTTTAATTACTCATCAAAATGATTTACAAATGGTCGAAAAAGTCGGGACATTACAGGTGTCTTCACTAACACTGTTCTTGAACCCAGTTGAGAAATGATTAAATCTTTTTATTTAGATTTAATGAAGTGTATCAATTAAATAATATTTAATTGGAATTGAATTGATATTGATTTTTGGGTTTATCGTGAACAATGTTTTAAATAACACGCGTTCTTTAACCCGATAATTAATGAATGTGAATTTGGGTTTATCGTGAACCGTGTTTTAAATGACACTGATTCTTTAACCCAGTTAACGATTAAAACTAAGTGGAGTTTTAATGAATCTTTAATTAGATTGAAATAATCGAAATAGAGTATCACCAGTTTTACTCCAGGCGATAGTTAAATCTTTAATTAGATTTGAACGTGAAATGGTAATTGAATTTACCGATAACACTGTGGTGTTAGATATGAAGTATTACCTGTTTTACTTCATGGGATAAATAGGTTGGGATTGGGAAATTAAAACAAATGATTACTTCGGTAAGTTTCGTTAATCCCGACTAGTTGAATCGAAATTCAAAAGAAGATTAGAGAATAAATTCAAGGAATTTATCTTGGATAAATTTAATGGGAACCTTTCCCTATGAATGTGAAATTTAGAAACTAACTATCGGTTAGCCAAGCAGAATGGTTTTCTGGATATTGATCTGATGTTGGTTTCGGCCTTCGGGGTTAATATTTGGGGAATTATTCCCTTGATTAATTTACGGTTAGTGACTGATGAATTGGAATGAGGCGTATGTTGTGTTTTCGAGCTCTGTAAACCAAAGCTCTGATACCACTGTAAGGACCCGTAACTTCCCCGGTAAGGAAAGCGCGGATACTTTGAGGACAAGACACAATAGAACGCAAACGGAAGAACATTTCATTGCTATTACAACAATTCCATCAGATACAAGAATATACAGAGTATAAATGAATATATTTCATTCAACAAATATCAGAGATTACAATAAATTACATAGCAGCGGAAAATATACATAACACAACTGAAAGTGATACACGGATACAGAGCTTTCCGAGCATCGTTCCAGCTATTAATCAGGACCCTGTGAATATAAATCTGCAAAACCAAAACTACTAGCTGCCCGTGTGGAAAATAGGGGCACCCAGAGTTTAGGTTAAAACAATAAACTCCAGGTCAGTCATGTGACTGGTGTGAGAACTAAAACAGTTATTAATATTGGTTTTAAAGCTAGGTAAATCAAGGGACCACGCCGTATAACACGGAACGGGTTTCCTCCCAAGAATACCAGTGCATAGAACAAACAGCGCAATGCTAAATAAAGAAAACTGAAGATGTTATAAGACCCAGGTCCCATCACACAATGCAACGCAAGCCGGAGGATAGGGTTTTCCCTTATAACAGCCAAAGCATGCTTGATACGTTTAAAACACATTATTTTGATATTACTATATGTGTATAGTGTCAAAACAATTTCACATCATAAATATCAATCATAGGCGGCATGGGTACCATCTATCATGTCGCCATACTAGTTCTACAATTAAAACCGCAATACACGTATTGGAAATTGGATTTCCGTCATGAGTCGAGGCAAGGGGCAAGCTCCTCTCCGCGTTCGAGACACTCTAGCAATGCCTCAGGACCCCACTCTGATCCTTTGGAACCTCCAAGGCCGGTCCTCTCTTACTTTTGAGGATTAATTATTCCTGAACACACGTTTCCCGGTCCTTACAGACCTATATCCGAGGCGCCTCATATCCAACAACCACACAGGTGAAAAGTATATAAATGTCAGGGATGGTAGGTCACTGACACCACCCTAGCTAGAAAGAAACGTCGTGCACTCCTTGGGTCCGTATCCCGTTTTTGACTCATACCGAGGTGTGAGGCTCGCGAATTCACGTTATACACAAAGCTATGCCACACAGGCCGTGCTTTGATCATCAACCACAAGACTTTGCTTTTCAACAGAAGCCTTGATCAATTGCCACTTACGCGTGCCACATTGGCAATTCACTCCATGCGACTGATGTCCATCGATATACAACCTCTGAGCTCGTACGTCTCAGAGAAGGGCGTTAAGCAAGAGAATAAATTCTCCGCCGCCAAACAGATGTATATTTAATAGAGATCAATCAACACAGAATAAAATCCAATGTCAGACACACAATCCATTTACAAGTTCGTTCTGGGTCTGAACGAAACCGGAGGCACTTTCCTCGCATATCCATCCATCTCCAAGTACGTCTGGAGGATCACCAACTGATTCCCTCATCCTGGGTGTACAGCCCAATCAAGATCATCAGTAATCACCCAAACGATGTGAAGACTTCCGGTCTTCAACCACCGTCTTCATCTTCGACATCTCGTCGAATCGGTTATTCAGAATGGGTATAAACCCGGCCTTCCTGAATAACCCACGTATATAGTAAACAAATGTTACACAAACACAACAAATGCCTCATTCCAATTCAGAATATTCTTTTATTCACAAAATCACATTCTTAGGGAAATGTTCCCATTAATTTTATCCAAGATAAATTCTTCTAAATTTATTCTTTAATCCTCCTTTGGATATCATTTCAAACTAGTCGGGATTAACGAACCACACCGAAGTAATTATTTATTTTATTTCCCCATCCCAACCTATATATCCCAGGGAGAAAACTGGTAATACTCCACATCTAACACCACGGCGTTATCGGTAAAATTAATTACCATTTCACGTTCAAATCTAATTAAAGATTTAACTATCGCTTTGGAGCAAAACTGGTGGTACCCCACTCTCGATCACTTTTCAAATTTGATAATTTAAATTATCAATTCACTTTTTTTTTAATCTAATTAAAGATTCATTAAAACTCCACTTAGTTTTAATCTTCTCAAAAATCAATATTCTGTCTTTAACTGGGTTAAAGAACCAATGTCTTCTAAAACACGATTCACGACAAACCCAAATCACATTTGATATTAAATACAAGGCTCTGAATAGAAAATATACCGGCTTATATTCAATATCAAATTCTGAAACCAACAAATATCGTATTGGAAATAACGATATAAAATATATCTTTCAAATACCCATAACAATATCTGTATGGTCACGAAATTCAACATCGAAATATTCCGAAGATAATTTCGATTCAATTCCAGTCCAATTCACGTATTGGAAATATTGATTATTTTCAAAATCACTTTCAAATTCAATTTATTTATTTAAAAATAAATTGATTTTAATTCTAGTTCAAAATTAGTTCATTTCGATAAAAATCTATTTTTATCTTTTCAAATATGGAGTTTTTCACCCCAAATCTTTCCAATTCACATATTATAATTTTACACAAATTATAGATATTTCTGATAATTTTATCAAGGCACGTACAGTCGATTTCCAACAACGGCCATCGAACTGCACTTACAGCGACCTTTTCTGAAATTGATTTGGACATAATTCCAAATCCAACCATTAGATTTCAAATTTCTAATATTCATTGGAAAGCTCTTTTCGATACGAACCCAACGGTTCCGGTTTTAGGAGAATCCGACGGTCGGATCTCCCGCAATGTCCGTTTGAAATAAATGGTCGAAATTCACGAAATGCCGCGGCGCGGCGCGTTCTATTCAGGCCATTATATTATATATATAATATATATTTCGTCGATTTCTATTTAAAACGAATTTTATAAATCGTTTTAAAATTGTTTCAAAAGCAATTTCAACTTTCCTTTCAATTCAAATCAAAATTGAATTCTTCTTTATAAATTTGTTTTAAAATTCATTTCCATTCAATTCAAATTTTAATTCAATTTGAATTCATTTCAATTCACTTTCAATTCAATTTGAATTCGTTTTCAATTCATTTCGAAATCGTTTTCAATTCAATTCATTCCGAAATCGTTTTCAATTCAATTCATTTCGAAATCGTTTTCAATTCAATTCATTTTAAATTGATTTCAATTCAATTTAATTCAATTTGAATTCATTTCTATTTTATTCGAATTCAAATTCACTTTCTATTCAATTCGAATCGAATTCGTTTTCTATTCGATTCGAATTCATTTCAAATTGATTCAATAAAATTTCCATTTTGAATTTTCATCTAATCCAATTTGAATTCATTTCTATTTTACTCGAATTCAAATTCACTTTCTATTCAATTCGAATCGAATCTAATTCAATTTGAATTTCCTTTCAAAATATTAAATTTTGAAATCACTTTTCAATATTTATTATAAAACGAATAAAATCGATATAAACATCGTTCGCGTCAAAATAACGCATCTCTAATCAACACGGCTTTATATTTCAATAATTCGTTATTCTATTCAACAAATGAATATTTGTTCTACTCAACACATGAATCTATATTTCTTTCAACACACGACTAATCTCAACACATGAGTACTGTCAACACCTCACTATTTTTGTTATGTAAAATATTTTATAAAACTATGGTATCTATCGTTTGATTTTTTAATTAGACTTCTACTGAGAAGTAGTTCTAATTTTAAATATGATAAAGATGTAATTTTTATTATTTAAAATATTTCACTCAACACATGAATAGTTTCAACACATGAATTTTCCTTTATAATATTTATTATTTTCCCGATTGGAATGGGGCCCAATCAATCACCATATAATGTCAATCATATGGATTTCCATACAACACATGTATATAATAGCATTGAAAAATAATCAACCATCAACCAAAGTGCACTACACTGTATAAGCATCAAATATAGATATCTAACGCTTATAACAGCCTGTCAATCTATCGATCAACATATTTAATCAATCAGGATGAGTGAACTTCAAATTTCATCCCAACACCCGTGTGGGGTTTCAAACAATCAAACACAGATTTTAGTTGTGCAGTTGGGCGACGTGTAAAATTTATCGACCCAATCGATATCAGTCAAATCAGTGTATATAAACAAATCGACCGATTTGTTTATAAATATTTATTTATTCACTTTCACGTTAAAAATTATATTTTTAACGATAAACATTTTATTTTAACACATGAATTTCTATTCAGTTCATTTACACAATAAAAATGATATTTTTATTTTTCTAACATATTTTAGAAAATTTCGGCGGCATAACGGCACGATACTAGAAACGGGACGAGGCCTAGCCTTATCCCCGGTCTAGTGAAGGCCCACGCCATTCACACATCAATCAAATCCATTTCAATTCACCAAACAATTCAATTCAAACCAAATCATCTAACTAATCTATGCAACCAAAACAAACAAGTCCATGGTTTGTGGACGATTGTGTCGGGTGCTACTAAGCACCGTCTGCATCCTAGTATATATATATAACTAGAAAAAGAGAATTTGAGTGAGAAGTTCTCACCTATAGCTATCCAAACACCTTGACTCTTCTTTGATAGAAATCTTCTTCATTATCCCATCTTCGTCATCTTCGTTGCCCGTAGTCACTATATATATAAAAATCACACATTTTTATATTTCGATGTCTTTAAAATAAAAATCATATTTTTATTTATTCACTTTCAATTTAAAAGTCATATTTTTATAATCACTTCATATATTTAAAAATCGAATTTTTACTATGCTATTCAATATATAAAAATAATATTTCCTTACCGCTAATATATAGATAAAAATTCTATTTTTATAACGCTATTCTCTATATAAAGATTTCGCCTTTTCAAAAATATAGATTTCATCTTTATAAAAATCATCACTTTATTTCAACGTATATAAAATAAAAATCAGATTTTTATTTCGCTACATATACAAAGATGATATCTTTATATTCTCTATCCTATAAAGTTTATATTTTTAATACTTTAAAAATATAAAAATCATATTTTTAATATTTCTATATAGTAAAGATTATATTTTTAATACTTTAAAAATATAAAAGTCATATTTTTATCACTTTAAAAATATAAAAATCATATTTTTACTTCCACTATATAAAAGATTACATTTTTATAACTTTACAACATAAATAAAAAAAAACAGTTTTTAAGGTAAATAAAAATCAGATTTTTAAAGTAGATAAAATTCAGTTTTTTTTTAAAATAAAGACAATTCAGTTTTTAAAATAAATAAAATTCAGTTTTTAAAATAAATAATAAAAAAAATACATACTGTAATCAGGGGGGGTTGCCGCACTTCGTCTAGGTGGCAGGAGGGGTTCGACGAGGGTGGACAGGTGGCGGTTGAAGTCAGTGCAGGCGGTTGCGATGGCTGCGTCGCTGGGATGAGGGGGTTTGGAGCTAGGGTTTTCGCAGGAAGGAGGAGAGAGAGATGGAGGAGGAGAAAGGGAGAGGGGGGGGGGAAGGAAGAAGCGGCGGTGGCTTCCCCGCTTGCGACGGCGGCGCAGACCCCCCCCCCCCCCCCGGAGGCGGCGCGTCCTCGATTAGGCTAGGTCGTTTTTTTTTCTTTCTTCTGAATGAAAACGAGAAGAGGGGGGTTATATGAAAAATATATATATTTAATTATTTAATTACTTTCAAAAAGCAACTTTTATTTTCGACCTCAAAACGAGACCCACCGCCTGTCGTCCCTAGCGTTTAACCCCCATTCCGAACACAATGGGATATTTATCGCAAGCTGATTTGATTGTTACAATCAGTTTCCGTTAAATTTACATTTAAATCACTATATTGAATTTTAAACGTACATTTCAAATTACTGGGGTCACATACTAACTAGAAAAATTCCAGAAAAATATTTTCTAGCTTCGTATTGACGATACGGTCCTAACAAAACTAATTTCGTCGAATTCTGAGACCGTTGGAAAAATGGCCATTTTCCAGTCGATTAAAATCAACTGAAACTGGTCAAACGCGTTTTCCTTTGCCATGCTCACATATTGATTCGAAAAATTATGAAATTTGAAACCCAGCAGTAATTTGACATCACGGACCCAACAAAAGTGGTTTCGTCGAAATCCGAGGTCGTTTGCAAAATGTCCATTTTTAAGGGCCTGAATTCCATAGCGACTATTCAGAATTTTCAACTGGACATATCTTTTGATTCCCGCTACGAACTTTTGATTTGTCGGATTCGTTGGAAAGATATCCACAACGAGATCCTATTATTTTTGGTTTCACTAAAATCCGGATTGTTTTGCACCTGGTACATTCAATTGAAGTTTGAAATCGAATTATCGAACTACCGCGCCATTTTCAATTCTATTATAATTATATATATAATTATTTATATTCTAACGATGACGTATATAATATATACGTCGAATTCTATTCAAAATAAATTTCTCGTCGATATTATTTAAAATAATCTATTTTAAATATTCAAAATTCGCTAAAATTGCCAAAATAAAAATTTTAAACTGGCTCAGAATTTCCGGGTTATTACAATCTCCCCCACTTAAAACTTTTCGTTCCCGAAAAGGAACAAAGTCGAAAGTGGTTTGATCATTTAACTCTACGATCGATCAGGCTTCCATTCTCCAACTCTTTAGTTTCTGAGAATTTTCAAAATTTCAAAAATTTGGCTAACACCCTAAATTTTCGAAAAATTTCGCCATAACCTCCCCTGCACCGGGAGCATCGGGGAATTTCAAATAGCTTCCCCGGTCCTTCAGATCTCAAAAAGAAAAAGAAAAAGCCAAGCGGCTAGCCAATAGGCTCATAAAATCATCATCACCCAAACAAAACAGTAAATTATAGTAAACATGTACCTATTTGTCGGGCAAACAAATTTTATTCTTCGGCTCTAGCCTCCTTGCTATGACCTGTTCAAAAGATATACATGTATGCAAGCAAATGCGACCAAATTTCAATACAATTCAATATTTGATTATATTAGGCTAAATGGTTAAAAATTAGCAAACAAATAGGCAAACAACACAAACATCAATCAATTAGTGGATTAGAGTTTCAAATTCATAATTTTGATACATATATACAAAAAATCATGTTTTTGATGCCAATTCACAACAATGTGTTCTAACTATATTAGTTTTGGTTCTCACACCAGTCTAATGGAAATATATAGAAATCACACCTTCGAAACACGAACATAAGTACTGATGATGTGGCCACATCATCAGGATTATCCCCGGGTGTCTAGAATGTGACTCTATATCTATCCAGTATATTAAAACTTCGAATATACGTTCATGACGCATATACGCGAAATCTATATATACTCGATTGTCCATATTCAAAATAAATAAATATTCAAATACATATAAAATGGTTTAAATTTTCAAAACAAAATTGTTTTCATTTGAAAAATATACTCTTCACACTCGTTCTAGGATACTACTGATCCTATCTCTAACGAGCCATTCTAATTGGATATTACTAATCCAATATCTGATGAATTCTTTCGTATGGTTCTAATGTGTCTTGTTTTCGAGCTCTGTAAACCAAAGCTCTGATACCACTGTAAGGGCCCGTAACTTCCCCGGTAAGGAAAGCGCGGATACTTTGAGGACAAGACACAATAGAACGCAAACGGAAGAACATTTCATTGCTATTACAACAATTCCATCAGATACAAGAATATACAGAGTATAAATGAATAAATTACATTCAACAAATATCAGAGATTACAATAAATTACATAGCAGCGGAAAATATACAAAACACAACTGAAAGTGATACACGGATACAGAGCTTTCCGAGCATCGTTCCAGCTGTTAATCAGGACCCTGTGAATATAAATCTGCAAAACCAAAACTACTAGCTGCCCGTGTGGAAAATAGGGGCACCCAGAGTTTAGGTTAAAACAATAAACTCCAGGTCAGTCATGTGACTGGTGTGAGAACTAAAACAGTTATTAATATTGGTTTTAAAGCTAGGTAAATCAAGGGACCACGCCGTATAACACGGAACGGGTTTCCTCCCAAGAATACCAGTGCATAGAACAAACAGCGCAATGCTAAATAAAGAAAAATGAAGCTGTTATAAGACCCAAGTCCCATCACACAATGCAACGCAAGCCGGAGGATAGGGTTTTCCCTTATAACAGCCAAAGCATGCTTGATACGTTTAAAACACATTATTTTGATATTACTATATGTGTATAGTGTCAAAACAATTTCACATCATAAATATCAATCATAGGCGGCATGGGTACCATCTATCATGTCGCCATACTAGTTCTACAATTAAAACCGCAATACACGTATTGGAAATTGGATTTCCGTCATGAGTCGAGGCAAGGGGCAAGCTCCTCTCCGCGTTCGAGACACTCTAGCAATGCCTCAGGACCCCATCCGATCCTTTGGAACCTCCAAGGCCGGTCCTCTCTTACTTTTGAGGATTAATTATTCCTGAACACACGTTTCCTGGTCCTTACAGACCTATATCCGAGGCGCCTCATATCCAACAACCACACAGGTGAAAAGTATATAAATGTCAGGGCTGGTAGGTCACTGACACCACCCTAGCTAGAAAGAAACGTCGTGCACTCCTTGGGTCCGTATCCCGTTTTTGACTCATACCGAGGTGTGAGGCTCGCGAATTCACGTTATACACAAAGCTATGCCACACAGGCCGTGCTTTGATCATCAACCACAAGACTTTGCTTTTCAACAGAAGCCTTGATCAATTGCCACTTACGCGTGCCACATTGGCAATTCACTCCATGCGACTGATGTCCATCGATATACAACCTCTGAGCTCGTACGTCTCAGAGAAGGGCGTTAAGCAAGAGAATAAATTCTCCGCCGCCAAACAGATGTATATTTAATAGAGATCAATCAACACAGAATAAAATCCAATGTCAGACACACAATCCATTTACAAGTTCGTTCTGGGTCTGAACGAAACCGGAGGCACTTTCCTCGCATATCCATCCATCTCCAAGTACGTCTGGAGGATCACCAACCGATTCCCTCATCCTGGGTGTACAGCCCAATCAAGATCATCAGTAATCACCCAAACGATGTGAATACTTCCGGTCTTCAACCACCGTCTTCATCTTCGACATCTCGTCGAATCGGTTATTCAGAATGGGTATAAACCCGGCCTTTCTGAATAACCCACGTATATAGTAAACAAATGTTACACAAACACAACAAACACCTCATTCCAATTCAGAATATTCTTTTATTCACAAAATCACATTCTTAGGGAAATGTTCCCATTAATTTTATCCAAGATAAATTCTTCTAAATTTATTCTTTAATCCTCCTTTGGATATCATTTCAAACTAGTCGGGATTAACGAACCACACCGAAGTAATTATTTATTTTATTTCCCCATCCCAACCTATATATCCCAGGGAGAAAACTGGTAACACTCCACATCTAACACCACGGCGTTATCGGTAAAATTAATTACCATTTCACGTTCAAATCTAATTAAAGATTTAACTATCGCTTTGGAGCAAAACTGGTGGTACCCCACTCTCGATCACTTTTCAAATTTGATAATTTAAATTATCAATTCACTTTTTTTTTTAATCTAATTAAAGATTCATTAAAACTCCACTTAGTTTTAATCTTCTCAAAAATCAATATCCTGTCTTTAACTGGGTTAAAGAACCAATGTCTTCTAAAACACGATTCACGACAAACCCAAATCACATTTGATATTAAATACAAGGCTCTGAATAGAAAATATACCGGCTTATATTCAATATCAAATTCTGAAACCAACAAATATCGTATTGGAAATAACGATATAAAATATATCTTTCAAATACCCATAACAATATCTGTATGGTCACGAAATCCAACATCGAAATATTCCGAAGATAATTTCGATTCAATTCCAGTCCAATTCACGTATTGGAAATATTGATTATTTTCAAAATCACTTTCAAATTCAATTTATTTATTTAAAAATAAATTGATTTTAATTCTAGTTCAAAATTAGTTCATTTCGATAAAAATCTATTTTTATCTTTTCAAATATGGAGTTTTTCACCCCAAATCTTTCCAATTCACATATTATAATTTTACACAAATTATAGATATTTTTGATAATTTTATCAAGGCCCGTACAGTCGATTTCCAACAACGGCCATCGAACTGCACTTACAGCGACCTTTTCTGAAATTGATTTGGACATAATTCCAAATCCAACCGTTAGATTTCAAATTTCTAATATTCATTGGAAAGCTCTTTTCGATACGAACCCAACGGTTCCGGTTTTAGGAGAATCCGACGGTCGGATCTCCCGCAATGTCCGTTTGAAATAAATGGTCAAAATTCACGAACTGCCGCGGCGCGGCGCGTTCTATTCAGGCCATTATATTATATATATATAATATATATTTCGTCGATTTCTATTTAAAACGAATTTTATAAATCATTTTAAAATTGTTTCAAAAGCAATTTCAACTTTCCTTTCAATTCAAATCAAAATTGAATTCTTCTTTATAAATTCGTTTTAAAATTCATTTCTATTCAATTCAAATTTTAATTCAATTTGAATTCATTTCAATTCACTTTCAATTCAATTTGAATTCGTTTTCAATTCATTTCGAAATCGTTTTCAATTCAATTCATTTCGAAATCGTTTTCAATTCAATTCATTTCGAAATCGTTTTCAATTCAATTCATTTTAAATTGATTTCAATTCAATTTAATTCAATTTGAATTCATTTCTATTTTATTCGAATTCAAATTCACTTTCTATTCAATTCGAATCGAATTCGTTTACTATTCGATTCGAATTCATTTCAAATTGATTCAATAAAATTTCCATTTTGAATTTTCATCTAATCCAATTTGAATTCATTTCTATTTTACTCGAATTCAAATTCACTTTCTATTCAATTCGAATCGAATCTAATTCAATTTGAATTTCCTTTCAAAATATTAAATTTTGAAATCACTTTTCAACATTTATTATAAAACGAATAAAATCGATATAAACATCGTTCGCGTCAAAATAACGCATCTCTAATCAACACGGCTTTATATTTCAATAATTCGTTATTCTATTCAACAAATGAATATTTGTTCTATTCAACACATGAATCTATATTTCTTTCAACACACGACTGATCTCAACACATGAGTACTGTCAACACCTCACTATTTTTGTTATGTAAAATATTTTATAAAACTATGGTATCTATCGTTTGATTTTTTAATTAGACTTCTACTGAGAAGTAGTTCTAATTTTAAATATGATAAAGATGTAATTTTTATTATTTAAAATATTTCACTCAACACATGAATAGTTTCAACACATGAATTTTCCTTTATAATATTCATTATTTTCCCGATTGGAATGGGGCCCAATCAATCACCATATAATGTCAATCATATGGATTTCCATACAACACATGTATATAATAGCATTCAAAAATAATCAACCATCAACCAAAGTGCACTACACTGTATAAACATCAAATATAGATATCTAACGCTTATAACAGCCTGTCAATCTATCGATCGACATATTTAATCAATCAGGATGAGTGAACTTCAAATTTCATCCCAACACCCGTGTGGGGTTTCAAACAATCAAACACAGATTTTAGTTGTGCAGTTGGGCGACGTGTAAAATTTATCGACCCAATCGATATTAGTCAAATCAGTGTATATAAACAAATCGGCCGATTTGTTTATAAATATTTATTTATTCACTTTCACGTTAAAAATTATATTTTTAGCGATAAACATTTTATTTTAACACATGAATTTCTATTCAGTTCATTTACACAATAAAAATGATATTTTTATTTTTCTAACATATTTTAGAAAATTTCGGCGGCATAACGGCACGATACTAGAAACGGGACGAGGCCTAACCTTATCCCCGGTCTAGTGAAGGCCCACGCCATTCACACATCAATCAAATCCATTTCAATTCACCAAACAATTCAATTCAAACCAAATCATCTAACTAATCTATGCAACCAAAACAAACAAGTCCATGGTTTATGGACGATTGTGTCGGGTGCTACTAAGCACCGTCTGCATCCTAGTATATATATATAACTAGAAAAAGAGAATTTGAGTGAGAAGTTCTCACCTATAGCTATCCAAACACCTTGACTCTTCTTTGATAGAAATCTTCTTCATTATCCCATCTTCGTCATCTTCGTTGCCCGCAGTCACTATATATATAAAAATCACACATTTTTATATTTCGATGTCTTTAAAATAAAAATCATATTTTTATTTATTCACTTTCAATTTAAAAGTCATATTTTTATAATCACTTCATATATTTAAAAATCGAATTTTTACTATGCTATTCAATATATAAAAATCATATTTCCTTACTGCTAATATATAGATAAAAATTCTATTTTTATAACGCTATTCTCTATATAAAGATTTCGCCTTTTCAAAAATATAGATTTCATCTTTATAAAAATCATCACTTTATTTCAACGTATATAAAATAAAAATCAGATTTTTATTTCGCTACATATACAAAGATGATATCTTTATATTCTCTATCCTATAAAGTTTATATTTTTAATACTTTAAAAATATAAAAATCATATTTTTAATATTTCTATATAGTAAAGATTATATTTTTAATACTTTAAAAATATAAAAGTCATATTTTTATCACTTTAAAAATATAAAAATCATATTTTTACTTCCACTATATAAAAGATTACATTTTTATAACTTTACAACATAAATAAAAAAACAGTTTTTAAGGTAAATAAAAATCAGATTTTTAAAGTAGATAAAATTCAGTTTTTTTTTTAAAATAAAGACAATTCAGTTTTTAAAATAAATAAAATTCAGTTTTTAAAATAAATAAAAAAAATACTTACTGTAATAAGGGTGGGGGGGGGGGTTGCCGCACTTCGTCTAGGTGGCAGGAGGGGTTCGACGAGGGTGGACAGGTGGCGGTGGAAGTCGGTGCAGGCGGTTGCGATGGCTGCGTCGTTGGGATGAGGGGGTTTGGAGCTAGGGTTTTCGCAGGAAGGAGGAGAGAGAGATGGAGGAGGAGAAGGGGAGAGGGGGGGGGGGAAGGAAGAAGCGGCGGTGGCTTCCCCGCTTGCAACGGCGGCGCTGACCCCCCCCCCCCCCCCCCCGCGGAGGCGGCGCGTCCTCAATTAGGCTAGGTCGTTTTTTTTTTCTTTCTTCTGAATGAAAACGAGAAGAAGGGGGGGTTATATGATAAATATATATATTTAATTATTTAATTACTTTCAAAAAGCAACTTTTATTTTCGACCTCAAAACGAGACCCACCGCCTGTCGTCCCTAGCGTTTAACCCCCATTCCGAACACAATGGGATATGTATCGCAAGCTGATTTGATCGTTACAATCAGTTTCCGTTAAATTTACATTTAAATCACTATATTGAATTTTAAACGTACATTTCAAATTACTGGGGTCACATACTAACTAGAAAAATTCCAGAAAAATATTTTCTAGCTTCGTATTGACGATACGGTCCTAACAAAACTAATTTCGTCGAATTCTGAGACCGTTGGAAAAATGGCCATTTTCCAGTCGATTAAAATCAACTGAAACTGGTCAAATGCGTTTTCCTTTGCCATGCTCACATATTGATTTGAAAAATTATGAAATTTGAAACCTAGCAATAATTTGACATCACGGACCCAACAAAAGTGGTTTCGTCGAAATCCGAGGTCGTTTGCAAAATGTCCATTTTTAAGGGCCTGAATTCCATAGCGACTATTCAGAATTTTCAACTGGACATATCTTTTGATTCCCGCTACGAACTTTTGATTTGTCGGATTCGTTGGAAAGATATCCACAACGAGATCCTATTATTTTTGGTTTCACTAAAATCCGGATTGTTTTGCACCTGGTACATTCAATTGAAGTTTGAAATCGAATTATCGAACTACCGCGCCATTTTCAATTCTATTATAATTATTTATATTCTAACGACGACGTATATAATATATACGTCGAATTCTATTCAAAATAAATTTCTCGTCGATATTATTTAAAATAATCTATTTTAAATATTCAAAATTCGCTAAAATTGCCAAAATAAAAATTTTAAACTGGCTCAGAATTTCCGGGTTATTGCATTGTGTTTGTGTAACACTTATTTAAAATATACGCGAGTTATTCGGGAAGACCGGGTTTATCCCATTCTGAATAACTGATACGACGATAAGTCGAAGATGAAGACGGTGGTCGAAGACCGGAAGTCTTCACGTCGTTTGGGTGATTACTGATGATCTTGATTGGGCTGTACACCCAAGAAGATGGAAACAGTTGGTGATCGTCCAGACGTACTTGGAGATCGATGGATATGCGGGGTACTAGGTGCCTCCGGTTTCGTTCAGACCCAGAACGGACTTGTAAATGGACTGTGTGTCTGACATTGGAATTTAGCCCGTGTGGTTGATCTCTATTAAATATATATCTGTTTGGCGGCGGAGAATTTATTCTCTTGCTTAACGCCCTTCTCTGAGACGTACGAGCTCAGGGGTTATATATTGATGGATATCAAACGCATGGGGTGAATTGCCTGTGTGGCATGCCTAAGTGGCAATTGATCGAGGCTTCTGTTGAAAAGCAAAGTCTTGTGGTGATGATCAAAGCAAGGCCTTTGTGGCGTAGCTTTGTGTAACGCTTGCTTCGCGAGTTTCACACCCGGTATGAACCAAAAACGGGAGAGGACGTCAGGGAGGGCATGCGTTTCTTTCTAGCTAGAAGTGGCGTCTGTGGTTTTACACACCCTGACGAGTTTGACTTATGTGGTTATTGCTGTTGCGAGGCGCCTCAGATTGATCGGTCGTTCTCGAACCGATGGAGTCATTTAGTTGGCTCGTTTACGCCCCCATAGGGCGGGGAAATGCATGTTCAGGGTTTAAGTTTAATCCACATCGGTGGACTGGCCCTGAGGATCCAAGGGCCCACCTGAGTCTGGGTCCTGAGGGGCGGGCTAGAGCGTCTCGAATCGGTTGAGGACTATCTTTTGCCTCGGTTCATAGACGGAAATCCAATTTCCAAATACGTGACATTTGCGGTTTTAATTGTAAAACTAGTATGGCGACATGATATATGGTACCCATGCCGCCTATGATTGATACTTATGATTTGAAGTTGTTTTATACACTATGCACTTATAGTAGTATCAAACGATTTGTTTTTAACGTATCAAGCATTCTTTGGCTGTTATAAGGGAAAACCCTATCCCCCGGCTTGCGTTGCATTATGTGATAGGACCTGGGTCTTATAACAGCTTCATTTTTCTTTATTTAGCATTGCGCTGTTTGTTTTATGCACTGGTATTCTTGGGAGGAAACCCGTTCCGTGTTATACGGCGTGGTCCCTTGATTTACCGAACATTAAAAATAAAGATTAACTGTTTTAGTTCTCACACCAGTCCCATGACTGACCTGGAGTTTATTGTTTTAACCTAAACTCTGGGTGCCCCTATTTTGACACGGGCAGCTAGTAGTTTTGGTTTTGCAGATTTATATTCACAGGATCTTGGTTTACAGCTGGAACGATATCCGGAAAGCTTTGTATCCGTATATCTCCTTCAGTTGTGTATTGTATTATTTTCCGCTGCGATGTTTTTAAATGTAATTTAAATCTCTGATATTTCTGTGTAATATTTATTTGTTTATACTCTGTATATCCTTGTATTCTGATGCATTGTTGTAATATACAATGAAATGTTCTTTTATATGCGTTCTATTTTGTCGTGTTCTCAAACGATAGGGCGTTTCGAACGGTCTGGGTCGGTTTAGCGACTGGTTCGGACCGAGCGAAATTCCTTGCCGTCACAGAAAACGATTTCGAAATGAAATGAATTGAAAACGATTTCGAAATGAATTGAATTGAAAACGATTTCGAAATGAATTGAATTGAAAACGATTTCGAAATGAATTGAATTGAAAACGATTTCGAAATGAATTGAATTGAAAACGATTTCGAAATGAATTGAATTGAAAACGATTTCGAAATGAAATGAATTGAAAACGATTTCGAAATGAATTGAATTGAAAACGATTTCGAAATGAAATGAATTGAAAACGATTTCGAAATGAATTGAATTGAAAACGATTTCGAAATGAATTGAATTGAAAACGATTTCGAAATGAATTGAATTGAAAACGGTTTCGAAATGAATTTAATTGGAAACGAATTCAAATTGAATTGAAAGCGAATTGAAATGAATTCAAATTGAATTGAAATTTGAATTGAATAGAAATGAGTTTTAAAACGAATTTATAAAGAAGAATTCAATTTTGATTTGAATTGAAATGGAAGTTGAAATTGCTTTTTAAACGAATTTTAAAACTATTTATATAATTCGTTTTAAATAGAAATCGACGAAATATATATTATATATATAATATAATGGCCTGAATAGAACGCGCCGCGCCGCGGCAGTTCGTGAATTTCGACCATTTATTTCAAACGGACATTACGGGAGATCCGACCGTCGGATTCTCCTAAAACCGGAACCGTTGGGTTCGTATCGAAAAGAGCTTTCTAACGAATATTTGAAATTTGAAATCTAACGGTTGGATTTGGAATTATGTCCAAATCAAATTTGAAAAAGGTCGCTGTAAGTGCAGTTCGATGACCGTTGATGGAAATCGACTGTACAGGCCTCGATAAAATTATTAAAAATAGTAATAATTTGTGTAAAATCATAAGAAATGATCTAGAAAGGATTGGGATGAAAAAGTCCATATTTGAAAAGATAAAAATAGATTTTTATCGAAATGAACTAGTTTTGAACTAGAATTATAATTCTATTTATTTTTAAATAAATAAATTGAATTTAAAAAGGGTTTTAAAAATAACCAGAATATCCAATGATTGCATTGGAGTGGATTTGAATAGAAATATTCTTCGGAATATTTCGATGTTGGAATTCGTGATTATACAGGTGTTTTTATGAAAATTTGAAAGATATATATTTATATCGTTATTTCCAATACGATATTTGTTAGTCGTAGAATTTGATGTTGAATATAAGCCGATATATTTTCTATTCAGAGCCTTGTATTGAATATCGAATGTGATTTGGGTTTGTCGTGAATGGTGTCTTCACTAACACTGTTCTTGAACCCAGTTGAGAAAGGATTAAATCTTTTTATTTAGATTTAATGAAAGGTGCCAATTAAATGATATTTAATTGGAATTGAATTGGTATTGATTTTTGGGTTTATCGTGAGCAGTGTTTTAAATAACACTCGTTCTTTAACCCGATAATTAATGAATGTGATTTTGGGTTTATCGTGAACCGTGTTTTAAATGACACTGATTCTTTAACCCAGTTAAAGATTAAAACTAAGTGGAGTTTTAATGAATCTTTAGTTAGATTGAAATCATCGAGAATGGAGTATCACCAGTTTTGCTCCAGGCGATAGTTAAATCTTTAATTAGATTTGAATGTGAAATGGTAATTGAATTTACCAATAACACCGTGGTGTTAGATATGAAGTACTACTAGTTTTACTTCATGGGATGAATAGGTTGGGATTGGGGAATTAAAATAAATGATTACTTCGGTAAGGTTCGCTAATCCCGACTAGTTTGAATTGAGATTCAAAAATAAAATAAAGAATAAATTCAAGGAATTTATCTTGGATAAAATTAATGGGAACCTTTCCCTATAAATGTGAAATTTAGAAACTAACTGTCGGTTAGCCAAGCAGAATGGTTTTCTGGATATTGATCTGATGTTGGTTTCGGCCTTCGGGGTTAATATTTGGGAAATCATTCTCTTGATTAATTTACGGTTAGTGACTGATGAATTGGAATGAGGCGTATGTTGTGTTTGTGTAACACTTATTTAAAATATACGCGAGTTATTCGGAAAGACCGGGTTTATCCCATTCTGAATAACTGATACGACGATAAGTCGAAGATGAAGACGGTGGTCGAAGACCAGAAGTCTTCACGTCGTTTGGGTAATTACTGATGATCTTGATTGGGCTGTACACCCAAGAAGATGGAAACAGTTAGTGATCGTCCAGACGTACTTGGAGATCGATGGATATGCGGGGTACTAGGTGCCTCCGGTTTCGTTCAGACCCAGAACGGACTTGTAAATGGATTGTGTGTCTGACATTGGATTTTAGTCCGTGTGATTGATCTCTATTAAATATATATCTGTTTGGCGGCGGAGAATTTATTTTCTTGCTTAACGCCCTTCTCTGAGACGTACGAGCTCAGGGGTTATATATTGATGGATATCAATCGCATGGAGTGAATTGCCTGTGTGGCATGCTAAGATGCAAATGATCAAGGCTTCTGTTGAAAAGCAAAGTCTTGTGGTTGATGATCGAAGCAAGGCCTTTGTGGCATAGCTTTGTGTAACGTTTACCTCGCGAGTTTCACACCCGGTATGAACCAAAAACGGGAGACGGACCTCAGGGGGGACATGCGTTTTCTTTCTAGTTAGGAGTGGCGTCAGTGCTTGAACTGGCTGACGAGTTTGACTCATGTGGATATTGCTTATTATTACTTACTGAAAAGCGAGGCGCCTCGTGATATCGGTTTCGGCCGATGCTTCTGGTCGGCTGACGGGCCAGGCTTACGCCCCAAAGGGCGAAGAAACGTATTGTTCAGGCATTATAATCCACATCGGTGGACCGGCCCTGACGATCCAGGGGGCAGTTGCGGCTGTTCCTGAGACACGGACTAGAGCGTCTCGAATCGGTAGAGGATCTTGCCCCTAGCCTCGGTTCATACCATAAATGATAACCCAACTTCCAATATGACATTGCGATTTTGATTGTAAACCTATATGTGGCGACATAGTGTTATGGGGCATTCATGCCGCCTATGATTGATACTTATGATTTGAAGTTGTTTTATACACTATGCACTTATAATAGTATCAAATGATTTGTTTTAAACGTATCAAGCATTCTTTGGCTGTTATAAGGGAAAACCCTATCCACGGCTGCGTTGCATTGTGTGATGGGACCTGGGTCTTATAACAGCTTCATTTTTCTTTATTTAGCATTGCGCTGTTTGTTTTATGCACTGGTATTCTTGGGAGGAAACCCGTTCCGTGTTATACGGCGTGGTCCCTTGATTTACCTAACTTTTAAAATAAAGAATAATAACTGTTTTAGTTCTCACACCAGTCACATGACTGACCTGGAGTTTATTGTTTTAACCTAAACTCTGGGTGCCCTTATTTTGACACGGGCAGCTAGTAGTTTTGGTTTTGCAGATTTATATTCACAGGATCCTGGTTTACAGCTGGAACGATATCCGGAAAGCTTTGTATCCGTATATCTCCTTCTAGTTGTGTATTGTATTATTTTCCGCTGCGATGTATTTAAATGTAATTTAAATCTCTGATATTTCTGTGTAATATTCATTTATACTCTGTATATTCTTGTAATCTGATGCATTGTTGTAATATACAATGAAATGTTCTTCTGTATGTGTTCTGTTGTGGCTTGTTCTCGAACTATCCGACACTTTCCTTTACGGGGAAGTTACGGGTTTTCACAGTTACCCGTGAAGATGACGAGTGTGCATAATGTGTTCCAAGTATCGTTTCTACAGAAATTTGTGCATGATTCGAATGTGGTGGTATCTCCAAAGTAGTACGAAGACCTAGAAGTCAACACCACGGTTATGAGACCTCGTAAGCCGCTTCGTGTTGCGGGGAATGACATGAAACAGCTTAGGAGGAAGACAGTTAAGCTAGTCAAGGTACAATGGAGTGAAGATGGCTATGATTGTACATGGGAGATGGAAGAGAGAATGAGGGCGACTCATCCAGAACTCTTCGTAGGTAGGACCCTTTGATATCGTATCATCATTATATCGTCGTATCTTTTTGTTGTTTGGTAGAATACCGTGTGTCAGGATAAGGCTATGGATGCATGGCTTGATGGTTACTAGTTTGGATGATATAATTGGCTTCTCATGGATGATAGGCATGCAGAATTATTATGGTTGCTTGTGTTTGCTAGGAATTTCGGGGGCGAATTTCTTAAGGGGGGAGGAGAATGTAACAGCCCGCATTTTACGTATCGGAAGATCGTAAAATAGTTTTATTTTATTCCCTGAGGGTTGGATCATTCCCATCTTGTAACAAACCATTACTTTTAATGATTGAAATTCCGATTGAATTTTATTTTGAAAATATTTTATGGTTTTTCATAGTGAGAAATTGAAATTTGAAATACGTCCAATGAGACTTAGAAGTTGTAAAAATTTCGATGTAAAATTTGAATGTTTATCGGTTGCGTAAATTTCAGTGCAAAGTGCGCATAACAGTTCAAATTTAGCGATTCTAAAATCTTTCCGAAACCAGTTCGGAGAAACATGAAAAACATTTTATTCGTTGTCATGAATCCGACGGTGAAATTCATTTCGCGAAAATTGGACATTTTGACCTCTGTTTTCCTACCCGAATTTTTGTTTAAAAGGGGTCCATTACGCGTTTTTGAATGGAGCATCACGACACTGCAAATTATATACCATTGCGTCCATCCCGTCGAGTTGATTACCATAGTACATTCATTTGTCGGTTTCGGTGTTCGGTTCGTACCGAAATTGCGAAAATACCTGCATAGTTCAATTTTGAAACACATCATATTTTTCAAGTGATTTTGCGTTTGCAAAACTTGTCCTTTTATTTTTGTAAGATACCCATTTATTTTATTTATTTTCTTGCCAAAGTTTAGTTTGGACACCATTTTATCCCTCTTCATTCCAATCATGCATTACGTCTTGACCTTTTTATTTTTTTTTCCAATTATTCAAAGCATGCGTTTTGTCCATTCTCGAATTTCATGCGTTTTCCCAACTCAAAACATTTTCAAATTGCATGTGTTTTGGTCCATTTCTCAACTCAATACATTACGTCTTCATGTACATGCATGTTATTCCATTATATTATTTTTTTCACTACACGTCATTGCTCTTTTTTTTTTGAATGGTGCATAAGTTGAATTATTCTTCCATGGTTATCCCAATTAATTCGTTTCCTCTAACCCACGCATCCTTTTTATCTACCATACTATTTTTGGATGTAAAATTTTGAACTCTTCATAAATTACAAACCCTTTTTGTTCTCTCCCTCAAAACAGTTTCTCTTTGCAACTCAGATCCACCCTTCAGATCAGGTAAACTTTACTCTTCTCATTTTTTTCCTTTTTTTTTATGTTGCCTGTAAAACCATGAAACAAGTTTACCCCAATCCAATGCCGTGCCTGAGCCTGACGAACCCTCTTATCCTTTTTGTTAAAACCGCACTTCTTTTATACATATATAAAAAAAAATATTAAAGTCCGCAACCGTGATGTATTGAACTCCACACCTACGTTGGTCTGGTCTAGATTCATGTAGCCGAGCCCCTATTTATGGCTTTTCCTTTAGTGCAAAACCTGAATTGGTTTTGTTTGGAGTATATAAGTATATTTTGTGTAAACTTAGTGATGAAGTTATTTGAGTGTAGGTTATATACTATAGGAAATGATGGAAAATTACATTTTGTTTGTTCCGAACATTGAGGCTTTTATTTTAATAAGAAGTTTTATAGAGTTGACTTAATCACGTTTGTTTTGGTCACTTAAATTGTTTGAAAGCTTAAACTGATTGTTCATTTTTTTTCCTTTTCAAAGATATATTTGTATGTTATAATATATGTTGTAGGAATGGAAATAATGAATTTTTGTTTGGTTTAAGTGCCTGGGCATATGCAGAGAGAGTGAGGATAAAAACATGTATGCGTGTGAACTTTTAGAAGATTGTAACAATGTGTTTACCATGCGTTCTACGTAGGCTTCCTGCAGAGGACCTAAATAGATGTAAGATATGCGCAGGAAGTTAATAAAAAATAGTTGAATTCTAACTTCGCTATATTTTTCGTATGTTGACCGGAACTTGTTTGTCCAGTTCAGTGAAGCTTCAGTGTCATTCTTTTTCAGTGTCTATCGGTTATTGTCTCTATTTCTGCGCCATTGAAGGTGAGTTCAACTCACACCTGACTAATATTTTCCATGGAAGTGAAATAACTGTATTAGAAATGTTATTCGAATGTTAGCACTGTATATGCAAATATGACACACTGACACACACACGACTTGTACCGATATTATGTTTGACTTGATGGTTGATATTGTTTCTATGTTTATTTGATTACTGAAATTCACACTGCAAGTTCCCTGTAGCTTAGAATATAATTGTGGGTCGAAATGATATATACCCGAATCACTGTGTAGATTTAGGGATCAAACTGAAACGATTTGGGATGCGAGTTGAAATGATACACACCCGGGGCTTGAAACATGACGGATTGAAATGATATACATCCGTACTACTTGAACTAGGTAGAAAATTATTATATGGACACCACTGGTCTATTTTTGAAATTTTCTATAAGTTATAAAATATTTTAACTTATAAATTATTTATAAATTATTTTGGAGTAAGATTTCATTATGGTTTGGGTTATTAAAAGTTATAAATATGTATATGGATTTTTATGAAGTTATCAAGACAGTTTTATTCAAATCTAGAGTTTTGCCTTAAAGGAATTTATATATTTTTCAAGGTATTTTAAAATAACAAGATTTTAGGTAATTTCACAAATGTTTTATTTTAACTTAGTATACATATGTTTCTAAAATTATTTTAAATCTAAGATTTGCTATAAAAGATTTTATAAAGTGATTTATAAATAATGACCATGGTGTGAAAAATGTAAACAATTGGTTGTTAAAGAGACGGGGATCGGCTATTGTCATACTCTCTACCAATACTGAAAACCATTATAACAATTGTGCACGCGGTGGAGTTCCATAATGAAGTAGAATGGTTTGGAGATGATTACTGGATTGAAGAAAGAGAACGATGATGGATTGCCTTGACCTTCGGTTCATAATTAAAACGACTAAAACAGGTTCTACACCTTGATTAAGTGAGGTCACACCTCCTATCGGACATACTTCTTCGAACCCATATCTATTACTTTGTGATTTGATTGGTGTGCACCTTTGATTTGGAGTGAGTTCCGAGGTGGGCAGTAGTCGCGGCTAAGCGTTACCACAGGTCACGGGCATGCGTCGGTAAAATCCTACCGAGGGTATCCTCGTGTGCCTTGTCATATTATTCTGATCGAGCCTACTACGATTTGATTTGTATCGTACTTATGGAGTGCCCTCTGATAGCCACTACGAACTGTGGATTTTACAGTACCTATATAGACTATGATATTACAAAAGGTGTAAGGGTAATAATGGTAATCCCGCTTACGCTATTTTGATATTTTTACTTTACTAAATAGACACTATTATAATAGCGCATTATATTATATGATATTTAGTTTAACGGATCCTTAGAGAATGAATACCAAACATTCTTTAAGTTACTTGTGCATTCCTGTGACATTTCATCTGAGTTAATTTACTTTCATGAGAATATTAGTCCTGATCCGAGAGGTTTTGTTTTGCATGATGCTCGAGTCAGCTTGAGTACCACAGACTTTAGAGATTTATCTTGGAGCTAGAGATCATTTTGGAGCTTTAGCCATTTATCTATTTATTCTTCAATTTTATCTATGTTAGTCAGTTGTTGTTTCAGTTTATCTTTTAGCATACATCTTATGTATTTGAGATTGCTGTTGTACTGGTGCTAGTGACTTGATACTATTTATTTTATTTTGGAGACTATATTATTGTAGTAGCTTCATGAACTATTATGTTTTATTTTATCTCCGCTGCGAGTTATTCTGATTTGTCTGTGTCTATGATTATGTGATATGATTTGTATTTACTCCAATTTTATTTAATAATCTATTGTTTTGAACCATTCAAGTCTGACATGTGTGGATTATTGCCGATTTGAATAGTACAAAATAGTGGGTTGTTACAGTTGGTATCAGAGCCAGGTTGAGGTAAAAGACTTAGCCTATGGAGTAAAAACTCATTAGAGATAGGAGCAATATCCAAGAATGAGTGCAAATCGTCTCAGATTCATTCTTGAGAGAACATATTTTTAAAATATAAATGGGTTTCAAAATAATTTGAAATGATTTTAAAGTATTTTATGATATAAAGATTTTTTGAAATGAAGTTTTCCAAAACTTTTCACCATTTGTTTCGACCATATTGTTAGGATTGTATAGATTGGGATTTCAAATTTGAGATAAATTGAATCTTATCTTTAGTTGTCTTAAATCCATCTTTGAATCTTTTCGATGAGTAACCATAGGAATACCAGAGGTAGAGATCGTGGAGATGCTCCAGTTCTGCCAGCTGCACCAGCTCCAGTTCAGCCTGTCAGATTTACTAAGCTCGGTAAGGAGTACATCCATCTTGACAGCACCAACTTTTCCGGTTCAGGAAATGTTGCAGAAGCCCAGCAGTGGCTAAGTGACCTAGGGAGGATATTTTCTAGTTTGAAGATTACAGATGCTCAGAAGCGCTAGTTAGCTTCCTGGCAACTGGAAGAGGGTGCCCGACATTAGTGGAATTCGATTACTGATCAGACGGAAGAGGTCGGTATTTCTTGGGCTCGGTTTAGGTATAAATCTGTAGCTAATCTTAGTAGTTTACTCATCCTTTCTTTTGAAACTAGCTCTAATCCTAAATTCTTTGTTAGGGAGGCTTTTATTGATAAGTGGATGCCCCAGACGGGAAAATCTAAGCATTACCGCGAGTTCATGGATCTTCTCCAAGGTGACATGACTTTCGCTAAGTACGAGAGGAAACTCAATGAACTCTCTAGGTTTGGGCCAAGCTTGATTGATACACCTTTTAAGAAGAATGAAATGTTTACTCTGGAAGAACGCTCAAAGTTTTATGACAGTCTGATAAATAATATTGAAAGACCTTTTAACAGCCAGATGGATTATGCTACCAGCTTCGAGAACTCCCCTAATCTCAAAGGAAAGCAAATGGCTCAGACATCTATAGCTCAAGGAGCCTCGGATGGATCGAAGAAAAGAAAGTCTAACTTCCACCAGCAACAGAAAAATTAGCCAAAGACTTAGTGACTTGGATTTTCAGACTAGAAGAAACCAGCATATTTATCACACATCACTTGTTTTAGGTGTCACTAAAAGGGAAATTATGCCAGCCATTGCCCAAATATGGATAATTCACCTGTACCACCTCCAGCACAGTTAGCCCAGAACAACAATCTATGTTACCTCTGTCTTCAGCCTGGCCATAATAAGAAGGATTGTCCCTCGCAGCAGAAGGGAAAGACTTCTGGAGTATTTGCTTTGACTTCTTCAGCCCCTCCTTCCAGCGATGATACTTAGGGTACGCTTCGTAGTACTTTTACTTTATTTTCTCATCCAGTACGAGTTTTTGTTTGACACCGGTGCATCGTATAGTTTTATATCTATTGGCTTATGTGATAAATTTGAACATCTCTTGAAACCTGAATATTCATCTGAGCCTTTATGTGTGTCTAACCCTATCAGTGGTGCTACTAATCTTAATATGATCTATAAGGGGTAAAACTCCTTTGTAATCTCCATTGTTTCACGGGTGACTTCTTTGTGCTTGGTTTTGATGCTTTTGATATTTTGTTTGGTGGCGATTGACTCAAGAGGTATGATGTTGTTATCTCTTGTAAAGCCCGGACTGTTTGTTTGGTTGATGATAAGGGAAATTCTTTAGTAATTGAATGTAAGATGCCTATAGATTATGCAAGCAGTTTCATTTTCTCACTCGACTCTTAGACCAGTGATCTTAGTTATGTTTCTATTGTTCAGAATTTTTCAGATGTTTTGGTGAAGTCTCTTCTCTTCCTCCTAAGCAGGAAATCGAATTCCGCGTTGATCTAATTCCTGGGGCCAGACCTGTAGTTCTTCCTCCTCGTAGAATGTCACCTAAGGAGAAAGCTGAATTAAAGAAGAAAATTGAAAATATTTCTTCCAAGGGTTTAATCAGACCAAGTTTTTCTGAATGGGGTGCTGTTGTAATGTTTTTAACCAAATCCAATGGTTCTTTAAGAATGTGTGTAGATTACAGAGAATTGAATAAGCTAACTTTGAGGAATAGATATCCTATGCCTTGGATCAATGATATGTTCGATCAGCTCCATGGTGTGAAAGTGTTTTCTCAACTCGATCTTGCTACATATTTTCATCAGCTTAGAGTAGCTGAAGATAGTATTCCCAAGATAGCCTTCCAAACAGAAAACGATTTCTACGAGTGGTTATTTATGCCTTTTGGCTTGACTAATGCCTCTTTCTACTTTGTTGATCTTATGAACCGTGTTTTCCATGATGTTCTCAATAAGTTTGTTTTGTTCTTTGTTGATGATATTCTGGTCTTTTCTAAGTCGAAGAAGGAGCATGCCGAGCATTTGAATTACGTTCTTAGAACTCTTAGAGATCATGTGCTAAAGGCCAAGTTTTCTAAGTGTCATTTTTGGGTGGATGAAGTTCGATTCCTTGGCCATATTGTTTCAGAGAATGGAGTTTCTGTTGATCTAGTTAAGATCGCTACAATCAATGGTTGGGTGGAGCCTAAGACCCCAATTGTTATTCATAGTTTTCTCGGTCTTGCAGGCTATTATCGGAGGTTTATAGAGAATTTTGCTCGGATCTCTGCACCTCTCACTGCTTTAACCCGTAAGGATACTAAGTTTATTTGGGATGATAAGTGCAAAGCTGCATTTAAGGAGTTAAAGGAAAAGCTTACCTCTACTCCTGTTCTTACTGTACCCAATGGAAGTGAAGGGTTGACGGTTTATACTGATGCGAGTCACGAAGGTTTAGAGCCATGCTTATGTAGAATGGAAAGGTCATTGCTTACGCCAGTTGTCAGCTAAAGAATCATGAGACGAATTATGCAGCTCATGATTTAGAATTGCTTGCCGTAGTGTTTACTTTGAAATTATGGAGGCATCATCTTCTGGGAACCAAGTTTGAATTATTTACGGACCATCAATCTCTTAAGTATATATTTTCCCAGAAAGATTTGAATCAAAGACAGGTCAGGTGGCTCAAGTTTCTTGTAGCCTATGATTTAGACATTAATTATACACCTGGTAAAGCCAATGTAGTCGCTGATGCTTTGAGTCGAAAGAAAGCAGTGTTGTATTAGATTGTGCTTACTTCTTCTCTATTGGATAATATAGCGGCCAAACAAGATGAAGACCAAATGCTTAAGATTATGAAGGATAATGTTTACAGAAGACAAAGCAGTGATCATGAAATTATGGATGCTCAAGTTGACGAGAAAGGAATTCTACAGATCAGGAATAGAATATGTGTTCCAAATGTTGATGGTTTGAGGCAAGAAGTACTTCGGGAAAATCATCAGTCAAGATTATCTATTCATCCTGGTGCTTCAAAGATGTATCATAATATGAAGAGGCTGTATTGGTGGAGTGGTATGAAGCGAGATATTTCCTTATATGTAAGCAGATGTGCCACGTGCCAGCAAGTGAAGGCTGATCATCAGAAGATGGTTGGTTTATTGCAACCTCTTGAGATTCCTAATTGGAAGTGGATCAAGTTTCTATGGATTTTATTAATGGTTTGCATAAGGCGAGCATACGGGTAATTGTGGATCAATTGACTAAGACAGCTCATTTTATTCCAGTTAGAGCAAATCGTACAGCTTCAAGTTTAGCTTAGATGTATATGCGGGTGATTGTTAGACTTCATGGCGTTCCTACTAGCATTGTTTGTGACCGAGACCCCATATTCACCAACAACTTTTGGAAAGCATTTCAGGAAGCTTTAGGAACTCGGTTGAATCTTAGCACTGCATATCACCCTCAAACTGATGGCCAAACGGAGAGAGTGAGTCATATTTTAGAAGATCTCCTTCGTCCATGTATTCTTGACTATGGAGGATCTTGGGAAGAACATCTCCATCTCGTTGAATTCACCTATAATAATAGTTATCAGGTAACCCTTTGATTTGTTTTTTGTTCTATAAGTATCTATCTTTAAAAAAAATCCTATCTTTTGAATTCTGAATTCTTGAATTTAGGCTAGTATCAAGACATCCCCTTTTGGTGCTTTGTACGGGAGACTGTGTAGATCTCCTTCGTGTTGGATTGAGTCGGGTGATCGTTTAGTTCTTGGACCAGATATGATTTTGGAAGCATCAGTGAAAGTCGAGGATATTAGAAACAAAATGAGAATTGCCCAAGATCGCCAGAAAAAGAATGCTGATAGGCGGAGGAGAAGTTTGCAGTTGGCGATCAACTTTTCCTTAGGATTTCTCCATTAAAGAATGTAGTTCGTTTTGGTTGGAAAGGAAAGCTTGCTCCTAGGTTTATTGGTCCTTTCCGTATATTGGAGAGAATGTGTCTGTTGGCTTATCGGGTTGAGCTGCGTGAGACACTTGCAGGGGTGCACAACGTGTTTCACGTATCCCATCTTCGCAAATATTTTCATGATCCTTCCTTGATTGTTCAGTCTACTACCTTGTAAAATTTGGATATTGAGCCCAATCTGACCGTCGAAAGAAAGCCACTTCGTATTATGGATATAGATATGAAGCAGTTGAGAAGAAATCAGTCAGTTTGGTCAAAGTGCAGTGGAGCGCTGATGATAGAGATTGCACTTAGGAGATGGAGGAGGGAATGCGTGCTTCGAATCCGGAATTATTCATTTCAAGTATCTTTTGATTTGAATTTATCCCATCTTCCTATTGTTTTCTGTTCCTTTATCTTGTTCCTTTTCGAGATGAAAAGTTTTGAGTGGGGGAGAGTGTAACAAACCGTTATTTTTAACAATTGAAATTCCCATCTAATTTTATTTTGAAAATATTCTATGGTTTTTCATGGTGAGAAATTGAAATTTGAAATACATCCAGTGAGACTTGGAAGCTGTAAAAATTTCGACGTAAAATTTGAATGTTTATCGATCGTGTAAATTTCAGTGCAAAGTGTGCATAACAGCTCAAATTTTAGCAATTTTAAATTTTTTTCGAAACTAGTTCGGAAAAACATGAAAAATAGTTTATTCGTTGTCATGAATCCGACAGCAAAATTCATTTCATGAAAATTGGACATTTTGACCTTTGGTTTCCTACCCGAATTTTCGTTTAAAGGGGTCCATAACGCGTTTTTGAAAGGAGCATCCTGACACTGCAAATTATATACCTTTGCGTCCGTTCTCGTCGAGCTGATTACCGTAGTATATTCATTTGTCGGTTTCGGTGTTCGGTTCGTGCTGAAATTGTGAAAATACTTGCACAGTTCATTTTTGAAACACAGTCGTTTGAGTTTAATGTGTCCCTATTCGGATCTTGTAGATCTTTCTAGTGATTTTGGGTCTGCAAAACTTGTCCTTTTATTTTTGTAAGAAACCCATTTATTTTATTTTTTTTCTTGCCAAAGTTTAGTTTGGATACCATTTTATCCCTCTTCATTCCAATCATGCACTACGTCTTAACCATTTTATTTTTATTTTCCAAATATTCAAAGCATCCGTTTTGTCCATTCTCAAATTTCATGCGTTTCCCAACTCAAAACATCTTCAAGTTGCATGCGTTTTGGTCCATTTCTCAACTCAATACATTACGTCTTCATGTCCATGCATGCTGTTCCATTAAATTGTTATTTTCAATACACGTCCTTGCTTTTGTTTTTTTTAATAATATTTGACCGGTGCATAAGTTGAATTATTCTTCCACGGTTATCCCAATTAATCTGTTTCCTCTAACTCACGCATCCTTTTTATCTGCCACATTTTTATTTTCGATGCATAATTTTGAACTCTTCATAAATTACAATCCCTTTTCATTCTCTCCCTCAAAACAGTTTCTCTTCGCAACTCGGATCCACCCTTCAGATCAGGTAAACTTTACTCTTCTCATTTTTTTTCCTTTTCTTTTGTGTTGCCTGTAAAACCATGAACCAAGTTTACCCCAATCCAACGCCGAGCCTGAGCCTGACGAACCCTCTTATCCTTCTTGTTAAAACCGCACTGCTTTTATACATATATAAAAAAATACTAAAGTCCGCAGCAGCCGTGATGTACTGAACTCCACACCTACGTTGGTCTGGACTAGATTCATATAGCCGAGCCTCTATTTCTGGCTTTTCCTTTAGTGCAAAACCTGAATCGGTTTTGTTTGGAGTATATAAGTATATTTTGTGTAAACTTAGTGATGAAGCTATTTGAGTGTAGGTTATACACTATAGGAAATGATGGAAAATTACATTTTGTTTGTGTCGAACATTGAGGCTTTTATTTTAATAAGAAGTTTTACAGAGTTGAGTTAATCATGTTTGTTTTAGTCACTTAAATTGTTAGATAGCTTAAACTGATTGTTCATTTTTTTCATTTTCAAAGATATATTTGTATGTTATAATATATGTTGTGGGAATGGAAATAATGGGTTTCTATTTGGTTTAAGTGCCTGGGCATATGCAGAGAAAGTGAGGATAAAAACATGTATGCGTGTGAACTTTTAGAAGATTGAAACAATGTGTGTACCATGCGTTCTTGGTAAGCTTCTTGATAAGGACCTGAATAGATATAGGATATACATGAAGTTAATGAAAAAAAGTTGAATTCTAACTTCGCTACATTTTTTCGTATGTTGACCGTAACTTGTTTGTCCAGTTCAGTGAAGTTTCGATGTCATTCTTTTTCAGCGTCTATCGGTTATTGTCTCTATTTCTGCGCCACTGAAGGTGAGTTCAACTCACATCTGACTAATAATTTTCATGGAAGTGAAATAACTGTATTTGAAATGTTATTGGAATGTTAGCACTGTATATGCAAACATGACACACCGACATACACATGCCTTGTACTAATATTATGTTTGACTTGATGGTTGATATTGTTTCTGTGTTAATTTGATTACTGAAATTCACACTACAAGTTCTCTGTAGCTTAGAAAATAATTGTGGGTCGAAATGGTATATACCCGAATCACTGTATAGGTTTAGGGAACAAATTGAAACGATTTGGGATGCGGGTTGAAATGATACACACCCGGTTTTTGAAACTTGACGGATTGAAATGATATACATTCGTACTACTTGACCTGGGTAGAAAATTATTATATGGACACCGCTGGTCTATTTTTGAAATTTTCTAAAAATTGTAAAATATTTTAACTTAAATTTATTTTGGAGTACGATTTCATTATGCTTTAGGTTATATTTTTACGAAGTTATCAAGACAGTTTTATTCAAATCTAGAGTTTTGCCTTAAAGCAATTTATTTATTTTTCAAGGTATTTTAAAGTAATAAGATTTTAGGTAATGTCACAAATATTTTATTTTAACTTAGTATACATATGTTTCTAAATTTATTTTAAATATAAGATTTCCTATTAACGATTTTATAAAGTGATTTATAAATAATGACCGTGGTGTGAAAAATGTAAACAATTGGTTGTTAAAGAGATGGGGATCGACTATTGTCATACTCTCTGCCACTACCGAAAACCACTTTAACAACTTTGTACGCTGTGGAGTTCCATTAAGAAGTAGAATGGTTTGGAGGCGATTATGGATTAAAGAAAGAGAACGATGATAGATTGCCTTGACCTTTGGGTCATAATTAAAATGACTAAAACAGGTGCTATACCATGATTAAATGAGGTCGCACCTCCTACCGGACATACTTCTTCGAACCCATATCTATTACTTTGTGAATTTATTGGTGCATACCTTTGATTTGGAGTGTGTTCCGAGGTGGGCAGTAGTCGCGGCTATGCGTTACCACCGGTCACGGGAATACGTCGTTAGAATCCTACCGTAGGTATTCCTCGTGTGCCTTGTCATATTATCCTGATCGAGCATACTACGATTTGATTTGTATCATACCTATGGAGTGCCCTCTGATAGCACTACATACTGTGGACTTTACGGTATCTGTATGGACTACGATATTATAAACGGTGTAAGGGTAACAATGGTAATCCCGCTTACACTATTTTGATATTTTTACTTTACTGGATAGACACTATTATAATAGTGCATTATATTATATGATATTTAGTTTAACGGATCTTTAGAGAAAGAATCCCAAACATTCTTTAAGTTACTTTTGTATTCCTGTGACATTTCACTTGAGTTAATTTACTTTCGTGAGAATATTAGTCCTGATCCGAGTGGTTTGTTTTGCATGATGCTCCGGTCGGCTTGCGTACCACAGCCTTTGGAGATCTTTTTGGAGCTTTAGCCATTTATATGTTAATTCTTCGATTCTATCTATGATAGTCAGTTGTTGTTTTAGTTTATCTTTTAGCAGACATTTTATGTATTTGAGATTTCCATTGTACTGGTTCTAGTGACTTGATACTGTTTATTTTATTTTGGAGACTATGTGTTTAAAGTAGCTTCATGAACTACTATGTTTTATTTTATTTCCGCTGCGAGTTATTCTTCTTTTTTCTGTGTTTGTGATTCTGTGATATGATTTGTATTTACACCAATTTTATTTAATAATCTATTGTTTTGAACCATTCAAGTCTGACATGTGTGGATTATTGTCGATTTGAATAGTACAAAATAGTGGGTTGTTACACATCTTTTGATATATTGCTAATGGGGATGTGAGACATGTCCATAATTTTTACCAATTTTATTTGTGACCATTTTGCCCTAGTTAGTCTTGTACAAGGGATAACTTTTGACTCAGGTTGAATCAGAGGGTAAGACCTGTGCCATTGGAAAGGAATTGATCTTTGCCTTTCCATAGAGTGGTTATATTAAAGATTTGGCTCAATGGTTTGGGGGGAATCGCTATTTTAAGGTTTTTTAGTTCACTGTTCAGGTTTGGATAGGCACAATGGGCTGATTTGGGAAGGCCCATTAGTGGGTTATTGTAAGGGTATAAATAGGGGGTAAGGGATATGGGAAATGGTTTTAGTTTTTCATTCTCTCATTTGGTGCCTTGCGCTCCTCCTTTCAATAACACCTTTCCAACATTAAAAATCAAAATCCAAGAAGGGAATCATAGATCTATACCATTTGAGGCTAAATTTACATCAGTTGAGGCAAGATTTCATTGGATCAAGGTATTTGGTGTGAGGTGCTTACTGTCTGGATTCTTATTTCATCAATTTCAGCTTGTTTTGGTAAATCGGTGAGTGGTTTACATCTCTCACATGAATGCAATGAAGTATATGAGTGTTTGTGCATGTTTCTCATCAAATTCAAGTGTTTTTCCATAGATCTAGCCATATAAATGTTCATTTTCATAGAGATCTCCCTATAATTCGATCTAGCAAGCTTAGATATGTCATTTCTATAACATTTCATATGAATGTGCAAGTTAGATCTTTAGTTTTTCCCATATGTACATTTATTGTGATTTTGGTGAATTTTACATGTTTGTTGATGAAATTGTCATATTGGTGTTATTGTTGATTTCATATCATGCTTGTGATCATAGAGGATGAGTTGGTTTCGTCGAACAAATCATTTTGGCGAAGTTTTGGTCGAAATTGGAGTTGCATTGGAGAATGTAGGTTTTGGGTCGAATATGGAGGATCATACATGTTGGATCGAACATGGAGGGTCGATCGAACGTTCAAATGCATGGCTTGGAGAACAAATCATGGTTAAGGTCAGTCGAGCTAAAGGGTCGGTCGAGCTGAGGGGTCGGTCGAGCTGAGGGGTCGGTCGAGCTGAAGGGTCGGTCGAGCTGAAGGGTCGGTCGAGCTGAAGGGTTGGTCGAGCTGACGGCCCGGTCGGTCATTCATGGTGGGTCGAGTAGGTGATTGTTTGAACAAGTTGGGTCGAACAGGTTGGGTCGGTTGGGTTGGTTGAGCGGAGTGGTCTGGTCGGTTATGTTGGGTTGAGAAGAGCCTGGGTCGGTTGCACATGATTGGGGCCGGTCGTACCAAGGGGGTCTGTCGCACAGGGTCATTTTCTGAAAAATTACGTTTTTCGGGTACGACTCGGGTTGGAAGAAAAAGCTTGAAACAAATGTTTTTTCGAGGGCAACCTCCCCCCCCCCCCCCCGAACCCTACTCAAGCCACATCGTAGTGGTGTAACTTGGCTCGGTGATGGTGTGACTTCGAAGTAAATTCAAGTTCGAAGGTTCAAAATGTTGAAAGGAGTTCGTTGATCAGTGTAGAGCAGCGAATGAGGTGACAATTCAAAAGTCGTGAGTTGTTGGATAATGACTGCTCGAGAAGGTTGCTTGGGCTATGTAAAGTCATCAAGTTGGATGACTAGAGATGAGAAGGCTAAGAGACTATCGTTATCGTAAGTTCTACCAGGCTCAAAGCAGGGGTACGATGGGGGCACCCAAAAGACCGGTTGTTGGTCGAGTACCCTGTGTATCGTTGAAAGGCCTAGTTGTCAAGGTTGGACATGCATACGTATCATTGAAAGGCGTATGGAGTTTATGCTAGAACTAGGGTTACCATTACCCCTTGACATATAGCAAGGTTGGACGTCATACGATTAACGATGGTTTCAAAGCGGGATTGGCGGTGATAGCCAGAGCCAGTTATGGATGATTGGTTGTTCTGTTTGTATCGTCTCATGTAGGTTGTCCAACGTCGAAGGAGGTGTTCCTTGGGTGCTTGTCTGATATTGTTTTAGGCCTCTGGGGCTTGTTCTTGAGGGATGCTGAATTTGTTTTGGATGGTTTACATGATATATATATATATACATATATAAATATAAATATAATCTGGATGTTACGAGTTCTTTACCATGATTGAATGAGTGTTCTATTTTTCATGTGTGTATGGTTGAAATGTTATTGTAAAGGCTATCACTGTCCGATGTAGGGAAGATAGGGTTGAGTTCTTTTCTGGTGTTGTGGGTAGATTAGTATGCTTATCTATCCATTCTCTTATACTTTATTGTTGAAATTTGTTAGCTGCTTTATCGCTTGCTAAGACTATTGTCTGACTCAAGGTTTTATGTCTCCTCTTATTACCTTGGGCTATTCATCTGGTTGTGGATGGGCATACAAAGTAGCAGGTTACAGGTGATTAGTGAGGACGATGCTGCTGTGCGGAGGTGACCAGGAGGCTGGCCTACTAGTTTTATTATTATCATCTAGATTTTCCTCTGTTTGAGTACTCTATGAGGGTTGTAGTGAGGTCTTATGTACAAACTTTGGTACCAGTTGGATAACCTTTCAAAAGTTTGCTATATGATGCTTCATTACTATTACCTATTATATATGTTTTATTATATTTTATCCTTGCGTTGTGAGTTCTACGACAGGTTCCGATGTTGTTTACCTATTCTGACGATCGTCCATAGCTGTATAGAACACCTTTTTAACGCATTATTCCTCCTATATAGTGCAGGGGTTATGGGTGGTCGCCACAATTCCGTACCCAATGAAACTTGTTTCGTCTAAATCCAAGTCCATTTTCCCAAATGGCGCTATTTTGAGTTCAAATGGTTGATTTATTTTTATTTAATTTACGTACGCTCACAAAATAACTCCAATTGACACGACAGTTGAAATCTAGCAATTAATTGGTCATTACAGATTTAACAAAATTTGTTTCATTGAAATCAGAGGTCGTTTGAATAATGGTCATTTTTGAAGGTCCAAATTAAATTAAAACAAACCAATTTTAAAACACCTCAATATAATGATCATAAAATGTTATTATCGAACATATTCAAGCAGAATTTCATATAGCCCCAAAATAATTTACTTCAGGTTGAATTTCAAGTTAAGTTGTTGTCCAATATATTAAAAACATTTTAATTTATATAATAAATCATTATGGTTTATAAATAATTCCATAACAACCATTTGAAAATTTGAGTTGGACATAACACAGAATTTACAACATGAAATCCTGATTTTTCTCTTTCAATAGAATATTATTATCAAATAGATTTGATCATAACGATTCTTGTTTCTAAGAATTCCGACTTATATGATCATGTGCATTCATTTAAAGTTCAAAACGTAACATTACAAACTATAGCGACCCTGTGGCACTTTTATAATAAAATTTTAAGTTATACATTCAAACCTCGTTTAACAAACTAGTTCGTTATTATAATTCAATCCAAAATCAGTTGAATATTTCTATATTGTCTAATTCAAAGTGTACTGCAAATTCAACTAGTTCGAACTATTTTGGAATTAAATTATTATTTTATTATTTATATTAAATTAATATTCAAAATTAATAACTTTGAGTTATTTAAATTCTAAAACAACATTTAAAACCATTTTTAAATGTTCAATTAGACGGTTAAAAATCCGGGTCATTAGAAAATCAATCTCTAAAGATTATAAATTTGATTATTTTGCAGTTTTGTTCCAAATCTATAAATTTGTTGTAAAGTAAGATTTTGGTAATTTCCTATTTTGATTTGGATCTATCTATATTTTGATTTGTGTAATGATGCTTGTTTAGTTTCTATAAAGCGGCCTATTTTTCCTTTTTATGTAAAGAGATGATGTTTGAAATTATAAGACACACGCATAAACAAAAAGGAATAGAGGCATAAATTATGTGTTTATCGATGTAGTTTACACTGTCTCTTTCAAATAATAGGAATATATGCATAGATTATGCATTTTTTATATAGTTTAAATTGATTATTTCAAATAAAAGATTGCCTATTTATTGTAGTTTCAAATATGCCAATATATCTCTTTTTGGTATTGTACTAATTCAAAGAAATTATATGTAGCGATCTAAGATTTTTGAAAATCAAAGTTGAATTTAGTATGAATTTTAAATAAAGTTTAAATGGTTTAAATTATTGTTGATCAAATTTTAAGGAAATAATAATATTTTAACAGACTGAAAGTTTAATTTTATTGTGAAATTAGTTATAACAATTTTGTTTGGAGAAAATGTTTCGTCATTAATAGAATTTTCAAAATTTAGTTGTAGTTCAGTCGCGAAAGGCGATTATGATTTGAAATTAAATTATAATTAAACATTCATTTTAAAATTTTGTTTAGTTTAAGTTCGCATGCTCTTAAAATATTTTATAGAATTTTATTGTAATTTTTATTTTATAAACTAAGCATATATTTTTTTAACGTATTTTGGGGTAACTGGGTCCCTTTTGACACTTCCCAAAATCAATCAACCAGTCTGTTTTATTACTATTCTGGGATCGTAACACATTATTATACATGATTATATTGTTAGTTCGGTGTTGATGGTTATCGATAATTAAAAATAAAAGAAATCGAAAAGGAAAATTTTGATGTGCAAATTTCAAACAAAAAGGAGAACAGGTGAACACAACAATATGGAACCCAAGCAAAAACGGATATACTCCACGGGCCATTTTGATGCATGCGTAATTTATTTTAAGAAAAAAAAGGGTACAACCTAAACGTGGCAAGCAAATAAGGTATAGGCGAGACAAGTGGAATCATTGTTTACACGTGTTCTCTCCATTATTAAAGCTTCTCCTTTACACTATTCTTCCTTCTGCACTTATCTTGCTCCCTAACTCTTCCTGTAAGTTTGGCCATACATTCAAGACAAAAAAGCAAATGGTGAAGCCTGCGTATGCTCGTCTCCCCACACACAACTCACCTTCCACCATAATATCCATTTCATTCACCGCCTCTTCCCTTTTACTATGGTTCCATATACCCACCGAAGCCCCCTTCCACTTGCATGCATTTATCCCTCCGCCTTCACCTCCTGCATCAGCCACCACCGGCGCACAGTCCAGTCAACAACCACCAGACCCCTCCGCATACATCCAGTCCCACCGTGTCATTCCCTTACCATTTCATCAACTTCTGCCTCGCATGCAAAGAGTAGCTTCCCACGTCCGTTGATCTGCACTTTTTCTCCGTGACACTCACTGACGTCTGACTGCAACCCAGGTCCGCCGACCCTTCGCCGAAACCCCACTTAGCTCTCTCTTCATCAAGTGAAAAAAGAAAAACACAAACAAAACGATAAGCCTAGTTGCTGAGCATGCAGTCCCATCGTGGCGCCATTCTTTTATTGCATGCGTACAGTTTTTCCTGTGCAGAGAAAAAGTTTAATAAAAAAATGAAAATTTGTCAGCATCTATTTGAAAAGGGACGTGCTGAAGCCTGAGAGAGAAAGTAAGAGAGGGAAGCAAGGAGAGGGAGGGACGCAGACAATGGAACGCATTTATAAACAAATACGAACGCAGAAGGGCTATAATGGAAAGCAACTAGGGTGAGAACTTCTAAATTTATTTTAAAATTTATTAGTATGATAAATCTTGGATTATATGGTTGTGCTGGTGGACGTGATACCATGTGTGGATATCTAGCGGTAATTGGTTGCATATATGTTAAACTATATTCATCGAAATAATGCATTGTGTGAATGGATGCCAATCGTCAATTAAACTACATATGGATACGCGTTATTTTATAACGCGAGATTATTGATTGCATGAATATAGATATGGTAATTTGTAGATAATATGGCTATTGTGGTGACCATTGCCAATATTAAATGTCCGTTGGAGCGCGTTAGTGTATAACGCGTGTTTGCAAATTATTGTTCTGTTCGAATAAGAAAAGAATGCATGAAATAACCGTTGAATGTGTATATGTAGCGATTTCGGTGAAAGTTTAGTAATTCCTTAAAATTAACATAAGGCGATTTACGATTAAAGGACATTCGAATGATTATGGAATATGTCATCGATTTAATAATGTTATTAAGTCAACAATGTTATTATCATCCTTTGATTAGATACTATTATGTAAATAGGTAACAATTGATTATATAAATAAACTTCAAAGTAACATTTTGTTTAATGATATTGAATTTCATTATATGGTGTTATAAAAATGGCTTATTATCTTAGTTATGTTAAATGAGATAATGGTTAGAGTAGTACTTAGAAAAATGGTATTTTGATAATAATTCAAATAATTTGATTTTTGAAAACAAATTAGTATGTTATTATCAGTGTAAACAAATTTTCTAGTGCAATAATAAAGAATTTTCGATTTCGAACTTTGCTACAACAATAATTGATGAATGATTGAAAAATAGGCAAACTCAAAATTTCCGATTTTAAAATCTAATATGACAATAAATGACAATTTGGAATAATATTAGAAAATTTGTTGCGAAAGATATTGGAATTTGAATTATTTGGTTATGAAATTTGATGCAAGTCTAGAGAAATATTTATAATAATATATTATAAATTGCTATGAGTACTGACTTGGATTTAAAGTTTAAATATAGCTTAAGTTTCGATTCCATTACTAGTTTTGAAATTGGAGTGAATATCAAATATTGTGAAGCGCTAAATATAATGTACAATTTGGTTAAACTGGGTTAGATGAAAACGATCTTCGGATATTTGATATAATTTCCGTGGATGATGACTAATGCTATTTGTGGAATTAAACTGTGGGAATATCGTAATTCCGCTTATAGTATCTGTTTAATATAGAAACATATATTGGATATAAGAAGTTCGATTTCTAACTAATCATATATGTATATATATCTAATGTAAATCGGTTAGAATAACTTGAAAGATATGATAATGTCATTGAATTATTTGAATACGATTAGGTCAATTATGAAAGTTAATATGTGAAGCGACCCGAACTTCCCCGGTCTCCGAAGAGATGAGAAAGAACGAAGTACTGTGAGGACAAGACAAATCAGAACGCAGACGGAAGAACATTTCATTGTATATTACAACAATTCCATCAGATACAAGAATATACAGAGTATAAATGAATAAATTATATTCGATAAATATCAGAGATTAACAATAAATTACATAGCAGCGGAAAATAATACAAAGCACAACTGAAGGTGATATACAGATACAGAGCTTTCCGGATATCATTCCAGCTGCAAACCAGGATCCTGTGAATATAAATCTGCAAAACCAAAACTACTAGCTGCCCGTGCGGAAAATAGGGGCACCCAGAGTTTAGGTTAAAACAATAAACTCCAGGTCAGTCATGTGACTGGTGTGAGAACTAAAACAGTTATTTAAAGCTTGACTTTAAAAGAGAGTAATTCAAGGGACCACGCCGTATAACACGGAACGGGTTTCCTCCCAAGAATAGCAGTGCATATCAATAAACAACGCAATGCTTTTTCGAAAAATGAAGCTATTATAAGACCCAGGTCCCATCACACAATGCAACGCAAGCCGGAGGATAGGGTTTTCCCTTATAATAGCCAAACATGCTTGGTACGTTTAAAACAAATCATTTGATACTATAATAAGTGTATAGTGTCAAAACAGTTTCAATCATAAATATAAATCATAGACGACATGGGTACCATATATCATGTCGCCATACTAGTTCTACAATTAAAACCGCAATATCACGTATTGGAAATTGGATTCCCGTCATGAGTCGAGGCAAGGGGCAAGCTCCTCTCCGCGTTCGAGACACTCTAGCAAATGTCTCAGGACTACACACTCTGGGCAATCCTGGATGCTTCAGGGCCGGTCCTCACTTACGTTAGAGGATTATTTATTCCTGAACACACGTTTCCCGGTCCTTACAGACTTATAATCGAGGCGCCTCGCATTCCAACAACCACATAGGTGAAAAGTATATAAATGTCAGGGCTGGTAAGTCACTGACACCACCAAAGCTAGAAAGAAATGCCGTGCTCTCCCTGCAGTCCCTATCCCGTTTTTGACTCATACCGAGGTGTGAGGCTCGCGAATTCACGTTATACACAAAGCTGCCACGTAGGCCGTGCTTTGATCATCAGCCACAAGACTCTGATTTTCAACAAAAGCCTTGATCATTGCATCTTAGCGTGCCACACAGGCAATTCATGCCATGCAACTGATGTCCATCGATATACAACCTCTGAGCTCGTACGTCTCAGAGAAGGGCGTTAAGCAAAAGAATAAATTCTCCGCCGCCAAATAGATGTATATTTAATAGAAATCAATCAACATAGAATAAAATCTAATGTCAGACACACAATCCATTACAAGTCCGTTCTGGGTCTGAACGAAACCGGAGGCACTTTCCTCGCATATCCATCCATCTCCAGGTACGTCTGGACGACAACCAACTGATTCCCTCATCTTGGGTGTACAGCCCAATCAAGATCATCAGTAATCCCCCAAACGATGTGAAGACTTTCGGTCTTCAACCACCGTCTTCATCTTCGACTTATCGTCGAATCGGTTATTCAGAATGGGTATAAACCCGGCCTTTCCGAACAACCCGCGTATATTAAAACGAATGTTACACAAACACAACATACGCCTCATTCCAATTCATATTCTCAGGGAAAGGTTCCCATTAATTTTATCCAAGATAAATTCTTTAAAATTTATCCTTTAATCTTCCTTTGGATGTCATTTCAAACCAAATTATGGTTTTCCAAACTAGTCGGGATTAGCGAACCACACCGAAGTAATTATTTATTTTATTTCCCAGTCCCAACCTATTCATCCCATGAAGCAAAACTGGTAATACTCCATATCTAATACCACGGTATTATCGGTAAAATTAATTACCATTTCACGTTCAAATCTAATTAAAGATTTAACTATCGCTTTGGAGCAAAACTGGTAATACTCCATTCTCGCTCATTTCCTAAATTTGATAATTTAAATTATCAATTCACGTTTCAATATAATTGCGGATTCATTAAAAACTCCTTTTACTGGGTTAAAGAACAAATGTCATTTAAAACACAGTTCACGACAAACCCAAATCACATTCTACTAATTTATCGGGTTAAAGAACTAGTGTTATTTAAAACACCGTTCACAATAAACCCACAAATCAATTCTATTTAAAATCCATTTTTTTATTTAAAAAAAATAAATGGGTTTTAATCTTAGTTCAAAACAAGTTCATTTCGATAAAAATCTATATTTATCTCTTCAAATATGGAGTTTTCACCCCAATTTTTCCCAAATCATTTCTTATGATTTTACACAAATTATTACTATTTTTAATAATTTTATCAAGGCACGTACAGTCGATTTCCATCAACGGCCATCGAACTGCACTTACAGCGACCTTTTCCGAATTTGATTTGAACATAACTCCAAATCCAACCGTTAGATTTCAAATTTCTAATATTCGTTAGAAAGCTCTTTTCGATACGAACCCAACGGCTCGGGTTTTAGGAGAATCCGACGGTCGGATCTCCCGTAATGTCCGTTTGAAATAAATGGTCAAAATTCGCGAATTGCCGCGGCGCGTTCTATTCAGGCCATTATATTATATATATATAATATATATTTCATCGATTCCTATTTAAAACGAAGTTTTATAAATCGTTTTAAATTCGTTTCAAAAACATTTTCAACTTCCATTTCAAATTCAAATCAAAATTGAATTTTTCCTTATAAATTCGTTTTAAAGTTCATTTCTATTCAATTCAAATTTCAATTCAATTTGAATTCATTGCAATTCGTTTCCAATTCGAATTCGTTTTCAATTCAATTTGAATTCGTTTTCAATTCAATTCGAATTGGTTTTATATTCAGTTCAATTCAAATTCGTTATCTATTCAATTCAATTCGAATTCGTTATCTATTCAATTCAATTCGAATTCGTTATTTATTTAATTCGAATTCAATTTGTTATTTATTCAATTCAAATCAAATTCGTTTTCTATTCTATTCAAATTCAATTGATTTTCTATTCTATTCAAATTCAATTGATTTTCTATTCTATTCAAATTCAATTGGTTTTCTATTCGATTCAAATCAAATTGGTTTTCTATTCGATTCAATTCAAATTGGTTTTCTATTTGATTCAATTCAAATTGGTTTTCTATTCGATTCAATTCAAATTGGTTTTCTATTCGATTCAATTCAAATTGGTTTTCTACTCTATTCAATTCAAATTGGTTTTCTATTCGATTCAATTCAAATTGGTTTTCTATTCGATTCAATTCAAATTGGTTTTCTATTCGATTCAATTCAAATTGGTTTTCTATTCGATTCAATTCAAATTGGTTTTCTATTCGATTCCGAAATCACTTTTCAATATTCATTTTAAAATGAATAAAATCGTTATAAATATCGTTCACGTCAAAATGGCGTCAATCTAATCAACACGGCTTTATATATTTCTATTTTCAAATATTCTATTTCAAATATTTCCTTTTCAAACATTTCTATTTCAAATATTTCGTTTTCAAACATTTCTATTTCAAATATTTCCTTTTCAAATATTTCTACTTCAAATATTTCGTTTTCAAATATTTCTACTTCAGATATTTCTATTCAAATATTTCTACTTCAAATATTTCGTTTTTAAATATTTCTACTTCAAATATTTCTATTCAAATATTTCTACTTCAACTATTTCTATTCAAATATTTCTACTTCAAATATTTCTATTTCAAATATTTCGTTTTCAAATATTTCGTTCAACACATGACTAATATCAACGGATGAGTGCTGTCAACACATGAACCTTTATTTTATATTGATAAAGATGTAAATTTTATTATTAAAATATTTCGTTCAACACATGACTAATCTCAACGGATGAGTACTGTCAACACATGAACCTTTATTTTATATTGATAAAGATGTAAATTTTATTATTAAAATATTTCGTTCAACACATGACTAATCTCAACGGATGAGTACGGTCAACACATGAACCTTTATTTTATATTATTCTTTATTTTCTAAATTGGAATGAGGCCCAATCAATCACCATATAATGTTAATTATATGGATTTTCATACATCACACGTATATAATAGCATTGAAAAATAATCAACCATCAACCAAAGTGCACTACACTGTATAAGCATCAAATATAGATATCTAACGCTTATAACAGCCTGTCAATCAATCGATCGAGATATTTAATCAATCAGGATGAGTGAACTTCAAATTTCATCCCAACACCCGTGTGGGGTTTCAAATCAACAAACACAGATTTTATTTGTGCAGTTGGGCGATGTGTAAAATTTATCGTCCCAATCAATGTCCTTCAAATAGGTGTACATAAACAAACCGTCCGGTTTGTAAATGAATATTTATTCATTCACATTCACGTTAAAAATTATATTTTTGACGATAAAACATTTTATTTTAACACATGAATTTTTATTCAGTTCATTTACAAAATAAAAATGATATTTTTATTTTTCTAACTTATTTTAGAAAATTTCGGCGGCATAACGGCACGATACTAGAAACGGGACGAGGCCTAGCCTTATCCCCGGTCTAGTGAAGGCCCACGCCATTCACACATCAATCCAATCCATTCCATTTCACCAAACAATTCAATTCAAGCCAAATAATCTAACCAACTACACAACCAAACAATTAAACAAACAAGCCATCCATGTCTGTGGATGACGGGTGTCGGGTGCTACTAAACACCGTCTGCATCCTAGTATATATATATATATATATATATATATATATAACTAGAAAATAAAATTGAAGAGTGAGAAGTTCTCACCGATAACTATCCAATACCACGACTCTTCGTTGATAGAAATCTTCATCGTTATCGCATTTTTGTCATCTTCGTTGCCCGTAGCCACTACATATATAAAAATCACATTTTTATTTGTTCACTTTCAATTTAAAAATCATATTTTTATAATCACTTCATATATTTAAAAATTGAATTTTTACTATGCTATTCAATATATAAAAATCCTATTTTTACGTCGCTATTCAATATATAAAATTCCTATTTTTACTTCGCTATTCAATATATAAAATTCCTATTTTTACTTCGCTATTCAATATATAAAATTCTCGCCTTTTCAAATTTAAAGATTTCGCCTTTTCATTTATAAAGATTTCGCTTTTTCATTTATAACATTATAAAAATCACATTTTTATTTTTACTACACATATAAAGATGATATTTCTAATACTCCTATCATGTAAAAATTATATTTTTACATCTTCTACATAGTAAAGATCATATTTTTAATACTTTAAAAATATAAAAATCATATTTTTAATATCTATACTATATAAAGATCATATTTTTAATACTTTAAAAATATAAAAATCATATTTTTAATATCTATACATATATAAAAATTCTATTTTTATATAAAATAAAAACCCTAAAATTATGTATAAAAATCCCTAAAACTAATTAGATTAACCAATAAAATGATAAAAATAAAAAGGAGGGACTTACAGCGTTCGATAGAGGCAAAGGTGCTCGGGGTGGCGCTGGGTTGTACGGAGGGTGGCTCTGGGTTCTCGCGTGGAGGAGCATCAGATGGGGGTCGGTGAGGCAGCGCGGCGACCATCAGGGCGAGGGGGTGCGGTTCCGGTGGCCAACGGCCTGCAGCGGCGAATTACGGTGGTTTGGGGCTTGGGTTTCTCGATGGGGCTCGCTGTAATCGAGAGGAAGGAGGAGACGAGGGGAGGAAGTGGAGAGGAAGATCGAGTGAGGGAGAGGCGAACGGGGGGGGGGCTGCGCCACCGCGACGGCGGCGAGGGGGCGGTGCTCGATTCCGTCGAGTTCATTCGTTTTTTTTATAAATCGAATTGAACTGATAAAGGGGGGCCAGAGAGAAGGAATAGGGGGTAGGGTTTTATTTTTATTTTTAATTATTTTAATTTCAAAAAGTTGACTTTTACACACGACCTCTAAACGAGGCCCACCGCCTGTCGCCCATAGCGTTTTACCCCCATTCCGAACACAATGGGATATGTATCGTAAGCTGATTCGATCATTTTGATCAGTTTCCATTGAATTTACATTTAAATCATTACATTGAATTTGAATGCGCATTTCAATTTATCGGGGTCACATACTAACTAGAAAAATTCTCGAAAAATATTTTCAAGCTTCGCATTGACGATACAGTCCTAACAAAACTAGTTTCGTCGAATTCTAAGACTGTTGGAAAAATGGCCATTTTCCAGTCGATTAAAATCAACTGAAACTGGTCAAACGCGTTTTCCTTTGCCACGCTCACATATTGATTCGATAAATTATGAAAATTGGAATCTAACAATAATTTGACACTACGGATCCAACAAAAGTGGTTTCGTTGTAATCCGAGGTCGTTTGCAAAATGTCCATTTTTAAGGGCCTGAATTCCATAGCGACTATTCAGAATTTTCAACTGGACATATCTTTTGATTCCCGCTATGAAATTTCGATTTTTCGGATTCGTTGGAAAGATATTCTCAAATAGATCCTAATGTTTTTGGTTTCACGAAAATCCAAATTGTTTTGCACCCGGTACATTCAATTGAAGTTTGAAATTGAATTATCGAACTACCGCGCCATTTTCAATTCCTTTTGTAATTATATATAATTATTTATATTCTAACGACGACGTATATAAAATATACGTTCTAAATATATTCAAAAATAAATTCCTCCTCGATATTATTTAAAATAATCTATTTTAAATATTCAAACTTCGCCAAAATTGCCAAAATAAAAATTTTAAACTGGCTCAGAATTTCCGGGTTGTTACAATCTCCCCTGCTTAAAACTTTTCGTCCCCGAAAAGGAACAAAGTCTAAAGTGGTTTGATTAATCAACTCTATGTTCGATATGGCTTCCGTTCTCCAACTTTTCAGTTTCTGAGAATTTTCAAATTTTCAAAAATTTGGCTAACACCCTAAATTTTCGAAAAATTTCTCCATAACCTCCCCTGCACCGGGAGCCACAGGAAAATTCCGAAATTGCCATATAGGCCTTCTGATCTCAAAAAGAAAAAGAAAAAGCCAAGCGGCTTGCCAATAGGCTCATAAAATCATCATCACCCAAACAAAACAGTAAATTATGTAGTAAACATGTACCTATTTGTCGGGCAAACAAAATTTATTCTCTGCTCTAGCCTCCTTGCTATGACCTGTTCAATGTAAGTTCATGTATATGCAAGCAAATGCGACCAATTTTCAATATAATTCAATATTTGGTTTAATTAGGCATAATGGTTCAAAATTGTCAAACAAATAAACAAACAACACAAACATCAATCAATTGGTGGATTAACGTTTCAAATTCATAATTTTGATACATATACAAAAATCATGTTTTTGATGCCAATTCACAACAATGTGTTCTAGCTATATTAGTTTTGGTTCTCACACCAGTCTAGTGGAAATATATAGAAATCACACCTTCGTCACACGAACATAAATGCTGATGATGAGTACTCAACCATCAGAATCATCTTCGGGCCACTAGAGTGCGGTTCTATATCTATCCAGTATATTAAAACTTCGAATATACGTTCATGACGCGTATATGCAAAACCTTTATATACTAGATTGTCCAAATTCAAAATAAATAAATAATCAAATACGTAGAATTGATTTAAATTTTCAAAACAAAATTGTTTTCATTTGAAAAATGTACTCTTCACACTCGTTCTAGGATACTACTGATCCTATCTCTAACGAGTCATTCTAATTGGATATTACTAATCCAATATCTGATGAATTCTTTCATATGGTTCTAATGCGTCTTGTTCTTAAGCTCTATAAACCAAAGCTCTGATACCAAATGAAGCGACCCGAACTTCCCCGGTCTCCGAAGAGATGAGAAAGAACGAATAACTGTTAGGACAAGACAAATCAGAACGCAGACGGAAGAACATTTCATTGTATATTACAACAATTCCATCAGATAAAAGAATATACATAGTATAAATGAATAAATTATATTCGATAAATATCATAGATTAACAATAAATTACATAGCAGCGGAAAATAATACAAAGCACGACTAAAGGTGATATACAGATACAGAGCTTTCCGGATATCATTCCAGCTGCAAACCAGGATCCTGTGAATATAAATCTGCAAAACCAAAACTACTAGCTGCCCGTGCGGAAAATAGGGGCACCCAGAGTTTAGGTTAAAACAATAAACTCCAGGTCAGTCATGTGACTGGTGTGAGAACTAAAACAGTTATTTAAAGCTTGACTTTAAAAGAGAGTAATTCAAGGGACCACGTCGTATAACACGGAACGGGTTTCCTCCCAAGAATACCAGTGCATATCAATAAACAACGCAATGCTTTTTCGAAAAATGAAGCTATTATAAGACCCAGGTCCCATCACACAATGCAACGCAAGCCGGAGGATAGGGTTTTCCCTTATAATAGCCAAACATGCTTGGTACGTTTAAAACAAATCATTTGATACTATAATAACTGTATAGTGTCAAAATAGTTTCAATCATAAATATAAATCATAGACGGCATGGGTACCATATATCATGTCGCCATACTAGTTCTACAATTAAAACCGCAATATCACGTATTGGAAATTGGATTTCCGTCATGAGTCGAGGCAAGGGGCAAGCTCCTCTCCGCGTTCGAGACACTCTAGCAAATGTCTCAGGACTACACACTCTGGGCAATCCTGGATGCTTCAGGGACAATCCTCACTTACGTTAGAGGATTATTTATTCCTGAACACACGTTTCTCAGTCCTTACAGACCTATAATCGAGGCGCCTCGCATTCCAACAACCACATAGGTGAAAAGTATATAAATGTCAGGGCTGGTAAGTCACTGACACCACCAAAGCTAGAAAGAAATGCCGTGCTCTCCCTGCAGTCCCTATCCCGTTTTTGACTCATACCAAGGTGTGAGGCTCGCGAATTCACGTTATACACAAAGCTGCCACATAGGCCGTGCTTTGATCATCAACCACAAGACTCTGCTTTTCAACAAAAGCCTTGATCATTGCATCTTAGCGTGCCACATAGGCAATTCATGCCATGCGACTGATGTCCATCGATATACAACCTCTGAGCTCGTACGTCTCAGAGAAGGGCGTTAAGCAAAAGAATAAATTCTCCGCCGCCAAATAGATGTATATTTAATAGAAATCAATCAACATAGAATAAAATCTAATGTCAGACACACAATCCATTACAAGTCCGTTCTGGGTCTGAACGAAACCGGAGGCACTTTCCTCGCATATCCATCCATCTCCAAGTACGTCTGGACGACAACCAACTGATTCCCTCATCTTGGGTGTACAGCCCAATCAAGATCATCAGTAATCCCCCAAACGATGTGAAGACTTTCGGTCTTCAACCACCGTCTTCATCTTCGACTTATCGTCGAATCGGTTATTCAGAATGGGTATAAACCCGGCCTTTCCGAACAACCCGCGTATATTAAAACGAATGTTACACAAACACAACATACGCCTCATTCCAATTCATATTCTCAGGGAAAGGTTCCCATTAATTTTATCCAAGATAAATTCTTTAAAATTTATCCTTTAATCTTCCTTTGGATGTCATTTCAAACCAAATTATGGTTTTCCAAACTAGTCGGGATTAGCGAACCACACCGAAGTAATTATTTATTTTATTTCCCAGTCCCAACCTATTCATCCCATGAAGCAAAACTGGTAATACTCCATATCTAATACCACGGTATTATCGGTAAAATTAATTACCATTTCACGTTCAAATCTAATTAAAGATTTAACTATCGCTTTGGAGCAAAACTAGTAATACTCCATTCTCGCTCATTTCCTAAATTTGATAATTTAAATTATCAATTCACGTTTCAATATAATTGCGGATTCATTAAAAACTCCTTTTACTGGGTTAACGAACAAATGTCATTTAAAACACAGTTCACGACAAACCCAAATCACATTCTACTTATTTATCGGGTTAAAGAACTAGTGTTATTTAAAACACCGTTCACGATAAACCCACAAATCAATTCTATTTAAAATCCATTTTTTTATTTAAAAAAAAATAAATAGGTTTTAATCTTAGTTCAAAACAAGTTCATTTCGATAAAAATCTAATTTTATCTCTTCAAATATGGAGTTTTCACCCCAATTTTTCCCAAATCATTTCTTATGATTTTACACAAATTATTACTATTTTTAATAATTTTATCAAGGCCCGTACAGTCGATTTCCATCAACGGCCATCGAACTGCACTTACAGCGACCTTTTTCGAATTTGATTTGAACATAACTCCAAATCCAACAGTTAGATTTCAAATTTCTAATATTCGTTAGAAAGCTCTTTTCGATATGAACCCAACGGTTCGGGTTTTAGGAGAATCCGACGGCCAGATCTCCCGTAATGTCCGTTTGAAATAAATGGTCAAAATTCGCGAACTGCCGCGGCGCGGAGCGTTCTATTCAGGCCATTATGTTATATATATATATATAATATATATTTCGTCGATTCCTATTTAAAACGAAGTTTTATAAACCGTTTTAAATTCGTTTCAAAAACATTTTCAACTTCCATTTCAAATTCAAATCAAAATTGAATTTTTCCTTATAAATTCGTTTTAAAGTTCATTTCTATTCAATTCAAATTTCAATTCAATTTGAATTCATTACAATTCGTTTCCAATTCAATTCGAATTCGTTTTCAATTCAATTCGAATTCGTTTTCAATTCAATTCGAATTGGTTTTATATTCAATTCAATTCAAATTCGTTATCTATTCAATTCAATTCGAATTCGTTATCTATTCAATTCAATTCGAATTCGTTATTTATTTAATTCGAATTCAATTTGTTATTTATTCAATTCAAATCAAATTCGTTTTCTATTCTATTCAAATTCAATTGATTTTCTATTCTATTCAAATTCAATTGATTTTCTATTCTATTCAAATTCAATTGGTTTTCTATTCGATTCAAATCAAATTGGTTTTCTATTCGATTCAATTCAAATTGGTTTTCTATTCGATTCAATTCAAATTGGTTTTCTATTCGATTCAATTCAAATTGGTTTTCTATTCGATTCAATTCAAATTGGTTTTCTACTCTATTCAATTCAAATTGGTTTTCTATTCGATTCAATTCAAATTGGTTTTCTATTCGATTCAATTCAAATTGGTTTTCTATTCGATTCAATTCAAATTGGTTTTCTATTCGATTCCGAAATCACTTTTCAATATTCATTTTAAAATGAATAAAATCGATATAAATATCGTTCACGTCAAAATGGCGTCAATCTAATCAACACGGCTTCATATATTTCTATTTTCAAATATTCTATTTCAAATATTTCCTTTTCAAACATTTCTATTTCAAATATTTCGTTTTCAAACATTTCTATTTCAAATATTTCGTTTTCAAATATTTCTACTTCAAATATTTCGTTTTCAAATATTTCTACTTCAAATATTTCTATTCAAATATTTCTACTTCAAATATTTCGTTTTCAAATATTTCTACTTCAAATATTTCTATTCAAATATTTCTACTTCAAATATTTCTATTCAAATATTTCTACTTCAAATATTTCTATTTCAAATATTTCGTTTTCAAATATTTCGTTCAACACATGACTAATATCAACGGATGAGTACTGTCAACACATGAACCTTTATTTTATATTGATAGAGATGTAAATTTAATTATTGAAATATTTCGTTCAACACATGACTAATCTCAACGGATGAGTACTGTCAACACATGAACCTTTATTTTATATTGATAAAGATGTAAATTTTATTATTAAAATATTTCGTTCAACACATGACTAATCTCAACGGATGAGTACGGTCAACACATGAACCTTTATTTTATATTATTCTTTATTTTCTAAATTGGAATGAGGCCCAATCAATCACCATATAATGTTAATTATATGGATTTTCATACATCACACGTATATAATAGCATTGAAAAATAATCAACCATCAACCAAAGTGCATTACACTGTATAAGCATCAAATATAGATATCTAACGCTTATAACAGCCAATCAATCAATCTATCGACATATTTAATCAATCAGGACGAGTGAACTTCAAATTTCATCGCAACACCCGTGTGGGGTTTCAAATCAACAAACACAGATTTTATTTGTGCAGTTGGGCGATGTGTAAAATTTATCGTCCCAATCAATGTCCTTCAAATAGGTGTACATAAACAAACCGTCCGGTTTGTAAATGAATATTTATTCATTCACATTCACGTTAAAAATTATATTTTTAACGATAAAACATTTTATTTTAACACATGAATTTTTATTCAGTTCATTTACAAAATAAAAATGATATTTTTATTTTTCTAACTTATTTTAGAAAATTTCGGCGGCATAACGGCACGATACTAGAAACGGGACGAGGCCTAGCCTTATCCCCGGTCTAGTGAAGGCCCACGCCATTCACACATCAATCCAATCCATTCCATTTCACCAAACAATTCAATTCAAGCCAAATAATCTAACCAACTACACAACCGAACAATTAAACAAACAAGCCATCCATGGTCTGTGGATGACGGGTGTCGGGTGCTACTAAACACCGTCTGCATCCTAGTATATATATATATATAACTAGAAAAAAAAATTGAAGAGTGAGAAGTTCTCACCGATAACTATCCAATACCACGACTCTTCGTTGATAGAAATCTTCATCGTTATCGCATCTTTGTCATCTTCGTTGCCCGTAGCCACTACATATATAAAAATCACATTTTTATTTGTTCACTTTCAATTTAAAAATCATATTTTTATAATCACTTCATATATTTAAAAATCGAATTTTTACTATGCTATTCAATATATAAAAATCCTATTTTTACTTCGCTATTCAATATATAAAATTCCTATTTTTACTTCGCTATTCAATATATAAAATTCCTATTTTTACTTCGCTATTCAATATATAAAATTCTCGCCTTTTCAAATTTAAAGATTTCGCCTTTTCATTTATAAAGATTTCGCTTTTTCATTTATAACATTATAAAAATCACATTTTTATTTTTACTACACATATAAAGATGATATTTCTAATATTCCTATCATGTAAAAATTATATTTTTACATCTTCTACATAGTAAAGATCATATTTTTAATACTTTAAAAATATAAAAATCATATTTTTAATATCTATACTATATAAAGATCATATTTTTAATACTTTAAAAATATAAAAATCATATTTTTAATATCTATACATATATAAAAATTCTATTTTTATATAAAATAAAAACCCTAAAATTATGTATAAAAATCCCTAAAACTAATTAGATTAACCAATAAAATGATAAAAATAAAAAGGAGGGACTTACAGCGTTCGATAGAGGCAAAGGTGCTCGGGGTGGCGCTGGGTTGTACGGAGGGTGGCTCTGGGTTCTCGCGTGGAGGAGCATCAGATGGGGGGCGGTGAGGCAGCGCGGCGACCATCAGGGCGAGGGGGTGCGGTTCCGGTGGCCAACGGCCTGCAGCGGCGAATTACGGTGGTTTGGGGCTTGGGTTTCTCGATGGGGCTCGCTGTAATCGAGAGGAAGGAGGAGACGAGGGGAGGAAGTGGAGAGGAAGATCGAGTGAGGGAGAGGCGAACGGGGGGGGGGGGGGGGCTGCGCCACCGCGACGGCGGCGAGGGGGCGGTGCTCGATTCCGTCGAGTTCATTCGTTTTTTTTCTAAATCGAATTGAATTGATAAAGGGGGGCCAGAGAGAAGGAATATGGGGTAGGGTTTTATTTTTATTTTTAATTATTTTAATTTCAAAAAGTTGACTTTTACATACGACCTCTAAACGAGGCCCACCGCCTGTCGCCCATAGCGTTTTACCCTCATTCCGAACACAATGGGATATGTATCGTAAGCTGATTCGATCATTTTGACCAGTTTCCGCTGAATTTACATTTAAATCATTATATTGAATTTGAACGCGCATTTCAATTTACCGGGGTCACATACTAACTAGAAAATTTCTCGAAAAATATTTTCTAGCTTCGCATTGACGATACGGTCCTAACAAAACTAGTTTCGTCGAATTCGGAGACCATTGGAAAAATGGTCATTTTCCAGTCGATTAAAATCAACTGAAACTGGTCAAACGCGTTTTCCTTTGCCACGCTCACATATTGATTCGAAAAATTATGAAAATTGGAATCTAACAATAATTTGACACTACAGATCTAACAAAAGTGGGTTCGTCGAAATCCGAGGTCGTTTGCAAAATGTCCATTTTTAAGGGCCTGAATTCCATAGCAACTATTCAGAATTTTCAACTGGACATATCTTTTGATTCCCGCTATGAAATTTCGATTTTTCGGATTCGTTGGAAAGATATTCTCAAATAGATCCTAATGTTTCTGGTTTCACTAAAATCCGGATTGTTTTGCACCCGGTACATTCAATTGAAGTTTGAAATCGAATTATCGAACTACAACGCCATTTTCAATTCCTTTTGTAATTATATATAATTATTTATATTCTAATGACGACGTATATAAAATATACGTTCTAAATATATTCAAAAATAAATTCCTCCTCGATATTATTTAAAATAATCTATTTTAAATATTCAAACTTCGCCAAAATTGCCAAAATAAAAATTTTAAACTGGCTCAGAATTTCCGGGTTGTTACAATATGGGTCTAAGTGGATGAAAGAGAAAAGTGGAATGTATTCGAATCGGTTTGATTAACTCAAGATTCTTTTGAATTAGTTATACTCTTCGAGTATGAATATGAATGCAAAACATCGGCATGGGAAGGAAACAATTCCAGTTTAAAAGCATTTTGTACATTTATATGAGTTTCAACTATTTAACACGGTATGTTAATTTCAAAGATATTTAAATAAACTTATTGATTAAAGGATAGGTATATGGTTTAAATAATCTATCTGTATACTTCTTCCAAATTTAACATTGTAAGTAATTTCTTCAACCATGTCTATTTTATAAACTTTTAAATATCTATATATATATATATATTAATTTAATTTATATCACATGTGTTATTTTCAAATATTTTATTTAATTAAATTTGGAATTGTTTCGGTCCTGAATCCTTTGATTTGAATATAATGAATCCATTTTGAATGATTTACAAATTCGGATTTAAGAAATATTGAAATCGTGATCCTTGGTTTATAAATGATTGTTCGTAAGTAAGGAGTTAAGAGGAAGATTATTTAAAATGATCATCTCTTAAACGATCATTTCTAGATTTAGAAAGGATTAAGTGATGAATGTGTATATATATGACAGAAAGCACTTGTTTTGAAATATGAAGCGCTGGTTATTTGGAAAGACCAGGATCGGAAATTATTTTTGAAAACCATTCGAAATAACCATACGACGTAATAAACGAAGATACGAAGACGACAATTGAAGACCGAGGTTCTTCAAATCGAATGAACTGCCTGCTGATTGGTTTCTTTACTGAATAGCTACAGTAAAGAGATGACCTTATTTCCAGAGTGGTAGAAAGTCCGAACGTATTTGGAGAATTTTCGGATTTTGTTCCATTCAGACCTAGAATGGACTTGTATGGATTGTGTGTCTGACATTGTAGTTGACAGCATAACACTGATTTCCGTTGATATGTATCTAGTTTGTGACGTACGAAATCGAAGTGGTTATGTATGGATGGATATCAGTAGTCATGCTGTGAATGAACAATGTGACATACTTAAGAAATGAAATGAGCTTGTATGATCATGGCATTGCTTATCTAGGCATGCTTTATGTATGATGTGACATCGACAAACCTCACACCTCGGATTGATGAGAAACTGGTGGTTAGGCTGTATACTTATATATGATTGATGATGAAGTTGCAGCAGTGGGAAACTACTTATGAACTTAGGGAAATTGGGTATGTTCGGGGGGCCGTGTCTAGTCGAAAACCGTTGATCTGCCCTACGATTTGTTGTTGTTGTCCGAGATGGACGAAAAAGCCGTGTTACACTTCATTTCGTATCCCTGATTGATCTTTCGTGTCAGGAATCATCAAGTTGGAAACCCAAATCTCCAATACGAGCCATATGGATTTTGATTGTATACCTATATGTCGATATAACCAATTGGGGTATTGGGGGCTATAATTCAATATTTACTTGCGAAATGATTTCCACTCTGTATGTAATAATTAAAAAAGGATTTTCACGTATGAAGGCATGTTTGGTTATCATAAGACAAAACTCGCCCATTTGGTGTGCGCTTGCATTGTGTGATGTGGGACGAGCTTATGATAGCTTCATTTTTCCCAAAAGTCATTGCGAATTTATATGCATGGGTATTCACATGGGGTAAACCCGTTTCGCATTAGCTGCGTAGTCCGATGAATTTCCCAACATTAACATAAATCCTAAAAATAACTGTTTTATGTTCTCACTCCAATCCCATGACTGACCTGGAGTTTATTGTTCCTTCCTAAACTCTGGGTGCCCACTAATTTTTACACGGACAACCAGTAGTTTAGTTTTACAGTTATAGATCATTGGAACAAGATTCAGAGCGCTTTCTGTATTGGAATTCACGCTAGAATTTGGAGCTTCCTCTGTATCATACTACTTCTTCCGCTAAGAGTATATTTACTTTTCTTCTGCTGTATAAGTTGTAACTCTGATATTCTATATAACTCTGATGTAATATTTTATTATGCAATGAAAAGTTCTGTTATTTTGTTCAATATATTCGTCTTTGTGAACGGTTTAAGTTAGTTTAATTACCAGGGAGAATCGAGCAAAAAGACGGGTCGTTACATTATAGCAAAAGACCTTTTTATGAGTTTCATTCTAGCAAATCAAAATATAAAAAGATTTGTTCTAGTTGATGTTGAGGACTAATACATATTTAGTTTTAGTGTTTTATCCGTCCAAATTATGTGTAATTTACATTAGTTGTTATTATTATTATCAAGTTAATGTTTAAACTTGGTTTGTATGGAATATTCTCTATTTATTATGGGAAATAATTGGTTGTTGCCTGTAATAAATATAGAATTAATAATTGTAACATTGGGGTTAATGAGCATTTGATATGATAATTAATTGGTAGAACCTAGAATGGTTACAGATGAGGAAAATGAGAATTAGATGTTGTTACCCAAATTAATGGGCATTTAATGTTATAAATAAATATGAAAGCAAGTTAAGAGTTACAATTAATATGGGATAATGGAATTAAATGAAATGACACAAATGACATTAATAATAATGCTTAATATCTTATAAAATGAGTGTTATGGTCATTAATGGGATGTGACAGTTATGTTATTAATTTAAATGGGGAAATTTGGGTAAGGAATTAACTAATTAAGAAAGTTATTGCTATAATTATACTAATTCCAATGATAAATTTTAGGATTAGATTATGAATAATATTTAGGTTAAAAGTAGGAAACTTGATTTTGTAGGTTAGTGATGAGGGGTTAATACAGTCATTTGATCGAAGTCTGCACTTTTTAGCAGCCAGACGTACGTAATGCCATTTCTAATTGGAACCCCTTGATATTGGCAAATATTATGACCTATATTTTGAAATGTAATAAATGGTCTAGGAAATAGTGTGAGTAATGTTCGTAATGGTTTATTCAGGCGTTAAGGTATAAAGTGGTTGTAAGGTCCGCCTTCCTACCGAAAGGAGAAATATAAGGATTTAAAGTGTCGAAAAGCCTGCTTTAGGATTAAGGTATTAATAGTTGGATCTGGCTTTGAGGGTTTTAAATGATTAGGACTCTCCCTTTTACTTATAGATATATTAAAAGAAGTAAGGATAGTCGTCATACTTTCCCCTTTTCTTATGGATATATCTTAAAAAGTACATATAATAGTCATGTGATCCTCTCTCACTAGGTATTAAGTGATGAGAGGAATTGCTTTGTTCCAATTGAAGTACTAAAGGACTTAATAAGTGTGTATTAGGGAATCTTCCTAAACGCATTAAGTTACTATGTTAGAGTCCGCCTGGGGATAATGTATTAATTGGTCGGTGGGGAGGTACCAAATGTATGACAATCCCAAGGGAAGTATTAAGTGGCTAGGAGATTATCCAATAATGTTAGCTAGATAGTAACACATAGGTCAATCAGAAAAAAAATTAAATGATGAAATTTCATCCACCTATCTTGTAAGATCAAGTGTGTAACACCCCACCTCTGTACTCACGTTAGCTAAGGCCACTACAAGCAATGGTGTTAACTAATTAAAAGAATAAGGTTGTTGAGGAGCGACCATCTGTATATTAGCATTGAACAAGTGTTAAACATATTGGATGATGTTTTCATACTTTTTAAATCTCATGAGGAAATCCGACACATCTAATGCAAGTTGAAATTTACTGCACAGTGGCTACATATAATTCGGAATCAATATAAAATACATAATAATATAATCAGAGTCAGACACAAATATTCATATCACTAAAGCAGAAATAGATACAAATATACAACAAAAAAGTAAACACAAAGATAGTGGTCATGGCCAATCCATTATACATCAAAAGAATAGGTACATGTTCTAGCCAAAATAATACATATACATAGATGTCTCATATACATATAATCAAGATTACTACAGTACTAATGTAGTTGCAAAAGACAAAAAGATAGTCTGTTACATCCCTCCTTTTTGACCGTTTTAAACCAGTAATTAAATCAATTTAAAACGTCCAAATCGACAGCTTGTTATTTAGCTTATAGAGTTTAAAACAGAATCAACACAGAAATACAGAATAAATAATAACACGGTATTTGAACGGGAGAATGAAACTTTTATTTATAATCAGAATTTTTAAATACAAACTTTTCTATATACAGCGGAATTTATAAAATACAATTTAAGGAAAATTATTTACTGGTTTGAAATCTTCAAAGTGCGCATCTTCGGAACCCCCAGTTTTGCCAGTCTTCGAATTATGAACTATGGTCTCTAAATCTGTAACGCTTCAGGGTCCGACTCGAGCGTTCCATGCAAAAACATAAAAACACTCGAGTTAGGATTAATCATAGTTCAAGTAAATTAACTTCAATATAAACTAAAATATCAATGAATACGCCTCAGATATATCAAACCAGTTGTGTTCAAGTGAAGCTTGACAATACAGGGGTGCTGCAAGTATCCATGAACACATATGTGACTCAGAACCAAAAATACAACATGCACATATACATCAAACAACAAACGGTAAGATATGTACCAGAGAATATAAGCACACATGAAATACCATAAGAGCCATACATGGTGATCACTATCGAAAAGAGAAGAGGCTTTTTGCCAAGTCAATAACAGGGTACATAAGAAACAGTTTATTATACACATATGCAAATGTGTATGTCCACTAAAATGGGAGAAACGAAATGGTGACACAGCCCAGTGAAGTGCTAAAGGCATGCGCATATATGTAGACAGCATATGTTTAATAGTCCATGGAAAACATGCAGTTCACAAGGCAAATTATGTGTTCAGGTAAACATGTATGCATGATTTAAAAACAAGGCTGAAAACAGTTTTCAAGAGTTAAAAGTGAAGTTTCTTTAGCTGGCCACAACATAATAGATCTCTCAAAGGTGCATGCACTACCCAAAGTCCACGTGGCAAATATCAAACAATACAAACACTTACTGTCCCAATATACTTAGCGAATAGACCAAATACTCAATATGGTTCAAAGTAAAACTACCAAATGCTTCCACTGTAAAACTCACTGTAATAATAATATGGTTCAGTGTAAAACTACTAAATGTTTCCACTGTAAAACTCACTGTAATAATAATATGGTTCAGTGTAAAATTACTAAATGTTTCCACTGTAAAACTCACTGGAATAATAATATGGTTCAGTGTAAACAGATTGCACCCTAATATATGTAAAACAGCCATTTACAAAGGTAGATAAATGTGTACATTTAGCTTATTACCCAAACCGCATGTGACTGTTTTAAGATCCATGATGTATATATGAAAATATGTTATGTGTCCAACAACAAGCTATCTTAAGGGCCATAAAAATATACCATGCATCCAACAGTAGGCTATTTTTAAAAGCCATGATGTATAAAAATGTCACATATTCAGCAGTTGGCTATTTTTTTAAAAAGCCATGATTTATTAAAATATCATGTATTCAATAGTAGGTTGTCAAGTTTCAAATGAAGTGTACTCAAATGGCCATAAACTATTTGTTATAGATACAAGAAACAATAATAATCATAATAACAATTTAAGACAATTTTCAACTCAAACAATACAAAAGGGGTGTTCAGCTGCAAGGCCGTGACAATTACATATGACACCCACTATAGCTCAACAAATAGTACAAGTGTCAGATTTGATATTGTGCACATTTGGGCAGGACATAGACGAGAAGGGAACTGAAATGGAAAGCATACAAGACTTTGCCACACAGGATAATGCATGCATGAACCGGTCAAAAATATGCAGTTGCAAACGAATACTACTGTGACGATCCCAAAATCCGAGGGGCAGTATTAAGGATAATCATTGGAATATAACACATTAATCATCATAGCAGGGTACAGATAATAGCAAAAACAATAAATAGAATAATTTTGCATGAGTATGACAGCGGAATCACAACATGTAATAACATCAGAATAGCATAGCGTAGGATATAACTTAGTAAATAAAGGGAAGTGATCAGTCATCATCGCCAGAGGCGGAATACATACATGCAGTGAGACATAATAAGGGTATCAGTCTACATCGCCGAAGGCGGTACATGTACATACAATAAGAAGAACGGAAAGTAAATCAGTCTGCATCGCCCGTGGTGGAATCATAATATAAGTACAATAATGGCAGAAAATGTCAAAGTCGTCTCTGTGAAATCAGCCTCGCCATGAGCCAAAATGCACTCTATGCAACAGTGCAGAGCCAAAAACAACCTGTCACCTATGAACTAGGCTGCCCGTGTGAAAATAAGGGCACCCGCGTTTGCAAAGTGAAACAAACAACGAGTCAGTCATGGGGCTTGGTATGAGGAATCTATTTAACAGTTTAAACAACAGTAATCAGCAAATCATAGGACCACGCCACTTTCGCGGAACGGGTTTACACCAGTAATTGCTAATGCATTTAAAACAAAGTGAATTCTTTTAAAACCACGCAATGCTTTTAAAAATAATGAAGCCATTATAAGATTCAGGTCCCATCATACAATGCAACGCAAGCCGGAGGATAGAGTTTTACCTTACAATAGCCAAATATGCTTGATACGTATAAAGCAAAATCAATTGATATTATTACTAGTGCATATATGTTTCAAAAGCGAATAGCATCATAAATATCAATCATAGACGGCATAGCTACCATATACTATGTCGCCATACTAGTTCTACAATCAAGTCCGTTATTTCGTATTGGAAATTGGATTTCTGTCATGAGTCGATGCAAGGGGCAAGCTCCTCTCCGCTTCGAGACACTCTAGCGAATGCCTCAGGACTACACACTCTGGGTAACCCCTGGATGCTTCAGGGCCGGTCCTCTCTTACGTTTGAGGATTATTTATTCCTGAACACACGTTTCCCGGTCCTTACAGACCCATAATCGAGGCGCCTCGCATTCCAACAACCACAAAGGTGAAAAGTAGATATATATGTCAGGGCTGGTAAGTCATCGACACCACCATAGCTAGAAAGAAACGTCGTGCTCTCCCTGCAGTCCGTATCCCGTTTTTAACTCATACCGAGGTGTGAGGCTCGCGAATCCACGCTATATACAAAGCCAGGCCACGTAGACCGTGCTTTGATCGTCATCTACAAGACTTTGCTTTGCAACAGAAGCCTTGATCACAGCATCTTGGCATGCCACATAGGCAGTCCACTCCATACGATTGATTTCCATCGATATATAACCTCTGTGCTCGTATGTCTCAGAGAAGGGCGTTAAGCAAAAGAATAAATTCTCTACCGCCAAACAGATATATATTTAACAGAGATCAATCAGTATAGAACAAAATCCAATGTCAGACACACAGTCCATTTACAGGTCCGTTCTGGGTCTGAACGAAACCGGAGGCGTCAAATTCCTCGTATATCCGTATAATCAACACATACGTTCATACGGTACTACTTCCGCCCCTTTCCGGTAGCTACTCCGGTCAGGAACCTCAGCAGCGCCCATCCAACCGATACGAAGATCGTCGGTCTTGAATTGTCTTTGCATTTTCCAATTCGAATCGCTCGATAAATTATTTGAAATGAGGGTTAGCTCGGCCTTTTCAAATAATTCACGTAATTAGAATTTAAATCGATTCTTTCCATGGTTATATTATTCGACATCCGTTTTTCAGTTCCTTAGTGCTATTTTCGTGTCAAGCACATACAACCATCAAATATCAAACAATTCAAGCCCAATTGGTTTATTTGCAATCTATGTTGCCTATAATATTTTATAACGATTTTTCGCCATTTTTATTTATTTAAAAATGGCCATATTTAATTAAACGACGTTTCAGGTCGTGCCGTGGCACTGGCGCTGTTTTTCCCCTAATTTGTTTTACACATATTGGAAAATCTAACCGTTGGATTTCTACAAAGTCTATATCAGTGGGAAGATATTCCCAAAGCGAACCCAACGGTTCCAGTTTCGTGAAAATCCGACGGTCGGATCTCCCACACTAGTCGTTTGAAGTTACGGTTTCAAAATTCGAACTGCAGCGTCGTTATTCGATTTAATTTAATTATATTTATATATAAATATAAACGATTCTGGCGCTGTTTTTCTTCAGATTTGAATTAAACATTCCGGACAATCCAACCGTTGGATTTTTACAAGGTTGGTACCGTTGGGAAGATATTTCCAAGGCGAACCCAGCAGTTGCGATTTCGGGAAAATCCAATGGTCGGATTTCTCATACTAATCGTTTCAAATTACGATTCCGAAACACGAACTGCACGGCTTCTATTCCTTTTAATTATAATTATATTTATATATATAAATATAGTTCATTCTATAATCCCAACTATAGTTCATTCTATATTTTCAATTTCGTTTTCACTTCGAATATTTCACTAACGCCTTAATATTTCAAAAAATTTCGCCATAACCTCTTTTGTACGGGGAGGGGTTTGGAAATTTATTGGGCCGTGTTAGGTACCCAATAAATCCTAAAAAGCATCCACATATTTATAGTGATATATTCTGGTGTTTACGGGGGAGCATGTATAGATAATCACTCCAGAGAATAAATTCTCATCACCCCGTTTCCGTGTGGAAATAAATAGTCCATGTGCCGTATCTAATAACTAGAGCGACGTGATTATTGTCAACTCCAGACCCGTGTGAGGTTTTTATTAATCTGGCGATTTATCGTTATATTTTCTATAGTCCATATCAGTCATCAGTTCAACCTGTAGTATATAGTCATCGCCATACAAGCCTCTCGCTCGTATGGTAAATCTTCCACCTCGTCACACAAGCTCCAATTGCTTATGTGGAATATGATAAAGTATGCCTATCGTCAAGAAGTATGCCATGTAGTGTAGTTCAAAATTAATTGTTACTATCCTATGGCAATATTTATTATTTCACACAGAATAACCAGCACTCCGCATCCAATGGCATTCACAGGAGTTGATATAAAAATAAAATTGCGCAGCCAACTCATCAAGGTTTACCTATTTGTCGGGCACGCAAATAATTTCTTTACTCTACAGCTAATCCATTTTTCCTGTTCAACACATGTATATATATGCAGAACAAAGCTAATAATAATATTTCTAGCTAACTATTATTTATTTCCACACATGTGTATTTTTATCAAAGCATATACATGATAAAAGAAATATTTTTATCGTCAAAAATATTTATTCAACACGTGAATGTTTTTAACACTTCATATTCACAATAAAAATGTAGTTTTTATTGTTGCTTCATTTTATTTTAAAATACGATAACATTCAACACATGAATTTCAGCTCGACGAACGAATTTCGATTCAACACATGAATATTCTCTATAGTTTGTATATATATAAAAATGTGATTTTTATCGCTAAAGCTATTTGTTTAAATTCAAATAATATTCAACACATGAATTTCAACTCAACGAATGAATTGCAATTCAACACATGAATATTCGCTATAGTTTGAATATATATAAAAATGTGATTTTTATCGCTAAAGCTATTTGTTTAAATTCAAATAATATTCAACACATGAATTTCAACTCAACGAATGAATTGCAACTCAACACATGAATATTCGCTATGGTTTGTATATATATAAAAATGTGATTTTTTATAGCTAAAGCTATTTGTTTAAATTCAAATAATATTCAACACATGAATTTCAACTCAATGAATGAATTGCAACTCAACACATGAATATTCGCTATGGTTTGTATATATATAAAAATGTGATTTTTTATCGCTAAAGCTATTTGTTTAAATTCAAATAATATTCAACACATGAATTTCAACTCAACGAATGAATTGCAACTCAACACATGAATATTCGCTATGGTTTGTATATGTATAAAAATGTGATTTTTTATCGCTAAAGCTATTTGTTTAAATTCAAATAATATTCAACACATGAATTTCAACTCAACGAATGAATTGCAACTCAACACATGAATATTCGCTATAGTTTGTATATATATAAAAATGTTATTTTTATCGCTAAAGCTATTTGTTTAAATTCAAATAATATTCAACACATGAATTTCAACTCAACGAATGAATTGCAACTCAACACATGAATATTCGCTATAGTTTGTATATATATATAAAAATGTGATTTTTTATCGCTAAAGCTATTTGATTAAATTCAAATAATATTCAACACATGAATTTCAACTCAACGAATGAATTGCAACTCAACACATGAATATTCGCTATAGTTTGTGTGTATATATATATATATATATGTGATTTTTATCGCTAAAGCTATTTGTTTAAATTCAAATAATATTTAACACATGAATTTCAACTCAACGAATGAATTGCAACTCAACACATGAATATTCGCTATAGTTTGAATATATATTTCAACATATGTAATTTATTTCGACGAATGAAAATTATTCTAACACATGTATATTTCAGAAAATTTCGGCAGCATAACGGCAGGGTAGTTAAAACCGGGACCGTCCCTAGTACGGCTCCTCGCTCTACCTTAAAACCTCGCGGTTTTTGACAATGGGGATCATGTATCTAGTTCGCATGCAGGCGGCATGTTTTATTTTCAATTCCACAATCCTATTCTAATTTGTTTCAACCACAAGAGGGTATTTTTCAACCACAAAGGTAATTTTCAACCATCATATCAACCACAAACAATTATTTCCAACCATTCGTCATACCATATAATATCACGTCAATCACAAGCAATAAATATCGTCCATGGTCTGTGGACGAGGGGAGTGTGTATATATATATATATATATAATATTATAATTCACTTGCATTTCATCACAATTCAAAGCATATATGTTTCATTCAACGCTTGTATAATTTATACATCGCTAATATAACTTATACAACACATGTACATGAGGTATACAATGCGTATATAATTTACACTTCGCTTATATAATTTATACAACGCGATTTCATTCACACAATTAGTTTAGATTCCTCACATTGGTTATTGCATTGCTAAAAATCGTAGGAAGATCAGAAAAATCCGCGGCTTCTTCTAGAATGTAGAGAGCCTCCTTGCGGTCACGGTGTCTCCTGTTTCATCAAATTTCGTTAAAGAATGAAAAAGATATTATTTTTCAAAGTTTTGCAACGTTTTATAGTGTTATTTTCATTTCTGAATAATAAAGGTCGTACCTTTATTTTTGATTCGAAACTAGGTCAGCAAAATCCGTGAAATCCGTCGATCGATGCTTCGATCAGGTAGTGCCACGTGGAAGGGCTACGAATCAGCTTCCTGTCGGTGGTGGTGCGGTTCCCTTCGGTGGTCGGAGGAAGGCGGCGCGGCGCTGGGAAGTCGACGACTTCCTCGACGTCGTTCAGGTGATTCCGGCGAAGGTGGGGAGCGGTGTTTGGTCGGATGTGGAGAGGAGGCGAAGGCAAGTCGAACTGGGGTGGTGGCGCGACTTAGCGTTGCCTATGGCGGTCGGAAAATGGAGGAGAAGGTTTGAGCTCGTGGAACCGTCGAAATCGGCTAAGGTGGCTAGGGTTTTTCGATTTTTTTTTTAAAAGAAAAATTCCTATTGGTCGAAGCTATATAGGAAATTTTAAATAGTGTTTTCACAAACGGACTCGAAATCAAACCCAACGACTGTCGCCTCTAGCTAAATACCCCCATTCCGGACACAATGGGATATGTTTCGTTGGCCAATTCGACTGTTACAGTCAGTTATTTTTCAAATTAAAATATAAAACATTCGATATTTAATTTGAACGTACATTTCAATTTGCCAGGGCCACAAACTGAATCGAAAAATTCCAGAAAAATAAATCTAGCTTTGTTTTGACGATACGGTCCTAACAAAACCAGTTTCGTCGAATTCTGAGCTCGTTTGAAAAACGGCCATTTTTAGGTCGACCCATTTTAACAGAAATTGACCAATCAGATTTTCTTTTGCCCCGCTCACATACTAGCTTCAAAAATTATGAAATTTGAAACCTAGCAATAATTTGACATCCCGGACCCAACAAAAGTGGTTTCGTCGAATTCCGAGGTTGTATGCAAAATATCAATTTTCAAGGGCTATATATGTTATATAGCGACCTTTCTGAAAATTCATTTGGCCATAACTTTTGATTCCCATTATGAAACTTCGATTTTTCGGATTCGTTAGAAAGGTATTCATAAACAGAATTAAATATTTTTAGTTTCACTAAAATCCGTTATATTTTCCACCTGGTACAGTCAGAAAAAGTTTGTATTCAAGATTTCAAACTGCAATACTATACCCAATTCTCTATTTTATTGAAATATGCTATTTCAACTATTCAAATTCTAAATTGGTTGAAATAGCATATTTTAAAAAATTTAAATTGGTTCACATTTTCCGGGTTATTACAATCTCCCCCACTTAAAACTTTTCGTTCTTGAAAAGGAAAAAACAGCTAAGTAGGAAATAAAATGTAAATGCAAAGTACTGTAAAGGTACCTTGCACCGGAGTTAGTCAGAGATGTCCACTCTGCATCTGGGATAGGCTTGTTTAATGCTTTCCTCAGTCTCCCAAGTACAGTCTCTAGGATCACTACTCCACTGCACTTTGACTAAATGAATCTTTTTCCTCCTTAGCTCTCTAGTTTCTTTGCCAACTACCTTTAATGGCTCTCTTCTGAGCGCTAATTCTGGAGTTATGTCAATATCCTGTTGCGCTGCTTCTTCCACAACAAGATCTGGATCATGAACATGTTTTCTGAGTTGAGACACGTGGAACACATCATGTACACCAGGCAACCAATCAGGTAATGAAACCCTATATGCAAGAGTTCCAATCCGTTCAAGTATAGGAAAGGGACCAATAAATCTCGGTGCCAACTTCCCAGTCCTGCCAAATCTGATTACTCCCCGCATTGGAGAAACTCTTAAATAAACATAATCGCCAACAACAAATGATAAATCTCTTCTTCTCGCATCAGCATAACTTTTCTGTCGGCTCTGTGCGGTTTTCAATCGCTTCTTAATGAAATCGACTTTATCCGATGCTTCTCGAATCATATCGGGCCCTAACACAAGTCTTTTGCCAGGTTCTACCCAACATGCGGGAGATCTGCACGGTCTACCGTATAATGCTTCAAATGGAGACATTCCCAAACTTTCTTGATAGCTATTATTGTAAGAGAATTCGGCTAGATGCAAGTGATCTTCCCATGAGCCTCCAAAACCGATAACGCAAGCCCGCAGTAAATCTTCTAGAATTCTATTCACCCGTTCAGTTTAGCCGTCTGTCTGTGGCTGATAAGCGGTGCTTAGATTTAATTTGGTTCCCAATTCTATTTGGAATGCTTCCCAGAATTTTCTAGTAAACAGGGGATCTCTATCACTGACTATATTGAGCGGCACTCCATGTAGTTTAACTATTTCTTTGAAGTAAATCTGTGCTAAACTTTGAGCCGTTCTGTTGGATCGGACAGGTATGAAATGGGCAGTCTTCATGAAGCGATCTACGATTACCCATATACTGTCGTTTCCTTTCCTAGTTCGAGGCAAACCATCAATGAAGTCCATCGAAATTTGTTCCCACTTCCATCCTGGAATTTCTAATGGTTGTAATAGTCCAGCCAATTTCTGTTGATCACTCTTAACAAGCTGACAAGTGGGGCATCTACTAACATATAATGAAATATCTCTTTTCATTGACCTCCACCAGAATGTGCGTTTGATATCGTTATACATCTTGCTCACACCGGGATGGATACTTAGTTTGGACTTGTGGCACTCATCAAGTATTTCTCTTCTGAGCTCAGGAAGGTTTGGGATGCAAATTCTGCCCTTTAATCTAAGAGCTCCCTTGTCATCGAGTCGGAAACTTGTGGATTCACCTCCTTTGACTCTCTGACTGACTCTTGAATGAATTCATCGTCTTTCAGAAGGGTCGAGATCCTGTCTATTAATGAAGACGTGATGACAAAACTGGCAATGATTTCATTCTTTCTGCTGAGCGCATCGGCTACAACATTGGCTTTCCCTGGAGTGTATAGAATTTCAAAATCATATGCTGCAAGGAATCCTAACCAACGCCGTTGTCTCAAATTTAGATCTTTCTGAGTGAATAGATATTTCAAGGATTGATGATCGGTAAATAGTTCGAACTTCTCGCCCAATAAATAATGCCTCCAGATTCTTAAAGCAAACACGATAGCTAATAACTCAAGATCATGAGTAGCATAGTTTCTTTCATGCGGCTTCAGCTGACGGCTGGCATAAGCGACCACTTGGCCTTTTTGCATTAGTATTGCGCCTAGCCCTCTAATAGAAGCGTCTGTCCATACAGTCAAGTCTTGGTTGCCTTTTATAATTGTCAATACTGGAGCGGTTGTCAACTTCAGTTTCAGCTCTTGGAAAGCTTCTTCACATTCGGGAGTCCATTTGAATTTCTCATGCTTCTTTGTAAGCTTTGTCAATACACCAGATATCTTTGAAAAATCCTGAACGAATTTCCGATAGTAGCTAGCCAATCCAAGGAAACTTCGAACTTCAGTGGGAGTAGTAGGTTGTTTCCAGTTCCGAATCGCTGTAATTTTGCTTGGATCTAGTGCAATCCCTTCTTTTGATACGACATGGCCTAGGAACTTAACTTCATCCTGCCAGAAGACACATTTTGAAAATTTAGCTTTTAATACATTTCTCCTTAGAATTTTCAACACTTGTTCTAAATGTTTGGCATGTTCGTCTTCCGACTTTGAGTAGATTAAAATGTCATCGATGAAGACTAGAACAAATTTATTCAATACACCACAGAACACTATGTTCATAAGATCGACGAAGTATGTCGGAGCGTTACACAAGATGAACGGCATTACTAACCATTCGTAGAATAAATCGGGACCCCTGAAGGCTGTCAAAGGAACACAGTCTTCTGCTATACGTAATTGGTGAAAACCTTTAGCTAGGTCCATTCTGGAGAATACTGTTGCTCCATTTAATTGATCTAACAGATCATCTATACGTGGCAAGGGATATTTATTCTTCGGTGTCTGCTTATTGAGATCTCGGTAATCAACACAAAGTCTTAGAGTACCGTCTGATTTCGGGACAAATACTACAGCTTCTCCCCAAGCTGAAAAGCTCGGTCTAATCAGACCTTTCCAAAGCAATTCTCGGGTTTGACTACCTAACTCTTCTTTTTCTTTCAGGGCCATTCTTCTAATTGGATGTACTACTGTTCGGGCGTTAGGAATTAGATCTATTCTAAATTCAATTTCTCTTTGCGGCGGTAAGTTTTCTACTTCTTCAAACACATCCGCGTAGTTTTTAACGACCGGTATCTTTTCTAATGAAGGGGGAGTAACTTCTAAAGAAGACCAAAATTCTGTTCTATTTCTGAGCCATGGCATGGTATGTATATAAGCCCAAGCTTCGTTTCGACTTTAATGATTCTCTCGGCACATCTAACTTCGGCCATATATTTAGTCAACCAGTCCAGCCCCAGTATGATATCAAATTCAGAAAGGTCCATGACAATCACCTTAAAAGAGAACTTGTAGCAAGAATAAGAGATAGGCACTCTACAGTATGAACTGAGACTAACAGATCCCCCTATCGGGTTTTGAACTTTAATTGGTTCTTTGAGTTTTCCTTGTTTCAATTTTAACTTGTGAACATTGTTACCAGAAATGAAGCTACGTGATGCACCAGTATCAAAAAGTACAGAAACAGGAATATTTTTAATGGTAAGGGTACCTCCCAAGACGTCGGGTTTACCTGATCCATCCGTGATAGCTGGCGGGGCCCCCCATCATACACATGAGCCACTTGTGCATTCTGCTTCAGAGGACAGTTCCTGCTATAGTGCCCCTTCTTATGGAAGTTGTAGCATTCGGCTGAGTCTGGATTTGCCTTTGGCTTCCTCGGGGCTTTGCATACATTAGAAAAATGACCTGGCTTCCCGCAGTTGTAGCAATTTCCTTTAGGGATCTTTCCAGGTTTCTGAGTAGAGGCCGCTGTAATGCTAGACTCGGGCTGATCTGCTGAAGCCTTGCGCTTATTTCCAGCTTGGCTTTTGGCGCGGTCTTGGCTGGCGTGCATTTCATCCATATCTTCATAATTGCAAGCCATTTCTACCAATTCTGAGAAGGAGAGTTTGATGTTGCTCATGGCTCTGTCATGGTACTTGCGCTTTAGCCCAAATATAAATCTCTTGTTCTTTGCTTTGTTGGTCATAATAAGCTCAGGAGCATAGCGCGACAACTGGGTGAATTTATTGAGGTAGCCCTGGATAGAGAGATCTCCTTGCTGGAGATTAGCAAACTGCTCTCGCATTCTCTCTAAAGCTTGTTCAGGTACAAACTTCTCGTTGAACATGGTTTTGAATTGCTCCCAGGTTCTGACAGTACCTGCTGCATCCTCTGAGGTAATGGCATCCCACCACAGCTCTGCTTCCTCCTGTAGGAGCCAAATACCTAGTCGTGCTTTGTTGTTGGTTCCCAAACCCATGCCTTCAAAGATTTTCTCACAGGTCTTCAACCAAGCTATAGCCTCTGTCACTGTACCCGTGCCAGAAAAAGGTTTTCCCCCAAGGTTCCTATAACTCTTGGCTACTCTGTCTAGCTCAAAGTCCTCGGGTGCTGGTGGCTGAACAATAGGGCCTTCCACAACTACGGGGATATTCCCCCGTCCTCCTGCTGCTCCTGCTCGGCCTCCACAGCCTCCTCTAGCTGCTGCTGCTCGTGTAGCCATCAAAGAGAGTACTGTATAAGCAAGAAAAGAGTCAAGCTCACAAATTTGATATTTTCATATATGATAAAGCAGGGGAACATAAGGAAAGGTAATGATGTACTGATCAAATTGTTTTGCTAATCTGCTTAGCTCATTCTAGGACATTGCTAATCCTATCTCTAATGAGCTACTCGCCTTAGAACACTACTGATTCTATTCTGACGAGGTGTTTAATGTGTTAGATCCGAGAACTAAGGTTAACCAAAGCTCTGATACCAACTGTGACGATCCCAAAATCCGAGGGGCGGTATTAAGGATAATCATTGGAATATAACACATTAATCATCATAGCAGAGTACAGATAATAGCAAAAACAATAAATAGAATAATTTTACATGAGTTTGACAGCGTAATCACAACATGTAATAACATCAGAATAGCATAGCGTAGGATATAACTTAGTAAATAAAGGGAAGTGATCAGTCATCATCGCTAGAGGCGGAATACATACATGCAGTGAGACATAATAAGGGTATCAGTCTACATCGCCTAAGGCGGTACATATAAATACAATAAGAAGAACGGAAAGTAAATCAGTCTGCATCGCCCGTGGCGGAATCATAATATAAGTACAATAATGGCGGAAAATGTCAAAGTCGTCTCTGTGAAGTCAGCCTCGCCATGAGCCAAAATGCACTCTATGCAACAGTGCAGAGCCAAAACAACCTGTCACCTGTGAACTAGGCTGCCCGTGTGAAAATAAGGGCACCCGCGTTTGCAAAGTGAAACAAACAACGAGTCAGTCATGGGGACTGGTATGAGGAATCTATTTAACAGTTTAAACAACAGTAATCAGCAAATCATAGGACCACGCCACTTTCGTGGAACGGGTTTACTCCAGTGACTGCTAGTGCATTTAAAACAAAGTGAATTCTTTTAAAACCACGCAATGCTTTTAAAAAGAATGAAGCCATTATAAGACTCAGGTCCCATCATACAATGCAACGCAAGCCGGAGGATAGAGTTTTACCTTATAATAGCCAAATATGCTTGATACGTATAAAGCAAAATCAATTGATATTATTACTAGTGCATATATGTTTCAAAAGCGAATAGCATCATAAATATCAATCATAGACGGCATAGCTACCATATACTATGTCGCCATACTAGTTCTACAATCGAGTCCGTTATTTCGTATTGGAAAATGGATTTCCGTCATGAGTCGAGGCAAGGGGCAAGCTCATCTCCGCTTCGAGACACTCTAGCGAATGCCTCGGGACTACACACTCTGGGTAACCCCTGGATGCTTCAGGGCCGGTCCTCTCTTACGTTTGAGGATTATTTATTCCTGAACACACGTTTCCCGGTCCTTACAGACCTATAATCGAGGCGCCTCGCATTCCAACAACCAGAAAGGTGAAAAGTAGATATATATGTCAGGGCTGGTAAGTCACTGACACCACCATAGCTAGAAAGAAACGTCGTGCTCTCCCTGTAGTCCGTATGCCGTTTTTAACTCATACCGAGGTGTGAGGCTCGCGAATCCACGCTATACACAAAGCCAGGCCACGTAGACCGTGCTTTGATCATCATCCACAAGACTTTGCTTTGCAACAGAAGCCTTGATCATAGCATCTTGGCATGCCACATAGGCAGTCCACTCCATACGATTGATTTCCATTGATATATAATCTCTGAGCTCGTATGTCTCAGAGAAGGGCGTTAAGCAAAAGAATAAATTCTTCGCCGCCAAACAGATATATATTTAACAGAGATCAATCAGTATAGAACAAAATCCAATGTCAGACACACAGTCCATTTACAAGTCCGTTCTGGGTCTGAACGAAACCGGAGGCGTCAAATTCCTCGTATATCCGTACAATCAACACATACGTTCAGACGGCTACTACTTCTGCCCCTTTCCGATAGCTACTCCGGTCAGGAACCTCAGCAGCGCCCATCCAACCGATACGAACATCGTCGGTCTTGAATCGTCTTTGCATTTTCCAATTCGAATCGCTCGATAAATTATTTGAAATGAGGGTTAGCTCGGCCTTTTCAAATAATTCACGTAATTAGAATTTAAATCGATTCTTTCCATGGTTATATTATTCGACATCCGTCTTTCAGTTCCTTAGTGCTATTTTCGTGTCAAGCACATACAACCATCAAATATCAAACAATTCAAGCCCAATTGGTTTATTTGCAATCTATGTTGCCTATAATATTTTATAACGATTTTTCGCACACGGTCATCGTGAAAACAATGCATTTATGCAGGCCATTATAGAATTGGATGATGGTGTGGCACATAATTTTATTATGCATATAACTTAAAATTAGATTATGGCATGAAAATCTAAATTGTTTGAGTAAAGCAATACTTTTCATCCTCTATGTATATGCATTAAAGCTGCATACTGTTGAAATCATGTTGTCCTAATCAAGAAGTGCAATGTTAAGTATAGACGCTGTAATGTGCAAGTACATGTCATGCGGAATAAAACCAAAATATCGTGCTTGATGCATTGCACCATACGGACACAAAAATTAAGTGTAGCCAAAGAAACGGCGCATAGCATAAGGCATGGTATTGCATAACTTGGATGAGGGCGGTATCATTGCACCAGATTCAGATTACATTAAATGTTGTCACATACGCAAGTCAACAGTCAATACAAACAGAGCAAACTGATATAACCACAGCCGTAAGCAAACATGAAAACTTTGGTACTTGATAAAAAAATAGTATTAACCCAATACAGCGGTACAGAAATTAAATGGTTCACTCTTTTTTCATTAAACATAAAATGAAACAACGATAATGTAATAAATATTTAGTGCATAGCAGTTGGTTAAATTTCAGAGGAAAACAGCTAATTGGCTTTATTTTCTCCGTCTTCCTGATAGTTGATCAAAATAGAAAGAGCATCCTGGAAAAAATGGAAAAGATGTCAATGATCAGCAGTGAACATTCTTCTTTTTATTGCTGTATACATAAGATATATGGAATATCATAAGTATATAATATAATAGTTAGAAGTTGAATGCAAATGTGAAGTACTTAGTGGAATAGTTAAATTGCATACTTTTATAATAGGAGCACACAGGTTGAATAATCAGACAATGGTGTGGTTAAGCATCCCATGTAACAGCATGGTGAAGCCTACTACAATGTAAGAAGGTAAATGGTTGGTAGCAATTCATATTAAGTTAATTTTGCAATGTAAAGGATAGGATAAGCTGGGTATTGCTAATGGAATTTTGATTTGCTGAAAATCAAAGTTCATAACAGTAATCTTCTGAATTATCATTGAGTAAAGTCCAAAAAAAAAGACTATGGTTGAGTTAAGTCTAAAAGGGACTTTGACTTCAGCTAAAGGAGAAATAATGCACTTCAAGTTAGTATTACACGGACGGGAACTTCACAAATCTGATTTAACTTCATTTAAATTTATTTACATGATTAAAACATTTGTTTGGAGTACCAATTTTTGTCATAATCTTCAGTTCATGTTTTTTTCATTAAATTTACAATTTACCGTAACTGCGATTTTATTGAAAAATGCTAAAATTAGGTGAAAACTTCAGTATAACCATTGGAAATCAGCCTTAGCACTTTGATCCTTCAGTAAAAAATATTTAGCAACTACATAGAAGAATTATATCATTTAGTTGAAGGATCCAAAACCATAAAATCATGATAACAATAAACTTATAGATCGACGGTGCTACGAAAATGTTAAACTATATCTCATTTTCCTATTTGTTTAGTTATGAAAATATAGAGAAATATAATACTCTTCTTTTTGTAAAGGGAAAAGCTTATATGATCTGATCACGAAGGCCATAAAAGAACTCAAAGAAATTAAAAAGATCAAGCTAGTTAATGTAATAAGTTTTCACTATGCAGCCGGACTACAAAGCTTTAGCTAATCCATTTTCATAAAATTTGATCCTAAAATAGTCTAATTTTTAGTAAATGCTATTATATAATATACCTTTGCCAAGACACTGTCATAAATTATAATACTGCATTCTTGCTTTTTCTCTTCCCATTTAAATAAACTTCATGTAAATCATATAATAAACCTATGGAAATCTAGATCCTAATGACAGCATGCTCTTTTGCTCATCCAATTCGAAAAATTCGTAAGTGGTTATATTTTAGACCCGTTATTATTCAAAATCTTGTATCAAACCATTACTTATTTAATACATTGACATTGCATGTATGCTTATACATAAATATAGGATTTTATAACTTCCTACGCCTTTACCACGATTGTTTTAAATGATCGAGGTTGCGTTGTACATCCTTTTCATACTACCTAAGAACTCAAAATTTTCATGCACAAAAAACACCATGTAAATTAGTACTGCAGTAAATTTACAATAATTTCGTTGATAACTAAGAAATTTAACCTTGTATTTCATGACATGGTATAATTATTTAAGAATTCTTTTAAGACGGTTACAAAAGGCTACAAAATGCACCGTCGCCTTCTCAAGCATGGAAGGCGACAGGCACAGAAGGTTCTATACCAAAAATTGAAGAACACATAGCCGTTTAAGATCTAATTTGATGTCACAACAAAAGGTCAAATATATGTAAATAAATTACTCAGATTAGAATAAAATGACGGGCATTCAAGTAACATAATTATATAGTAAAAGCAATTAAATTTAACTCATCATAAATCCACAAATACTGCAATCGCAACCGATGATGTAGGAAATCACTATTACTGGTTGTACGTTTATGTCGCCTTCTCTTCCACTGAGAGTACATTATAAAATTGATATACAACATCTACATACCCGTTGTTCCTTAAAAATGTATATGATATCAAATAAAAGGCAAGAAGTATTGAGTAATTTTCTCCTTTGTTCATTTATTTTTATGTTATATTTGTACATACAATAAAAATATAACTAAACAGATTAGTTTTGACATTAGATACATGATAATTTACCATGTCGATGATTCTATTTTTGATTGTAGCATATCTTCAACACAACATAAAATGAAATTGCTTAAATTTTGTCATAACGTACAACATTATGTGATAAACAACCTCATAAACACACTGCAGTCCATATCTATATTGCCAAAAAGATTCCACCATTTACCATGTTCTGATTTATAATTCTTGCTAACTATTAACGCATATCTAAAAATAAATGTTTAGTATAATCCTTGAAAATCAGTGAAAACACTTCTGCCTTCATGTAAAAATCTTCAATAACTACATTACAGAAATTGTATTATTTTTGTTAAAGACTCCATGTCTGTAAAACCCATTACAATAGTAAAACCATTACTGTACAATTCTTAAAAATTGTCAATATTAGTATCTCTTTGTTTCTTGTTTATCTTATTATTGAAAATACACAACATACAGTGCTGTTTTGCAAAGGGAAAAATTATATTACCAAATCAGTGGTGCTAAAGTAAACTTGGAAAAAAGTTGCTAAAGTATTAAGCTTTTGTTGAATTCCTAGACAATGAACTATCAGCTCATTTATTTTAATTTAATCTGGAAACAAAAAAAAAAAGCAAAACATTACATTATACACTAGTATATAATATACCTTTTGCAAAACACTATGCTAACTCATAACACTACATTTTTATTTTTCTCATCCAATTAAATAAACCCCAAGTAGAATCATACAAAAAACCTTTGTCAAAACTCAATTCTAAGTATGACGTAATATTCTCTTTTGCTCATCCAATCCAAAAAAACTCTTAAGTATAATTATTTTAGACTAATTACAATTCCAATTTTATAGTGAAACAGGAATTTGATTTAAGACCATGGCATCACACATATTACTATTTTATACTCTGTTACAAATTAATTTTTGGTAAAAAAAAAACGATGAGGCAAGATGAAAAATGATGGTACCTGATTTTGTAGCCTAACACTACAAAAGCTCGTATGTGTCTCTCATGGCACCACATATGCCCTCTTTGACTCATTGATCCAAAGGCAACACAGGAAATGTTATTCCTATAAAACATTGAAGGAAATCGATACTTCAAAATCTAAAGCATATTAACAAATATCATAGTAAAATCAACACCGATAATATGTCATATAAGGTTTTTCAGCATATACAATGCTAGATAAACACATATACACTCAGAATAAAATTTTGTTAAATGTATGGTTCTAACAAAACAGGCAACCTCCTTGATAGAGTATACTAAGCATACATGGTATTTTTGAGAAGTTGGTGCTTTTAGTTCGTATTTAATCCTGACATCATCTAATAGTAATTATTGTAACATTGTACACTAAACTGTAACTAGGCAAAATTGAAACGGTAAAAGAAATATGTTCTAATAACTACTTGCCATGCAAAAATTATATAGCAAAGAAAGAGATCCATTTTTTATAGTCGAAGATATAGTTAAAACTAAAATTAAAATAATTCATTGTATTATTATGTTATTAATCACGTCTCCGAGCTAAGGAGTTGTTTATGTGCGTGTATACACACACAATTTCATGTTTCAAGTGAATAGTCAGTAAGATGACAGTTGACAAATTAGTTTTAGATGAAATCCAGATGTAAACCTTCAAATATGTTAGATAAACCACATTTATAGATTTAGAAATGAAAAAAGAAGATAAACTTGCAATCACTTTTAGCAACACATATACACAATAGTAAATGCATAGAGCACACATGAAAGTAACATCATTTAGCTGGAGGATATGAATATGGCTTTGGATAAAAATGTGCTTCTATAAAAAATATTAATATATTAGTTAGTGTATTAAAAATCGCGCCTGAGGCACGCCTTGAGGTAAGGCGTAGGCAAAAACGTCTTGGGGCGCATCTCATGAGGCGTTTTACCTCTGAGGCTTAAGCCTCAACCAATTGAGGCTTGAAAAGCGAAAAAGACGTACGCCTCAAAGGCTCAATTGGCTGAGGCGTACTTTTTTTTTGTTTTTTTTATACTATATATTTTTTTGTTTTATGGTTTATTGTTTTTACTTACTATTTGAGAGATGGAATCGAATGCTTTATTGTTTTTATGGTTTTTACTTACTATTTGATGCTTAATGTTATTCCATATTAAAATTAAGTATACGTGTTGCGCTTTTTTTAAACCCGTAAGGCTTACGCCTCAACGCTTACGCCTCGCCTCACGAACCCGAAAACGCCTCACATATGCCTTTTGCATTTTAAAACATTGGTATTAGTACATACAAAACTACTTAATTATACTGCTCAGTTTTAGAAATGCATAGCTCCTTTTAAGTTTTACAAATCAAAACCATGTTGGTCTTGGAGTTGAAGAAGGATGATTACTTAGTTCATTATTTCTCATCAGGATGAGCACTTTCATTTAAAATATTTCAAAAACTACAACTAAACAATCTACATCACTTTCTGTAATACATAAAAAAACATGAAAATTAAAGTTTAGAATAGGATAACACTATTGTCTTATACATGAGTATTACTCAATTTTCTTTTCCGAACTTTTGCACTTGAAAGATTTACAGGGAATCCAATCAAAAAGAACACTACCAATTGAATTCATTTTGCTACTTTTACCTTATTTAGCTTGTAGACAATCTAAATCACCAAGCTCATTATCGTTATTAATTTGTTGTATAAAAAATATATTAATACAGTTTTATTATAGACAACGTAATATTTGTTGCTTACAAATTAGTAAGAGACTATGAAGTAAATACTCATATCAGTGACATTTAATATGCGGTCAATTTTTACGGATGAAAATAACAAATAAATATGTGGCAAAAGGCCCAACTACGACATTAAGGAACTCCAATTGCTAAAATATTAAAGTAAAGATGAATTATATACAAATTATTAGGTTTTCGAGTAAACAAAGCAGGAAAATTGTAGAAACGGTACAAATTGTCCAGTCTGTCATAGAGATTGATGAACTATCCCTAGTAATGACCTCCAATTCGGGTGGCATGGAAAATAAAGGAGAAAACCCAATCAGCAAATTACAAAAAATAATGACAAAAATGCAAAAAAAAAAAAAAAAAAGAAATCAAAGGAGTAATAATTTTCTAAAGCTAAAATAACCGCTTCAAAGGCAAGAAAACTACCAAGTACTCATGTTAATTTCCACGTCATTCTGACTCTATTTGGCTTCGCACAACAGAGGAACGTCCCAAAAAAGAAAGGCTTCATACCTGAATCAGACTCTATTTGGGTAGCGACGTTGGTGGAAGGGGTGGTTGATGGTGGTAGAGCGAGGCACACACAAATCAAAGGTAAGGAAAAACCTAAATAAAAAAAATGCAGCACTTACCCAAAAAGAAAAGGAAAACTAAAATTTCAAGAACAAAAATAAGCATTGAGGCACTATCGCTTGAGAATATATTTTTGAAAAAATTAAAGAAACTAAATCTCGCAAAATACTAAAAGCAATTGCAGTGAATTTAATAAAAAAAAATCAATTTTGTACATATTTCAAAGGCGCAAGTGATTAAAATAGTCTGTATATTTATAAAATTCTGAATAAAAATTCTGAACTTGCCAAGTTTTAACAGACTTTAAAACTTAAAAATCAAGTAAAATGACGAAGATTTACCTTTTTATGATAAAAACTTCAGAATCAAGTACACAAAATCTAGCTTCTAAATTTTTTAAAACAAAAAAGCCAAAAATCCAAAAGTTATAATATATTAAAACAAATGCAAATAATTTATTTTCTTGAAAGGTCAAAATAAGTAGAAAACTCGAAGAATTTAATATTTTAAAATGTCATAACTCTAGAATTTATTAAACTGAAATCGAGATTTCAATCGCAAAAAAGCATTATATTATATTTATGTAGGTCAAATTAATACGGACGGGTAAAAACTTCAATGCTTTGACAATGGTACAAAATATATAGTGCATAATTTAACCGTAAAATTAAGCTATTTGAAACTTTGTGATAACTGCAATTCAATAATGGTTTCCATTAATAGAGGATGGTACATTTCATTATTTAGGCGTACAAAAAAGTTGAATTCAAATTTATATAGTTAATGTAACCAGATATGGTAAAGTATTTAAATATGATTTAAAAAAGTTGTGAAATTCATCTCATTCTCATAGTTTTCAACCTTTGAAAAAAAAGCTTGCTATTTAACAATATCTCATAGCCAATGAATACCCAAAGAAACTGGAACATTTAGCAGTGGAAACATTAATAAAAGCAAAAATATCTCAAATCAATATCCTAGGTAATGTGGGAAAAAAGCATGAAACAGACATCTCAAAGGACAGAGTGAAGATACCAGCATAAGAAAAACCATATGCATGAAAAGGGTACAAAATTACCTAAAATTGTTTTTGTATTGAAGCAGGAATATGAACAATCAGTAAACCATTGATACAGAGGAAATGTGAATTGTTTTGTACTTTACAGGTAAGTTTCTTCTTCGTTGTTTCAGTCCACCAACATTAGAGGCCATTGTTGCTATGGTTTTTCTTTTGCAATGGTACTTATATTTTCTCTTATTTCTCTTATTCTTGCTTACTGATTATTTGTCACAGTTCTATTTTTAAGTTAGTCTATATTATAGCTGCTAAGATATTTGATCTTACATACAAGATAAAGAATTGAATTTTAATTTCTGTAATGGCAAGATTTGTTTTGTTTTGTGTACTGTAGGTTATAGGTAAGAAGTTGTTGTTGTTTTTTCCTCAGCCCATCAGAATTGGAGGTCGTCTCTAAGATTATGTTGCTGTGATGGTATGTTTTTATTTATTTTTCGATTGTCGATAAATCAAAAGCTGGAGACAGGGCAACAAACGGAAATTTATATGATAGGCTCAAGTGAGTCAAAACCGATATTAGCATGACCATGTAAAGGCCATTAACAAAGTGTTTCACTTAACAAATGTGCATCATTTATTAACATGGTTAATTAATATATATCATAGAGTTTATATCTGTTTCTACAATTTGGATGGTACACATTACTGCTAACTTAGTGCGCACGTTGGTCAAGCCAACAACCAGACTTTTTAGCAATGTACATTGGTAAATTGCTAATTAATAATAATTTATATATACAACATAAACACTGATCTTTGCGGTAAAATGTCTCTTTGCCATTAACATAGTTCCATATTAGAACAAGTTCAAATCCAACCAATATAATGCCTATATCCTTGAGGGTGAATATTTGTATTAATCTATGAGTTAAATAACATTGACAAAGGTAAGTAAGTTTTCAAATAATTTATTACTGTTCAACGTAAATTTGTGCAGATGTTTGTGATTGATACGCGTTCTATCTTATTATCTTGAAACTTAAATAAATATGACTATAGCAGGCAAGATCGACTTAGTATGGGCTCTTTCGAGAACTTAAACCAACTAAAATTGCAATTTATTATATTTCCTAAGGATATGGGGGATCTGCACTCACATATAGTTTAAAGACGTATATTAGTTCAGGGAATCAAGTTGCCTGCTACATTGGATATTCCCTTACTCTGTAGTTGTCGAGAACAAAATATATTTACTGCATGCTTGGTGGTTTTATGAAGGTTCTATAATTGAATAACAATTTACGACAATATGCAATGGTTGTAACTAGCTCAGTTTATGTAATATATTAGTCCTTTAATTCACTACAGCGGTGGAACTTCTATGTTTAATGCATTGATGGAGGTTCTCATTATAATATTTTCAATGTCCTCTACTTTGAAGGTTCATTTCCTTTTTAGAACCTATTTATATCATACATTGATTGGTGAAATGGTTTTCAACTTTTAACAACATTGTAGGCAGGATTAGAACATATTAGTTTTACCTAGAAGTCTTGAACTTATCAAAATATTGAACTACTTTTTAAACACCATACCACCAACTGGATTCCCACTTCGATTTAATCAACTTCGTTCGAATAAAAATTACAAAATAAAAAAATAAAAATAAAAATATTATCATTGATAAAATTTTCCTTATAATTATTTTTGTTCAGGCCAACTATTCATGCCGGCTTTTGAAATAAGCTATACTGATATCGTCATTGTCTTTTCTTGCAAGTTCATCCCATATGCCACCATAAAATCTCTCCATTGATGTGCAACTCCATTGAACTAAAGAAGTCTGTTAGCACCATCTTATGACGCAACTTGGAGATATTCAAAATAGTCAATGGTGAATATTAATACTTCCATGTTCAAAAAGTATAATGATCGTTGAAATGTTTTACTTGATTTTTGATTTGTTTATATCAATATCAGTTTTTTTTTTAAATATCAAGATTAGATTTGCACCAATAAAAATCTGATTTGGGAGACATTATGTTAACATTTCTTGGGACCTTAAAATGTTAGTTTCATCTCAATTTATGTTGGATAATATATTCTTCGTATATGGGTATTTGTGCCTTACCTGAACATATTAAACAATATCCATGTTCGATTAATCGTTGTAGTGCCTATACTCATAATCTTTGATGCATTTATGGTTACTAATTTGTGGTGCTCAAGTTATATTGTTTTCGAATGTGCATGTATGTATTTAATAAAAAGGTAACTGGCACTAATATAAAAATACTGTATAACTAACAAAAGTTTACACGCTTTGTAATATTAGACTATATAGTTTATGTAACATATACAATTCATATTAAATATGGTATGAAAGATTTGCATTCAGTTAATAAAATTCACACAGTAGACATATGATAACATAAAATCAGTGTTTCCAGATATAGTATTGAACACGGGGTTAGCACAATCCTAATACCTGCCCCCGATATATCTAAGGCTGGCACTTCTTTCTTATTTGTAAGCTCTCTTAATTTAATGTTAGGTTCATTCTAGATTATTTTTTCATTTTTGAAATAACTAATATGTAATGAAATACTTTTTTCTCTTTTATGTTTTAAGACAGTTACTTTATTTGTTGCCTGATGTATCTATAGCGCCTAAACAATTTGGATTCATTGGACTGCCCATTTAATTATTATTTTATGCTTGATATCAATTTCTCAGTAGTTTGCTCTAATAACATGCTTTTAACTATTTTTTCAATGACTAAATGTTTGCTTTTTTAATTGTTTGAAATTATTGCATGTGATCCATTCAGCAAATAATTCTTGGTTAAGCTTTCAATTATTAGAAGTGTTATGCTATTTATCGTTATATTAATAATATTGCATTCATGTTTACTAAGTTACAAAGAACGTTTAATGTAAAAAATTATGATTAATAAATAAATGCACCACACAATATACAAATTTAAAAAGTTTATTTAAGAGAATTAAATGGTGGGTTAACCACTGCTTTTACTATCAAAGGGTAAACAGTAGCTTAACCACTCTTTTTCAACGCTTTTTTGTTTTGTTTTTTAATATCAAATTCATTACTATATTGGATTATAAGATAAAATTCCACCCAGTTATGATCATTGTAATTGAGCATCGTAGCATGAGTGTGTATGAGTTAGAAGGGAGATATGAGGTATTTTTAAACTTCAAACATTTGATGTAATATAATAATTTGATAATAGAAATAACACAAATGGTGCACGATTGTTATGTGCTATAGTAACATCTTAAATTTTGTGTTTTGATTACGATTTTGGTGTAGCTTAACTATAGCCCGATTGGAGAAAATGTTGTGTCAAGTAGAGGCATTATCCAAGATTACATATTTGATATTTCGAGCTTTATCTTTTTTATACTAAATAATCAATAAAAAGAATCACTAATCACATTCCTGGTTCCTATGTAAATTACTATAAACATTTATTTTGGTCTACTGATGTACTAACAAGATATTTAGCTTTTGGTCTTGCTGTATGCACGTATGGGTTATTGTTTATCAACTTATTTTCCAATATTATTGCATGCATCATGTGTACCGCAGTAACTTAGAAAATGGTTATGTTAGCACAAAAATATGAAGGAACACAGCTCATTTTTTTTCCTCTTTTATTATACAACTACTTAGAAAGAGCATGAAATTTGTGTTATTAGTCTTCCAAAATTTATCATGGGGACTCAATTAGTACACGCTGCACCTGAAATTAAACTCAAAACCTGGAATAACACACAATTCAACATCTGCATGATATAATAACATTTTTCCATAATACCATACAATGAGAAAACTGAGATGAGATAATTTTTAACCGTCTGTTTGCAATGTTGTTATTGAATTCACACCATATTTTGAAGGTAAACCTTTTGTCTTTTACGATGCTAATGGTCAACTCATTTTTTGTATTTTTGCACTTGGTGAATAATTAATATGTTTGCTCACAATTCCAGTTTAGAAAAATATTAACTCAAGTTATTTATGGTTTCGTGCTGGAGAAATGTCCAAGTTGAACAAGTCAATGTTGCCTTTAGAGGTGTTCTCTCCACCATCTACCAGTAGAAGGCTGCAGCTTGGAATGCAAATGCAGCTCTTGATGTTTGTACTCACATTCACGTCGTACTTAGCATTCCATCCCCATTTATATCTGGGATCTCTTCTTGCTTATCGGTAAGCTTTCTTAGTTTGACTTTTTTTGTTATTTTGAAAATAACCATATGAATTGGAATAAATTTGCTCATATATTACTATTTTTTTGGCGATAGTTGCTTCATTTATTACCCGATGTAGCTAAAGGGACTAAACAAGCTAGATTTAGTAGATTGCTAGGTTATTTTATTTCTATGTTTGATATCAAGTTCTCAGTACATAGTTTTTTATATATAGACATACTTTTAACCTTTTTTTTTTTCAGAACAAGCCATTGTTCTTTATTACTTTATGGAACTATTGCATTCTACTTGGTCAGCTCATAATTCTTACTAAAGATTTCAATAAGCAGAAGTGTTATAATACTATTTATTTGGTTAGTAATGTTGCATTCATCAAATAAAATCATCTGTACCCAAAATTGTCTGTCCGTCTATACACAACCAATCAGCACCCCTTGAATTCCACCTTTTTTGCAATTAAACCCTCTTTTTTTCTTTGATTTAATTGCAAAAAGTTGGGAATCAGACATTCTGATTGGTTGGGTACAAGAGGACAGAGAATTTTAGATATAGAGGATTAGCTCTCTGCATTCATGGTTATTAGGATATAAAGAACATTAAATGTAGGAAAACGATGATACATAAAGAAATGCATCAAGTAGATTAAAATTTTAAAAGTATATTTAGGAGAAATAAATGATGGCCTAACCATTGTTTTTTGTTATTAAAGGATAAACCATAACTTAACCACTCTTAGTTGAATGCCTTTCGTTGTGTCTTATCGTTGAATTCACCATTATATATAATTACAAGTTTAAATTCCACCATATAATACGTTTTATCATTGTTTATTGAACAAAGTGCTATGAGTTAGAAGGGGGATGAGAGGTCTTTTGGAATTTCAAAACTTTCATTATGACTGAAGTAATATAATAAGTAACAGAAATGATGAAAACGGTGTATCATCATTATGTGCTATAATAACATCTTAAATTCTGTACTTTGATTACATTAATGATGTAGCTTTACTACAGCTTGATGGGAAAAGCGATTTATCAAGTAGCGGCATGACCCCTTGATTATATATTTCAAAATTTGTGATATTAAAAATGAAAATCAATGAAAAGTAAAATATTTCGGAAAGCTAAAAATACAAACAACTTCAGGAAATTATATTTTCTTTAGAAAAAAAAACAAATACTTGAATATAATTATTAACTGGTCTTTAAACTATTACTTAACTGCTAAAGTTTCTCCTATTATAAGTAGTTAGAAATTTTCTGCTTGGTTAGTTTTTGTTTAAAATTGTCTTAAGCTTAAATTTGACGCAACTTTTTGTTTTGACCGCGGGTTTAAACTTCATAACAAGCCAAGTTAGCTTTCACAAAAAAGAAAATTAGACTTCTTACATTTCTACATTCTGTCAAATAATGCATGCATCAGAATAGGGAAAAACAAAACATCACCATACAGTATGCCATGCTCCATTTTTAGATTCTTCTTACAGTTGTAGTGTCTTCTTACAGCTTTACACATGTGGAGCTTGAGATTTACTGGTGCACACCTAGGAAGCATTTGTATTAGGTGATTTGCATCTCACTATTTCAGTCATCCTCCCAGCTTGATGTGTAATGTGGAATTTCAGGTTAAATTTTCTAATGAACACAGCAAGCTGCTCCTTTAATTTTTTTCCCCATTCTTTGAGCCTATTCGTAGTTGGTCATTGCTGAGCTTGGTGGTTTGTATGAAATCATGTTATTCCAAGATTTAATAAAAAACCGCATGACCTTATTATAATTCTTTCAAACTGTATTTTCTTAGCATCAACCACACATCCAGTACACAACCTATTCCACTTCTCAGCGTGGACAAGAGAATTAAAATAAAATTAGATTTGGCAAAGAATGTTTTTTTTTAATGAAAATAAAATCACGACGCCTACTATCCCTTTCCTATTCTAAAACTGGTAATTTTTTGTATAATCTGAACAATATTCTAAAATAATCTCTAATTGTCAATGTAGGGAAATTTTTAATATGACTATCAATGTTTTAAATAGGGGTATAATATGTAATTTGTTATTAGTTGTGTTCATTATTATACCCCTATTTAGAAGACTCTGTTTTTTGGTGATTTATGCAGAGCAAGACACGAAGGTGGGGAAGCGCAGGATAAATGAGTTGGTTGGAATACTATTTTAGTACAACGGAGGCTGTCTTATAAGCTCATTCGCTTAGCCTTCCAAGTAAGTTTCATATCCACTTTATTGTAATCATTTAGGGAGCCCTCATTGTTTTGCAACTGAGCTAAAAAGGGAGACAAGTTGTTGCATTCATGATAAAACATGATGAAACGTTTCTTCTGTCAAATTTTTGTACTTTTCTTTATTTTTTATGCATGTTTGATGGTTGGAAAAATGGAGAAATCGACTCAATTTTTTAATGAACAAGTAATATTTGTTACCTTTTTTTTGAATGTGCATGAAAATATTCATGAATAATTTCATTTGGTGAATTAAGCTTTCAGACCTTATTGTTTTCCAAGGTGGTACAAGCTCTACATGTGTCAACAATTCTAATAAGTTAAACTACTTTTGGCCTATACTCCTATATGTTTACATATATAGTTCTTTTGTTTATTCCAACGATTTCTTGTGATGAAGTGTGTAACTTTCATGCGTACAACCATTTACTGTGATCTATTCCAAGGTATGTACAAAATAATATTTCATTTTACCAGCAATAATGTGAGGCTAGAAGCCACAATTAAATTTATGGATTTAAGCTAATATTTCCATTAAATAACCACATGAACATTCTTAAGCAACTCTATTTTATGAAATATGAAAGAAACTTATGTGATTGCAGATTTGCCCAACTCAAATGGCATTCAAAGCATATGTGTAATTCAAGATATTGCCAAAGTTTTTTTCACGTATACAATGGTGTTGTATAACCAATTGAGTACTATGCTACATAAGTAGATTCTGAAGTAGTGGATTTTTTGAATTATTATCGGAAAAATACAATACTTGATGCCCAAAAAAAAAAGTTCAGTCAATATTGATTGCTCGACTGGCATCCAACATCCATTCATTGCATGAGTGAAATAATTGTTACAAGGTGGAATCATTGTTTGTTGAATATATTAATCCATGATTATTTTTTAGCCTGCAAGAGAATAGTGGTTATTTCATTTGCTGATATACCTTTTCAATCAAGCTAACATAAATGTGAGTTATGTTTATTTTTGTGCTTACACCACGGATTAACCCACCCCCAGAGCCCGGAAAGCCGTGAGAGTAGTACTAGGATGGGAGACTGACCTGGGAAGTCCTCGCGCTTGAGTACGGGGGCCTTCGGCACTGGGTATCCACCTTACACCACGGATTAACAATACTACTATGTGAATTTGCTTAATAGCATTTAAACAAACTGATTTCACTTTATCATTACTTGCTGCAAAAGGTTTTTGTTTTAATAAAATATTAGTCACTTTGGCAGCTTGATGCAAATGGTCGTTACAAGGTTTTGAAAAGTATTACTTACAGAAGCATAGGTGTGTTTGGTTTTTATTTTTTTACTTTGGGTTTTCATACATACAAAAGTACGAACAAAACCCATGTATCGTGGAAAACGATCGTTTTACAAAATAAATTTAACATACAAAACAAAAACGACTTATCGTTTTTAATATTTTGAGAAACAACGGAAAATAACAATGTTAAATTCATCCATTCACCGTCCTTGTGTCCCTTCCATAATTCCTTGCGTTTTTGGTCCGTCACCTTCATTATTCTTCAAATCTTCGCATCTTTTGAAATTAACGTTGAAAACTCAAAATAAATCAAACACTACTTTAGTGTTGCATCAGGTTGCCTTAATGTTTTAGACTTAAAACAATGTTGCTTTATTTTTTGGGATATTTTTATTGTCAAAACTGTCAGATGTTGTAATTGGTATTTTATTAACAGTTTGTATTCCTATTGATCATGGGTTTGTGGAGTGTTCTATCCGTGAATTTTTAAGTTTAAAAAAACATATATTTTTGAGTTGAATCCTGTAACAATGTAGATGATGATGATGATAGCGTCATGAAAGTCTTCTTCTTCAAGATAAAACGACATATATAAGCTATGGTTGCTTTAATGCAGTAGCAATACATACAAATTAAATATGAGGATGACTGACAAAAGAAAAAGTCTATAAGAGATTGATGGATACAAGCGTTTTCATTTTGGCTAATATTTGTGCTAGATCTTATTGTTACAGCACTGTACATAATTGTCAAAGAGATTCAAAATAATTAAGGTCACCATCGTAATTGTTACCATTGTCTTTCAATTTTAATATGGATGTTATGAATTAGTCAACTAACCAAAATACTATTAACTTTTATCATCTTAAGCTCATAATGGTTTTTTTAGTTGATGTGTACACATGCACGTTTATACGTGGTTTTTAGTTTAAAGGACAAACTTAAAGAAGATTTTGATGAAAATTATACAAAGTTTGGTTTTTAGGGAGAAGGACATATTTTAGTGCAAAAGAGGAATTCAGGGGGTCCACTATCATTTTCCCTTTTACACTAAAATGTGCCATTTTGGCTAAATTCCAAACATTGTATAATTTTCACCAAATTTTTGGCTAAGTATGTCCTTTAGACTATTTTCCACGCGCACACACGCGCGCGCACACACACACACACACACACACACACACATATATATATATATATATATGGGGTGGCTATCGAAACACAAAATAGACACAAATTTGGAGATATTGCATCTCGACTCTTGATCATTTTGTCTTTATATGAAAAAATGGAAATTAGGGGGCAATCCAATGATGGAGAGTTGTGTCATTAATTCGTGGAAATGTTTTCAACACATTTCATTCAAAACAATATAAACTACAACAAATAATAACAACAAAAGAAAATAACAATACATTGAAATTTCTAATGCTTGAACATGGTTGTAGGTAAAATAATCAAAGTTCATTTCTGTTTGATGTCCAATTCAACTGAGTTATTGTTTTTTTTACATTTCGATTGTGTATTAAGATGCAGAACTTAAACATTTTTTTTTTTTTGCTATTTACTAGCATGCTATCTGAAATTCATTCAACAAATAGTAATCTAACTTTCATTTTTTGTACGAATTCAAGAGTTTTGTACTAATTTGAATGTCTCCCACTAAAGATATTGATAGGAAGTTAAAAACTAACAATAATAATATCATTAACATTATAAACATCAATATGAATATCAAGCAGCCCGTGTGCGAAGCACGGGTTCGCACTTGTTACATTTATATTTATATATAAATATAAACGATTCTGGCGCTGTTTTTCTTCAGATTTGAATTAAACATTCCGGACAATCCAACCGTTGGATTTTTACCAGGTTGGTGCCGTTGGGAAGATATTCCCAAGGCGAACCCAGCGGTTGCGGTTCCGGGAAAATCCGATGGTCGGATTTCTCATACTAATCGTTTCAAATTACGATTCTGAAACACGAACTGCACAGCTTCTATTCCTTTTAATTATAATTATATTTATATATATAAATATAGTTCATTCTATAATCTCAACTATAGTTCATTCTATATTTTCAATTTCATTTTCACTTCGAATATTTCACTAACGCCTTAATATTTCGAAAAATTTCGCCATAACCTTCTTTGTACGGGGAGGGGTTTGGAAATTTATTGGGCCGTGTTAGGTACCCAATAAATCTTAAAAAGCATCCACATATTTATAGTGATATATTCTGGTGTTTACAGGGGAGCATGTATAGATAATCACTCCAGAGAATAAATTGTCGTCACCGCGTTTCCGTGTGGAAATAAATAGTCCATGTGCCGTATCTAATAACTAGAGCAACGTGATTATTGTCAACTCTAGACCCGTGTGGGGTTTTTTATTAATCTGGCGATTTATCGTTATATTTTCTATAGTCCATATCAGTCATCAGTTCAACCTGTAGTATATAGTCATCGCCATACAAGCCTCTCGCTCGTATGGTAAATCTTCCACCTCGTCACACAAGCTCCAATTGCTTATGTGGAATATGATGAAGTATGCCTATCGTCAAGAAGTATGCCATGTAGTGTAGTTCAAAATTAATTGTTACTATCCTATGGCGATATTTATTATTTCACACAGAATAACCAGCACTCCGCATCCAATGGCATTCACAGGAGTTGATATAAAAATAAAATTGCGCAGCCAACTCATCAAGGTTTACCTATTTGTCGGGCACGCAAATAATTTTTTTACTCTACAGCTAATCCATTTTTCCTATTCAACACATGTATATATATGCAGAACAAAGCTAATAATAATATTTCTAGCAAACTATTATTTATTTCCACACGTGTGTATTTTTATCAAAGCATATACATGATAAAAGAAATATTTTTATCGTCAAAAATATTTATTCAACACGTGAATGTTTTTAACACTTCATATTCACAATAAAAATGTAGATTTTATTGTCGCTTCATTTTATTTTAAAATACGATAACATTCAACACATGAATTTCAGCTCGACGAACGAATTTCGATTCAACACATGAATATTCTCTGTAGTTTGTATATATATAAAAATGTGATTTTTATCGCTAAAGCTATTTGTTTAAATTCAAATAATATTCAACACATGAATTTCAACTCAACGAATGAATTGCAACTCAACACATGAATATTCACTATAGTTTGAATATATATAAAAATGTGATTTTTATCGCTAAAGCTATTTGTTTAAATTCAAATAATATTCAACACATGAATTTCAACTCAACGAATGAATTGCAACTCAACACATGAATATTCGCTATGGTTTGTATATACATAAAAATGTGATTTTTTATCGCTAAAGCTATTTGTTTAAATTCAAATAATATTCAACACATGAATTTCAAGTCAACGAATGAATTGCAACTCAACACATGAATATTCGCTATGGTTTGTATTCATATAAAAATGTGATTTTTTATCGCTAAAGCTATTTGTTTGAATTCAAATAATATTCAACACATGAATTTCAACTCAATGAATGAATTGCAACTCAACACATGAATATTCGCTATGGTTTGTATATGTATAAAAATGTGATTTTTTATCGCTAAAGCTATTTCTTTAAATTCAAATAATATTCAACACATGAATTTCAACTCAACGAATGAATTGCAACTCAACACATGAATATTTGCTATAGTTTGTATATATATAAAAATGTGATTTTTATCGCTAAAGCTATTTGTTTAAATTCAAATAATATTCAACACATGAATTTCAACTCAACGAATGAATTGCAACTCAACACATGAATATTCACTATAGTTTGTATATATATAAAAATGTGATTTTTTATCGCTAAAGCTATTTGTTTAAATTCAAATAATATTCAACACATGAATATTCGCTATAGTTTGTATATATATAAAAATGTGATTTTTATCGCTAAAGCTATTTGTTTAAATTCAAATAATATTCAACACATGAATTTCAACTAAACGAATGAATTGCAACTCAACACATGAATATTCGCTATAGTTTGAATATAAATTTCAACATATGTAATTTATTTCGACGAATGAAAATTATTCTAACACATGTATATTTCAGAAAATTTCGGCAGCATAACGGCAGGGTAGTTAAAACCGGGACCGTCCCTAGTACGGCAACTCTCTCTACCTTAAAACCTCGCGGTTTTTGACAATGGGGATCATGCATCTAGTTCGCACGCAGGCGGCATGTTTTATTTTCAATTCCACAATCCTATTCTAATTTGTTTCAACCACAAGAGGGTATTTTTCAACCACAAAGGTAATTTTCAACCGTCATATCAACCACAAACAATTATTTCCAACCATTCGTCATACCATATAATATCACGTCAATCACAAGCAATAAATATCGTCCATGGTCTGTGGACGAGGGGAGTATATATATATATATATAATATTATAATTCACTTGCATTTCATCACAATTCAAAGCATATATGTTTCATTCAACGCTTGTATAATTTATACATCGCTAATATAACTTATACAACACATGTACATGAGGTATACAATGCGTATATAATTTACACTTCGCTTATATAATTTATACAACGCGATTTCATTCACACAATTAGTTTAGATTCCTCACATTGGTTATTGCAGTGCTAAAAATCGTAGGAAGATCAGAAAAATCCGCGGCTTCTTCTAGAATGTAGAGAGCCTCCTTGCGGTCACAGTGTCTCCTGTTTCATCAAATTTCGTTAAAAAACGAAAAAGATATTATTTTTCAAATTTTTGCAACGCTTTATAGTGTTATTTTCATTTCTGAATAATAAAGGTCGTACCTTTATTTTTGATTCGAAACTAGGTCAGCAAAATCCGTGAAATTCGTCGATCGATGCTTCGATCAGGTAGTGCCACGTGGAAGGGCTACGAATCAGCTTCCTATCGGTGGTGGTGCGGTTCCCTTCGGTGGTCGGAGGAAGGCGGCGCGGCGCTGGGAAGTCGACGACTTCCTTGACGTCGTTCAGGCGATTCCGGCAAAGGTAGGGGGCGGTGTTTGGTCGGATGTGGAGAGGAGGCGAAGGCGAGTCGAACTGGGGTGGTGGCGCGGCTTAGCGTCGCCTGTGGTGGTCGGAAAATGGAGGAGAAGGTTCGAGCTCGTGGAACCGTCGAAATCGGCTAAGGTGGCTAGGGTTTTTCGAGTTTTTTTTTTTAAAAGAAAAATTCCTATTGGTCGAAGCTATATAGGAAATTTTAAATAGTGTTTTCACAAACGGACTCGAAATCAAACCCAACGACTGTCGCTCCTAGCTAAATACCCCCATTCTAGACACAATGGGATATGTTTCGGTTGCCAATTCGACTGTTACAGTCAGTTATTTTTCAAATTAAAATATAAAACATTTGATATTTAATTTGAACGTGCATTTCAATTTGCCAGGGCCACAAACTGAATCGAAAAATTCCAGAAAAATAAATCTAGCTTTGTTTTGATGATACGGTCCTAACAAAACCAGTTTCGTCGAATTCTGAGCTCGTTTGAAAAACGGCCATTTTTAGGTCAACCCATTTTAATAGAAATTGACCAATCAGATTTTCTTTTGCCCCACTCACATACTAGCTTCAAAAATTATGAAATTTGAAACCTAGCAATAATTTGACATCCCGGACCCAACAAAAGTGGTTTCGTCGAATTCCGAGGTCGTATGCAAAATATCAATTTTCAAGGGCTATATATGCTATATAGCGACCATTCTGAAAATTCATTTGGCCATAACTTTTGATTCCCGTAATGAAACTTCGATTTTTCAGATTCGTTAGAAAGGTATTCATAAACAGATTTAAATATTTTCAGTTTCGCTAAAATCCGTTATATTTTCCACCCGGTACAGTCAGACAAAGTTTGTATTCAAGATTTCAAACTGCGATACTATACCCAATTCTCTATTTTATTGAAATATGCTATTTCAACTATTCAAATTCTTTGGTATCAACCAATTTTAAAAATTTTAAATTGGTTCGCATTTTCCGGGTTATTACAACTACACACTTACACACGTACATACTTAGCAAGTAGCTATATTCGAACAGATCAAGTAGATGTATCTATTGTTACTATTGCGTGGTATAAAATGTGCATACTAGAAAGATACAATCATCAGTATAGTGCACCATTCGTGAAAGTGCACTTTTTAGAATCAAGTGTATTTTTATAAAAATCATTTATGCATAAAACTTTATTCATAAAAAAAATCAGATGTTTTCAAAACTAAATCCCTTATGTTCCCCAAAAGCTTATTATTTAAATTCATCCCTGCATCAGAAGCTAGCAACTTTGAAGATAAGCAACTTTCATGTATTTAAAAGGTTTCATGCATTTGTAACGACGCAACCACTGGACACAACAGTAAACATGCATAGTCGAGATGACCTAGAAAAAGAATAAGGGAAACATGATCAACACTACAACGGGAAGTGTTAGACAGTGGATACTAAAATGATAACCTTATTGTATGAATAACCGTAACCTAAAATTATAAGTTCCAATCACAGCCTTGCTTCAAACACCCTCACATAATCATGCGCATATAAAAGCAACTGCAACCAACATAACATCTTGATATATAATTGTTGAATAGAGAATTGAATACTGTGTGTATTTCAATTGTACTGTGAGCTTTCATATAAATTGTAAAAGCATAAAATTGTGTTAATAAGTGTATTTTCACTTGAACTTAATGCCAAAAGATTTCATTTCATGCAAGGGAAAATAACTGTTTAGATTCTACAACTCATAGGAAGTTATCACAAGTTTACGTACTAAAAGAAATGCAGACTTAATGTAACTTAAAAATATTATTAGTGAATATCGTTCGTTGAGTGTTTTTTATATGCTTCGGAATGATGATTCAATCAAATATTTGTACTGACTCATTTTATGTAATTCTTGGGACAACTCCAATAAATCCGTACAACTTAGTGAATCAGTTTAACCTTATGCACTTTGAAATGCTTGGTAGTACCAATATCGCGATTGCACCTGTGTGCAAGTACCAAAACATGACAATCTGAAACTCAGGTTCTATATCAAATCCCATTAAGTATAACTCGTGTTCTCCATTTAAACATGTAGCAATTAGTTAAGCCTAAGTGGAAATTTCAGTTTTTCTATTGGGTTTCAAATCAACATGGTATAGGTCAACCACATGTACTCATAAATCCTTCTAAGGAGAAAGAAATACAAGGATCGGTTATTCCAAACATAGTACTGGGTATTCATTAAAACGAGACAGCAGTGGGGTTCTCATCAAAACATATTTTTGGGTATACATCAAAACAAGATAGTGAACACCCACCATGGCAAGGTCATTAAGATAGAATGCATCCACCAAAAAGTCAAGTGAAATCAACAAGCAACAAGGTAATACTATGAGCATTAACATTAAAATCTCTAATTTATACCGAAATTAAATTACTGGACTCAAGATTAATTGTGAGGGAAACTCAATTATGTTTTGGTTTAAATCGGAATCAATTAACTTGAAACTGGGATTAATCGTGAGTGAGATGCTCACCTCCGACAGCGCGACGGATCGAATCAGGAAGAGGCTTCCAAACGATTAGTTGACCATCGATGTCTTCACTACAACAGGAAGCACCAGCTTGGAGGCAGCGCGAGCTTCGATGGTGGATGCTCGAATATGAAGACGGTGGAAAGGTGGAAACTTCGATTTACTGAGTGGCGCGAGAGTGTAGTGGCGGTGACAGCACGACAAAGTGAGGCAATAATTGATCTAGGGTTGCGATTGGTCATCGATTCAAGATAAAACAATTAGCGATGTATAGTGGGTTTGGTAGAAGCGGTGCGATGGGGAAAGGAGGCGATGGATCTAGGTCAGACACAACAGATCGATTTGGGGAAGAAGAATTCATTTTGGCCATTAACGTGAATTTTGGGGAGGACACGGTTTGGAAATGAAAAGGTGTCAATTTTTTTTGGCTGAAGGAAAGAGAACCGTGGGAAGCAAGGAATAATGGTAGGCTGTATTTGGGGTGGGTGGTTTCTACAATTACTTGACGCTGAAGGAATACAATGTGAATCCTATGTAATGACATTTACATTACACATTTTTTTTAATTTTTATTTCATCATAAACCAACTCCAAACACTACGGAATTTGACATGCTGCTACGTTTTCATATTCTGAATCTAATAATATTAGTCTAGTTGTTTCCTGACTCTGTTAATATACACCATTATTTTTTTATCTTATGTATCGGTTTACCGATTTTATTTCGTTTGTCTCCGAGAACTCCGTTCGCTTCCAAATTTGAAAGTTAATTTCGATTTCTTTATATATACGCATATCCAAGCTACCTTTCGATATATTTTAAGAAATAAATATCCAACTCATTTAACGTTAATAACTTATATTTTAAATTCACCATTTATACTTTTTAGTTTGAATTTCAAATCCAATCCAAATTTGATCAAATATTCATATTCAATAATAGATATTTGATTCTCAACCAAGTATTCTGAATAAAATGTTAAAATCCAATTCATATATAAAACCATATATTTGATTTTTTTTTAATTTCTAACCCACGGATCAATATAAAATTGATTATTAATAGTTAAATCTTTAACTAATCCCATATTCCAGTTGCCAAAATTTCCGGGTCGTTACAATCTCCCCCCTTAAAACTTTTCGTCCTCGAAAAGGAGAGATTGTTAGGGTTATATCGATGTATACTTCAAATTTTCATATGTGTGAAAATTTCCCGTAACTAATTTAAAATCGAAATTTAAGTTATCAATACTCATTATTTATTAATCATATTCAATTACCTCGAAAAGAAATCAAATTTCCTTCCAAAACAAATCTCTTTATGAATTCCAAATTATTCCCAACTAATTTGTCAATGTTTACTTATCCATCGTTGATGTCTGGAATGGGTCTAGGATTTTCAATAGTCGGCCAACCTCTTTACATTATCCGTTAAATTCTTCTCAACACTTCTGAAGAGTGTAAATAACATATACATTTCAAGATACAAATTTTCGACTTGAAAATACTTTGAAATCTTTTCTTAACTTATTAGACTAGGTATATTTTAAATTTTAAATTATTTATTTCAAAAATACTTGATAACTCGGAGTTTGGCAAGTTTATTGTCGTCTTCACAGATGCTAGGCGTACGCTGGCCAAACGCACGACAAAAATCTCTGTAATGTCCCGTATTTTTCTAACCGTTTATTTGAAATATTTTAATGGGATTTGACCCTTTTAATTTGAATATTTAAGCAATATTTAATTATATATATATTCGAATATTATTAACCCAAAATTCTAAAGGTCAAGTTGGGATTCCCCTTGGTCTTATTTGAAGTTACTCGGTATCTCATTTGAGTATATTCGGCATTATCGGTTTGTTTTTATTTCAACTGTTTTGGGATTTGATTCATATTGCATCGGTATTTCACAAGTTTTATAAGTAGCCAACCAAAAGCTTGGGTACAATATGGCATCAACGTTTTCACAAATCAAATGAAACCCAGATTGTATATTTTCAGCAAAATGAATCAACAGAAAAATAAGAGAAAATCCTACAATAAACTACGCTACTTTTTGCTCCTATCTTCTCCCATCAATAAGCAAGACGTCACCAAGGGGAAAGCATGCACATGCGTCCTGAACCCTCTGCCAATGTACCTATCGATGAAACAACGCTGGCATAAAATCCGCCCTGTAAAGAAAGAAAAGGGACAACTATTAATAGCTAGTATATATAGATATGTAAAGTAAAAGATTTGAATAAGGAAAATGTCACATGGAAGCAGTGAAAAACAGTACACAAAACATGCAACAGGAAACTAAATCTTGAATATATTCTGCATCCAATCCACAATGCCGAATAGCCAATACATGTGCATCATCAATTCACAAGTAAGTGAAACAGGAAAGAAATATACCATCCAATCTTTTGAATCAGAAAAGTAGCAAAATATTCTGTTGTGATCGACAAATAAATCTGCCATATCAAATCTTTACACCATCAAAATCGAAACAGATAATGTTTATTTATATAATCAAAAAATCACACAGAATAGTTGTTCTGCTATTCCAATACAGATCTGAAATTGAATTTAAATAATGTAATGGCAGACAATACCATGTGAAGCCTAAAACCATAGGGACTATTCGAGCAGGATTGCACATGGAGAGAAAATTCTAACAGGAAAGTACCAACTAAACTAATGCAGTAAGGATCTTATGTACAAATCAGGGCTGTTATATATATGTACGCACATCAATTCAAAATCTGAAAACCCAAATCAACCATTCAATGGTTACACAGACAACTCAATGCAGATTTCAAATCTGAGCAGACAATACGTAGCCTAACCCAATTTATATAGGGACACAGTTCGGTTGCGTATATATGAGCAGTAACAATTCATGAAAATCCAACTGAAAATCATCAAATGTCACACAAAAACCAGGTATCAATCACAAACAGTTCGACAATTCATGGCAGAGCCGAAATGGAAAAGTAAACGCCTAAAATCTAGGAACAACTAAGCCTAAAACCCTATTATTCGAATTCACAGTAAACCGCAAGTATAAATACACAGTGTGTTCAACCACAAACCAATTCAACCCAGCATACGAAAAAAAAATTGAATTCGAATTAGTGGAAAAGAAAATCAAAACAGAAATTCAATTGGAAAAATTTACTTAGCTTTTCGTACTGAGGTTCGGTCTCGTTCTGGGGGATGGCGGAGCGTCTGAAGTGGAGGCCGATACAGTGAGGGCGTCGCGGTGGCAGCAGCATGAAGCGATGGACTTCGGTCTCGTTTTAGGGTTCCGGCGAATGGTTTGAAGAAGGAGATCGTAGAATAGGGTAGTGGAGCAACCAGAAACCGGGAGGACTGAAGCAAGGGCATCCGATTTTACTAAGGAAAGCAGCGATGAAGGATTTCAGGGAAGGAGGGTTTCGGTTTTTCCCATTTTTGGGTGGCGGCGGAGGGTTTGAATGGATCTAGAGTTGTGATAAAAGGGAGCCGGTGGTTTTGTTTTAAGAAGGAAGGAATGGGTGGGGGTGCGGGTCAAAACGAGACGGGCTGGACCAGTAAAGGTAAGGCCTGGTTTGAATTTAATATATTTGTGTTTAGTTTAAAATTAAATAATGGCTTGTTTTAGTGATTAATTAAGGGATTTAATTAAAGCAAGTTAATTTAATTGACGAAATTTAAAACAATTTCATAACGTGACTTTGTAGGTCTAATGGGTTGTGTTACCTACATCAATTTTAAATCAAAAATTAGTTATTTGTTTAGTTATGTATAAAAGGAAGACTTTATTTAGTGTTTTGATTAGAGATTTTAAATAACGCGAGTTAATCTAATTAATGAAATTTAAAAACCATTTCATATTGGTACTTAGTTGGTCCAGTTAATCATGTTACTTACGTTAATCAGTTTAAACGTATTTAGTTATTTGTTAATATAATGTTGATGTTAACGAATGTGATTAAGGTTTATCGTTTTAAATTATGTAATTAATTTAATTTGAAAATAAGGATTAAAGGAAATTAGTTAGGATCTTTATAACGAGGTAACTAGATCAATTAAATAGGATTAGTTTATTTATAACTAAGGATTTAATTAATTTAACAAAGGCGTTAGCATTCAAATTTTTATACCTTGTTCATATATGAACAGAAATGGGGCAGAACAACTCATATTACGATCGTGACGACAAGCAGAACAAAATCGGGACAAGGTTGGAGACAGTAAGAATCAAAGGTGAGTTAAACTCACTCAGTTTCTTCCCACTTATATTTTATAAGTTGGGTTTTTATTTTTGTGTGCTATGGTTGCTAATGATTGACTTGTTGTTGATATATATTCATATATGGTTTGAACTGATGAAATTAAACGTCGTTTAATTTCAGTGAAACCCAAATCGTTATTTTTAACGGTTGGTTCCAATTAAGGTAACTTACCTTATTGGTCACGTTTATAGAATAAACGTGTTTTAATAAATGAATTGCTTGGTTGATTGTTGTGGTTGATATTGAATTGTCATTATAAACTGTTATGAGGCCATTATTGAATTGTTTTGATTGATGGTTGAATACTGACCTGAAATTCACCATTTGTTTGGTTTAATCCAATGGGTACTATCAGTTGAGTAGTTGACAGAACATGGCCTGTGAATTCACCGTTTTATAAATATCGATCTACCGTCAGGTAAATCGACGAGATAAAGTTATAAAATTTATTTTTAAATCTATTATATGAAATAAAGTTTGTAAAAGAAAATAAATGTTTATTATTTATTAATTGAGTTTATAAGGGTTTTATAATTGATTTTATAAAGGAAATTTCTGATATCTATCAGATTTGTAGAAATTAAGTAAATGTTATAGTTTGAATAATCGCTTGAGAGATAATAAAAGGGGTTATTTAAGTTAATTATATTTTTTTTAATTTAAAGAATTATTCGAAAATGGTTAATGAAGTAGGCATGTCTTGGATTGACAGAAATCTGAGCAACGAAATATATCGTTTTAAAGAAATAAAAGGAAGAGTAATATCTAGCAAATGATTTCTTAATCATGAATTAAGAAACGATGGTTATACTCGAGAAAGGGATTTCAAACCAAGAAGTTTATAAAACAGTTAGATGAGATATGTTTGGTGTTAATATGAAGATCGGCTTTTAAATTACAACTGATGTTCATTTGAAGGTAAGACCATTGTTGGTCAAGGTCTGAGAGGTAAACAAATACCCCAACTTGAGCAACTTCGGAATTATCTGAGGATGATATTAGTTTGTAATGGGAAGGAGGGTAAAAATGATTTAATATTTCCATATGAGAAAAAAATAATGAGATGCCAATAAAAAGAGATCGAGTATATAATGGGATTTTTTTTCCCAGGTAATGGAAATGGGAGGTTTGGGCATTTATATTTATAGAAGTATCCAAAATAGAAGAAATAAAAAGGAAATGGTGGAAAGTAAAAAGGGTACTTTCGAGATGAAAGGAAATTGGAAAGTTAAGTGTTGAAAATGGATTCATTTACAGAAATGAAAGCGGATCAACGTATCCAAGAAATGAAACGAAAGTGGGTTCGTAGTATTTGTTATGAATGCTAAATTGAGATGATTTTCCAATAGGGAAGATAAGTGATGATGTAACAAATGTTTTGAACGATGGTAGAATAAAGAATTGAATATGGTATTTTCTTAAATATGGAAAGTGAAAGAGCTTGAGATAATAACCCTAAGTCAAATATGTTATATTTGAAATATTGAAATATTTAAGAAATTGAGATTAACCATCGATAATCATTTTGAATTAAAAAGGCCATGTGGTGTTGGTACTGAACTGGTAAACTCAGGTCATTCACACAATTATTATTTGATAGTTAAAACACCGACTATCAAACCTGACCATACGATCGTTGGTACGGAAAGACCGGGATCGAATATACATTCGAAAACCATTCCGACCAGCGAATACGTGAAAGAAGATTATCGAAGATGGAGCAATGGAAGACCGTTGATCTTCGTGAGCGGAAGAACTACTGATTGGATTTCTCTGGTTTAGCGGCCGGAGATATTTCAACAGTGATTCTGTCGTGATTGGAATCTACGGATTGCGAGGACTTCTCGCTACTGATCTTTAGGGTGATTCCTGGGATGCAGTAGGAGGGTGCCTTCGGTTCATCCTGTTCCTGGATGACTTGTATGGACAAATGTCTGACAGAATATTTCCAAAGGAGTCTCGTACGTTGATTTCTTCAAACGTATCATAGTTGGGTCGCTCCCGACTAGGATATTTTTGTGAAATGTCAATTAGTGATATCCGGCGGATCTGATGATGTGGCATTCAAAGTGAATGGCAGTGTGCTACCAGAAGAAGGTAATTCAGACCTCAAGCCTCATCAACCGGGAGATGACAAAAATCGGGCAGGCAGCATGGCTATGTGGGTCGCTCCCATTAGGGTGTATGATCACCTATCTAGAGAACTTCCTTTTGCTTCTTTAATCTATCGATGCTGTCCCTTTTCGGGAGGCGGTTGCTGATCCCAACCGTCGGTGATATACATTCGATACACTCAAGCGAAATGAGTGGTCGGTCATGTGAGGGCCGGGTTGCAAGACGTTCTTGTTGAACCCAGTGTATCGTCTCTAGAGATACACAGTCGGAAGGTGGTCCCATACCTTGTCAGAGTTGGAATCCAATCTCCAATAAGCGCCCACGGTTTTGGTTTGTATATATATATGGGGAGCGTGAGATGCAAGCGTTCCTCTAGATTGTTATTTACTTGTATTTAGACATTATTATAATATCATAAAAGATATTGGTTTCAAAACTGTTTTGGGTTATCTTAAGGTAAAAACCGTCCGTGTTTATGTGTGGATTCGGTCTTACGATTATCCTTTTCTTTTGAAAAGATTTCAAATTTTAAAATCATGATTGGATGATTCACCCTTAATGCTGTGCGAGTTTTATCTCACTCTGTTTCACCAGACTGACCCGGTGTTTTGTAAATGCTCGGGTTAGCCCGGAATGTACAGGTTCAGGTTATCGAGTACTGTGAAGAGACGGGCTGGAAAAGTCCAGACGTATGATATTATTCCGCTGTGTTGTATATAAGGGCAGATTATTATAACTGTCCAGTGATGTTGCTGTACACTGATATTGTAAGTTTTATTCAAAGCTCTCAATAAAGATTTATTTCTATATTATATTTTGTTCCACTGCGATGTGAGGCTCTGTGTCGTGTTGATTTCTCTTCTTACTCTTCTATTCTAATATTCTTTCTTTCTTATCTCACCGTCTAATTTCTTCCTTATAGCCTTCTGGGGTTTTCGGTACTTGTGTTATTGGGCACATGATGTATTAGTGTCATGATTCAAGTGTCGAAATTCCCGGGTCGCTATAGTTGGTATCAGAGCTATTGGTTTAGTGATAACCTTGGCTCTGTAGCGTAACTCGATAGAGATGGGGTTAGTAACACCCTAGATTGAGTTTGAGTGTATATATATGAGAGCGTATTTGTAAATTTTATATACAAATGTTTTGTATTGTGTTGTTTGATCGGTTCAAGTGTTGTGAAGCGTTGAACTGGTAAGGAACACAATATTGTTTTATAGAGGGGGTTAAATGAAATAATTTTACCCGAATTTTTATTTTTGTATAGAAAAGGAATATTTTTCTCAAATTATTGAGATATTGGTTGGCTTGGTTAATTTGAATAGAATTCAAAATTTGATTAAAATCGGGATGGTTTAGTAACAAGTAGAATTCACATATATGATTTGTGAAACATAACGAGTGAGAATTTAACTTAAGGATAAGTTAAATAATAATAATAAAAAAAAAACAGGATAAATGATTCCTTAAAATAAGAATTGGATTTGAAATGGAAATAAACTAATTAGATAATTAATTACTTAATTGATATGGAGTTGAAAACTTAACTTGGTCAAGTTAAGAATGGATATCAAAATTAAGATTTGGATTTGAAAATTTAATAGGATCGATTTGGAAAATTGGAGTTCAATTAGAAATTGAGTATAAGGTTGAAACTTAACTCGGTTAAGGGAAATTAAGAATGGAGGCTGAAATTAAATTAATGTGGAATTTGGAAGCAAATTAATGATAACTGAATCAAAATCAATTGGATATAGAACGATTGATAATCAAGGTATGTTAACCCAAGTAAATATTATATGAATATTAATTTAAATTGATTAGGGTATGTTGGGGGTTCACTATAACTGATTTGGTTGGACAGATTAAATAAATTTCATCTGTAAGTAAATGAATTGACTTTCGATTTATAATAAATAGGAAATAAATCGGTCTGTAGCATTTCTCCTAATTTAACAATTTCGAGGACGAAATTATTTTAAGGGGGGAAGAATGTAATGTCCCGTATTTTTCTAACCGTTTATTTGAAATATTTTAATGGGATTTGACCCTTTTAATTTGAATATTTAAGCAATATTTAATTATATATATATTCGAATATTATTAACCCAAAATTCTAAAGGTCAAGTTGGGATTCCCCTTGGTCTTATTTGAAGTTACTCGGTATCTCATTTGAGTATATTCGGCATTATCGGTTTGTTTTTATTTCAACTGTTTTGGGATTTGATTCATATTGCATCGGTATTTCACAAGTTTTATAAGTAGCCAACCAAAAGCTTGGGTACAATATGGCATCAACGTTTTCACAAATCAAATGAAACCTAGATTGTATATTTTCAGCAAAATGAATCAACAGAAAAATAAGAGAAAATCCTACAATCAACTACACTACTTTTTGCTCCTATCTTCTCCCATCAATAAGCAAGACGTCACCAAGGGGAAAGCATGCACATGCGTCCTGAACCCTCTGCCAATGTACCTATCGATGAAACAACGCTGGCATAAAATCCGCCCTGTAAAGAAAGAAAAGGGACAACTATTAATAGCTAGTATATATAGATATGTAAAGTAAAAGATTTGAATAAGGAAAATGTCACATGGAAGCAGTGAAAAACAGTACACAAAACATGCAACAGGAAACTAAATCTTGAATATATTCTGCATCCAATCCACAATGCCGAATAGCCAATACATGTGCATCATCAATTCACAAGTAAGTGAAACAGGAAAGAAATATACCATCCAATCTTTTGAATCAGAAAAGTAGCAAAATATTCAGTTGTGATCGACAAACAAATCTGCCATATCAAATCTTTACACCATCAAAATCGAAACAGATAATGTTTATTTATATAATCAAAAAATCACATAGAATAGTTGTTCTGCTATTCCAATACAGATCTGAAATTGAATTTAAATAATGTAATGGCAGACAATACCATGTGAAGCCTAAAACCATAGGGACTATTCGAGCAGGATTGCACATGGAGAGAAAATTCTAACAGGAAAGTACCAACTAAACTAATGCAGTAAGGATCTTATGTACAAATCAGGGCTGTTATATATATGTACGCACATCAATTCAAAATCTGAAAACCCAAATCAACCATTCAATGGTTACACAGACAACTCAATGCAGATTTCAAATCTGAGCAGACAATACGTAGCCTAACCCAATTTATATAGGGACACAGTTCGGTTGCGTATATATGAGCAGTAACAATTCATGAAAATCCAACTGAAAATCGTCAAATGTCACACAAAAACCAGGTATCAATCACAAACAGTTCGACAATTCATGGCAGAGCCGAAATGGAAAAGTAAACGCCTAAAATCTAGGAACAACTAAGCCTAAAACCCTATTATTCGAATTCACAGTAAACCGCAAGTATAAATACACAGTGTGTTCAACCACAAACCAATTCAACCCAGCATACGAAAAAAAAATTGAATTCGAATTAGTGGAAAAGAAAATCAAAACAGAAATTCAATTGGAAAAATTTACTTAGCTTTTCGTACTGAGGTTCGGTCTCGTTCTGGGGGATGGCGGAGCGTCTGAAGTGGAGGCCGATACAGTGAGGGCGTCGCGGTGGCAGCAGCATGAAGCGATGGACTTCGGTCTCGTTTTAGGGTTCCGGCGAATGGTTTGAAGAAGGAGATCGTAGAATAGGGTAGTGGAGCAACCAGAAACCGGGAGGACTGAAGCAAGGGCATCCGATTTTACTAAGGAAAGCAGCGATGAAGGATTTCAGGGAAGGAGGTTTTCGGTTTTTCCCATTTGTGGGTGGCGGCGGAGGGTTTGAATGGATCTAGAGTTGTGATAATAGGGAGTCGGTGGTTTTGTTTTAAGAAGGAAGGAATGGGTGGGGGTGCAGGTCAAAACGAGACGGGCTGGACCAGTAAAGGTAAGGCCTGGTTTGAATTTAATATATTTGTGTTTAGTTTAAAATTAAATAATGGCTTGTTTTAGTGATTAATTAAGGGATTTAATTAAAGCAAGTTAATTTAATTGACGAAATTTAAAACAATTTCATAACGTGACTTTGTAGGTCTAATGGGTTGTGTTACCTACATCAATTTTAAATCAAAAATTAGTTATTTGTTTAGTTATGTATAAAAGGAAGACTTTATTTAGTGTTTTGTTTAGAGATTTTAAATAACGCGAGTTAATCTAATTAATGAAATTTAAAAACCATTTCATATTGGTACTTAGTTGGTCCAGTTAATCATGTTACTTACGTTAATCAGTTTAAACGTATTTAGTTATTTGTTAATATAATGTTGATGTTAACGAATGTGATTAAGGTTTATCGTTTTAAATTATGTAATTAATTTAATTTGAAAATAAGGATTAAAGGAAATTAGTTAGGATCTTTATAACGAGGTAACTAGATCAATTAAATAGGATTAGTTTATTTATAACTAAGGATTTAATTAATTTAACAAAGGCGTTAGCATTCAAATTTTTATACCTTGTTCATATATGAACAGAAATGGGGCAGAACAACTCATATTACGATCGTGACGACAAGCAGAACAAAATCGGGACAAGGTTGGAGACAGTAAGAATCAAAGGTGAGTTAAACTCACTCAGTTTCTTCCCACTTATATTTTATAAGTTGGGTTTTTATTTTTGTGTGCTATGGTTGCTAATGATTGACTTGTTGTTGATATATATTCATATATGGTTTGAACTGATGAAATTAAATGTCGTTTAATTTCAGTGAAACCCAAATCGTTATTTTTAACGGTTGGTTCCAATTAAGGTAACTTACCTTATTGGTCACGTTTATAGAATAAACGTGTTTTAATAAATGAATTGCTTGGTTGATTGTTGTGGTTGATTTTGAATTGTCATTATAAACTGTTATGAGGCCATTATTGAATTGTTTTGATTGATGGTTGAATACTGACCTGAAATTCACCATTTGTTTGGTTTAATCCAATGGGTACTATCAGTTGAGTAGTTGACAGAACATGGCCTGTGAATTCACCGTTTTATAAATATCGATCTACCGTCAGGTAAATCGACGAGATAAAGTTATAAAATTTATTTTTAAATCTATTATATGAAATAAAGTTTGTAAAAGAAAATAAATGTTTATTATTTATTAATTGAGTTTATAAGGGTTTTATAATTGATTTTATAAAGGAAATTTCTGATATCTATCAGATTTGTAGAAATTAAGTAAATGTTATAGTTTGAATAATCGCTTGAGAGATAATAAAAGGGGTTATTTAAGTTAATTATATTTTTTTTAATTTAAAGAATTATTCGAAAATGGTTAATGAAGTAGGCATGTCTTGGATTGACAGAAATCTGAGCAACGAAATATATCGTTTTAAAGAAATAAAAGGAAGAGTAATATCTAGCAAATGATTTCTTAATCATGAATTAAGAAACGATGGTTATACTCGAGAAAGGGATTTCAAACCAAGAAGTTTATAAAACAGTTAGATGAGATATGTTTGGTGTTAATATGAAGATCGGCTTTTAAATTACAACTGATGTTCATTTGAAGGTAAGACCGTTGTTGGTCAAGGTCTGAGAGGTAAACAAATACCCCAACTTGAGCAACTTCGGAATTATCTGAGGATGATATTAGTTTGTAATGGGAAGGAGGGTAAAAATGATTTAATATTTCCATATGAGAAAAAAATAATGAGATGCCAATAAAAAGAGATCGAGTATATAATGGGATTTTTTTTCCCAGGTAATGGAAATGGGAGGTTTGGGCATTTATATTTATAGAAGTATCCAAAATAGAAGAAATAAAAAGGAAATGGTGGAAAGTAAAAAGGGTACTTTCGAGATGAAAGGAAATTGGAAAGTTAAGTGTTGAAAATGGATTCATTTACAGAAATGAAAGCGGATCGACGTATCCAAGAAATGAAACGAAAGTGGGTTCGTAGTATTAGTTATGAATGCTAAATTGAGATGATTTTCCAATAGGGAAGATAAGTGATGATGTAACAAATGTTTTGAACGATGGTAGAATAAAGAATTGAATATGGTATTTTCTTAAATATGGAAAGTGAAAGAGCTTGAGATAATAACCCTAAGTCAAATATGTTATATTTGAAATATTGAAATATTTATGAAATTGAGATTAACCATCGATAATCATTTTGAATTAAAAAGGCCATGTGGTGTTGGTACTGAACTGGTAAACTCAGGTCATTCACACAATTATTATTTGATAGTTAAAACACCGACTATCAAACCTGACCATACGATCGTTGGTACGGAAAGACCGGGATCGAATATACATTCGAAAACCATTCCGACCAGCGAATACGTGAAAGAAGATTATCGAAGATGGAGCAATGGAAGACCGTTGATCTTCGTGAGCGGAAGAACTACTGATTGGATTTCTCTGGTTTAGCGGCCGGAGATATTTCAACAGTGATTCTGTCGTGATTGGAATCTACGGATTGCGAGGACTTCTCGCTACTGATCTTTAGGGTGATTCCTGGGATGCAGTAGGAGGGTGCCTTCGGTTCATCCTGTTCCTGGATGACTTGTATGGACGAATGTCTGACAGAATATTTCCAAAGGAGTCTCGTACGTTGATTTCTTCAAACGTATCATAGTTGGGTCGCTCCTGACTAGGATATTTTTGTGAAATGTCAATTAGTGATATCCGGCGGATCTGATGATGTGGCATTCAAAGTGAATGGCAGTGTGCTACCAGAAGAAGGTAATTCAGACCTCAAGCCTCATCAACCGGGAGATGACAAAAATTGGGCAGGCAGCATGGCTATGTGGGTCGCTCCCATTAGGGTGTATGATCACCGATCTAGAGAACTTCCTTTTGCTTCTTTAATCTATCGATGCTGTCCCTTTTCGGGAGGCGGTTGCTGATCCCAACCGTCGGTGATATACATTCGATACACTCAAGCGAAATGAGTGGTCGGTCATGTGAGGGCCGGGTTGCAAGACGTTCTTGTTGAACCCAGCGTATTCGTCTCTAGAGATACACAGTCGGAAGGTGGTCCCATACCTTGTCAGAGTTGGAATCCAATCTCCAATAAGCGCCCACAGTTTTGGTTTGTATATATATATGGGGAGCGTGAGATGCAAGCGTTCCTCTAGATTGTTATTTACTTGTATTTAGACATTATTATAATATCATAAAAGATATTGGTTTCAAAACTGTTTTGGGTTATCGTAAGGTAAAAACCGTCCGTGTTTATGTGTGGATTCGGTCTTACGATTATCCTTTTCTTTTGAAAAGATTTCAAATTTTAAAATCATGATTGGATGATTCACCCTTAATGCTGTGCGAGTTTTATCTCACTCTGGTTCACCAGACTGACCCGGTGTTTTGTAAATGCTCGGGTTAGCCCAGAATGTACAGGTTCAGGTTATCGAGTACTGTGAAGAGACGGGCTGGAAAAGTCCAGACGTATGATATTATTCCGCTGTGTTGTATATAAGGGCAGATTATTATAACTGTCCAGTGATGTTGCTGTACTCTGATATTGTAAGTTTTATTCAAAGCTCTCAATAAAGATTTATTTCTATATTATATTTTGTTCCGCTGCGATGTGAGGCTCTGTGTCGTGTTGATTTCTCTTCTTACTCTTCTATTCTAATATTCTTTCTTTCTTATCTCACCGTCTAATTTCTTCCTTATAGCCTTCTGGGGTTTTCGGTACTTGTGTTATTGGGCACATGATGTATTAGTGTCATGATTCAAGTGTCGAAATTCCCGGGTCGCTACAATCTCCAAGTACTAAATATCTTTATTTCAACTCCTAGTGGAAAATATATCAAAAATTCCTTTAAAAACAAATACGGAAAGTACCAATGTGAGATTGATATGTTGATTGTTCATGAATTACAGATACACAATGGTTTAGTCTGGATCCCCAGAGAACATCTGTATCCGTAGGAATTCACTTACCTGTGAATTTCGTCCTGGACAAATCAAAGGAAGATGTTTTAAAAATCAAGAGAAAAGCCGAGGTTATTGAGCGTTGGTTGCTCTCTCTCAGGGTCACGAAATCAAATCTTGAAAATGAATCAAGTTACAAGGACCAATCAAGTCACGAAGACAAACTGCTCTATTAAACAGGTGGCTTTAATCACTAAGATATCTAAGTGGACCGCAGGTACACAATGGTTATGCATGGGTCCCCTAGGAAACATCCATACCCGTAAGCTTTCACAGCTCTGCGGATTACGCACTTACGGTTCGACTTAGATCGCAGCAGTCACAATGGTTACGCTTGGTTCCCCCAAGAAACATCCGACTGCCGTAGGCTATCTGCAGCCCTGCGAATTTCGCTACACGGTCGAATTCCAAGGACTCTAGATTGCAGCGATCACAATGGTTATGCCTGATTCCCTCAGGAAACATCTGACCGCCGTAGGCTATCTACAGCCCTGCGAATTACGCTAGTAGTCATACTCAATGGCAACTCATGAGTTTTATGTCCGGACAACCTACTACCACCAACAGCATATCTCAAACAAGGTCGAAATTCAAGGAGAAGGAAGGTACTTTCCATATCTTGATTTTGAAAACATGTAATACTATATACATAAAGTACTTGATTTCATACTTCTCATAAATCATACGTATGTCAACGTACATAAGATTTTATTTTCCAATTTATGTTTTTTTTCAGTTTATTGCTAAAATATAAATTCTGCTGTATAAGATTTCATTTCCAATCGGTTACCTTCCAAATTAATAGTTTCCGAATTCTCTATATTCTTTTATATTTTTCTTCCAATATCCAAAATCGAATATCCTCAAATTCCATTCAAATTTCAAAATTTTTAATTTTGATTTCGTAGTCAATTCAGATATCTTGTATCCCTTTGACTTGTATTTATGAATCTACTAACTCCAACCCAATTTTCTTTCAACTTTCCCGTTGCTCAAATTTTATAATTATTTAATTCATCACTTAATTCTAATCTTTACACTTCCAAAATTCCAAAATTCTTTTCACAAATTTCTCATTCACGCTCTATTTCTCTGTTGTATTCATATCCTTCGACCGTCAATTAGCAAGCGAACAACTCCCTAAGTATCAATCCCGAAGGCCGAAAAAAACATCAGATCAACACTCAGAAAGTCATCCGACTTGACTAATCTACATTCAGTTGCCGATTTCCTTAATTTTATTTCTTTAATTTCTTATCAAATCCATGCTTACAAAACTCTCGGATTAAATTTTCAAATCCATTACTCTCGTCTCCTTCATTCTCAACGTGCGGCTCTTTGTTCTTTAGTTCTTGCCATTTTGATTTATCCAAACCCATTAGCGTCTCACGATCTTTTGAAAACATTTTCAATTATTATATTCATTTTTTTAGAGAATCGTTTATTATCTATGGAAAATATTTCCATATATTCACAAATCTTTATTTTCTACAGAAAATATATGTTATTTCCACTTAATTGTTGCCACTCATTAACCGGTTCTTGCTATTGAACCTTAATCATTTTTTTAGTCAACAATGAAGTTAATCCAGTTGGGGTATATGTACCTCTCAAACCTTTACTGAACAACATTATTAACTTCGAAATAAAGTAAGTCCACAACAAAACATCCATTTTTGTAATCTTTCGAAATCGAGTTAAGAATTCGCTTCTTTTACGAATATCACTGATTATAACAATAATTTATAGCTTCGAAAATATGTAACTTTAAATTATACTTTATTTGTTAATATGGACAATTAATCTAATAATATATTAAATTTCTAATTAAAACGTAAAATAATTAGCATTTTTCTGAAAAATGATTGACTTCACATCTAACCTTCTTTCGAATAACCTCGTATTCGATAACATATTTCGTTCTTCGGAAATATCTCACTTAATTTATATTCTGGACTTCAAGATAATCTTATTGTACAGTTTAACTCCATTTTCTTTATCTCCAATTCCATCTTTAACCCTCTTGCTTCCCAACGTTAAATATTATTCCTTTGATCAACGTCCAATTAATTTTTGATTTCATCGATTCAAATCTCTTCAAATTCTTCATTCATATATTGCTTCATTTACCGTTCTCGTTTACAATTCACTTCTTCTTTTATATTCTGAATATCGAAATAAAATTCGTCGTTTCATTTTTGAAATGATTTCAAATTCCTCCTTTTTCACTCAAATTCTCATTGGAATTCTTACACCTATAAATTTCAGTTATCTTTGATTTGCTAAAACACACGATTAAAGAGATCGATTCATCGATTTTCTTATACTTAACCTCTTTTGATATTTTTCGATGATGGATTCTAATTTCAAATCTAAAAGGACCTTACCGAAGATTAGCCCTCGCGAGCCAGGATTCGAAGGCTTCTGAGGACTGGGGATTCTGAAAAATTTAAATCTCAAAATCAATTTTTTGTTTCCACTGTATTACTTTGAAAATACATCAAAATCATTTACTTTTCAAAAATATTTATAGTTATATTTTGAAAAATCTATATTTCGAAATCTTTTATTTTCAAAATCCACATTTCTAGTGTCGATCCTATTCATTTAAACCCGATAAGCTAAGCTTTGAATAAACCTGGCTCTGATACCACTTATAACATCCTGCCTTTTTGACCGTTTTAAATCAGTAATTAAACCAATTTAAAACGTCCAAATCAACAGATCGTTATTTAGCTTATAGAGTTTAAAACAGTCTACACAGAAATACAGAATAAATAATAACACAGTATTTGAATGGTAGAATGAAACTTTTATTTATAATCAGAATTTTTGAATACAAACTTTTCTATATACAGCGGAATTTATAAAATACAGTTTAAGGAAAATTATTTACTGTTTGAAATCTTCAGAGTGCGCATCTTCGGAACCCCCAATTTTTCCAATCTTCGAATTTTGAACTGTGATCTCTAAATCTGTAACGCTTCAGGGTCTGACTCGAGCGTTCCATGCAAAAACATAAAAGCACTCGAGTCTGGATTAATCATAGTTCAAGTAAATCATCTTCAGTATAAACTAAAATATCAATGAACAAGCCTCAGATATATCAAACCAGTTGTGTTCAGGTGAAGCTTGACAACACAGGGGTGCTGCAAGTATCCATGAACACATATGTGACTCAGAACCAAAAATACAACACGCACATATATATCACACAACACACGGTAAGATATGTACCAGAGGATATAAGCACACATGAAATACCATAAGAGCCATACATGGTGATCACTATCGAAAAGAGAAGAGGCTTTTTGCTAAGTCAATAAAAGGGTACATAAGAAACAGTTCATTATAAGCATATGCAAATGTGTATGTCCACTGAAATGGGAGAAACGAAATGGTGACACAGCCCAGTGAAGTGCTGAAGGCATGCGCATATTTATAGACAGCATATGTTTAATAGTCCAGGGAAAACATGCAGTTCGCAAGGAAAATTATGTGTTCAGGTAAACATATAAGCATGCTTGAAAAACAAGGCTGAAAACAGTTTTCAAGAGTTAAAAGTAAAGTGTCTTTAACTGGCCACAACATAATAGATCTCTCAAAGATGCATGCACTGCCAAAAGTCCACGTGGAAAATATCAAACAATACAAACACTTACTTTCCCAATATACTTAGCGAAACGACAAAATACTCAATATGGCTCAGCGTAAAACTACCAAAAGCTTCCATTGTAAAACTCACTGTAATAATAATATGGTTCAGTGTAAAACTACTAAATGTTTCCACTGTAAAACTCACTGTAATAATAATATGGTTCATTGTAAAACTACTAAATGTTTCCACTATAAAACTCACTGTAATAATAATACGGTTGAGTGTAAACAGATTGCACCCTAATATATGTAAAACAGCCATTTACATAGGTAGATAAATATGTGTACATTTAGCCTATTATCCAAACCTCATGTGACTGTTTTAAGAGCCATGATGCACATATGAATATGTGTGATGTGTCCAACAACAAGCTATCTTAAGGGCCATAAAAATATACCATGCATCTAACAGTAAGCTGTTTTTAAAAGCCATGATGTATTAAAATATCATGTATTCAACAGTAGTGAAACACCCCACCTCCGTTAAAGTCACTCACAAAAGGGAATGCCTTAACTTTGGTGGAGCGCTATAGGTAAAAGATACAGATAATTTACAAGACATATATATAAACAGCGAAAAAACTAAATTTATTTCATAAGCACGTGGTTTAGTCAAAACATTACAACAACTATCTCAAACCAACTTCCAAATCATTACAACAAAATCTCTGCCTTGATTAAAACATAAAGAAGTATGAAATAAAAATAAGGCAGCATAAATCCCTAATAAGAGTGTATCCGAAGCCATAGCCCAAGGAAAGAGAATCCAAGAAATACATTTACTCTCTTCAAGCTGGAAAGGGTCTTAACTAAGCTGAAGTACTCCCTCCCTGCAGACCTGGGGGAAAAACGGAAGAAAAGAAAATGAAAGAAAATGGGTCAGACATAAGCCTGGTAAGTCCAGTGATTATTCAGCATGTAAACAAGTAAAGAATCATGACATGAATAAACTGAACATAGGACAATACCCTAGAAATAAGATAACCACAAATAAGGTAAGATATACTAAATATACTATCGCACTCATTTCCATTTCTCTACACCTACTAACTATTGTTTCAACCAACCTCACGTGTTCATAAAAGAATGATCCCCCTTATCGATCGGCTCATACTCGTATACGTTTATCACTTGTGTCATTCGGCCCCGCTTGATTGTAGATACTTGTGCTGGTCCCACCATGGGGTGTATCAAATCCTATGGTGGCAATCCGACACAATTCAAGATGCATAGTGTATAACTACTGATGCCCAGTGCCTGCTTTTTCCACTCCGGAGTACGTGCACGCCTGCACTCCGTCGGAACCTACACTGACGCACCACCCGCCGTTGTTTTGACTGCTTATAATCAGCCCAGTAATCATGCCCCACCCTGCCTAGTTCAGGGTACCATGATACATTTATGTGGGTTACTACTGGAATGGGTCCCCATTACTAGGGTTTCCTAACCAACATGTTAAGATAGTTAAGTGTTCTCGAATTAACCTAACCCAACCCATCAGTTTAGATAACATGTTGCATTGGCTTAGTGTTGCCTTGATTAACTTAACCATACCATTCTTAGCCTGTCTGTTTCTTAGCTTTAATTCATTCATTAAAGAACCAACCTATCACATTAGATCTATATTATTGCGGTTGCTGGATGTGCCGGTCAGTTCCGGGCAGTCTGACACTGCAACTCAATCTGACCTCGGGTTCTTTTGGGCTTAATGCGCTAACCTCTCACATTAGATCTATATTGTTACGGTTGCTGGATGTGCCAATCGGTTCTGGGCAGTCTTTCACCGTAACTCAATCTAACCTCGGGTTAGGCATATTCGCCTTTTACTTAATTTACATATTTGCCCTTCATATTTATACGTAAATTATCCACAATTATTGTCATTCAAGTCATGCCCCATTTACCCTCGAAATCATGTTCATAATTTTTAGGTATATAAGTTATACCATTTCATGCCACTAAACATTTACATGATTATGAGCCAAACTATGCCAATAATATGTAATTTAATGTTTTTCCCAACGTTACCCCCGTTATACGTTCGCATAATTCACATAGAACGTTAGGCTCACAACTTAGCCTAACTCATAAACAAAAGGGAAAAGAAAGGAGCTTGTACCATTCCAACAATATAAAATAATATGGATCTAACTAAACATGAGTCATATAAATTTGGCATAGAACAAATGTACTTGCATTTTAGATCCAATTAACATGAATCTTAAGCATATGAACGGGAACCTACATAGAATTACACAAATCCAATGAGGCATGTAGATGTGAACTTGCATTTGAGTTGGATCAAATTAACATTGATCTAAACATATGAGAATGTAGATCTAAACTTATATATGACTTAGCCTAAAAACTTGCATGTAACATAACATGAAAGAGTCACGAAATTTATATAATACATGATTGGTTTAACATACAACATGATAAGTCCAATAAACAACAATAGTCTCATAGGCATATATGATAGAATTGTCACAAGAATAGACATGAATCAGTATCACCATTTTCTTACAACTAGGCACAGTTCTAGTTTCGCTTTATTACAAATCATGAATTCTATTTGTTAACATCTAAAGAATAACTGAACTTACAAACAAAAGAAAAATCTTGTTTTCTGGGATCTATTTTCTAAAACTGAAAAACTATCCTTTGATGTAGACTATTGGTTATCTAATTTTAATTTGATTCAAGGCTTCTAACTTGCTTCCTAGCTTGCTTTCTAGTTGGAGAAGGATGGTGGCTATGCTAGGTTGACCATGGAAAACATGATGGCTCCTTGAAATAAAATTGTGTGGTTTTAAGGTTGAGGGTTGGGGTTGTTTATATAGAAGTCTAGATTTATGTGAGCCACTAGATCAATCTAGGAGCAATCAGAACTATCCAAACCAGATAGGGCTATCCAGAAACTGCCACCTATGCCCTAGTGACTGAGCAACAAGTCAGAAATCGTCACTGCTCGGATCAGAATACAGGAGTCGATCCATGCAGGGGGGGTCGACACCTATGTCGACTCCCCTATAGGGCGGTCGACACCTATGTCGACTCCCCCTGGGGGGTCGACCCCCTGAGCGGGAATTTACCCACTTAGCCTCTTTTGCCTAAATTTGAAATTCGAATTGCTTTTGTTTATTTAATTATTTAATTATATAATTTTCTGTTTAAACATGAAATCTTCTGAACTCCATAACTTCTTCATAAGGAGTTCGATTCACGCAAACTCGGACTCTATCTCAAGCAAAATTCTGAGACGAACATAATGGCATAACCCGTTTCCCTTAATTCTCACTTTTATAATTTAATATTATTTAATTCGTTACTTTAATAAACATAGAAAGTACAAGGTGTTAAATTCTCCCCTCCTTAAAGGATTTTGTCCCCGAAATCTTCAAGTCAAGAAGAATGTATATACTACCATACAATCGTCCATCTACTCAACCATCAAACACCGACACCAATTGTCCTTAAAAAGATTTCTAATGCTTTCATGATTGTATGCATAGTGTGTGTATATGTCCTTATCTAATGCAAAGTCAGGCGGTCTACTGATTCAGTTGACCTCCTTAATGCAAATTATATCAGTGCCATGAGTCCATTATTCATGCAATTATTCCTAATCATACTTTCTATATGAGTGCACAATCATCCATGCAAATGCAACTTCCATATGATAACACTCCAAATTTCAATCCATATACAAACGCATATATGCATATGCAACATGAAAGTGACTGAGCCGATCTAACACCTAATGTGTGTGTAAATGCATCCACGAGCAACCACTTGCAACCATCAATCATAACATGTTTCAAACACATGTTTACATCTATCGGTTTCTACCTAAGGGTAAAGAATAGGACCAAGGAGATATACTTAAAAAAAGTAGATACAAGCATGTATAAACTTATGGAAAAAGAGATCAAGGATGTACCCTCAAAAAGAAAAGGGTAGGCTACGCGTATTTTTCCCTTAGTTTCCCAATTTGCGTCTTCCTCAACGTCACTCCAATGAACTTTAACAAGCTTGACTTCATGGTTGCGTAGCTTTTTGACTTCTGTACCCAAGATACGAGTTGGAACTCTTCTCACAGTCGCTTCTCGTTCCACTTCTACTTCCTCTAATATGCTTGGCTCCCCAACTTCCGCAGACTCATGTGAGCACTTTCGTAGTTGAGAAACATGAAAAACATTATGAACTCCAGCCAGTCTTTCGGGTAGCTCTACTCTGTAAGCCATCGTCCCAATCCTTTCAACGATAAGAAATGGTCCTACAAATCTTGGTGCCAACTTTCCTACGGACCCAAAGCGAATGACATTCCTCAACGTATATACTTTAAGGAACACCGTATGTCCAACCTAAAACTCAAGGTCGGACCTCCTTTTGTCTGCATAGGACTTCAGTCTATCTTGGACAGTTTTCATTCATCTTCGTATCAAGTCCACCTTTTCTGAAGTTTCTCTGATCATGTCTGGCCCAAGTAGGAGCTTGTCTGTAGACTCCCACCAACAATTTGGTGATCGGCATGGTCTTCCATATAAAGCTTTGAAAGGTGCCATGCCTATGGTGGCTTGGTAGCTATTGTTGTAAGCGAATTCCACCAAAGGAAGATGATCCTCCCATCTTCCTCCAAAGTCAAGAATGCACAATCTCAAGTGATCTTCTAGTATTCTATTCACCCTTTCTGTCTGACCATCGGTTTGAGGGAAATAGGCAGTGATTAAGCATAGCTGTGTGCCTACAGCCTCTTGCAAACTCCTCCAAAACTCGCTCGTAAAGATAGGATCTCATTCACTCACTATGCTGGAGGGTATCCCATGGAGTCGAACTATCTCTTTAAGATAAATGGATGTTAAAGACGAGGTAGTCCTTCTACTCTTAACATGTATAAAATGAGCGCTTTTAGTGAGCCTGTCCACTATTACCAAAATACTGGTATTGCCCCTTCTTGACCTAGGAAACCCATCAACAAAGTCCATCGAAATGCTATCCCATTTCCACTGTGGGACCTCTAGAGGATGAAGCAAACCACCAGGCTTATTCTGCTCCGCCTTGACTTGCTGGCATATCATGCACTTAGAAACGAATTCGGCTACTTCCCTCTTCATACCATTCCAAAAGAAAACCCTTTTCATGTCTTTATACAACTTGTCTCCACCTGGGTGTATGGTCAACTTAGAATGGTGTGCTTCTTCGAGAGCCATCTTTACCAAATCCCTTGCTTGTTGGACGCATAGTCTTCCATCCCGCCTCAGCTAACCCTTATCATCGATGGAGTATCTATTGAGGTGACTAGAAGAATCACCCCTAATTAGCTTATTCATTACATCAACTAGCTGAGGGTCTTCACGTTGCGCAGTTCCTATTGAGTCCAAAACAGTAGGCTACACTTCTATTAATGCTAACAAACCAGATACAAATTCAGAGGAGGGTCTAAAGTCAAAGTTTGCTAAGTACTCCAAGATTTTCCTTTCTACAAAGAAAGGACTTAAGGATAGCTTCTTTCTACTCAAGGCATCTGCTACCATGTTTCCCTTGCCAGGGGTATAGGAAATCTCAAAATCATATGAGGCAAGGAACTCCATCCACCTTTGTTGTCTGAAGTAAAGATCTTTCTATGAGAAAAGGTACTTTAATGATTTATGGTCAGTAAACAGTTCAAACTTTTCTCCTAGCAGGTAATGACGCCATGACTTAAGAGCGAAAACAATGGCAGCTAGCTCCAAATCATGAGTTGGGTAGTTCTTCTCATGTAACTTCAATTGCCTTCCCTCATAACAAACTACCCTGCCTTCTTGCATCAAGACAGCGCCTAATCCTGTACCGCATGCGTCCGTGTATACTATAAGCATTTTGCTCCCGTCATGCAATGTCAGAATTGGGGTTGTTGTAAAAGCCCTTTTCAAACGTTGGGAAGCAACATCGCAATCCAAATCCCAAGCGAAAATTAGGTTCTTCTTCGTCAACCTTGTAAGTGGGGCTGAGATTTTCACAACGTCTTTAATGAACTTTCGGTAAAAGCCCGCTAGCCCGAGAAAGCTTTGGACTTCGGTTGCATTCCGTGGAACCTTCCAATCTAGCACCGCAACTACTTTTGCAGGGTCCATAGTTATCCCCTCTTTGGATACCACATGTCCAAGAAACCTTACATCTTCTCTCCAGAAATGGTATTTGAAGAATTTGGCTTTCAGCTGATGTGCACGAAGAGTATCCATGACTTCCCTTAAATGCAAAGCATGCTCTTCCTCACTTTTCGAGAAAATCAAAATGTCGTCCACTAAGACCACCACAAACTTATTAAGGAACTCCCTGAACACCCTGCTCATTAGGTCAATGAAATAAGCGGGTGTGTTTGTCAAGCCGAAAGGCATGACAAGCCATTCGAAGAAACCATCCAGGGTTCTAAACGCGGTCTTATCAATGCTGTCTTCAGCCACTCTTAGCTGATGAAACCCGGTAGCCAGATCAAGTTGGGAGAAAACCGATGCACCTACAAGCTGATCAAACAAGTCGTCTATTCATGGAAGTGGATGCCTATTATTCTTGGTCAGCTTGTTTATCTCCCTATGGTCAATGCATAGGCGAAGGGAACCGTTCGCTTTGTTTGCGAATACTACTGGAGCACCCCATTCAGAAATACTCCGCCTTATAAACCCTTTTTCGAGCAGCTCTTTAACTTGCTTGCTGAGCTCTTTCCTCTCCCTTGGAGCCATGTGTCTAATGGGTAGAGCTATGGGTTTTGCATTATTAACAAGGTATATGCGGAAGTCTATCTCCCGCTTCGGAGGTAAACCCTTCACCTCTTCAAATACATCTGAGTATTCACGGACTACTCTAGTAGACTGCAAGTTTTCAACAGACGCATCATGAGATTCTAGGTAGCTAAGCATAACAGAATTCATGGGATTACAAGAGATTTCGAGAGTGTTACCGAGGCAAGTCATAAGTCTAACCACTCTCTTTTCACAATCGAGGATGGCACCATTACTGGATAACCAATCCATGCCTAGAATCAACCCATAGCCCGTGAAGCCCAAAACATAGGTATTAAATTTAAACCCAATGCTTAGTATAGAAATTTCCAAATCTAAACAAATCATTGACAAATAAGTCGAGCCCCCAATTGGAATTGAAACAACCAAGGGATCCTCTACTATATTGGTGTCTATGTGCAGAGATTCAACTAAAGCAGTAGATATAAAAGAGTGCGATGCGCCAGAATCAAAGAGTGTACGAACAGGATAATCAAAAAGATAAACTAAACTCTGAATAGAAATATTTCTACCTCGTTCTTGCGGAGGTGCTATGAGAGCATGAACATGCCCTCCATAAGTAGATCCAGCCCTCTGCCTTTGCCCTTGCTTACTTGGGCAGTCCTTAGCCATGTGTCCTATCTCGCCGCACCGAAAACAACCACTCATCTTCCTCTTTTTCTTTCTGCACTCCTTAATCAGATGTCCAGGAATGCCACAAAAATTACACTTCCTCTTATCATGGGGTTTGTTGTTCTTCCCGACCTTCTTTGAATCTATCTTCTTATTCTGCGATCCCTCCACTTTCTTATTTGAGGCACTTCCACCTTTGCTTCTTTCTTGCCATCATTGTCTTTTTCATGTAACAGTGCCATGTCCACCAGTCTCTCATAAGTCGCACCCATAGGTATATGGGACATAGTTAGGCTGTGCAGTGGCTCATTCAACACTTTAACAAAATGGAGAGCCTTCTTATGTGGAGTGTTCACTAACTCCAGTCCGAATCTAGCCAGCTGGTTGAATTGGTTGATGTATTCCTTGACCGACATACTTCCCTGTTTGAGAGCTAAGAACTTTTCCATCTGTAGGCTTCGTTCAGCTTATGAGAGGAATTTCATTTCAAACCACATTCTGAAATCCACCCAAGTTTCAACTGGTCTCTCAACATTAGTAACTTCCCACCAATAAGAAGCTTCGTCTTTAAGCAACCATACGGCCAACTGTATCGTCTACCTGTCGTCCACTTCGAAGAAAACAAACAATCCTCGGTTACTTTGAGCCAGTTTCTTGCTTCCACTAATGATTCAGTTCCATTAAAGTTCTTTCCACCCATAGCTCGAAAGTCTCTACATATCTTTGGGAAAGAAAGCACGTGGAGGAAGAGGAGAAACGGCTATAGCTGGGGGAGGAGGAACGCCTGCTGGGCCTGCATCATTAGCCTTAGCCTCTAGGTACCTTTTGAACCAGCCAGGTACTGGTATGCCCTCTAGAAGGTTAAGATCCCCAAACATGCTGAAACAAAAAAGAAAAGATTCAAAACAAAGGATAAAAAGGTAATGCATATGCCTTTGGGGATTATGCCTTTCAAAATAAAACAAACTTTTTCTTCAAAATGCTTCTTCAAACTTCTTTTTGAAAATTAGTTTCCAAAATTTTTATCTGATCTGGCAACAATCATCTCTATACCAAGTGAAACACCCTACCTCCGTTAAAGTCACTCACAGAAGGGAATGCCTTAACTTCGATGGAGCATTATAGGTAAAAGTTACATATAATTTACAAGACAGACATATAAACAGTGGAAAAACTAAATTTATTTCATAAGCACGTGGTTTAGTCAAAACATTACAACAACTACCTTAAACTAACTTCCAAATCATTACAACAATCTTTGTCTTGATTAAAACATAAAGAAGCATGAAATAAAAATAAGGCAGCATAAATTCCCAATAAAAGTGTATCCAAAGCCATATCCCAAGGAAAGAGAATCCAAGAAATACATCTACTCTCTTCAAGCTGGAAAGGGTCTGAACTAAGCTGAAGTATTCCCTCCCTGCGAACTTGGAGGGGGAACGGAAGAAAACAAGACGAAAGAAAATGGGTCAGACATAAGCCTGGTAAGTCGAGTGATTATTCAGCATGTAAACAGGTAAAAGGATCATGACATGAATAAACTGAATATAGGACAATACCCTAGAAATAAGATAACAACAAATAAGGTAAGATATACTAAATATACTATCGCACTCATTTCCATTTCGCTGCACCTACTAACTATTGTTTCAACCAGACTCACGTGTTCATAAAAGAATGATCCCCCTTATCGATCAACTCCTACTCGTATACGTTTACCACTTGTGTTATTCGGCCCCGCTTGATTATAGATACCTGTGTTAGTACCACCATGGGGTGTATCAAATCCGATGGTGGCAACCCGACACAATTCAAGATGCACAATGTATAAGTACTGATGCCCAGTGCCTGCATTTTCCACTCTGGAGTACGTGCACGCCCGCACTCCGTTGGAACCTACACTGATGCACCACCCGCCGTTGTTTTGACCGCTTATAATCAGCCCAGTAATCATGCCCCACCCTGCCTAGTTCAGGGTACCATGATACATCTATGTGGGTTACTATTGAAATGGGTCCCCGTTACTAGGGTTTCCTAATCAACATGTTAAACTGGTTAAATGTTCTCGAATTAACCTAACCTCACCCATCAGTTTAGATAACATGTTGCATTGGTTAAGTGTTGCCTTAATTAACTTAACCCTACCATTCTTAGCCTGCCTTTTTCTTAGCTTTAATTCATTCATTAAAGCACCAACCTCTCACATTAGATCTATATTGTTGTGGTTGCTGGATGTGCCGGTCGATTCCGGGTAGTCTTACACTGCAACTCAATCTAACCTCGGTTTCTTTTGGGCTTAATGCGCTAAACTCTCACATTAGATCTATATTGTTACGGTTGCTAGATGTGCCAGACGGTTCTGGGCAGTCTTACACTGTAACTCAATCTAACCTCGGATTAGGCAATTTCGTCTTTTACTTCATTTACATATTTGCCCTTCATATTTATATGTAAATTATCCACAATTATTGTCATTCAAGTCATGCCCCATTTACCCACTAAATCATGTTCATAATTTTTAGGTATATAAATTATACCATTTCATGCCACTAATCATTTACATGATTATGAGCCAAACTATGCCAATAATATGTAATTTAATGTTTTTCCCAACATTACCCCCGTTATACGTTCGCATAATTCACATAGAACGTTAGGCTTGCAAATTAGCCTAACTCATAAACAAAAGGGAAAAGAAAGGAGCATGTACCATTCCAACAACATAAAATAATATGGATCTAACTAAACATGTGTCATATAAATCTGGCATAGAACAAATGAACTTGCATTTTAGATCCAATTAACATGAATCTTAAGCATATGAACGGGAACCTACATAGAATTACACAAATCCAATTAGGCATGTAGATGTGAACTTGCATTTGAGTTGGATCAAATTAACATAGATCTAAACATATGAGAATGTAGATCTAAACATATATATGACTTAGCCTAAAAACTTGCATGTAACATAACATGAAAGAGTCACCAAATTTATATAATACATGATTGGTTTAACATACAACATGATAAGTCCAATAAACCACAATAGTCTCATAGGCATATATGATAGAATTGTCACAAGAATAGATATGAATCAGCATCACCATTTTCTTACAACTAGGCACAGTTCTAGTTTCGCTTTATTACATATCATAACTTTTACTTGTTCACATCTAAAGAATAATTGAACTTACAAACAAAAGAAAAATCTTGTTTTCTGGGATTTTTTTTCTGAAACTGAAAAGTTATCCTTTGATGTTGACTACTGGTTCTCTAATTTTAATTTGATTCGAGGCCTCTAACTTGCTTCCTAGCTTTCTTTCTAGTTGGAGAAGGATGGTAGCTATGCTAGATTGTCTATGGACAGCATGACGGCTCCTTGGAATGAAATTGTGTGGCTTTAGGTTTAAGGGTTGGGGTTGTTTATATAGAAGTTTAGGTTTATGTGAGTCGTTAGATCAACCTAGGAGCAATCAGAACCATCCAGACCAGATAGAGCTATCCAGAAACTGCCACTTATGCCCTAGTGACTCAGCAACAAGTCAGAAATCATCACAGTTCAGATCAGAATATAGGAGTCGACCCCTACAGGGGGGTCGACAACTATGTCGACTCCCTTATAGGGGGTCGACACCTATCTCGACTCCCCTTAGGGGGTCGACCCCTGAGCAGGAATTTTTCCGCTCAGCCTCTTTTCCTAAATTTGAAATTCGAATTGCTTTTGTTTATTTAATTATTTAATTATATAATTTTCTGTTTAAACATGAAATCTTCTGAATTCTATCACTTCTTCATACGGAGTCCGATTCATGCAAACTCGGACTCTATCTCAAGCAGAATTCCGAGACTAACGCAATGGTGTAACCCACTTTCCTTAATTCTCACTTTTACAATTTAGTATTCTTTAATTCTTTACTTTAATTAACATAAAAAATACAGGGTGTTACAAGTAGGCTGTCAAGTTTCAAATGAAGTGTACTCAAATGGCCATAAACTATTTGTTCTAGATACAGGAAACAATAATAATCATAATAACAATTTTAGACAGTTTTCAACTCAAACAATACAAAAGGGGTGTTCAGCTGCAAGGCTGCGGCAATTACATATGACACCCACTGTAGCTCAACAAACAGTACAAGTGTCAGATTTGATATTGTGCACATTTGGGCAGAGCATAGACGAGAAGGGAACTGAAATGGAAAGCATACAAGACTTTGCCATACAGGATAATGCATGCATGAACCTGTCAAAAATATGCAGTTGCAAATGAATACTACACACTTACACACATACTTACTTAGCAAGTAGCTATATTCGAACAGATCAAGTAGATGTATCTATTGTTACCGTTGCTTGGTATAAACTGTGCATACTAGAAAGACACAGTCATCAGTGCGGTGAACCATCCATGAAAGTGCACTTTTTAGAATCAGACGTATTTTAAAAAAAAAATCATTTATGCATAAAACTTTGTTCATAAAAAAATCAGATGTTTTCAAAACTAAATCCCTTATGTTCCCCAAAAGCCTGTTACTTAAATTCATCCCTGCATCAGAAGCTAGCAACTTTCAAGAGAAGCAACTGTCATGTATTAAAAAGGTTTCGTGCATTTGTACCGACGCAACCAATGGATACAGCAGTAAACATGCATAGTCGAGATGACCCAGAAAATGACTAAGGGAAACATGATCAACATTATAACGAGAAGTGTTATACAGTGGATACTGAAATGATAAACTTATTGTATAAATAACTATAACGTAAAATTGTAAGTTCCAATCACAGCTTTGCTTCAAACACCCTCACATAATCATATGCATATAAAAGCAACTACAACAAACATAACATCTTGATATATAATTTGTTGAATAGAGAATTGACTACTTTGTGTATTTCAATCGTACTATGAGATTTCATATAAATTGTAAATGCATAAAATTGTGTTAATAAGTGTATTTTCACTTGAACTTAATGCAAAAAAAATTCATTTCATGCAAGGAAAAAAACTGTTTAGATTCTACAATTCATAGGCAGCTATCACAAGTTTACGTACTAAAAGAAATGCAGACTTAATGTAATTTAAAAATATTATTAGTGAATATCGTTTGTGGAGTGTTTTTGATACGTTTTGGAATGATGATTCAATCAAATATTTGTACTGACTCATTTTATGTGATTCTTGGGACAACTCCAATAAATCCGTACAACTTAGTGAATCAGTTTTACCTTATGCAATTTGAAATGCTTGGTAGTACCAATATCTCGATTGCACCTGTGTGTATTACCAAAACATGACAATTTGAAACTCAGGTTCTATATCAAATCCCATTAAGTATAACTCGTGTTCTCCTTTTAAACATGTAGCAATTACTTAAGCCTGAGTGGAAATTCCAGTTCTTGCTGCTAGGTCTCAAATCAATATGGTATAGTTCAACCACATATACTCATAAATCCTTCTAAGGAGCAAGAAATACAAGGATTGGTTATTCCAAACATATTACTGGGTATTCATTAAAATGAGATAGCAGTGGGGTTCTCATCAAAACACGTTTTTGGGTATACATCAAAACGAGACAACTAACACCCACAATGGCAAGGTCATTATGATAGAATGCATCCACCCAAAAGTCAAGTGAATTCAACAAGCAACAAGGTAATACTATAAGCATTAACATTGAAATCTCTAATTTATACCGGAATTAAATTACTGGACTCAAGATTAATTGTGAGGGAAACTCAATTATGATGTGGTTTAAATCGGAATCAATTTACTTAAAACTGGGATTAATCGTGAGTGAGATGCTCACCTCCGACAGCGCGACGGATCGAAGCAGGAAGAGGCTTCCAAATGATTATTCGACCATCGATGTCTTCACTGCAATAAGAAGCACTAGCTTGGAGGCAGCGCGAGCTTCGATGGTGGATGATCGAATATGAAGACAGTGGAAAGGTGGAAACTTTGATTTACTGAGTGACGCGAGAGTGAAGTGGCGGTGACAGCACGGAAAAGTGAGGCAACAATTGATCTAGGGTTGCAATTGGTCATCGATTCACGATAAAACAATTAGCGATGTATGGTGGGTTTGTTAGAAATGGTGCGATGGTGGAAGGAGGCGATGGAGCTAGGTCAGACACGACAGATCGATTTGGGGAAGAAGAATTCATTTTGGCCATTAACGTGAATTTTAGGGGGGTCACGGTTTGGAATTTAAAAGGGGTGAATTTACTTTGGTTGAAGGAATGGTAATGAACATAGAAGGGAACGGTGACTTTTATAGAAGAGAACCGGGAAGCAAGGAATAAGGGTAGGCTGTATTTGGGGTGGGTGGTTTCTACAATTACTTGACGCTGAAGGAATATAATGTGAACCCTATGTAATTTGATTCTAATGACATTTACGTTACACTTTTTTTTCATCATAAACAAACTCCAAATGCTACGGCATTTGACATGCAGCTACGTTTTCATATTCCGAATCTAATAAAATTAGTCTGGTCATTGCCTGACTCTGTTAGTATACATCGTTATTTTTTTATCTTATGTATCGATTTACCGATTTTATTTCTTTTGTCTACCGAGAACTCCGTTCGCTTCCAAATTTGAAAGTTAAATTCAATTTCTTTATATATACGCATATCCAAGCTACCTTTCCACATATTTTAACAAATAAATATCCAATTCATTTAACGTTTAATAACTTATATTTCAAATTCACCCGTTTATATTTTTCAGTTTGAATTTTAAATCCAATCCAAATTTGATCAAATATTCATATTCAATAATAGATATCTGATTCCCAACCAAGTATTCTGAATAAAATGTTGAAATCCAATTCATACATAAAACCATATATTCAATTTTTTTTAAATTCTAACCCATGTATCAATAAAAAATTGATTATTAATAGTTAAATCTTTAACTAATCCCTTATTCCAGTTGTCAAAATTTCCGGGTCGTTACATAGTCCCTACTAGAAGTCTCGAACAAGAGCCTGTAATACTTAGTCTGACCAAGTATCATTTATAAGAAATTAAACATTAAACAGATCGGTTTAATTGTACTCATCATAATAAACTGAAATAGGATAAGGGATATAATCAGAAAATGACATATAAGAAACAATAACAATGTTCACATGTAAAATGTGAAGGCTCGATATGTCCAGAAAATATGCCAAAGAAATCTCAGTACTATATAAGGATATCTTATCCTAATCATAAAGCTACTCTTAAGATATGATATCGCAAATCGCGTTAAGACGAAATGGTCCGAAGATCATCGACATAATCAAATGAACCGAAGTTCCTTGCGAATCCAAAGATCGCATGAGCTGAAGCTCCTTAAGAAAAGATCAACCATTTTCCTTGCGAATTTGAAGATCGCATGAGCAGAAGCACCTCAAGAAAAGATGAACCGAATTTTCTTAAGATGATCTAAAGATCACATGAGCATAAGCTCCTCAAGGAAAGACGAACCGAAGTTCCTCAAGATGATCCGAAGATCATCGATATAATTAAATGAACCAAAGTTCCTCACGAAAATCCGAAGATTATCAACCTGAAGGTCTAATTGATTAGAATTGATCAAGTATAGGGTAAATTATGCCAAGCTAGTAAATAAAAGAGTTGAGATACATGTCCCATAACCACTTGCTCTACTAGAATACTTACGGACAGGTTGTATATTACACTATAAATACGAAACAATCATTGCCATGGGGTTCAATCGAATGAGTCCAAGAATTAACCGTCGAAGCAAACGCAAGGGTTCATAGTCCTTGTTTTTACTAAGGTGTTTAATTCCTTATTCAATCAAAAATTGAAATTACTTGTTTGAAACAAATAAGGAAACAGAGAATACGAAATCCTTACCCAAAGAAAGCTAAAGACGTCTCGATAGAAAAATAAATGGGTAATGAAAGCTCAAGGTAAGTATGGATTTTTTTTTCTATAAAACATCAGTTTGGAAAATTTGGCATACTTAGATATAAAGCAAGCGCCTTATAGGACCTAAAGACATGGTATCCCCAAGTTCCTTGGGCGTAAAGAATGTGAATGATCATAAATCGAAAGAACTTAAGTGAGATAATAGTGGAAGCCAAAATAATAAAGGATAGAGAGAAAAGGTACCGTGATAGGCTATAGTTTTCTTTCTAAGAATGTTCAAAACTAAGCCCCGAAGATAGTCTCAACTCAAACTAGGAAGCAACTCTGAATTCCTACTCATGAAAGGGATGGGACTCTAAGTTTATCTAGACTAAGATTTCACAAAGATGAAATCAAATCAAACTTAATCTTTCAAACAAAGGATCATGATATAAGATAAGATATGACGGGACCTAAGACTCAAATAAAATCCTAAACGTGATTTCCTTAGGAACTTAGGACAATGATCCTTGCCACAATATCTTATATTGTTCTGAACTTGGCTCTGATTCCAAGAGTAATGCCCTACCTCTACACTCACGTTAGTTAAGGCCACTATAAGCAACGGTGTCAACTAACCCAAAGAATAAGGTTGTTGAGGAGTGACCTTAGCTTTGAACGAGTGTTAAACATATCGATAATATGGTCTTAATTTTTAAATCTCATAAGGAAATCCAGCACATCTATTATAAGTTCAAATCTACTACATAATGGCTATATAATTCAGAATCAATATAAAATACATAACAATATAATCGGAGTCAGACATGGATATTCACATCACCAAGGTGGAAATAGATATGAATATACTACATAAAAGTAAATACAAAGATATTGGTCAAGGACGATCCACTATACATCGATAGAATAGGTACATGTTCTATCCAAAAAAAACGTGTACATAGATGTCTCATATACATATAATCAAGATTACTACAATACTAATGTAGTTGCAAAAGACAAGAAGATGGTCCCAACTAGAAGTCTCAAAGAAAAACCTGTAATACTCAGTTCGACTCAAGTATTATTTTAAGAAAATAAACAATAAATGGATCAGTCTAACTATACTCATCATAACAAACTGAAATAGGATAAGAGATATAATCAGAAAATGACATATAAGAAATAACAACAATGTCCACATGTAATATGTGAAGGCTCGATATGTCCAGAAAATATGCCAAAGAAATCTCAGTGCTATATAAAGATATCTCATTCTAATCACAAAGCTACTCCTAAGATATGATATCGCAAATCCCGTCAAGAAGAAATGATCCAATGACCATTGATATAATCAAATGAACCGAAGTTCCTCGTGAGTCTGAAGACCTTATGAGCATAATCTCTTCAAGAAAAGATGAACTAAAGTTCCTCTCGAATTCGAAGATCGCATGAGCAGAAGCTCCTCAAGAAAAAATGAATCGAAGTTCCTCAAGATGATCCAAAGATCGCATGAACAGATACTCCTCAAGAAAAGAAGAACTGAGGTTCCTCAAGATGATATGAAGATCATCGACATAATCAAATGAACCGAAGTTCCTCAAGATGATCCAAAGATCATCAAAGTGACCTGAAGGTCGAATTGATCAAGTATAGTGTAAACTACGCCAAGCTAGTAAATATAAGAGTCGAACTACATGTCCCATAACCACTTGATCTACTTGAATTTTTACGAACAAGTTGTATGTTACACTAGAAATACGAAACGGTCATTTCCACGCCGTTCAATTGAACGAGTCTAAGAATTAATCGTCAAAGAAAATGTAAGGGTTCATATTCCTTGTTTTTACTAAGGTGTTTAGTTCCTTATTCAATCGAAAAGATCAAATTACTTATTTGAAACAAATAAGGCAATAGAGAATACGAAATCATTACCCAAAGAAAGCTAAAGACGTCTCGATAGAAAATTAAATGGGTAACGAAAGCTCAAGGTAAGTATGATTTTTTTCCATAAAACATCAGTTTGGAAAAATTGGCATATTTAGATATAAAACCAGCGCCTTGTAGAACCTAAAGACATGGTGTCCCCAAGTTCCTTGGACGTAAAGAATGTGAATGATCATAAATCGAAAGAACTTAAGTGAGATAGTGGTGGAAGCCAACATCATAAAGGATAGAGAGAAAAGGTATTGTGATAGGCTATAGTTTTCATTCTAAAAATGTTAAAAACTAAGCCCCAAAGATAGTCTCAACTCAAATTAGGAAACAACTTTGAATTCCTACTGATGAAAGGGACAGAACTCTAAGTTTAGACCAAGATTTCACGAAGATGAAATCAAATCAAACTCGATCGGTTAAACAAAGGATCATTATATAAGATAGGATATGACGGGTCCTAAGACTCGAATGAAATCCTAAACACGATTTCCTAAGGAACTTAGGACAATGATCTTCGCCATAGTATATTATATTGTTCCGAACTTGGCTCTGATTCTAAGAGTAATGCCCCACATTTATACTCGCCTTAGCTAAGGCCACTACAAGCAATGGTGCCAACTAACCTGAAGAATAAGGATGTTGAGGAGTGACCTTAGCTTTGAACGAGTGTTAAACATATTGATAATGTGGTCTTACTTTTTAAATCTCATGAAGAAATCTGACATATCTAATACAAGTTCAAATCTACTACACAGTGGATATATATAATTCAAAATCAATATAAAATATAACTCAAAATCAATATAAAATACATAACAATATAATCAGAGTCAGACACAGATATTCACATCACTAAGGTGGAAATAGATCTGTAACGACTCGGATTTTTCCCGGATCTAATCGATCGCACAATCAACTAAGACCATTCACAAACCCGAATACACTAACTTTGGGCGTACAACATGTTAGAACAAATAACAGCAGACTTTTATAAAAATCATAATAATGTTACATCAGAGTACAGAATATCAGAGTACATTGAATTTAATATAGCGGAAGATAAATTTATAATAATTTAATACAGTGCAGCGAACAAATAAAATAATCACAGTAGAAGACTATCAATGCTCTGGACATAGGTTTAAGCTTCGATCCAGAATCCTACTCAATATATCTGCAAAATAAGCTACTCGACTGCCCATGTGGAAAAGAGGGCACCCGAGTTTGCAAAGTGAAAAAAACTACAAGTCAGTCGTGGGACTGATATGAGAAATCTTTCCTAACTTATCTAACAATATGGCTAATCACAGGACCACGCCGCTAACGCGGAACGGGTTTACTCCATTGGAATGCCAGTGTATGAAATAAAGTAAATCGTCAAACAGCACAATGCTTTTTAGAAAAATGAAACCATTATAAGACTCAAGTCCCATCACACAATACAACGCAAACCGGAGGATAGAGTTTTCCCTTATAATGGTCAAAAATGCTTGATACGATAAAACGGATTTGATATTATTATTAGTGTATATATGTTTCAAAAACATTTTTCAATCATAATGTATCAATCATAGACGGCATAGCTACCATATACTATGTCTCCATACTAGTTCTACAATCAAAACCGCATGGTTTCGTATTGGAAGCTGGATTTCCATCATGAGTCAAGGCTAGGGACGATCTCCTTACCGATTTGAGACACTCTAGAAAATGTCTCAGGATTCGAATGCTGGCGAACCCTTGGATCCTGCAGGGCCAGTCCACAAATACTTTAGTGGATTGGCAATTCATGAACGCACGCTTCCCGATCCTATTGAACCTATAAAATGGTCACAATCAACCAATAAATCCGAGGCCTCGAAATCCATCATCTACATAAGTAAAATGTCAGGGCTTGCAAAACCCTAATACCACTTCTAGCTAGAAAGAAACTGTGCACTCCTTACGTTCCCTTGTCCAATTTTTGACTCATACCGGGCTGTGAGGCTCGCGAGGTAACGCTATACACAAAGCTATGCCAAAATAGGATATGCTTTGATCATCAACCACAAGGCTTTGCTTACAACAAATGCCTCGATCATTTTCATCTTGGCATGCCACATTGACAATTCACGCCATGCAATCGATAACTACCAATATATAACCTCTGAGCTCGTTCGTCTCATAGAAGGGTGTTAAGCAAGAGAATAAATTCTCTGCCACCACAGATATATATTAAATAGAAATTAATTTAATTTACATGAAATGAAATCCAATTTCAAACACACATCCATTTACAAGTCCGTTTTGGGTCTGAACGAAATCGGAGACACCTTATTCCTTGTCCCGTATGTCCAATACGGAAGAGAGGTGCTCGCATATCCGGACAATCAACAAGTATCTCTGGACAACTACCACTTTAACCCTTTCCTAGGAGCGACCTAGTTCAGGGCATCAATAGTCGCTCATTCAATGTGAAGAACGTCGATCTTCAATCACCGTCTTCAATGTCTTCGACTTTTAATCGTCGTAGTAATTATTCGGAATGGGTTAAACCCGGTCTTTCCGAATAACTCGCGTATTTTATAATCAAAAATCAAATGTTGTAAAGACACATCATACGCCTCATTCCAATTCAGAATATCCTTTTAATAAAATATTCATATTAATAGGGAAAGGTTCCCATTAATTTTATCAAAGATAAATTCTTTTAAGTTTATTCATTAATCTTCTTTTTAAAGATTTATTAAAACTCCAATTTGATTTTAATATCAAAGTCATTACATTATGATTATTCAATTTTAAGAAATTAATCTTGTCTTTAACTGGGCTAAAGAACCAATGTCATTTAAAACACAGTTCACGATAAACCCAAAATCAACTTCCATTAAATATGGAATTTCCACAGAAATCAAATCAATATATAATCGATATAAATTTCCGTATCAGGCTAATAATATAAATGGAATAACAACAAAGCCTTTTAAATTCCAGATATAGTAATAGTATTCTTTTACAGAAGCTTATCTGATTATTATCAAATCGAATTTCCACTCAATTCCAATTTAATATATTAAATTGGAAAAACTTGACTTTGGAAATTTTCTTTTTAAATCTTAATAAAAAGATTTATAAATTCTAAATCATATTTTTACTGTTAATTGGGCTAAAGAACAAATGTCGTTTAAAACATAGTTCACAATAAGCCTAATTCACATATTATTTTATTCCAGTCACTAAATATAATTGGAAACTCTAATAATCTTAATTAAAATATTTATTCTTTTTATATGGGGTTTAAGAACAGTGTTATTTAAGACACCATCCACGACAACCCAAAATCTAATTCTTTTATTTAATTCTAATTAAATATTAATTAATTGGAAGGCTTCATTAAATCTTAATTTAAAAGATTTATTCTAGTTAATAACTAGTTCATTTCGATAAAAATATATTTTTATCTTTTGTGTCCATCCAAAAATGGACATAGAAATCATCATTTTATTCTTCATTAAATATTATTTTAAAATATTCGTTATTTAAAAATATTATTTATATAAGAAGATTCTTTACGTAAAAATATTCCTTATATTACAATGTTATTTATTTTAAACTATTCTTTATTTAAAATATATTCTGAATCGGAATGCGACTCAATCATTTACCATATAATTTCGGTTTTATGGATTTCATACATCGTGTGTATATGGCAATAATGATAAAGAATCATTAAACAATCCATTCACATCCAGAGTGAAATTTACAACTGTGTGAGCATTAAAATGAATAATAACACCCATCGCAGCCTGTCAATCCACCGATTGACATACAACTAAATATTGGGACTAGTGTATGTCAAATATCATCCCAATACCCGTAGGGGGTTTTCAGCTAACAACAATTCATCTAAATAAATAATTGGTTAATGAATTTAACCAATTTTAATTCCGCTAACATGTTGACGATAATGAACAAGCATGTTATTATATTCCTAATGTCGAATAAAAATGTATTTTCCTCGCGTAATTTTCCTACATGTTTCTAATGTCTAATAAAAGGTAATTTATTCACATGACCTTATTGCTGATGACAAATATAAAGATAATTCTTATTTTCTTTTATTTGTATGCAAATTTCTATTCTAAACTTTAACAAATAAAAAGAAAGATTTTATTTGTATATGATTTTAATGTATAACCTAACACATAAAAATGTTTATTTTAAATTGCATACAAATTCTGATGTATACATTAACACATGAAAATGTCACTTTAACTTATGTACCAATTCTAATGTGTGTTATGACAATACAAATGACCCTTTATTTAACATATAAATTCTAATGTATGTTTTGACAAAAAAAGATGATTCTTATATTTGCATACAAATTATATTTCAACAAAATGTATAAAAAGTGATACATCCATTTTGTTGACAACTCTATTTTAACAAAATGAATATTTTTGTTATAACAAAAACCTATTTAACAAAAATGCTATTTGTGTTTAACTCTTTTATTTAACCAAAAATGTAATTTTCAACCATCTTATTTTGACAAAATGTACATTTTTGTTTCAATTAATATAATTTAACAAAAATGTTCATTTCATCTCAGCTATTTGGTTTCAACAAATATGATGTATTTGTTTTAACCAATCTTTTTGACAAAAATATATATATATTTCTAATTCAACTTTTAATTTGCCAAAAATGTTCATTTTTTTGTTTCAACAATTATATTTTGACAAAAAGGCCAATTTTTTTTCAACTATTACATTTGACAAAAGTGACAAATTTGGTTTCAACTATTACATTTGACAAAAGTGACAAATTTGGTTTCAACTATTATTTGACAAAAGTGACAAATTTGGTTTCAACTATATGGTCAAAAGTGATAATTTCATTTTGTTAACAAATCTAGTTTAACAAAATGATTACAAGTGATAGTGGCATTTATGTTGATAAATCTAGCTTGACAAAATTAATATTTTTGTTCAAACCCAAGTCCATTTAACCAAAAATGTCATTTTTGGTATAACTCAAATATATTTAACAAAAATGTTATTTTTGTTTTTACTCTCATCTAATTTATAAAAATGCAATTTTATTGTTCAATCTTTTTATTGAAAACTAAGTTACATTAAAAATGTATTTTTTAAATGTTCAATCTTTGTATTGGAAACAATGATCAATAAAAATATAATCTTTCATGTTGCTTCTTTTTATTTAAAAAAAGTGAAAATAAAAACAAGATCTTTAATAACTAATATTTTTATTACAACAAAAATGACAATAAAAACATATCTTTCTACTTTACTCTTTTTATTATATCTAAAATGGTAATAAAAACATATCTTTTCATTCTACTCTTTTTATTGTTGTTGAACAAATAGACAACAAAAATGAAATCTTTTATTATAATCTCTTTTATTATAATCTTTTGATTATAATCTTTTTATTATAATATTTAATATGACAAATAAATGTGAATATTTATTTGTCAACATATCTCTATTTCAAACAATGATCATTTTTAATCTTTTCTACATATACGATAAAAATGTAAATTTTATCATTAACATAATTTAACAATTCTAATTTGTTAAACATGACAATTATAATTTAACAATTCTAATTTAACAAAAATGACATCTTGATTTCTAACAACTATAATTCAACAAAATGACATATTTATATTTGACATTTCTATTTGAACAAAATTTACATTTTGAATTCTAACAATTATAATTCAACAAAATGACATATTTATATTTGACATTTCTATTCTAAATAAACATTTTTAACTACAATGTTATTTTTAATCTAAATATTCATTTCTAACTAAAATGGCATGTTTAGTCTACATCACATTTTTTATATAAAATGACATGTTTAATTTACATCACATTTCCTATATAAAATGACCAATTTTGATTAACATATAATTAACAAATGAATATCTTTATTCTAAACTAAAAGAGATAAAGCCAATATTTTAACGAACAACATATATTTTGATCTAATAGTTCATCACAACCCAAGTAAATCAATCTCAATATTTCACAACGCCTATATGTGTTTTATATGGCATATATCATATCACAATAAAATTCAATTTTAAATAAATATATATACATACATATACATATTTTAATTTAAATCGAGAAATCTCACATTGGTATTTTTGTCTGAATTTTCAGCGTGCTACGTGTAAAGAACCGCAAATCCGAGCTATCTGAGTTGACTAAATACACCACACGTCCAACCCAAATAACACAGAAATACGACTCATTATTAGAAAGAAGTTAGAGGATGAGAAATAGAAAGAAAGAAATATTAGAATAGAAGAAAAACGAAGATCACAACTCACAGCGGAACGAATAAAATATATTATATAACATAAACTTTTGAATACAAATCTGTTTTGTACATATATACATACCATCATCAGAGTACACATAACATTTGATTCAGCGGAAGTAACTCTAAATAACTAACGTTGAAGCCTCCAGCTTCAAGCTCCTCCAAGTGTATCTGTAAAAACCTGAAACACTTGACTGCCCGTACAAATTTGGGCACCCAAGAGTTTAGGGAGAACAAAACAAAATAAACTTTGGGTCAGTCATGGGACTGGTGTGAGTAAACTCCAACCACTTGTTTAACTTTAAAAATCCTTTCAAAAGAAAAGGTAATAGTAAGACCAGCCCACACATAAACACGGACGGTTTTTACCTTACTATAACCCAAACACTTTGATATCAAAAATCCAGTGATATTATAATAATGTCTACATCAAGTAAATAACCAAATAGCAGAACGCTTGCATCTCACGCTCTACATATATAGTATAAAATCAAAAACCGCATGGCGCTTATTGGAGATTGGATTTCCAACATGACAAGGTATGGGACCACCTTCCGACAGTGCATCTCTAGAGGCGAATACACCTGGGTTCAACAAGAACATCTTGCAACCCGGCCCACACATGGCCGACCACTCATTTCGCTTGAGAGTATCGAATGTATATCACCAACGGTTGGACTCAAACCACCGTTTCCCGAATGGGCAGAATCGATAGATTTAGAAACAAAAGGAATTTCTCTAGATAGGTGATTATACACCCTAATGGGTGCGACCCACATAGCCATGCTGCCTGCCCGATTTTTGTCCTTTCCCGGTTGTTGAGGCCTGAGGCTACGATTACTTACCATTCATTGATAACACAATCACTTTGAATGCCACATTGTCAGATCCGTTAATCACTAGTTGAGTTTGCACAAATATTCTGGATATTATGCTAAGGGATAAATCCGTTGCAACCATATACATTCATACAGACCAACCCATTTGATCATTGGAAATACTCTGTCAGACATTCGTCCATTTACGTTCGTTCTGGGATTGAACGACACCGAAGGCACCATTTCTAAAAATAGAAAAGCCCTTGCACTTCACTCCGTCTTCAATATATTCAGCATACTTGGTTCGCAACGCTTATGCCGATACGGAGTGGTTCTTCGGATAATAATCCAACCGGTCTCTCCATATTGACAACGATGGTCAAAAACTTCGATAGTCTGTGATTTAACTATCGAATAAAAACAAGTGTTCATCCAACATATCAAACAAATCACTGGGTTCTTTAATTAATACTTCATTAATTAAATCTCTTCTCCATTTCCTTAACAATATTTGTTAACCAAATATTTTCAATAATCCTCTTGCCTCTTATGTCATTTGGAAAACGTTTCCAAATATTAACTTCTTTTATTTTCTATATATTAGAAAATCTCTATTTGCAATTGGAAACAATTCCAATTACTTATCTCTATCCCCTTTTGTTTACAACATTCGATTTTTATATTCACTTTACTATCGAATTCAATACGTCGATACAATGATTTCAAATTATCGAAATATCTTAAAAATATTCTAACTCCTTAAATTTCCGGAAAATTTCGCCATAACCTCCCCTGTATCGGGAGCATCGGGAAATTTCAAATAGCTTCCCGGTATCTTCCTCAATCCAAAAGAAAAAGGAAAAGCCAAGCGGCTTGCCGATACGGCGCATAAAATCTCATATATGAATTAAACATGTACCTTTTTGTCGGGCACATAAATTTAAATCCTCATATACTTCATCAGGTACCTGTCTAACACATGTTCACCTGTTTTCAATTCAATTCAACACTATCCAATCGTTTGAATTCAGTTCCGCCCATTTATTCTTTAATTAGTCATTTTGCCTATTTCACTTCTTTGTTGAACATAACATGCTCAAATTTGATTCCACTTGCTTATACAAATCAAATCCCTTTTTTTCCATTTCTAGTTTCATATTTGGTTTTGAATATGAAATCACAAGTTAATTTACTTGTTCACAGTTTGCTCGATTCAATCGTTTTAACTAATTCATTTGTCAGTTTGCAAAATTAACTCTTTTGCCTATATCACTTTGATATTTGAATATAACCTATCCAAATATATTTCAACTTGATTATACTAATTGAATTTCATTTTCAATTCACGTTCTATATTTGATTTCAAATATATATTTACAAATTCCCTTCACCTTTCAAAGTTCATCGTCAAAATTCGATTAACTAATTTCTCTTCGTCTTAGTCAACTCTATTCAATAATCAAAATATGATTATTGATTTTTAAAAACCATTTCTTCCACTTCACTTAAGTTCGCATATATTTTACAACTCAACTTTGAAACTTCCTAAATAGACAACTCGGATTTTCTCGCTTAAAAACCTTTTATAATATAAACCATTATGGTTTTAAAACGATTCTGGCGCTGTTTTTCTGAAAATTTGATTTTGACATAACTCAAAATCTATACGACGAAATCCAGATTTTTCTCCTTCATTAGAAAACTATTATCAAATGGGTCCTGACGTTTCTTGTTTCGAAGAATTCCGACTTCAATTGAGTTCTATGTATTCAATTGAAGTTCGAATCGCCAATTTACGAACTGCAGCGCTGAGGCGAGTTCGTTTTAATTATATTTATATATATATACTTTTAAACTTCTAAACTTCTTTCAAATGAATTCAACTCCATTCAACTCTATTTGAATTTCTTGATTCAAATCCCAATCTCACTTTATTTGAATTCTATATTCAAATTCCAATTCCTTTTCTATTTGATATTCAAATTCAATACTTAAATTTCTAGTTGAATTCCATATTCCAATTCAATACTTGAATTCATTTGAATTCTTTTATTCAAACTCTATTTTTAAATTCCATTTGAACTTCTATATTCCCATTTCTATATTTGAAATTTATTGAAATTCAAATATTCAAACTCCTTTTTAAGTTCTATATTCAAATTTTCATAGTTTAAAACCCATTTGAATTTCATGTTCAAATTCCATAGATCAAATCCGATTTGAATTCAATTTGAATCTCTTATATTCAAATTCCATTTTCCATTTCCGACCCCATTTGAATTTCTAATATTCAAATTCATTTTCAATACCATTTGAATTTCTAATATTCAAATTCATTTGAATTCCCTTGAATTCAAATTCCATTGCAAAACCATTTGAATTCTCTATTTTGAAATCCTATTTGAAATTCTATTGCCAATTCTACTTTGAAATCCTATTTTTCAAAGTTTATTTCAAATTCTATTTTGAAATCCCATATTCAAATTTCTACTTGAATTTCTATATTCAATTCCATGTTCAACATTCAATACTCGAATTTCCATTTCAAATCTCTATTCAAATTTCATATTTAAATTCCATTCAAATCTTTATTCAAATTTCACATTCGAATTTTTCTCGAAATACTATATTTCAAATTCTATTTTGAAATTCTACATTTGAAATCTCTATTTGAATTTCTTTATTCGAATTCCTTTGAATTCAAATTTTATTTTACTTTCTTGAATTCAAATTCTATTTTTCACTTCCAATTTCATCTATTCAAATTCTATTTGAACTTCTATTTGAATTTCTAATATTCAATCTCTTTTAAAAATTCAAATATTTAAACTCCTTTTAAAAATTCAAATGTTATACTCAAATTTTATTTGAGTTATATATTTAAAAATTCCATTTCACATTCTATTTTGAAATTCCATTTCAAATCCCAATTTCAAACTTGTATTTCTATTTTTGAATTATCAAATGATAATTCTTTTCACTTCACTTATAACTTCGTTATAAAAGAACTATTTATAAACTTCGTTTATAAAGAACTACTTGTTTTATTTTTCAAAAACAAGTTTTATCTTATTCCATTTTAAATTCAAATTCTATTTAAAAATAGAATTTTTCCTTTTTAAATCTCAAATATCCTTTTAATTGGCCCAGTGATATTTAAACACACAAAGCAACGAATTTTTTTATTTTTCTAACACGTCATATATAACAATATATATGCAAACAAATAAACAAACAGACAATATATTCTTGAGGAATCCAGTTGGATTCCTCCAACCTGTTTTTCCTGCATCCACAGATGTTAGCACATAAATAATACCCATTCTGCTTCGTGGCAGAATATCGCGGTATAGAAGGTCATCCACTAATCATAGCGTGGGGCGTATAGGGTAATCATCCGCTATGAAACTGCGGGCATCCGCTAATGAGACTGCGGGAATCCAACCAATCAATCAACCCAATATATATATATAATAGCCTAAATAACTAATATATAAAAAGCAAGCAGAAAATATTCACACAAGCAACAAACAATTATTTTTAACGAAATAAAAATAATTAAAATAAAAGGTGAGTGAGATTTACTCACCGTAATTTCCTTTGCTGAATGTCTCGTGGAAATTCAGATCTTACGGCTTCGAATCGCCTCGAACGAGTTTTATCGTGCTCCTATGAATATTTATTTAACAATCACATTTCAATTAACGCATAAATAAATGTCATATGTATATATATATATATATCCATTTTCCCATTTAATTAAATCACTAAATTGTTTTAATTAAATATCCAACTTCTTTTATTTATCTTGAGTTTGAAATCTGAATCAAAATATGGTTTAAATAAAAGAATCAAAACTAACCAACTTATTTTCTATAAACTAATTATATAAATTTATTTGCTTTTTATATCACTAATCCCTCTATATAAACTAACTTAAAAATCCTAATCACTTTATAAATTAACTAAATTAACTAAAAAAAATGTTATTAACAAATTTAACAACCGTTATTAACTTGCAAATTAGAATTAAATTAAATAATCTATATTACCTTAATTACTTCTTTCTCCTCGGCATTTCACCCAGCGCTTCTCCTTCAATCTCGAAAACTGCCCCTCACAGCCGCACTCCCCCATTCGAACTCCTCTGTCAACCATCGAATAACTCCAGTTCGTCATCTGGACATCGCGCCTCACCGGCCATCCAGTTTACCACCATCGACGAACTCGCCCCCCGCTACCCATCAACTCCGCTCTCCCCAAAATCCATCGCGACCGTTCTCGTCGCATCCAACTCCATCGCAACCTTAACATCACCAGAAATCTCGAACAAACTGACGCCATCGACACTTCACCTCCATGGCTTGCGAACGCTCCAACATCCCTTCGAGTTTCAGATCCTCGCGACAAAAAGGGAATCGCGATTTCATTGAGGTAGTACGGATTTGGTTTCTTTGGAATTAGGTCACGACCATTTGATTTATCTGAAGCTTTTCGGTTTCGGATTGAAATGAAATAATTAAAAGAGGAAGGGAGTGTTGGACGCGGTTTTATAATGGTGGACGGGGACAATACGTACATTCCATTAACTGCTGTCTCCTTGATATCGATGGTGGGAAGCAAAAGTTCCTGCTCGAGAAGAATAGGTCTGTGAAAAGAAAAAGGAGGTCGGCTGAATTACAGTGTATTCAATCTGATTTGATTTTGTCTGATTATATTATATAAAATATTTCAAAATATCTCGTGGTTCCTAAATAGAAAAATCCCGAACCGCTATTCTAACGCAACCATTGTTATTTCAACAGTTTAACACTGTTCTGAACTAACCGAATATATTTTATATTTAATTTAAACGTATATAGAATAATTATTTTATAAAGATATTAAATTATTTAAATTTATAAACAAATAAATTTCTCGATAATATATCATTACCATTATCAATTACATTCACATAGAATTTCTATTTATTATCTGAACCGTTTTGATTCAATTCTAACTTCGAATTCAATATATCTCGTATTTCGGTAATTAGATCTATAACTCAATATGAAAATCGATTTATATTATCAGCTCTATATTTAAAATAATATTAAATATTCAAAATAAATTGACCAGAAAAATCTGGGTCGTTACATTCTTCCCCCCTTAAAATAATTTCGTCCTCGAAATTGCTAAGGTAGGAAAATGGTACAAATCCATTACTTTTCAAACTCTATTTATGTTGAAACTCAACTCCTCATATTTCCATGACTTTAATTTCAACCAAAACTTTTGGTCTTCACACATTTAATTCGAATGATCTACGATCAATCCATTTATATCCAATCTATATTCCATCAAACCTATTCAAATTGATTCTAATCAATTCATTCACTTCGACCCATTTAACTTGTTTAAGTTAAATTTAAATTCCAGAATTCAAATTCCTGGGTTTTTCTTTTCAAATTCTTTTGAAATCCCATAAATATATACATATATTTATTTTCATTTCAAATTCAAAACACTTGAATTCTTCCCAAAATAACTTGTTTTCTTTCAAACAAATTTCCAACAAAACTTTTTAAGGTAGCAATTCACCACTTAGAAACTCGGAAATGAACACTGATGATGTTGCAATCATCATCAGAATAATTTCCCAGCCACTGAAGTGAGTTCAATGCTTTATCACTTCTAAAATCCATTCAAAGATGGTATTTATTTAAATCCTTTACAAACAAACCTATATTATTTAATATACTTTGAAAAATATTTTCAACTTCCCAGGATTTTGAATTCTAAATTCTGGTTTGAATTCAATTCTAATTCATCTCATTTGTATATTCAATTTCTATACAATTTCTATTTGGTTATAAATAACCATTTTAATTTTATAATCTTATTGATTATAATCCTAACAATCAACACATCCATATATTATGATAATTTCAGAAAATTATTCTTTCTATATCAAAGTAAATTTCGGGTAAAATTATTTCATTTACCCACTTAAAAACCATATCGTGTTCAATCTTCTGTTCAAGTGTTTAGAAATTCCTATCGACTTCGTGGCGTCCCACGATTCGACCAGAATTCATAAATCACTCAACAGACTAGTCAACACAATATAAAACAACTTTTATATCAATTTACAAATACGCTCTCTCGTATCTATACACTCAACTCATTCTAGGGTACTACTGACCCTATCTCTAATGAGCACATGCCACACAAGCCTAGGTATTCGCTCAACCTAAGCTCTGATACCACTGTAAAGAACCGCAAATCCGAGCTATCTGAGTTGACTAAATACACCACACGTCCAACCCAAATAACACAGAAATACGACTCATTATTAGAAAGAAGTTAGAGGATGAGAAATAGAAAGAAAGAAATATTAGAATAGAAGAAAAACGAAGATCACAACTCACAGCGGAACGAATAAAATATATTATATAACATAAACTTTTGAATACAAATCTGTTTTGTACATATATACATACCATCATCAGAGTACACATAACATTTGATTCAGCGGAAGTAACTCTAAATAACTAACGTTGAAGCCTCCAGCTTCAAGCTCCTCCAAGTGTATCTGTAAAAACCTGAAACACTTGACTGCCCGTACAAATTTGGGCACCCAAGAGTTTAGGGAGAACAAAACAAAATAAACTTTGGGTCAGTCATGGGACTGGTGTGAGTAAACTCCAACCACTTGTTTAACTTTAAAAATCCTTTCAAAAGAAAAGGTAATAGTAAGACCAGCCCACACATAAACACGGACGGTTTTTACCTTACTATAACCCAAACACTTTGATATCAAAAATCCAGTGATATTATAATAATGTCTACATCAAGTAAATAACCAAATAGCAGAACGCTTGCATCTCACGCTCTACATATATAGTATAAAATCAAAAACCGCATGGCGCTTATTGGAGATTGGATTTCCAACATGACAAGGTATGGGACCACCTTCCGACAGTGCATCTCTAGAGGCGAATACACCTGGGTTCAACAAGAACATCTTGCAACCCGGCCCACACATGGCCGACCACTCATTTCGCTTGAGAGTATCGAATGTATATCACCAACGGTTGGACTCAAACCACCGTTTCCCGAATGGGCAGAATCGATAGATTTAGAAACAAAAGGAATTTCTCTAGATAGGTGATTATACACCCTAATGGGTGCGACCCACATAGCCATGCTGCCTGCCCGATTTTTGTCCTTTCCCGGTTGTTGAGGCCTGAGGCTACGATTACTTACCATTCATTGATAACACAATCACTTTGAATGCCACATTGTCAGATCCGTTAATCACTAGTTGAGTTTGCACAAATATTCTGGATATTATGCTAAGGGATAAATCCGTTGCAACCATATACATTCATACAGACCAACCCATTTGATCATTGGAAATACTCTGTCAGACATTCGTCCATTTACGTTCGTTCTGGGATTGAACGACACCGAAGGCACCATTTCTAAAAATAGAAAAGCCCTTGCACTTCACTCCGTCTTCAATATATTCAGCATACTTGGTTCGCAACGCTTATGCCGATACGGAGTGGTTCTTCGGATAATAATCCAACCGGTCTCTCCATATTGACAACGATGGTCAAAAACTTCGATAGTCTGTGATTTAACTATCGAATAAAAACAAGTGTTCATCCAACATATCAAACAAATCACTGGGTTCTTTAATTAATACTTCATTAATTAAATCTCTTCTCCATTTCCTTAACAATATTTGTTAACCAAATATTTTCAATAATCCTCTTGCCTCTTATGTCATTTGGAAAACGTTTCCAAATATTAACTTCTTTTATTTTCTATATATTAGAAAATCTCTATTTGCAATTGGAAACAATTCCAATTACTTATCTCTATCCCCTTTTGTTTACAACATTCGATTTTTATATTCACTTTACTATCGAATTCAATACGTCGATACAATGATTTCAAATTATCGAAATATCTTAAAAATATTCTAACTCCTTAAATTTCCGGAAAATTTCGCCATAACCTCCCCTGTATCGGGAGCATCGGGAAATTTCAAATAGCTTCCCGGTATCTTCCTCAATCAAAAAGAAAAAGGAAAAGCCAAGCGGCTTGCCGATACGGCGCATAAAATCTCATATATGAATTAAACATGTACCTTTTTGTCGGGCACATAAATTTAAATCCTCATATACTTCATCAGGTACCTGTCTAACACATGTTCACCTGTTTTCAATTCAATTCAACACTATCCAATCGTTTGAATTCAGTTCCGCCCATTTATTCTTTAATTAGTCATTTCGCCTATTTCACTTCTTTGTTGAACATAACATGCTCAAATTTGATTCCACTTGCTTATACAAATCAAATCCCTTTTTTCCATTTCTAGTTTCATATTTGGTTTTGAATATGAAATCACAAGTTAATTTACTTGTTCACAGTTTGCTCGATTCAATCGTTTTAACTAATTCATTTGTCAGTTTGCAAAATTAACTCTTTTGCCTATATCACTTTGATATTTGAATATAACCTATCCAAATATATTTCAACTTGATTATACTAATTGAATTTCATTTTCAATTCACGTTCTATATTTGATTTCAAATATATATTTACAAATTCCCTTCACCTTTCAAAGTTCATCGTCAAAATTCGATTAACTAATTTCTCTTCGTCTTAGTCAACTCTATTCAATAATCAAAATATGATTATTGATTTTTAAAAACCATTTCTTCCACTTCACTTAAGTTCGCATATATTTTACAACTCAACTTTGAAACTTCCTAAATAGACAACTCGGATTTTCTCGCTTAAAAACCTTTTATAATATAAACCATTATGGTTTTAAAACGATTCTGGCGCTGTTTTTCTGAAAATTTGATTTTGACATAACTCAAAATCTATACGACGAAATCCAGATTTTTCTCCTTCATTAGAAAACTATTATCAAATGGGTCCTGACGTTTCTTGTTTCGAAGAATTCCGACTTCAATTGAGTTCTATGTATTCAATTGAAGTTCGAATCGCCAATTTACGAACTGCAGCGCTGAGGCGAGTTCGTTTTAATTATATTTATATATATATACTTTTAAACTTCTAAACTTCTTTCAAATGAATTCAACTCCATTCAACTCTATTTGAATTTCTTGATTCAAATCCCAATCTCACTTTATTTGAATTCTATATTCAAATTCCAATTCCTTTTCTATTTGATATTCAAATTCAATACTTAAATTTCTAGTTGAATTCCATATTCCAATTCAATACTTGAATTCATTTGAATTCTTTTATTCAAACTCTATTTTTAAATTCCATTTGAACTTCTATATTCCCATTTCTATATTTGAAATTTATTGAAATTCAAATATTCAAACTCCTTTTTAAGTTCTATATTCAAATTTTCATAGTTTAAAACCCATTTGAATTTCATGTTCAAATTCCATAGATCAAATCCGATTTGAATTCAATTTGAATCTCTTATATTCAAATTCCATTTTCCATTTCCGACCCCATTTGAATTTCTAATATTCAAATTCATTTTCAATACCATTTGAATTTCTAATATTCAAATTCATTTGAATTCCCTTGAATTCAAATTCCATTGCAAAACCATTTGAATTCTCTATTTTGAAATCCTATTTGAAATTCTATTGCCAATTCTACTTTGAAATCCTATTTTTCAAAGTTTATTTCAAATTCTATTTTGAAATCCCATATTCAAATTTCTACTTGAATTTCTATATTCAATTCCATGTTCAACATTCAATACTCGAATTTCCATTTCAAATCTCTATTCAAATTTCATATTTAAATTCCATTCAAATCTTTATTCAAATTTCACATTCGAATTTTTCTCGAAATACTATATTTCAAATTCTATTTTGAAATTCTACATTTGAAATCTCTATTTGAATTTCTTTATTCGAATTCCTTTGAATTCAAATTTTATTTTACTTTCTTGAATTCAAATTCTATTTTTCACTTCCAATTTCGTCTATTCAAATTCTATTTGAACTTCTATTTGAATTTCTAATATTCAATCTCTTTTAAAAATTCAAATATTTAAACTCCTTTTAAAAATTCAAATGTTATACTCAAATTTTATTTGAGTTATATATTTAAAAATTCCATTTCACATTCTATTTTGAAATTCCATTTCAAATCCCAATTTCAAACTTGTATTTCTATTTTTGAATTATCAAATGATAATTCTTTTCACTTCACTTATAACTTCGTTATAAAAGAACTATTTATAAACTTCGTTTATAAAGAACTACTTGTTTTATTTTTCAAAAACAAGTTTTATCTTATTCCATTTTAAATTCAAATTCTATTTAAAAATAGAATTTTTCCTTTTTAAATCTCAAATATCCTTTTAATTGGCCCAGTGATATTTAAACACACAAAGCAACGAATTTTTTTATTTTTCTAACACGTCATATATAACAATATATATGCAAACAAATAAACAAACAGACAATATATTCTTGAGGAATCCAGTTGGATTCCTCCAACCTGTTTTTCCTGCATCCACAGATGTTAGCACATAAATAATACCCATTCTGCTTCGTGGCAGAATATCGCGGTATAGAAGGTCATCCACTAATCATAGCGTGGGGCGTATAGGGTAATCATCCGCTATGAAACTGCGGGCATCCGCTAATGAGACTGCGGGAATCCAACCAATCAATCAACCCAATATATATATATAATAGCCTAAATAACTAATATATAAAAAGCAAGCAGAAAATATTCACACAAGCAACAAACAATTATTTTTAACGAAATAAAAATAATTAAAATAAAAGGTGAGTGAGATTTACTCACCGTAATTTCCTTTGCTGAATGTCTCGTGGAAATTCAGATCTTACGGCTTCGAATCGCCTCGAACGAGTTTTATCGTGCTCCTATGAATATTTATTTAACAATCACATTTCAATTAACGCATAAATAAATGTCATATGTATATATATATATATATCCATTTTCCCATTTAATTAAATCACTAAATTGTTTTAATTAAATATCCAACTTCTTTTATTTATCTTGAGTTTGAAATCTGAATCAAAATATGGTTTAAATAAAAGAATCAAAACTAACCAACTTATTTTCTATAAACTAATTATATAAATTTATTTGCTTTTTATATCACTAATCCCTCTATATAAACTAACTTAAAAATCCTAATCACTTTATAAATTAACTAAATTAACTAAAAAAAATGTTATTAACAAATTTAACAACCGTTATTAACTTGCAAATTAGAATTAAATTAAATAATCTATATTACCTTAATTACTTCTTTCTCCTCGGCATTTCACCCAGCGCTTCTCCTTCAATCTCGAAAACTGCCCCTCACAGCCGCACTCCCCCATTCGAACTCCTCTGTCAACCATCGAATAACTCCAGTTCGTCATCTGGACATCGCGCCTCACCGGCCATCCAGTTTACCACCATCGACGAACTCGCCCCCCGCTACCCATCAACTCCGCTCTCCCCAAAATCCATCGCGACCGTTCTCGTCGCATCCAACTCCATCGCAACCTTAACATCACCAGAAATCTCGAACAAACTGACGCCATCGACACTTCACCTCCATGGCTTGCGAACGCTCCAACATCCCTTCGAGTTTCAGATCCTCGCGACAAAAAGGGAATCGCGATTTCATTGAGGTAGTACGGATTTGGTTTCTTTGGAATTAGGTCACGACCATTTGATTTATCTGAAGCTTTTCGGTTTCGGATTGAAATGAAATAATTAAAAGAGGAAGGGAGTGTTGGACGCGGTTTTATAATGGTGGACGGGGACAATACGTACATTCCATTAACTGCTGTCTCCTTGATATCGATGGTGGGAAGCAAAAGTTCCTGCTCGAGAAGAATAGGTCTGTGAAAAGAAAAAGGAGGTCGGCTGAATTACAGTGTATTCAATCTGATTTGATTTTGTCTGATTATATTATATAAAATATTTCAAAATATCTCGTGGTTCCTAAATAGAAAAATCCCGAACCGCTATTCTAACGCAACCATTGTTATTTCAACAGTTTAACACTGTTCTGAACTAACCGAATATATTTTATATTTAATTTAAACGTATATAGAATAATTATTTTATAAAGATATTAAATTATTTAAATTTATAAACAAATAAATTTCTCGATAATATATCATTACCATTATCAATTACATTCACATAGAATTTCTATTTATTATCTGAACCGTTTTGATTCAATTCTAACTTCGAATTCAATATATCTCGTATTTCGGTAATTAGATCTATAACTCAATATGAAAATCGATTTATATTATCAGCTCTATATTTAAAATAATATTAAATATTCAAAATAAATTGACCAGAAAAATCTGGGTCGTTACATTCTTCCCCCCTTAAAATAATTTCGTCCTCGAAATTGCTAAGGTAGGAAAATGGTACAAATCCATTACTTTTCAAACTCTATTTATGTTGAAACTCAACTCCTCATATTTCCATGACTTTAATTTCAACCAAAACTTTTGGTCTTCACACATTTAATTCGAATGATCTACGATCAATCCATTTATATCCAATCTATATTCCATCAAACCTATTCAAATTGATTCTAATCAATTCATTCACTTCGACCCATTTAACTTGTTTAAGTTAAATTTAAATTCCAGAATTCAAATTCCTGGGTTTTTCTTTTCAAATTCTTTTGAAATCCCATAAATATATACATATATTTATTTTCATTTCAAATTCAAAACACTTGAATTCTTCCCAAAATAACTTGTTTTCTTTCAAACAAATTTCCAACAAAACTTTTTAAGGTAGCAATTCACCACTTAGAAACTCGGAAATGAACACTGATGATGTTGCAATCATCATCAGAATAATTTCCCAGCCACTGAAGTGAGTTCAATGCTTTATCACTTCTAAAATCCATTCAAAGATGGTATTTATTTAAATCCTTTACAAACAAACCTATATTATTTAATATACTTTGAAAAATATTTTCAACTTCCCAGGATTTTGAATTCTAAATTCTGGTTTGAATTCAATTCTAATTCATCTCATTTGTATATTCAATTTCTATACAATTTCTATTTGGTTATAAATAACCATTTTAATTTTATAATCTTATTGATTATAATCCTAACAATCAACACATCCATATATTATGATAATTTCAGAAAATTATTCTTTCTATATCAAAGTAAATTTCGGGTAAAATTATTTCATTTACCCACTTAAAAACCATATCGTGTTCAATCTTCTGTTCAAGTGTTTAGAAATTCCTATCGACTTCGTGGCGTCCCACGATTCGACCAGAATTCATAAATCACTCAACAGACTAGTCAACACAATATAAAACAACTTTTATATCAATTTACAAATACGCTCTCTCGTATCTATACACTCAACTCATTCTAGGGTACTACTGACCCTATCTCTAATGAGCACATGCCACACAAGCCTAGGTATTCGCTCAACCTAAGCTCTGATACCACTGTAAAGAACCGCAAATCCGAGCTATCTGAGTTGACTAAATACACCACACGTCCAACCCAAATAACACAGAAATACGACTCATTATTAGAAAGAAGTTAGAGGATGAGAAATAGAAAGAAAGAAATATTAGAATAGAAGAAAAACGAAGATCACAACTCACAGCGGAACGAATAAAATATATTATATAACATAAACTTTTGAATACAAATCTGTTTTGTACATATATACATACCATCATCAGAGTACACATAACATTTGATTCAGCGGAAGTAACTCTAAATAACTAACGTTGAAGCCTCCAGCTTCAAGCTCCTCCAAGTGTATCTGTAAAAACCTGAAACACTTGACTGCCCGTACAAATTTGGGCACCCAAGAGTTTAGGGAGAACAAAACAAAATAAACTTTGGGTCAGTCATGGGACTGGTGTGAGTAAACTCCAACCACTTGTTTAACTTTAAAAATCCTTTCAAAAGAAAAGGTAATAGTAAGACCAGCCCACACATAAACACGGACGGTTTTTACCTTACTATAACCCAAACACTTTGATATCAAAAATCCAGTGATATTATAATAATGTCTACATCAAGTAAATAACCAAATAGCAGAACGCTTGCATCTCACGCTCTACATATATAGTATAAAATCAAAAACCGCATGGCGCTTATTGGAGATTGGATTTCCAACATGACAAGGTATGGGACCACCTTCCGACAGTGCATCTCTAGAGGCGAATACACCTGGGTTCAACAAGAACATCTTGCAACCCGGCCCACACATGGCCGACCACTCATTTCGCTTGAGAGTATCGAATGTATATCACCAACGGTTGGACTCAAACCACCGTTTCCCGAATGGGCAGAATCGATAGATTTAGAAACAAAAGGAATTTCTCTAGATAGGTGATTATACACCCTAATGGGTGCGACCCACATAGCCATGCTGCCTGCCCGATTTTTGTCCTTTCCCGGTTGTTGAGGCCTGAGGCTACGATTACTTACCATTCATTGATAACACAATCACTTTGAATGCCACATTGTCAGATCCGTTAATCACTAGTTGAGTTTGCACAAATATTCTGGATATTATGCTAAGGGATAAATCCGTTGCAACCATATACATTCATACAGACCAACCCATTTGATCATTGGAAATACTCTGTCAGACATTCGTCCATTTACGTTCGTTCTGGGATTGAACGACACCGAAGGCACCATTTCTAAAAATAGAAAAGCCCTTGCACTTCACTCCGTCTTCAATATATTCAGCATACTTGGTTCGCAACGCTTATGCCGATACGGAGTGGTTCTTCGGATAATAATCCAACCGGTCTCTCCATATTGACAACGATGGTCAAAAACTTCGATAGTCTGTGATTTAACTATCGAATAAAAACAAGTGTTCATCCAACATATCAAACAAATCACTGGGTTCTTTAATTAATACTTCATTAATTAAATCTCTTCTCCATTTCCTTAACAATATTTGTTAACCAAATATTTTCAATAATCCTCTTGCCTCTTATGTCATTTGGAAAACGTTTCCAAATATTAACTTCTTTTATTTTCTATATATTAGAAAATCTCTATTTGCAATTGGAAACAATTCCAATTACTTATCTCTATCCCCTTTTGTTTACAACATTCGATTTTTATATTCACTTTACTATCGAATTCAATACGTCGATACAATGATTTCAAATTATCGAAATATCTTAAAAATATTCTAACTCCTTAAATTTCCGGAAAATTTCGCCATAACCTCCCCTGTATCGGGAGCATCGGGAAATTTCAAATAGCTTCCCGGTATCTTCCTCAATCAAAAAGAAAAAGGAAAAGCCAAGCGGCTTGCCGATACGGCGCATAAAATCTCATATATGAATTAAACATGTACCTTTTTGTCGGGCACATAAATTTAAATCCTCATATACTTCATCAGGTACCTGTCTAACACATGTTCACCTGTTTTCAATTCAATTCAACACTATCCAATCGTTTGAATTCAGTTCCGCCCATTTATTCTTTAATTAGTCATTTCGCCTATTTCACTTCTTTGTTGAACATAACATGCTCAAATTTGATTCCACTTGCTTATACAAATCAAATCCCTTTTTTCCATTTCTAGTTTCATATTTGGTTTTGAATATGAAATCACAAGTTAATTTACTTGTTCACAGTTTGCTCGATTCAATCGTTTTAACTAATTCATTTGTCAGTTTGCAAAATTAACTCTTTTGCCTATATCACTTTGATATTTGAATATAACCTATCCAAATATATTTCAACTTGATTATACTAATTGAATTTCATTTTCAATTCACGTTCTATATTTGATTTCAAATATATATTTACAAATTCCCTTCACCTTTCAAAGTTCATCGTCAAAATTCGATTAACTAATTTCTCTTCGTCTTAGTCAACTCTATTCAATAATCAAAATATGATTATTGATTTTTAAAAACCATTTCTTCCACTTCACTTAAGTTCGCATATATTTTACAACTCAACTTTGAAACTTCCTAAATAGACAACTCGGATTTTCTCGCTTAAAAACCTTTTATAATATAAACCATTATGGTTTTAAAACGATTCTGGCGCTGTTTTTCTGAAAATTTGATTTTGACATAACTCAAAATCTATACGACGAAATCCAGATTTTTCTCCTTCATTAGAAAACTATTATCAAATGGGTCCTGACGTTTCTTGTTTCGAAGAATTCCGACTTCAATTGAGTTCTATGTATTCAATTGAAGTTCGAATCGCCAATTTACGAACTGCAGCGCTGAGGCGAGTTCGTTTTAATTATATTTATATATATATACTTTTAAACTTCTAAACTTCTTTCAAATGAATTCAACTCCATTCAACTCTATTTGAATTTCTTGATTCAAATCCCAATCTCACTTTATTTGAATTCTATATTCAAATTCCAATTCCTTTTCTATTTGATATTCAAATTCAATACTTAAATTTCTAGTTGAATTCCATATTCCAATTCAATACTTGAATTCATTTGAATTCTTTTATTCAAACTCTATTTTTAAATTCCATTTGAACTTCTATATTCCCATTTCTATATTTGAAATTTATTGAAATTCAAATATTCAAACTCCTTTTTAAGTTCTATATTCAAATTTTCATAGTTTAAAACCCATTTGAATTTCATGTTCAAATTCCATAGATCAAATCCGATTTGAATTCAATTTGAATCTCTTATATTCAAATTCCATTTTCCATTTCCGACCCCATTTGAATTTCTAATATTCAAATTCATTTTCAATACCATTTGAATTTCTAATATTCAAATTCATTTGAATTCCCTTGAATTCAAATTCCATTGCAAAACCATTTGAATTCTCTATTTTGAAATCCTATTTGAAATTCTATTGCCAATTCTACTTTGAAATCCTATTTTTCAAAGTTTATTTCAAATTCTATTTTGAAATCCCATATTCAAATTTCTACTTGAATTTCTATATTCAATTCCATGTTCAACATTCAATACTCGAATTTCCATTTCAAATCTCTATTCAAATTTCATATTTAAATTCCATTCAAATCTTTATTCAAATTTCACATTCGAATTTTTCTCGAAATACTATATTTCAAATTCTATTTTGAAATTCTACATTTGAAATCTCTATTTGAATTTCTTTATTCGAATTCCTTTGAATTCAAATTTTATTTTACTTTCTTGAATTCAAATTCTATTTTTCACTTCCAATTTCGTCTATTCAAATTCTATTTGAACTTCTATTTGAATTTCTAATATTCAATCTCTTTTAAAAATTCAAATATTTAAACTCCTTTTAAAAATTCAAATGTTATACTCAAATTTTATTTGAGTTATATATTTAAAAATTCCATTTCACATTCTATTTTGAAATTCCATTTCAAATCCCAATTTCAAACTTGTATTTCTATTTTTGAATTATCAAATGATAATTCTTTTCACTTCACTTATAACTTCGTTATAAAAGAACTATTTATAAACTTCGTTTATAAAGAACTACTTGTTTTATTTTTCAAAAACAAGTTTTATCTTATTCCATTTAAAATTCAAATTCTATTTAAAAATAGAATTTTTCCTTTTTAAATCTCAAATATCCTTTTAATTGGCCCAGTGATATTTAAACACACAAAGCAACGAATTTTTTTATTTTTCTAACACGTCATATATAACAATATATATGCAAACAAATAAACAAACAGACAATATATTCTTGAGGAATCCAGTTGGATTCCTCCAACCTGTTTTTCCTGCATCCACAGATGTTAGCACATAAATAATACCCATTCTGCTTCGTGGCAGAATATCGCGGTATAGAAGGTCATCCACTAATCATAGCGTGGGGCGTATAGGGTAATCATCCGCTATGAAACTGCGGGCATCCGCTAATGAGACTGCGGGAATCCAACCAATCAATCAACCCAATATATATATATAATAGCCTAAATAACTAATATATAAAAAGCAAGCAGAAAATATTCACACAAGCAACAAACAATTATTTTTAACGAAATAAAAATAATTAAAATAAAAGGTGAGTGAGATTTACTCACCGTAATTTCCTTTGCTGAATGTCTCGTGGAAATTCAGATCTTACGGCTTCGAATCGCCTCGAACGAGTTTTATCGTGCTCCTATGAATATTTATTTAACAATCACATTTCAATTAACGCATAAATAAATGTCATATGTATATATATATATATATATCCATTTTCCCATTTAATTAAATCACTAAATTGTTTTAATTAAATATCCAACTTCTTTTATTTATCTTGAGTTTGAAATCTGAATCAAAATATGGTTTAAATAAAAGAATCAAAACTAACCAACTTATTTTCTATAAACTAATTATATAAATTTATTTGCTTTTTATATCACTAATCCCTCTATATAAACTAACTTAAAAATCCTAATCACTTTATAAATTAACTAAATTAACTAAAAAAAATGTTATTAACAAATTTAACAACCGTTATTAACTTGCAAATTAGAATTAAATTAAATAATCTATATTACCTTAATTACTTCTTTCTCCTCGGCATTTCACCCAGCGCTTCTCCTTCAATCTCGAAAACTGCCCCTCACAGCCGCACTCCCCCATTCGAACTCCTCTGTCAACCATCGAATAACTCCAGTTCGTCATCTGGACATCGCGCCTCACCGGCCATCCAGTTTACCACCATCGACGAACTCGCCCCCCGCTACCCATCAACTCCGCTCTCCCCAAAATCCATCGCGACCGTTCTCGTCGCATCCAACTCCATCGCAACCTTAACATCACCAGAAATCTCGAACAAACTGACGCCATCGACACTTCACCTCCATGGCTTGCGAACGCTCCAACATCCCTTCGAGTTTCAGATCCTCGCGACAAAAAGGGAATCGCGATTTCATTGAGGTAGTACGGATTTGGTTTCTTTGGAATTAGGTCACGACCATTTGATTTATCTGAAGCTTTTCGGTTTCGGATTGAAATGAAATAATTAAAAGAGGAAGGGAGTGTTGGACGCGGTTTTATAATGGTGGACGGGGACAATACGTACATTCCATTAACTGCTGTCTCCTTGATATCGATGGTGGGAAGCAAAAGTTCCTGCTCGAGAAGAATAGGTCTGTGAAAAGAAAAAGGAGGTCGGCTGAATTACAGTGTATTCAATCTGATTTGATTTTGTCTGATTATATTATATAAAATATTTCAAAATATCTCGTGGTTCCTAAATAGAAAAATCCCGAACCGCTATTCTAACGCAACCATTGTTATTTCAACAGTTTAACACTGTTCTGAACTAACCGAATATATTTTATATTTAATTTAAACGTATATAGAATAATTATTTTATAAAGATATTAAATTATTTAAATTTATAAACAAATAAATTTCTCGATAATATATCATTACCATTATCAATTACATTCACATAGAATTTCTATTTATTATCTGAACCGTTTTGATTCAATTCTAACTTCGAATTCAATATATCTCGTATTTCGGTAATTAGATCTATAACTCAATATGAAAATCGATTTATATTATCAGCTCTATATTTAAAATAATATTAAATATTCAAAATAAATTGACCAGAAAAATCTGGGTCGTTACACTACGTTTAGCTCTAGTCAGTTCCATCGCGAATATATATTCACCACGATCCTAGCAGATCTGAAATCGTCCAATTCCAAGCCGTATGAAGATGTTATGGGGTATCATACATTTGAATTCAATTCGACGTAATTAATTAAATAATTAATTACAAAATCAATTTACTAATTACGTTTGACTTTTCTGGGACGTTGATTTTCAATCTAAGCCCGCTGGCCTTTTCTTCTTCATCATGATTTTCTCTCCGGGTTACTCCAAAGTTGCTCGCCGGTTAGGGTTCAATATTGCCACGCCATTAGATGATCAAAACCCCATTGGACCACGGCACGACCTCCGGCTAGGAGCATCGCGCCTCCCACCAGGTTCTCGGCTCACTCGGTGGGGCCCACGCTGTTGGAAAGTGGCTCAAACGGACGAGGTTTCAGTGGCAATTCCGAGCGGCAGAGGGCATGAAATTTCATCATCATGGTATCATTTGAAAGAGCAAAAAGGGATCTATGAATTTTGTGTTACATGATTCGATTAAATCATTAGGGGTTTGGTGATATTATTGGTTGAATTTTGAACAAAATCGACCCTCCATTGTTGACTAGCAGCTGAACGTATTGTAGGGTATTAGGGTTTGAAGAATACGGTGTATTTCTTAGGGTATTTATAGATATTTATATTTTATTTTATTTATTGAATTCCAATAATTCAGTTTACCTATACGAACTCCAAAATGAACCTAACGACTGTCGCCCCTAACTAAATACCCCCGTTCCAGACACAATGGAGCATGTTTCGTAACCCAATTCGGCCGTTATGATCAGTTTTCCCTTAAATTAAAATATAAATCAATTTATATTAAGTTTAAACGTACATTTTAATTTACTGGGACTACATACTAATTCTAAAAATTACAGAAAAATTATTTATAGCTTTATTTTGACGATACGGTCCTAACAAAACTAATTTCATCGAATTTGGAGACCGTTTGAAAATTGGCCATTTTCTGGTCGATCCAAATTGACTGAAACTATTGAAACACATTTTCTTTTGCCACGCTCACATATTGATTCCAAAATTTATGAAAATTGGAATCTAGCAATAATTTGACATTTCAGATTCAACAAAAGTGGTTTTGTCAAAAACGGAGGTCGCTTGCAAAATGGCTATTTTTAATATTAAAACATATATATATATATATATATATATTCTATAGCGACTATTCTGAATTTTAAACTGGGCATAACTTTTTATTCCCGCTATGAAATTTCAATTTTTCGGATTCGTTGGAAAGATATTTTTAAATAGATTTAGATATTTTTGGTTTCACTAATATCCGATTTATTTTGCATCCTGTACACTCAGTCAAATTCAAATTCAAAATTTCAAACTGCCGCGCTATATCTAACTCCTTTTAATTTTAAAATAATAAATATATTCGTTCTACCTTCGACTTAAATAATTTTTTAATCATTATTATTTAAAATAAATTATTTTAAATATTTAAAATTCACTAAAATTTCTAAAATAAAAAGTTTAAATTGGTTCCAAAATTCCAGGTTGTTACAAGATATGGATATACTACATAAAAGTAAATACAAAGAATGTGGTCAGGGCTGATCCACTATACATCAAAAGAAAAGGTACATGTTCTAGAAAAAAATGTATACATAGATGTCTCATATACATATAATCAGGATTACTACAATACTAATGTAGTTGTAAAGACCAAAATGATGGTCCCTACTAGAAGAAGAAGCACTTGTAATACTCAGTCTGACCCGAGTATTATTTATAAGAAAATTAATGATAAACGGATCAGTCTAACTGTACTTATCATAATAAACTGAAATTGGATAAGAGATATAATCAGAAAATGACATATAAGAAACAACAACAGTGTCCACATGTAAAATGTGAAGGCTTGATATGTCCAGAAAACATACTAAAGAAATCTCAGTGCTATATAAGGATATCTCATCCTAATCATAAAGCGACTCCTAAGATATTATATCACAAATCTCGTCAAGGCGAAATGATCCGAAGATCATCAATATAATCAAATAAACAGAAGTTGCTTGTGAATCCAAAGATCACATGAGCCGAAAATCCTCAAGAAAAAATGAACCGAAGTTCCTCGCGAATTCGAAGATTGCATGAGCAAAAGCCCCTCAAGAAAAGATGAACCATAGTTCCTCAAGATGATCCAAAGATCATCGATATAATCAAATGAACCGAAGTTCCTCTAGATGATCCAAAGATCATCAAAGTGATCCGAAGGTCGAATTGATCAGAATTTATCAAGCATAGTGTAAACTATGCCAAGCTAGTAAATATAAGAGTCGAGATACATGTCCTGTAACCACTTGCTCTACTTGAATATTTATGAACAAGTTGTATATTACACTAGAAATACGAAACGATCACTGCCACGGTGTTCAATCAAACAAGTCCAAGAATTAACCGTCGAAGCAACTGTGATGGTTCATATTCCTTGTTTTAACTAAGGCGTTTAATTAGAGTTTTCATAATAACGAGAAAAGGTTAATATAAATATATACTAGTAGATTGGAAAATGATTTATAAAAAGATCGTGTAAAATAACTTCATACAACGAAGTAGGATTAGAAACCATTTAAATGAAAGGATTTGGTGTCTACTTATAATATAAAACCCTTTTATGTAGTTCCGAAGTGGCAAATCTCATGGAAAAGCGACCTAAATAACAACTGAACTAAGAAATCATGTTTTATTAACGTAAATCAAATCTCATAACTATCAATTGTAATTTTGTCCACCATCAATAAATCGATTGTTCATGAAATTGAATCGCAAAAATCTATGAATCTGAGAAATTAAAAGTCACAAAAAAAGGAAAAACAGGTCGAAACTCGGTCGGGAAGAGCCTGGAACAATCTAAACTATTGACTGTGGTCTCCATTGGTCAACAATAGAATTTGCTAGTTACTAAGTAGTAGTAGGATCATATGGAGAATAGAATGTATTAGAGTAGTAGCTGTAAGTAAAAATCACACAGTCGATTTATACTAATTCGGACCACTGTCCTACATCCAGTCCCAGACTCCCTTCTGGTATTTCACTAACACAAATACCCTCACTTAACCTGGAGGAACAGGTTGACAATTACCCGAACAGCTGAACAGGATTTCTTGGCTCAACCGCTGAAGAGGACTTTCTCAATACAGAATGATTGAAGACTATATGTGTTCTTGATAACACGAATAAGTCAAATATGAAGTACACCCTTCTTGTTGTCTTTCCTTGATGATAGACGTGAAGTTTGTGAAAGATTGTGGAAGATTTAAATCTCAATTAGTTGAATGTGTAGTGCTTTTGGAGATTAGAGAGCTTAGAATAATATAGAGAGAGTTAGAGTAAAATTAGGTGATTTGATCTCTTAATCAAGTCTCTATTTATAAGCTGTAAGTAGTTGCAACTTTTCACGAAGAGATTTTATCAAGAGATATGGATTAGAAAGTTGTGACTTTTCATAATAGATTTTAACTCTTCTTAATCAGATGTTTGAAAATAATTTTCAGATGTCTGTTTTGATTTGAAACATAAAACAACAAGGAAATAGTGTATTTCATGCCAAATTCAGACATCTGAAAAATTCAGAACAGATGTCTGAATATTATGTAAAATTTTAGTTTGTCTCAGTAAACAAACGTCTGTCTAAAATATTTCAGATGTTTGTTTTCTGGGCAAAACTTATTCCTTGCCTCTTTTTGAAGTAAAAAGTGTGTGTATATATATAATATGTGTGTGTGTGTGTGTGTGATCATCAAGGAAGACTTTAACATAAAAATCTAGGACTAACAGACTCTTACAACATATATAATCTTCATTACATGTTCTTGAATTTGTTTGTCGATTTTCTTCTTGCAAAACAGCGTTAGTTGATATAGCATATATATATATATATATATGCTTATGTATAGTTGTCATAGTCAAAACGCTATATAGAGAGATTCAACATTCTCCCCCTTTTTGACTAATGAAAACTACATAAGCTCCCCCGTCGGTATGCATATATTGCTACTAGTTTCCCCACCCCCCTCTTTGTCATTTGACAAAAAGGAATACTTATGCAAAAACTTAAGTATCATTACACACAAACATGTCATAGACATAGGCAAATAATAAACAAGCACTATTGCTTCAGACATAACATAATAAAGCAGATAATAGAGTTTTGTGCACACAATCGAGATAAGTACCAAAATATTACACACCACTTAATTAATTTAAAAGTCTTTAGTCAGAAGCCACCATACCACTAACCATGCTTACCAGTCCCCGGAAGTAGATGCCACAATAGTTGTCCCACCGTCTTTAGGAGAACCATGTTTTGAGCCATTATTGGGAACTTCTTCAGCAGAACTAGAGGGGACCATTGAAATGGAGCCGGAGCTTGAGCTTGGCTTGAAGAAGAGCCGGTGCAATAAACTATTTCCCAAGTTTTTTTAAGAAACCTTTGATAGAGTCAAATTTCTTATTTGTTTGTTTTTCAAAACGCTTCAAGTCTTTATGAATTTTAGACTGATTTTGGGATAGCATTATTAAGGCTTGCTTGGAAGAAGTTTCAGGGGAAACGACATGAAATTCTTCATCTTCTTCTTCCTTAAGTTGACGACGGTGAGAAGGCTCAGGTACGATTGCTTCTAGTTACGATGCTACATGTTCAGTCCAAGTTGCAAGAGACATATACTCTAAAGTGGCGGGATTAGGATCAATATCCATAAGTTTCAAAGTCTTCGGTCCAATTTCTTTGATGCTTAGCGAAGGAATATTGGGAATGGTTATTTTGCAAGCGTCAAGGATACGAGCAATATAAGCACCATAATGTAAAGTCTTATACTTGCGCTTATATGTGATGTCCGTCCATTCATCAATGATGATCTTTGCCCAATTGATTTCCTTATTTGAATATAGGGTGTACAAGGCTTGGAATCCTCATTTGTAAACTTTTTCATAGCTCCCTTTGCGGGGTTGAATGGTTCAGACTAGTATGTGATTTAGTAGGCAAACTTGTGGTCGAAGATGAGTGGAAGTAAGTTCATGCATTTTAATGAGATTATCAGAAAGAAATTTGTGTGATATCTCATCCCTTGTAGACATATCCACTTCTATGGTGTCGATATCAAGCCCTTGCCAAGCATATTTCAAAATTTGTCCTAATCGTTGCATCAAAAGAAGAACATGTTTTCCACAAACCATGACCAAACACAATCCTTTCTGACTTGAGGCTTAGTATGATCAAGATTCAAATTTGCCAAAATCAATTTCACTAGTAAAAGATAAATTTTGACATTATTTTAATCATAATCAACTACTGATTCAAAATGGAAGTGTCTAGCATATTGTTGTAGTTTATAATTGGAAAAAGCATCAAATTTTACAAAAGCACCTTCGAAGAATTTGGAATCCTTCATTGCTTTTATCTTGCCTTGGCGGTTTCATCCCATAGCCATTTTTGAATTAATTCTTCAGATAGAGGATTTGATTCTTCTTCTCTTGTATGTTTCCTGCGATATGCCATGATTTTGTGGTAAAAGATTGAATAATTGAGGTGAATTTGAGAATTGGGAGCTAGGGTTTTTATAGATGGTAAAAAGACGAAAAGGGGAAAAGTGAAAAGCTGAAGGCTTATGATGGTTGGAAAGGGTCATATACCTTTATAAAAAACACGCCAAATTGAAGTCAGACGTTTGAAATTTCCAAACAGACATCTGTTTTTGTGTGAATTCGAACTCGCAAGAAAATAGTTCATTTTTGGGTCAATTCAGACGTCTGTTTCTAGAGTTAAATTTTTTTTTGACTTTTGGAGCAAACGTCTAAATTTTTTAGACAGCCATCTAATTCTGAAAATTTTTAAACCCATAAGTATATAGTTCATTTTTGCCACTTTTTAGACATTTGTTTTATTTTAGTGTAACACCCGTGAATTCTATAACGTTAAGCTTCACAAATTAAAGTGTAGTTAATTATAAATGAAAGAATTAAGGGAAATGGGTTGTGCCATTGCGTTCGTCTCGGAATTCTGCTTGAGATAGAGTCCAAATTTGCGTGAATCGGACTCCGTATGAAGGAGTTATGGCCTTCGGAAGTTTCAGAATCAAATTTAAATTCAAACAGCTCAGTACAAATTTCAAAATTCGAATTTCAGGTTCAAACTGGGCTGGGCGGGAAAATTCCCGCCCAGAGACCAGGTCGACCATAGGGTCGACCATGGTGTCGACCTGGTCACCCCAGGTCGACCATGGTATCGACCAGTTCACCCCCAGGTCGACCATAGTGTCGACCTGGTGTCGACCTGCCTGGTCGACCTGGCTGGCTAGGTCTGGCTCTGGCTCGAATTTCTATGGCTCTGTGTGTCACTAGGGCTGACGTGTCACCTCTTGATTGGCCCTTTGAACTTTGTATGGTCTAGAATCCTCCTGTCTTCATCTGACGACTCAAAACAATTTAAAAATCTATAAATACACCCTAAGTCTCAACTGAAAATTCACAGAAAAAATAAGAAAGGAGTCGTCATGCTGCCAGGGAGGAATTGAACATAGCCGTCAAGAGAGAAAAGCCTAAGAGACGAATCAAATTAAGAAGAAGATTAAAGTTTAATCAAATTAATCAACGTAACGTTAGTCTACCCAAAGGAGCACATCTCAATTTCAGAATTCATAATCCAGAATTCAAGATTCTGCATTCGTTGTAAGTATAGTGACCTTTCAGAATATGAATAAAAACTGTGATGTGATTCGATGTAAATAAAAATAGAATTGTGTTGTTGTATGATATAAATTTCTGCGAATTGTAATGATCCTATTATGACTTGTGTATTGATATTTGTGGCATAAATTGATTGGTGCAAGCCTATTGAACAATTGTAAATGAAAATAATGGCATGTAATGACCCGGATATTTGTCGATGTAATAATTAACTTATTTAATTATTTAAATAACGAATATATCATTTAATCGACGATGTTAGAACGTATAATTATATTATAATTAAAATCGAGTTTGAAATGGCGCTGCAGTTCGTAATTTGGCGATTTGAACTTCAACTGAATGTACAGGATTCGTTTTAAGCCGGATTTCTATGAAACAAGAAACGTGTGGAGCTGGTGGAGTATATCTTTCTAGTGGAAGAGAAAAATCAGGATTTCGTCGTGTAGATTTTGAGATATGTCCAAATCAAATTTTAAAATAGTCGCTATAGATTCGTTTATCGACCGTAATGGGTTATTCGATATAACTAGAGATAGGGTTTGAATTTAGACAAGGTTCTTTTGGGAAATAGTGATAAAATAATTTTTAGAATTTTACTGTAATTTTTAATTAATTTAATAAGCGCCTTTTTATTTGAAGTATTTCGCACCCTGAAATCAACATTTTGAAGTTTCACAATATAAGTTAATCTACCGGTATTATTATATTTTTGGGATCGCGGCACCTTACTAAACCCGACGGTACTTTTATATCAGTCTGTAACCGAATAGAATTTTCTTGTGTCGGTATACATATATATGTTTATAACATTTAAATAAAAGAGAAAATTTTTGTTAGTAACCCCGACGTTTGATATAAACCAGTGGCATCAGCAAATTGAATACAGAGTGCAGTGTGAAATGGAATCAAGGAAAAGTAGAGCTAAATAACAAGTCAGCAATAGGAATGGGACTGAAACGGGTGTCCACATAACGTTGTGATGTACTTCCTGGCGCGAGAAGTATACCCTTTTTAGCTCATACAGCACCCTCTTTCTCGACCAATCCAAGTCACGCTAATTCCCACCGGAGTTGTTTAAATCTCTATGCTTTTTATGTATGTATATATCATATTTTAAATACCCCACTTGATCATGAATTGGTCATTTCCGTATACAGTAACACTACCTATTTCTTAACAGCAAAGGGATTGTACCATCAATCTCAAACAGACGTTGCAACTTGCAACCCTACCCTACCACCTCTAATCCAACAGCCATCTTACCCTCACATCACCGACATCCTATACACCTCACGCACAGACAAAAGATAGGATAGCAGACCTATGATGAACAATTCAGACGTCCCATTAGGGTGTATATAAAAAAACCTATTATCAAACTGCGTACACATTGAATTGTCATCCACCACGAAGCAAGACCATTCAGTAGCATAGCCGATGTATGCCTATACTCCTTTGCTTCACCATGAAGGATTGAAATTCTATAAATACACTCGCCGAACTAATCATTTCTTTTCTTCTTCGGAAAATCTAACACAGCAAAAGCTTATATTAAAGCAAACTTCAAAAGAAATATAAAACATATATCACTGAGGTCCCTGAACCATGCCCATCGTTCTCCTATTCATTTTGTGGCGAGCTGTGTAATGAAATGGTGATGACTGTTTTCATTTGCATGCAAATATGAAGTGGGTTTTGAAATGGTGGAAGTGGAACATGAAGGAAGAACGCTGGAAAATGAGGACAGCGGAAGTCTCGAAACTGGTGAGGTGGGTTTAACGATGAAGGAGTAGGAAGCTTTGTTTTTATATTGGTGATGGAGGCAAACAGCGAGCGGAAATGGTGTGGAGTGGTTTTTACTGGAGTACGGTGTTTGGTTTTGGGGAAGACGTGTTTAAGGTATACGGGGGTTTGGGCTACGGTGTTGGGCCTTAAAGGTCTGGGCTTGGGCCAAGGTTTGTGGACATGGGCCGAAGTGATAAAAGAAGAGGAGATGGAGAGAAGAAAAGTGGTGAGGTTTGTTTTGGGTGCAGCTGAGTGTTGAAGGGGAAATGATGGTTGGAGGAAGACTTCTGTAAGGAGGATAAAGCGGTTATCGTTTTGGGGAAGAAGGGCCAGTTCAATAGCGGGTGAGGTTCAAGTGTGGTAGTGGGACGAAAAAGAAATTGACGAACCGTAAGTTGCGTTGGGATCGTATGGACGGACACTACACTATGGAACTGACTGGAAGTCCATCCGAGCTCGTTACAATTTATAGCAAAATAAATTGTCCGTCTGAATCAAGCGATGGTTATCGTTATTAACGATGATCGTCCAATGTGAGTAAAACTCACTAACTCTCCTCAATTTATATTCTTATATAAATTGTACTTTATTTATTGACTGCTGTATATTGATTGTTAGACTGGACTGTTAAATAGATTTGATTGAAAACGTAGTTATAGTTAATCTATGTACTGTTAATCAAATATGGTTCTGTACAGCGGGATATTTCATTTCAAAATGAAATATGATATATATTATACTGTGTAACATCTGTGGATGCAGGGAGACAGGTTGGAGGAATCCGACTGGATTCCTCAACAATTATTTTACTGTTTTCATATATTCTGATATATGTTGTGTTTTATAATCTATTATTGATTTTGGATGTTAGAACGATATTGATCATCGTTGTTTGATATTTTAAATATCATAAGAAACCCTGAGTTGTGAAAAAGAATATTTCAATGTATATCAAAATAAAGGAATTTTATAAAACGAACACGATTTTATAAAAGGAAAACAATTTGAAAATAGAGTATTTATAAAACAAATAGAGTTTATAAATGGGATATTTATTTAGAAATAAATAGAATTGAAAAGGAGAATATTTATTTAGAAAATAAATAGAAATAAGAAATATTTATTTAGAAGATAATAAACCGTTGTAAATAGGAAATATTTGTAACGGTAAATAGAAGTTGTAAATAGGAAATATTTGTAACGGTAAATAGAAGTTGTTAATAGGAAATATTTGTAACGGTAAATAGAAGTTGTAAATAGGAAATATAAGTAATGGTAAATAGAAGTTGTAAATAGGAAATATTTGTAACGGTAAATAGAAGTTGTAAATAGGAAATATTTGTAACGGTAAATAGAAGTTGTATATAGGAAATATTTGTAACGGTAAGTAAACGTTAAAAAAGGGAAATAGTTGTAACGGAAAACGTAGTTTATCAAAAGGAGTTAATCAAACGTAGTTTATCAAAAGGAGTTAATCAAACGTAGTTTATCAAAAGGGGTTAATCGAATATAGAAATTAAGAAGTGAAGTTAAAAAAATATTAGAAACTGACTAGAGATTGGTAAGTTGAATAGTTTTCTGAGTGTTGATCTGATGTTGGTTTCGGCCTTCGGGGTTTATACTTAGAGAATTGTTCTCTTACTAGTTTACAGTTAGGGACTAATAGTTGTGGAATGATAGTGATGCGTAAATGAGGATTGGAAATGTTTTTCCAATGTTGAAAATATATATTTTCTAGTTTTAGAAAATAAGGAAATATGAATATATATATATATATGATTGATGATTGGATCGATAATTCCATTTGGAATTAAGATCGTTGTTTGTACACCGACATATTTTCATTTGATAGTTAAATCACAGGCTATCGAAGTTTTGACCATTTTACGTTGTTAATATGGAGAGACCGGTTGGATTATTATCCGAAGAACCACTCCGTATCGACATAAGCATTGTGATCAAATATGATGAAGAAATTGAAGACGGAGTAAAGTGCAAGGGCTGTCCTGTTTACAGAATAGTGCCTTCGGTTTCGTACAGTCCCAGAACGAACGTATATGGACGAATGTCTGACAGAATAGTTCCAATGATCGAAAGAGTTGGACTGTACAAATATATATGGTGGCCAACGGATTTATTCCCTTCGCATAATATCCAGAATCTATTTGTGCAGATCCAACTAATGATTAACGGATCTGATAATGTGGCATTCAAAGTGATCGTGTTATAAATGAATGGAAAGTAAGCGTAGCTTCTAGCCTCACATCTGGTAAATGACAAAAATCGGGCAGGCAGCATGGCTAAGTCGGTCGCACCGAAGTAGGGTGTATAATCACCTATCTAGAGAATATTCATTTGCTTCTTTAATCTATCAATGTTGTCCCATATATATACGGGAAACGGTTGCTGATCCCAACCGTTGGTGATATACATTCGATACACTCAAGCGAAATGAGTGGTCGGTCATGTGTGGCTGAGTTGCAAGATGTTCTTGTTGAACTCCAGTGTATCGTTCCTAGAGTACACTGATCGGAAGGTGGATCCATACCTTGTCATAGTTGGAAACCCAATCATCCAATACGCACCTGCGGTTTTGATTGTATACTATATATGTAGAACGTGAGATGCAAGCGTTTCTACTAGACTGATATCTATTTGTATTTAGACATTATCATAATATCAGAATGATATTGCTTTTCAAAGATGTTTGGATTCTCATAAGGGAAAAACCCGTTCCGTATTCACGGCGTGGTCTTATGAGATATCATATACCCGTTTAAATGATTTGAGTTTACTCACACCAGTCACATGACTGACCCGGAGTTTATTTTGTTTTGTTTCCCTAAACTCTTGGGTGCCTAAATTTGTACGGGCAGTCAAGTAGTCGGGATTTTACAGATACACTTGAAGAGCTTGGAGCAGGAGGCTTCAGGATCATATAGCTATAGTTATTTCCGCTGTGTTGTAAGTAATGTACTTTGATAATGATATGTATATTCAAGTACAGATTTGTATTTCAAAGTTATGTTATGAAATATATTTATTCGTTCCGCTGTGAGATTCGTGTTACTCTGATGTTGTTGATGTTGTCTTCTTATTCTTCTATTCTAATAGTTCTACCTTATCTTTCCTCACCCTCTATCTTCTTTCTATTAGTTTCTTGAATTTCCAGTACAATTTGTGGTTGGACTTGTGTTATTTAGTCAGCTCAAATTGGACCGGATTTTCGGGTCACTACAGTTGGTATCAGAGCATTGGTTTAGTTAATACCTTGGCTCTGTGGCGTGATTCAGTAGAGATGGGATTAGTAATACCCTAGACTGAGATTGGGTGTATATATACGAGTGAACGTATTTTTTATTGATATAAAAATTTGTTTTATATTGTGGAGATTCATTGGTTGAGTCGTTTATGAGTTCTGGTCGATCAGTTTGATCCACTGTATCGGTAGGAGTTTTATAAACACTTGAACACGATGAACCGACATGGTATGTTTTGAAATTAACATAGTATAATTGGTTGTGATGGTTGTTATTATAATCGAGTAAGATTATAAAAGTGAATAGTTATAAATAACTTATCAGAATTCATATAAGTATATGAAATAAGTTGAATCAAATCTAAAGTTAAATCAGAATTGGAATTAAAATAAGAAAATTTTAAGTTCCTCGGAGATTTTTAAATGTTTTCAAAATGAAAGTGTTTAGAAATGATTTTCGAAAGAAATATAGTATTGAACTCACTTCGATAAACTGGGAAATAACCCTGATGAGTGTGGCCACATCATCAGTGTTCATTTTCGAGTTGCTAAGTGACGGATTACTACCAAAGATTTTGTTTTTGAATTGTTTTGAGAAGACAAGCTGGTTAGAAATTCAAATGTTGTGAATTGGTATTATGGTTTCAAATTGATTTGAAATAAACCCAGGAATATAAATTCTGGAATTAAGATTTAACTTATGAAGTTAAATAGATTAAAATATTGAAAGTGAATAAATAAAGTTGAATTAAACTTGGACAAGGTTAAATATAATAGGGAATTATATTGGGATGATATCGAGTAAATTGATTGATTTTATAAGGATTTGGAATCAAGAATTGTACTTAAGTTTAAAATGGAATTTGACTTGAGTATAAGCAATTGCTTGAGTTTGAGGATAAAACTGACAGGAGATGGATTGGAATGACATTGGTATATGTTAAGTTGATAACCAATGGGAGTGATATAATGATATACCCGGCAAAAAGGTACAAGTTTATATTTCATATGAGTTTGGTGATTTATGAGCCGATCTGGCAAGCCGCTTGGCTGTTTGATTTTCTTTTGGTTGGAGATGGCCCAGAGAGGCGAGTTGTGGTTTTACCGATAGGGCTGTACAAAGGAGGTTATGGCGAAATTTTCCGAAAATTTAAACTGTTAGAAATTTTTTGAAAATTTAGTAAGTCGGAATGAATTAATATTTTAATCGGAATTTAAGTGTTTCAGTTGAAATTAGAAATAAGGGGTAAACCAATCTTAGGAATTCCAATAGATAGGGTCGTCCTCTAACTTAGCAATTTCGAGGACGAAATTATTTTAAGTGGGGAAGAATGTAATGACCCGGATATTTGTCGATGTAATAATTAACTTATTTAATTATTTAAATAACGAATATATCATTTAATTGACGATGTTAGAACGTATAATTATATTATAATTAAAATCGAGTTTGAAATGGCGCTGCAGTTCGTAATTTGGCGATTTGAACTTCAACTGAATGTACAGGATTCGTTTTAAGCCGGATTTCTGTGAAACAAGAAACGTGAGGAGCTGGTGGAGTATATCTTTCTAGTGGAAGAGAAAAATCAGGATTTCGTCGTGTAGATTTTGAGATATGTCCAAATCAAATTTTAAAATAGTCGCTATAGATTCGTTTATCGACCGTAATGGGTTATTCGATATAACTAGAGATAGGGTTTGAATTTAGACAAGGTTCTTTTGGGAAATAGTGATAAAATAATTTTTAGAATTTTACTGTAATTTTTAATTAATTTAATAAGCGACTTTTTATTTGAAGTATTTCGCACCCTGAAATCAACATTTTGAAGTTTCACAATATAAGTTAATCTACCGGTATTATTATATTTTTGGGATCGCGGCACCTTACTAAACCCGACGGTATTTTTATATCAGTCTGTAACCGAATAGAATTTTCTTGTGTCGGTATACATATATATGTTTATAACATTTAAATAAAAGAGAAAATTTTTGTTAGTAACCCCGACGTTTGATATAAACCAGTGGCATCAGCAAATTGAATACAGAGTGCAGTGTGAAATGGAATCAAGGAAAAGTAGAGCTAAATAACAAGTCAGCAATAGGAATGGGACTGAAACGAGTGTCCACATAACGTTGTGATGTACTTCCTGGCGCGAGAAGTATACCCTTTTTAGCTCATACAGCACCCTCTTTCTCGACCAATCCAAGTCACGCTAATTCCCACCGGAGTTGTTTAAATCTCTATGCTTTTTATGTATGTATATATCATATTTTAAATACCCCACTTGATCATGAATTGGTCATTTCCGTATACAGTAACACTACCTATTTCTTAACAGCAAAGGGATTGTACCATCAATCTCAAACAGACGTTGCAACTTGCAACCCTACCCTACCACCTCTAATCCAACAGCCATCTTACCCTCACATCACCGACATCCTATACACCTCGCGCACAGACAAAAGATAGGATAGCAGACCTATGATGTGATAAAACAATTCAGACGTCCCATTAGGGTGTATATAAAAAAACCTATTATCAAACTGCGTACACATTGAATTGTCATCCACCACGAAGCAAGACCATTCAGTAGCATAGCCGATGTATGCCTATACTCCTTTGCTTCACCATGAAGGATTGAAATTCTATAAATACACTCGCCGAACTAATCATTTCTTTTCTTCTTCGGAAAATCTAACACAGCAAAAGCTTATATTAAAGCAAACTTCAAAAGAAATATAAAACATATATCACTGAGGTCCCTGAACCATGCCCATCGTTCTCCTATTCATTTTGTGGCGAGCTGTGTAATGAAATGGTGATGACTGTTTTCATTTGCATGCAAATGTGAAGTGGGTTTTGAAATGGTGGAAGTGGAACATGAAGGAAGAACGCTGGAAAATGAGGACAGCGGAAGTCTCGAAACTGGTGAGGTGGGTTTAACGATGAAGGAGTAGGAAGCTTTGTTTTTATATTGGTGATGGAGGCAAGCAGCGAGCGGAAATGGTGTGGAGTGGTTTTTACTGGAGTACGGTGTTTGGTTTTGGGGAAGACGTGTTTAAGGTATACGGGGGTTTGGGCTACGGTGTTGGGCCTTAAAGGTCTGGGCTTGGGCCAAGGTTTGTGGACATGGGCCGAAGTGATAAAAGAAGAGGAGATGGAGAGAAGAAAAGTGGTGAGGTTTGTTTTGGGTGCAGCTGAGTGTTGAAGGGGAAATGATGGTTGGAGGAAGACTTCTGTAAGGAGGATAAAGCGGTTATCGTTTTGGGGAAGAAGGGCCAGTTCAATAGCGGGTGAGGTTCAAGTGTGGTAGTGGGACGAAAAAGAAATTGATGAACCGTAAGTTGCGTTGGGATCGTATGGACGGACACTACACTATGGAACTGACTGGAAGTCCATCCGAGCTCGTTACAATTTATAGCAAAATAAATTGTCCGTCTGAATCAAGCGATGGTTATCGTTATTAACGATGATCGTCCAATGTGAGTAAAACTCACTAACTCTCCTCAATTTATATTCTTATATAAATTGTACTTTATTTATTGACTGCTGTATATTGATTGTTAGACTGGACTGTTAAATAGATTTGATTGAAAACGTAGTTATAGTTAATCTATGTACTGTTAATCAAATATGGTTCTGTACAGCGGGATATTTCATTTCAAAATGAAATATGATATATATTATACTGTGTAACATCTGTGGATGCAGGGAGACAGGTTGGAGGAATCCGACTGGATTCCTCAACAATTATTTTACTGTTTTCATATATTCTGATATATGTTGTGTTTTATAATCTATTATTGATTTTGGATGTTAGAACGATATTGATCATCGTTGTTTGATATTTTAAATATCATAAGAAACCCTGAGTTGTGAAAAAGAATATTTCAATGTATATCAAAATAAAGGAATTTTATAAAACGAACACGATTTTATAAAAGGAAAACAATTTGAAAATAGAGTATTTATAAAACAAATAGAGTTTATAAATGGGATATTTATTTAGAAATAAATAGAATTGAAAAGGAGAATATTTATTTAGAAAATAAATAGAAATAAGAAATATTTATTTAGAAGATAATAAACCGTTGTAAATAGGAAATATTTGTAACGGTAAATAGAAGTTGTAAATAGGAAATATTTGTAACGGTAAATAGAAGTTGTAAATAGGAAATATTTGTAACGGTAAATAGAAGTTGTAAATAGGAAATATAAGTAATGGTAAATAGAAGTTGTAAATAGGAAATATTTGTAACGGTAAATAGAAGTTGTAAATAGGAAATATTTGTAACGGTAAATAGAAGTTGTATATAGGAAATATTTGTAACGGTAAGTAAACGTTAAAAAAGGGAAATAGTTGTAACGGAAAACGTAGTTTATCAAAAGGAGTTAATCAAACGTAGTTTATCAAAAGGAGTTAATCAAACGTAGTTTATCAAAAGGGGTTAATCGAATATAGAAATTAAGAAGTGAAGTTAAAAAAATATTAGAAACTGACTAGAGATTGGTAAGTTGAATAGTTTTCTGAGTGTTGATCTGATGTTGGTTTCGGCCTTCGGGGTTTATACTTAGAGAATTGTTCTCTTACTAGTTTACAGTTAGGGACTAATAGTTGTGGAATGATAGTGATGCGTAAATGAGGATTGGAAATGTTTTTCCAATGTTGAAAATATATATTTTCTAGTTTTAGAAAATAAGGAAATATGAATATATATATATATATATGATTGATGATTGGATCGATAATTCCATTTGGAATTAAGATCGTTGTTTGTACACCGACATATTTTCATTTGATAGTTAAATCACAGGCTATCGAAGTTTTGACCATTTTACGTTGTTAATATGGAGAGACCGGTTGGATTATTATCCGAAGAACCACTCCGTATCGACATAAGCATTGTGATCAAATACGATGAAGAAATTGAAGACGGAGTAAAGTGCAAGGGCTGTCCTGTTTACAGAATAGTGCCTTCGGTTTCGTACAGTCCCAGAACGAACGTATATGGACGAATGTCTGACAGAATAGTTCCAATGATCGAAAGAGTTGGACTGTACAAATATATATGGTGGCCAACGGATTTATTCCCTTCGCATAATATCCAGAATCTATTTGTGCAGATCCAACTAATGATTAACGGATCTGATAATGTGGCATTCAAAGTGATCGTGTTATAAATGAATGGAAAGTAAGCGTAGCTTCTAGCCTCACATCTGGTAAATGACAAAAATCGGGCAGGCAGCATGGCTAAGTCGGTCGCACCGAAGTAGGGTGTATAATCACCTATCTAGAGAATATTCATTTGCTTCTTTAATCTATCAATGTTGTCCCATATATATACGGGAAACGGTTGCTGATCCCAACCGTTGGTGATATACATTCGATACACTCAAGCGAAATGAGTGGTCGGTCATGTGTGGCTGAGTTGCAAGATGTTCTTGTTGAACTCCAGTGTATCGTTCCTAGAGTACACTGATCGGAAGGTGGATCCATACCTTGTCATAGTTGGAAACCCAATCATCCAATACGCACCTGCGGTTTTGATTGTATACTATATATGTAGAACGTGAGATGCAAGCGTTTCTACTAGACTGATATCTATTTGTATTTAGACATTATCATAATATCAGAATGATATTGCTTTTCAAAGATGTTTGGATTCTCATAAGGGAAAAACCCGTTCCGTATTCACGGCGTGGTCTTATGAGATATCATATACCCGTTTAAATGATTTGAGTTTACTCACACCAGTCACATGACTGACCCGGAGTTTATTTTGTTTTGTTTCCCTAAACTCTTGGGTGCCTAAATTTGTACGGGCAGTCAAGTAGTCGGGATTTTACAGATACACTTGAAGAGCTTGGAGCAGGAGGCTTCAGGATCATATAGCTATAGTTATTTCCGCTGTGTTGTAAGTAATGTAATTTGATAATGATATGTATATTCAAGTACAGATTTGTATTTCAAAGTTATGTTATGAAATATATTTATTCGTTCTGCTGTGAGATTCGTGTTACTCTGATGTTGTTGATGTTGTCTTCTTATTCTTCTATTCTAATAGTTCTACCTTATCTTTCCTCACCCTCTATCTTCTTTCTATTAGTTTCTTGAATTTCCAGTACAATTTGTGGTTGGACTTGTGTTATTTAGTCAGCTCAAATTGGACCGGATTTTCGGGTCACTACATGGCACTTGCAAGTTTGTGGCAAAAACAAGAATTTGATCCCTTTATGTTTATGTCTATGACATGGACCATACACATTCACTAAGTCTAAATTAAGGCTTATGTAAACATGTTCTAGATTTGAAACCTTTTATGCCTACATGACCCAAAACCTATGAAATCATTCTTATGTTCATTTGCAAGTATAGTTGGATCTATGTTAAGTATCGTTTGGGTCTCATAAACTATGCAAGTTCATGTTGAAATAGGCTATGTGATTAAATATATAGTTGGACATTTTGGTGAATATACAACATGCTAGTTTTGTGGTTGACATTATGCCAAGTTAAACATGTTTAAACAAAAGTTTGTATTAGCCTAAACTATGCCATTTCATATGTCACCTACTTAGTGATACTTTGATTTTAATGCAAGTTCACATAACCCATCATTTATGTTAGTATCGCTAAATTGCAAGTTCATGCGCCACACACCCTTATATGTTGTAAAATATTACATGTTCTTGATTTCCCCTTTTCTCACGCCTATAAAGTTGGGCTGAATTGTGTCGAGCCCAACATTTGTTATAATGTTGCGAACGTATAAACGGGGGTAATAACGTTGGGTGTAAAACATGAAAATATATGTTGGCATGTTTAGCACATGCCAACGACAATGACATTCAAGCGGTATAAATTGTTATACCCAAGAATAAAAGGCATGACATTTACATATATAATTGAGAAGCAATAAAATATGTAAATTTAGAAAACACGATATGCTTAACCCGAGGTTGGATTGAGTTGTGGTGTAAACTTGTCCGGACCCGCCCGACTGTCCAGTAGTCACAACAATACCTATCCAATGTGGGTGGTTAAGCATTGAGCCCAATAAAGACCCGAGGTTAGACTGAGCTACGGTGTAAACCTGCCCGAAAACCGACCGGCACATCCAGTTACCGTAGCAATACCTGTTTAATGTGAGTGGTCTGGTGCTCCTAAGAGGCTAAGGACAGGTGGTAGGGTTAAGTCAACTATAACACTTAACCAAATTCAACATGTTAACAAGAATTGATGGGTGGGGGTTAGGTAAATACAGACACTTAACCACTTAACATGTTTGACTAGAAAATCCTGGTAACGAGGGACCCTTTTCAGCAGTAACCCAAGTTAGGTATCAACGGTACCCTGAAACTAGGCAGGGTGGGGCACGATTACTGGGCTGATTGTAAGCGGTCAAACGACGGCGGTGGGTGCACAGTGTAGGTCTAACGGGGTGCGGGCGTGCACACACTCTAGAGCAGACAACCAGGGCACTGTGGACACCAGTAATATAACCTATGCCTTCTAGAATTTGTGTCGGGGCCGCCACCATGGGTCTTGATACACCCCATGGTGGGACCAGCATAGGTATCTACAATTCTTGGGGGCTGTATGACACATGTTAACGCGAGTAGGAGCCGATCTTTGAATAAGAATATGGATCACTTCACCCTCAGCATGGGGTGCCAGTTGAAATAAACTCAAGTAGGTGCAGAGATATATAGTGTGGGTGCGATAGTACATTCGATTCCAAACGTCACCTCCTTAGCGTGTGACACTTTCCTATTTTCAGTTTATATCTATCATGCCCTTTTCTTATTCACATACCGAAGAGTTACTAGATTTACTCAGGCTTTATGTCTAACCCTATTTTCTTTTCGTCTTCTTTTCTTCCGTCCCCCCCCCCCCCCAAGGTCCACAGGGAGGAAACAGCTCAGCTCAATCAGACTCTTTACAAGCTCCAAGACCGTAGATGTATGATTTGGATCTCTTTTGCTCGGATCATGGCTTTGGATATCACTATGGGGATTTTTGTCACTTTATTTATGTTTTATGCTTCTTTAATAATCAAGACAGTTATGAGGTTGTAATGATGGAAGTATTTTGAGACAAATATGGAAATGTTTTGTTGGAACACATATTGATGAAATAAAAGTCTGTTTGTTTTCCGCTGTTTAAAATATGTGTATTTATATCTGTCCTGAGTTTATCTGTGGCTTTTACTTATAAACCTCCACCAAAGTTAAGGCATTCCCTTTGTGAGTGACCTTAACGGAGGTGGGGTGTTTCACTTGGTATCAGAGCATAGGTTTACCAGACAAGATAAAAGTTTTTGAAATTGTTTTCAAAAGAAAGTTTAAAGAAGCATTTTTCAAGAAAAAGTGTTATATTTAGACAAAATCCCCTAAAGCCATGTGCCCTATATATCTCTCTCTATCCTTCGTTTTGAATCTTTCCTTTTTGTTTCAGCATGTCTGGAGACCTTAACCTCCCGGAAGGAGTGCCGATTCCCGGCTGGTTTAGGAGGTACTTAGAAGCAAAGGGCCAATGGCGCGGGCCCAGCAGACATCCCTCCTCCAGTGGCCGCAGTTCCTCCTCCTCCACCACCTCCTCGTGGAAATGCCTTCGCAAAAACGTGTAGAGACTTCAAGGCTATGGGTGGAAAAGACTTTTATGGGACATAATCCTTTGTAGGAGCAAGAAACTGGTTAAAGGAGACTGAGGATCTGTTTGTCATCTTCGGAGTTGATGACAGGCAAAAGATACAACTAGCGGTATGGTTGCTTAAGGATGAAGCTTCCTACTGGTGGGAAATTACCAATGCTCAGAGGGCGGTGGAAACATGGGAAGACTTCAGGACAAGGTTTGAGATGAAATTCCTCTCCCAAGCTGAAAGAAGCCTGCAAATGGAGAAGTTTCTAACTCTAAAACAGGGAAGTATGACAATCAGGGAGTATGTAAATCAGCTTAATCAGCTGGCCAGATTTGGGCTGGACTTAGTAAACACCCAACACAAGAAGGCGCTTCGCTTTGTCAAAGGTTTTAATGAGCCTCTACACGGCCTTGCTATGACCCATGTATCCACGCGAGCGACTTATGAAAGCTTGGTGGACATGGCATTGCTACACGAGGAAGACCACGGCAAGAAAGAAACTGAGGTGGAAGAGAAGAAAGAGGGTCTACAAGCAAAGAAAACAGATTTCAAGAAAGGAGGGAAGAACAATAAGCCCCATGAGAGGAGAAGGTGCAATTTCTATGGCATTGTGGGACATATATCAAAAGACTGTCGAAAAAGGAAGGCGAAGATGGGTGGTTGCTTCCATTGTGGAGAGACTGGGCACCAAGCTAAGGACTGCCCAAGGAAGAAAGGGCACGGATAGAAAGCTGGATCCACTTCAGGGGGTCAGGTTCATGCGCTAGTGGCACCTCAGCAGGAACAAGGTAGTAATATTTCTGTAGAAAGTATAGTCTATCTCTATGATCATCTAGTTTGTACACTTTTTGACTCTGGCGCATCGCACTCTTTTATTTCATCTGCCTTATTAGAATCTCTGCATCTAGACACTAGAATGGTAGAAGATCCCTTAGTAATTTCAAATCCAACTAGGGCCTCCGCTTACTTTTCAATGGTTAATTTGGGTTTAAAAATCTCTATTCTCAGCGTTGAGTTTAGTTGTGATGCCTTTGTCTTAGGCTTCTCGGTATATGGTTTGATTTTAGGCATGGACTGGTTATCCAGTAACGGTGCTATCCTTGATTGTGAGAAAAGAGTAGTTAGGCTCTTGACTCGGCTTGGTAACACTCTAGAAATTTCTTGTAATCCCTTGAATGCTATTATGCTTGGTTATCTAGAGTCGCTTGATGCTTCTGATGAAAATTTGCAATCGGTTAGAGTAGTCCGGGAATATCCGGATGTCTTTGAGGAGGTGAAAGGCTTACCTCCAAGGCGGAAAATAGACTTCCGCATATATCTTGTGGATAATGCAAAGCCTGTAGCTTTACATGTCAGACACATGGCTCCAAAGGAGAGAAAGGAGCTCAGCAAGCAGGCTAAAGAACTTCTCGAAAAGGGGTTCATTAGACAGAGCATTTCGGAATGGGGTGCTCCAGTGGTGTTCGCAACCAAAGCGGACGGCTCGCTTCGCCTTTGCGTCGACTATAGGGAGTTAAACATATTGACCAAGAAAAATAGGCACCCTCTTCCCTGAATCGACGATTTGTTTGATCAGCTTGTAGGTGCGACGGTCTTCTCCCAACTTGATCTGGCAACTGGGTTCCATCAGCTAAGAGTAGCTGAAGATAGCATTGATAAAACGGTGTTCAGAACCCCAGACGGTTTCTTCGAGTGGCTTGTCATGCCTTTCGGCTTGACAAACGCACCCGCTTATTTCGTAGACCTAATGAGCAGCGTGTTCAGAGAATTCCTCAACAAATTTGTGGTTGTCTTCGTGGATGATATCCTAATCTTTTCAAAGAATGAGGAAGAGCATGCTCGGCATCTGAAAGAAATCATGGATACTCTCCGGGCACATCAGTTAAAAGCCAAATTCTCCAAGTGCCACTTTTAGAGATAGGAGGTAAGATTTTTGGGGCATATAGTGTCCAAAGAAGGGTTGGCCGTGGACCCCGCGAAAGTGGTGGCAGTGCAAGATTGAAAGACACCAAGAAATGCAACCGAAGTTTGAAGCTTTCTTGGGCTAGCCGGTTTTTACCAAAAGTTTATTAGGGATTTCGCAAAAATCTCAGCCCCACCCACAAGGCTAATAAAGAAGAATCTAGCATTCGCTTGGGATTTAGACTATGACATTGCTTTCCAACGATTAAAAAGAGCTCTTAAAACAGCCCCAGTTCTAACCTTGCCAGATGGAAGCAAAATGTTCACAATATACACGGATGCATGTGGAACGGGACTAGGCGCTGTTCTAATGCAAGAAGGAGGGGTAGTAGCTTATGGCGGAAGACAACTGAAAGTTCATGAAAAGAACTACCCAACCCACGATCTTGAGTTATCCGCCATCGTCTTTGCGCTTAAGTCTTGGCGCCATTATCTCCTAGGTGAGAAGTTTGAATTATACACTAACCATAAATCGTTGAAATATCTCTTCTCCCAGAAGGATCTTAACTTGAGGCAGCAAAGATGGATGGAGTTTCTTGCATCGTATGACTTTGAAATTTCCTATACTCCCGGCAAAGGCAACGTAGTAGCAGACGCGTTGAGCCGAAAGAAACTGACCTTAAGCCCTCTCTTTATGGAAAGGAAAAGCTTGGAGTATATAGCCAGTTTTAACTTTAGGCCCTCCTCGGATTTTGTACCGGGTTTGTTAGCATCTCTCGAAGTATGCCCTACTCTCTTGACTCAATAGGGGCTGCACAACGTGAAGACCCTCAGCTTGTTGATGTGATTGATAGACTTATTAGGGGTGAGACTTCTAGTCACCTCAGTAGGTACGCCATCGATGATAAGGGTTGGCTGAGGCGAGACGGAAGATTATGCATCCCAAAAACAAGGGAATTGACAAAGAAGGTTCTCGAGGAAGCGCATAATTCTAAGATGACTATACACCCTGGCGGTGATAAGATGTACAAGGATATAAAAAGGACTTTCTTTTGGAGTGGCATGAAGCAGGACGTGGCAGATTTCGTTTCTAAGTGCATGACCTACCAAAGGGTCAAGGCGGAACAGAAGAAGCCTAGAGGACTACTTCATCCTTTAGAGGTCCCACAGTGGAAGTGGGATAGCATTTCAATGGACTTCATTGACGGACTGCCTAGGTCGAGAAGAGGCAACACTAGCATTTGGGTAATAGTGGATAGACTTACTAAAAGCGCCCACTTTATACCTATCAAGAGTAGAAGGACCGCCTCATCTCTAGCATCTCTTTATCTCAAGGGAATAGTTCGACTTCATGGGATACCCTCCAGCATTGTTAGTGACCGAGACCCTATCTTCACAAGCGAGTTTTGGCAGAGTCTGCAAGAAGCTGTAGGCACACAGTTATGTTTGAGCACGGCCTATCACCCCCAAACCGATGGCCAGACGGAAAGGGTGAATAGAGTTTTAGAGGATCTTTTGAGACTTTGCGTTCTTGACTTTGGAGGGACTTAGGAGGATCACCTTCCTTTAGTGGAATTTGCCTACAACAACAGCTACCAAGCTACCATCGGTATGGCGCCCTTCGAAGCCTTGTATGGAAGACCGTGCAAATCACCAACTTGTTGGTGGGAGTCTACAGATAAGCTTATACTTGGGCCAGACATGATTCGAGAGACTTCGGAGAAAATGGACTTGATACAAAGGAGAATGAAGACTATCCAAGACAGACAGAAATCCTACGCCGACAAAAGAAGGACTGACCTTGAGTTTGAGGTTAGGGACAGGGTTTTCCTTAAGGTATCACCTTTAAGGAACGTCATTCGTTTTGGATCCACCGGAAAGCTAGCACCAAGATTTGTAGGACCATTTCCTATCATCGAGAAGGTTAGGAAGATGGCCTATAGACTAGAGCTACCTGAGAGACTGGTCGGAGTTCACAACGTCTTTCATGTATCTCACCTCCGGAAGTGTTTGCATGAGTCTGCGGAAGTGGTAGAACCTAGCATTCTAGAAGAAGCCGAAGTGGAATGTGAAGCAACTATGAGGAAAGTTCCAACCTGCATCTTAGGAACTGAAGTGAAAAAGCTATGCAACCGCGAAGTCAAACTCGTTAAAGTTCAGTGGAGCGATGCCGAGGAAGACCCGAATTGGGAAACTGAGGACAGAATACACGCTGTCTACCCTCTTCTTTTTGAGGGTACATCTTTGATCTCTCTTTTTCCTTAAGTTACGCTTTATCTATCTTTTTAGGTATATCTCCTCGGTCCTTTTTCCTAACTCCTTAGGTAGAAAACAAATGGATGTAAACATGTATTTGAAAACATGTTATTGATGATGGCTGAAAATGGTTGCTAGTGATTGCTAGTGGTTGCTCGTGGATGCATATACACACACACCCTAGGTTATAGATCGGCTCAGTCACTTCATATTGCATATGCATATATGTATTCTCATTTGTATATGGTTGAAACATGATATGCTGTCATATGGTCGTCGCATTTGTATGAATGGTTGTGCGCTCATGTAGAATTATGAGTAGTAAAAAAATTGCATACATAATGGATTCATGACACTTACATGATTCCCATTAAGGAGGTCAACTGAATCAATAGACCGCCTGATTTCTGCATTAGATAAGGACATGTACACACACTATGCATATGGTCATGAAGCATTAGAAGTCTTTTAAGGACAGTGGATGCCTGTGTTTGTTGGTTGAGTAGATGGACTGTTGGATGGTATGAGATACATTCTTCCTAACTTGAAGATTTCGGGGACGAAATCCTTTTAAGGGGGAGAATGTAACACCCCATGAATTCTATAACGTTAAGCTTCACAAATTAAAGTGTAATTAATTCTAAATGAAAGAATTAAGGGAAATGGGTTATGCCATTGCGTTTGTCTCGGAATTCTGCTTGAGATAGAGTCCAAGTTTGCATGAATCGGACTCCGTATGAAGGAGTTATGGCCTTCGGAAGTTTCAGAATCAAATTTAAATTCAAACAACTCATTTTAAATTTCAAAATTCGAATTTCAGGTTCAAACTGGGCTGGGCGGGAAAATTCCCGCCCAGAGACCAGGTCGACCATAGGGTCGACCATGGTGTCGACCTGGTCACCCCAGGTCGACCTGGGTGTCGACCTGCCAGTCGACCTGCCTGGTCGATCTGGCTGGCTAGGTGTGGCTCTGGCTCGAATTTCGGTGGCTCTGTGTGTCACTAGGGCTAACATGTCACCTCTTAATTGGCCCTTTGAACTTTGTATGGTCTAGATTCCTCTTGTCCTCATCTGATGGCTCAAAACAATTTAAAAATCTATAAATACACCCTTAGTCTCAACTAAAAATTCACACAAAAAAATAAGAAAGGAGTCGTCATGCTGCCAGGGAGGAATTGAACATAGCCATCAAGAGATAAAAGCCTAAGAGACGAATCAAATTAAGAAGAAGATTAAAGTTTAATCAAATTAATCAACGCAACGTTAGTCTACCCAAAGGAGCGCATCTCAATTTCAGAATCCAGAATTCAAGATTCTGCATTCGTTGTAAGTATAGTGACCTTTCAGAATATGAGTAAAAACTGTGATGTGATTCGATGTAAATAAAAATAGAATTGTGTTGTTGTATGATATAAATTTCTGTGTATTGTAATGATTCTATTATGACTTGTGTATTGATATTTGTGGCATAAATTGATTGGTGCAAGCCTATTGAACAATTTTAAATGAAAATAATGGAACTTGCAAGTTTGTGGCAAAAACAAGAATTTGATCCCTTTATGTTTATGTCTATGACATGGACCATACACATTCACTAAGTCTAAATTAAGGCTTATGTAAACATGTTCTAGATTTGAAACCTTTTATGCCTACATGACCCAAAACCTATGAAATCATTCTTATGTTCATTTGCAAGTATAGTTGGATCTATGTTAAGTATCGTTTGGGTCTCATAAACTATGCAAGTTCATGTTGAAATAGGCTATGTGATTAAATATATAGTTGGACATTTTGGTGAATATACAACATGCTAGTTTTGTGGTTGACATTATGCCAAGTTAAACATGTTTAAACACAAGTTTGTATTAACCTAAACTATGCCATTTCATATGTCACCTACTTAGTGATACTTTGATTTTAATGCAAGTTCACATGACCCATCATTTATGTTAGTATCGCTAAATTGCAAGTTCATGCGCCACACACCCTTATATGTTGTAAAATATTACATGTTCTTGATTTCCCCTTTTCTCACGCCTATAAAGTTGGGCTGAATTGTGTCGAGCCCAACATTTGTTATAATGTTGCGAACGTATAAACGAGGGTAATAACGTTGGGTGTAAAACATGAAAATATATGTTAGCATGTTTAGCACTTGCCAACGACAATGACATTCAAGAGGTATAAATTGTTATACGCAAGAATAAAAGGCATGACATTTACATATATAATTGAGAAGCAATAAAATATGTAAATTTAGAAAACACGATATGCTTAACCCGAGGTTGGATTGAGTTGCTTGGGTTTTCAATGAGATTTTCTGAACTTTAATAGATTTGATTTCCATATACATATTGTATCACAGAATCCCTGTACCTAAATGTGTATTAATTGCTTGATTTGGCCATACAATTTTGTTTACTGTACTTATAGGATCTATGTATTAATTGCACAAATATCTAGTTCCATCAACTACACAATGTATGGTTTCAATTCGGCTATGGTATGGTCTTATCTTGTTAGCTGTTCATGACATTTTCTTAGTTGTTGATGTATACAGTCCTAGCCGTTCATACCTACTTCCTTTGGCTGATTGATTTTGTATAAATTTTCTGCATGATTTATGTGTTGTCTTTTTTTTTCTGTTCATGATTTCTACTTGGATTTGCTGATCACATTTTCTGTTGAACCTATGATCCTAGTTCATATATTTTATTTTCTTTTAACACTGATCTTTTCATTTTCTTTTCTGCTCAGATGATGTCATGAGTTTTCCCTATTTAATGGGTTTCCTTCTTTCTCGCAGATCAAGGCTGGCAGGTTCACTCGTACTGGAAGGGATGAGACAATGCAGAAATGGATTTGCCAATATTTCTTTCTTTTTGTTTGTATATTTTTATGAACTTATACGATGATTGTAATGTGATAAAATGCTAAAACCATTTGTTGTTTTCTTTTTATTGTTCCGGGAAAGAACCAAAACATGGTATTGTATTAAAATTAAATCATATTGTTTGGTTTATGTTGGCAGAGAAATTTGTATATTTGTGCTGGAATGGATTTGGAACGATATTTGTTTACTAAAATCTTTACCCCTTAATCATGTATCAAGTAGTGTTTTGTCAACTGGTTTAGCACATACTTTGATCTTAAATATAAATGTTTGTTATACCACCCATTTATAAATCAAATATATTGTAAATAATGTATAATCAAACCTATATCATAAACAACTATTTTGTATATGTTTAAATCAGTAAACATTCTATTTAAAAATCCACATTTGTTAATAATACTTGTAAAGTACATCCCAACATTACACTAAAACATATAGATGTATATAACGCTTATTGTCATATTTGATAATCTGTTATTTGAAAATAAATTAATATAATTGAATATATTCAAACAAAAACTTCGAATAAAACCAAGTTGGGTTAAAACTCGACATTTAGAAAATTGGTTAAACGATATCAAATATATATATATATATAAATCCTTTAATTTAAATAAATTTGAAAAAAAAACTATTATAATCCCAATATAATATATAACTGGATTTAAATATTCAAATTTAAATGGTCAAAAAATCTGGGACATTACAAGGTTAGACTGAGCTACGGTGTAAACCTGCCCGGAACTGACCGGCACATCCAGTAACCGTAGCAATACCTGTCTAATGTGAGTGGTCTGGTGCTCCTAAGAGGCTAAGGACAGGTGGTAGGGTTAAGTCAACTATAACACTTAACTAAATTCAACATGTTAACAAGAATTGATGGGTGGGGGTTAGGTAAATACAGACACTTAACCACTTAACATGTTTGACTTGAAAATCCTGGTAACGAGGGACCCGTTTCAGCAGTAACCCAAGTTAAGTATCAACGGTACCCTAAAATTAGGCAGGGTGGGGCACGATTACTGGGTTAATTGTAAGCGGTCAAACGACGGCGGTGGGTGCACAGTGTAGGTCTAATGGGGTGCGGGCGTGCACACACTCCGGAGTAGACAACCAGGGCACTGGGGACACCAGTAGTATAACCTATGCCTTCTAGAATTTTTGTCGGGGCCGCCACCATGGGTCTTGATACACCCCATGGTGGGACCAGCATAGGTATCTACAATTATTTGGGGCCGTATGACACATGTTAACGCGAGTAGGAGCTGATCTTTTAATAAGAATGGGGATCACTTCACCCTCAGCATGGGGTGTCGGTTGGAATAAACTCAAGTAGGTTCAAAGATATATAGTGTGGGTGCGATAGTACATTCGATTCCAAACGTCACCTCCTTAGCGTGTGACACTATCCTATTTTCAGTTTATATCTATCATGCCCTTTTCTTATTCACATACTGAAGAGTTACTAGATTTACTCAGGCTTTATGTCTGACCCTATTTTCTTTTTGTCTTCTTTTCTTCCATCCCCCCCCTAGGTCCACAGGGAGGAAACAGCTCAGCTCAATCAGATTCTTTACAAGCTCCAAGACCGTAGATGTATGATTTGGATCTCTTTTGCTCGGATCATGGCTTTGGATATCACTATGGGGATTTTTGTCACTTTATTTATGTTTTATGCTTCTTTAATAATCAAGACAGTTATGAGGTTGTAATGATGGAAGTATTTTGAGACAAATATGGAAATGTTTTGTTGGAACACTTATTGATGAAATAAAAGTCTGTTTGGTTTCCGCTGTTTAAAATATGTGTATTTATATCTGTCTTGAGTTTATCTGTGGCTTTTACTTATAAACCTCTACCAAAGTTAACGCATTCCCTTTGTGAGTGACCTTAACGGAGGTATGGTGTTTCATTTAGTAAGACGTCTGTTTTGAGGGTTAAAAATATTCTTCATATTCAATTCAGACGTGTGTTTAATTTAAGTCAGACGTCTGTTTTTAGAAGTTTTTGTGAGAAATATCTTTTCTTAAATTATATATGAACTGATAACAAGTTAAATATTAAAAATTAATAATATAATGAAAAATGAGAGTTTAATGTTTAGATGGTGCCATCTTCGTTGGTGTTGATGAATTCTTTCCTTCATTAGCTTTGAAATTCCTATCCCAAGAGTTTGGACTATACGATCGACACTAGGGAGAGTAGGTGTAGTATTTTGTTGTTGGATTCACATGGTCTTTCTCAGTTCGATAAGATGATGACGGATCTATAGGGTTTAGTGGAATTGGTAGAGATAAAGAAATGTCCTTCATATTTGATCCACAGAATTTATAATTCATCTTTTCGAGAATGCTTAAACGAGTTGCAGTGACCTTTTGCTCAAAATATAATTCTTTTTGCAGTGACATTTGCTCCATTTGATAGTGATGAATTTCATCCACTTTCCTTTTTGTATCCGGTGAAGAGAATAGTGCTCTTTTTGCCTTCTTTGCATCAGGAGTAAATCCTGTGTGATAGTTTCCCTATTAATATTGCGGTTCGTTTGTGGGAGTTGGTGTAGGAAATTGCGGAGTATCAGATGATCCGTCCGTTGTGAAAGTAATATTTATTGATGAGTTTGAATTGTTAGAGGACATTGTTGATTTTGAAGTTTGATAATTCATGCTTTGATTTTGATAATCAACATAAGTTTATATAGGTTAAGGTAAGAGATAAATCTATGGTTGGTATTATAAAAGATTTATAGCCAGAGAAATATTCTAGTGAAAGAGAGTTTTTAGGAAAGTGCTAATTTTAGCTAGTGAATTTAAATATGTATGTGAACTTACTGTACAAATTTAAAGTAGTATTATACTTAGCCATATATCTTTAGCTGATATTATCCCTAATTAATGTCTTAATTTAATAAAGGAATTTTCCAATAGTTGTTTAGTGAATATATCTTTAATCTGATTTACAGTCGAAATGTATTCTAAATTGATAATATCTTTTTCTATATTGTCACATAAAAAATGATGTCGTGTATCTATATGTTTAGCTCTGGAGTGATTTATTGGGTTTTTGGATATATTTATCGCACTTGTATTATCACAATAAATTGTCGATTTAGTTAATTTTAATCCAAAATCTTTGAGCCTCTGTTGCATATAGATTACCTATGCACAAGAGAAAGCCGCAGATATGTATTCTACTTCATATGTAGGGAGTGATACACAATTTTGTTTCTTACTAAACCATGATACAAGTGATTTTCCAATGAAATGGCACGTACCACTTGTACTTTTTCTATCCGCTCGGTATCCACCAAAATCAGCATCGCTGTATGAAACTAATTCGAATGGACATCCTTTTGGATAAAAATGACTGAAGTCCTTAATATTATTAATATATCTTAAAATCCGTTTTCCTTCTCTTAAATGTGACTCTTTCGGATCTGCTTGAAATCGTGCACACAAAAATACACTCATCATTATGTCAGGACGATTTGCTGTTAAATAAAGTAATGAACCAATCATACCTCTATATAGTTTTTGATCAACACTTTTTCCTTTTTCGTCTTTTTCAAGATAAGCTGTAGTACTCATTGGAGTTGGCTTTCCAGAAGTGTTGTCTAAACCAAAACGTTTTATTAGATTATTACAGTATTTTTCCTAATAAATAAAAAATCCATTTGAAACTTGTTTAATTTGTAAGCTGAGAAAATACGATAATTCTCCCATATGAGACATTTCAAATTCGGTTGTCATAATTGTAGAAAATTCCTGACATAAATTTTCATTTTTTGAACCAAAATTATATCGTTGGCATAAATTTGTACAATTAAAATATCTTTATTTGTATTTTTAATAATTAATGTTTGATCTGCTTTTCCTATACGAAAACCAAAATTTATTAAATAACTTTTAAGTCTTTCATAGCAAGCATGGGGTGCTTGTTTTAATCCATATAAGGTCATTTTTAAGTTTATAAACGTAATCTGGATATTTTTCATTCATATATAACAATGATTGTTCTACATAAACATTTTCTTTAATAAATCATTTAAGAAAGAGCTTTTAACGTCCATTTGATAAAGTTTGAAATTATGAAAACTCGCGTATGCTAAGAGAATGTGTATAGCTTCTAATCTTGCTACGGGTGCGCAAGTTTCTTCATAATCAATACTTCTTCTTGATTATACCCTTGAGCTACCAATCTGGCTTTATTTCTTTTAATATTTCCAAGTTCATCAGCCTTGTTTTTATACATCCATTTTCTACCAATAATTGATTAATCGTTTGGTCGAGGTACTAACTCCCAGACATCTTATGTTTGAATTGATTCAGTTCCTCTTGCATAGCTATTATCCAGTAGTCATCCGTATAGGCTTCTTTTTGATTTTTGGGTTCAATGGTTGAAAGAAATGCTACATGACCCATTTGATTTAATTGTTTTTTTGTTCAAAAATGTAAATCAATTTCACCAATAATGTTTTGTGTAGGATGGTCTCTTATAATTCTGGGAGTGATCTAATATGTTCTATGGAATTATTTTCAGTATTTTCAAGAATAGTATTTTCAGTGATTTCATCATCATCTTTGCTCTTTATATTTTTATCAAAGTTTTCATCAAAAGATACGTGTAAATATTCTTCTATAACATTAGTTCATTTATTGAAAATACGATAGGCCTTACTACGTTCTGAATATCCAACAAAAATTCCATGATCAACTTTAGCATCAAATTTTCCGAGTTGATCTTTAGTATTAAGAATAAAACATTTAGAACCAAAAACTTTAAAATAAGAAATGTTTGGTTTTCTTCCATTAAAAAGTTTAAAAGGTGTATTTTTAGTCAAAGGACGATAGAAATTCGATTTAATACGTAATAAGCAGTTGCTACAGCTTCTGCCCAAAATTGTTCTGGTAAAGTACTTTCATTTAACAAGGTTCTAGCACATTCTTATAGAGTTCTATTCTTTCTTTCTACAACTCCATTTTGTTGTGGATTCTAGGAAAAGAGAAATTATGATTTATTCCTTTCTTTTTACAAAAATGTTAAAAAGATTCATTCTCGAATTCTCCACCGTGATCGCTGCGAATGTTCTTAATTTTTAAATCTTTAGAATATTGAATTCATTTGAAAAAATATTTAAAATGTCAAAAAGTATAACTCTTATTTTTCATGAAAATAGTCCATGTATATCTTGAAAAATCACCAATTATTACAAAAACATATCAATTATGATTTAAATATTGAACTTGAGTAGGGCAAAATAAATCCATGTGTAATAGTTCTAATGGTTGTAAAGTGGAAATAACCTTCTTTGATTTAAAAGAGGATTTTGTTAATTTACCTATTTGACAATCTTCACAAAGATTTTTACTTTAAAATTTATTTTAGGCAATCCTTTTACTAGCTCATTTTTTAAAAGTCTTTGTGTTGTTTTAAAGTTTATATGATAAAAACGCTTGTGTTATAACCAGGAATCGTTGTTATTGGCTATCAAACACATTTCTTTATTATTATTAATTTTCATATTTAAAACATAAATATTTCTATCTCGATTTCCTTCAAAAATAAGGTTTTGTTCTTTGTCAAAAATACTATGTTTATTTTCAGAAAATGTTATTTTAAAACCTTTGTCACATAATTGGCTAATACTAAGTAAATTTTGTTTTAAGTTTTTAACTAAGGAAACATTAGTAATAAGGGGTAAATTTGAAATACCATAGTTGCACACATCTTCTTTGCCAATGATAAATCCTTTTGAGTTATCTTTGAAGGTAACAGAGCCATCATTAAAGTATGAAATATTTGTAAGCATATCTTTGTCTCCGATTATGTATTTTGAGCAACCACTGTTTTAGATCCATTTTCTCTTCTTGACTGGGATCTGCAAAAAATATTAATAAGCATATTGGTACCCACTTTTTTTTGATAGGGTCCTAAGAGTTAGATCTTAGGAAGTCAAATCCAAGTGGGTTTAGTATCCCTTTTTATAAGTAATTTCTATTATTATGCACAGATTCCATAAATGACTTGATATGTTTGTTCCTAATCAAATTGTTGCTAGTTTTCGAAACCCATATGTCAATTTATTTAATCTTTTTAAAGAATTTTGCTTTATTTTTAATTTTTGAATCGATTTTCCTCTTTAATTTTTCATTTTTCCTTGGAGGAATTTTTTATTCTTTTCTAAATCCTAAACCATTTTTGTTTGAAGATGGTCGAGAATTTTCTATAATTCTTGACAAATCTTCTCTACCTTTATTGAACTTAGATACATTTTTAGAGATGCTTTCTAACTTAGTTTGAACATTTCTATTTTCTAATTCTAATTATTTTATTTTAGTTTTCAACAAATGATTTTCAGAACTAACTTTGTCATTCTTTGCCTTTTGAGTTTCAATTTCTTGACTCAAAAGTGAAAGCTGATTATCTAAATTTTTAAGAGTCTCTTGAACTTTTCAAGTTCTTCTTCTAAGATTATTTTTTTGTCTTTTAGCATATCTCTTTCAAATTCAGCCTTATTCTGATTTTCACAAGTTTCTTTAAGCTTCTTTTTTAGAGTTTTTATAATGTTTAGAAATTCAGCATTAACTTCTATTAATTCTTCATAAGACAAATCACTTACTTTATATTCTTGAACCATGAGGCACACATTTGCTTGTTCATTTTCATTCTCACTATCACTGCCTAACGAATATGAACCTGAGTCGTCCCAAGTGACAGAAAAGGCCTTCTTTTTGAATTTTCTTTCTTATTCTTGTTGTTGAAGCTCTTCCGATTTTTTTTTTAAAATTTGGACAATCTTTGACCATGTGACCTTTCTTATGACAATTAAAGCATTCTAAATTTGCTGATGAAGGTTTGTTTGAGTTATTTTTCTTAAAATTCCCTTTTCTATATTTTAAACACTTTTTACAATTTTTAGCAATAAATGCTAAATCCTCATCTTCTAATTTTGATTCTTCTTTATCTACATGAAAAGCTATGTTCTTTTTCTCTTGTGCTAGTTCTCTTTTTGCTTGAAGATTTACTTCATAAGACATGAGATTGCCTATGAGTTCTTCAGGTTTCAAAGCAGATAAGTCATTAGCTTCCTCAATGGCTAGTACTTTTCTTTCCCAGTCGTCAGTTAGAGAGTTTAGTACTTTTGATACAATATCAAAATCACTATATTTTTCTCCCAGTCCTATCAATGCATGTAAAATGTCTTGAAATCTTGAGTACATTTCATTGATGGTTTCATTTTGTCTCATCTTGAAGTTTTGGAACTGATTTTTGAGCATTGAAATTTTTGTTTGTTTGACTTTGCTTGTTCCTTCATGGATAGTTTTAAGTGTTTCCCATATTTGATATGCTGATGTGCAAATGCTAACACGGTTGAAATCATTTCTATCTAGTGCACAATATAGCATATTCATAGCTTTTGAATTTGCATTAGCCTCATCTTTTTGAACTATCGTCCAAGTTGAATATTCAGTTGTAGGTGTCGTGAAGTCTTTTTGAGTAGCATTCCATGCACTAAAACCACTTGCTTGCATATATATATCCTCATTCTTGTAGCTCAATAGTTATAGTGTAGTCCATTGAATAGAGGTGGTCCTTGAGTAGATTGTCCTTCGGCAAATGTAGTTGAGCTAGTACTTGGGTTATTCTTCATTTTATCAAAGTATCAAATAATGGTGTTACGGTTATATGATGACCTTGCTCTGATACCAATTGATAGTTACTAAGTAGTAGTAGAATCGTACAGAGAATAGAATGTATTAGAGTAGTAGCTGTAAGTAGAAATCACACAGTCGATTTATACTGGTTCGGACCACTGTCCTACGTTCAGTCCCAAACTCCCTTCTGGTATTTCACTAACACAAATACCCTCATTTAAACAGGAGGAACAGGTTCACAATTACCCGAACAGCCTAACGGGTTTTCTTGCCTCAACTGCTGAAGAGGACTTTCTCAATACAGAATGATTGAAGACTATATGTGTTCTTGATAACATGAATAAGTCAAATATGTACCCTTCCTATAGTCTTTCCTTGATGACAGACGTGAAATTTCTGAAAGATTATGGAAGATTTAAATCTCAATTAATTGAAAGTATAGTGCTTTTGGAGATTAGAGAGCTTAGAATAATATAGAGAGAATTAGAGTAAAATTAGGTGATTTGATCTCTTAATCAAGTCTCCATTTATAAGACGTAAATAGCTACAACTTTTCACGAAGAGAATTGATCAAAGTTATGGATTATAAAGTTGTGACTTTTCATAATAGGTTGCAACTCTTCGTAATCAGATGTCTGAAAATAATTTTCAGATGTCTGTTTTGATTTGAAACATAAAATAGCAAGGAAATAGTGTATTTCGTGCCAAAATCAGATGTCTGAAAAATTCATAACAGACGTTTGAATATTATGTAAAATTTTAGTTTATCTCAGCAAATAGACGTTTGTATGAAATATTTCAGACGTCTGTTTTCTAGGCAAAACTTATTCCTTGCCTCTTTTAGAAGTAAAAAGTGTGTGTGTGTGTGTATAATATGTATGTGTGTGTGATCATCAAGGAAGACTTTAACATAAAAATCTAGGACTAACAGACTCTTACAACATATATAATCTTCATTGCGTGTTTTTGAATCTATTTGTTGATTTTCTTCTTGCAAAACAGAGTTAGTTGATATAGTATATATATGCTTATGTATAGTTATCATAGTCAAAATTCTATATAGCGAGATTCAATAGAACTTTGGTCCTCAAACATCTAAGCACTCAGGACAGAAGCCGAGCTAATAGTATGTAATTTTTTTTATTTTTCCCAAGAGTTTGGACAGATGTCTGGCCTATCCTGTCAGACGTCTGTGTTGAAGCTTGGGCAAATGTTTGCCTAGGCAATGAATGTGCAATCGTCTTTGGATGAGCCCGGACCAATGGTGATAGTTTATGATGTTTTCTAAGTGAGAATGATGTCCCTATAACTCATCAAAGCAACTCAAAAACTCCAAACTCAATTCCCTATAACGATTTACACATTGAATTCATATAATCAAATTCAAAACTCATAAATCGGAAATATCACATACAAACCAACCGACCAAATGCAATTAAAGCTAGAACAAGATGGTTTGACAATGCTAAAGGGAAATTGTAAGGACTTGTGTGCACACAAGAACTTCATCTATATCATACACAATCGAACATAGAACCTTCTAAGATTTCCAATCCTCGAAAAGTAAGGAAATCAACAACCCAATCAATTAACTCAATGCATACACAATTCATTCATCCATACAATCGTGTTGGGACTGGACAAACCAAAAGCACTATCCTGTAAATTCATCTTAAGCAATTTCTACCTAGGATCATCAGAACCGCCCTTGCATAACTCCATCTTCAATTGTCTTCAACATATTTGATTCGCAACGCTAATGCCCATATGGAGTGGTTTTCAGATAATGAACCTGATATCGGTCTTTCTGTATTGACAATGGAAAAATGGCCTAAAACTTTGATAGCTAGTTATTTAACTATCAAAGGAAAACATGCATACAACCAACGATCCTATTTCCAAATGGAAATTTTACCGATCAATCATCAATCAACACTGAGCCCTTTAAATAAATTTAACATTAATTTATTCGTTTCCCAATTTCCAATTTTCCATATATTTTCCAGTTATTTCTTAAAACTGGTTTAGCCTATCACGATTTTTGGAAAACGTTTCCATCTATTATAAACTATTTATTTCTATATTTTAGAAAATGTTTCTTATTAACATCGGAATGTGCCATAGGCACACTTTACAAGCATATAGCTTGAGGCATAGATGTGAGTTCATAAGAACTCACCTTTGCTTGTTAGAAACAAGGAATCGATCCAATAGAAACCTAGGACAACCTCTCTTCCAATATAGCTTGTTAATCTTCAATCTAAACACGATTGGACAAATTTTCTAGAAGTTAAGTTATAGGAAATCTTAGAAATTGAAGATAAATCAAGTCGGAGAAGATAGAGAAGGAGATGGAGAATCTTACCAAGTTGCCTTCTTGATTTTCCTCTTGATTTGGATCTCTAAAAGCCAACCCTAGATTAGGAATTTTAATTTCCAAATCCATTCCCTATTTTCATTTTTCCTAGGCCTTAGGAATGAGTGGATGAGGTAGAGGGATGTTAAATGGGATATAAGGAAGTAGCCTAATGAGTTGTAATTGCTAGCCCAAACCCAAGTCCAAAGTCCCAAAATTCACAAAGTCTAAACATATCGATATTTATAGTTTTAGTTGTCATAAACAGCATTTTGAACTCAATGGAATGGTTTCGAGTCCAAATTCATCTGTATGCGAAAAGTGACTTTTGGACACGCACTTTATTAACGACATTATATTTAAATAACATATTTAAATATATTATGGTTAAATATGCGGGTTGTAACAAAGTGGATGCTTAACATCTCTCGCATTATGCGTTGTTTTCTTTACGAGATTGGAATATACGAACGACAAAATCCTTAAATAGACATTAAAGGACTCCGTAGTTAGTGTTCTCTAATTAATGATTGTGTTTTAGAAAACCACCTTAGTCTTGGAGTTTGGAAAGGTACCAAGCGATCAAGATATCCGCCTTGTATATTACACTTTGATTGAGGTAGTAAGTGGTATGTGGACCCCACCTTTATATAAATAATAATAGAGATGTTAGGTAGTTTAAAAGCTTCATGGAATTATAATATCTTTGGACATAAGTAGTTTTATTTATAAGAATTCACCCGTGAGTGTTGTTGCCAAATAGCCATGCATGCAATGTAAGGGTAGACTAAAATCGCTAACCTTGTTAGATGCATAAATTACGTGAAAGCAATCAGGATAAATTTGCTTATGGTGGACAATTATCATTTTCTACTTATAAGGACTTCTTCTGACTCTCTCATTATTACAATTTCTCATGATAGCATTAGGGGAGACAGTTCATTGGAGGTTAAAAGTGTAATGGCCCAGAATTTTAATAGTTTTATTTAATATTTAATAATGGTTTTAAATATCGTTTTGTAATTTAAGCTATTTAAATTCAATGGTCTTGAATAAAATAAATAATATATTAATTTCGAAATAATCAGAATTTGCTGAATTTGCAATATTATATAAATTGGCAAAATCTCGATTAAACCTTTAGACATTCTTTTTAATCTTTCCGAAATCTAAAATTAAATCTTGGTACATTATGCAAATATGTATATAACAGCGTTTTTGTTCACTATAAAATCTTTGGAAAATCAGGGTAAGGAATCCTATAAAAATCTCGACGGCAATACTTTCTGTTGATCCTTTGAAAGTAATGTTTTTGTCTTCGTCCTCTCTAGTAATAACAAACAGAAACATCTGCCAAGATGCAATCAAAAACTCAGAACGAAAGATACGATAATAAAACAATTATATATATACAGTATACACACATGTACTTCCACACGTACACTTCCAAGCAGTAAAAATCTAATTAGGCGAGAACACTATTCCAGCACATGCATGGCTGGGCAAAAATCTCGGCCTACCTATGTATAATATTATCACAAAATCTCTGATATTTTCTCTTTCGAATCAATAGTGGCTTGACCATGTACTGTGAAAAGGAAAGAGAGTTCTGTACGTTATGTCCTTTGCATGTCACCTTTTTATGCCAACATATTAAAGTAAAATAAAATCTTTCGTACGCATCTTACCCTATACGAAGCGAAACCAAGTCAAAAAGCAAGTCTTCGTGAACCTAGCAATTCGTGTTTCCATACCCTGGATATGATACATGAGGGATTTGCAGAAAAAAATATACACCCTCTAACACCCCATGTTGTTAACCCCTTGGCTACCACGTCTTCCTCTCTTATAAAAGGCATCTTTTCTTCCTGCTTTTTGAAACAAAAACACAGCAGTTACACTTAACAAAGCCACCTTCTTAAATCCTTTCCTCCCCGTTTATTTCGAACCTAGAAAACAAGAGCTCCATTTTTCTTTAATTAAAAATAAAATAAAATTAATACTCAGCTATTCCCTTTTCCCTTTATTCTCCCATTCGAAAACTTCGATGCTGTGATGCAAGGAAAAAGGGGATCCATCGCTTTCACCGTGCTAAATCAGCTACCATAAACCTAAGCATGCATAACTAGAAATCACACTCATTTCCTTCTAACAAAACCAACCCATTCTGCTAACCGCTTCGATACTCTTTCGATACCGTTGAGCATGACTGTGATATTTTCCTGAAGAGTCGCATTTGAGTTATGAAGAGAACTCGAACTGTTCCGGTTATCATGGGTTAACGGCAGCTGTGTAGGCTCGAGAACCACGACGAGAGGGGTGGCGCAGTGTCAGGGTCCGGCGGTGGCCTGGGTAATGGAAGTGTTGGTCCAGGAACTTCGTTGGTGGCGCGGGAACCGATGGGAGGCTTAAAACGTGGGTATGGCAGTGGAAATGACAAGAAGCCTAGACCATGTTTTATTGTAAAGGAGAGCCTGAAGGTTGTAATTTTAACAGAGCAAGGGTTTAAATGGGCGGGACGTGTTCACCGAAGAAGCATGGGTTTTGGATGTGTGCAGGGGGATATGGGAAGTGCGGCAGTGTTAGGTGTGTGATGAAGTTGTGATGTATGAAGGAAGTGAAGTTAACATGAGGGGGAGATATGTACATGCTGCGTGATGGGTTCATGTAAGGAGCAGTAGTGGGTTCGGAGGTGTTTTGTTATAATCTTGCATGGAGCGGTTGTGGGTTGAAGCTGTTGATGGGATCTCAAATACAAACGATGAAATGTTGTGTGAGAAGCTGGGTGCTTTTGGTTGTAATTCCCCATAAAGCTTGGCACGTGAAGATGTTGGGTGTTAGGGGATTTTGGAGAACGGGTTACTAACATGAAAATGTTTAAACTTGGTGTAGTGGAGTTGCCACATGGTGGGGAAAGCTGCTGATGGGTTAGCAGTTTATAATAGGGGGTTAAGACGTAAATAAAGGGCAGCGAAGTGGTCTTTGGCAGGAAGGTTTTAAAAGTTGCGAATTGGGATGGAGGCTCCGCATTTGACAGAAGCTAGGAGTTGTAGCTGGTTCGGCCACTCGAACTAGGAAGAAAGACGCTTAGAGGAGGTTGGCCATGGCAATCCGGAGTCTGATGGTTGCGATAATTGTTTTTAGCAAAAGTATTGACAGCTGGAAATTGGTTTGGAGGGTGCGCACTTAATAGAAGATGGGGTTCGGGAGTCGAAGTCAGCGCAGTACGGTGGAGCGGTGTGAAATAGGGAGCAAGTTCTGTTGTTGGATGAAATGGGAGGAGTTTTAATATGAACGTGAAGGGAAAAAGGTGGAATATGCATGCGCTGGGTGAAAAACAGTGGGGTATGAATGCTGAACGGTGTGGTTGGTTCATGAATGGGCGTAAAAATATTGAATGGAGCAGTTTAATTAAAAAGGGTGACTGGCCGTAGTTTTGCATGGGAGGACAGTGCGGCCTGGTGAAGCACTGTGAAAGTAAGAAGAAAAAGGGAAGTTGCGGTGAAGACGTGAAGGTCGGTATGCTAATAGGAATAAACTGAAAACATGATGACATGTTGGGGCTTGCTGAGTTGGTGTGGCATGAAGAATCGTGATGCCTTGGCTATCAGATGGAAACCAGTTATTAGAAGGTGAATTAGCAAAGCTAATGACATAATTTAACAAGAATTCAATGAAACTAGTTGCATTGAAATCGCAACAACGAGTACAGCGTTGTCGACCTGGTCAGATTGGATTTGGAGCTTTTGGAATTTCTATCTAATTTTAAATGCCTGTTTAAAATTAAAACGGAACAACGCGTGAACCGACAATCGAAAATCAAGGTGAGTTAATTCTCACAATTTCTAGAATTCCATGATGTGATTAAGTTCATATGATTTATCACTAATATTATAAATTGATTGATTTGGATGCCATGGATGTTATTTGTTTGATATTGGTTGTCGTTAACTTTATTTAATTGCATTGGATGAAATTTCTATTTCATGTATTATTATAAAATGTTATAACCACTGTGATGCAGGGCAGAACAGGTTGGAGGAATCCAACCGGATTCCTCAAATATTATATGTACTGTTTGTTTTATATATGTGTACTGTTTGAACTCAAATAACATTGAAAACCCGTTTGGATATAAACATTGAATGGAAATTCAACGTTAGTGTGATTTAATCAATATACGATATTGATTAAGAAATTGGCAGCAGTCGACCGTAAATCAGTCTTTTGTTAAGAAGATGATGATTTGCCGTCAGGGAAATCAACGAAGTTAAATTATAAAAATTATATTTTTATAATTAAAGCGAAGTTTGAAATTATAATAGAAGTTCTATTATAAATTGGTATATTATAGTTCGTTTTTATAAAGTAAATATTAATGATTATTTGACATTTAAATAAGTTATAAGGCTGTAATTATCCTACGAGTAAATAATTTGGATAATTATTTTAAGGCAAACGGTCAAGAAATATTATTACATTAATATAAATTAATCTAATAAAGAGAAGTAATTAAGATCATTTAACGATTTAACTGATGAGTTTAAAGTTGATTAAATCAACTATTTTATTGGAAATTGATTTTTAGATTAATCGTTCTTCAATTAATCTAATGATAATAGCTTAGAAATAAATTGATCAAAATTTATAAGATTTCTTATTAATTACCTTTTTAATTAATGAAGTTTAAATGATGATTGAACTAGTATAACTAGTATTGTAAGCAACAAATCTATTTTACATTAATAATGAAGTTAACTGATTTACTTCAGTAATGAGGAAGTTAATTATTATTTAATTGTTTTAATTAAAGTAATTATTTTTTAAATGCAATTCATTTAAGATAGTAATCGAAGTTGTAATGAGATGTTACTTGAATTAAGTATAACAATTCAGATAGAAAGTAAACTCAAAAGATGAACAACGAAAAAGGGGTTTTGTTAAATAAGTTATAAGTGGAATTGTATAACGAAGTTGAAGCGAAGAGTAAATATTAAAATAGCGGTAAATAACCGCGTTTTCAAAGTAAGTATATAGAGTCACCAAACCATATTTCAAATGAAACAAGAAATACAGTTTAATTGATGTTAGAAGTACCATGGAGTTTGAGTTACAGACTTATATCTATATTAAGGTAAGAACGTTGTCGATCAAGGTCTGAGAGGTAAATAAAATACCCCAACTTGAACGATTTCACTACTATCAAGGAATGGTATTAGTTTGTAATGGAAAGAGATGTCGAGATTTGTTATAACGAGAAATATTACAACGTATTGCAAGTTTTAACTATAACAATAAATTAACGCTGTGGACAGAGTTTAAGCGTGGTTAATATAAATATATATATATATAGCACTATTCCTTAGAAATTGGAAATGAATTGGTTTGAAATCCACTTGATCTAAGTGTTATATAATAACAATATTTTTCCAAAGAGATGCAAATAAGCTATACTGAGTTAGGGAAATAAATAAATAATTGAGATCTGATAATACATATAGACCACCCGTACTGAATGGAAATCTTCAAATTTAACATTTGAATTTATATAATGATATAAGATGTCGTTCAACATTGTTTAGGCCGTATAAGAAATGATAATTGAATATTTAATATAGGATATATATATATAACGTTACTTCCAAAGAAAAGGAAGGCTAAAGGAGATTTCTGTAATAAGATATAATATTTCCAAGAAAGGAAAATAAAAAGGATTTTTTATAAATATGTGATATTAGTAAAGCGGAGTTGGGTGGATATAGTGTTAATTCCAAGTAATGAAGGTAAAGAGTTTGTCGAGATAAATAAAAGGAATCAAAATTTAAATCAAGGAAATGATTTAAATGATTTGATAAAGGAGTTAAATAAATAATAAGGGTCTGAGCTGCCAATATACTTAACGTACTGTCTGACATTGATAGTTAAAAACCCGAATATCAATAGAATATAATATTATACCTTTTGTCGTGTTGTTTCAAAGAGACCGGGATGGGAACTAGACCTAAAACCACTTCGAATCAACGTCGCGTATGAAACTAACGTGCAACAAATGAAGACGGAGCAATTGAAGACCATAGATCTTCATGAAATGGAAGAACTACTTATAAATCATGGTTCGCGCCCCGAGATAAATTGTGGTTTGGTCATGATTGGAATCTATGGATTGCAAGGGCTACTCGCTACTGATCTATAGGGTAATTCCTAGGATGCGGTAGGAGGGTGCCTTCGGTTCATCCTGTTCTTGGATGACTTGTATGGACGAAGGTCTGACATAGTATTTCCTAAAACTCGTGTACATTGATTTTTACAAATATACCAAGTTTTGTGGCGGAGAAATTCTCTTGCTTAACACCCAAAGTGTATTTGTGGGCGTCAATTAGTGACTTTACGGATCTGATGACATGGCATTCAAAGTGAAATGGAGATGTACTAAACGTAACCTCAAGCCTCATCAACTGGGAAGTGGCACAAAATCGGGTAGGCAGAATGGCTATGCGGGTCGCACCCATTATAAGGGAATATCATTACCTGATCTGGAGAAATCAAATGCCTTCGGTTGTCCCTTTATTTATTTTATATGCTATCGGTTGGGTTTGCTGGCCCCCAACTGTGGTGATGATATATTCGGTACTCTCAAGAGAAATGAGGGACAGGTCATGTGTAGCCGGGTTGCAAGACGTTCTTGTTGAACCCCAATGTATTCGTCTCCGGAGGTACATTGTCGGACGGTAGTCCCATACCTTGCCAGGAATCCATTCTCCAATAAGAGCCCGCGGTTTTGATTGCATACTATTTATGTAGAGCGTGAGATGCAAGCATTCTGCTAGATTATTATTTATTTGTGGTTTGATAGACATTATTATAATATCAGAAAAGATATTGATTTCAAAAATGTTTTGGGTTATAGTAAGGTAAAAACCGTCCATGTTTATGTGTGGGTTGATCTTACTATTATCCTTTTATTTCAAAGGGATTTCTAAAGTTAAACAAATTGTTTGCGCTGTGAATTTATCACTGAAAGTATTCCAGACTGATCCAGGTAAATTTTGCTTTACTTCAAATGTGCTCGGGTCAGACCGAGTATATTTCCAGGTTAGATGTCGCTTGGTGTCCCAGGAGCCGGAAGAAGGAGGCTTCACCGTTAGTTATGTAAAGTGTATTTCCGCTATGACAAATATATGATGTACTCTGATGATTGGTATGTATATACAGTTTTTTTTGTATAGAGATTTGATATATTATACTTTATTCGTTCCGCTGTGAGATTCTGATTTGTTCTTCTTCTTTCTTCTATTCTAATATTTCTTTCTTTCTTTTCTCATCCTCTAAATTCTTTCTATTAACGCTCTAGTATTTTCGGTGCTTGAATGTCGACATGGTGATTTTATATTGATTTTCGGGGTCGAAAATCCCTGGGGTCGTTACAGTGGTATCAGAGCAATGGTTTAGGAATAACCTTGGCTCTGTGGCGTAACTTAGTAGAGATGGGGTTAATAATACCCTAGATTGAGTCCAGAGTGTATATATGAGTGCGCGTATTTGTAACTTGAATATAAAATTATTTTTAATTATTTTATAAAAAGGGTAAATGAAATAATTTTACCTAAACTTATTTCGTATTGAAAAAGGAAAATAATTCCTCAAATTATTGATTGGTTAATCTGAATTGATTATGGAATTGAAAAAGATTTAACCAAGATAGGAATCCAAATATGAATTTAAGTTATGTTAAGTTAAATTGAATTTTATAAGTTGAAATTTGAATATTGAAAGAAAATTGGGCGTAAGTCAATTGAAATTAGTAAATCCAAGTGAAATGGTTGAAAGTGATTACGTGAATATCAATTTAAGCTGGAAAGAAACAAATCTGGAATGAATGAGTTGGACATGTTAGGGTGGATTCAAATATAATTTGAGTGAAATTGAATTCCCAATATGAAATGTATGAATTAAAGTTTAATATTTAATTTAACTCATGTTGAGTTAAATGAATTGGGTAAGTAAAGGAATTTGACTCGAGTATTAAAATTTGACATAAGTCCATAAAGAATTTGACTTGGGTTTGGAAAATTGAAATATATGCAAATAATCCAATTGGAATGTTTGAGAACCAAGTGAGTTGTATGGTTGGAATTGGTAGCATGATTATAGGATAACTTGATTTGGAATCTTAAATGAATGAATTGAATCCATTAAAGCAAATCTAAGTTAATAAATTCGAATGGAATTCGATGAATCCAAGAAAATGAATTTGAATAAGTTATAAGGAGTTGATTGATGTATCCAAATGGATTGAAAAGAAATGGTTATGAAAAAAATTCATATGCAGTGAACAAGCATGGAAAATGTTTGGATTGGATAATTGGTTGCATGGATATAGAAAAAAAAACTTGATTGAGAACCGGCCAGATCTTATGAATCCGTATGGATATTTAAAGAAATAGATGGATTGTTAAGAAGTAATTATAAATGAAATCCATGAGGATTGGACTATATATAGAAATGATTGGGTGTATGGGAAACTGTTTGGAATGGACGATGGATATTGAACCTCACTGACATTGTTATGAAATTAATGAAGTTTGTTTGAGTTAAGAACAGGTACAGAGCAAATATTGATTGAGTTCTGGAGCTGACTGAATTCAGTTTGGTTAGAGCTGCATTATAACTAAGCAAACTCAAGTATAATCTATTTCTAATCGCTTATTAACTCTCACAAAAAAGGTACGCCAACGCAAAACATAAAAGTTTGATTAGAGTTTTGAATTGGATTTTTCTGACCGTGTTGATTGATGGATTTATTTTGTTCCTACAATATTGTAGAAGTCATTCCGTACAGGGGATACTCTACCAAAAATATTCCAAAATTTAAAGTGTTAGAAAATTTTGAAGTCTTTGGAAAATTTGTTATCATAAATTAATTGGTTTAAAAACCCATCAGATTAGTTTTTGAAATAAAATTCAGTTCTTACAAAATGATTTTGTCAAAATAATGGGTTATAGCATTATTTCTGCCTTAATAATTTCGGGGACGAAATTCTTTTAAGGGGGAAGGAATGTAATGGCCTAGAATTTTAACAGTTTTATTTAAGATTTAATAATGGTTTTAAATATTGTTTTGTAATTTAAGCCATTTGAATTCAATTGTCTTGAATAAAATAAATAATATATTAATTTTGAAATAATCGGAATTTGCTGAATTTGCAATATTGTATAAATTGGCAAAATCTCGATTAAACCTTTAGACTTTTTTTTAATCTTTCTGAAGTCTAAAATTAAATCTTGGTATATTATGAAAATATGTATATAAAAAAAAAAATTGTTCACTATAAAATCTTTGGAAAATCAGGGTAAGGAATTGCAAATCCTATAAAAATCTCGACGGCAATACTTTATGTTGATCCTTTGAAAGTAATGTTTTTGTCTTCGTCCTCTCTAGTAATAACAAACAGAAACATCTGCCAAGATGCAATCAAAAACTCAGAACGAAAGATACGATAATAAAACAATTATATATATACAGTATACACACATATACTTCCACGCGTACACTTCCAAGCAATAAAAATCTAATTAGGCGAGAACACTATTCCAACACTTGCATGGCTGGACAAAAATCTCGGCCTACCTATGTATAATCTTATCACAAAAGCTCTGATATTTTCTCTTTCGAATCAATAGTGGCTTGACCATGTACTGTGAAAAGGAAAGAGAGTTCTGTACGTTATCTCCTTTGCATGTCACCTTTTTATGCCAAAATATTAAAGTAAAATAAAATCTTTTGTACGCATCTTACCCTGTACGAAGAGAAACCAAGTCAAAAAGCAAGTCTTTGTGAGCCTGGCAATTTGTGTTTCCATATCCTGGATATGATACATGAGGGATTTTCGGAAAAAAAATACACCCTTTGACACCCCACGTCGTTAACCCCTTGGCTACCACGTCTTCCTCTCTTATAAAAGGCAGCTCTTCCTCCTGCTTTTTGAACCAAAAACACAGTAGTTACACTTAACAAAGCCACCTTCTTAAATCATTTCCTCCCCGTTTATTTTGAACCCAGCAAACAAGAGCTCCGTTTTTCTAAAAATAAAATAAAATAAATACTCAGCTATTCCCTTTTCCCTTTATTCTCCCATTCGAAAACTTCGATGCTGCGATGCAAGGAAAAAGGGGATCCATTGCTTTCACCGTACTAAATCAGCTACCATAAACCCAAGCATGCATATCTCGAAATCACACTTGTTTCCTTCTAACAAAACCTACCCATTCTGCTAACTGCTTCGATACTCTCTCGATACCGTTGAGCATGACTGTGATCTTTTCCTGAAGATATGCATTCGAGTTATGAAGGGAACTCAAACTGTTCCGGTTATCATGGGTTAACGGTGGCTGTATAGGCTCGGGAACCACGACGAGAGGGGTGGCACAGTGTCAGGGTCCGGCGGTGACCTGGGTAATGGCGGTGCTGGTCTAGAAACTTCGATGGTGGCGCGGGAACCGTTGGGAGGCTTGAAATGTGGGTATGGAAATGGAAATGACAAGAAGCCTGGACCATGTTTTATTGTAAAGGAGAGCTTGAAGGTTGTGATTTTAACAGAGCAGGGTTTAAATGGGCGGGACGTGTTCACAGGAAGAAGCATGGTTTTTGGATAGGTGCAGGGGGATATGGGAAGTGCGGCAGTGTTAGGTGCGTGCTGAAGTTGTGATGTATGAAGTAAGTGAATTTAACATGAGGGGGATATATGTACATGTTGCGTCATGGGTTCATGTAAGGAGCAGTAGTGTGTTCAGAGGTGTTTTGTTATGATCTTGCATGGAGCGGTTGTTGGTTGAAGTTGTTGATGGGAGCTCAAATACAAACGATGAAATGTTGCATGGGAAGCTGGGTGCTTTTGGTTGTAATTCCCCAAAAAGCTTGGCGCGTGAAGATGTTGGGTGTTAGGGGATTTGGAGAATGAGTTACTAACATGAAAATGTTTAAACTTGCTGTAGTGGAGTTGCCACATTGTGGGGAAAGCTGCTGATGGGTTAGCAGTTTATAATAGGGGGTTAAGACGTAAATAAAGGGCAGTGAGGTGGTCTTTGGCATGAAGGTTTTTAAAATTGCAAATTGGGATGGAGGCTTCGCATTCAACAGAAGCTAGGAGCTATAGCTGGTTCGTCCACTCGAACTAGGATGAAAGACGCTGAGAGGAGGTTGCCATGGCAATCCGGAGTCTGATGGTTGCGATAATTGTTATTGGCAGAAGTATTGAGAGTTGCAAATTGGTTTGGAGGTGCGCACTTGATAGAAGATGGGGTTTGGGAGTCGAAGTTGGCGCAGTACGGTGGAGCGGTATGAAATGGGGAGCAAGTTCTATTGTTGGATGAAATGGGAGGAGTTTTATTATGAACGTGATGGGGAAAAGGTGGAATTTGCATGCGCTGGGTGGAAAACTGTGGGGGTATGAATGCTGAATGGAGTGGTTAGTTCATGAGTGGGCATAGAAATATTGAATAGAGAAGTTTAATTATAAAGGGTGAACGGCCGTAGTTTTGCATGGGAGGAAAGTGCGGTCTGGTGAAGCACTGTGAAAGTAAGAAGAAAAAAGGGAATTTGCAGTGAAGATGTGAAGGTTTGTATGCTAATAGGAATATACCGAAAACGTGATGATGTGTTGGGGCTTGCTGAGTTGGTCTGGTATGAAGAATCGTGATGCCTTGGCTATCAGATGGAAACCAGTGATTAGAAGGTGAATTAGTAAAGCTAATTACATATATTAATAGGAATTCAATGAAACCGGTTGCGTTGAAATCGCAACAACGAGTACAGCGCTGTCGAGCTGGTCGGATTGGCTTTGGAGCTGCTGGAATTTCTATCAAATTTTAAACGACTGTTTAAAATTAAAACGGAACAACGCGTGAACCTACAATCGAAAATCAAGGTGAGTTAATTCTCACGATTTCTGGAATTCCATGATGTGATTAAGTTCATATGATATATCACTAATATTATAAATTGATTGATTTGGATGCTATGGATGTTATTTGTTTGATATTGGTTGTCTTAACTTTATTTAATTGCAATGGATGAAATTTCTATTTCATGTATTATTATAAAATGTTATAACTGTTGTGATGTAGGGCAGAACAGGTTGGAGGAATCCAACCGGATTCCTCAAATATTATATGTACTGTTTGTTTTATATATATGTACTGTTTGAACTCCAATAACATTGAAAACCCGTTTGGATATAAATGTTGAATGGAAATTCAACTTAGTGAGATTTAATCAATATACGGTATTGATTAAGAAATTGGTAGCAGTCGATCGTAAATCCGTCTTTTGTTAAGAAGATGATGATTTGCCGTCAGGCAAATCAACGAAGTTAAATTATAAAAATTATATTTTTATAATTAAAGCGAAGTATTAAATTATAATAGAAGTTATATTATAAACTAGTATTTTATAGTTCGTTTTTATAAAATAAATATTAATGATTATTTGACATTTAAATAAGTTATAAGGATATAATCATCCTATGAGTAAATAATTTGGGTAATTATTTAAAGGCAAATGGTCAAGATATTATTAGATTAATATAAATTAATCTATTAAAGAGAAGTAATTAAGATCATTTAACGATTTAACTGATGAGTTTGAAGTTGATTAAATCAACTATTTTATTGGAAATTGATTTTTAGATTAATCGTTCTTCAATTAATCTAATGATGATAGCTTAGAAATAAATTGATCAAAATTTATAAGATTTCTTATTAATTACCTTTTTAATTAATGAAGTTTAAAGATGATTGAACCAGTATAACTAGTATTGTAAGCAACAAATCTATTTTAGATTAATAATGAAGTAAACTGATTTACTTCAGTAATGAGGAAGTTAATTATTATTTAATTATTTTAATTAAAGTAATTATTTCTTAAATGCAATTCATTTAAGATAGTAATCGAAGTTGTAATGAGATGTTACTTGAATTAAGTATAACAATTCAGATAGAAAGTAAACGTCAAAAGATGAAGAACGAAAAAGGGGTTTTATTAAACAAGTTATAAGTGGAATTGTATAATGAAGTTGAAGCGAAGAGTAAATATTAAAATAGCGGTAAAAACCCGAGTTTTCAAAGTAATTATATGGAGTCATAAAACCATATTTCAAATGAAAGAAGAAATACGGTTTAATCGATGTTAGAAATACCATGGGGTTTGAGTTACAGACTTATATCTATTCTAAGGTAAGAACGTTGTCAATCAAGGTCTGAGAGGTAAATAAAATACCCTAACTTGAACGATTTCACTACTATCAAGGAATGGTATTAGTTTGTAATGGAAAGAGATGTCGAGATTTGTTATATCAAGAAATATTACAACGTATCACAAGTTTTAACTATAACAACAAATTAACGCTGTGGACCGAGTTTAAGGGTGAATAATATATATAGCACTATTCCTCAGAAATTGGAAATGATTTGGTTTGAAATCCACTTGATCTAAGTGTTATATAATAACAATATTTTTCCGAAGAGATGCAAATAAGCTATACTAAGTTAGGGAAATAAATAAATAATTGAGATCTGATAATATATACAGACCACCCGTACTGAATGGAAATATTCAAATTTAACATTTGAATTTATATAATAATATAAGATGTCGTTCAACATTGTTCGGGCCATATAAGAAATGATAATTGAATATTGAATATAGGATATATATATATATATGTATATATATGACGTTACTTCTAAAGAAAAGGAAGGCTAAAGGAGATTTCTGTAATAAGATATAATATTCCAAGAAAGGAAAATAAAAAGGATTTTTTATAAATATGTGATATTAGTAAAGCAGAGTTGGGTGGATATAGTGTTAATTCCAAGTAATGAAGGTAAAGAGTTTGTCGAGATAAATAAAAGGAATCGAATTTTAAATCAAGGAAATGATTTTAAATGATTCGATAAAGGAGTTAAATAAATAATAAGGGTCTGAGCTGCTAATATACTTAATATAATGTCTGACATTAATAGTTAAAAACCTGACTATCAATAGAATATAATATTAGACCTTTTATCGTGTTGTTTCGAAGAGACCGGGATGAGAATTAGACCCAAAACCACTTCGAGTCAACGTTACGTATGAAACTAACGTGCAACAAATGAAGACCATAGATCTTCATGAAACGGAAGAACTACTTATAGATCTTGGTTTGCGCCCCGAGATAAATTGTGGTTTTGTCCTGATTGGAATCTATGGATTGCAAGGACTGCTCGCTACTGATTTATAGGGTGATTCCTAGGATGTGGTAGGAGGGTGCCTTCGGTTCATCCAGTTCCTGGATGACTTGTATAGACGAAGGTCTAACGTAGTATTTCCTGAAACTCATGTACGTTGATTTTTACAAACATACCAAGTTTGGTGGCGGAAAAATTCTCTTTCTTAACACCCAAAGTGTATTTGTGGGCATCAATTAGTGACTTGACAGATCTGATGATGTGGCATTCAAAGTGAAATGGAGATGTAATATACAAAACCTCAAGCCTCATCAACCGGGAAGTGGCACAAAATCGGGTAGGCAACATGGCTATGTTGGTCGCATCCATTAAAAGGGTATATCATTACCTGATCTGGAGAAATCAAATGCCTTTGATTGTCCCTTTATTTATTTTATGATACCGGTTTAGTTGGCTGGCCCCCAACCGTGGTGATGATATATTCAGTACTCTTAAGAGAAATGAGGGACCGGTCATGTGTAGTCGGGTTGCAAGACGTTCTTGTTGAACCCCAATGTATTCATCTCCGGAGGTACATTGTTGGAAGGTAGTCCCATACCTTGCCAGAAAATCCACTCTCGATTAAGAGCCCATGGTTTTGATTGTATACTATTTATGTAGAGTGTAAGATGCAAGTGTTCTGATAGATTATTATTTATTTGTGGTTTGATAGACATAATTATAATATCAGAAAAGATATTGATTTCAAAAATGTTTTGGGTTATATTAAGGTAAAAACCGTCCGTGTTTATGTGTGGGCTAGTCTTACTATTATCCTTTTATTTCAAAGGGATTTCTAAAGTTAAACAAATTGTTAGTGCTGTGAATTTATCACTGAAAGTATTCCAGACTGATCCGGGTGAATTTTTCTTTGCTTCAAATATGCTCGGGTCAGACTGAGTATATTTCCAGGTTAGGTATCACTTGGTGTCCCAGGAGTTGGAAGTAGGAGGCTTCACCGTTAGTTATATAAAGTGTATTTCCGCTGTAACAGATATATGATGTACTCTGATGATTGGTATGTATATACAGTTTTTTTTTTGAAAAGAGATTTGATATATTATACTTTATTCGTTCCGCTGTGAGATTCTGATGTGTTCTTCTTCTTTCTTCTATTCTAATATTTCTTTCTTTTCTCATCCTCTAAATTCTTTCTATTAACACTCCAGTATTTTCGGTGCTTGAATGTCGACATTGATGATTTTATGTTGATTTTCGGGGTCGAAAATCCCTGGGGTCGTTACAGAAAGTTTGGTTTTCCTTCTTGTTCTCTCATGCTCGGCATTGGTGTGACGACTTGGTTTCAAGGTAGTGGTCATAGTCAATGCTTACTATCCTCGTGATATCCTTACTAGTTTGCAAATTTTGACCTATTATAGTACGATCACCTAGTACATCGAAAATGATAAATAATAATGAGGTAATTAATTTAAAGAACAAACTTTAGAATAATTTTTAAACCCAAGCCGCAACTTTCTAAAATTAAGCAAAAGGATAACAATTGATTTTTTTTCCTTCGTCGCTATCTACTTCAACTTTTCCATCTGCCTCCAATCGACATCAGCTACTATCTACCTTCAACCAATTGCTCTAACCGTCGTCCTCTAATATCATTGTCATCGCCTAATTAAACCATTGTCGCCTAAGCCACCGTTGTCCAACCTCTCTTTCATCCTTGCCTCAATCTTGCTAAGACCTAAATTTCACATTCTCTGGCTTTCAAACTCTGTTCGAAGTCATATGATGTCATCATTGCACCACCACAGATCACAAACATCATCGTCGATCTGAATTTAAGAAAAATAAACAACACATTAAAAATGCTAAAATAAACTAGAATCAATTTATATTCATTTCTTTATAGTTCAAAAATGCAAAATGATACTATCATTTTGCATACTGTAAACATACTAGTGTATTTCGTAGTTAACAAGCTATATTAATCTATCATTTCAAGTAGCATAAACATTCCACTAGGTTTTACAATCAAAGTGTTGTATTAAACCATAACCTTGTATGTTTTAAAACACTATGTTGGATCTTCTAGTTAAAATGCCACGTGATGTCACAAACATGGTAGACTTTGTAGATCAAAATGCTACATTAAAGTATCATTTTAGATTTTTTGTAATGCTTCGGATATCCCGACCAGTCAAAATTTATCGAAAACCCCGTCCATTCAAAAACAAACAATGACAGTTACCATCATATTTTATAAATATGTACAGCATCACTAAATACGCTGGATATAATTTTAATAAATGCCACTTATCAGAGTATTCATTAAATCCACAGGGTGTGCTTAAATACGAATTAGGCACAATTACCATACATTTATCATTGTGCAGCTCTGATGAGATGGACATCGATATTCATTTCTTAGAATTGTAGTTTGAACTTGTATTTATTCTCTTGACTTCTCCTTAACTTCTCTTTATCTTATGTTGTTTTTGTTTTTTGAATGTATGAAAAGAAATGAACATTTCCACTCTTTACATAGCATTTCTTAATGTTAGTTTGGTAATTTGGTTTTGGACACTTGTCCACTTTATCTTCATGCAAGCTTTAGGATGTAAACACATGCATCCTTAGGCATCTTTAGATGTTTCTACGCATAAATACCTAATGTGCTTATGCGTCTTTATCTTATTTAATCTTAAGACATCGTCCATTCATTTGATGACATGTGACCCTATCATTTTAAACCATTTTTCATATTCTAGAATATATATACATATACCATTTGTATTTTATTTATATGCTATGTACATACATATGTGTGTTCTTCTATTATACGCACATGACGTTCTAATAATTTTTAACAAGCAAACGCGTTTATCGACAAAACTGTTTTTAGTTACATTATCGATATTTCTTCAAACTACTTACCTTTATAAACAAAAATTCAACAATATGTTTTTTCCTCATTAATTATTATTTATAAAGGGATTTAATCAAGGTTATAAAACCATTTTTAAAACATTAAATCCAAGATTTAAATATTTAATTAACTTCGATATGTAAATATTTATTGCTCGAAGTTTCAGGTTATTACATTCTTCCCTCCTTAAAAGGAATTTCGTCCTCGAAACTCTATGGAGTAATTAATCAAGAAAATGCCAAATATTCCATGAAGGAAACTATATGTATCCAGGGTATTTCTCTTGAAAGTATACTTTCAAAAAAAAGTTCATTAATCAAAGTTTACATACCTGGATATTATATGATTGGAATGAATACTTATACTCAAAATAAGAAATGAATATTTATACTTAAATAATTTCTCTTATCTTAGAATTGTAGATTGAATTTGCATTTATTCTCATGGCTTCTCCTAAACTTTTACTTTTTATCTTGTCTTATTTTTGTTTTATGAAAGCACGAAAAAAGTGAACATTTCCACCCTTTATATAGCATTTCTTAAGGCTAGTTTGGTAACTTGGTTTTGGACACTTGTCATCTTATCTTCATAAAAGCTTTAGGATGTAGATACATGCCTCCTTAGGTGTCTTTAAATGTTCTACACATGGAGACCTAATGTGTTTATGTGCCTTTATCTTATGTAATCTCAAGACATGTGTACTGTTCATTTAATGACACGTGTCCCTATCATTTTAAACCATTTTTCATATTCTAGAATATATATACATATACATTTGTATTGTACATACATATATGTGTTCTTCTATTGTTATTACACGCACATGATGTTCAAACAACTTTTAACAAGCAAAACGTCGTTTATCGACAAAATTGTTTTCGGTCACATTATCGATATTTCTTTGAACTACTTATCTTTGTAAACAAAAGTTCAACAACAAGTTATCTCCTCATTAATTATTATTTATAAAGGGATTTAATCAAGGTAATAAAACCATTTTTATAACATTAAGTTCAAGATTTAAATATTTAAATAACCTCGATATTTAAATATTTACTGCTCGAAGTTTCAGGTTGTTACATTCTTTCCACCTTAAAAGGAATTTCGTCCCCAAAATTCTATGCAGTAATTAATCAAAAGAATGCCAAATATTCCACGAAGGAAACTCTGTGTATTCACAACATTTTTCTTCAAAGTATACTTTCAAAACAATATCATAAATCGATATTTAGAGTTTACGACATACCTGGATGTTATATGATTGTAACTTCTCAATTTGTGATCAACATTTTATTAATTCTGTAAGCTATTAATGGACCAGACACGCCATAGTTTCTCTTTATGCCAACTTGTAACATTTCGGATATTCTGACCAAAATTTATCAAAAACCTCGTCCATTCAAGAACAAAAAATGACAGTTACCATCATGTTTTATAAAGATGTACAACATCACTAAATATACTGGATAAAATTTTAATAAATGCCACTTATCATAGTAATCATTAAATCCATAGGGTGTGCTTAAATATGAATTAAGGACAATTACCATACATCTATCATTGTGCAACTCTGATGAGATGGACATCGATATTCATTCCTTAGAATTGTAGTTTGAACTTGTATTTATTATCTTGGCTTCTCCTAAACTTTTCCTCTTTATCTTGTTGGATCTAGATTAACCCTAGAGGAGGGGTGAATATGGTTTATAGAAATTTATCGCAGAGTTCAAATATTACAGGATATTAAAAACTATTCACAGATCACAGAATATAGCAGAAACATAAATGCAGAAAGTAAATGACACAGGATATACACAGCTTCGACAAAATCCTGCCTACTACTGCATTCCTAAGGTTTCTACTAGGTGATAGAACAGATCCCGCATACAAGACCATGTACACTCGCAATCCCTGCTCCTATTCTAACCCTATGCTCAAAACCCTAGACTGACCGATATTCCCTTGACCAGATTTTCCCGTATTACAAACTGTAACACATAACCCTAGTTTTTACAGATTCTAGTAAACTGTTCAGATGGTTTACAAAAGAAATTAAAAATACAACAAAAATAAAATAAAAACAAATAAAACCCTAGGAGTTAAACTAGAAAGGTCATCCCCTTTAACACTTCAAAAAATAGGCTGGCCCTCCTTTGTTAATCAGTTACACCCATTTTTCTTAATCCCGTTCACTTCCTCTTCTTGACTTAAAAAATGGCAGCTCTGAATTGGGGATTAGGGTTTTTTGCTTCCATTAAATTGATCGCGGCATCTAATTGAGATAGGATGGATTCTCTGATAGCTTTGTTACTTGAAGCTCCTTGGTCAAACGATTTGAGTGCTATTGATCGAAATCCTAGATTGAACTGTGAGTTTTCTGATTAAATTTTTGCAAGAAATTTTTCATGCTTGCGGTTTCGATATTTTTTCATGCTTGTGATGATGTGGTGTTGTTTATAGGGTCATAGAAAAACCCTAATTGCTCTGATTTCAGAAAGTGATTCAATCTGATTTTGTGTTGCTTTCCTCAATTGAAAGTTGTCCCTGATTTGCATTGATTTTTGAATGTCCATGAATAAAATATTTTCCAAAAAAAAAATTGCTCATTTGAAAACATTTCTGGAAAACAGATTAATCACTTGCCACAAATGTTGCTCACTGATTTGCCCGTATAATTCTTGCTGGTCCCTTGCGTGAAATCAGCAGATTCCAATCAATTTGCCAAATATGAATTGTTACTGCCTTTAAAACAAACTTGCTGACTTATGAAAAGTAGCCTACATGTGAATTCTCCTTATGATTTGCGAGATTTCCTGAAATTTGTTGCCTTGCTAAACTTTAGTCATTTCTGGAAAATGATTTTTAAAAAACTTGGAAAGAAAAAAAATCTTGCTAAAAACTTATAGTTCACTGTTTTGTAAAACAGGAAACAAAATAAATTCTTTCTTCGATTGTTGTCTAAAGAGATTCTTGATTTCTTAATCAAATCAGCAGTGAATGCTTGCCACATATGTTTGTCCACACTCGAATTTGTATTGAAGTGATATTTGACTTTCTGAAAATAATTTAGAGACTTGCCAAAAATGAAATTGTGATTTATGGAAACTTATCTACCCATGTATGAACTCATTTTTGAAACAAGATTTCTTGAACATGCGATGATTGCTCTCATTTCTGGATTCATGCAATCTACTCTATATGTTGTTGACTGTCCTGACACTTGCTTGTTAATGTTGTTCATGTTTGATGTCACACTTCCTTCATGTATAACTTGGCAATTGATGCTACCTGAAGTGAACTTGACATATGCACTTGTTCATATGAAAAATCTGTTGCATGCATATGTGCTTGGTTACTTGCTGTACGTGTATGTTGTTGAGTACATCATATTGGCATGATCATCATTCTGAACTGCTCTTATCACCTCTTGTGCCATCTGTTACATGCTTGTTTTGTTTCGCACGAAATCTGATTTCAGGCCTTGAATAATTGAGTTTGATACAGGAATTTCATCTTCCTTGTTCATCTTTTTTGCTTCACAATTACTTGCATAAATTTGCATTGTTTTTGCACTTACACATGCTCACTGGCCATGGTTTGTTGCTGAACTATTTTTGTTGAGACTGTCCACACCATTTTGCATATATAGCTACACCATTCTTTGCTGGCTCGACTAGATTTACCTGTATATGTATGATGCACATGTTTCACTTGCACTTATTCTCTTCCATTGCTGTATACATTCCCTGTCATGTTCATTCATGATTGAAACTTACTCCTTATGAAACTTGTACCATGCTGAGCTACATGGTTCAACCATTTCCATGCTGGTTGGACTTGTATTTGTATGCTACAGTTGAGCTAGCTGTTTTGTACATGAAATGCCATTGTATTCTTCTATGCTTCATTTATGTTTCTGCCACATCAAAGTATTGCTGGAATGTATTTGCCGAGCCTTCTTGCTTGTGCTTGCTAAAACAAAACTTTTTGCATACTTGCCTGCTGCCTACTCATGTTGACTTGTCCATTCATGTATCTTGGCGTGACTCTGGCTCGACCCTTCCATGCATATACATATACAATTTTGTATGTGTATATGTGTGTGTGTGTGGCTCGTGACATTTGTGGTGATTCATTTGTTTTTTCCATGCGATGTGCTGAGTTGAGTTGGTCCACGTGGCTACTTCTCAGTCGCACACTGAATTGGCGAGGCAGTGCACATGTGTATATATATACACATATGTATATGCAGCCAGCCAGAAATATTTTCCTGTCCCTGAATTGATATATATATATATATATATATGTTGTCTGTCTTGTGGTATTTATAGTGTATCACTGTGAATATCACAAGCTGTCTAGACATAGTCGGATGGATTATTGTAAATCAGACCGAGTCGGAAAAATGATGAGAAAACACACCAGAAAACCGAGGAAAATAAAATTTTTAAAATAAAAATTATATCTGCTTTGAATATGAAATTGTTTCTATTCCAGATACTCTGTGTGTGTGTTTCTGTATGACAGGTATGAAGACTGGACTGACTGAAAGCTGTGAAGACAGAAGACTGAAGACAAGAACAGAATGTAAATGTGTATATGAGTGAAAGAGTGTCTGTATATAAATATTGCATGTATAACTGAAATTGAGTGTGAGTGTTGTAGTGATTCTGTAGTAAAGGAGTTGTGTATATGAAAATAGAAAATTGTACTGACAATTGTAATAAACAAATTTGATTGAAATAAAATATCATTTTATTGTCTTCAAACAAATTTGTCTATCGTATTCAGTTTATTTACAAGTACAATATTATGTGAACGCATATGAAATGTAATGTGCTCAAATAGTGGAGTTATAAATAGTTGTACTGTTTGAAATAAAATATTATACTTAAATAAAATACTGTGTGAATATTTGAATGTTTGTACAGTTGTATTTTATTTAAATATTATATTCCTGTCTGTGATGTGATATAACAGTACGATTACAGACACATTTATAATAATATTTATTTGGTTGTTATCATCAAACAAAAATCATATCATTGTGCATACAACTACGTTATATACAACAATCTCCCCCTTTTGATGATGACAAACAAATAAAAAATTTTGAGAACAATAAATGTGTTTGACAGTGAATTTTGAACTCCCCCTATTTCAAAGCTCCCCCTACAACAGGAACTCCCCCTACAGCTGTGCATGAGTGAAAACATTGGAAAAAAATAGAATGGAATTTTCAATATTAAAATATTTACAAAAATGTTCACTCATAAATCAAAATCTCAACCCATTATCCCCCTTTTGTTATCATCAAAAGGATATAGAATTTAAAATATAGATGAAAAAATGACTAAAAATGTAATTTCAGTAGAAGAAGAAGAACGATCATCATAAATCTCAATTAGTCAAACAAAAATCATAATATTCAGAGAATAGGTGGCATATTTCACATTGTAAAATGATGGATTTACAATGAATTAATACAGGATCAAACTAAAACGTAAGTTCAAAGTTAACTACTGGAAAAATTTTCTAAATTAAGAATAATCAGAAACCGGCAATCTCTAGTTGTTACCTGTTTGGGCCCAGCACGCTTCCAATGCCTATGCTTCTCCTTGTTCTCCTACGGCTTCACGGCTCACTCTTGCCAAACACCAATGAACACTGGATACTAATCAGCACTCCAGGAAATAGCTTAGGGTTTCCAAGTGGTAAACAGAATTAGAAGCTTTTGTTTATGATTATCAAAAACTCAGAAATTTTTAACAGAAGATTGCACTCAGAACAAACTTTTATTGATTACTGAGAATATTACAAGCTTAGTACAAACACACTCAAGCTCACACTTAATTTACAAAACTTATGAAAATATTTGCTCTGCATAACGTCGAATACCTTCCTCAAATGCTTTCAGGTCTTCTTATAGCTACTCCAAACCGCCTTAGTCATTTTCAGATAAGGCCACGTTACTCGATGCTTTTACTTTTCTTTTATTAAAGATTTCTCTTTTTAGATACCTTTCCATCTGCCTGGACAGGTGTTATTTCTTTTTAAAGTTGCCATATTATCTTGTCTGGACAACTGGACAGATGTTTATTCATCCAGAGAATCCTTCTCTTTTCCAGAGTTATCTACAAGTTTGTCATGCGAATCTTTCCTTTTTGAGGGTCCCACTTCACTTTGCAATGTTTCCCACTTTACTCCATGTAATATTAATTTCTTCTGCAGATCTACTGTCATGTCCTTTTTAAGAAAGTGTTTATATGCTGTTTTATGTGCTTCCCATCGTAGAATTCTCTCCACAAACTGGATTATATCTTCTTTTTTCCCTGTCTTTGGAACTTTACTAACTGTCAGAATTAATTCATTAGGGTCAGACTCATAAGTCCAAATATTGTTTGATAGGGCTTCAATGGTTCTTTGTACTAGACTTGCTAGCTGCTTAGCTCTTGTTGCTGATATTACATCTTCTTCAACCAAGAACATGTTCTGGAAGAACTTTGGCATCAATTTTTTCGATCCCATCTTCATCTCTACCATAGATATACATTTCTTTCCTTCTTCAGGAATAACTTGATTACATGCTAAGTAAATATTGCTATGCTTAATTGCTTTTGAAAAAGTGTAAACTGCATTTCTTATTCTGGGTAGTCCCTTGAGATTGTTAAGGGTACTGTCTGTATAGTTGCAATAAATTAAACCTGCTTTATATAAGTCTCTCACCACTGATGGATCAGCTTCAGGATGAATATATACTTTATTCATATCATAACCATATCCTGAATATATTCCTTTACAAGGATTTGGTTCCAGTAATATTGGTTTTACCCAATTACTAAACCATGTAATAAATTCTTTATCATGCTTTTCTACCTCTGAGGGCTTATTGACTGATTTCTCAGACATTTGAGTAACTTCATTAATCATATCCCTTTGTACTTCTCTGAACATAATTTGTGAGTAGGATATCATATGATGGAAGAAGAACCTTAGTTCCTCCTTTTTCTCGTCATCTGTAGTGATTAAATATTGCTCAAAGGCTTCTTGTGCTTTAAGTACTTCATTATATATCTCATCAAAGACACTAAGATAATTAATTGTATCATCATTCCTTTCCACCATCATGCAACTCTCTGCTTAAAGTATCTGCAAGAAAGTTAGTTTTCCCAGAAATATGTTCAATGTCAAAATTAAATTCAGAGAACCATGATTGCCATTTTATTAATCTTTTATTAGGTCCTATATCTTGAATTTTATTTTTTATTCTAGCCTTTGCAGTAATAGAATCTGTGCGAATTTTAAAAGGTTTATTTAAGTATAGATAAAAGGCTTTAATACTACTTTTAATAACTAAGAGTTCTTTATCATTAGAGTGATAATTCAGTTCACTTTGTTTAAATGTTCCAGATTTATATCTACATAATTTTTCTTGGTTATTTCTAATAGCTACCAAAGCTGCTCCCCAGTATGAATCTGAAGCATCTGTATATATAATTAATTCATCTGTTTCTAATGGTAAAGATAATTTAGGCATATTTTCACAAATCTTTTTAATATGCTGAATATATTTTGTATCATTTTCTGTCCATTGCCATTTATAATTCTTTTTAAGTTTTTGTTGTAAAGGAGCTCTTAATTTTGCTAATTTATTGATAAATATATCAGCATAATTTAGACATCCTAAAAACCTTTGTAACTGTTTCATATCCTCTAATTAATCAGGAAATTCCTTAATTTTTGTAAGAATATGTGGTTGTAACTCTATGTCTCCATTATCTATGGTTATACCCAAAAAATCTATTTTTTGTACTCCAATAACTGCCTTTTAGCTGAAAGAGTTATTCCTCTTTTTATACATGTATCAATAACAAAATTGCAGTGTTTAATATGATCTTCTAAATTGCCTGAGAATATTAAAATATCATCTACGTACACAATACAGTAGTTATCATGTTGTTTTAATACTTCATCCATTCTCCTTTGAAATATTTGTGGTGCATTTTTTTATCCGAAAGGCATAACTAGCCATTCATATTGTCCTTGTGGACAACTAAATGCCGTATATGGTATGGATTCTTCAGTTAGCTTTATCTGCCAGAATCCACTTTTACAGTCCATTTTTGTAAACCATTTTTTATTCTGTATTTTGTTTAACAATTCTTCTTTATTTGGTAAATAATATCCATCAAAGATTGTAGCATCATTTAGGGCTTTATAATTAAAAACTATTCTAGCTTTACCTCTAGCAATTTCACTATGTTTTCTAACTATAAATGCAGGAGAACTATGTGGACTGTTAGATGGTCTGATTACTTTTAAATCTAAAAGTTCCTTAATTTGGACCTTAAATTCTTCCATATCTTCTAAGGAATATTTCATGGGTCTTACCCTTATTATTTTATTGGGGTCTTTTAATTTTATTTCTGCTAGTGTTTTATCTTTATCCCAAGCTGCTAAAGGATTTCCATTATATGTTTCTTTAAACCTTTCTTTAATTTTGTCCAAAGGATCAATACTTTCTTGTTTTAATATTGGAATTTTTTCAAATTTAGGAATATCACCACGCTGTGCTGGCGTAGGTTGATAATTTGGATCAATGGCATATGCTTGTTTAAGTCTTGGTGCTAAATAGGTGTTCCACATGGTGTAGTGAATATAATATGTTCTGTTAACTGGGTCATAGGTTGGTATGCGAGACAAAAATCATTGCCCAATAATATATCTGGGCCTTGGACATTACTAGCCCATAATTTTGGTATTTTAATTTTAATATTTCTTATGGTAAAAGGAATATTAACTGCATAATCTTTATAACAAATTTCTTTTTCTTGTATATCTAAAGCTATTATAGAAGATCCATCTTGGATCCACCATTTCTGTGGTAAAATATATTTTTTACATAATGATATTCCTGAGCCAGTATCTATGTATGCATTTAGTTGTATTGGCTGGTAATAAGGTAATTATATCGTTCCTTCTATATATGTGGAAAATGGTGAGGTAACAATAGCCTTTTTAATATGTTGTTTATCAATTCTTGGAAATTCATATTGATCTAGTTGTATATATGAGTCTTTTAAGATAAAAGTATATTTTGTAATAAAATTCATTCCTAGTAATATTTCATTTTTTGCTAACTTATCATCTACTAACATTTCCATTTGTATTTGCAGGACTTTCCCATTCATATCAATGAGGGATAATCTAGCTACCACGCTCTTTTCTAACACATGTACATGTCCAAAATAATCTATGTATTTATAAGGATTTTGTATAGTATTATATGGATATGTTTGTACTAAAAAGGCATTGATTTGAGAGGATGCCGCTCCTGTATCCAAAAGCACATTTACCTCTTTGTTATCCAAAATACCTTGTATGTACAATTGTCTATTTGATTCTAGTAAGTTTAATTTATCCAATGTTTTTAAATCTAAGTCTTTTCTTTGAGAGGTTATTTTTATGTCTCTTGATATATCCGAGGTAGATGCCTCATTATCATAGCATATTCTAAAAGAATTTCTGCTATGTGGCTTTACAGTTGGTTGTGTTTTATATCTATCTTTTCTTTGAAGAATTAATTCTTGTGGAAAGTCTAATTCTTCATGCTTTAATTCTCTAGGTGGTATAACTTCACATATGTCAGTAAATGGTTTAGCAATATTTATATTTTCTTCTTTAAATTTCTTTGTAGTAATATGGTGTCTAGTAGAATACGCATATACCATACATGCTGTTATACTACATACTTTACTTCCTGGTGGCATTTTGAGCCTTTCAATCTTATGACACATTGTAAGTCCAAGTTCTATATTTTGATCAGACAAAGCAATTGCAAAATCTGGAAATATTCTCATTTTTATCGTTTGATATGCAAAATTTCCTCTAATTACTCCTAATAAAGCGTCCTTTGCATCATGCAGTATTCTATCATCTGATATCCAAAATGTACAAGGAACATTCATTCCCCTTCTACATGCACATTTTATAATAAGTTCTACTCCTCCTAAATGTAGCCATTTTACTTGTTTATTAAATTCCTTTGAAAAGTGTTTTCTATCTTCTTTTATTGCCTTTTGTGTTAATAATTTCAGAGGAATTTCTCCTTCCATAGTAAAAACATCTATTGGTTGTTCAAAGGTTTTTATAACATATTTTTCTTTAGACATATATCTTATTAAGGGCATTTCATAACATTCTTCTCTTGAAAGTGTATGTTTTATTTGTTTATATTTTTCTTCTGACATTTGTATAGTTTGTTCATAACCAGTTTCATCATCTTTAGTTTCAGAAATTTCTGATGTTTCAGATGTTGAAATTAGATTTGTTTCCATAAAAGGTTGTTGTTCAATATTATTTTCTTCATTCATTAACTCTTGAAATTCTTCTTCAAGATCTTCTGTGTTATCCGACAAAGTACTACTACTTTCTGTAGATGAGATTTCAGAAATAACTTCTTTTGGTTCTCTTTCTACTGTTATCTTTTTTAATGCATCCATATATGTTTGGACACTATATTTTTCTCTATCAAAAATATGTATTTTTCCATCATTCTTTTTACTAACAATTACGTTTTGTCTAGTCTTCATGACACTATATGCTTTATGATCAAAAATATGTTCACATGAAATGACCTTTTTATGTTTAGGTCTCTGTTTTGTAATTTTCTTTTCTAAAGGTTCTTTGAATTCTAAAATATCATATGGTACTGGCTTCTCTACCAGTTTTTCAAATTTTTCATTATATTGTTGCACAAAATTTTGTGAACTTGTTCTTAACATCTTAATATTCACCACGCTCAGTCTGTGTGGTTTATGATTATGTTCTTCTTCAGATTCCGTATCCATATCTGACTCAGAGTCTGAGATTAATTCATATATTTCTTCATCAGAGTTATATTCATTTTCTGATTCTATAGGTTCTATTTGTTCAGAGAATAAGCGGAATGCTTTTACAGCCGTTTTCTTATATTTTCCTTTTTTTGGACATTCATTAGCATAATGTCCTTCTTTATTACATGACCAACATCTACATATCTTTTTACCCATATCTTTTTTAGAATTCTTTATTTTAAAATATCTTTTCTTTCTAAAATTAAATGATTTATTTTTATTTTTCTTAACTGGTCTGAAATATTTTTTAAATTTCTTTTTATATTTTTTCCTAATTGGATTACATCCCCATTGCGTTGGTACTTCTGAGGTTTCACAGGACAAACTTTTTTGTTTATTATACTGTCTAGCGCTTCCCATTAGAGATTGTTGCATACAGTAATAGGCAACTTTGTCCTTAGTAAATTTCATTTTTATTCCTAAACATGGAAATACATCTGGATTATCTTTAAGATACTTTTCATAATCATTGGTTAATATGTTTGCCCATGGTAAAGGTAATTTTAAGAAATATAAGGAAAGCACATTTTCCATTGTACCTTCATCCGGTGCAGATGCATAGTAATATTTAGCAAATTCACAATTATATTCATCTATATATTTCAAGTCACATATTGCAAGGTTAGCGAGTTTTATTATTGCCTTTTTCTTTTCTTCATCTTCTAATTTTTTATCATCAAATGGTAATCCACCAAATTCTGTTTTTAAAACTTTTCTAAATGATTCAATCAAATTTAAAGGATCTAACAAATTGACTAAATCTCTTGCTCCTGTGTTAACTAATTGTTTAGCTTCCCTAGTTAGGTTTTTATACCAATTTCTTACATTACCTACAAATGTATTTTCAATGATTCCTAACATATCTATAGACGATTGTATGTTTTTTGTAATTCTTAAAGTTTGTAAATCTCCAGCCAAAAACTGGTAAAGAAGCCAATACCATATGATATTTTAGAATTCAAAGAACCATTAGAAAAGAAAAATACAAAACAGAGACCTAAACATAAAAAAGTCATTTCATGTGAACATATTTTTGATCGTAAAGCATATAGTGTCATGAAGACAAGACAAAACGTAATTGTTAGTAAAAAGAATAATGGAAAAATACATATTTTTGATAGAGAAAAATTTAGTGTCCAAACATATATGGATGCATTAAAAAAGATAACAGTAGTAAAAGAAAGAGAACCAAAAGAAGTTATTTCTGAAATCTCATCTACAGAAAGTAGTAGTACTTTGTCGAATAACACAGAAGATCTTGAAGAAGAATTTCAAGAATTAATGAATGAAGAAAATAATATTGAACAACAACCTTTTATGGAAACAAATCTAATTTCAACATCTGAAACATCAGAAATTTCTGAAACTAAAGATGATGAAACTGGTTATGAACAAACTATACAAATGTCAGAAGAAAAATATAAACAAATAAAACATACACTTTCAAGAGAAGAATGTTATGAAATGCCCTTAATAAGATATATGTCTAAAGAAAAATATGCTATAAAAACCTTTGAACAACCAATAGATGTTTTTACTATGGAAGGAGAAATTCCTCTGAAATTATTAACACAAAAGGCAATAAAAGAAGATAGAAAACACTTTTCAAAGGAATTTAACAAACAAGTAAAATGGCTCCATTTAGGAGGAATAGTACTTATTATAAAATGTGCATGTAGAAGGGGAATGAATGTTTCTTGTACATTTTGGATATCAGATGATAGAATACTGCATGATGCAAAGGACGCTTTATTAGGAGTAATTAGAGGAAATTTTGCATATCAAACGATAAAAATGAGAATATTTCCAGATTTTGCAATTGATTTGTCTGATCAAAATATAGAACTTGGACATACAATGTATCATAAGATTGAAAGGCTCAAAATGCCTCCAGGAAGTAAAGTATGTAGTATAACAGCATGTATGGTATATGCGTATTCTACTAGACACCATATTACTACAAAGAAATTTAAAGAAGAAAATATAAATATTGCTAAACCATTTACTGACATATGTGAAGTTATACCACCTAGAGAATTAAAGCATGAAGAATTTGACTTTCCACAAGAATTAATTCTTCAAAGAAAAGATAGATATAAAACACAACCAACTGTAAAGCCACAAAGCAGAAATTCTTTTAGAATATGCTATGATAATAAGGCATCTACCTCTGATATATCAAGAGACATAAAAATAACCTCTCAAAGAAAAGACTTAGATTTTAAAACATTGGATAAATTAAACTTACTAGAATCAAATAGACAATTGTACATACAAGGTTTTTTGGATAACAAAGAGGTAAATGTGCCTTTGGATACAGGAGCGGCATCCTCTCATATCAATGCCTTTTTAGTACAAACATATCCATATAATACTATACAAAATCCTTATAAATACATAGATTATTTTGGACGTGTGCATGTGCTAGAAAAGAGCGTGGTAGCTAGATTATCCCTCATTGATAGGAATGGGTAAGTCCTGCAAATACAAATGGAAATGTTAGTTGATGATAAGTTAGCAAAAAATGAAAAATTGCTAGGAATGAATTTTATTACAAAATATACTTTTATCTTAAAAGACTCATATAAACAATTAGATCAATATGAATTTCCAAGAATTGATAAACAACATATTAAAAAGGATATTGTTACCTCACCATTTTCCACATATATAGAAGGAACGATAGAAATACCTTATTACCAGCCAATACAACTAAATGCATACATAGATACTGGCTCAGGAATATCATTATGTAAAAAATATATTTTACCACAGAAATGGTGGATTCAAGATGGATCTTCTATAATAGCTTTAGATATACAAGAAAAAGAAATTTGTTATAAAGAATATGCAGTTAATGTTCCTTTTACCATAGGAAATATTAAAATTAAAATACCAAAATTATGGGCTAGTAATGTCCAAGGCCCAGATATATTATTGGGCAATGATTTTTGTCTCGCATACCAACCTATGACCCAGTTAACAGAACATATTATATTCACTACACCATGTGGAACACCTATTTTAGCACCAAGATTTAAACAAGCATATGCCATTGATCCAAATTATCAACCTACGCCAGCACAGCGTGGTGATATTCCTAAATTTGGAAAAATTCCAATATTAAAACAAGAAAGTATTGATCCTTTGGACAAAATTAAAGAAAGGTTTAAAGAAACATATAATGAAAATCCTTTAGCAGCTTGGGATAAAGATAAAACACTAGCAGAAATAAAATTAAAAGACCCCAATAAAATAATATGGGTAAGACCCATGAAATATTCCTTAGAGGATCTGGAAGAATTTAAGGTCCAAATTAAGGAACTTTTAGATTTAAAAGTAATCAGACCATCTAACAGTCCACATAGTTCTCCCGCATTTATAGTTAGAAACACAGTGAAATTGCTAGAGGTAAAGCTAGAATAGTTTTTAATTATAAAGCCCTAAATGATGCTACAATCTTTGAGGGATATTATTTACCAAATAAAGAAGTATTGTTAAACAAAATACAGAATAAAAAATGGTTTACAAAAATGGACTGTAAAAGTGGATTCTGGCAGATAAAGCTAACTGAAGAATCTATACCATATACGGCATTTAGTTGTCCACAAGGACAGTATAAATGGCTAGTTATGCCTTTCGGATTAAAAAATGCACCACAAATATTTCAAAGGAGAATGGATGAAGTATTAAAACAACATGATAACTACTGTATTGTGTACGTAGATGATATTTTAATATTCTCAGACAATTTAGAAGATCATATTAAACACTGCAATTTTGTCATTGACACATGTATAAAAAGAGGAATAACTCTTTCAGCTAAAAAGGCAGTTATTGGAGTACAAAAAATAGATTTTTTGGGTATAACCATAGATAATGGAGACATAGAATTACAACCACATATTCTTACAAAAATTAAGGAATTTCCTGATCAATTAGAGGATATGAAACAGTTACAAAGGTTTTTAGGATGTCTAAATTATGCTGATATGTTTATCAATAAATTAGCAAAATTAAGAGCTCCTTTACAACAAAAACTTAAAAAGAATTATAAATGGCAATGGACAGAAAATGATACAAAATATATCCATCATATTAAAAAGATTTTTGAAAATATGCCTAAATTATCTTTACCATTAGAAACAGATGAATTAATTATATATACAGATGCTTCAGATTCATACTGGGGAGCAGCTTTGGTAGCTATTAGAAATAACCAAGAAAAATTATGTAGATATAAATCAGGAACATTTAAACAAAGTGAACTGAATTATCACTCTAATGATAAAGAACTCTTAGCTATTAAAAATAGTATTAAAGCCTTTTATCTATACTTAAATAAACCTTTTAAAATTCGAACAGATTCTATTACTGCAAAGTCTAGAATAAAAAATAAAATTCAAGATATAGGACCTAATAAAAGATTAATAAGATGGCAATCATGGTTCTCTGAATTTAATTTTGACATTGAACATATTTCTGGGAAAACTAACTTTCTTGCAGATACTTTAAGCAGAGAGTTGCATGATGGCGGAAAGGAATGATGATACAATTAATTATCTTAGTGTCTTTGATGAGATATATAATGAAGTACTTAAAGCACAAGATGCCTTTGAGCAATATTTAATCACTACAGATGACGAGAAAAAGGAGGAACTAAGGTTCTTCTTCCATCATATGATATCCTACTCACAAATTATGTTCAGAGAAGTACAAAGGGATATGATTAATGAAGTTACTCAAATGTCTGAGAAATCAGTCAATAAGCCCTCAGAGGTAAAAAAAGCATGATAAAAAATTTATTACATGGTTTTGTAATTGGGTAAAACCAATATTACTGGAACCAAATCCTTGTAAAGGAATATATTCAGGATATGGTTATGATATGAATAAAGTATATATTCATCCTGAAGCTGATCCATCAGTGGTGAGAGACTTATATAAAGCAGGTTTAATTTATTGCATCTATACAGACAATACCCTTAACAATCTCAAGGGACTACCCAGAATAAGAAATGCAGTTTACACTTTCTCAAAAGCAATTAAGCATAGCAATATTTACTTAGCATGTAATCAAGTTATTCCTGAAGAAGGAAAGAAATGTATATCTATGGTAGAGATGAAGATGGGATCGAAAAAATTGATGCCAAAGTTCTTCCAGAAAATGTTCTTGGTTGAAGAAGATGTAATACCAGCAACAAGAGCTAAGCAGCTAGTAAGTCTAGTACAAAGAACCATTGAAGCCCTATCAAACAATATTTGGACTCATGAGTCTGACCCTAATGAATTAATTCTGATAGTTAGCAAAGTTCCAAAGACAGGGGCAAAAGAAGATATAATCCAGTTTGTGGAGAGAATTCTACGATGGGAAGCACATAAAACAGCATATAAACACTTTCTTAAAAAGAATATGACAGTAGATCTGCAGAAGAAATTAATATTACATGAAGTAAAGTGGGAAACATTGCAAAATGAAGTGGGACCCTCAAAAAGGAAAGATTCGCATGACAAACTTGTAGATAACTCTAGAAAAGAGAAGGATTCTCTGGATGAATAAACATCTGTCCAGCTGTCCAGACAAGATAATATGGCAACTTTAAAAAGAAATAACACCTGTCCAGGCAGATGGAAAGGTATCTAAAAAGAGAAATCTTTAATAAAAGAAAATTAAAAGCATCGAGTAACGTGGCCTTATCTGAAAATGACTAAGGCGGTTTGGAGTAGCTATAAGAAGATCTGAAAGCATTTGAGGAAGGCATTCGAAGTTAAGCAGAGCAAATATTTTCATAAGTTTTGTAAATTAAGTGTGAGCTTGAGTGTGTTTGTACTAAGCTTGTAATATTCTCAATAATCAATAAAAGTTTGTTCTGAGTGCAATCTTATGTTAAAAAATTCTGAGTTTTTGATAATCATAAACAAAAGCTTCTAAGTCTGTTTACCACTTGGAAACCCTAAGCTATTTCCTGGAGTGCTGATTAGTATCCAGTGTTCATTGGCGTTTGGAAAGAGTGAGCCGTGAAGCCGTGAAGCCGTAGGAGAACAAGGAGAAGCGTAGGCATTGGAAGCGTGCTGGGCCCAAACAGGTAACAACTAGAGATTGCCGGTTTCTGATTATTCTTAATTTAGAAAAAATTTCCAGTAGCTCACTTTGAACATACGTTTTAGTTTGATCCTGAATTAGTTGGTATCAATTCAGGATCAAACTAAAACGTATGTTCAAAGTTAGCTACTGGAAAATTTTTCTAAATTAAGAATAATCAGAAAACGGCAATCTCTAGTTGTTACCTGTTTGGGCCCAGCACGCTTCCAATGCCTACGCTTCTCCTTGTTCTCCTATGGCTTCACGGCTCACTCTTGCCAAACGCCAATGAACACTGGATACTAATCAGCACTCCAGGAAATAGCTTAGGGTTTCCAAGTGGTAAACAGACTTATAAGCTTTTGTTTATGATTATCAAAAAATCAGAAATTTTTAACAGAAGATTGCACTCAGAACAAACTTTTATTGATTATTGAGAATATTACAAGCTTAGTACAAACACACTCAAGCTCACACTTAATTTACAAAACTTATGAAAATATTTGCTCTGCATAACGTCGAATACCTTCCTCAAATGCTTTCAGGTCTTCTTATAGCTACTCCAAACCGCCTTAGTCATTTTCAGATAAGGCCACGTTACTCGATGCTTTTACTTTTCTTTTATTAAAGATTTCTCTTTTTAGATACCTTTCCATCTGCCTGGACAGGTGTTATTTCTTTTTAAAGTTGCCATATTATCTTGTCTGGACAGATGTTTATTCATCCAGAGAATCCTTCTCTTTTCCAGAGTTATCTACAAGTTTGTCATGCGAATCTTTCCTTTTTGAGGGTCCCACTTCACTTTGCAATATTTCCCACTTTACTCCATGTAATATTAATTTCTTCTGCAGATCTACTGTCATATTCTTTTTAAGAAAGTGTTTATATGCTGTTTTATGTGCTTCCCATCGTAGAATTCTCTCCACAAACTGGATTATATCTTCTTTTGCCCCTGTCTTTGGAACTTTACTAATTGTCAGAATTAATTCATTAGGGTCAGACTCATAAGTCCAAATATTGTTTGATAGGGCTTCAATGGTTCTTTGTACTAGACTTGCTAGCTGCTTAGCTCTTGTTGCTAATATTACATCTTCTTCAACCAAGAACATGTTCTGGAAGAACATTGGCATCAATTTTTTCGATCCCATCTTCATCTCTACCATAGATATACATTTCTTTCCTTCTTCAGGAATAACTTGATTACATGCTAAGTAAATATTGCTATGCTTAATTGCTTTTGAAAAAGTGTAAACTGCATTTCTTATTCTGGGTAGTCCCTTGAGATTGTTAAGGGTACTGTCTGTATAGATGCAATAAATTAAACCTGCTTTATATAAATCTCTCACAACTGATGGATCAGCTTCAGGACTAATATATACTTTATTCATATCATAACCATATCCTGAATATATTCCTTTACAAGGATTTGGTTCCAGTAATATTGGTTTTACCCAATTACTAAACCATGTAATAAATTCTTTATCATGCTTTTCTACCTCTGAGGGCTTATTGACTGATTTCTCAGACATTTGAGTAACTTCATTAATCATATCCCTTTGTACTTCTCTGAACATAATTTGTGAGTAGGATATCATATGATGGAAGAAGAACCTTAGTTCCTCCTTTTTCTCGTCATCTGTAGTGATTAAATATTGCTCAAAGGCTTCTTGTGCTTTAAGTACTTCATTATATATCTCATCAAAGACACTAAGATAATTAATTGTATCATCATTCCTTTCCGCCATCATGCAACTCTCTGCTTAAATTATCTGCAAGAAAGTTAGTTTTCCCAGAAATATGTTCAATGTCAAAATTAAATTCAGAGAACCATGATTGCCATCTTATTAATCTTTTATTAGGTCCTATATCTTGAATTTTATTTTTTATTCTAGCCTTTGCAGTAATAGAATCTGTGCGAATTTTAAAAGGTTTATTTAAGTATAGATAAAAGGCTTTAATACTATTTTTAATAGCTAAGAGTTCTTTATCATTAGAGTGATAATTCAGTTCACTTTGTTTAAATGTTCCAGATTTATATCTACGTAATTTTTCTTGGTTATTTCTAATAGCTACCAAAGCTGCTCCCCAGTATGAATCTGAAGCATCTGTATATATAATTAATTCATCTGTTTCTAATGGTAAAGATAATTTAGGCATATTTTCACAAATCTTTTTAATATGCTGAATATATTTTGTATCATTTTCTGTCCATTGCCATTTATAATTCTTTTTAAGTTTTTGTTGTAAAGGAGCTCTTAATTTTGCTAATTTATTGATAAATATATCAGCATAATTTAGACATCCTAAAAACCTTTGTAACTGTTTCATATCCTCTAATTGATCAGGAAATTCCTTAATTTTTTTAAGAATATGTGGTTGTAATTCAATGTCTCCATTATTTATGGTTGGTTATACCCAAAAAATTTATTTTTTGTACTCCAGTAACTGCCTTTTTAGCTGAAAGAGTTATTCCTCTTTTTATACATGTATCAATAACAAAATTGTAGTGTTTAATATGATCTTATAAATTGTCTGAGAATATTAAATTATCATCTACGTACACAGTACAGTAGTTATCATGTTGTTTTAATACTTCATCCATTCTCCTTTGAAATATTTGTGGTGCATTTTTTAATCCGAAAGGCATAACTAGCCATTCATATTGTCCTTGTGGACAACTAAATGCCGTATATGGTATAGATTCTTCAGTTAGCTTTATCTGCCAGAATCCACTTTTACAGTCCATTTTTGTAAACCATTTTTTATTCTGTATTTTGTTTAACAATACTTCTTTATTTGGTAAATAATATCCATCAAAGATTATAGCATCATTTAGGGCTTTATAATTAAAAACTATTCTAGCTTTACCTCTAGCAATTTCACTGTGTTTTCTAACTATAAATGCAGGAGAACTATGTGGACTGTTAGATGGTCTGATTACTTTTAAATCTAAAATTTCCTTAATTTGGACCTTAAATTCTTCCAGATCCTCTAAGGAATATTTCATGGGTCTTACCCTTATTATTTTATTGGGGTCTTTTAATTTTATTTCTGCTAGTGTTTTATCTTTATCCCAAGCTGCTAAAGGATTTTCATTATATGTTTCTTTAAACCTTTCTTTAATTTTGTCCAAAGGATCAATACTTTCTTGTTTTAATATTGGAATTTTTCCAAATTTAGGAATATCACCACGCTGTGCTGGCGTAGGTTGATAATTTGGATCAATGGCATATGCTTGTTTAAGTCTTGGTGCTAAAATAGGTGCTATACATGGTGTAGTGAATATAATATGTTCTGTTAACTGGGTCATAAGTTGGTATGCGAGACAAAAATCATTGCCCAATAATATATCTGGGCCTTGGACATTACTAGCCCATAATTTTGGTATTTTAATTTTAATATTTCCTATGGTAAAAGGAACATTAACTGCATAATCTTTATAACAAATTTCTTTTTCTTGTATATCTAAAGCTATTATAGAAGATCCATCTTGGATCCACCATTTCTGTGGTAAAATATATTTTTTACATAATGATATTCCTGAGCCAGTATCTATGTATGCATTTAGTTGTATTGGCTGGTAATAAGGTATTTCTATCGTTCCTTCTATATATGTGGAAAATGGTGAGGTAACAATAGCCTTTTTAATATGTTGTTTATCAATTCTTGGAAATTCATATTGATCTAATTGTATATATGAGTCTTTTAAGATAAAAGTATATTTTGTAATAAAATTCATTCCTAGTAATATTTCATTTTTTGCTAACTTATCATCTACTAACATTTCCATTTGTATTTGCAGGACTTTCCCATTCCTATCAATGAGGGATAATCTAGCTACCACGCTCTTTTTGCTAGCACATGTACATGTCCAAAATAATCTATGTATTTATAAGGATTTTGTATAGTATTATATGGATATGTTTGTACTAAAAAGGCAATGATATGAGAGGATGCCACTCCTGTATCCAAAAGCACATTTACCTCTTTGTTATCCAAAAAACCTTGTATGTACAATTGTCTATTTGATTCTAGTAAGTTTAATTTATCCAATGTTTTTAAATCTAAGTCTTTTCTTTGAGAGGTTATTTTTATGTCTCTTGATATATCAGAGGTAGATGCCTCATTATCATAGCATATTCTAAAAGAATTTCTGCTATGTGGCTTTACAGTTGGTTGTGTTTTATATCTATCTTTTCTTTGAAGAATTAATTCTTGTGGAAAGTCAAATTCTTCATGCTTTAATTCTCTAGGTGGTATAACTTCACATATGTCAGTAAATGGTTTAGCAATATTTATATTTTCTTCTTTAAATTTCTTTGTAGTAATATGGTGTCTAGTAGAATACGCATATACCATACATGCTGTTATACTACATACTTTACTTCCTGGTGGCATTTTGAGCCTTTCAATCTTATGATACATTGTAAGTCCAAGTTCTATATTTTGATCAGACAAAGCAATTGCAAAATCTGGAAATATTCTCATTTTTATCGTTTGATATGCAAAATTTCCTCTAATTACTCCTAATAAAGCGTCCTTTGCATCATGCAGTATTCTATCATCTGATATCCAAAATGTACAAGGAACATTCATTCCCCTTCTACATGCACATTTTATAATAAGTTCTATTCCTCCTAAATGTAGCCATTTTACTTGTTTATTAAATTCCTTTGAAAAGTGTTTTCTATCTTCTTTTATTGCCTTTTGTGTTAATAATTTCAGAGGAATTTCTCCTTCCATAGTAAAAACATCTATTGGTTGTTCAAAGGTTTTTATTACATATTTTTCTTTAGACATATATCTTATTAAGGGCATTTCATAACATTCTTCTCTTGAAAGTGTATGTTTTATTTGTTTATATTTTTCTTCTGACATTTGTATAGTTTGTTCATAACCAGTTTCATCATCTTAAGTTTCAGAAATTTCTGATGTTTCAGATGTTGAAATTAGATTTGTTTCCATAAAAGGTTGTTGTTCAATATTATTTTCTTCATTCATTAACTCTTGAAATTCTTCTTCAAGATCTTCTGAGTTATCCGACAAAGTACTACTACTTTCTGTAGATGAGATTTCAGAAATAACTTCTTTTGGTTCTCTTTCTTTTACTACTGTTATCTTTTTTAATGCATCCATATATGTTTGGACACTATATTTTTCTCTATCAAAAATATGTATTTTTCCATTATTCTTTTTACTAACAATTACGTTTTGTCTAGTCTTCATGACACTATATGCTTTATGATCAAAAATATGTTCACATGAAATGACCTTTTTATGTTTAGGTCTCTGTTTTGTAATTTTCTTTTCTAAAGGTTCTTTGAATTCTAAAATATCATATGGTACTGGCTTCTTTACCAGTTTTTCAAATTTTTCATTATATTGTTGCACAAAATTTTGTGAACTTGTTCTTAACATCTTAATATTCACCACGCTCAGTCTGTGTGGTTTATGATTATGTTCTTCTTCAGATTCCGTATCCATATCTGACTCAGAGTCTGAGATTAATTCATATATTTCTTCATCAGAGTTATATTCATTTTCTGATTCTATAGGTTCTATTTGTTCAGAGAATAAGCGGAATGCTTTTACAGCCGTTTTCTTATATTTTCCTTTTTCTGGACATTCATTAGCATAATGTCCTTCTTTATTACATGACCAACATCTACATATCTTTTTACCCATATCTTTTTTAGAATTCTTTATTTTAAAATATCTTTTCTTTCTAAAATTAAATGATTTATTTTTCTTTTTCTTAACTGGTCTGAAATATTTTTTAAATTTCTTTTTATATTTTTTCCTAATTGGATTACATCCCCATTGCGTTGGTACTTCTGAGGTTTCACAGGACAAACTTTTTTGTTTATTATACTGTCTAGCGCTTCCCATTAGAGATTGCTGCATACAATAATAGGCAATTTTGTCCTTAGTGAATTTCATTTGTATTCTTAAACATGGAAATACATCTGGATTATCTTTAAGATACTTTTCATAATCATTGGTTAATATGTTTTCCCATGGTAAAGGTAATTTTAAGAAATATAAGGAAAGCACATTTTCCATTGTACCTTCATCCGGTGCAGATGCATAGTAATATTTAGCAAATTCACAATTATATTCATCTATATATTTCAAGTCACATATTGCAAGGTTAGCGAGTTTTATTCTTGCCTTTTTCTTTTCTTCATCTTCTAATTTTTTATCATCAAATGGTAATCCACCAAATTCTATTTTTAAAACTTTTCTAAATGATTCAATCAAATTTAAAGGATCTAACAAATTGACTGAATCTCTTGCTCCTGTGTTAACTAATTGTTTAGCTTCCCTAGTTAGGTTTTTATACCAATTTCTTACATTACCTACAAATGTATTTTCAATGATTCCTAACATATCTATAGACGATTGTATGTTTTTTGTAATTATTAAAGTTTGTAAATCTCCAGCCCAAGCATCAATTAGTTGAGTAACATTTCTAGCGCAATCAAGGTCTAGAACTGCTCTTGAATGTTCTTGTAATTTCTTTTCCTTTGGTCTATATAACTCAGAATACATTTTATATGGTTTTTGCTTTTTTGGAAATAATATTCATTGTATATTTCTTCCCCCTCATTTTGATCTATTGTTGTTAAATTATCTCGGCGATTGTCTACTCTTGGAGGGTTTTGAACAGATACTACACTACTACTAGTAGCTTCCATTTTTAGATGTTCTATGGGTTTATTATTAGATTGTTGTAATACTGATAATCTGGACATGGCTATGGCTATGTCTCCTAACTGAGAACCATCAGCCTTATCCCAAAGCACTTCTAATTCCTTCATTGTTTTGTCATCATACTGGGTATGAGACTCTACAATGTTATTCATTTTAGTGTTCTCTATTATCGAAGATCTAGTATTAATAGTGAATCCTCCTGTTGTTGTTGGTTTTAAACTTGAATCTGCCTGGACAGGTGTTATTTCTTTTTAAAGTTGCCATATTATCTTGTCTGGACAGCTGGACAGATGTTTATTCATCCAGAGAATCCTTCTCTTTTCCATAGTTATCTACAAGTTTGTCATGCGAATCTTTCCTTTTTGAGGGTCCCACTTAACTTTGCAATGTTTCCCACTTTACTCCATGTAATATTAATTTTTTCTGCAGATCAACTGTCATATTCTTTTTAAGAAAGTGTTTATATGCTGTTTTATGTGCTTCCCATCGTAGAATTCTCTCCACAAACTGGATTATATCTTCTTTTGCCCCTGTCTTTGGAACTTTACTAACTGTCAGAATTAATTCATTAGGGTCAGACTCATAAGTCCAAATATTGTTTGATAGGGCTTCAATGGTTCTTTGTACTAGACTTGCTAGCTGCTTAGCTCTTGTTGTTACCTGTTTGGGCCCAGCACGCTTCCAATGCCTACGCTTCTCCTTGTTCTCCTACGGCTTCACGGCTCACTCTTGCCAAACGCCAATGAACACTGGATACTAATCAGCACTCCAGGAAATAGCTTAGGGTTGCCAAGTGGTAAACAGACTTAGAAGCTTTTGTTTATGATTATCAAAAACTCGGAAATTTTTAACAGAAGATTGCACTCAGAACAAACTTTTATTGATTATTGAGAATATTACAAGCTTAGTACAAACACACTCAAGCTCACACTTAATTTACAAAACTTATGAAAATATTTGCTCTGCTTAACTTCGAATACCTTCCTCAAATGCTTTCAGGTCTTCTTATAGCTACTCCAAACCGCCTTAGTCATTTTCAGATAAGGCCACGTTACTCGATGCTTTTACTTTTCTTTTATTAAAGATTTCTCTTTTTAGATACCTTTCCATCTGCCTGGACAGGTGTTATTTCTTTTTAAAGTTGCCATATTATCTTGTCTGGACAGCTGGACGGATTTTTATTCATCCAGAGAATCCTTCTCTTTTCCAGAGTTATCTACAAGTTTGTCATGCGAATCTTTCCTTTTTGAGGGTCCCACTTCACTTTGCAATATTTCCCACTTTACTCCATGTAATATTAATTTCTTCTGCAGATCTACTGTCATATTCTTTTTAAGAAAGTGTTTATATGCTGTTTTATGTGCTTCCCATTGTAGAATTCTCTCCACAAACTGGATTATATCTTCTTTTGCCCCTGTCTTTGGAACTTTACTAACTGTCAGAATTAATTCATTAAGGTCAGACTCATAAGTCCAAATATTGTTTGAAAGGGCTTCAATGGTTCTTTGTACTAGACTTGCTAGCTGCTTAGCTCTTGTTGCTGATATTACATCTTCTTCAACCAAGAACATGTTCTGGAAGAACTTTGGCATCAATTTTTTCGATCCCATCTTCATCTCTACCATAGATATACATTTCTTTCCTTCTTCAGGAATAACTTGATTACATGCTAAGTAAATATTGCTATGCTTAATTGCTTTTGAAAAAGTGTAAACTGCATTTCTTATTCTGGGTAGTCCCTTGAGATTGTTAAGGGTACTGTCTGTATAGATGCAATAAATTAAACCTGCTTTATATAAGTCTCTCACCACTGATGGATCAGCTTCAGGATTAATATATACTTTATTCATATCATAACCATATCCTGAATATATTCCTTTACAAGGATTTGTTTCCAGTAATATTGGTTTTACCCAATTACTAAACCATGTAATAAATTCTTTATCATGCTTTTTTACCTCTGAGGGCTTATTGACTGATTTCTCAGACATTTGAGTAACTTCATTAATCATATCCCTTTGTACTACTCTGAACATAATTTGTGAGTAGGATATCATATAATGGAAGAAGAACCTTAGTTCCTCCTTTTTCTCGTCATCTGTAGTGATTAAATATTGCTCAAAGGCTTCTTGTGCTTTAAGTACTTCATTATATATCTCATCAAAGATACCAAGATAATTAATTGTATCATCATTCCTTTCCGCCATCATGCAACTCTCTGATTAAAGTATCTGCAAGAAAGTTAGTTTTCCCAGAAATATGTTCAATGTCAAAATTAAATTCAGAGAACCTTGATTGCCATCTTATTAATCTTTTATTAGGTCCTATATCTTGAATTTTATTTTTTATTCTAGCCTTTGCAGTAATAGAATCTGTGCGAATTTTAAAAGGTTTATTTAAGTATAGATAAAAGGCTTTAATACTATTTTTAATAGCTAAGAGTTCTTTATCATTAGAGTAATAATTCAGTTCACTTTGTTAAAATGTTCCTGATTTGTATCTACATAATTTTTCTTGGTTATTTCTAATAGCTACCAAAGCTGCTCCCCAATATGAATCTGAAGCATCTGTATATATTAATTCATCTGTTTCTAATGGTAAAGATAATTTAGGCATATTTTCACAAATCTTTTTAATATGCTGAATATATTTTGTATCATTTTCTGTCCATTGCCATTTATAATTCTTTTTAAGTTTTTGTTGTAAAGGAGCTCTTAATTTTGCTAATTTATTGATAAATATATCAGCATAATTTAGACATCCTAAAAACCTTTGTAACTGTTTCATATCCTCTAATTGATCAGGAAATTCCTTAATTTTTGTAAGAATATGTGGTTGTAATTCTATGTCTCCATTATCTATGGTTATACCCAAAAAATCTATTTTTTGTACTCCAATAACTGCCTTTTTAGCTGAAAGAGTTATTCCTCTTTTTATACATGTATCAATAACAAAATTGCAGTGTTTAATATGATCTTCTAAATTGTCTGAGAATATTAAAATATCATCTACGTACACAATACATTAGTTATCATGTTGTTTTAATACTTCATCCATTCTCCTTTGAAATATTTATGGTGCATTTTTTAATCCGAAAGGCATAACTAGCCATTCATACTATCCTTGTGGACAACTAAATGTCGTGTATGGTATAGATTCTTCAGTTAGCTTTATCTGCCAGAATCCACTTTTACAGTCCATTTTTGTAAACCATTTTTTATTCTGTATTTTGTTTAACAATACTTCTTTATTTGGTAATAATATCCATCAAAGATTGTAGCATCATTTAGGGCTTTATAATTAAAAACTATTCTAGCTTTACCTCTAGCAATTTCACTGTGTTTTCTAACTATAAATGCAGGAGAACTATGTGGACTGTTAGATGGTCTGATTACTTTTAAATCTAAAAGTTCCTTAATTTGGACCTTAAATTCTTCCAGATCCTCTAAGGAATATTTCATGGGTCTTACCCTTATTATTTTATTAGGGTCTTTTAATTTTATTTCTGCTAGTGTTTTATCTTTATCCCAAGCTGCTAAAGGATTTTCGTTATATGTTTCTTTAAACCTTTCTTTAATTTTGTCCAAAGGATCAATACTTTCTTGTTTTAATATTGGAATTTTTCCAAATTTAGGAATATCACCATGCTATGCTGGCGTAGGTTGATAATTTGGATCAATGGCATATGCTTGTTTAAGTCTTGGTGCTAAAATAGGTGTTCCACATGGTGTAGTGAATATAATATGTTCTGTTAACTGGGTCATAGGTTGGTATGCGAGACAAAAATCATTGCCCAATAATATATCTGGGCCTTGGACATTACTAGCCCATAATTTTGGTATTTTAATTTTAATATTTCCTATGGTAAAAGAAACATTAACTGCATAATCTTTATAACAAATTTCTTTTTCATGTATATCTAAAGCTATTATAGAAGATCCATCTTGGATCCACCATTTCTGTGGTAAAATATATTTTTTACATAATGATATTCCTGAGCCAGTATCTATGTATGCATTTAGTTGTATTGGCTGGTAATAAGGTATTTCTATCGTTCCTTCTATATATGTGGAAAATGGTGAGGTAACAATAGCCTTTTTAATATGTTGTTTATCAATTTTTGGAAATTCATATTGATCTAATTGTATATATGAATCTTTTAAGATAAAAGTATATTTTGTAATAAAATTCATTCCTAGTATTATTTCATTTTTTGCTAACTTATCATCTACTAACATTTCCATTTGTATTTGCAGGACTTTCCCATTCCTATCAATGAGGGATAATCTAGCTACCACGCTCTTTTCTAGCACATTTACATGTCCAAAATAATCTATGTATTTATAAGGATTTTGTATAGTATTATATGGATATGTTTGTACTAAAAAGGCATTGATATGAGAGGATGCCGCTCCTGTATCCAAAAGCACATTTACCTCTTTGTTATCCAAAAAACCTTGTATGTAAAATTGTCTATTTGATTCTAGTAAGTTTAATTTATCCAATGTTTTTAAATCTAAGTCTTTTCTTTGAGAGGTTATTTTTATGTCTCTTGATATATCAGAGGTAGATGCCTCATTATCATAGCATATTCTAAAAGAATTTCTGCTTTGTGGCTTTACAGTTGGTTGTGTTTTATATCTATCTTTTCTTTGAAGAATTAATTCTTGTGGAAAGTCTAATTCTTCATGCTTTAATTCTCTAGGTGGTATAACTTCACATATGTCAGTAAATGGTTTAGCAATATTTATATTTTCTTCTTTAAATTTCTTTGTAGTAATATGGTGTCTAGTAAAATACGCATATACCATACATGCTGTTATACTACATACTTTACTTCCTGGTGGCATTTTGAGCCTTTCAATCTTATGATACATTGTAAGTCCAAGTTCTATATTTTGATCAGACAAAGCAATTGCAAAATCTGGAAATATTCTCATTTTTATCGTTTGATATGCAAAATTTCCTCTAATTACTCCTAATAAAGTGTCCTTTGCATCATGCAGTATTCTATCATCTGATATCCAAAATGTACAAGGAACATTCATTCCCCTTCTACATGCACATTTTATAATAAGTTCTATTCCTCCTAAATGTAGCCATTTTACTTGTTTATTAAATTCCTTTGAAAAGTGTTTTCTATCTTCTTTTATTGCCTTTTGTGTTAATAATTTCAGAGGAATTTCTCCTTCCATAGTAAAAACATCTATTGGTTGTTCAAAGGTTTTTATAACATATTTTTCTTTAGACATATATCTTATTAAGGGCATTTCATAACATTCTTCTCTTGAAAGTGTATGTTTTATTTTTTCTATTTGTTTATATTTTTCTTCTGACATTTGTATAGTTTGTTCATAACCAGTTTCATCATCTTTAGTTTCAGAAATTTCTGATGTTTCAGATGTTGAAATTAGATTTGTTTCCATAAAAGGTTGTTGTTCAATATTATTTTCTTCATTCATTAACTCTTGAAATTCTTCTTCAAGATCTTCTGTGTTATCTGACAAAGTACTACTACTTTCTGTAGATGAGATTTCAGAAATAACTTCTTTTGGTTCTCTTTCTTTTACTACTGTTATCTTTTTTAATGCATCCATATATGTTTGGACACTATATTTTTCTCTATCAAAAATATGTATTTTTCCATTATTCTTTTTACTAACAATTACGTTTTGTCTAGTCTTCATGACACTATATGCTTTATGATCAAAAATATGTTCACATGAAATGACCTTTTTATGTTTAGGTCTCTGTTTTGTATTTTTCTTTTCTAAAGTTTCTTTGAATTCTAAAATATCATATGGTACTGGCTTCTTTACCAGTTTTTCAAATTTTTCATTATATTGTTGCACAAAATTTTATGAACTTGTTCTTAACATCTTAATATTCACCACGCTCAGTCTGTGTGGTTTATGATTATGTTCTTCTTCAGATTCCGTATCCATATCTGACTCAGAGTCTGAGATTAATTCATATATTTCTTCATCAGAGTTATATTCATTTTCTGATTCTATAGGTTCTATTTGTTCAGAGAATAAGCGGAATGCTTTTACAGCCGTTTTCTTATATTTTCCTTTTTCTGGACATTCATTAGCATAATGTCCTTCTTTATTACATGACCAACATCTACATATCTTTTTACCCATATCTTTTTTAGAATTCTATATTTTAAAATATCTTTTCTATCTAGAATTAAATGATTTATTTTTCTTTTCCTTAACTGGTCTGAAATTTTTTTTAAATTTCTTTTTATATTTTTTCCTAATTGGATTACATCCCCATTGCGTTGGTACTTCTGAGGTTTCACAGGACAAACTTTTTTGTTTATTATACTGTCTAGCGCTTCCCATTAGAGATTGTTGCATACAGTAATAGGCAATTTTGTCCTTAGTGAATTTCATTTGTATTCCTAAACATGGAAATACATCTGGATTATCTTTAAGATACTTTTCATAATCATTGGTTAATATGTTTGCCCATGGTAAAGGTAATTTTAAGAAATATAAGGAAAGCTCATTTTCCATTGTACCTTCATCCGGTGTAGATGCATACTAATATTTAGCAAATTCACAATTATATTCATCTATATATTTCAAGTCACATATTGCAAGGTTAGCGAGTTTTATTCTTGCCTTTTTCTTTTCTTCATATTCTAATTTTTTATCATGAAATGGTAATCCACCAAATTCTGTTTTTAAAACTTTTCTAAATGATTCAATCAAATTTAAAGGATCTAACAAATTGACTGAATCTCTTGCTCCTGTGTTAACTAATTGTTTAGCTTCCCTAGTTAGGTTTTTATACCAATTTCTTACATTACCTACAAATGTATTTTTAATGATTCCTAACATATCTATAAACGATTGTATGTTTTTTGTAATTCTTAAAGTTTGTAAATCTCCATCCCAAGCATCAATTAGTTGAGTAACATTTCTAGCGCAATCAAGGTATAGAACTGCTCTTGAATGTTCTTGTAATTTCTTTTCCTTTGGTCTATATAACTCAGAATACGTTTTATATGGTTTTTGCTTTTTTGGAAATATATATTCATTGTATATTTCTTCCCCCTCATTTTGATCTATTGTTGTTAAATTATCTCGGCGATTGTCTGCTCTTGGAGGGTTTTGAACAGATACTATACTACTACTAGTAGCTTCCATTTTTAGATGTTATATGGGTTTATTATTAGATTGTTATAATACTGATAATCTGGACATGGCTATGGCTATGTCTCCTAACTGAGAACCGTCAGCCTTATCCTAAAGCTCTTCTAATTCCTCCATTGTTTTGTCATCATACTGGGTATGAGACTCTACAATGTTATTCATTTTAGTGTTCTCTATTATCGAAGATCTAGTATTAATAGTAAATCCTCCCGTTGTTGTTGGTTTTAAACTTGAAGGTAGCATTTCATCTGATATACCTAACCTTCTAATTATTTTATCTATTTTGTTATTTATTTCAACTATTGTAATATAATCACTAGGAGCTTGTAAAGAAGCTAACCTAAGTTGATTATATGTAAGAATATTAGCAAACAGATTGTATTCTGGGGTTCCGGTTTTAATGATAAATAGTTTTTCTTCAGTTTCTATGATGGATTTAGCCATCAAAAAGACTGATAATTTATTCTTAAGTTCTTCTTATATCTTATCAACTTCCATGGCTCTGATACCAACTAATACAGGATCAAACTAAAACGTATATTCAAAGTTAACTACCGAAAAAATTTTGTAAATTAAGAATAATCAGAAACCGGCAATCTCTAGTTGTTACCTGTTTGGGCCCAGCACGATTGCAAAATCTGGAAATATTCTCATTTTTATCGTTTGATATGCAAAATTTCCTCTAATTACTCCTAATAAAGCGTCCTTCGCATCATGCAGTATTCTATCATCTGATATCCAAAATGTACAAGGAACATTCATTCCCCTTCTACGTGCACATTTTATAATAAGTTCTATTCCTCCTAAATGTAGCCATTTTACTTGTTTATTAAATTCCTTTGAAAAGTGTTTTCTATCTTCTTTTATTGCCTTTTGTGTTAATAATTTCAGAGGAATTTCTCCTTCCATAGTAAAAACATCTATTGGTTGTTCAAAGGTTTTTATAACATATTTTTCTTTAAACATATATCTTATTAAGGGCATTTCATAACATTCTTCTCTTGAAAGTGTATGTTTTATTTTTTCTATTTGTTTATATTTTTCTTCTGACATTTGTATAGTTTGTTCATAACCAGTTTCATCATCTTTAGTTTCGAAAATTTCTGATGTTTCAGATGTTGAAATTAGATTTGTTTCCATAAAAGGTTGTTGTTCAATATTATTTTCTTCATTCATTAACTCTTGAAATTCTTCTTCAAGATCTTCTGTGTTATCCGACAAAGTACTACTACTTTCTGTAGATGAGATTTCAGAAATAACTTCTTTTGGTTCTCTTTCTTTTACTACTGTTATCTTTTTTAATGCATCCATATATGTTTGGACACTATATTTTTCTCTATCAAAAATATGTATTTTTCCATTATTCTTTTTACTAACAATTACGTTTTGTCTAGTCTTCATGACACTATATGCTTTATGATCAAAAATATGTTCACATGAAATGACCTTTTTATGTTTAGGTCTCTGTTTTGTATTTTTCTTTTCTAAAGGTTCTTTGAATTCTAAAATATCATATGGTACTGGCTTCTTTACCAGTTTTTCAAATTTTTCATTATATTGTTGCACAAAATTTTGTGAACTTGTTCTTAACATCTTAATAGTCACCACACTCAGTCTGTGTGGTTTATGATTATGTTCTTCTTCAGATTCCGTATCCATATCTGACTCAGAGTCTGAGATTAATTCATATATTTCTTCATCAGAGTTATATTCATTTTCTGATTCTATAGGTTCTATTTGTTCAAAGAATAAGCGGAATGCTTTTACAGCCGTTTTCTTATATTTTCCTTTTTCTGGACATTCATTAGCATAATGTCCTTTATTACATGACCAACATCTACATATCTTTTTACCCATATCTTTTTTAGAATTCTTTATTTTAAAATATCTTTTCTTTCTAAAATTAAATGATTTATTTTTCTTTTCCTTAACTGGTCTGAAATTTTTTTTAAATTTCTTTTTATATTTTTTCCTAATTGGATTATGTAACGACCCGTATTCTACGCATCATAGGATCGTAGGATATTTATTTCTTTCACATACGAAGTCGTATGGTCATGTAACTTTGGGGGACGACTATTGGGGTCATTTCCCATGTTCATGATTTTTCCCGATTTTTAAATGACCATTTTACCCCTAGTTGGTACTGTTTTGGCCATAACTTTTGACTAGAATGAATTTTGACCTGAAACCACTTCCATTGGCTTCGGATGATGGTTTGTCTTTCCGTAGAGTGGTCAAATTAGCCAAACGGACTCACCGTTTGGGAGATATGGCTGAAACAAGTTTCAGATGGTGAAAAACAGCTTAATTGGGCTTAACCGGGTGATTAACAGCTAGGCCCAAAGGGGAATTTCGGGATTAGGAGTTTAAAAGGGCTGTTAGGGTTTGGAGAGTACCTTTTTCTCATTTTTCAGCCGTCACTATTCATTCCTCTTAACCTAGCCATGGCCTCTACTCTCTAAATCTCTCTAAAAACACCCAAAATCTTTCCTAATCAAGGATTAAGGCTTAGAGGCATCAAATCAAGGAGGATTAGCACAAGGACCGAGGTAGAGCTGCTGTTATATATTGGAATTCGTGCAAATCAGAGGTTCACTTCAGATCTGAAAGTTTTATTGTGGCAAAGGTGAGTGATAGCACCGTTTTGACACTAATTACAGTTAATTAAGGGTGATTAGTGAAGATTAGCGAATTTATACACTAATAAATTCTGGAAAAATGTTTAGAAATTCTTAAATAATATTTTATGCCTCTGTTAGAAATTTGGTTCGATTTGATTAAGTTTTGTTAACCCTATGATCAGTTTTACTTAATCATGCCTAAGGGAAAATAAGGAGTTTTGACCACTTTTGATCCATTTTAATTCATTTGAATGGTTGTTTGCTGTTTTTGGTTGCTATTACATATTGCTACGACTCTATGGTGTGTTTTATGATTGATTAGAAGTGTTAGATTTGTCAAAAACGCCGTCGAAAGGCGTAAACTGCTCGTTGGAAGAACTGCAGGGAATCATCCGAACCGGACCGGATCGGAGGAAATAAGGGCGATCCGAACCGATGGAGCGATCCGATCCATCGATGCTTGAAGACCACGATCCGATGATAGCGACCGATCTGACCTGCTTTTGTGGGGGACTCCGATCCGATCCGATGGTGCCGATCCGATCCGATCAAGACTGTGTGAGACGACCCGAACCGACCCTGTGAGGTGGCCACGATCCGAACCATTCGTGAGTAGAAAGTGCGCCCCGAACCGGTGTGCTTGGGGGAAGGCCGATCCGAACCGCTACCAGATGAACGCCACGAACCGCACTGCGATGATGATGGGGAGCTAAAGGTCGAACCGAACCGATGGCTAAGAGGGGATCTGAACCGATCCGGTGATGACAGAAAACCGAGATGCAAAGGTAGTCCAATGTGGGAAGTTAGAGCTCAGGATCTAGTTGGGAACCAATGAGTTCGCTTCATGATTGGGCTTTGCTGCGGGACGCGTGTTAAGGGGTTATCGATGTCTATAGCTTTGGACTACTATGGTAGGAGGTACGGAGGCGGATTCAGGGCCATTATGGCATTGTTAGGACCAAGGGCTACGACCAATGTGGTGGGTCATTGAAAGGTTTGGTCATGACTCCATGTGTTTAGCTTGGTCGCAGCAGGGTTCTACAAGTCGGGATTCGTCGTTACCTCAATTTGTCTAGTGTTCCAAAGTGGTAGATATCATATGCTTTACGCACTGAGTGAGAGATGTGAGGATGGTTGCTATGGATGATTTGTTTGCTATCATTATGACATGCACACCCCACCCCCGTATCCTTACACTATTTATTATGGCACCTTAGAGCATCGTACGGTATGTGGTACTAACTCTTTGGTTGCAGGTCCAGGTTCAGGTATGGTTTAGTATACCTGTTATTATTCTGTTTAGATGCTTATCGCTCATACCAGGCTTTATGTCTGACCCAGAGTTTTATGTCTCCTCTTATTACTCTGGGTGCTCACACGAGCAGACTAGAGACAGGTTAGCTGGTGATGCACGGGTAGATGATCCGGAGACGAGCAGGAGGCTTCCACGTAAAATATATACATAATATTCTCCCTGTATTGTTGAAGATCACTGCTTGGGCATTGGTGGTGCATCTTCTACTTTAGCTTTCTTTTGTTTAGAGACAGTAAATTTGGAAAATTGTAATAAGCTGTATTTGAATTCCCGCTGCTCTGATGATGGATGTTGATTTTAGTTATCAGCTTATGCACTGTCTCACCTGTTTTATGTCAAGTATGTTATTATTATATTTTATTCCTTGCGCTGTGAGACATTCTACAGGTTCCTTGATTAGTTCATTCCCTTCTTTACTTTCTCCTGACGACCGTCCCGTGCTAGTTGGGCATGTGTACAGCGCACTTTCGGAGGAAATGCAGGCTGGTGCGGGGCGGGCCGTCACACTTGGTATCAGAGCTCTAGGTTGCGTAGTTAACCTAGGGAAGTTGTCAGGGAGAGATAATATACGTATACGAGAGAGCGTATTTGTGATTACTTTGGTTTTTAAAAGCTATATATATATATACTATTACTAGTATAAGGATGAAGTCGTACTGCACTAGCACCACTATGGAGTCGTTAATCGTTTCCTTTTTTTCAGATTGACGATGAGCCGATATACTAGAGGTGCTGGTAGGGGAGCCAATAATGGGAATGCTGCTGACATGAGGACGATGTTTACTGACCTCATGAGAGAGATGCTTAGAGATGTATAGAGGGCAGCTCCCATTGGTGGAAATGGTGGTGGTCCAATAGTGCAGGCGCCAAGAGTCGACTTCGCCAAGCTGAATAAGGATTATTCTAGCCTTGGTGGGAAGTCGTTCCACGGAACGGAGTCGGCCACGGATGTTCAGGATTGGTTGGACAGTTGCGAGTGTATCTTCGAGGATTTGGGTATCGAGGATGCAATGAAGAGAAAGCTAGCGTCCCGTCAGCTGCAAGGGCGGGCAATGAATTGGTGGAATGCTATAAAGGCAGCTACTCCCGAAGATCAGATTACTTGGGAGCAGTTTAAAGCTCGCTTTAGCGAGAAGTTCATTCCAGCTGCTCAGAAGTCAGTGCTGTTTAAGAAATTCTTGGAGCTCAAGCAGAATGGCAGAGCTGTCTCGGAGTACATTGCTGAATTCGACACTTTGTCGAAGTATGGGTTATCTCTTATTGATACTGCCGAGAAGAAGAATGAGAAATTCATAACTGGTTTGGATCAGTACTTAGGGGAAAAGCTTATTAACCACATCGATGAGACGTTTGAGTCGATTGTGGGGAAAGCATTAAGATCAGAAAGTCTCTACCCTAAGTCGAAGACTGAGGTTGCATCTGCAGATGAGCCAAAGCCACAAGCAAGTGGTGGAGGCAAAGGTGGTTCCCAGAATAAGAGAAAGCAGAACCAAGCTAAGGATGGCCAGAAGAAAAGGAATAAGCAAGATGTTGAGTGCTTCAACTGTGGTAAGAAGGGCCATTATGCTAGTAATTGTCGGGCCAAGCCAGCGGATAGGAAGTGCTTCAACTGTGGCCAAATGGGACATCACAAGGACAAGTGTCCACAGCCCCCTAAGGAAAAGCAAATGGTGAAAGCCTACGCTCTTAATGCTATTCCTTCTTCGTCGAATGCCCTAACAGCGGCGGAGAAGGGAAAGAATGTCTTCATTCAAGGTATGCTTTCTGTTTATGATGTTCCTGTTAGAGTTTTGTTTGATACCGGAGCTTCCAGTTCTTTCATATCTAGTGACCTGGTAGATAGATTGGGATTGGAGCCCGAGATTGTCGATAGACCTTTAGTAGTGACGAACCCGATTGGTGGTTCGACTAGCCTTAGCATGATTTGTCGTAATGTGGTCTTATCGAGTCATGGATGCATGTTTGTTTGTGATTGCTTTGTTTTGGGCTTTACTGGGTTTGGCATTATTTTGGGAGTAGATTGGCTCCGAAGGTATGGGGTGGTGGTAGACTGTGAGGGCTTTTTGGTGACAGCTAGAGCGGATGATGGGCGGAGGATAGTGTTTGGTGGTCTACCCAGTAAGGGGGTATTGGCTAGTTTTCTAAACTCCCTCAACATTCCGCATAGTGAGTTGTCAGGTTTGCCCGTGGTTGGCCAGTATCCGGATGTTTTCGAAGAAGTGATCGGACTTCGACCACACCGAGAGATTGAGTTTCGTATTGATTTGGTAAAGGATGCCAGGCCTATAGTGATGCCACTTCGTCGTATGGCACCAAGAGAGCAGCGAGAGCTCGAGGTGCAAGTCAGCGATCTTTTGAAGAAGGGATTTATCAGAAGGAGTGTTTCTGAATGGGGAGCACCAGTTGTGTTTGCTACCAAGGCAGATGGTTCCCTTCGTTTGTGTGTAGACTACCGCGAGTTGAATAAAGTGACGAGGAAGAACAAGTATCCTCTACCGTGGATAGATTATTTGTTCGATCAGTTGAGTGGCGCGAGAGTATTTTCTCAGTTGGATCTCGCGACAGGTTTTCATCAGCTTAGAGTGGAAGCTGAGAGTATAGCTAAAACGGCATTTCGGACGCCGTCTGGATTTTATGAGTGGTTGGTCATGCCATTCGGGATGACCAATGCCCCAGCATATTTTGTGGATCTTATGAATAGGGTATTCAGAGATCAGTTGAATAAGTTTGTCCTTGTGTTCGTTGATGATATTTTGGTCTATTCGAAGACAGAGGAAGAACACAAGGAACATTTAAGAGTAGCGATGGAGGTGTTGAGAAAACACCAATTGAAAGCAAAGTTTTCTAAGTGTCACTTCTGGAAGAGGGAAGTGAGGTTCTTGGGCCATGTTGTATCAGAGAATGGTATTGCTGTGGACCCGGCAAAGGTGGCTACGGTACAGGATTGGCCTACGCCCAAGAATGCAACAGATGTAAGAAGTTTCTTGGGATTAGCTGGATATTATCGTAAGTTTATCCAAGGTTTCTCCAAGACAGCAGCACCATTGACCCAGTTGACCAAAAAGAATCAAGCTTTTGTCTGGGATGAAAGGTGCGAGAATGCATTCAAAATTCTAAAGGACAAGTTGACAAGCGCACCAGTGTTAGTCATTCCTAAGGGGGATGAAGAGATGACGGTATACACGGACGCCTGTGGTACCGGACTGGGTGTTGTATTGATGCAAGGCGGTAGGGTTATAGCTTACGCAAGTCGGCAATTGAAACCGCACGAGAGAAGATACCCTACCCATGATTTAGAATTGGCAGCGATCGTGTTCGCGTTAAAGATATGGAGACACTATCTCTTGGGAGAAAGATTTGAGCTGTTTACAGATCATAAGTCGTTGAAGTATCTATTCTCCCAGAAGGATTTAAATCTCCGTCAGCAGAGATGGTTAGAATTCTTGGCTTCCTATGATTTTGACATCGCATACACACCGGGAAAGGGCAATGCGGTGGCTGATGCATTGAGTAGAAGACATGCCAGCCTAGGGGCTATGTTCCTTGAATGGAAACAACTGGAGTATATCGCGGGTTTTGATTTCAGACCAAAGTGCGAATTGGATCCAGAAATGTTAGCAAGTTTGACGATCAGACCCACTTTGATTGAGCGGATCGGCTCTAGTCAGAGGGACGATCCTAACCTATTGGAAATCATCTCCAAGTTAGAGATGTGTGTCGATGAGGAGGTGAACAAGTATGGGCTTGATCGAGATGGACGGCTTAGAAAGAATGGAAAGCTTGTTGTACCCAATGTCAATGGGTTGAGGGATGAAGTGCTTAGAGAATGTCATCACTCAAAGCTAACTATACACCCCGGTGGTAACAAGATGTATCGAGATATGAAGCAGACCTACTACTGGGAAGGGATGAAAAGAGACGTTGGGAAGTTTATATCCAAGTGCATGAATTGCCAGCTAGTTAAAGCCGAGCAAAAGAAGCCTAGTGGGTTGTTACAGCCTTTAGAAATTCCCGAATGGAAATGGGAGCAAGTCTCGATGGATTTCATTGATGGTTTACCAAGGACTAGATCGGGACATGATAGCATATGGGTAATTGTGGATCGGTTGACTAAGAGTGCAAGATTCATACCAGTCAAATTGACCAGAACGGCAGCTAAGTTAGCAGAATTATATATGAAGTGGGTAGTGAGATTTCCTGGAATACCCAAAAGCATTGTGAGCGACCGAGACCCGTTGTTCATTAGTGGGTTTTGGAAGAGCTTACAAGAGGCTCTAGGGTCAGAGTTACATCTCAGTACCGCATATCATCCTCAGACCGACGGTCAGACGGAGAGGGTGAACCGTATTTTGGAAGATCTCTTGAGAGCATGTATATTGGATTTTGGTGGATCATGGGATGACCATTTGCATCTAGTAGAGTTTGCATATAATAATAGCTACCAATCCAGTATCGGTATGGCTCCATTTGAAGCTTTGTACGGAAGACCGTGCAACTCACCATCATGTTGGATAGAGACTGGCGAGAAGTTTATGCTTGGACCAGATGTGGTGAGGGAAACTTCAGATAAGATTAAGATCATTCAACAACGAATGAAGGCTGCCCAAGATAGGCAGAAGAGTTATGCTGATAAGAGGAGAAGAGACTTAAAATTCTCCGTTGGCGACTTGGTGTTTGTCAAGGTTTCTCCGTTGAAGAGCGTAATACGATTTGGCAGGAGAGGCAAATTAGCACCAAGATTTGTTGGTCCATTCCCTGTTCTTGAACTAGTCGGGAATTTGGCATACAGAGTTGACTTACCAGAGAAGATGGCGGGAGTTCACGACGTATTTCATGTTTCCCAACTAAGGAAGTTCGTTCACGACTCAGATATGACTATTTCACCTGATCAGTTAGAGGACTTCGAAGTAGAACCCGAGGCGGTTGGGAACCGCAAGCCGGCCCGTATTGTCGAGCACGACATGAAGCAACTTCGAAGGAAGGCGGTGAAGCTAGTCAAGGTACAGTGGAGCGAGAACGAGAATGATTGTACTTGGGAGACAGAGGAGAACATTAGGAAGTCACACCCAGAACTCTTTGCCTGGTAAGATTTTGACTTCGATTTAGTTTTCCGCATGCTAGGATAGGCTTGCTTGCTTGTTTTGCATGTTTGATTGTTGTATGTGGTTGTTAGGCATGCGGGATCCTTTGTATGTTTTGGGTTAAGGAATTTCGGGGGCGAAATTTCTTAAGGGGGGGAGAGTGTAACGACCCGTATTCTACGCATCATAGGATCGTAGGATATTTATTTCTTTCACATACGAAGTCGTATGGTCATGTAACTTTGGGGGACGACTATTGGGGTCATTTCCCATGTTCATGATTTTTCCCGATTTTTAAATGACCATTTTACCCCTAGTTGGTACTGTTTTGGCCATAACTTTTGACTGGAAATGAATTTTGACCTGAAACCACTTCCATTGGCTTCGGATGATGGTTTGTCTTTCCGTAGAGTGGTCACATTAGCCAAACGGACTCACCGTTTGGGAGATGTGGCTGAAACAAGTTTCAGATGGTGAAAAACAGCTTAATTGGGCTTAACCGGGTGATTAACAGCTAGGCCCAAAGGGGAATTTCGGGATTAGGAGTTTAAAAGGGCTGTTAGGGTTTGGAGAGTACCTTTTTCTCATTTTTCAGCCGTCACTATTCATTCCTCTTAACCTAGCCATGGCCTCCACTCTCTAAATCTCTCTAAAAACACCCAAAATCACTTCCTAATCAAGGATTAAGGCTTAGAGGCATCAAATCAAGGAGGATTAGCACAAGGACCGAGGTAGAGCTGCTGTTATATATTGGAATTCGTGCAAATCAGAGGTTCACTTCAGATCTGAAAGTTTTATTGTGGCAAAGGTGAGTGATAGCACCGTTTTGACACTAATTACAGTTAATTAAGGGTGATTAGTGAAAATTAGCGAATTTATACACTAATAAATTCTGGAAAAATGTTTAGAAATTCTTAAATAATATTTTATGCCTCTGTTAGAAATTTGGTTCGATTTGATTAAGTTTTGTTAACCCTATGATCAGTTTTACTTAATCATGCCTAAGGGAAAATAAGGAGTTTTGACCACTTTTGATCCATTTTGATTCATTTGAATGGTTGTTTGCTGTTTTTGGTTGCTATTACATATTTCTACGACTCTATGGTGTGTCTTATGATTGATTAGAAGTGTTAGATTTGTCAAAAACGCCGTCGAAAGGCGTAAACTGCTCGCTGGAAGAACAGCAGGGAATCATCCGAACCGGACCGGATCGGAGGAAATAAGGGCGATCCGAACCGATGGAGCGATCCGATCCATCGATGCTTGAAGACCACGATCCGATGATAGCGACCGATCTGACCTGCTTTTGTGGGGGACTCCGATCCGATGGTGCCAATCCGATCCGATGGTGCCGATCCGATCCGATGGTGCCGATCCGATCCGATCAAGACTGTGTGAGACGACCCGAACCGACCCTGTGAGGTGGCCACGATCCGAACCATTCGTGAGTAGAAAGTGCGCCCCGAACCGGTGTGCTTGGGGGAAGGCCGATCCGAACCGCTACCAGATGAACGCCACGAACCGCACTGCGTTGATGATGGGGAGCTAAAGGTCGAACCGAACAGATGGCTAAGAGGGGATCTGAACCGATCCGGTGATGACAGAAAACCGAGATGCAAAGGTAGTCCAATGTGGGAAGTTAGAGCTCAGGATCTAGTTGGGAACCAATGAGTTCGCTTCGTGATTGGGCTTTGCTGCGGGACGCGTGTTAAGGGGTTATCGATGTCTATAGCTTTGGACTACTATGGTAGGAGGTACGGAGGCGGATTCAGGGCCATTATGGCATTGGTAGGACCAAAGGCTACGACCAATGTGGTGGGTCATTGAAAGGTTTGGTCATGACTCCATGTGTTTAGCTTGGTCGCAGCAGGGTTCTACAAGTCGGGATTCGTCGTTACCTCAATTTGTCTAGTGTTCCAAAGTGGTAGATATCGTATGCTTTACGCACTGAGTGAGAGATGTGAGGATGGTTGCTATAGATGATATGTTTGCTATCATTATGACATGCACACCCCACCCCCGTATCCTTACACTATTTATTATGGCACCTTAGAGCATCGTACGGTATGTGGTACTAACTCTTTGGTTGCAGGTCCAGGTTCAGGTATGGTTTAGTATACCTGTTATTATTCTGTTTAGATGCTTATCGCTCATACCAGGCTTTATGTCTGACCCAGAGTTTTATGTCTCCTCTTATTACTCTGGGTGCTCACACGAGCAGACTAGAGACAGGTTAGCTGGTGATGCACGGGTAGATGATCCGGAGACGAGCAGGAGGCTTCCACGTAAAATATATACATAATATTCTCCCTGTATTGTTGAAGATCACTGCTTGGGCATTGGTAGTGCATCTTCTACTTTAGCTTTCTTTTGTTTAGAGACAGTAAATTTGGAAAATTGTAATAAGCTGTATTTGAATTTCCGCTGCTCTGATGATGGATGTTGATTTTAGTTATCAGCTTATGCACTGTCTCACCAGTTTTATGTCAAGTATGTTATTATTATATTTTATTCCATGCGCTGTGAGACATTCTACAGGTTCCTTGATTAGTTCATTCCCTTCTTTCCTTTCCCCTGACGACCGTCCCGTGCAAGTTGGGCATGTGAACAGCGCACTTTCGGAGGAAATGCAGGCTGGTGCGTGGCGGGCCGTCACAGATTACATCCCCATTGCGTTGGTACTTCTGAGGTTTCACAGGACAAACTTTTTTGTTTATTATACTGTCTAGCGCTTCCCATTAGAGATTGTTGCATACAGTAATAGGCAATTTTGTCCTTAGTGAATTTCATTTGTATTCCTAAACATGGAAATACATCTGGATTATCTTTAAGATACTTTTCATAATCATTGGTTAATATGTTTGCCCATGGTAAAGGTAATTTTAAGAAATATAAGGAAAGCACATTTTCCATTGTACCTTCATCCGGTGCAGATGCATAGTAATATTTAGCAAATTCACAATTATATTCATCTATATATTTCAAGTCACATATTGCAAGGTTAGCGAGTTTTATTCTTGCCTTTTTCTTTTCTTCATCTTCTAATTTTTTATCATCAAATGGTAATCCACCAAATTCTGTTTTTAAAACTTTTCTAAATGATTCAATCAAATTTAAAGGATCTAACAAATTGACTGAATCTCTTGCTCCTGTGTTAACTAATTGTTTAGCTTCCCTAGTTAGGTTTTTATACCAATTTCTTACATTACCTACAAATGTATTTTCAATGATTCCGAACATATCTATAGATGATTGTATGTTTTTTGTAATTCTTAAAGTTTGTAAATCTCCAGCCCAAGCATCAATTAGTTGAGTAACATTTCTAGCGCAATCAAGGTCTAGAACTGCTCTTGAATGTTCTTGTAATTTCTTTTCCTTTGGTCTATATAACTCAGAATACGTTTTATATGGTTTTTGCTTTTTTGGAAATATATATTCATTGTATATTTCTTCCCCCTCATTTTGATCTATTGTTGTTAAATTATCTCGACGATTGTCTGCTCTTGGAGGGTTTTGAACAGATACTATACTACTACTAGTAGCTTCCATTTTTAGATGTTCTATGGGTTTATTATTAGATTGTTGTAATACTGATAATCTGGACATGGCTATGGCTATGTCTCTTAACTGAGAACCATCAGCCTTATCCCAAAGCTCTTCTAATTCCTTCATTGTTTTGTCATCACACTGGGTATGAGACTCTACAATGTTATTCATTTTAGTGTTCTCTATTATTGAAGATCTAGTATTAATAGTAAATCCTCCTGTTGTTGTTGGTTTTAAACTTGAAGGTAGCATTTCATCTGATATATCTAACCTTCTAATCATTTTATCTATTTTTTTATTTATTTCAACTATTGTAATATAATCACTAGGAGCTTGTAAAGAAGCTAACCTAAGTTGATTATATGTATGAATATTAGCAAACAGATTGTATTCTGGGGTTCCGGTTTTAATGATAAATAGTTTTTCTTCAGTTTCTATGATGGATTTAGCCATCAAAAAGACTGATAATTTACTCTTAAGTTCTTCATATATCTTATCAACTTCCATGGCTCTGATACCAACTAATACATGATCAAACTAAAACGTATGTTCAAAGTTAACTACTGGAAAAATTTTCTAAATTAAGAATAATCAGAAACCGGCAATCTCTAGTTGTTACCTGTTTGGGCCAACTAATACAGGATCAAACTAAAACGTATGTTCAAAGTTAACTACTGGAAATTTTTTCTAAATTAAGAATAATCAGAAACCGGCAATCTCTAGTTGTTACCTGTTTGGGCCCATCACGCTTCCAATGCCTACGCTTCTCCTTGTTCTCCTACGGCTTCACGGCTCACTCTTGCCAAACGCCAATGAACACTGGATACTAATCAGCACTCCAGGAAATAGCTTAGGGTTTCCAAGTGGTAAACAGACTTAGAAGCTTTTGTTTATGATTATCAAAAACTCGGAAACTTTTAATAGAAGATTGCACTCAGAACAAACTTTTATTGATTATTGAGAATATTACAAGCTTAGTACAAACACACTCAAGCTCACACTTAATTTACAAAACTTATGAAAATATTTGCTTTGCTTAACTTCGAATGCCTTCCTCAAATGCTTTCAGGTCTTCTTATAGCTACTGCAAACCGCCTTAGTCATTTTCAGATAAGGTCACGTTACTCGATGCTTTTACTTTTCTTTTATTAAAGATTTCTCTTTATAGATACCTTTCCATCTGCCTGGACAGGTGTTATTTCTTTTTAAAGTTGCCATATTATCTTGTCTGGACAGCTGGACAGATGTTTATTCATCCAGAGAATCCTTCTCTTTTCCAGAGTTATCTACAAGTTTGTCATGCGAATCTTTCCTTTTTGAGGGTCCCACTTCACTTTGCAATGTTTCCCACTTTACTCCATGTAATATTTATTTCTTCTGCAGATCTACTGTCATATTCTTTTTAAGAAAGTGTTTATATGCTGTTTTATGTGCTTCCCATCGTAGAATTCTCTCCACAAACTGGATTATATCTTCTTTTGCCCCTGTCTTTGGAACTTTACTAACTGTCAAAATTAATTCATTAGGGTCAGACTCAAAAGTCCAAATATTTTTTGATAGGGCTTCAATGGTTCTTTGTACTAGACTTGCTAGCTGCTTAGCTCTTGTTGCTGATATTACATCTTCTTCAACCAAGAACATGCTCTGGAAGAACTTTGGCATCAATTTTTTCGATCCCATCTTCATCTCTACCATAGATATACATTTCTTTCCTTCTTCAGGAATAACTTGATTACATGCTAAGTAAATATTTCTATGCTTAATTGCTTTTGAAAAAGTGTAAACTGCATTTCTTATTCTGGGTAGTCCCTTGAGATTGTTACGGGTACTGTCTGTATAGATGCAATAAATTAAACCTGCTTTATATAAGTCTCTCACCACTCATGGATCAGCTTCAGGATGAATATATACTTTATTCATATCATAACCATATCCTGAATATATTCCTTTACAAGGATTTGGTTCCAGTAATATTGGTTTTACCCAATTACTAAACCATGTAACAAATTCTTTATCATGCTTTTTTACCTCCGAGGGCTTATTGACTGATTTCTCAGACATTTGAGTAACTTCATTAATCATATCCCTTTGTACTTCACTGAACATAATTTGTGAGTAGGATATCATATGATGGAAGAAGAACCTTAGTTCCTCCTTTTTCTCGTCATCTGTAGTGATTAAATATTGCTCAAAGGCTTCTTGTGCTTTAAGTACTTCATTATATATCTCATCAAAGACACTAAGATAATTAATTGTATCATCATTCCTTTCCGCCATCATGCAACTCTCTGCTTAAAGTATCTGCAAGAAAGTTAGTTTTCCCAGAAATATGTTCAATGTCAAAATTAAATTTAGAGAACCATGATTGACATCTTATTAATCTTTTATTAGGTCCTATATCTTGAATTTTATTTTTTATTCTAGCCTTTGCAGTAATAGAATCTGTGCGAATTTTAAAAGGTTTATTTAAGTATAGATAAAAGGCTTTTATACTATTTTTAATAGCTAAGAGTTCTTTATCATTAGAGTGATTATTCAGTTCACTTTGTTTAAATGTTCCAGATTTATATCTACATAATTTTTCTTGGTTACTTCTAATAGCTACCAAAGCTGCTCCCCAGTATGAATCAGAAGCATCTGTACATATAATTAATTCATCTGTTTCTAATGGTAAAGATAATTTAGGCATATTTTCACAAATCTTTTTAATATGCTGAATATATTTTGTATCATTTTCTGTCCATTGCCATTTATAATTCTTTTTAAGTTTTTGTTGTAAAGGAGCTCTTAATTTTGCTAATTTATTGATAAATATATCAGCATAATTTAGACATCCTAAAAACCTTTGTAACTGTTTCATATCCTCTAATTGATCAGGAAATTCCTTAATTTTTGTAAGAATATGTGGTTGTAATTCTATGTCTCCATTATCTATGGTTATACCCAAAAAATCTATTTTTTGTACTCCAATAACTGCCTTTTTAGCTGAAAGAGTTATTCCTCTTTTTATACATGTATCAATAACAAAATTGCAGTGTTTAATATGATCTTCTAAATTGTCTGAGAATATTAAAATATCATCTACGTACACAATACAGTAGTTATCATGTTGTTTTAATACTTCATCCATTCTCCTTTGAAATATTTATGGTGCATTTTTTAATCCGAAAGGCATAACTAGCCATTCATACTGTCCTTGTGGACAACTAAATGCCGTATATGGTATGGATTCTTCAGTTAGCTTTATCTGCCAGAATCCACTTTTACAGTCCATTTTTGTAAACCATTTTTTATTATGTATTTTGTTTAACAATACTTCTTTATTTGGTAAATAATATCCATCAAAGATTGTAGCATCATTTAGGGCTTTATAATTAAAAACTATTCTAGCTTTACCTCTAGCAATTTCACTGTGTTTTCTAACTATAAATGCAGGAGAACTATGTGGACTGTTAGATGGTCTGATTACTTTTAAATCTAAAAGTTCCTTAATTTGGACCTTAAATTCTTCCAGATCCTCTAAGGAATTTTTCATGGGTCTTACCCTTATTATTTTATTGGGGTCTTTTAATTTTATTTCTGCTAGTGTTTTATCTTTATCCCAAGCTGCTAAAGGATTTTCATTATATGTTTCTTTAAACCTTTCTTTAATTTTGTCCAAAGGATCAATACTTTCTTGTTTTAATATTGGAATTTTTCCAAATTTAGGAATATCACCACGATGTGTTGGCGTAGGTTCATAATTTGGATCAATGGCATATGCTTGTTTAAGTCTTGGTGCTAAATAGGTGTTCCACATGGTGTAGTGAATATAATATGTTCTGTTAACTGGGTCATAGGTTGGTATGCGAGAAAAAAATCATTGCCCAATAATATATCTGGGCCTTGGACATTACTAGCCCATAATTTTGGTATTTTAATTTTAATATTTCCTATGGTAAAAGGAACATTAACTGCATAATCTTTATAACAAATTTCTTTTTCTTGTATATCTAAAGCTATTATAGAAGATCCATCTTGAATCCACCATTTCTGTGGTAAAATATTTTTTTTACATAATGATATTCCTGAGCCAGTATTTATGTATGCATTTAGTTGTATTGGCTGGTAATAAGGTATTTCTATCGTTCCTTCTATATATGTGGAAAATGGTGAGGTAACAATAGCCTTTTTAATATGTTGCTTATCAATTCTTGGAAATTCATATTGATCTAATTGTATATATGAGTCTTTTAAGATAAAAGTATATTTTGTAATAAAATTCATTCCTAGTAATATTTCATTTTTTGCTAATTTATCATCTACTAACGTTTACATTTGTATTTGCAGGACTTTCCCATTCCTATCAATGAGGGATAATCTAGCTACCACTCTCTTTTCTAGCACATGTACATGTCCAAAATAATCTATGTATTTATAAGGATTTTGTATAATATTATATGGATATGTTTGTACTTAAAAGGCATTGATATGAGAGGATGCCGCTCCTGTATCCAAAAGCACATTTACCTCTTTGTTATCCAAAAAACCTTGTATGTACAATTGTCTATTTGATTCTAGTAAGTTTAATTTATCCAATGTTTTTAAATATAAGTCTTTTCTTTGAGAGGTTATTTTTATGTCTCTTGATATATCAGAGGTAAATGCCTCATTATTGTAACAACCCGTATTTTCAATAACCTGTTATAACATAAATGGAGGCAGAATTAAACTGTAAAATCTGAATCAAGCGAAACGGGCTATGCCATTGCGTTCGTCTCGGAAAAATACGCGAAATAGAGTCCGAGTTTTCGAAAATCGGAGTCCGTATGACCAAGATATGGCCTCGCGAAGTTTCACGAAAAATTCCCAAATTAAAGTATACTTAATTAAGTGAAATGGGTTGCGCAGAGAAATATATATATATTGATATATATATATATATATATATATATATAATTGAAAATTAAAAAAATAAATATGCAAAAATGTTCAAAACAGCGAATTGGGAGAGGGGAATAACCGAACCGGCCGATTTTTGAGGTCGACCCGAGCTCGCTGGGTCGACTAGGGGTTAATCCAGGGTGTTTGGCTGTCAACCCGTGGGCCGATTCGCTCAAATGCAGATTTTGCATTTGGATGGTTCTCATGGTTCATCTTTAATCTAAAGGCCCTAGATGGTTCCTACACTTGACTTCTTCCCCAAGACATGCTTTGATGGCTTGGATTGAATCTAGGTTTAATCCTATGGCCTAAAACACTTGCCTAATCTATAAATAAGACCCTAACCTATCCTAAATCCTCATTATTCATTCATGCAACTAAACTATGGCAAAATTTTACCTCTCATGGCCTCCACTCTCTTCATAAAATTTCTAAATGGTTTCTATGAGAGATTTTCCATGCATACAAGTGTTTTCAAGCTTGTATGAGTGTCATTAGCTTGCATTCAAGTCAAGTTTCTATCTTTGCATCATAAAGCAAGGGTTTTGATCATTTTGGCTCAAGGGTTTTTATGTTAGAGCTTGCATTTTGGGTCTATTTGATTGCATAAGGGCTTTGTCATATCTTTTGTGCCTTCATAGCAATGTAAGCCCTTTCCCTACTCTTAGATATTAACTATGAAGTTAAATGTTCATGTTGCAAGTTTGGGTTTGATCATTGAGTATGATACATGCTATCATGTCATGCAAGTTTATGAAGTCATTATCTTGATCTTGTGAGCTAAAAGCTACAACCTTTATGTTGAAATGTTGCATTAGGCAACATGAGAACCCTCATAACCTTTATGTCAACTTGCGTATGAAGTCATAACCCTTATATGATGATATATGCGAGTTACTAGTCATCATTCCATATCTTTTGTCACCATGATTCGCTTATGTGCCAAGTTTGGGTTTATGCATGTTTTGAGGCTTAAGAATGTAACATGCAAGTTAATGAACATATTTGTGCCTCATTTGCCACCATGATTAACTTGTGGCTTAATATCCATTTTTGTCATGCCTTTGCCAAGTCTCTTCTTTTAATCCATTACGTTGTCGCGAACGTATATGCGAGTTTAAAAGCGTTGGGTTATGTTATGGGTAATTTCTAATGACATGAAAATACAACTTGAAAACATGACTTGAAATATAACATGGAAGTTGACATGTAAGTATGCATAAAAACATAAGCTTGGGAATTTACCTAATAAGTTAGGTCTACCCTTTGGGAATTTACCTATTAAGTTAGGTCTACCCAAATGCTTGAAAACTTGTAACATGTTTTGGGAAACATGATGGACATGACACTTAGATAATATAAGTGTGGCCAACTCGAGGTTGGGTTGAGTTTGCAACGTAAAACTACCCGAAACCGACCGGCCTAACTAGTAGTTGCAAACAATAGGACCCAATGTGAGAAGTTGGTCATGTTGTGCTTGAACCCGAGGTTAGACCAAGTTGTGGTGTAAAGCTACCCGGAACCGACCGGCTTAACTAGTAACCACAACAAAGTCTAATGTGAGAGGTGAAGGTGCATTAAGTAATTAATGCCACATGATAGGGTTAAGTTAATTTGATTAATGACTCTTAACCAAATATGACATGGACAAATGGGTTAAGTAATTTGATTAGGCTAATGATACTTAACAAAACATGACAAGGTTGGGTAGGTTAAGTAACTTGATTTGCCTAATGACACTTAACCATTTTTATATGACTAGTGGATGGGGTTAAGTTAACCAACACTTAATCAATCCAACGCGATAACTTGGTAAGGTTAAGTAAGTTTTCTTAATGACGCTTAACCGAAAAATACGATTAACGAATGGGGTTAAGATTAGACTCAACTAGTCTAAACATGGAAATCGGATGGGGTTAAGTTAGCCTAGACTTAATTAATCCCACTTGGTAGTTTAATGGGGTTAAGTTAAACACTTAACTAATCTAAACATGATGAATTGATGTGGTTAAGTGACCTATACATATCCAATCTAACTCGTTAATTTATTGTGGTTAAGTTAACCAATACTTAACCAATATAACGTGAAAACATGATAAGGCTAAGTCACGAATCGCTTGAATACACTTGACCGATTTGACTAAGTAAATTGATAGGGTCAAGTTAATATATACTTAACCAATCTAGAATGATAATTGGACGAGGTTAAGTCGTGAATTGCTTAATATACTTAACCAACTTGAGCATGGTTTGTAGGGTTAAGCCTTGAACTTGGATACTTAGCCAATTTTGACAGGATTTGTAGACGGGTTAAGTCATGAACTTAAGTGACACTTAATCCATTATGTAAACCCTAGTTCTGAGGATTAGGTGGATAACCGTAGTTAACAAGGATAACGGGAACAATGCTAAGTGGTAAACCTTAGTTGAAGAATAACTAAGTAATGATTCTTAGTCAAGAAAATTTAGACCAGTTCATAGATAGATGAGTAACCTGATACGGTAGGTCATCGTTTAAGTATACGAGTAGGAGCAAGTATCTGATTTAGATAAAGGCTCCAGCGAACTGGGTAACGAAGCAGCGGCTTCGGGGAACGTGAGGATATTCTTGGTATCCCTCTATGAGCTGCCAGGTGATTATACTAGGCTCATGAGAGGTTAAGGTCTGCGTTAGAAGAACCAAGAGTATGCCTTGGTTGCTATACGAGCGACCTAAAGACGGGGATGGATAGGGGATAGTCGACGATACACGGTCGTACCGTAGATAGCATTTCGTCAGGCTACCTACCATCTTTGGTCAAGCGTGTACGTACGAAAAGGCAGAGAACACCCAAAAGACCATAATTGCTATCTAATTATGGTTGCGGTAAGGCTTGGATGTGGGTTGGCCAGTGTTGTGTTCTCATACAGGATTTATCATGTCTTGTCTTTCACTAGTTGAGGGAGTGGTCTCGTGGGACCATAGCCACGTATAAGAAAAACAGACCTTAGCATCTGCATCGGCAGATAAATCGAAAGCTCCCGGCCGAGTCCTGTATTTCTTGATTTGCCCTGTGACAGGACTCGGATGGCACGATGTGATACATGTGCATACAGTCATGGAAAAGCGATTCACGATGAATGCGTGGGAAAAAGGGCGCGGTTGGCGGTTAGCGTAATCCCTAGTGGCCCTAGGGGGTTCAACCCAAAACGAGATACGAAAACGTGCAATAGGTAAGCATAATCCCTAGCAGCCCTAGGTAGCATAAGTCCTAGTTGTACAAACAATAATTCATGTTGGAAGACCCTAGCTAGGTTTAGGGTAACAGTCCAAACCGATCTTAAGGATCATGGAACTATGTTAAAGTAATATAGAATCTCATGGGAAAGCCCGTATGGTCTACGGCAAGGGACTGAACATTTACATGGAATAAAACATACAAGTTGAGTAACCTATATATGCGATATATTAGGTTGACATAGACCATTACACGACTTTTGAGTGAGGGTCATTCTTGGTTAACACATGACACGGTGGGGATACTAGGACGGTAGGTGTAGAGCTAAAATACAGGATAGATATCACGGGGCGTTATACGTGACAGATATCTTGGGGATATTATACTTGATAGAAACCTGACGATGTGATACCTTATTTTATCTTGACATCGTAATTTATCATGACACCTTAGTTTATCTGAGTTCAGTAGTTCATCCTGTTATTTTGATTTAGCTTATCTATCTTGTTATCATGCTTATGTTCATCTCAGTTTCTCATGTCAGTTAACTTTACTAGTTTTTATGCTAATAGTAGATAGGGCTTACTCAGTCTTTTTGACTGACCCGTTTTGTTTCGCCTCTTTTCTTCCGTTTCCCCCCCACCCCCCAGGTTACAGGGAGGAAATACTGTTGTTTAGTTCGGACTTCTTCTGCTTGAAGGTCATCATGGATGGCTTGGACTTTTCTTGGCTAATGGATACTTTACTGTTTTTACTTGGGGAATAATTTATGAAAATGTCTTTATGCTTCTTTACTATTGCAAGACAGGTTTTGATGTACTCTGATGTAAAAGGCTTTAGACCTTATTTATTCATGTTATGAAAGTTTGATTTTACTTCCGCTATTTTATATGTTCTGTCTTGTGATATTTCTGTGCATGTTTACCAATAATGCCCCTCTAAAGCTAGTGCATTCCTTTGCGAGTGACCCTAGCGGAGGCGGGGTGTTACAATTATCATAGCATATTCTAAAAGAATTTCTGCTATGTGGATTTACAGTTGGTTGTGTTTTATATCTATATTTTCTTTGAAGAATTAATTCTTGTGGAAAGTCTAATTCTTCATGCTTTAATTCTCTAGGTGGTATAACTTCACATATGTCAGTAAATGGTTTAGCAATATTTATATTTTCTTCTTTAAATTTCTTTGTAGTAATATGGTGTCTAGTAGAATATGCATATACCATACATGCTGTTATACTACATACTTTACTCCCTGGTGGCATTTTGAGCCTTTCAATCTTATGATACATTGTAAGTCCAAGTTCTATATTTTGTAACAACCTGAAAATCTGGGCCAGTTTAAAATTTTTATTTTGGCAATTTTAGCGAATTTTGATTATTTAAAATGATAATCAAAATTCGCTAAAATTGCCGAAATAAAATTTTTAAACTGGCCCAGATTTTCGGGTTGTTACATATTTTGATCAGACAAAGCAATTGCAAAATCTGGAAATATTCTCATTTTTATCGTTTGATATGCAAAATTTCCTCTAATTACTCCTAATAAAGCGTCCTTTGCATCATGCAGTATTCTATCATCTGATATCCAAAATGTACAAGGAACATTCATTCCCCGTCTACATGCACATTTTATAATAAGTTCTATTCCTCCTAAATGTAGCCATTTTACTTGTTTATTAAATTCCTTTGAAAAGTGTTTTCTATCTTCTTTTATTGCCTTTTGTGTTAATTATTTCAGAGGAATTTCTCCTTCCATAGTAAAAACATCTATTGGTTGTTCAAAGGTTTTTATAACATATTTTTCTTTAGACATATATCTTATTAAGGGCATTTCATAACATTCTTATCTTGAAAGTGTATGTTTTATTTTTTCTATTTGTTTATATTTTTCTTCTGACATTTGTATAGTTTGTTCATAACCAGTTTCATCATCTTTAGTTTCAGAAATTTCTGATGTTTCAGATGTTGAAATTAGATTTGTTTCCATAAAAGGTTGTTGTTCAATATTATTTTCTTCATTCATTAACTCTTGAAATTCTTCTTCAAGACCTTCTGTGTTATCCGACAAAGTACTACTACTTTCTGTAGATGAGATTTCAGAAATAACTTCTTTTGGTTCTCTTTCTTTTACTACTGTTGTCTTTTTTAATGCATCCATATATGTTTGGACACTATATTTTTCTCTATCAAAAATATGTATTTTTCCATTATTCTTTTTACTAACAATTACGTTTTGTCAAGTCTTCATGACACTATATGCTTTATGATCAAAAATATGTTCACATGAAATGACCTTTTTATGTTTAGGTCTCTGTTTTGTATTTTTCTTTTCTAAAGGTTCTTTGAATTCTAAAATATCATATGGTACTGGCTTCTTTACCAGTTTTCAAATTTTTCATTATATTGTTGCACAAAATTTTGTGAACTTGTTCTTAACATCTTAATATTCACCACGTTCAGTCTGTGTGGTTTATGATTATGTTCTTCTTCAGATTCCGTATCCATATCTGACTCAGAGTCTGAGATTAATTCATATATATCTTCATCAGAGTTATATTCATTTTCTGATTCTATAGGTTCTATTTGTTCAGAGAATATGCGGAATGCTTTTACAGCCGTTTTCTTATATTTTCCTTTTTCTGGACATTCATTAGCATAATGTCCTTCTTTATTACATGACCAACATCTACATATCTTTTTACCCATATCTTTTTTAGAATTCTTTATTTTAAAATATCTTTTCTTTCTAAAATTAAATGATTTATTTTTCTTTTTCTTAACTGGTCTGAAATATTTTTTAAATTTCTTTTTATATTTTTTCCTAATTGGATTACATCCCCATTGCGTTGGTACTTCTGAGGTTTCACAGGACAAACTTTTTTTGTTTATTATACTGTCTAGCGCTTGCCATTAGAGATTGTTGCATACAGTAATAGGCAATTTTGTCCTTAGTGAATTTCATTTGTATTCCTAAACATGGAAATACATCTGGATTATCTTTAAGATACTTTTCATAATCATTGGTTAATATGTTTGCCCATGGTAAAGGTAATTTTAAGAAATATAAGGAAAGCACATTTTCCATTGTACCTTCATCCGGTGCAGATGCATAGTAATATTTAGCAAATTCAGAATTATATTCATCTATATATTTCAAGTCACATATTGCAAGGTTAGCGAGTTTTATTCTTACCTTTTTCTTTTCTTCATCTACTAATTTTTTATCATCAAATGGTAATCCACCAAATTCTGTTTTTAAAACTTTTCTAAATGATTCAATCAAATTTAAAGGATCTAACAAATTGACTGAATCTCTTGCTCCTGTGTTAACTAATTGTTTAGCTTCCCTAGTTAGGTTTTTATACCAATTTCTTACAATACCTACAAATGTATTTTCAATGATTCCTAACATATCTATAGACAATTGTATGTTTTTTATAATTCTTAAAGTTTGTAAATCTCCAGCCAAGCATCAATTAGTTGAGTAACATTTCTAGCGCAATCAAGGTCTAGAACTGCTCTTGAATGTTCTTGTAATTTCATTTCCTTCGGTCTATATAACTCAGAATACGTTTTATATGGTTTTTGCTTTTTTGGAAATATATATTCATTGTATATTTCTTCCCCCTCATTTTGATCTATTGTTGTTAAATTATCTCGGCGATTGTCTGCTCTTGGAGGGTTTTGAACAGATACTATACTACTACTAGTAGCTTCCATTTTAAGATGTTCTATGGGTTTATTATTAGATTGTTGTAATACTGATAATCTGGACATGGCTATGGCTATGTCTCCTAACTGAAAACCATCAGCCTTATCCCAAAGCTCTTCTAATTCCTTCATTGTTTTGTCATCACACTGGGTATGAGGCTCTACAATGTTATTCATTTTAGTGTTCTCTATTATTGAAGATCTAGTATTAATAGTAAATCCTCCTGTTGTTGTTGGTTTTAAACTTGAAGGTAGCATTTCATCTGATATACGTAACCTTCTAATCATTTTATCTATTTTGTTATTTATTTCAACTATTGTAATAAAATCACTAGGAGCTTGTAAAGAAGCTAACCTAATTTGATTATACGTAAGAATATTAGCGAACAGATTGTATTCTGGGGTTCCAGTTTTAATGATAAATAGTTTTTCTTCAGTTTCTATGATGGATTTAGCCATCAAAAAGACTGATAATTTACTCTTAAGTTCTTCATATATCTTATCAACTTCCATGGCTCTGATACCAACTAATTCAGGATCAAACTAAAACGTATGTTCAAAGTTAACTACTAGAAAAAATTTCTAAATTAAGAATAATCAGAAACCGGCAATCTCTAGTTGTTACCTGTTTGGGCCAACTAATACAGGATCAAACTAAAACGTATGTTCAAAGTTAACTACTGGAATTTTTTTCTAAATTAAGAATAATCAGAAACCGGCAATCTCTAGTTGTTACCTGTTTGGGCCCAGCACGCTTCCAATGCCTACGCTTCTCCTTGTTCTCCTACGGCTTCACGGCTCACTCTTGCCAAACGCCAATGAACACTGGATACTAATCAGCACTCCAAGAAATAGCTTAGGGTTTCCAAGTGGTAAACAGACTTAGAAGCTTTTGTTTATGATTATCAAAAACTCAGAAATTTTTAACAGAAGATTGCACTCAGAACAAACTTTTATTGATTATTGAGAATATTACAAGCTTAATACAAACACACTCAAGCTCACGCTTAATTTACAAAATTTATGAAAATATCTGCTCTGCTTAACTTCGAATGCCTTCCTCAAATGCTTTCAGGTCTTCTTATAGCTACTCCAAACTGCCTTGGTCATTTTCAGATAAGGCCACGTTACTCGATACTTTTACTTTTCTTTTATTAAAGATTTCTCTTTTTAGATACCTTTCCATCTGCCTGGACAGGTGTTATTTTTTTTTAAAGTTGCCATATTATCTTGTCTGTACAGCTGGACAGATGTTTATTCATCTAGAGAATCCTTCTCTTTTCCAGAGTTATCTACAAGTTTGTCATGCAAATATTTCCTTTTTGAGGGTCCCACTTCACTTTGCAATGTTTCCCACTTTACTCCATGTAATATTAATTTCTTCTGCAGATCTACTGTCATATTCTTTTTAAGAAAGTGTTTATATGCTGTTTTATGTGCTTCCCATCGTAGAATTCTCTCCACAAACTGGATTATATCTTCTTTTGCCCTTGTCTTTGGAACTTTACTAACTATCAGAATTAATTCATTAGGGTCAGACTCATAAGTCCAAATATTGTTTGATAGGGCTTCAATGGTTCTTTGTACTAGACTTGCTAGCTGCTTAGCTCTTGTTGCTGATATTACATCTTCTTCAACCAAGAACATGTTCTGGAAGAACTTTGGCATCAATTTTTTCAATCCCATCTTCATCTCTACCATAGATATACATTTCTTTCCTTCTTCAGGAATAACTTGATTACATGCTAAGTAAATATTGCTATGCTTAATTGCTTTTGAAAAAGTGTAAACTGCATTTCTTATTCTGGGTAGTCCCTTGAGATTGTTAAGGGTACTGTCTGTATAGATGCAATAAATTAAACCTGCTTTATATAAGTCTCTCACCACTCATGGATCAGCTTCAGGATGAATATATACTTTATTCATATCATAACCATATCCTGAATATATTCCTTTACAAGGATTTGGTTCCAGTAATATTGGTTTTACCCAATTACTAAACCATGTAATAAATTCTTTATCATGCTTTTTTACCTCTGAGGGCTTATTGACTGATTTCTCAGACATTTGAGTAACTTCATTAATCATATCCCTTTGTACTACTCTGAACATAATTTGTGAGTAGGATATCATATGATGGAAGAAGAACCTTAGTTCCTCCTTTTTCTCGTCATCTGTAGTGATTAAATATTGCTCAAAGGCTTCTTGTGCTTTAAGTACTTCATTATATATCTCATCAAAGATACCAAGATAATTAATTGTATCATCATTCCTTTCCGCCATCATGCAACTCTCTGATTAAAGTATCTGCAAGAAAGTTAGTTTTCCCAGAAATATGTTCAATGTCAAAATTAAATTCAGAGAACCATGATTGCCATCTTATTAATCTTTTATTAGGCCCTATATCTTGAATTTTATTTTTTATTCTAGCCTTTGTAGTAATAGAATCTGTGCGAATTTTAAAAGGTTTATTTAAGTATAGATAAAAGGCTTTTATACTATTTTTAATAGCTAAGAGTTCTTTATCATTAGAGTGATTATTCAGTTCACTTTGTTTAAATGTTCCAGATTTATATCTACATAATTTTTCTTGGTTACTTCTAATAGCTACCAAAGCTGCTCCCCAGTATGAATCAGAAGCATCTGTATATATAATTAATTCATCTGTTTCTAATGGTAAAGATAATTTAGGCATATTTTCACAATTCTTTTTAATATGCTGAATATATTTTGTATCATTTTCTGTCCATTTCCATTTATAATTCTTTTTAAGTTTTTGTTGTAAAGGAGCTCTTAATTTTGCTAATTTATTGATAAATATATCAGCATAATTTAGACATCCTAAAAACCATTGTAACTATTTCATATCCTCTAATTGATCAGGAAATTCCTTAATTTTTGTAAGAATATGTGGTTGTAATTCTATGTCTCCATTATCTATGGTTATACCCAAAAAATCTATTTTTTGTACTCCAATAACTGCCTTTTTAGCTGAAAGAGTTATTCCTCTTTTTATACATGTATCAATAACAAAATTGCAGTGTTTAATATGATCTTCTAAATTGTCTGAGAATATTATAATATCATCTACGTACACAATACAGTAGTTATCATGTTGTTTTAATACTTCATCCATTCTCCTTTGAAATATTTGTGGTGCATTTTTTAATACGAAAGGCATAACTAGCCATTCATACTGTCCTTGTGGACAACTAAATGTCATATATGGTATGGATTCTTCAGTTAGCTTTATCTGCCAGAATCCACTTTTACAGTCCATTTTTGTAAACCATTTTTTATTCTGTATTTTGTTTAACAATACTTATTTATTTGGTAAATAATATCCATCAAAGATTGTAGCATCATTTAGGGCTTTATAATTAAAAACTATTCTAGCTTTACCTCTAGCAATTTCACTGTGTTTTCTAACTATAAATGAGGTGAACTATGTGGACTATTAGATGGTCTGATTACTTTTAAATCTAAAAGTTCCTTAATTTGGACCTTAAATTCTTCCAGATCCTCTAAGGAATATTTCATGGGTCTTACCCTTATTATTTTATTGAGGTCTTTTAATTTTATTTCTGCTAGTGTTTTATCTTTATCCCAAGCTGCTAAAGGATTTTCATTATATGTTTCTTTAAACCTTTCTTTAATTTTGTCCAAAGGATCAATACTTTCTTGTTTTAATATTGGAATTTTTCCAAATTTAGGAATATCACCACGCTGTGTTGGCGTAGGTTGATAATTTGGATCAATGGCATATGCTTGTTTAAGTCTTGGTGATAAAATAGGTGTTCCACATGGTGTAGTGAATATAATATGTTCTGTTAACTGGGTCATAGGTTGGTATGCGAGACAAAAATCATTGCCCAATAATATATCTGGGCCTTGGACATTACTAGCCCATAACTTTGGTATTTTAATTTTAATATTTCCTATGGTAAAAGGAACATTAACTGCATAATCTTTATAACAAATTTCTTTTTCTTGTATATCTAAAGCTATTATAGAAGATCCATCTTGGATCCACCATTTCTGTGGTAAAATATTTTTTTTACATAATGATATTCCTGAGCCAGTATTTATGTATGCATTTAGTTGTATTGGCTGGTAATAAGGTATTTCTATCGTTCCTTCTATATATGTGGAAAATGGTGAGGTAACAATAGCCTTTTTAATATGTTGTTTATCAATTCTTGGAAATTCATATTGATCTAATTGTATATATGAGTCTTTTAAGATAAAAGTATATTTTGTAATAAAATTCATTCCTAGTAATATTTCATTTTTTGCTAACTTATCATCTACTAACATTTCCATTTGTATTTGCAGGACTTTCCCATTCCTATCAACGAGGGATAATCTAGCTACCACGCTCTTTTCTAGCACATGTACATGTCCAAAATAATCTATGTATTTATAAGGATTTTGTATAGTATTATATGGATATGTTTGTACTAAAAAGGCATTGATATGAGAGGATGCCGCTCCTCTATCCAAAAGCACATTTACCTCTTTGTTATCCAAAAAACCTTGTATGTACAATTGTTTATTTGATTCTAGTAAGTTTAATTTATCCAATGTTTTTAAATCTAAGTCTTTTCTTTGAGAGGTTATTTTTATGTCTCTTGATATATCAGAGGTAGATGCCTCATTATCATAGAATATTCTAAAAGAATTTCTGCTATGTGGCTTTACAGTTGGTTGTGTTTTATATCTATCTTTTCTTTGAAGAATTAATTCTTGTGGAAAGTCTAATTCTTCATGCTTTAATTCTCTAGGTGGTATAACTTCACATATGTCAGTAAATGGTTTAGCAATATTTATATTTCTTCTTTAAATTTCTTTGTAGTAATATGGTGTCTAGTAGAATACGCATATACCATACATGATGTTATACTACATACTTTACTTCCTGGTGGCATTTTGAGCCTTTCAATCTTATGATACATTGTAAGTCCAAGTTCTATATTTTGATCAGACAAAGCAATTGCAAAATCAGAAACCGACAATCTCTAGTTGTTACCTGTTTGGGCCTTTCACATATTAGAAAGTGAACTGATAGACTGGTTTTATACTCCAAGGAGAATTTCAAATAAATTTCTATTTAAAGCACATTTCCCCTTTTTCTTTTATTTCATTTTATTTAAGAGCACACTGACCACGCATAACCAGATCTTGGATTTTTAAATGAGGTCAGTTGCAGCTTAAAATTAAGTATTCTCATAACCATGCATAACCAGAGCTTGGATTTTTAAATGAGGTTAGAGAAACACTTGTGAATATTATTTTATTATTTTTAGTTTCAAAATGGAAAACTCCTCAGTATATAAAACCAATATGAATGATAGAAATGTGGTAGGTACAGAAATGGACTGTGAAATAAATTTCTAAATTAATTATATAATGGAATATGCTCGACTGTATCGGGATTATTGAAAATTTCCAATTATCACTAATTTTGAATAATAACATAGTCCCATTTCTATCACGAATATTTCCACTGTTTATTCAAAAAGATTTTAAAACACATTAACTCTCCACATTAATATAAACTCATAATGGATGGCAGAAGGATGATAGATAATGAAGATGGTCATGAAATAATTGCCAGTTCAAAGGTATTATAATAAATATTCAACCATCATGAAAATCCAAATAAAATCTTCTCTTGTTGTGAAATATGCTGCAGTCACAATTCATTACAATTTCAAAATCTGATAATAATCTTGAAGAATTATAAATTCATTTCAATATGGATATTAATTTCAATTTTTGAATGAGTAATCAATAAATAATTTTAAAAATGAAAATTAATTTGAAGAGGAATATGAAGATCTATACATGCCAAGAGGGATAAATTTTTACAAGGCAAAAAGAGTGTGTGGATCTATACAAGGCGAAAATTAGAATCTGAGTACAGATGAGTGAGACAAATATAAGGCACTTCAGATACCACTTGGTGTCCCTATTAATGAGGATTTTAAGGAAACACTGGAGACAAACAAGGATATCACAGATAGCACAAACAAAACGTTAAGCCCAAGCAGACAAATTTAGCACTTTTACCAGGGCAACAGACAAGAACAAACAGTTATTTGAAAAACAGTATCAGAGCAACACAAGAAATAGTTTCAAATCAGACTTGTCAAGATGGCCATCACATAAGATGATTCATGATCCAATGATTAAAAATACCGTTTATTTGAAATCATTTGAGGAATATGTAATTCTCAAGATTTAGTGAATCAATCACACTAGAATATTAATTTCAGATTCAAGATATGTGTGAGATTTAATAAATCCATAATTTCAAATGAGTTTAAACAAACAAATATTTAAATCAAATAATCATGAAATAAGAGTAAATTTCAAGACCGGATTTTCAAAGGAATTTCCCAAATTATTTCTGACAAGCCAAGAATAATTTAGATCATTTACATCAGGTTTGATAAATATTCATGATCCAAAATAATTTATTTGAAATCACTTGAATCAAATGTAAATCATAATATATAATGAATCAATCACACAGGATTAATAATTTCAGATCTGAGAGGTGTGTGAGATTCAAAATATCAGAAATTTCAAATGATCTCAAACAAACAAAAATCTAAGCCAGATAATCATGAATAACAGTGAATTTCAAGATGTAAACAGTGAGTCTCAAGACAGTTCAAATTTTTTTAGGCCAATCTGAAAATCAATGAAATTATCACAACTGATAAATATTGGTGTGCTGTAATGAGTATATTATTTCAAGCTTTTCTAAAATTAATTAGAAGAAAACTCAAAACAACAGTGTTGTGTGAAATTCCATTAAACTTTCAGATCTTCAAAAAGATTTAGAATTCATATTAACAGTGTTCAAGATATAACAAGAATACATTAGCACTGTTAGGAATTCAGAAAACTGAAAATGAACTTCAAACAATTGCAAATATATGCAAGTTTAGATTTAAAGGTCTGGATAAGATTTAAAACATCAGATTTTCTTTTAGGTGAAGCAAATATCCAGAAAAACAAGAGTTCTGCAACTGGAAGTTAAAGAAGCTCAGAATAAAAGGAAATAATATGGCAGTGATAAATAAAAAAAACAGAAGGAGATAGAAGAAGAAATGAACAAGAAAAAAGAACATAGAATATTTACAAAGTTGAGTTTAGAGGTTATACCTGAAATTGACGTGAGTAAATAAATCTATAACTCAACAGATCTTGGCTAAAGGAACTGTAAATGATACAGAATTATAGACCAACTTAATTTCAAATTTCCTTTCAGCACAGCAGTTCCTCAGCCACCTTCGGTACCTAACAGTTTAAAGGTTCGAGTGGTCTAACAGAATTAGTAAAACCACTCACAGCTTTGTTCACATCTTTTAGTACCCAAATCTGTTTATATAACAAACCATTAGAATTGACTTTCATAACCTTAGGAACCCAAAACTGTTCGAACTTAACAAAGCCCGTTTTATTTCCTTTTGGGATCCAAGAATGTTTAAATGATTTATTATAAAACAGATTCTCATTTCTGTTGTGATATAAAAGCCTTTTAGAGTTTTCAAAGTTCAAAATTTCAGAATGACCCTTCTTGAAGCAATTTGAAGGATTTTTAAAATCACACGAATTCAAATTTTCAAAAACATTTGTTTTCCGAAGACCAAGACCATTTTTATTACCAGAAGAAGATTGATTTTTCAACAACATATTCAAAGATTTTTCACCAGTTGAATAACGTTTCAAAATCAATTCAAGATTGTTGATTTTGGATTTAAGATCAGAATTTTCTTTCATCAGATTTAAACAATGATTAATGCTGATCTTTCTCTTTTCAGTGTCATTTTATTTCAAAATCAAATTTTCGTTTTCAAGCAGTTTGATTTTGGTCTTGGATTCTAAAATTTCAGATTCAATCTGAATTTGTTTTTCAGAGTTTTTAAAATTTTCAATTTCCTTTTCATGCTCTTTCAAAATGGATTCAGTTTTCAATAAGCTTTCTTTTTCAAACATTTCAAATCTGGAGATTTTAGACATCTTAAAATTTTCAAATTCATTTTGCAAAAGATTGTTTGTACTTTCAAGCTCGATCTTGTTCTCTTTTAAAATCAGAATCCCATTTCCAAGCTATTGAATATTTTTATTTAAATGAACAAGATTGTTTTCCAAATTTAAACAACTTTTGCAACCAGAGTTTGAAGAATTTTTAGAACATTCAAGTTTTATTTCCAAATCATTTATTTTGCTAGTCAACTCAGAATTCTTAGATTTTACAGATTTGTTTTTAGATTGGAGTTTATCAACGGATTTAGTCAAATCAACGCACATATAAACTAAATCTTCATATGAGAAATTTTATGTTTCAGCATCTGTTGATTCTCCATCATCTGATCCTTCTGAATTTTCATTTGTAAATCCAGTTAAACAGAACTCTGAATCTGAGTTGACTTTCTCGGGTTTTGAGCTACCGCTGTCAGATCTTCCATACTTCGTATTGAGAGCATCCTAGATTTCCTATGCAGATAAACAATGGCAGATAAGATTAAACTGATCAGTATTAAGATAATCAAATATAATTTTCATAACATGGGTATTGAAAGTAATATCTACACTATCAAATCCATTGATAACAACACTCCAATATTTAATATTAACATATTTTAAATAATATTCCATTTTGGATTTCCAGTTTAAAAAATCTGTTCCATCGAAAATAGTTGGAGATGAACTGGACTGATTCTCTATCGACTTACAACTAGGAATCACCATTACTTTAGAGTTAATAGAATACCTGCTCTGATACCACTTGTTGGATCTAGATTAACCCTAGAGGGGGGGTGAATAGGGTTTATTGAAATTTATCGCGGAGTTCAAATATTACAGGATATTAAAAATTATTCATAAATCACAGAATATAGCAGAAACAGAAATACAGAAAGTAAATAACACAAGATATTCCCAGCTTCGGCAAAATCCTGCCTACTGCTGCATTCCTAAGGTTTCTGCTAGGTGATAGAACAGATCCCGCATACAAGACCATGTACACTCGCAACCCCTGCTCCTATTCTAACCCTATGCTCAAAACCCTAGACTGACAGATACTCCCTCGACCAGATTTTCCCGTATTACAAACTGTAACACGTAACCCTAGTTTTTACAGATTCTAGTAAATTGTTCAGATGGTTTACAAAAGAAATTAAAAATACAAAAAAATAAAATTAAAACAAATAAAACCCTAGGAGTTAAACTAGAAAGGTCATCCCCTTTCACACTTTAAAAAATAGGCCGACCCTCCTTTGTTAATCAGTTGCACCCATTTTTCTTGGTCCCGTTCACTTCCTCTTCTTGACTTAAAAAAATGGCGGCTCTGAATTGGGGATTAGGGTTTTCTGCATCCCTCAAATCGATTGTGACATCTAATTGAGATAGGATGGATTCTCTGATAGCTTTGTTGCTTGAAGCTTCTTGGTCAAACGATTTGAGTGTTGTTGATCGAAACCCTAGAATGAACTGTGAGTTTTGTGATTAAATTTTTGCAAGAAATTTTTGATGCTTGTGGTTTCGATTTTTTTCATGCCTGTGATGATGTGGTGTTGTTTATAGGGTCATAGAAAAACCCTAATTGCTCTGATTTCAGAAAGTGATTCGATCTGATTTTGTGTTGCTTTCCTCGATTGAAAGTGGTCCCTGATTTGCATTGATTTTTGAATGTCCATGAATAAAATATTTTCCAGAAAAAAATTGCTCATTTAAAAACATTTTTGGAAAACAAATTAATCACTTGCCACAAATGTTGCTCACTAATTTGTCCCGTATAATTCTTGCTGGTCCCTTGCGTGAAATCAGCAGATTCCAATCACTTTGCCAAATATGAATTGTTACTGCCTTTAAAACAAACTTACTGACTTATGAAAAGTTGCCTGCGTGTGAATTCTCCTTATGATTTGCGAGATTTCCTGAAATTTGTTGCCTTGCTAAACTTTAGTCATTTCTGGAAAATGATTTTAAAAAACTTAGAAAGAAAATATCTTGCTAAAAACTTATTGTTCACTGTTTTGAAAAACAAGAAACAAAATAAATTCTTTCTTCGATTGTTATCTAAAGAGATTCTTGATTTCTTAATCAAATCAGCAATGAATGCTTGCTACTTATGTTTGTCCACACTCGAATTTGTATTGAAGTAATATTTGACTTTCTGAAAATAATTTAGAGACTTACCAAAAATGAAATTGTGATTTATGGAAACTCATCTACCCATGTATGAACTCATTTCTGAAACAAGATTTCTTGAACATGCCATGATTGCTCTCATGTCTGGATTCATGCAATCTACTCTATATGTTGTTGACTGTCCTGACACTTGCTTATTAATGTTGTTCACGTTTGATGTCACACTTCCTTCATGTATAACTTGGCAATTGATGCTGCATGTAGTGAACTTGACCTATGCACTTGTTCATATGAAAAATCTGTCACATGCATATGTGCTTGGTTACTTCCTGTATGTGTATATTGCTGAGTACATCATGTTGGCATGATCATCATTCTGAACTGCTCTTATCACCTCTTGTGCCATCTGTTACATGCTTGTTTTGTTTCGTACGATATCTGATTTCATGCCTTAAATAATTGAGTTTGATACAAGAATTTCATCTGCCTTGTTCATCTTTGCTGCTTCACAATTACATGCACAAATTTGCATTGTTTTTGCACTTACACATGCTCACTGGCCATGGTTTGTTGCTGAACTAATTTTGTTGAGACTGTCCACACCATTTTGCATATATAGCTGCACCATCTCTTTGCTGGCTCGACTAGATTTACCTGTATATGTATGCTGCACATGTTTCACTTGCACTTATTCTCTCCATTGCTGTATACATTCCTGCCATGTTTATGCATGATTGAAACTTGCTCCTTATGAAACTTGTACCATACTGAGCTAAATGGTTCAACCATTTCCATGCTGGTTGGACTTGTATTTGTATGCTACACTTGAACTAGCTGTTTTGTACATGAAATGCCATTGTATTCTTCTATGCTTCATTTATGTTGCTGCCATATCAAAGTATTGCTGGAATGTATTTACCGAGCCTTCTTGCTTGTGTTTGCTAAAACAAAATTTTGTGCATACTTGCCTGCTGCCCACTCATGTTGACTTGTCCATTCATGTATCTTGGCGTGACTCTGGCTCGACCCTACCATGCATATACATATACAATTTTGTATGTGTATATGTGTGCGTGTGGCTCGTGACATTTGTGTTTGCCATGCACTGTGCTGAGTTGAGTTAGTCCACGTGGCTGCTTCTCAGTTGCACACTGAATTGGCGAGGCAGTGCAATATATATATATATGCGTGTGTATATGCAGCCATCTAGAAATACTTTCCTGTCCCTGCATTGATATATATGTAACAACCCGCATTCTACGCATCGGAGGATCGTAGAATATTTATTTCTTTCCCATATGAAGTCGTATGGTCATGTAACTTTGGGAAATAACCATTAGAGTCATTTCCCATGTTCATGATTTTTTTCGATTTTTAAATGATCGTTTTGCCCCTAGCTGATCTTGTTTTGGCCATAACTTTTGATTGGAAAGGAATTTTGACCTGAAACCACTTCCATTAGATTCGTTTGATGGTTTGCCTTTCCGTAAATGGTCATAATAGCCAAACTGACTTACCGTTTGGGAGATATAGCTGAAATAAGGTTTGGAAGGTGAAAAACTGCTTAACCGGGCCAAATAGGGTGATTAGTGAATGGGCTCATAACCCATTTCGGGATTAGGGTTATGGGGAGGCTGAAAAGGGTTAGAGATTCATTCCATTTCAGTTTTCTAGCCTCCGCTTACCTCTTAGAAACCCTGAAAATGGTCTCCAACCTCTAAATCACCTCCAAATCACCTTCTAATCAAGGATTAAGCTTAGCAACATCAAATCAAGGGAGATCTTCACCAAATCAAGATTAGAGCTGCTGCTTAGCATTGAGATTCGCACCAAATCAGAGATTTATTTCAGATCTAAGTTTTATTTGTAGCTAAGGTGAGTGATTTGCATAGTTCCTCACTAACTATGGCTAATTAAGGGTAATTAGTGTTAATTAGCGAATTTAAACATGATAAAATTCTGGAAAAATATTTATAAAATCCAAAATGATGTTTTAGACCTCTGATATGAATTTGGGTTAATTTGGTTAAGTTTTGCTAATCACATCATTAGTTTCACCTAAACATGCTTAAGGGGAATATGGGATTTTGGGTATGTTTGATCCATTTTAACCCATCATATTGATGTTTTGGTGTTTGAGGTCACTTCTACTTGTTGCTATGACTGTATGGTATGTTTTGTGATTGATTAGAATAGGTAGAATGGTCGAAAACGCCGTCGAGTGGCGTAAAACTGCTTGTTGGAAAAGTGCAGAAAATTGGTCGATCCGGATCGGAACGGAGAAGAGGACCCGATCCGAACCACCTCCCACGCGAGTTCAGAAACTCCGCTCCATCATCGTATGAAGAAGCTCCGCTCCGCTCCGCTCCGTAGTACTGTATGGCGACGTGACTTGGAGACTCCGACCCGAACCGTGGTTCTACGAAGGAGACCGATCCGATCCAGCATCTTCTGAGGACTTCCGATCCGACCCGATCCAGCATCTTGTGAGGACTTCCGATCCGATCCGATCCGGAGCAGAGGAGAAGGCTTGTGCTGGAGACCCGAACCAATCCTGTGAAGAAGGAGCATTCCGAACTGAACTGATGATTAGGGGGAGATCCGAACCGATCCGATGATGACCAATAACCCGAGATGCAAAGGTAGTCCAAATGGAAGTTAGAGCATAGGATCCAGTTGGGAACCAATGGGTTCACTTCATGGTTGGACTTTGCTGCGGGACGTGTGCAAAGGAGTTATCGACGTTCATAACTTCGATTCACCACTGAAAATGGATGATGGGCTACTTATCAGTGCAGTAGAGTCACTACGACTCGAGGGGCAAGGTGATGGTAGCAAGACTACGTTATCAGTGCAGTGAAGCCATTTATGACTTCATAGGGCAAAGTGATGCGTAGTAAGACTATAAGCCAGTGCAGTGGGGTCATTGTGACTCCATGGGGCATAGTGGACATAGTAAAGGATTAGTGAGGTTATGAGCCAGTGCAGTGGGGTCATTGTGACTCCATGGGGCAAAGTGGACATAGCAAAGGATTAGTGGCTATGTATCAGTGCAGTGAAGCCATTTATGACTACATGGGGCAAAGTGATCATAGCAAAGTATGTTGGGTGATCGAAGTGGTGAATATCGTATGCTTTACGCACTGAGTGAGAGATGTGAGGATGGTTGTTATGTTTGATTGTTTGCCATCACTATGACATGCACACCCCCACCCCCGTTATCTTTACACCATTTGAAATGGCACCTTAGAGTGTTGTACAGTATGTAGTGCTAACTATTTGGTTGCAGGTCCAGGTTCAGGTATGGTTTAGTCTACCTGTTATTGTTCTGTTTAGATGCTTATCGCTCATACCAGGCTTTATGCCTGACCCAGAGTTTTATGTCTCTTCTTATTATTCTGGGTGCTCACATAAGCAGACTAGAGACAGGTTAGCTGGTGATGCGCGAGTAGCTAATTCAGAGGCGAGCAGGAGGCTTCCACGTATGATATATTGATATCCTCCATGTGTCGTTGGTGGTCTACCTGGGCATTAGTAGTGTACCTCCTTTGTCTTGCTTTTGCTCTTTGAGACAGTTTGAAAAGTTGTAATAATGTTAACTTTGGATCATAAGTTGTACTTGGATTTTCCGCTGCTATGTTAGTTGTTTTTAGCGTATGCACTGTCTCACCTGTTTTATGTCAAGTATGTTGTTATTATATTTTGTTCCATGCGCTGTGAGACATTCTACAGGTTCCTTGTTAGTTCATTTCCTTCTTTCCTTTCCTTCTGACGACCGTCCCGTGCTAACCGGACATGTGTACACCGCACCTTAGGAGTAAATGTCGGTTGGTGTGGGGCGGGCCGTCACATTTGGTTTCAGAGCTCTAGGTTGCGTAGTTAACCTAGGGAAAAACACTAGGGAGAGATAGTACGTATATGAGAGCGCATATTTGTGATTACTTTGGTTTTCAAAAGCTATATATGTATGTACTATTAGTAGTATAAGAATGAAGTCGTACTGCACTAGCACCACTATGGGGTCGTTAATCGTTTCCCTTTACAGATTGAACGATGAGCCGATATGCAAGGGATGCTGGTAGGGGAGCCAATAATAGGAATGTTGCTGACATGAGGGCGATGTTTACTGACCTCATGAGAGACATGCTTAGGGAGGTGCAAGGGGCAGTTCCCAATCCCGGAATTGGTGGTGGCCCAGTAGTGCAGGCGCCTAGGGTCGATTTCGCCAAGTTATGCAAGGATTACACTAACCTTGGTGGGAAGCCGTTCCACGGAGCGGAGTCGGCCATAGATGTTCAGGATTTGTTGGATAGCTGTGATCGTATCTTCGACGACTTGGGTATCGAGGATGCGATGAAGAGAAGCTAGCGTCTCGTCAGCTGTAAGGGCGAGCGATGAATTGGTGGAATGCCATTAGAACAGCTACTCCAGAAGATCAGGTTACTTGGGATCAGTTCAAGGCTCGCTTTAGCGAGAAGTTCATTCCAACTGCCCAGAAGTCAGTGTTGTTTAAGAGATTCTTGGAACTCAAGCAGAATGGTAGGACGGTCTCGGACTATATTGTTGAGTTCGACACTTTGTCGAAGTATGGACTATCTCTTATCGATACTCCTGAGAAGAAGAATGAGAAGTTCATTACTGGTTTGGATGGATACTTGGGGGAAAGGCTTATCAACCACATCGATGAGACTTTTGAATCGATTGTGGGGAAAGCTTTGAGATCAGAGAGTCTTTACCCTAAGCCAAAGACCGAGGCTGCATCTGCAGAAGGGCTGAAGCCGCAAGCAGGCGGTGGACGCAAGAATAACTCTTAGAATAAGAGAAAACAGAACCAATCTAAGGATGGCCAGAAAAAGAACAAGAAAGATGTTGAGTGCTTCAGCTGTGGTAAGAAGGGCCATTATGCCAAAGAATGTCGGGCCAAGCCAGCGGATAGGAAGTGCTATAACTGTGGTCAAATGGGACATCATAAGGATAAGTGTCTGCAACCTCTTAAGGAGAAGCAGATTGTGAAAGCATATGCTATTGATGCTGTTCCTTCTTCGTCGAATGCCCCAACTGCGGCGGAAAAAGGAAACAATGTTGTTATTCAAGGTATGTTTTCTATTTAAAATGTACCAGTTCGAGTTTTGTTTGATACTGGGGCTTCCCGTTCCTTCATATCTAGTGACCTGGTAGATAGGTTGGGACTGGAACCCGAGATAGTCGATAGACCATTGGTTGTGACGAACCCGATTGGTGGTTCGACTAGCCTTAGTATGATTTGCCGAAATTTGGTCTTATCAAGTCATGGATGTATGTTTGTTTGTGATTGCTTTGTTTTGGGCTTTACTGGGTATGGCATTATATTGGGAGTCGATTGGCTCCAAAGATACGGGGTGGTGGTAGACTGTGAGGGCTTTTTGGTGACAGTTAGGGCGGATGATGGGCGGAGGGTAGTGTTTGGTAGTCTACCTAGTGATGGGGTAATGGCTAGTTTTATAAATTCCCTCGACATCCCACGTGATGAATTGTCAGATGTGCCCGTGGTTGGCCAGTATCCGGACGTCTTCGAGGAGGTGACCGGGCTTCCACCACACCGAGAGATTGAGTTCCGTATTGATTTAGTGAAAGATGCCAAACCTATAGTGATGCCACTTCGTCGTATGGCACCAAGGGAGCAGCGAGAGCTCGGGGTACAAGTCAGCAATCTTTTGAAGAAGGGATTTATTGAAGAAGTGTCTCCGAGTGGGGAGCACCAGTTGTGTTTGCCACTAAGACAGATGGTTCCCTTCATTTGTGTGTGGACTATCGCGAGTTGAATAAGGTGACGAGGAAGAATAAGTATACTCTACCTCGGATAGATGATTTATTTGATCAACTGGAAGGAGCAAGAGTGTTCTCCCAATTGGACCTCGCGACAGGATTTCATCAGCTTCGAGTAGCGGATGAGAGTGTTCCAAAAACGGCATTTAGGACGCCGTCTGGATTCTATGAGTGGTTGGTCATGCCATTTGGGTTGGCCAATGCACCAGCCTACTTTGTGGATCTTATGAATCGAGTATTCAGAGATCAGTTGAATAAGTTTGTTCTTGTGTTCGTAGACGATATCCTTGTTTACTCGAGGAGAGAGGAGGAACACAAGGGACACTTGAGGATAGTGATGGAGGTGTTGAGGAAACACCGATTGAAAGCGAAATTCTCTAAGTGTCACTTCTGGAGGAGGGAAGTGAGATTCTTGTGCCATGTTGTTTCAGAGAATGGTATTGCCGTGGACCCTGCGAAGGTGGCTACTGTATAGGATTGGCCTACGCCCAAGAATGCAACAGATGTAAGAAGTTTCTTGGGGTTAGATGGATATTATCGTAAGTTTATCCAGGACTTCTCCAAGATAGCAGCACCGTTGACTCAGTTGACTAAGAAGAATCAGGCCTTCGTCTGGGATGGAGTGTGTGAGAATGCATTCAGGAGTCTAAAGGAAAAGTTGACGCATGCGCTAGTGCTAGTCATTCCTAAAGGGAATGAAGAGATGATGGTATACACGGATGCTTGTGGTACCGGACTAGGTGTTGTATTGATGCAAGGAGGTAGGGTTGTAGCTTATGCTAGTCGGCAGCTAAAGCCGCATGAGAAGAAGTATCCTACCCATGATTTGGAACTGGCAGCGATCGTGTTCGCATTAAAGATGTGGAGATACTATCTCTTGGGAGAAAGATTTGAGTTGTTTACCGATCATAAATCGTTAAAGTATCTCTTCTCCCAGAAGGATCTAAATCTCCGTCAGCAGAGATGGTTAGAGTTCTTGGCTTCGTATGATTTTGATATCGCATACACACGTGGGAAAGGTAATGCGGTAGCCGATGCCTTGAGTAGGAGACGTGCCAGTTTAGGGGCTATGTTTCTTGAATGGAAACAACTGGAGTATATCGCAGGGTTTGATTTCAGACCAAAGTGCGAATTGGATCCAGAAATGCTAGCTAGTTTGGCGATCAGACCCGCTTTGATAGAGCGGATTGGTTCCAGCCAGAGGGACGATCCTAATCTGTTGGAAATCATCTCCAAGTTAGAAATGAACATCGACGGTGAGGAGATGAATGTGTATGGTCTTGATCGAGATGGATGGCTTAGAAAGAATGGAAGACTAGTTGTACCCAACGTGAATGGTTTGAGAGATGAAGTGCTTAGAGAATGTCATCACTCAAAACTGACTATACATCCCGGTGGTAATAAGATGTATCGAGACATGAAGCAGACTTACTACTGGGAAGGGATGAAAAGAGACGTTGGGAAGTTTATATCCAAATGCATGAATTGCCAGCTAGTTAAAGCCGAGCAAAAGAAGCCTAGTGGTTTGTTGCAACCATTAGAAATTCCCGAATGGAAATGGGAGCAAGTCTCGATGGATTTCATCGATGGTTTACCGAGGACTAGATCGGGATATGATAGCATTTGGGTAATTGTGGATCGATTGACTAAGAGTGCAAGATTTATACTAGTCAAATCGACCAGAACGGCAGCTAAGTTGGCAGAATTGTATATGAAGTGGGTAGTGAGATTTCATGGAGTACCTAAAAGCATTGTGAGTGACCGAGACCCGTTGTTTACTAGTGGGTTTTGGAAGAGCTTACAAGAGGCTCTAGGGTCAGAATTACATCTCAGTACCGCATATCATCCTCAGACCGACGGTCAGACGGAGAGGGTGAATTGTATATTGGAAGATCTCTTGAGAGCTCGTATATTGGATTTTGGTGGATCATGGGATGACCATTTGCATCTAGTAGATTTTGCATATAATAATAGCTATCAATCCAGTATCGATATGGCTCCATATGAGGCTTTGTACGGAAGACCGTGCAACTCACCATCATGTTGGATAGAGACTGGAGAGAAGTTTATGCTTGGACCAGATGTGGTGAGGGAAACTTCAGATAAGATTAAGATCATTCAACAATGAATGAAGGCTGCCCAGGATAGGCAGAAGAGTTATGCTGATAAAAGGAGAAGAGACTTAAAATTCTCCGTTGGTGACTTGGTGTTTGTCAAGATTTCTCCATTGAAGAGCGTGATACGATTTGGCAGGAGAGGCAAGTCACCAAGACTTGTTGGCCCATTCCCATTTCTCGAACAAGTTGGGAATTTGGCATATAGAGTTGACTTACCAGAGAAGATGGCGGGGGTTCACAACGTATTTCATGTTCCCCAGTTAAGGAAGTTCGTACACGACCCAGATTTGACTATTTCACCTGATCAGTTAGAGGACTTCGAAGTAGAACCCGAGGCGGTTGGGAACCGCAAGCCGATTCGTATTGTCGAGCACGATACGAAGCAACTTCGAAGGAAGGCGGTGAAGCTAGTCAAGGTTCAGTGGGGCGAGTACGAGAATGACTGTACTTGGGAGACAGAGGAGAGCATTAGAAAGACGTATCCAGAACTCTTTGCCTGGTAAGATTTACCTTATAATTTAGTTATTCCGCATGCTAGGATAGACTTGTTTTGCTTGTTTGCATGTTTGATTGTTGTTTTATGGTTGATAGGCATGCGGGACCCTTTGTGTGTTTTGGTTAGGGAATTTCGGGGGCGAAATTTCTTAAGGGGGGGGGGGGAGAATGTAACAACCCGCATTCTACGCATCGGAGGATCGTAGAATATTTATTTCTTTCCCATATGAAGTCGTATGGTCATGTAACTTTGGGAAACAACCATTAGAGTCATTACCCATGTTCATGATTTTTGCCGATTTTTAAATGACCATTTTGCCCCTAACTGATCTTGTTTTGGCCATAACTTTTTACTGGAAAGGAATTTTGACCTGAAACCACTTCCATTAGATTCGTTTGATGGTTTACCTTTCCGTAAAGTGGTCATAATAGCCAAACGGACTTATCGTTTGGGAAATATGGCTGAAATAAGGTTTGGAAGGTGAAAAACTGCTTAACCGGGCCAAATAGGGTGATTAGTGAATGAGCCCATAACCCATTTCAGGATTAGGGTTATAGGGAGGCTGAAAAGGGTTAGAGATTCATTCCATTTCAGTTTTCTAGCTTCCACTTACCTCTGAGAAACCCTAAAAATGGCCTCCAACCTCCAAATCACCTTCTAATCAAGGATTAAGCTTAGCAACATCAAATCAAGGGAGATCTTCACCAAATCAAGATTAGAGCTGCTGTTTAGCATTGGGATTCGCACCAAATCAGAGATTTATTTCAGATCTAAGTTTTATTTGTGGCTAAGGTGAGTGATTTGCATAGTTCCTCACTAATTATGGATAATTAAGGGTAATTAGTGTTAATTAGCGAATTTAAACATGATAAAATTCTGGAAAAATATTTATAAAATCCAAAATGATGTTTTAGACCTCTGATATGAATTTGGGTTAATTTGGCTAAATTTTGCTAATCACATCATTAGTTTCACCTAAACATGCTTAAGGGGAAATATGGGGTTTTGGGTATGTTTAATCCATTTTAACCCATCATATTGATGTTTTGGTGTTTGAGGTCACTTCTACTTGTTGCTATGACTGTATGACATGTTTTGTGATTGATTAGAATAGGTAGAATGGTCGAAAACGTCGTCGAGTGGCGTAAAACTGCTTGCTGGAAAAGTGCAGAAAATTGGCCGATCCGGATCGGAACGGAGAAGAGGACCCGATCCGAACCACCTCCCACGCGAGTTCAGAAACTCCGCTCCATCATCGTATGAAGAAGCTCCGCTCCGTAGTACTGTATGGCGACGTGACTTGGAGACTGCGACCCGAACCGGGGTGCTACGAAGGAGACCGATCCGATCCAGCATCTTGTGAGGACTTCCGATCCGACCCGATCCAGCATCTTGTGAGGACTTCCGATCCGATACGATCCAGAGCAGCGGAGAAGGCTTGTGTTGGAGACCCAAACCGATCCTGTGAAAAAGGAGCATTCTGATCCGAACCGAACTGATGATTAGGGGGAGATCCGAACCGATCCGATGATGACCAATAAACCGAGATGCAAAGGTAGTCCAAATGGAAGTTAGAGCTCAGGATCCAGTTGTGTAACACCCCACCTCTGCTAGGGTCACTCACAAAGGGAATGCACTAGTTTTGGAGGGGTATTATCTAGTAAACAGGCACAGAGATAACACAAGACAGAACATAAATTAAACAGAGTATATAAAGCAGCGGATATAAATTTAACCAAATCTCATTACGTGGAAAATAAAGTCAAAACCTCTTACATCAAAATACCAAGTCATTATTTCATTACATCAAGTTCTAAAGAAGCAAAGTACTTAAAACAACATAAGTCCAATATTATTCCCCAAAAAGAGCATGAGTGCAGCCATAGCATAGCTCAAGACCAAACCGTACATGAGCTGTCAGAAAGCAAGCAAAGTCCAAGCTAAGAGCTAGAGTTTCCTCCCTGAGAACCTGGGGGGAAACGAAAGAAAAAGAGGTGGAAGAAAACGGGTCAGTCAAAAAGACTGGTAAGCCCTAGTGACTATCAGCATAAAAACTAATAAAGTTAATTGGACATGAGAAACTGAGATTAAACATAAAGATAATAACTGGACTAGCATGATAATAAAAGGTAATCTACCCCAAAACGTATCCCCAATGTATGTGAATTCGCATTAATACAACATGTCAAAATAGGGATATAACACAAAAAGGATAGTCATAGGATGGCAAAGGTGTTCACAAGTTAAGCATGATGATTATAACATTACAGGCATATGAAATAGGGTCTCAACATCAACTTGGCAAAATATGGTGATAGACATGGTAAAGGATTGACATAAGATAGTAACCCCAATAATAAATTCAACATCACAGGCATGTCAAGATAAAGGTCATGGGGGTTTTAGATTAAACATGAATATGTCCAAATCAAGTTCATACTAATATTCCACAAGTCAAAATTTAAGATGAATAGATCTAGGGTGTACAAAACTAGCTCCAAAATAACAGATCTAAAAGGGATAGTCATAGATCAAAGATATACCATGGTAGATCCAACCTAGTTATCATGTTTAGGCATAATTTCAGTTTACATCGTGTTCATGTTAAATTTACAGTTTAGATCTAAGAGTGACAAAGGGCTTACAAATCGTGGTCTAGAGAATGAGAAAGCAAAAGAGTAGAAGAAGAATCTCTAGCAAATCCCCAAATCAACGTAGCTCTACCGAAGTCTTGAATAGCCTCCTTGTTCTCTATCTTCCAGTCAGAACCTCAACAGCATAAGGCCGGATAAGAATGTGATAGAGAGTCTAGGGTCAGGGGTTGTTTATATAGGGTTTAGGGGGCTGAACCTGGACAGGCAACAAGACCAGATACATCTGTCCCAAAAACAGGCTAGGTGACCAGGTCGACACCCAAGTCGACTGCCCAGTCGACTTGGTCTGGGGGGGGTCGACTGCCTAGTCGACTCCCCAGTCGACCTGGTGCTGGCGGGATTTTTCCCACCCAGTCTGTCTGGGTTTTGAAATTCGAATTTTGAACTTGAATTCGAACTGTTTTGAACTCTGGAATTTTCTGAAACTTTGGAGAGCCATATCTTGGTCATACGAACTCCGATTTTCGTAAACTCGGACTCGTTTTCAAGCAGAATTTTGAGACGAACGTAATGGCGTAACCCGTTTCCCTTGATTCTTATTTTAAAATTTAATTCTGCCTTGATTTATAGTTATAACACGTTATTAAAATACGGGTTGTTACATTCTCCCCTCCTTAAAGGATTTCGTCCCCGAAATCTCTAAGTTAGGAAGAACGCATCCTACCATCCACATCCATCTACTCAGAACATCATTCACGAGCAACCATTGTCCTTAAAAAGATTTCTAATGCTGTATGAACATATGCAGTATGTGTGTGTATGTACTTATCTAATGCAAAAGATCAGGCGGTTACTGATTCAGTAAACCTCCTTAATGCAAGATATGTTAGTGTAATGAGTCCAACATGTATGCAAATTCCTAACATGACTTAAAATTTCTACATGAGTGCACAAACATCATCCATATGCAACATCCACGTGATAGCATAACAAGTTCATCCATGTACAAGTATAAGCACCCATGCAAATGCAGCATGAAAAGGTGTCTGAGCCGATCTAGTGCCTAATGTGTGTCATGCATCCACTAGAAATCACTTGTAAACACTTGCAACCACTTGCAAATATCAACCATAACATGTTTCAAATACATGTTTACATCCAAAGAGGGATCTAAGGTTCTCAAGACAAGATTAACAAAACAAACATAGGTAGCATGATACGAAAGGTTTACAAGCTCAAAGGAAAAAGAGATCGAGAAAGTACCCTAAAAAAGAAATGGGTAAAGCGCGTGTATCTTCTCCTCAGTTTCCCAAGTTGCGTCTTCTTGGGCTTCACTCCACTGTACTTTGACTAGCTTGACTTCACGATTCCTTAGCTTCTTGATCTCCGTCCCTAACATACGAATAGGAACTCGCCTCAGCGTTGCTTCTTTCTCCACTTCTACTCCTTTGAGGATGCTTGGCTCAACCACCTTAGCTGATTCATGTAGGCACTTTCGGAGATGTGAGATGTGAAAGACAATGTGTACTCCGGCCATCCTCTCAGGTAACTCTACCTTATAGGCCATCTGCCCAATCCTCTCAGTGATAGGGAACGGTCCTACGAATCTCGGTGCTAGCTTTCCAATTGCTCCAAAACGAACCACATTGCGCAAAGGAGAGACTTTTATGAAAACCATATCTCCGACTTCGAACTCTAGGTCTGTCCTTCTCTTGTCCGCATAAGATTTCTGTCTATCTTGGGCCGCTTTCATTCGTCTTCGTATCAACTCCACCTTCTCAGAAGTGTCTCGTATCATGTCGGGCCCAAGTATAAGTCTGTCAGTCGTCTCCCACCAACAAGTTGGTGACTTGCACAGTCTTCCAAACAGGGCTTCGAACGGTGCCATCCCTATGCTAGCTTGGTAGCTATTATTATAAGCAAACTCCACGAGAGGGAGATGGTCTTCCCAAGTACCACCAAAATCAAGAATGCATAGCCTCAAAAGATCCTCTAGTACTCTATTTACCCTTTCGGTCTGTCCATCCGTCTGAGGGTGATAGGCTGTACTTAAATTAAGTTGCGTACCCATTGCTTCTTGCAGACTATTCCAAAACTGGCTAGTGAAAATTGGGTCATGGTCACTGACTATGCTAGAAGGAACCCCGTGCAACCGTACTATCTCTCGAAGGTAAATAGACGCTAGCCATGATGCAGTCCTTTTGCTTTTCACCGGAATGAAGTGAGCACTCTTCGTGAGTCTATCAACAATGACCCATTTGCTAGTATTCCCCTTCCTCGACCTAGGCAATCCATCCACGAAATCCATCGAGATACTTTCCCACTTTCATTGCGGGACCTCCAAAGGATGTAATAGCCCACCGGGCTTCTTAGATTTGGCCTTGACTTGTTGGCACACCATGCACTTTGAGACGAATTCTGCCACGTCCTTTTTCATTCCGGCCCAAAAGAAAATGTGTTTCATATCTCTGTACATCTTGTCCCCTCTGGGATGTATAGTCGTCTTCGAGTGATGCGCCTCTTCGTGAACTTTATTTACTAAGTCTCCCACTAGTGGAACACATAGCCTTCCATCGTGCCTTAGCCATCCTTTGTCATCAATGGAATACCTACCAAGGTGACTTGACGTCTCACCATTGATTAACTTGTCTATGATTTCGACTATCTGTGGGTCTTCTTTCTGCGAAGTCCCTACTTGATCTAGAAGCGTAGGTCTCAGCTCAAGAGATGCTAACGTACCAGTCAATGACTCAACAGCATGCATAAAATCAAAGGTCGCTATAAACTCTAGACTTTTTCTTTCAACAAATAAGGGGCTCAAAGTCAACCTTTTTCTACTTAGCACATCCGCCACCACGTTACCCTTGCTAGGGGTACAAGTTATATCGAAGTCATATGAGGCCAAGAATTCCATCCACCGCTGCTGTCTCAGATTCAAATCTTTTTGCGAAAAGAGATACTTAAGCGATTTGTGTTCGGTGTACAGCTCGAATCTCTCCCCAAGGAGATAATGGCGCCAAGCTTTAAGTGCAAAAACAATCGCGGCTAACTCCAAGTCATGTGTGGGATAGTTCTTCTCATGAACTTTAAGTTGTCTACCCCCATAGCATATCACTTTTCCTTCTTGCATTAGGACAGCGCCTAATCCCGTGCCGCACTCATCTGTGTACACCGTAAACATTTTTTCTCCATCGGGTAATGCTAAAACTGGAGCTATGGTGAGGGCTCTCTTGAGTCTCTGGAAAGCAGTCTCACATTCTATGTCCCGTGCAAACGCTAGGTTTTTCTTCGTTAACTTAGTAAGAGGGGCTGAAATCTTAGCGAATTCCTTAATGAACTTCCTATAAAAGCCCGCCAAACCGAGAAAGCTTCTCACCTCTGTTGCATTCTTAGGAATTTTCCAGTCTTGCACCGCAACTACCTTTGCGGGATCCACGGCTAAACCTTGCTTAGAAACTACGTGCCCAAGAAACCGAACTTCCTCCCTCCAAAAATGGCATTTGGAGAACTTAGCCTTTAACTGGTGTGCTCTAAGCGTATCCATGACTTCCTTGAGGTGTCTAGCATGCTCTTCTTCATCCTTTGAGAAGATTATAATATCGTCCACAAAAACCACCATGAACTTGTTAAGGAACTCCCGAAACACCCTACTCATCAGGTCTACAAAGTACGCGGGTGCATTCGTTAACCCAAACGGCATGACGAGCCATTCGAAGAACCCATCTGGAGTCCTAAACGCAGTTTTGTCAATGCTATCCTCAGCCACTCTAAGTTGATGGAATCCTGTGGCTAGATCGAGTTGAGAGAAAACAGATGCTCCCACAAGCTGGTCAAAAAGATCATCGATTCTTGGTAGTGGGTACCTATTCTTCTTCGTCAGCTTGTTTAACTTACGATAATCTACGCACAGACGAAGCGAACCATCCGCCTTAGTAGCAAATACCAATGGAGCACCCCATTCAGAAATGCTTCTCCTTATGAAATTTTTCTCGAGCAACTCCTTGACTTGTTTACTGAGCTCTCTTCTTTCTCGCGGGGCCATATGCCTAACGGGCAATGAAACAGGCTTGGCATTATCAACCAGATAAATTCGGAAGTCTATCTCGCGTTTAGGGGGTAACCCTTTCACCTCATCAAAGATATCTGGATATTCTCGGACTACTCTCACGGAGTGCAGATTGTCGACGGACGAGTCGAGGGATTCAAGATAACATAACATGACCGGACCCTTCGGGTTACAAGAAAGTTCAAGGGTATTACCAAGGCGTGTCATGAGCCTCACTACCCTTCGTTCACAATCAAGGATAGCTCCATAATTGGACAACCAATCCATGCCCAGAATTAAACCATATCCCATGAATCCGAGAACATAAGCATTACACGTGAATTCCACGCTTAAGATGGAAATCCTCAAATCAACACAAATCATAGATAAATGGGCGGAGCCCCCAATCGGATTTGAAACACTAATGGGATCATCAACTAGACTAGTACTTAAGTGCAGATTTTCAACAATATCAGAAGAGATAAAATTATGCGATGCGCCAAAGTCAAGTAAGGTTCAAACAGGAAATTCAGAAATGTAAACAAGGCTTTCTATAGAAATATTACTACCTCGGTCAAGAGCTGGAGTGGTGTTGAGAGCCTGCAACTGCCCTCCAGAAGGTCCTGCTCGCTGTGTCTGCCCTAGCCCCTATCCTTGCTTCTTAGGGCAATCCTTACTGATGTGTCCAGTATCCCCGCAGTGAAAGCATTCACCCAACTTTCTTTTCTTCCTCCTACAGTCTTTAGCTCTATGTCCCGTGATACCACAAAAGTTGCACTTCCTCGTCTCACGTGGCTTGTTAGCATTGTTGTTGTTGCCCTTGTTATTCTTGTTATTCTTGTTGCCTCCCTTCTTGAAGTCAACCTTCTTGTTCTGAGTCTCATTAGACTTAACCTCCTTTTTGTCACCCTTGTCTTCCTCATGAAGTAGGGCCATATTCACCAAGCTTTCAAAGGTCGCCCCCATGGGCACATGAGTCATGGCCATAGTGTGGAGTGGCTCGCTCAATCCTCGAGCAAATCGTAGAGCCTTCTTCTCAGCCGTGTTGACTAAGTCCAAACCAAACCGAGCAAGCTGATTAAACTTATTCACGTACTCCCTAACAGACATGTCCCCTTGCTTAAGTGCCAGGAATCTCTCCATCTGAAGGTTCGCTTCTGCTGACGATAAGAATTTAAGCCCAAACCTCTCTCTAAAGTTTGCCTAAGTCTCAATTGGTCTGGTAGCATTGGTGACTTCCCACCAAAATGCAGCTTCCTCTTTCAATAACCATGCTGCCAACTGAACTTTCCTATGATCCTCCATATCGAAGATAACGAACAGGTCTTCAGTCTCCTTTAATCAGTTTCGTGCCTCAGCGAAGGTCTCAGTTCCAAGGAAGCTCTTGCTGCCCATTCCTATAAAGTCTTTGCATATTTTGGCGAATGCGGTGCCAGGAGGAGGAGGAGGAACCGCGGCTACTGGAGGAGGAGGAGGAGGAGGAGGAGGGATGTCTGCCGGGCCCGCATCGTTGGCCCTAGCTTTTAAGTACCTTCGGAACCACCCGGTTATGGGTACTCCCTCGGGAAGGTTAAGATCGGCCATGCTAAAAAACGAAAAGAAAAAGATTCAAACGAGGAAACAAGGAAAGTGCTAATGGCTTTTGGGGAATAGCCTTTTCTTAAAAAATAGAACTTTTCTTGAAAAATGCTTCTTTATAAATGGTTTTGAAAATAATTTTCAGAAAGTTTTTAAAACTTTTGCCCAGTCTGGTAACCTTCTGCTCTGATACCAAATGTAACACCCCACCTCTGCTAGGGTCACTCACAAAGGGAATGCACTAGTTTTGGAGGGGTATTATCTAGTAAACAGGCACAGAGATAACACAAGACAGAACATAAATTAAACAGAGTATATAAAGCAGCGGATATAAATTTAACCAAATCTCATTACGTGGAAAATAGAGTCAAAACCTCTTACATCAAAATACCAAGTCATTATTTCATTACATCAAGTTCTAAAGAAGAAAAGTACTTAAAACAACATAATTCCAACATTATTCCCCAAAAAGAGCATGAGTGCAGCCATAGCATAGCTCAAGACCAAACCGTACATGAGCTGTCAGAAAGCAAGCAAAGTCCAAGCTAAGAGCTAGAGTTTCCTCCCTGAGAACCTAGGGGGGAACGAAAGAAAAAGAGGTAGAAGAAAACGGGTCAGTCAAAAAGACTGGTAAGCCCTAGTGACTATCAGCATAAAAACTAATAAAGTTAACTGGACATGAGAAACTGAGATTAAACATAAAGATAATAACTGGACTGGCATGATAATAAAAGGTAACAAGATAAGAGTGGCATCGCATATACAAGGTTTACTGCACTAACTGTACTAGTGTCCAAATCCATGTCAAGTATAAATCCAGAAATGATCCCTAAACCCAATAACATGAATGACCCAATACGGGGTCCAACAGTCCATCCTAATCGATCGGCTTTGCTCGTCGTGTGTTGGTGTTATACGGCCCAATCGCGGAATGTAGTCACATGTGCTAGGTCCACCCTAGGGTGTATCAGGTCCTAGGGTGTCAACCACTGACACAAATCAAGCACGCACAATGTAGTACTATGGGTGCCCATGCCTACTTTTTCAACTCCGGACTAAGTGCACGACCCTAGTCCGCCTGAACCTACACTGGCGCACCTTACTCAGCCGTTATTCTTGGTCGCTTACAATCAGCCCAGTAATCGTGCCCCACCCTGCCTAGTCCCCAGGGTATCGTGATACTTCTAAGTGGGTTACTGCTGAAAGGGACCACGTGGCTAGGATTTCTAATGGGTTAAGTGTTGTCATTAAAAAGGTCATGACTTAACCCCTACCCAAACATGTATCAAATTGGTTAAGTGTATTCAAGTGGTCCATGACTTAACCTTACCATGTGGCATTAATTTACTTAACGCAACCCAACCTCTCACATTAGACTTGGTTATGGTTACTGGATGTGCCGGGCGGGTCCGGGCAGCTTTACACCATAACCTAGTCTAACCTCGGGTTTAAAGTGCTATATGACCAACTACCTACATTGGGTCCTATTATTTGCAAATACTGGATTTGTCGGGCGGTTCCGGGCAGATTTACGTTGCAAATTCAACCCAACCTCGAGTTTGCCACTTTCAAGTTATCTAATTGTCATGTCCCAAATTCATGTTTTCAAGCTTATTCTCATGTCAAATTTTCATGTCATATCATGTCAATTCCATAGCCAATTTCAAGTTTGCCTAATCTACCCCAAAACGTATCCCCAACGTACGTGAATTCGCATTAATACAACATGTCAAAATAGGGATATAACACGAAAAGGATAGTCATAGGATGGCAAAGGTGTTCACAAGTTAAGCATGATGATTATAGCATTACAGGCATATGAAATAGGGTCTCAACATCAACTTGGCAAAATATGGTGATAGACATGGTAAAGGATTGACATAAGATAGTAACCCCAATAATAAAATCAACATCACAGGCATGTCAAGATAAAGGTCATGGGGGTTTTAGATTAAACATGAATATGTCCAAATCAAGTTCATACTAATATTCCACAAGTCAAAATTTAAGATGAATAGATCTAGGGTGTACAAAACTAGATCCAAAATAACAGATCTAAAAGGGATAGTCATAGATCAAAGATATACCATGGTAGATCCAACCTAGTTATCATGTTTAGGCATAATTTCAGTTTACATCATGTTCATGTTAAATTTACAGTTTAGATCTAAGAGTGACAAAGGGCTTACAGATCGTGGTCTAGAAATGAGAAAGCAAAAGAGTAGAAGAAGAATCTCTAGCAAATCCCCAAATCAACGTAGCTCTAACGAAGTCTTGAATAGACTCCTTGTTCTCTATCTTCCAGTCAGAACCTCAGCAGCATAAGGACGGATAAGAATGTGATAGAGAGTCTAGGGTCAGGGGTTGTTTATATAGGGTTTAGGGGGCTGAACCTGGACAGGCAACAAGACCAGATACATCTGTCCCAAAAACAGGCTAGGTGACCAGGTCGACACCCAAGTCGACTGCCCAGTCGACTTGGTCTGGGGGGGTCGACTGCCCAGTCGACCTGGTGCTGGCGGAATTTTTCCCGCCCAGTCTATCTGGGTTTTGAAATTCGAATTTTGAACTTGAATTCGAACTGTTTTGAACTCTGGAATTTTCTGAAACTTTGGAGAGCCATATCTTGGTCATACGGACTCCGATTTTCGTAAACTCGGACTCGTTTTCAAGCAGAATTTCGAGACGAACGTAATGGCGTAATCCGTTTCCCTTGATTCTTATTTTAAAATTTAATTCTGCCTTGATTTATAGTTATAACACGTTAATAAAATACGGGTTGTTACAAGTTGGGAACCAATGAGTTCACTTCATGGTTGGACTTTGCTGCGGGACGTGTGCTAAGGAGTTGTCGACGTTCACAACTTCGATTCACCACTGAAAATGGATGATGGGCTACTTATCAGTGCAGTAGAGTCACTACGACTCGAGGGGTAAGGTGATGGTAGCAAGACTACGTTATCAGTGCAGTGAAGCCATTTATGACTTCATGGGGCAAAGTGATGCGTAGTAAGACTATGAGCCAGTGCAGTGGGGTCATTGTGACTCCATGGGGAAGAGTGGACATAGTAAAAGATTAGTGAGGCTATGAGCCAGTGCAGTGGGGTCATTGTGACTCCATGGGGCAAAGTGGACATTGCAAAGGATTTGTGGCTATGTATCAGTGCAGTGAAGCCATTTATGACTTCATGGGGCAAAGTGATCATAGCAAAGTATGTTGGGTGATCGAAGTGGTGAATATCGTATGCTTTACGCACTGAGTGAGAGATGTGAGGATGGTTGTTATGTTTGATTGTTTGCCATCACTATGACATGCACACCCCCACCCCCGTTATCTTTACACCATTTGAAATGGCACCTTAGAGTGTTGTACAGTATGTAGTGCTAACTCTTTGGTTGCAGGTCCAGGTTTAGGTATGGTTTAGTCTACCTGTTATTGTTCTGTTTAGATGCTTATCGCTCATACCAGGCTTTATGTCTGACCCAGAGTTTTATGTCTCTTTTTAATACTCTGGGTGCTCACACGAGCAGACTAGAGACAGGTTAGCTGGTGATGCGCGAGTAGCTGATTCAGAGGCGAGCATGAGGCTTCCACGTATGATATATTGATATCCTCCCCGTGTCGTTGGTGGTCTCTACTTGGGCATTAGTAGTGTACCTCCTTTGTCTTGCTTTTGCTCTTTGAGACAGTTTGAAAAGTTGTAATAATGTTAACTTTGGATCATAAGCTGTACTTGGATTTTCCGCTGCTATGTTAGTTGTTTTCAGCTTATGCACTGTCTCACCTGTTTTATGTCAAGTATGTTGTTATTATATTTTATTCCATGCGCTGTGAGACATTCTACAAGTTCCTTGTTAGTTCATTTCCTTCTTTCCTTTCCTTCTAACGACCGTCCCGTTCTAACCGGACATGTGTACACCGCACCTTAGGAGTAAATGTCGGTTGGTGCGGGGCGGGCCGTCACAATATATATATATATATATATATATATATGTTGTCTGCCTTGTGGTATTTACAGTGTATCACTGTGAATATCACAAGCTGTCTAGACATAGTCGAGTGGATTATTATAAATCAGATCGAGTCAAAAAAATGATGAGAAAACACACCAGAAAACTAAGGCAAATAAAAATTTTAAAATAAAAATTATATCTGCTTAGAATATGAAATTGTTTCTGTTCCAGATACTGTGTGTGTGTTTCTGTATGACAGGTACGAAGACTGAACTGACTGAAAGCTGTGAAGACAGAAGACTGAAGACAAGAACAGAATGTAAATTTGTATATGAGTGAAAGAGTGTCTGTGTATATGAGTGAAAGAGTGTCTATATATAAATATGAGTGCATGTATAACTGAAATTGAGTGTGAGTGTTGTAGTGATTATGTAGTAAAGGAGCTGTGTATATGAAAATAGAAAATTGTACTGACAATTGTAATAAACAAATTTGATTGAAATAAAATATCATTTTATTGTCTTTAAACAAATTTGTCTATCGTATTCAGTTTATTTACAAATACAATATTATGTGAATGTATATGAAATGTGATGTGCTCAAATAGTGGAGTTATAAATAGTTGTACTGTTTGAATTAAAATATTATACTTAAATAAAATACTATGTGAATATTTGAATGTTTGTACAGTCGTATTTTATTTAAATATTATATTCCTGTCTGTGATGTGATATAACAGTACGATTACAAACAAATTTATAATAATATTTATTTGGTTGTTATTATCAAACAAAAATCATATAATTGTGTATACAACTACGTTATATACAACATATCTTATCTTGTTTTTGTTTTTTGAATGCATGAAAAAAATGAACATTTTCACCCTTTATATAGCATTTCTTAAGGCTAGTTTGGTAATTTGGTTTTGGACATTTGTCCACCTTATCTTCATGCAAGCTTTAAGATGTAACACATGCCTCCTTATGTGTCTTTAGATGTTTCTACACATGGACACCTAATGTGTTTATGTGTCTTTATCTTATTTAATCTTAATATATGTGTACGGTTCATTTGATGACACGTGTCCCTATCATTTTAAACAATTTTTCATATTTTCGAATATATATATACATATACCATTTGTATTTTATTTATATGCTATGTGCATACATATATGTGTTCTTCTATTATATGCACATGATGTTCTAACAATTTTCAACAAGTAAAACGTCGTTTATCGACAAAACTATTTTCGGCACATTATCGATATTTCTTCGAACTACTTATCTTTGTAAACAAAAATTCAACACTATGTTTTCTTCTCATTAATTATTATATATAAAGGGATTAAATCAAGGTTATAAACCCACTTTTATAAATTAAATCCAAGATTTACATATTTAAATAACATCGACATTTATATTTACTGCCCAAAGTTTCAGGTTGTTACATTTTTAGACATGATATATCTTAGAAATATAAATAACGTACTTCATATAAAGCTATAGTAATTTTTTGTTGATCAAAATATGCTCAATTAAACTGATGAAAAATTAAGATAATGCTATAATCATTTTTTATAGTTTAAAAATTAATAAAAACAAACAAGCATTATGTTTATTTTCAATTATAGATAATGTTAGTTCTATATAGTATTTTCGAATGTTAGTAAAATGAGGATCGTCAATCTGTCTCCACTAACACCTCATCGTCTCGACTAATCTTTGTCGACCATCGCCTTGCAATGCACCTTGATCAATCACGTTGACATCTCCTAACCCACTGCCACCTCCTCATCTTGACCAACCACCATAACCATCTCATCTCAACCAATCATTACCATCATTCTAGGCATTACCTCATCGACTCTTAAGCAATCGTCCATCATGGCATCATGTGCCAAGTCGCTATCATTTCAGTTATCTTTTAAGTTTGTCTTTGTGTACATTTTCTTTTATGTTTATCTTTCTTTCTATTTTCCATAAAAGTAGTTATTCAATTCTACAACAAAATTTAAGAAGCGGTCTCAAGAAAAATTAACAATTTATTCTTTTTGATTCCTCCAAGTCGAAAAAAATATATTTTGTAATCAAGAAAAAAAAAAAAAAACAAGTCCATGTTTTTAATGTTATTGTAAGAAAAGTTCTTACATATTGTAAAATAAATTTCTATTTTTCAATAATAATAATAATAATAACAAAAAATATAAGAAATTTTGGACCGTAAATGTAAGAGAACATGTAGTTTTTTTTTTAAAATAAAAAAAATCTATAAAATTCAATAATGATGATATAAGTAAATAAAAATAATTGTTATTGCCTAGGAACAAGGATAATTGATTTCTTAAATTTTGAAAGACTTATTTAAGGGGATTGTTAAAGGGACTCCACATTTGGTTGAGGGAAGGATAATTTTAAGGGGACTCCAGCTTAATTTTTTGTTGTTAAGGGGGGTCTGATTTATTTGAAAAAAAGAAGAAGAAAAAGAGACCAAACTACCCAAGACTTGTCACTTATGTTAAACTTTAACTTACTAAATTCAACGCAAATAATAAACTTGGGAATTACTAAACATCTCAATTACTCAAATTAGATACAACATATTAGATTAAAAAAAATTGTTTTTGCATTTATTTTAAATAAACCATACCAATTCTAATATAAAATTAAAATTTATTACCTAATCTGATGCCTTCTGATCACCCATCAAGCTTTCTTGTGTCTCCATTACATTAAATATATCTATTTTTTATGGCTAATTCTATTCATACACTCATAATTTCTTAACACACACCGTGAAATAAAATGAAATAATATACACCAAAAATTTCTTTTCGTACACTATGTCATTCACAAAATTACCCCATTTATATTTTCATCATCTTCCCTTTTTGAACTTAAAATTAAATTACATAAAATTGAGAATTCATTGCAATAAATTTATCTAAATTTAAAAAATAAATGACACTTGTATTGTAAATTATTTGATTATTTTTATTTTAAAAATCAGCACCACGTCTAGATGATTGAACGCATTTGAATTAGAATGTTTAGTTGTAAAAGTTGCGTAAATTGATATTTTAGGTTTTATTAACTTCATAAAATTATAAAGATTTAATCATATATTATTGATTTTAAAGTTTTAATCATATTCATTATGCAAAAGGGCTGAAAATGCAATTAAGTACAAGGGTAACATAGTCTTGGTTTTCTTTATTAAAACATTGGTATATGTTAAGAAATTATTGGTGTATGAATAAAATTTGCCATTTTTTATTTTTATGTGCATCATTAAATTGTTAACATTAATTAAGGTTTAAGTTTCAGGTTTTATTTTAATGAGAACTATAGGGGGTTAATATCGGAATTTTAATTTATATGTTTAAGGGGAGGCTGATTTATTTTGTCCTCCCCATAACAATTATACGATAAATAAAAATTGGTCCTCCCCTTAATCAAATGTGGAGTCCTTTGACAATCCCCTTATTTAAAAGCCACGTTAGTTGCAATTGTTATAGAAAAAAACCGCAAACTTCGGTGATACTGCAAAGCCGCTTTTGTAATGCAAAATCCTATTAGGCGGTTGTTAGTCCACATTAAATAAACTCCATCTTCTACAGTTTCATGTTCTAATCACCCACATTATTAAAGGAATATTGCTACGCTGTCGACTGTTCCTGGAATTAATTTTCTAACAAATTTTAAAATAACAGCAGAATCCGTATCGTTTCTTGATCTGCGACTTCACCGAACTTAGAACTCAGGTATTCTTCTAGTTCATAATCTTTACTTTCTGTGTTTTTTCCTTTTTTCCATGTATTTGACTTAAGATATATTTATTGTTTGTATGCAAGCATGCCATTGTTGATCCACATATTGATTTTTAAGTTGTTCATGACTGTTAAAGTTATCTCTCTCAGGAAGAATAATAGTATCGCGATTTGTGAATCAAAAAATGAATTGGAGATTAGCGATCTACATAATGAATTTGGCATGGATAGTCTCAATTGGGTGGATTAATACTTGTTTTCTCTTCGCTGATGAAATTGCTGTTGCTATTAGAAATGGTGATGTGGGACCTCCGCCTATGATTTGACTTCAAATCATGAATTTGGTACTGATTTTTCCTTTTTCTTTGAATAAAGTTCATTTGCAGCCTCTTTTGCAATAATATTTGTTTTTATTAAACGGAGGGGGGAAAACAGCCAGAGCCAAAGTAGTTTTGAGCTCTAACTTCAAAATTGGTTTGGCATTTGGGTGATTAATAAAACAGGTTTGTTGAAAGACTTCCTCCTTTGTTAAAAGGGGTCATTTACTGTAGTAATCTGAGAAATGTGAAGGGGAGGGGGAGATAGTGAAGTTTCCTTGTAAATAAAACCAATTACTTATTTACCACTCATACTCATGTAGGGCTAGCAGTTGGAATCGAGAACTGTAAAATCAAACCATACCAGTCCAAAAAGATCGAAATCCAAACCGAATCTGATGGATCTCGGATCGGGTCTAGATGATGAAAAATACAATAACGACCCGATCAAATCCGACCCGACCCGAAAGATCAAATCCAAAATCATTGAAATATATACGTTTTCAGTGTTATTAACGAGACCCGCTGGGTCGGGTCTAGGCCTATCGCATCGGGTCTGATTGTCACCCCTACACTAATGTTTCTAGGATCCCTAGTGAATTCTCTATCTGCTTTTGGTACGTCAATGTTAAATTCTTCATACTTGGAGCATCTCCATGTAGCCAATTACATTTCAGAAAATGTACGATCCAACCCTAACTAGTCATGCTAGAGAGTGCACATTATCCAACCAGTTATGAATTCAAATCGGAAGTTTGCAGAAACGTGATTTATCTGGATCTATATTCATCAAGAATCCTAATATATTCCTTCCAGCGACAATTCTCTCTCTTCCTCACCTTCAAATATTATCCATCTTCACTCGTCTCCTCCCACATAACATTTTGCAACATCAGAAAACTTCTTACTCTCACTTCTCTCATCTCTAACTTTTTGTGATTCTAAAATCAACGCTGCAAGATACAATTTTGACATATTCAATTTAGAAGACAATACAGTACCGATTGACATATCTTTAACCACTGCTATTTGGACATCGGCAAAATACCATGATCTATGTTACATTTGGTGTGCACTTTCAAATGATCCAATCAGAGGTGTCTACCAAAGTGGTGAAGCTTTTTGGGGTGGAATTACAAATTGCGATGATCGGAAGAATATTAATTGTAAAAGAACTCTATCTTCGATCAAAGGTTGTTATGGAAAAATCAATCATCAAACACAAATATTTATTTTGATCTTTAAATGATTATGTTTAAGCAAACGAATCCCGGTGGCTTTGAAAACGGAACACATTTCATGGTGTTTTCTAATTTTTAAGTATTTTATAATTTATTTTCACCGTTATTAGAATATCTAAGTTATTTCTTTAGAGGATGACGACAAATAAATTGTTTAAACAAATCAATAAACCTGATAATAAATAGACACTTCATTTTTATTAGTTCATGCATGTTTATGACCTGCTTATTGAACATGTAAAGTTAATATGTTCTCTTTAGAAAACTGTTCAAGACGACCAATCAAACAAATCCCGTGGTAAAACACCAAAAATTAGAGAAAACTCTAGCATTGGGGAGCCACTAGGATGTCAGAGTTTGGGAACTGAAGAGCAGCTAACCCCTACGAATGATGATTTTGTTAGACTTTGGGGGTCAAAGCAGTAAAAATGAAGTAGGATGCATGGGCGGATCAAGGAAAAAAAAAACCTTATTAGAATTCGAAGATAAGTACAATCGTAGAAGGGAGTTTCAGGTTGCTCAACACCAAGAAGAAATGTTCAAATTTTGGAAATAAACAGAGAGATGAATGCAATAGTGTTCGTGGATACATCAAATATATCAGAAGAACAATGAGAGTATGCACAATATATGACAATAGATTATAAGACGAGACGTGAAGAGAGATCGTATTTGTATTTTGAACTATTGTATCTTTGAATTTTTAGATGATGTACTTGGTCTGAACTTAATTCCGTGCTTTAGAAGTATTATGACCAATTAATCTTGTTTCACTTTTCAACAATACCAAATGAAACTGTGATGTGATACATTATTTGATATGAAACACAACTGAATTACATCACAACTTTCAACAACAATAAACTTAACAACAACAATAAACGTTTACTTATCACCATAAAATTTTCAAAGATGGTTTACTAGATCATTTTGTAGCCTTTAATGGAGTGAACACTATGAAATGAGATTTGGTCTGGAACATAAAACTCGAGTTATATAGCATTTTCAACCCGCCAATTTGTGAAGTAATACACACAAGTGCGATTGTTTCTTTACAACTGTTTTTGTTTAAGAACTAAATAACAATATATTCTTTTATTTTTGCTAAGAATATAACATGAAAATGCAAATAGAATATGAACCATCATCCTAAAACAAAAGAATAGGCACACGAGCATACATAAATATAATCATCAACATGTATAAAATATAAAAACAACAATACTCCAAAAGCTGGTCGGTTTTGCAAAAAAAACATAAAATCAACATCATTCTATGTGAGGGAACCCAATATCAATCCCCTCATTGTCGTTATTGTTGTGATGAAAGTCATGAGGCTCGTGCTGAATATGAGTGTGGTAATTATGTATTTGAACCTCATGCTGAGTCTGTTGCTGTTGAAAAACAATCTGATAACCTTGATACAAAAGCTGAGTACACTTAAGCGTCATACGCTCAAGTGCATCAGTTACCCATCTATCTTGATCCACGTACCGAGCAAACTACGATGTAAAAAGAAAAAAAATTATACATGTATAATGGCTGTAAATGATATGAACTATACGAAAATTTAAGAATCATACGTATCTAATGTTGATTGTATAAACCAGCAGAAGGTATAACCCATACCTCCTCATCTACAAGATACTACAGTAGATATGTAATGACACCACCCGTTTAATTTATATGCTCTAAATGCACGTCGAAGAGGATCGAACACAGGGGGTTGTGTAATGAGACGACGTAGGCTCTAAAGTGGTAGTGGTAATGATACCCTACCATAAGAGGCACGTGGTACTTTAAAAAGCTCACCATCTAGCTATCCCGTGACCTTTATATCAGCAATAAAGGTTTTAAATCTCGCATTTTTGTCGTGCCTTGTCTTAGGAATTCTACACAGAATATCTTGTGTGACAAAATCTCAGGTAAGATGAATGTATATCGATTGTACATCTCAAATTGATATTTTGGGTTTTAAAGTTCATCTTGAGATCATTTCAGAGTAACTTACGCGTCTGAAATTTAATTTTTGAAGATTTTTATGATAATTGTTATATGAATATAAACTTACTAATATGCATAATTCATAATATATATTTATTAATTTTTCTTTTTATGAGAGTGGTTATATGTTTAGTCGATATTGATTAAATGGATTCTACTCATCTAGACATTAAAAATAAAAAATAAACAAATAGTCAAATTTTCTCTCAATCAATTAAATATAAAAATAATAATTAAAATGCTGGTAAAACATCATTACAGTGCATGCTCCCACATAAGAACTGAAGGAAATAAATAAATGATAAACATCTTCGTATGAGATTTTCCGTTGATTCGGTTCGAGGTTTCAATATTTAGACGACATGAGTGTCAAATAAAAGGTAAACACAATTTAATGTCTTGTTTCGTTAAATTTCATCTGTTTAAGTTCGAAAATGAGATTTCGAACAATATTTCGAGTGAGATGAAAGAAAGTTAAAGTAGTGCAACAACAATATAAGCCGAGCCGGGCCACCCTGAATAGATCCGTACATATCATTTTATTGAAACCGATCATATAGAACAGGAACTATACCATGCTATCCTAAATACCATATGAGAGGGCATATAAAAAATTGAAAGCAAACCTTATGTCTTGAAATAACCATTGAAGTGTAAATATGGATTTTAAGATGGATTCATGGACCATTTGGAATCCACCAGTACATCTCAAGGTTTTGCTAACACCTTATTTGATGGTGTACCGTCGAGAAAATTGTATACAAAGAAACACCAATTGTAAGTCTAAAAATGGTTAAGGTAAATTTGCTTGGAGATTAAATGACATGTTGGATCCGCAAAAAATATGGATCCCACAAGCATACTTATTCTTAATTTCTTATTATTTTATTTTGTGGTTTTTTAAAGTAAAAGAAGCAAAGTTCTTCAAAGACTTCTTATACCACAATGTCGTGATAAAAAAACGTTTGTGCTTAAAATATGCCAACATATAACATCTGATCAAACAGATCAACTAAGAGGATTTCTATGCCATAGTTTTGCGGAACACAACTTATGTGAAACCAAATTTAACAGAGGGAATCAGAAAGGAGGATATACTATAGGAATATTATTGCTTTAAGGCCATAGTTTTTAAAAATTTAGGCTTAATGACATGCATATTTTCTTAAGCCACAACTGGATCTCCTTAACATCACAATTCCAACCTGCAATTTCATATCATTTCACCACTGTCTATCATCACCCTTGTACCCGTTGTCCCTTCATCATCTTCCTCATCACCATCACAACGCAAATCGACCAAGCCATAATCATTGAAATCGCTTGCTGTCACTTGATTTCGCCACCATGCCATTTATCTGTGGCTTTAATCAACATCTCTCACCATACATCAGTGTTTATCGTGGCCTAGAAATACTATGGTTATAAAAATTGCTAGGCGGTAAAATTGAAATATGGATTAATTGCTCAGACGGAAATTAGTCAGAGATAGGTGTTTTTAATAATCTCATGCATTTTGAATGAAATTTTAGTATTTTGTTTCGTACTAATTGATTCACAGTGGAATATCATAGATTTGGATGATTTTGAAAGCAACCATCTAGACAAAATCACTTGAAACAAACATTTTAATGCTCAAAAGAGGCAAAATGCCTAAGTTGATGCGTATAAACCAAGGTTCAAGGTATCAGCAGGTACCTCGAAATTTTGGGGGTACCGTACCAGTGCTGGCCATCATCGAGCCGAGATTAGGTCTAAAATTCGATTTTGGAAATCAATCGAGAAAAAAAACGAAGTGTGAAATCGATGTAAGAAATCAAAAAGGCAATTCAACGGCTCCTTGTTCGGCAGCTGCAAAGGCAAATTCGAAGTCGGATTGAAGACGATATCGAATCGAAGGCAAACTCGAAGGCGTAGATGAAGTCGAATTGAAAGCGAAGACAAAGCCGAACTGAAATACAGTGGAGTCGCGATGTTCTAATTTATTTTCGGTTTATTTTTTGTTTTGATCCAAGATGCCCTGATTTATACATTAGATCTCATCTTTGCGGACTAGGCGGTAAGGCTGGCTAGAGCCTAAGCGGGGCCCACACGGTGTGGAAGCCTATAGGATTTTTATAACAAAGAAAAATACTAGTAAATAAAAAAAAATGCTAATTCAGCCTAGCTTTAGCCATAGTTTACAATGGCACTACATGCATATAGTATTATATTCGTTCTTTCAGCTAACAAAAGTGCTGCGTATAACCGTATAACCAATGGCGTAGACATTTTTTTACCACACAAAACGCTACAATAACTAGCATTATATAATCAAGTGCTTTGGTCATTTTTACTACATACAAGAAATGCTAGTTATAATTAACATCACATGGTTGATACTTCATAGCAACAATAGACAACCACTGCCTGCTATAGCTGCCTTCTACTCCACCATGGTCCATCATCGATGTTGCAACATCAAGCACTACCGTTGCCCCTCCTTCAAGCATTATGGTCACACCACGTATGTCCATGTCTACAACATCTCGATCAGAAGTCTCGTCCTCCTCTTCAAACACAAATATTCGAAGCCCTGTTCCAATCGCTATCTTTAGCCGTTATCGCTAACTTCCACCATACTTCTCTACCCCTTTCATGTGTTGCTGACAATTTTCACCAGTCTTTAGTACGCCTTATCACTGCAATTGTCATTCCTAGCCACTGGCATTTCCCTCTGCTCACATTTATATAGTGAATCCAAAAGAAACAAGGTTTGTCTCTGTAGTGGGTGATTGCCAAATGTTTGTCTTTAAAGAAAAAACAACTAATTCATTGTTCGTAACAAGTTAGGGTCGAGTAGAGATGAAATCCAAAATCAAATAACAAAGTCAATTTAAAAGTAATAGCAACAATGATAGATTTAAAGTGAAAATAGAAATAAAGAAAACAATAAAATAAAGCGAAATGATTAAATAATAATAAAATGAAAATAAAATCACGAAAATAGTAATACTAACACTAATAATAGTAATAGTAACACTACCATTCAGTCTTCTATTTAGTAGTCCTATAAGTTAAAACTCATTACACAACCCTAAACCAACCTTAAGCTGACGGTTTTGATACGTGGATCGCTAACTCTCACGCGTTCCTGTTCGGCGCAAGCTTTTTGGATATATTTCAGTCCCTTCGGTCCCTTTTTATCATTTTCTCGCATGACATCCTTGATCGATCTCTAGTCTCCACCTTTCTCTAAGCATTCAATGTGTCCTATAGTTCCAACTTGCATAGGTGCTTCGGGAAGCCTCCGTTGGAGATGAACAAACTATTTAAAGCGGTGTTGGACTAGTTTCTCTTCAATTTGTGCTATTCCAAGTATGTCACATATATCATCATTTCTCCGATCTCGTTTTGTATGATTGCAACTCTATCGCAGCATGTGCATCTGTGCTATATTTATCTTCTGTACGTGTTGTCTTTTAATAGATCAACATTCTGCATCATATATCACATGCCCGATTGCCGTTCTGTAGAATCTTCATTTGATCTTTTGTGGGACTTTCGTGTGTTATAGAATGCCAGTGCTAGTTGTTATTTCACTCATCCCGCGCTAATTCTAAAACCAGTGCCGTCCCGAGACTTATGATGACCAATACGATTTATTTGATGATGCCATATTGTAATATTTTATGCAACAATACTAATAGTATTCATATTTGTAAGACATACTTAGTGTTTGAAAACTCAATACTGCTATTATGAACTAACGCTGTAAGCGTGATAAATAAAAATAATTTATAATGCAGAAAAATGTAAATAATAAGTTAGAATTTGAAAAAAAAATTATATATATAACTTAAATTGTTCCGGTTGCTAGAAATTATCACTTGCTTTCTTTGTATCATTAGATAAAACAGTATGGCTAGCTACTAACTTTCTATGTATTACAGAATTAAAGTTGATTAGACAATACAAAAAAAAAATACGGTCCTATATGAAAAGCATATCCAATTTGAAATTCTCAACAATCATACCTAATATTTTATAGTGCATTACTCAATGGCTAGCTGCACACTATATGATATTACAGTTTTGAAAAAAGAGAGCTTTATTTGGTTTAACAAGAACGACCAGTCTAGTCCATTCGAAGGTTAAGCTACAAAAATTACTTGAGCTGTATACATAGAAATATTAAATTTTGAACAATTTACCCCCAAGATCTGTACCGTAACTGTAGTGAAGCTATAACCAAATCACTAATTTGGGAGCAAAGAATCTACCTTCATGCAGTAATTAGATTGAATGAAGAAAATTTCAAATAAACTGTACTTTTAGCTCAGAAAATAAACTACTTAGCTTAATAAATAATAGAATTCACAATTAAATCCAAAACTACTTTACTGTCTTATAACCAAAAAATAGCAAAACCAATTCAGATATTTCTAGTTTTTAAGCAACCAGATCTCAAAGTAATAAGATAAACAACACCCACGTTTCCTTTTTTTTATGAAGAAGAGGTGCTTTGAGAGCAATAAATGAAGAACCACTTTGTCATTTAAACTGGAAAAAAGGAGTAAAAACCATGCAACAAAGACCAACAAGACAATCATTTACTATATTAGTTCAATTATGATCTTAAAATGCCTATGGTCAATTTAGGGGAAGATTGCAACTTTAACAACTAAATTAAACAAAACGAATTTCAATTGAATCATTTTTATTTTTTCACCTAGACTTTCCATCGATCATATCTAAAACTGGACCTTTTGAGTGACTGGTATTGATTTTTATTTATATTCTTTAATACTCAGAATGATTGTTCTAATGTAATTTAGCAAACTTTAAAGCGACACGTATGCAGATCAATGAATCCACTCATAACTGCATAAGAAGAACAAATTTTGAAATTAGGGTTACTTGCTTCTTACTCAAATTCTTCTCCTCCATTGCAATCGACGACCCTTTCTCCTCAGTCAACTCGCATGGCTCTTCTTCTTTGATTATTCTTGCATGATTTTTCTTCCGTCATTTTTTTATATGGACCAACATTTTCTATTTTGATGCCCTAGCCGCGCGTGATGCCTCGTGCAATGACCCAGTTAGAACTGGGCCAACTGGGCTAGGGCGGACTCTGTCTAAAACTAACATCTTCGTTCTCACCATCATGCTGCAGTATTGATCCTAAATATCGAAAGCATTCCTTCTTGGGCACTACTTTTTCGGGCATAGTGACATCTTCATTCTCTAATCTGATACCGCTGAACTCACACTTCATATACTTTGTTTTAATTATGCCAAGTCTATAACCATTTAATTATAAAGTCTGCCTTCACAACTCTATTTACTTATCAATCCATAGCTTGCTTTCATTAGTTAACACATCACCAGTAAGGAGTACACATTAAGAAATCTCACCTTGTATATCATTCATAACCTCATCCATTACTAGGGCAAAAATATACGAGCTCAAAGTTGACTATTGATGCAATCTTATGGTAATGAGAAAATCACTTGTTTTACCATTGCATGCTACATCGTTAGTCCCGACATTATTATACATATCCTCGATAAGAGTAATGTACTTTGTAATGACTCTTCTTTTCCGAGGCTCGCCAAATAATAGATCTCAGTACTTTGTCATAAGCTTTCTTCAAATCGATAAATACTATGTGTGGATCATTCTTTTGTCCCTAAATCTCTTCATAAATTGTCTCATCAAGAAAATCGCCTTTGATGGTCGATTTTCCAGACATGAAATCAAATTAAATTTTTGAAAAGATTGTCATTTTTCTTATTCGATGTTCACTGACTCGCTGCTAAAGCTACATTGTATGACTCATAAGTTTAATTTATGTATAGTTTGTGCAACTTTGAGTTTCTTTTTTATTCTTGAAGATTGAACTAATATGCTTCTGCTCCACTTGTCTGCCATTTTGTATAATTTGAGAATATTAATGAGCAACTTAGTTAAATTATCTCTGTATCCTCAAGGCATCTTCACTTTTTGATGGGGATGTCATCAGGCCCCTAGATTTATCTACTTTCATCCATTTTTGGATCTCTTTTACCTCGAGCTATTAAATTTTCTGAACAAAATGTATGTTGGTGTCATCCAGCGAGTTGTCAATTCAATCGTAATGTTGTCACCTTCGTCAGTTTATTTTCCCCTCAAACTTTGTTTTTGTGCTTATTTTTCCGATATTATATATATATATATATATATATATATGTTATAAAAAACATTGCATGAATTGTATGTTTTTCATGTGATTTATTCAATTTCAATTTTCCCTCCTTGTTTTTATAGAGCTGTCAATGAATACTTTTGAATATGGATGACACCATATCTGCATCTGAAACTAAATGGTTGGATGGCGAATTATTATCTTATCCACTATAGATCGATAAATTAATAAATGTGAATTAATTTCTTTTCTGTTGATATGATTCTCTTCGGTCATGGATTATAGAAGTATACAAAATCAGCAAGTGTTGCGATAATAAATAATTTTGACTAGTAAATAGGCGCTAATGTTTAAAATATAAATTGTTGACTTAATAAAATAATATATTTTTTGTCATTTATTGTGTTAAAATACCTACAAAATAACTTTCAATTTTGGCAAAAATCAGATGGGTAATTTTCGAATACAGATGCCTTTGTGCTCGCATTCACATCCATTTTCGAATATCAGATATTTATCTGTTTCAGATACAAGAACGGAATATAGATTTTTCAGGTATCCATGTGCAGCCCTATTTGTTTCTTATTCATTTGTCAAGCTTAGTTTTTTCATGACATTGATTTGTCAGTAACAGCCAACCTGTTCTAATAATTTCAGTTTGAATAAATTAATAAAATTTAAACGTTTATGGTTGAATACGAATATATATATATATATATATATATGTGTGTGTGTGTGTGTGTATATATATATATGTGTGTGTGTGTGTGCAGTGTTATTAAAAGCGCGCATATGCGCACGCATACGCGCAACGCGCAACGATGCGCACCTGAAGCGCATCGCTTAAGGTATGCGATGCGACTTAAACTATGCGCGCGCTTTTCTTGCTTATGCGCTATGCGCAACGCACAATAATGCACAAAGTATGCGCGCTTAGTTGAAGATGTGCGAAAATATAGGGAAAAAAGAAGAGTAAATGTAATTGATAAGCTTTAATTGAGTTTGATTGTTTAAAATAATTATGTTGTTGTAATATATATATGTCTTTAAGGGTGAATACGCTTAATGCAAGAGACACTATTGTAATTGATGAGACATATAAAACCTATAAATAGAGAGCTTGTGTATGTTGTAATTACATCTGAATGAATAAAAATGTCTGCTCTTTCATTTTCTTGTGTTCTTCTTTTATTTTGTAACACGTTATCAGCACGATGTTCTGCGCTATAATAATATAATATTAGATATGTGATTTTTTTTTTAGTTACTGGCGCTCACCGTTTTTTTAAAATTTGATTATTATCTAACTATTACCTATTCAAATGCCTGTGCTATTCAGATGCCGGCTTACCAAGCAATCTACTATTCATCCATGCGTTACCTATTCTATCTCACTACCTATTCTTTTGCAAGATTTTAATATCTTTATTTCCTCTATATATAATAGATCTTTACTGTCAATATAATTTTGACAGTCAGTATTCTCTTTACGAAAGTATATTGGTTCTTAAAAGCTAGCCCTCCATATTTTATATTTCTTCTATCGTCATACAGAAAGCAATTGAAGGTTTGTGAACATTCTATAGTTTCATGTATAATTCATCCAGGCTTTCAATTTTGTCTTTTATTTACTTTCTCTCCGTATGCTGCTGTGAGCCTTTGCGCCTCTATGTGTCTTTACTTTCTCTCCATATGCTGCTCTGCCGCTATGCTACTATGATGTTACTATGTTACAAATTGAAAGCAATGATATTTTCTACTGCATGTTGTCACTATGTATCCAATTTTTTTCAACATGGCTGCAACCATACAGTGTAATGCTGCACATTAATGTCAACCGTGACATTGCATGCGATTAGTTTGTTATTTGTAGTATGATCTGCTTTTTGTTATTGATATGGTAGTAGTACTTTATTTTAATTGTTTTGTCTGTTTATTATTTTATTGATTCATTTTGATAATAAAACATGTATATTCATCTGTGAATGATTGTTGATTTGTGTATATAAAAGAGTTATCTATTTTATGTTGGTTGGTTGTGAATTGTCTTATTTTATTTTATTTGTTTTTGGTTCCTTCCGAATTTTGTTTAATTGAGCGTCTGCAATTTGTTTTATGTGTAGTTCGCAAAATGTTGAATATCGCTAAAGTTGAATTTAAAGCATTGGACATTTCTGGAGACAACTATTTGTTATGGATACTGGATGCCGAGATCCATTTACAAGCTCAATGCTTAGAGAACGCCATTAAAAACGACAGTAATATGTCCCAGCAGGACAAAACAAAAGCTCTGATATTTTTAAGACGCCACATCCACGATGATTTAAAATCAGAATATTTAACTGAAAAAGACCCTCTCCACTTATGGAACTCGCTGAAGGAGCGTTATGACCACCAGAAGACGGTCATACTTCCAAATACAAGGCAAGAATGATTAAATTTGAGGTTTCAAGATTTTAAAACCGTAAGGGAATATAATTCCGCTATGTTTAGAATTACTTCTAAACTAAAATTATGTGGAGAAAAGGTAGATGATGCACAAATGTTGGAAAAGACATTCTCAACATTTCATGCTTCGAATGTGCTCCTGCAGCAGCAATATCGAGAGCGTCACTTTACAAAATATTCTGAACTCATAGAATGTCTATTGATTACTGAACAAAACAATGAACTACTTCTTAAAAACCACTCCTCAAGACCAACTGATTCAGCTGCATTACCTGAAGTTAATGCTAACTTTGCCCACTCCGGAAGAGGTCGTGGCAGAGGAAGAGGGCGTGGTCGTGACGTGGATATAACCCCAGCAGAGGTGGTTATAGTGGTTTTGGAGTCAACAAAACTACTGATTTTAAGCAGCAAATGAAAAATGAGCCTGGAAATAGCAATAATTCAGCTGCTGAAAATAAGAAGCATTATGAGGAAATTTGCTACAGATGTGGGCGTACTGGTCACTGGTCACGGACATGTAGATCATCAAAGAAAACAATCGAAGAGTATCATAAATCGAAGAATATTGAGACAAATAACACTGAGGGATTGTCCGATAACACTGACCTGAAGTTAGATGATTTCTTCGAAGACTATGATGGGAATTTGTTCAGCGACGAAAATTTAAATGCAATATTCGAAGAGATGACCGAACCAACCAATAAGTAGCCTGAAGCTTATTATATGACTTTCAGTTTGTTTCTTTTCAGCATGTATTAGTTTGGAACTTTTGTTTATTTATTTTTTTCTTTTAGTATTTTCTTATGGAACTGCAGAAATAATGTGTAATGTTGGACATGATGACTAGTTTATTCTCGTGGATATTTATTTATATTTATGAGTTTTTTTCCAGTTATTGACTAGCTGTATTGTTTTTAATTCTTAAGGTATGGATCGACAATGTTTAAACGATGATATTTGTCTGGTTGATAGTGGAACTACTCATACGATATTGAAAAACCCGAAGTTTTTCTCTGAATTATCTGAAAATATTTCATATAAAGTTTCAACTATTGTTGGTTCAGCCAATATAATTGAAGGGTCTGGAAGAGCCCATATAGTATTACCAAATGGTACACATATATTCATTCAAAATGCACTATATTCAAGCAATTCTAAAAGAAACCTGCTTAGCTTCAAAGATATAAGAATGAATGGATACCATATTGAAACTATAAATGAAAACAACAAAGAATATCTTTGTGTTATTTCTAAAATTGAAAGCCAGAAGCTTATTTTAGAAAAATTTGGTACAATTTCAACTGGATTATACTTTACCAAAATTGGCATAGTTGAATCTCATTTTATAAACATGAGCCAGAAGCTCACAGATACAAAGAAATTGATTCTTTGGCATGACCGTTTAGGTCATTCTGGATCAACTATGATGCGTAAAATTGCTAAGAACTCAAATGGCATGATTTACCAAATCAGTTGAATTTACCAAATGATTACATGTGTACATCATGTGCACAAGGAAAATTAATTACTCGACCTTCATATAGTAAGATCACCTCTGAATCTCCAGCATTTTTGCAAAGAATTCAAGGTGATATATGTGGTACGATTCATCCCGCTTGCGGACCATTTAAATACTTTATGGTCTTAATTGATGCATCAACTCGTTGGTCACATGTATGTTTGCTCTCTACTAGAAACATGACATTTGCCAAATTACTTGCTCAAATAATTAAATTAAGAGCACACTTCCCCGATCATCAAATTAAATCAATACGATTAGATAATGCAGGAGAATTCACTTCTCAAGTATTTGATGATTATTGTTTATCACTGGGAATTGAAGTTGAACATCCAGTAGCTCATGTTCACACTCAAAATGGTCTGACAGAATCATTAATTAAGCGTTTGCAACTTATTGCAAGACCGCTGCTTATGCAATCAAAGCTGCCTGTTACAGCTTGGGGACATGCAATTTTGCATGCATCCAAATTGATTAAAATTAGACCAACGACTTATCATCAATTTTCACCATCACAACTTTTAACTGGATCTCAACCAAATATTTCGCATCTACGAAAATTTGGTTGCGCTGTGCATGTACCTATTAGTCCCCCACTTCGTACTAAAATGGGTCCTCAAAGAAGGTTGGGAATTTACGTGGGATTTGATTCACCTTCGATAATTCGTTATCTTGAACCTCTTACGAGCGATGTATTTACTGCAAGATTTGCAGATTGCAAATTTGATGAGTCAAATTTCCCGCCGTTAGGGGGAGAAAAGACCGTTCCAGTAGAACGGCGTGAAATTTCATGGAATAATCCCTCTATGTTTCATTTGGATCCACGTACCAAACAATGTCAATACGAGATACAAAGAATTTTGCATATTCAAAATATTGCAAATCAAATGCCAGATGCATTTAATGATGTTGCAAAAATAACTAAATCTCACATTCCAGCAGCAAATACACCAGCTAGAATTGAAATCCCCGAAGGACCGATAGCAGCAAATGAATCTAAAGTTAGACAAAAACGTGGAAGACCGATAGGTTCAAAAGACTTGGCGCCTAGAAAAAGAAAGTCTAATGAAAAATCATCAATTAGCAAACCTCCCGAAGAGGTTATGAATGATCCAAAGGATAACTCAAAAGAAAATCTCAATTCTCCTAAAATCAGTGAAGGAACTATTATCCCATAAGAAATAATAGAAGCTTCCGAAAATAAAATGGTACCTAATAATAATGAGATCTCAATATTCTATACGAATTATAGAGAAATGTGGGATCGAAATAAAATAACAATTGATGTTGTATTCTCATTCGCAGTAGCTACTGAAATAACTAAAAGTCATGACTATAATGAGAATAATGATAATGAACCAACTAGCATATATGAATGTCGAAAAAGACAAGATTGGCCAAAGTGGAAAGATGCTATTCAGGTTGAGTTAGATTCACTTCAAAAACATGGTGTATTTGGACCAATAGAGAAAACACCAGGTGTTAAACCAGTCGGTTACAAATGGGTATTCGTTAGAAAACGAAATGATAAAAATGAAGTTGTGAGATACAAAGCAAGGCTTGTTGCACAAGGTTTCCTGCAGAGACCAGGTTTTGACTTCAAAGAAACATACTCTCCTGTTATGGATGTCATAACATTTCGATATTTAATAAGCCTTGTAGTTTTTGAGAAGCTTGACATAAGATTGACTAATGTTGTGACAACTTATCTATACGGTGAATTAGATACCGATATTTACATGAAAATCCCAGACGGATATAAATTGCCTGAAGCCAAATCAAAGTCAGTGTATTCATTAAAATTGAGAAGATCACTATACGGTTTGAAACAATCTGGAAGAATGTGGTATAACCGTCTTAGTGAATATTTAGTAAAAGCTGGATACAAAAACAACCTCATTTGTCCATGTGTCTTTATAAAGAAATCGGTAAAGGGATTTGTTATCTTAGCGGTATATGTTGATGATATAAATTTGATCGGAACTCCAGAAGAGATCAATGAAACAATAGATTACCTAAAACAGGAATTTGAAATGAAAGATCTTGGAAAAACCAAATACTGTCTTGGTCTACAGATTGAGCACAGTAAAAATGGCATATTAACCCATCAATCAAATTACATTGAGAAAATCCTGAAGCGTTTTCAAATGGATAAAGCATATCCACTTAGTACACCTATGGTTGTCAGATCACTAGATATTAAAAAGGACCCTTACCGACCAAAAGAAGATGATGAAAATATACTTGGTCCAGAAGTACCATATCTCAGTGCAATTGGTGCATTGTTATATTTAGCCCAATGCACGAGACCAGATATTGCATTTTCAGTCAATCTTCTAGCAAGATATAGTTCTGCACCAACTAAAAGACACTGGAATGGCATAAAACATATCATGAGATATCTGCGAGGAACCACAGATTTGGGCTTATTTTATTCTAACACAGGCAATAATCCGATTCTAGTTGGTTATGCTGATGCAGGTTACCTTTCTGATCCACATAAAGCAAGGTCACAAACTGGATATGTGTTTACTAACAGCAATGCAGCTATTTCATGGCGATCTACAAAGCAAACATTGGTAGCAACATCATCCAATCATTCTGAAATACTAGCACTACATGAAGCAAGTCGAGAATGTATTTGGTTAAAATCATTAATCGAACATATTCGAAACACATGTCAACTTCCCTCAACTACAGAAAAATCAACCATTATTTATGAAGACAATGCCGCATGCGTAGCTCAGATTCAAGCAGGATACATCAAGGGTGATAGGACAAAGCACATTTCTCCCAAATTCTTCTTCACACATGAACTTCAGAAAGACAATAAGATAGAAGTGAAGCAAATTCAGTCTCAAGAAAATCCAGCAGATTTATTCACCAAAGCACTTCCAAAGTCAACATTTCAGAAGATGATTTATAAAATTGGTATGTGTCGTTTACATCACCAAACTATTTGAATAATGCGTTACGAATCAGGGGGAGCATATATTATGCTGTAATGTACTCTTTTCCTTCACTAATATTTTTCCCACTGGGTTTTTGTTAGTAAGATTTTTAACGAGGCATTATTTTGATCCAGAAGTATCAACCTTCATTGGAACATTGTCAATATGTTACCTAGAGATGAAAATTGTACTCTTTTCCTTGTTTATGATTTTTCCCACAGAGTTTTTCATAAAAAGGTTTTTAATGAGGCAATCAATCTTATCATCTTTGCATACGCATATTCAAGGGGGAGTGTTGTAATATATATGTCTTTAAGGGTGAATACGCTTAATGCAAGGAACACTATTGTAATTGATGAGACATGTAAAACCTATAAATAGAAAGCTTGTGTATGTTGTAATTACATCTGAATGAATAAAAATGTCTGCTCTTTCATTTTCTTGTGTTCTTTTATTTTGTGTGTGTGTGTGTGTATATATATATATATGTGTGTGTGTGTGTGTATATATGTGTGTGTGCAGTGTTATTAAAAGCGCGCATATGCGCACGCATACGCGCAACGCGCAACGATGCGCACCTGAAGCGCATCGCTTAAGGTATGCGATGCGACTTGAACTATGCGCGCGCTTTTCTTGCTTATGCGCTATGCGCAACACGCAATAATGCGCAAAGTATGCGCGTTTAGTTGAAGATGTGCGAAAATATAGGGAAAAAAGAAGAGTAAATGTAATTGACAAGCTTTAATTGAGTTTGATTGTTTAAAATAATTATGTTTCACTAATTATGACTTAAACTCATACCCATTTCAATTATTAGTTGCTTCAAATGAGATCTTCTTCTTACAACGACTTCAACTCGTACAACGACCAAATAAACTTCTCTTCTTCTTTAATCTTTCTTTTCATTTTGATATATTTCATCTGTAACTTCTATCTTCTTCTGTTTTCTTTTTTATTCTTTTAATTTGTCTGCTATGTGCTTATCAATCAGTCTCTGTGAATCTCTTCAGTACTGAAATGCGTTCTTTAGTGGCGTATGTAGTCTGTTATGTCCTTATCAATTTGTTTCATTGAGTTTCTTGGGTATTGACACTAGTTCTTTAGTACTGTATGTATATATTTGTATTCGTAATGTATATATGTGTGTGTGTGTGTATATATATATATATATATATATATGTGCGCGTGTGTGTGTGATTATTACATGTGCACGTATATACAAGTTATATTTGGTACTTCGTTTTACTTTTTTTAATGGGTTCTTCATTACTACTATTTATCTTATGTGTATACTATATACACATGTATGTACAAGTTTTTTTTCTGTCAATGTAAGGACATAGCTATTGTTTTTTGCAGCATAACTCTTCGAGTTTCTTCAATTTTGTTCGTTTGTATTAAATTTGTTTGTATAAACATAACAACCTCCATGCATTTCTTTCTAATATCACATCTTATGTTCTTTAATGTTTACAGTCTTCTTCTTCTTCTTCTTTTTTTTTTTTTTTTTTTTTTTTTTTTTTTTTTTTTTTGATGTAGTGAAAATTTGATTTGCATATGAATGTGTTATTTTCTAGTAGTTCATAATGTTTACATGAATGTGTTAAGTTCTATTAGTTCCTAATGTTTACATGTGCGATGTGTGTATCTATATTTTATATATTATGCGCTTTGCTTTAATGAAGCGTGCGCTTCGCGTTTGCGTGTTGCGCTTATGCTTCAAAGGGACTTGGCGCTTCGGTACGCGTTTCACGTTTAATAACACTGTGTGTGTCTATATATATATATATATATATATATATATATATATATATATATATATATATATATATATATATGTATATGCAGGTTCGAGAGCACCCTAGACAATGCAGCACCCCAAATGCCCCTCAATCTCCACCAAGTATTTCCCCTTCCACTCACTCTCTCATTTCCCACTCACATTCTTTATTATAAACAGGTGGCCGCAAATCAGAATTTAGTCTTAAAAATCGTATAAACGGATGATCAAATTATAAAATTTGAGATCGTAGAGTTCGGGCTGAAAGTACTGGTCTGGAAATGAATTTTTGATTGCCTATTTGGTCACAAATTTTTTGTGAATGAAAACCAGTTACAAATTCCATTTTTAAAAGATCATGTTTGTAACCAAATTTCAGTTCGAAATATTTAACAGCAGAAATTATCATATAAGTATTCGCAAAAGAAAACTGAACTTGTGACCAATTTTCACTTTCCAATACTTTATAAACCGAAGTTGAATTGCTGCCAACTTCCGCTCTGAAACAATTGAGCTGCATATCGGTTAATGGCTCATGTTGAGTAAAAAGTAATTTATGACTGCATACTTGTCAAATAAACAGTTATTTGCATCATTTATTTACTGAATATCATTTACAATTAGTATTTTTATTTAAATTGCATAAATACACAAGTGCAATTTTATTCTCTTTCAAATTTATACCTTACATAAAACATTCAACACGATTCACAACAAAAAATTTCCTGCTCATTCTTTACAATACTAGATATGCAGATCCCACCAACAACAAAAAAGCCCAACGTATATCAGCACCTAAGCTGCTACAACAATCTCCACCATGGGCAATCATAATACACCCAATTTTGAATTCAATTCTAGTAGCAGGATTCAAATGTCATTATAGAGCCCATTGATTCTACATTAAATGCTCCACCCATTGGCCTACAAGATGAACCCAATATCTAATGGTATGATTTTTTGTTGGTAGTTGTTACAAACACGGATGATTTCACAAACAAGACCTTCATCATGCACTTTATCTAAGAGCACGTATGCTACAATTTGACAATTTGAATATATCGGATCACATAAAATTATGCAATTTGTAATTGATAAGGATAAAACAAATGGATGTGGTCTACTTGGTTACATTTTCATCTGTGTGGATTCTAGCAGGTTGAAGTTAAAGATAAATTGTCGCACATATTTTATCCACTATTGCCATGAAGCAAAAACAATATGGCTGTAGGTGTGTAAATAGTCAGAGGTTGATAGTTGGGATTGTTGAGACCACACAATTCTTAAGAGACATCTCGCATGGTTAGGGTTGAACGTGTCGTTTACGTTTTTCCAGAGTTTTCATTTATAATCTAGGCTATACGGTAAAATAAAAATTCGCAAGATTTAAATGTTCTATGTATGTTAACTGCATACGTCTTTCCGAATTGATGGATTTTGAACTAAGAATGTTGCATTTAAAGTTATGGATCGGAAGATATGAATTTCTAAAGATTCGACGAGTTAGACAAGCGCAAATAGATTGCTCCAACTCAACTGCCCTTGCTCCAACTCAATCATTCGAGTTAGAGCCTGACATGCTTTGATACCAAATATAACTATCTAACAAGTACAATTAAGTACATCCAGAAAAACAAGGGTATCTCCAAGTACACATATGAGTTGATAGACCCTTTATTGTAACAAAAGGAATCCCTGATATTACGTGTCTACCAACGCATATTCATACATCACTTCTCCAAGTTATTTAGCGATGTGAGACTATTTCAGTTCCAAACTGTCGTTTCTCCTTGCCACACGCGAGACAGCCATAACGAACTATACAAATAGATTGTCTTGCTGCCGTAAGATCTTAGCTTTTATGCCTTCCATTAAAAAAGATGAAAAGTGTGGATGTGGTCTGCTCTGATTCCACATTTTGGGGATTCCAATAGCATGAAGATAATGAAGTACACAAGGGTATCCTAAAGCTAGGTCATTTTTCATGTATGTAATCTAGTATTGTACCATAAGCAACAGCAGTATGGTTGTAGGAGTGTAAAAATTCAAAGTTCGAAGTAAAGGATTGTGAGATTAAGATGCGAAATAATGGAGGGAAGAGTGTTATGAATTATGATTACTACTTCAACCTGGTGATAATTGGTTGATAATTGTTGTTTAGTTTGTTGAAAATATATATTAGAATATAAATACTTCTTGATTATGTGAATATATCATCAGTCATCCTTGATGTTGCATTAGGTCATTTTAAGCAACCACAATCTATTTTGGAGATGTTATAAATAATAGTTATATTACTATGACAGAACTATTGCTCGTAAACACTTAAACATATGCAAGTTGTTAAGTTAATCTGTATTTATAACGCTTTAATACATTGTTGCAAGTACAAACTTTGGAGGATACACACACACACACACACATATATATATATATGTATGTGTGTGTGTGTGTGTATATATATATGTATGTATGTATGTATGTATATTAATATATGCTATGTTGTATTATATAATCCTGCAACATGAAGGACTGCTATTAATTATTCTGTAACTACTAAGAAAATCATAAAAGTTTGAATTTTGGCCTACGCAACTGCTGCTGTTATCGCACGGTAATAATCTCAATTTTAAGAAATAAAATTGAAAAGTTCTTTGCTAGTACAAAATTTTGAGACTAGTTGTCGCTGTTTGGTTGAATAATTTGAAGATAAAACGAGTCCAAGTAATATTGAAAAACTAATTTATGATGACATTTCCATCCCTTCGTTCCTTTATTTCTTAAATTTTAACTAAAAAATAATAATTAAAAATTGAGTAATGTGGATTTGTTTGGCCCATGGAAACCATAGAAAGTAGAACCGGTGATTTGAACTCTTAAAAACTCAAATATGTCCCAAATTGATTGCATAAGTTTCAGTTACTAGATTCTGGTTTTCATAGGTAGCTGTTGTGGTGAAAAAAGTTGGACAGAAAATCCCATATTTCAAAATTGTTTAGTAGTAAAAGGATTTTATTTTTCCAAAATTAAATATGAAAAACGGCTATTAGTTAAATTAGTCTTTGAGAAAGTGGATTATCAGTACACTGTAGTACGTCTATTATGGATTCTTTGCGTATTGTATCTCACAGTAACTTGTTTTCCCAGGTTTCTAAACCCTTGAAGTTGATTTAAAAAAAAGAAAAGGATAGAGGAGGTGGAAAGAAATGTTGGAAGAGTGGCGAGCTGCTGCTACTTTCTAGTTTCTACCATGCAAATATTTTCCCTTGTTTTTATGTAGAAGATAGAAATTTTAGAGAAACGTAAACTGAGAACTTCTGTTTATTGCTTGAGATAACAGACATTTACATCAGTTTGTAAACAGGCTATTTATAATGCATAGCCCTTTCTCTTCATGTAAATAACAGTTATGTCCTTGGGAATAATGCACTGACCCAGTCCATATGATATAATGATCCGGTCCATATATGACTTGGTCCATCTGTGCTTGCTTCGTTCATTTTATTCCGCATCGGTTTTCCTTCTTTTGGATCTAGGATTTTCCGCATCTGTTTTCCTCCTTTAATTGGATCTAGGAATTTCGTTCACTTTTCATGGTCACTATCAATTTTGCAATCAATCAAATGCAGTTATGGTTAGATGGTGGATTTGTGAGGATGTCGGCCTTTTGGTAAGTTGAAGGTATATGGTTTATCTGAAGCTTTCCTCGTTCTCAAGTGAAGTAGAGGTCATTTTGTATGTGCTTGATTCTAGAATGTAATATAGTATCATAGTGCTAAGGACGCTTTTGGCGCAAGCGGACCAATTGAGCGGAGATTTTGAACGGAGAATGTTAGCGAATAATTGTAGTTAGCAGAGAATGCGTTTGGAACGTTAAGCAGACCATTTGAACGGAGAATTTAAGCGTAGTATTTTATTTTTATTTTGTAATTTAATTAATTAATGATTAAAGCATAACAATATCATTAATGCAGAATAATACACTTATTGACCAGTCGAGGCAAAACATTTCAATGATCTCCAACTTCTCGACAATAGTAATGGTTGAGAGAACAACATAGCAACATTCCACCGCAACTGTGAAACGATCTGTCTGAACGAAGGCTGGTTGTGGAGGAGGTGACCTACTAGATGTGGCGCGCGACGACTACAGACTGAACCGGTGGTGGATTCCCACCACTCAGAATATCCCGGTACATAGCTGCATCGGCCGAAGTGAAGGGCTGTGGTACAGGAGGAATCTGGTAACTAGAAGTGCCTATGCCTCTGTAGCCCCCAAAAAGTTGGTCTTGGTCCCGGAACCTCAGATGCGGCTGTCACCTAAATCTCTGGTATAAGCGTGCATGCCCATGCCATCAATCATCTGAGCCGTCTAAGAGGTTTTGCGCAGCATCCCAAAAAGCACATGGAATTTGTAGCAAAGCATTCCAAGAAGTCCAAACCATCTTCGTTGAACCGCTTGTTCAGTTCATTCTGAACAACGGTCAAGAATCTATTGGTTCCTCGAAGATGAATATTATTAAGACAAATTTCTATGAAAGCCTCGGTTCGATCCTGATGCCATGAAGCAGTGAGCGTGTTAGAAGACCTTGAACCGAAGGCAGAAGAGTTGTCATTTGATTGAGAAAAAGAATAAACAAAAAAAGTGGAGAACATATATAAATCGAATATACGATAAATAAATAAATTACCTGAAACTAGCTGTAATGGACTAGGAAGTAGAAGAAGAGAGCTGGAAGAGAAGCATGAAGAATTGTGAGGAGAAAAAGAGAGAGGGGGAGGGGATTTATAGGGGGAAGAGGAAGGCCAACGGTTGGAATTCCAACCATTGGAGCCGACCGTTGGGTAACGGACGCGTCCGACGCATCGGACACGTCCGTTACCCAAACGGTCTGTTTTGGGGCAACGAACGACCCCTAAGGTTATTGCACCGTATGGTTGGTTTACTTTTCGGTTGAAACCCTATCTTTCCCAATAACGATCCTATCCACATGATATCTACAGTGGTCGGTGGTACTGACCACGCTTGAGTATTCAACCTTTATGCTTGATCGTAGGATTGTGGTTTGCTTCTTTGAGCACTATGAGATAGGACTTTCTCCTAAATCGATATCGTAGCTCGATGTTGATCCATGATCCTTTGGATCAGAAGCCTAGTCAACATCGGTATATGCTTGTGTGCTTAATGATTTGGATGACTTCAGCAGTGTATTTTGATTTAATGTTCCTTTTAAGTATTACAAAATTTGCTTTATTGTTTTCAGTGCTCACTTAAGGGTCTTTGTGTAAACTGGCATACTTTATTCCCACTTTATGCAATTTTTGGCCTTGTAATTGTAACTGAATGTAGAGCACCCACTATGTTTTCATATTCCTTTTCGTTGGTTATGACGTCACCCTTATTCTTTAACAATTGAAGATTACATACCATAGGTGTTGGTAATGAGTTTGTATGATCCTCGAGGAGCATTTCTGTGATGTGTCTTCTTTGGCATAAAAATAAATCTGAATTCTTTTTGGCTACTTTTAAAGCTAAAAAACAATTAAGATTGCATAAGTTTTTGATGGAAAACTCCTTATTCAGATATTGTGTTGTGTTATTTATCACTTTCATCACTTCATATGATGATAAAATCATTCACATACTATATATGTCACTCTATCTCATTGTGCTTATACAGAGAGTTGTCTGATCTTGTTATTGTACTTTAACATTCCTTATGTAGCCTTCACTTTATCATGCCACAATCTAGGTGCCTGTTTAAGGCCATAAATTACCTTGTTTAATCTGCATACTAGCTTAATGATGTTGTGTAACGACTCGTGAGTTTATCACTTGAATTGAATATTTAATTAATTTTAAATATGAGATTACTAAACACAAATAACCAATATTTATGTGACAAAATAATAATGATGAACATATTTCTGAAGTTTATTTTCAAAAATAAGATATCTGAATTTCTCATCAAAAAAGAAATGAAAATCTGTTTTCGATAAAATTGAGATTTTTAGTATTGAATGATATGAAATTTGATACATATACTTATTTATCCATTTAGGAATGAAAATGGAATAAAATATTTATTTTATTTTTGAGAATAAAATGTTTTGATGACATCTCTTAGGACATCATCTATGATATCATTAATTTTAAATAATCAATCTTGTGATTTAAATTAAGTTTAAATGATTTGGTAATAATATTAATTAGATATCAGATGAGAGCCTTTTGTTAATATTAAACAATATGATTTTTATTTATAAACCTTGTTTACAAATACATGAATATCAACTAAGTAGTAAAAATATGACTGAAAATCGAATCTCGAGTTATCAACGGTTTTAATGAATAGAAGTTGTATCAAATCGTTGCAATCTTGTTTGACGCACATATATACATGCACATACAGACATGTACACACATATATGTATCACAATTAGTCAAATCAAAGCGAAAGAAAATATTCAAAAGTATGCAAAAATATTCAAAAGAATACATGCATACATATATAAGCTCCTTATATATACATACTTCACCTTTAAGACAAGAAATCTCATCGAGAGACTAAGGAGTATGGCATGAAGTGATAGAGAGGCATGAAAGGGAGGTGGGTAACATGTGGATGTGATGGGATATGGTGGTGTAAGGGTATGAAGGTTATGTGACCAGTTATGTTATGCTTAATATAATTTATTCTTTAGTTTTGCATGTAAATTCAAGTCATCTTCACTATTTTCATTCACGTTTTCCCTTCCATATTCATAAGCTTCTTCTTCTTCTCCATACACTCTCTAATGGCCTCTTTTTCATGAGAAAAAATATGGGTTCGTTTCTTTGCTAACTTTTCGAAACCATATCAAACGACGTTAAAACACCCTCAAACTTTGTCAAAGCTCCTAGCTCATCATAAGAAGGTTGTATGCCAAGTTTGAAGTCAAGGCAAGAAGGTTAAAAAAAGTCAACCAACACGGCTGAGCATATCAAGGAAGAGAGAAGCGGGATCAAAGATCTGTGCAATGAGAGCGGAGCTATAGTCAATTTTGGCACATCTAGGATTGATAAGAATAAAAGTGAGACCACTAATAATGCTGCTTCCATCTTCTTAAATTTCTATAATTTTTTTGACATGTAAGTATATTTGATTGATTAGCATAGTTTGGATGCTAAAATATTTGATTTTTGGATGATGATTGGTTGATAATGTTCTAGTTTGATATAGAAATAATTCATGGAAAATACACGCAGAATTTACACAAAAGGATTCACTGTCCTTTCCAAGTTATCGTATTATATATGGTATTGTTAATCTCTTTGAAACTGGTATAAATGGTTTATAAATGATGTTTAAACTTTAGAACTTATCTAGGCAAAGTTCAGAGAAGTATGAGAAAAATAAGTCAGAAATATAAGTCGAATGAATGTGTAGAATGAAATATAAGTCAGAATCCTTTGAAATAAGTATCTTTTAGACCCCTTGTAACCATTGTTTTTATATGAATGTGGAAAATTAAAGGTTCTGCTTAGTAAATCTTAAGATATGACCATAACAAATTATCAAAATCATCCCATTAGGACAGTTCGATACCTTAAAATTTGGTATTTTTAATCTTTAAGAATATGAAATAAATTGCTTGAAATACTTTGAAAGGGATTTGAGTTATAAAAATGGTAACGCTTAAAAATCACTATTCATCAACGGTTTTGCAACAGTTTTTGCCAACTCATGAATAAATAGTTTTAAACTGAAGATTTCTTACCGAGTCTTAAGAAGAGTTTTAAAATGATTCAACAAACATTTTAAAGAACATTATAAGTTTTTAAAATACTTAAAATCAAATGATCAAGAAATTGTTTATAAAACAATTATGATTAAACGAGTGAGAAATTATCTCTAATACGAATTTTACTAATAAAGGTGGGTATGAGGAAAACGACTAATATATTTGTTCCATCCGTGAATGTGGCAGAAAATCCGATCAAGGAATGGAACAGATCGAAAGGAAAGCCCCGTTGTTCTAAAAAGTATTTAAAATTAACTTGACCAACTTGACCAACTTATGGGAGGTAAAGAGATAATATGTAGATACGAGTTTGAACAATCAGTGTCTGAGTTACGCTCTAGCTATCCAGACTAGCCTGTTAGATGGAATAGTTAAATTGATTAACTTGGGATGTGCTCCCTTTAAATATGAAATGAAAAAGAGTTGAAGTTCCCAACAATAATCAAGCTTTGAAATAAAATTGAGAACGTTCTAGTTAAACTTGGTATATGATTTCTGAGGATAGAATTCATACTATCCGTGAGAATTTAAAAGGTGATTTCAACGTTATTCAGCTAATAGTACAAGTTGAACAGGAAAATAATTAGTTAAAAATACTGTAGATCTTTTTTCCCAAAACTAATTGGTTTGGGTATAAATTGAACTATGTCTTAAGTAACATTGTTTCCGACCCATTTGAGATATATTTTGGAATATGAATCTCCATCAAAGATACGTTTTAAAAAATGACTGCATCAGAGGTATGTTTTGAAGTAAGAAATATTAAATTGAGATTTGAATTATACAAATCATAGTATATAGAAATGTTTTCCCAAGAAAGATAGAGTTAGGGAATTCTAAAGGATAAAAGAAGATCAGTTAACTAAAAGGATCGAGTAAAACACACAATTAACAATCCTTTACATATACGTATATATCTTTTACGATACTTGTTCGGGAAACCAAGATCGAATCTAGATGATCCGACCACATCATTTGAAGGATGCAGATCTTAAGGCAAAACTAACACTAGAGGGGGGTGAATAGTGTTTTAAAGAGATTATGGGAAATTTAAACACTCTTGAATAACCATATGAACCACACAATGATTATCACACCAGAAATGATCACAAACGCGGAAACAATCACCGACACATGTATAAGTAAGTATAAAATGCAGAAAAGGAAAGAACACACCGGATTTTATACTGGTTCAGATTACTTCTACGTCCAGTCCCACGCAATGCTGGATTGTGCAGAGTTTTATTATTATCAACATCCAAGTACAACGCCCTTGATTTCACGACTACAAGGTTAACGCCGCTCCCTTTCCTTGATTTCAAGGCTACAAGGAACACACCCTTTCCCAAACAATTCCCAAGCAATTACAATAGCAATAGAACTCTTCAATTAGCACTTCTAACAGAGAGTAGATGATAGAGAATGAAAAGAGAAGAAGAATGATATAAATTTTGTTGAAATCGGCAGAATATAAGTGTAGAAATCAAGTATTTTAAGTTTTTTAATGGTGGTAAGTAAAGGGGTGAATAAGGAGGAGAAAGAATGATAAAAAATTCAAAATCAGCCCCTTTTATAGTGTTCCAAAGGTTGCAACGTTTCTGAAACGTTACAAATAGCGAAAAGACACTTCCTTCGAAAATTGAAAAAATGACAGTTATATGTCTACATGTCAAAATGCCTATGTCGACATATGTTGTAAATTTTTATTTTTAAATTGATTTTTCAATTGTTAAAACCATTATATAAATTCTGGAAATTTTTGAATCAAAACTAGTATTTTAAAATGAGGTTTCTAAAGTATAAAAACATATATAAACATAATAATATATAATTTATATGTATATATAAAATTATATGATATAAGACTTTAAAACATACATACATATATATAAAATTTATACACTATATATATATATTTGAAATCATAAAGTAAAATACTTATAATAATTTGAAATTGTTTAGAAAAGAAATTAAATAATTTGAAAAGGAATTTAAAGAGATTTTGAAAACACAATTTGAATTCAGAATTTGAAAGTGCTAACCCGAGTTCTACATATAAACTAGACTCTATTTACTTGATAATCTTAAGGTCTTGGAATCTTGATATCTTGGTATCTCGATAGTCATGAGTCTTGAATCTCTTTTGAATCCTGAATCTCTTGGAACTCTAAAACTGTACAGTCTTCAGTATTAAATCTTGTTTACAAACCCTGCACACACACACACACACACATATATATATATATATATGTATGTGTGTATATATATATATTCTAGATAAAGATGTTAGTATATATATTTTATAATCAATTAATAATGATAACTGAAATAAGGTCGTTGTCATCAAAACTCCATTCTCCAACAATCTCTCCCCCTTTTTATGTTGACAACCTTGATTTATAAAATATTAATACCTGTTTAATACCTGTTGATCTGATTCTTCGAATAATCCCCCTTTCACCATGAATCCTATATACTCCCTTTTAAACTAAGCCTACTTAATCCTTATTTTATAATTTCTCCCCCTTTGTCATTAACAAAAAGTTACTAAACTATATTACGCTCATAGTATCCTATATTAAACTAAACTAAATTATTCTTCTACTAAATCTATGACTTAATCTAAGTAACTCCCCCTACCTCTATGACACTACTAAAGAAAACAAGGGTATATCCAAGCAAATCAATAAAGTATTTACAGATACTTTGTTTCAATATTTACAAGTATTTCAATCCAATCATATACAAGTTTCAAATTCAACCAAATCAAGCAATATTTCCAAACAAATTCGAAACAAATCAAACAAATTCGAAACAAATCAAATCATACCAACCAATTCAAATAAATTCAAATTTCTCTTGGAACTTCCACCCATTTGTCTCCTCCAAAGATTGGATCCTTCTTGATGAATTCCCATCTTCATCTTCTTTTGTGGATGGTGCTTTAGCGAGGTTGTTGTCTTCGTCTCTAAAAAGAGAAGGTATTAGCCAACAAATGGCATCAAAGTGCTTCTCTTGATGTTCAACCATCTTTTTTTTGACTCAATTCGAGATGTCGTTGATTACGAAGTATTAAAGATAGGATATTCTTGAATGAATTGAGTGTTTCTTCAAGATTTTCACATAAATTGTGAATAGGAGTTAACATAATTTGATATTATAGAAAAGGAATGGTTAGAGAAGGAGGAAGTCTATAATAAGTTTTTTTGGAAGAAAGAGGTACATATAAGGTCTGGAATTCGTTTTAAAATAAAGAAACACTAGTTGGTTATTCAAATTTCAAATTTTGAACAAATCTGAAAACTAGGCAGTTATATGTCGACATGTGCATTCTTACATGTTGACATACCCTAGGTATTTTTTTCGGTATTTTCAATTTTTAGTTAATTCTTATTATATTATTTTAATTTATTTAATTCTAATGTGTTTTTACAGTAAATTAAAGAATGTTTTGACAGAAATAAACACCATTCATTTCTTCTTAAAAGCAAATACATTCAACTAATACAAGATACTAAATATGAGATTCGAAAGCAAATACAAACAAATACGAAAGATAACATGGACTAGATAAGCTTAGGCTTCAGGATGATGATGAGGAAGATGATAAACCAAGCTTTCTTCCTACTTTTCCAAAAAACTTGGGTAAGAGTCTTCTTGATCTTCTTTTGATTCTTGGCTAACTTAACTTGGTTTTGGACAAATGTTTCTTTGGTTATGGACCTAGTGTTTGTTGGACATTCAACACATTCCAAAGAGGATTCTTCTTCTTCGTCAATTTCCATTGGATTTTCCTCTTCTTGTTGTTGCATTCGAGCTTGTTTATCTTCGAATGTTTCATAAGGTTTAAAAGTGATTGGAATTTTCATAAGATGTATATTTCCTGAGTTAAAGACCCTTCTTGGTACAAATTCCTCTCCTTTAAGATCCAATATTTAAAGATACGGATAAGATAAACTCCATGATAAAGAGTATTTTCTTTGGTGGACATCTCTTTGGGCTTAAATTCTTTTAAAATCACATTTTCCCAATTGATGTCATAAACACCAAAATTGCAAAGAGAGCTTTTTGGACTTTGAGGGTAAAGTAGTTGAAATTTCCGGATTGAGGTGTGAGAGTATATTGTAGGAGGAGCTTGACGATTCTTTCTTTTGGGCAAAAAAAGCGATTTTTAAATTCCAAATGATCATCATTTTCAAATATGTGATGAAAGGTTTCCAAATCCGTTTCATCAATCTCAAATTCTGAAAAATCCAAGCTCATACTCTTATAATTTAAAATGGTACCCAAAATTTCACTATCCAAAACGATTTGAGTGCCTTTTACACTACTCTATACTTGATTCTCATCTCCTACGTAAAAGTCATGACCCAAATTTGCATAAAACATTTTGATGAGATTTGGGTAACATACTTCATCGTTTTCCCGAGCGTCAATCAAGCTTAGAACTTCATTTTGATGAAAAAGAGAACAAAGATCGTAAGAGGGAAAATCTTCAAAGATAGCAAATGCTCCTGTGTTGATTTTTGCATTTGCCATATAGTCAACATAGGCTTGAATAGCTCCCTTATCATTAAAGAGATGTCCTTTAAGGGTTTTGGACAATCTCATGGTTTTTGGTGTGCTAGAGGAAGCCATTGAAGAGTTGTTTTGAAGAGTATAAATATGAAGAAAGTTGTTTGTGTTTGATCTAGATTAACCCTAGAGGGGGGGGGGGTGAATAGGGTTTATCACAGTTTTTAACTGAGTATATAATATTAAAAATATCACAGCACAAACAATGATCAGAGTAAATAAATGCTGTAAATAAATAACACACAGATATACCCAGCTTCGGCAACCCTGCCTACTGCTGCATTCCCCAAAGTTTTTATTATAGAATTATATAGACTCCCTCATACACAAACTTACATACTCGCGACCCTCGCTAACCGCCTACACAGTTTTGTACACTCGCAATACCTGCTGCTGTACTAACCCTATACTAAAAACCCTGACTGATCTTTGACCCCAAAATCAGATTTCCCCTGGCTACAACCCCTAGTTTGACAGACTACTAAACTATTCAGATTGGTTTACAGAAGAAATTACAACAAATCACAAAGAAATAAAAAGGAGAAACCCTAGATTTAGAAAAAACTCAAGGGGATTAAATAAGAGGGGTCATCCCCTTTTTAATTAAACTTTTGGCTGAGTTTAACTCATGTAGGCCGGCCTCTTTTGTAATTCAATTAGCCTGACTCTCTTTTGTCCTCTAAAAAAAATGGCCGCTGAGATCCAAAAACTAGGGTTCTCTTCAGATCCTCAAATCGCGATGCTTGGTTGAATCGAATATGTTCTTTTGATTTGCCTTGGATTCACACTGCTCTGTTGTTCATCGATTTGGGATATGGTGATCGAAAACGATATAAGAATTTGGCGAGTTCCTCTGAAATTTCTTTTTCAATTTTTGCTTTTAAAATACTTGAATTGATTTGTTGGTTTTCGATATATTGCCTGTGATGATGTGGTTGTGTATGTATATAGGGTAAATTAGAAAAAAAAACCCTAATTGCTCTGATTTCAGAAAATGGCTCGATCTGATTGCTCCCTGATTTGTGCGGTTTCCACTTTTTGATTTAATCACTTCAGCTTTTAAACGAATTTGAATTTGTTGCCTTTTAAAACATATTTTCCCTTTTTGAAATAAAACAACCTCGGCTCTGATTTGAAAGTGGCAATTCAAAAAAATAAACTCTTGCCAAATATGATTTTCTGCAAATTAAAAACTCCTTGGCTTTGATATCCTTGCATGATTTATGGAAATTAATTCATAATGCTTTCTTGCCATATTTCACTAAGTATATTGATTTGTAATTTTTCTGGAATTATTTGTTTTATTTTGCCGAGTTGAATTATTGCCAAAAACATTGATTTCATGCTGTAGATCTAGAATTCAAACACTTGCCAAAAATGTTTTGATTGATAACCATGAGCGAGCATTCATTTTTGATTTCTGGAAAATATTTGAGTTAGTTTCCCTTGATTATGTCCAGCCCCCTTGTTCATGCATATCTGATTTTGATGCTTTAATATTGGAAATCAAATTTCCATATTTTCCCATATTGCTCCAAGTAAATTTCCTGTATATCATTCTCATACTCCAGCGCTGAGTTCAATTTCACCTTGAACATTTTCTTGACCATAATTGCAGACATGTATATGCTGAAAACCGATCACCCCAGTTCATGTTGACTGCACTTGAAATATATTTGCATTGCTACACAAACTTGAACCTGACACCATTCTGAAACTGCCTATACATTTGCCTCGACTTGTCTATGAACACACACAAGCACTGTGTTGATTTTGTATCCTTGCATCATTTTTTGTGTTGAACACATTTGCACCTGCACTATGAATGCTTGTGTATATTCTTGCTCCATGCTCTTTGCTTGCTGAAAACACCTGACATGTTTGAGCTTTGAAACTTGTTCATTGAGTTTGCACACACACTTGAACTGTACAGCTGCATATCTTTGAAAATGAAAACATAATTGCTGTAGCACCTTTCAGTGTTGTGCACCTTTAACACTGCTGCACATGAATCTTGCAGCTAGAACATGTTTCCTGTGTTGTCATGAATTTGCTGCACCATATCACATAAAAAATAGAGCTGCCATATGTTCTGTCTCTTGTGTCACTCTTGACTATGCTGTGTAGATCATTGTTGTGTTCATGTATCATCTTGCTGGCCACACTGTCTTGCATTGATGCATGCTGTGTTGATGCCATGAACAAAAACCTTGACTTGTTTTTGCTGAAACTTGAATTCTAGCATTTGCAACATATTTACTTGTGCATCCATTGTTACTTTGAATAACCTGCATTGCTTTGTCCATTGTAAAACTGCTACTATGATCACTTGCTGCTTTTGTCATGTGTGCATCACCACCTATGTTATTTGATCTTTGCTATACTTGCTGAACTCCATGACCATGCTGCATTGTTTTGGACCTTGACTTGACACTTGAACAATGAGACTCGACCACTTTGTTTCACCACTTTGCTGAGCAACTTTAAACTGCCACTATCTTCTTGAATCATGCTTGCTGAACTTGATTGAATCATCACCATACTTGAGTTGCCTTGTGTGCTCGACCACATGCATGCTTAATACTTGTTTGCTGCTTCCTTTGAGTTTCACTGACCTATGTACATTTATGTTGAATTGTTTGAATTTGCTGAACCAAAGTATTATTCCATTTCTCTTTTGATTTTTATCTTGTCCTAAAACACAAAGAAACAAAACAGCAGTCAAACTGTACTGTGTTGAGGCTGGTCAGAATCAGCTGGTTCTGATCAGCAAACCAGTATGGTTATGGCATGGCTTGTTCAAGTCTGAAAGATGATGAGAAACACACCGAGATCTGAGGCAAATAAATTTTCAAAATAAAAAATATATCTGCTTAGAATTTTAGAAATCATTTATGTACCAGATATTGTGTGTGTGTTTCTGTAATGACAGGTAAGAAGACTGGACTGACTGATAAGCTGTGAAGACAGAAGACTGAAGACTGAAGACTATATCAGTGAACAATGTGTATAAGTGTCAAAACGTACACATGTGAATATGAGTCTGTATATATATATATATATATATATATATATATATATATATATATATATATATAACTGAGTGATGAGTGATGTAACGAGGAGTTTTGTATATGAAAAATGAAATGAATTGTATCAGTGAAGTGTTCAAGTAAATGGAGTTGTAAAAACTGTACTGTTTGATATTGAAGTAAAATATCCTGTTCAAAAAAACACTGTGTGAATATTTAAATTTTTGTATTTTTGTATTTTATTTAAACAGAAATATTATGTTCCTATCTGTAATGAATATATGAAACAGTACAGTTATTAACACATTTATAATAATATATATTTGGTTGTTATCATCAAACAAAAATCGTTTAATTGTGTATACAACAACGTTATATACAACAGTCTCCCCCTTTTGATGATGACAAACAAATATTAAGATTTTTAATATAGTAAATGTGTTTAACATTGAACAACAGAAACTCCCCCTATTTGAATGCTCCCCCTATAACTGTGCATGAGTGAAAAAGAAAGAAAAACAAATTTCCAAAATTAAAAATATTTATAAAATATTCACTGATAAATCAAAATCTAATCCATTCTCCCCCTTTTGTTATCATCAAAAGGATACAGAGATTAAAATACAGATGAAAATAGACTAAAAATATAATTTCAGCTTAAGAGGAAGAACGGTCATCATAAATTTCAATCAGTCAAACAAAAATCATAATATTCTAAGAACAGGTGGCATATTTCACATTGTAGAGAATGACGGATATACGATGAATTTTACATAAAATAGAGAGAGTTTTAAAATACAATTCATTTCCAATTATTTTCAAAGGATTTTTATAAAAAAAAAGAGCACAAAAAACAGTGACGGATTTAGACTATAATTAATAATTCAACTTAAGTGAGAAAATCGAATAATCTCAAATCCCAATACTTATCAATCAACAAAACATAATATTTCATAAGATTTCAACATATTTCACAGATTATAAAATGGATTGATAGACTGGTTTTAAACACCAAGGAGAATTTAATTTATAGCGCATTATTTCCTTATTTTTTTATTTAAGAGCACACTGACCACGCATAACCAGAGCTTGGATTTTTAAATGGGGTCAGTCGCAGCTTAAATTATAAATTGTCTCATAACCATGCATAACCAGAGCTTGGATTTTTAAATGAGGTTAGAGACACACTTATGTATTAATTATATATTTTATCATTTTCGGCTTTAAATAGAAAAACTCCTTGGTATACAAAACCAATATGGATGATAGAAATGTGGTAGGTATAGAGATGGATTGTGAAATAAATTTCTAAATTAATCATATTATGAAATATGCTCGACTGTACCGGGATTATTGAAAATTTTCAATTATCACTCATTCTAAAAAATAATATAGTCCCATTTCTATCATGAATATTTCCACTGTTTATTCAAAAATAATTTTATAAAATATTAAACTCTCCACATCAATATAAAATCATGATGGATGACAGAATGATGATAGATAAAGAAAATGATCGTGAAATAATTGCCAGTTCAAAGATATTATAATAATTATTCAACCATCATGAAAATCCAAATAAAATCTCCTTTTGTTGTGAAATATACTGTAGTCACAATTCATCAATACTCAGCAAATTTACTCGAGCCAGTGTAACAAGTTTTTTTTTTTTAAAAAAAACATGTAAGCTTATTGGTTAATTTCAAAATCTGTTAATAATTTTGATGAATTATAAATACAGTTCAATTTGGATATTGATTTCAATTTCTGAATGAATAATCAACAAATAGTTTTAAAATTGAAAATCAATTACAAGAGGAAAATAGAGAGATATATACAAGACAAAAATATATAACAACATATTCAGCACTTCTAAACTGATACCACATGGTGTCTCTATTTACGAGGAATTTTAACATGATACTGAACAATAATGTCATAGACAAAAGAATTATTAAGTACAAAGCCCAAGCAGACGAGATAATAGATTATGCACATGTATCAGAGTAGCAAGCAAGTGATTCCAGAACGAGCATTTTTCAAAACAGTATCAGAGCAGCACAGAAAATAGTTTCAAATCATACTTGTCAAGATGACGACCACATATGATGATTCATGATCTAATGATTAAAATACTGTTTACTTGAAATCATTTGAGGATATGAAAATATCAGAATTTAATGAATCAATCACACCAGATTATAAATTTTTGATTCGATTTATGTGTGAGATTCAATAAATCAATAATTTCAAATGATTTTAAACAAACAAATATTTAAATCAAATAATCATGAAATAAGAGTAAATTTCAAGACCGGATTTTCAAAGGAATTTTTCACAAAATTTCTGACAACCCAAGAATAATTTCAGATCATTTACATCAAAAAAAAATTAAGAGAAATTCATGATCCATAAATAAATAATTTATTTGAAATCACTTGAACCAATGTCAAGTTTGGGATATAATGAATTATTCACACAAGATTGATAATTTGAAATTTACGTAGTATGTGATATTCAAAATATCTAGAATTCCAGATGATTTCAAACAAAACTAATTTCAACCATGATGATCATGAATAAAGATGAATTTCAAGAAGTATCACTGATTCAAGACAATTTAAAATATTCAAGCTAATCTGAAAATTTCAGAAATTATCATAACTGATGAATAACAGAGTGTACTGTAATGAGTATAATATTTTAAGCGTTTTCAAAATGAATTGGAAGAAACTTAAAACAGCAGCGGTGTGTGAAATTCCATTAAACTTTCAGATCTTCAAAAAAAAAAAAAAATTAGAATTCAAATCAACAATGTTCAAGATATGACAAGAATGCATCAACACTGTTATGAATTCAAAAACTTGAAAATAAACTTCAAAACAATTACAGATATTTACAAGATCAAGATCTGGAAATAATTAACACATCAGAATTCTATTCAATTAAAGCGAATTTCCACAAGATCATGAGTACTGCAATTAGAAGTTAAGAATGTACAAGTAAATTTGCAAAGATATGACAGTGACAAATTAAAAAACAAAAACAGAAGGGTAGAAGAAGGAATAAACACAAAAAAACAGAGAGAATATACAAAAAAAATTATTTACAATGGTGAGTTCAGAGATCATACCTGAAATTGATGAAAAAAAATCTCTAACTCAACAGATCTTGGCCAAGGAACTGTAACGAATACAGAAAAATAGAACAGCTTGAAATCAACCTCTTTTCAGCGTAGCAGTTCCTCAACCTTCACCGGTACCTAGCAGTTAAGTGAATCAAGTGGTCTAACAAAATTTGTAAAACCACTCTGAAATATGTTTACCACTTTTGGTACCCAAACCTTTTTGTATAACAAACCATCAGAATTAACCTTTGTACCCTTAGGAACCCAAATCTGTTTAAACTTAACGAAGCCCGTTTTATTTCCTTTTAGGTTCCAAGAATGTTTAAAAGGTTTATTACAGAACAAATTCACATTTTTCTTTTGATTCAAAAATCCTTTGGAATTATCAAAGTTCAAATTATCAAAACAATTATTTCCAAAGCAGTTTGAGGGACTTTTCAAATCATTTGAATTTCATTTTTCAAAAACATTATTTTTTCCAAAGCCGAGTCCACTTTTACTTCCAGATGAAAATTGATTTTTCAACAACATATTCAGAGATTTTTCACCGTTAGAAAATTTTGCCAAAGTTGTTTCAAGTTGTTGAATTTTAATTTTAAGATCACTATTTTCTTTCACTAAATCTGAGCAATGATTTTCAGTGATCCTACATCTTTCAAAATCATATTTCAAAACCAAATTTTCATCTTTAAGCAAATTAATTTTTGTTTGGGACTCAGCAATCTCAGATTCAAAATGTTTTCGATTTTCAGATTTAAATTTCTTGAATCTTTCAATCTCATTTTCAAGTTCTTCTAAAATCAAATTTGATTTCAACAAATTCTCCTTTTCAGCAATTTCAAATTTGGAATTTATACCTGTTTTAAAGTTTTCAAATTCCTTTTGCAGAAGGTTATTCAAATTTGATAACTCAATCTTGTTCTCATTTAAGATCAGAATTTCATCTTCAAACTTTTGAATATTTTTATTGAGATGAACAAGATTGGTTTTCAATCTCAAACAATTTTTGCAAACTCAATTTGAAGAATTTTTAACATATTCAAGTTGTGATTCCAAATCATCTATTTTGCTGGTCAACTCAGAATTCTTAGATTTTAAAGATTTGTTTTTAGATTGGAGTTTATCAACAGATTTAGTCAAATCAACACACATATAAACTAAATCTTCGTATGAGAAATTTTCTGTCTCAGCATCTGTTGATTCTCCATCATCTGATCCTTCTGAATTTTCATTTGTAAATCCTGTTAAACAGAACTCTGAATCTGAGTAGGCACTTTGGGGTTTTGAGCAGCTGTCGTCAATTTGTCCATACTTCGTATTGAGAGCTGTCCAGATTTCCTGCGCAGTTAAACAATGGGAGACCAGACTGTATTGATTATCATCAAGATAAGAATATAGAATATGTGTAGTACGAGAATTAAAAACTTTATCTACCATATCGTACACTTTGATAACAACATCCCAACATTTAATATTAACAGATTTTAAATAAAATTCCATTTTGGATTTCCAATTAAAAAAATCTGTTCCAGTGAAAATAGTTGGAGATGGAATGGACTGACTCCCACTAGACTGACAACTAGGATTACCCATGACTCTAGAGTTAATCAGAAACCAAGCTCTGATACCAAATGTTGGATCTAGATTAACCCAAAAGGGGGGTTGAATAGGGTTTATCACAGTTTTTAACTGAGTATATAATATTAAAATTATCACAGCACAAACAATGATCAGAGTAAATAAATGCTGTAAATTAATAATACACAGATATACCCAGCTTCGGCAACCCTGCCTACTGCTGCATTCCCCAAAGATTTTATTATAGAATAATACAGACTCCCGCATACACAAACTTACAGACTCGCGGCCCTCGCTAACCGCCTACACAGTTTTGTACACTCGCAATACCTGCTGCTGTACTAACCCTATACTAAAAACCCTGACTGATCTTTGACCCCAAAATCAGATTTCCCCTGGCTACAACCCCGTAGTCAGTAACCCCTAGTTTGACAGACTAGTAAACTGTTCAGATTGGTTTACAGAAGAAATTACAACAAATCACAAAGAAATAAAAAGGAGAAACCCTAGATTTAGAATAAACTCAAGGAGATTAAATAAGAGGGGTCATCCCCTTTTTAATTAAACTTTTGGCTGAGTTTAACTCATGTAGGCCGGCCTCTTTTGTAATTCAATTAGCCCGACTCTCTTTTGTCCTCTAAAAAAAATGGCGGCTGAGATCCAAAAACTAGGGTTCTCTTCAGATCCTCAAATCGTGGTGCTTGGTTGAATCGAATATGTTCTTTTGATTTACCTTGGATTCACACTGCTCTGTTGTTCAACGATTTGGGATATGGTGATCGAAAACGATATAAGAATTTGGTGAGTTCCTCTGAAATTTCTTTTTCAATTTTTGCTTTTAAAATACTTGAATTGATTTGTTGGTTTTCGAGATATTGCCTGTGATGATGTGGTTGTGTATGTATATAGGGTAAATTAGAAAAAAACCCTAATTGCTCTGATTTCAGAAAGTGGCTCGATCTGATTGCTCCCTGATTTGTGCGGTTTCCACTTTTTGATTTAATCACTTCAGCTTTTAAACGAATTTGAATTTGTTGCCTTTTAAAACATATTTTTCCCTTTTTGAAATAAAACAACCTCGGCTCTGATTTGAAAGTGGCAATTCAAAAAAATAAACTCTTGCCAAATATGATTTTCTGCAAATTAAAAACTCCTTGGCTTTGATATCCTTGCATGATTTCTGGAAATTAATTCATAATGCTTTCTTGCCATATTTCACTAAGTATATTGATTTGTAATTTTTCTGGAATTATTTGTTTTATTTTGCCGAGTTGAATTATTGCCAAAAACATTGATTTCATGCTGTAGATCTAGAATTCAAACACTTGCCAAAAATGTTTTGATTGATAACCATGAGCGAGCATTCATTTTTGATTTCTGGAAAATATTTGAGTTAGTTTCCCTTGATTATGTCCAGCCCCCTTGTTCATGCATATCTGATTTTGATGCTTTAATATTGGAAATCAAATTTCCATATTTTCCCATATTGCTCCAAGTAAATTTCCTGTATATCATTCTCATACTCCAGCGCTGAGTTCATTTTCACCTTGAACATTTGCTTGACCATAATTGCAGACATGTATATGCTGAAAACCGATCACCCCAGTTCATGTTGACTGCACTTGAAATATATTTGCATTGCTACACAAACTTGAACCTGACACCATTCTGAAACTGCCTATACATTTGCCTCGACTTGTCTATGAACACACACAAGCACTGTGTTGATTTTGTATCCTTGCATCATTTTTTGTGTTGAACACATTTGCACCTGCACTATGAATGCTTGTGTATATTCTTGCTCCATGCTCTTTGCTTGCTGAGAACACCTGACATGTTTGAGCTTTGAAACTTGTTCATTGAGTTTGCACACACACTTGAACTGTATAGCTGCATATCTTTGAAAATGAAAACATAATTGCTGTAGCACCTTTCAATGTTGTGCACCTTTAACACTGCTGCACATGAATCTTGCAGCTAGAACATGTTTCCTGTGTTGTCATGAATTTGCTGCACCATATCACATAAAAAATAGAGCTGCCATATGTTCTGTCTCTTGTGTCACTCTTGACTATGCTGTGTTTATCATTGTTGTGTTCATGTATCATCTTGCTGGCCACACTGTCTTGCATTGATGCATGCTGTGTTGATGCCATGAACAAAAACCTTGACTTGTTTTTGCTGAAACTTGAATTCTAGCATTTGCAACATATTTACTTGTGCATCCATTGTTACTTTGAATAACCTGCATTGCTTTGTCCATTGTAAAACTGCTACTATGATCACTTGCTGCTTTTGTCATGTGTGCATCACCACCTATGTTATTTGATCTTTGCTATACTTGCTGAACTCCATGACCATGCTGCATTGTTTTGGACCTTGACTTGACACTTGAACAATGAGACTCGACCACTTTGTTTCACCACTTTGCTGAGCATCTTTAAACTGCCATTATCTTCTTGAATCATGCTTGCTGAACTTGATTGAATCATCACCATACTTGAGTTGCCTTGTGTGCTCGACCACATGCATGCTTAATACTTGTTTGCTGCTTCCTTTGAGTTTCACTGACCTATGTACATTTATTTTGAATTGTTTGAATTTGCTGAACCAAAGTATTATTCCATTTCTCTTTTGATTTTTATCTTGTCCTGAAACACAAAGAAACAAAACAGCAGTCAAACTGTACTGTGTTGAGGCTGGTCAGAATCAGCTGGTTCTGATCAGCAAACCAGTATGGTTATGGCATGGCTTGTTCAAGTCTGAAAGATGATGAGAAACACACCGAGATCTGAGGCAAATAAATTTTCAAAATAAAAAATATATCTGCTTAGAATTTTAGAAATCATTTCTGTACCAGATACTGTGTGTGTGTTTCTGTAATGACAGGTAAGAAGACTGGACTGACTGATAAGCTGTGAAGACAGAAGACTGAAGACTATATCAGTGAACAATGTGTATAAGTGTCAAAACGTACACATGTGAATATGAGTCTGTATATATATATATATATATATATATATATATATATATATATAACTGAGTGATGAGTGATGTAACGAGGAGTTTTGTATATGAAAAATGAAATGAATTGTATCAGTGAAGTGTTCAAGTAAATGGAGTTGTAAAAACTGTACTGTTTGATATTGAAGTAAAATATCCTGTTCAAAAAAACACTGTGTGAATATTTAAATTTTTGTATTTTTGTATTTTATTTAAACAGAAATATTATGTTCCTATCTGTAATGAATATATGAAACAGTACAGTTATTAACACATTTATAATAATATATATTTGGTTGTTATCATCAAACAAAAATCATATAATTGTGTATACAACAACGTTATATACAACAGTTTGATTTTGAATGAGAGGTAGAGAGGATATAATTGAATAGATAAATAAATAGAAACTGAATGGGCACAACTTTTCAGAAATTAAAGACACCTTTTCAAACTTTGGGAGTTGGTGAAAAGTTAGAGGGAAGTTTTAAAGTTCAAAATTTTGCAATTCAAATTTTGAATTTCATTTTCTGGCACATATGTCGACATGTCTGTTTGGGTATGTTGACATATAGGTGTATTTGAAAAGACATGTTTCTATTTGACTTTGTTTTATTATATTATCGTTTTATATTTCAGATTTATTATTTCCTGAAATAATATTAATCCTAACAATAAAAAATTATTTATTATTATTTTGAATTTCAAATTTCAAATTTGAATTTTAAATTTCACGTTTCAAACAAGGAAAACAAATGAAACATCCATTCATCCAAATCATCCATAAGAAAAATTAATTAAGCTATACCTGGATTTTAGATCCATTTCTTCGATATTTCTAAATTCTGAATCGCTGTGGAACACATATTTGAATTTCAAGTTTCTGGCTCTTCATCACTTGATGATGAATCTGAATCATCTAAAATTGCTGCATATTCTCTCTTTCTTTTCTTTGACGAATTACTATTGTCTGTATGTTGATTTGATTTATCTGGGTATGGACACATTCTCTTTATATGGCCCGGTTTGTTGCAGTTTTAACAACCATCATCATTTTTTCCCGAACTTCCTTGATTATTTCTGTGAAAATTATTTCTCCTTTTATATCTCATAAATTTTCTAAAATTCCTTGTCATTAAAGCAATTTCTTCATCATCTTCACTGCTTGAATCAGAACCATTTGTTGTCGCTTTGAATGCTATAGATTTCTTTTCTGTAGCTTACTTTCCTTTCTTTTTTGTAGTTGAACTTCGAACGACATCAAATTTCAAATTAACTCGTTAATCATCATTTCACTGACATTATTGGTTTCTACAATTGCCAGTGTTTTCTGATCCCATTATGGAGTCAATGAACTAAGTATTTTTCTGAATAAGTTTTTCCCAAAGCCATTAATGTATGCACAATTTCTTGAAATCGGCGTTGGTTGCAATTTAATATTTTCAAAAATTATATTATGAACTTTTTGAAAACCTATGCTCTGATATCAATTGTTAAGAATGCGAAATGCGGATCTTAAGGCAAAACTAACACTAGATGGGGGTGAATAGTGTTTTAAAGAGATTATGGAAAATTTAAACAATCGTGAATAACTATATGAATCACACAGTGATTATCACACCAGAAATGATCACAAATGCAGAAACAATCACATACACAAATATAGGTAAATATAAAACGTAGAAAAGGAAAGAACATACTTGGATTTATACTAGTTCGGATTACTCCTACGTCTAGTCCCACAAAACGCTGGATTGCACAGAGTTTTATTATTATCAATATCCAAGAACAACACCCTTGTTTTCAAAGCTACAAGGTTAACACTGATTCCACCACTCTTGATTTCACGGCTACAAGGTTAACAACGCCCCCTTTCCTTGATTTCGCGGCTACAAGGAACACACCATTTCCCAAACAATTCCCAAGCAATTACATTAGCCCTAAAGCTCTTCAATTAGCACTTCAAACAGGGAGTGGATGATAGAGAATGAAAAGAGAAGAAGAATGATATAAATTTTGTTGAAATCGGCAGAGTATAAGGGTAGAAATCAAGAATTTTAAGTATTTTAATGGTGGTAAGTAAAGGGGTGAAGGAGAAGAAAGAATGATAAAAAATTCGAAATCAGCCCCTTTTTATTGTGTCCTAAAGGTTGCAACATTTCTAAAATATTACAAATAGCGAAAAGACACTTACTTTGAAAATTGAAAAAATGACAGTTATATGTCGACATGTCAAAATGTCTATGTCGACATATGTTGTATATTTTTATTTTTAAAATCATTTTTCAATTGTTAAAACCATTATATAAATTGTGGAAATTCCTGAATAAAAACTAGTAATTTTAAAATGAGGTTTCTAAAGTATAAAAACATATATAAACATAATAATATATAATTTATGTGTATACATAAAATTATATGATATAAGACTTTAAAACATATATTATATACATACATATTAAAAATTTATAAACTATATATGTATATATATATTTGAAATCATAAAGTAAAATATTTACAATAATTTGAAATCATTTAGAAAAGAAAATAAATAATTTGAAAAGGAATTTAAAAAGAATTTGAAAACATAATTTGAAATCAGAATTTGAAAGTGCTAACCCGAGTTTTACATATAAACTAGACTCTAATTACTTGATAATCTTGAGGTCTTGAAATCTTGATAGTCATGAGTCTTGAAGGGGAATTATACGTTAAGGGCCTCCCTTAGTTAAACAATTAGTTTCCAGGACACATGTTCAAAATAATTATTTTCTAGAACATACTTCAGAACCCGCGTCCATTTCTACCGTATTCTTATAATTGCATCTAGCTTCAAATGAAATCCTAAAATGAAATACTATTTTTTTCTAAATCGAATTTCAATTGCAAGGTTTACTGCTTCATTGATTTAAGCGTAACCAATTTCAGCTAAAACTGAAATATCTTCGATGAACGATCTGTGGAATCACCTCAAAAACATTCGATGAACGATTTGTGGAATCAACAAGCAAGCTCTCTTTCTAATTACAAGGTTTTGCATTTATATTTGATTTGGGGGAGTTCGTGCGCTTTAGATTTGACCTAAGTTGATTATGCTCGAATAAGGGACGGGTGACGATCATCGTCTTCAGTGGAAGAAAAGCAGCAGTTGAAGTAGTTGATTTTAATTTTAATAGCCATAATTTAGGATTTGGATTTCTATTGACATAATCTTATTGTCATCAATCCATGGTATTATTATCACTTTCCACAATAAAAGTATAAATTATATGATTTTCTGAGAAAACGATAAAACGGTTTATCTTTTTTATGATAAAAATGGCGCCCTAAAGTGTTTATTTGCCATGAAATTTATGAAATGAATGGTCCAGTAGTAATGAGGTCGGTTAGATAGTATGCTTACATATGTAAAATGTGTTTGTTTAGTAAGCACATAATCTTTTTGTATCTGAATTGTGTATCTTTTTGTGTATATACATCTTTTTGTATATCTTTTTATTATAATGATAAAAATGAGATATTGATGATATAATAGTATAAACATTAAAAAGATATAGTCGTATATCCTTTTAATGTATATATCTTTTTATTATATATTATAGAATGGTTCATTTTCTATTATAGTATAATGATATATAAATCTTCATTACAATATATCTTTTTAATCGGAAAATGAGATAATGATGTCACACAGTTGAAAATCCATTTTTACGCACTTTTCAGAAAAAGATATAATCATATATCTTTTCTGGTATTCAAACTTTGGAAAAATATTGCAACAACTTAAATTTGTGTGTTTCATGAAAAAGATATGTAAAATTTATATACAAAAAGATACACAATTCATAATATAAAAAGATATAAAGCATTTTGTATATATAAAAAGATATATAAAATGATACATATATATATATATGTGTGTATATATATAAGTATTGGTTTTGTTTTTATAACCAATAGAAGTGCAATGTGTTTAGGCCTTATAGAATTTTTTGTTAAAAAGAATAAAATTAAATGGTTTTCGGAGAAAAAGATAAAAAAAATTATTATTTTTCTATTAAAAGTATAAGTTATATGATTTCTTGAGAAAAAGATAAAATCGTTTATCTTTTTTCTGTTAAAAATGGCGTTCTGAAGTGTTTATTTACAATGGAATTTATGGAATGAACGGTCCAGTAGTAATGAGGTTGGTTAGATGACATGCTTACATATGTAAAAGTTGTTTGTTTAGTAAGCACATAATCTTTTTGTATATGAATTGTATATCTTTTCATATATATCTTTTTGTATGATCAAATATTGACAGTTATGAATTGTACTGATGTAAGAAAATTGAACCAAGGATCATGGTGCAAAAATTATCAAGAAATTAACTAGAACCAGTAAGCAATTAATCAGAAAAATAAATACTATTAAAACATTCCTTTTATCTAAGAATTTCACAAAAGAAAAACTGCAAAAAAGACAATGCTAATGAACACAATGTAGATAACAAAAATTACACAAAACATGAATTAACTCTCTTCATAACGGCTCCACGTGATCATATTAGCAACATACTTGTAGAGCAGAGAATTTCAACACTTCAAAAATACCACATATCACCACTTGCATCATACCCAAAGGCAGACACCAGAAACGAATTCATTACTTCAACGTCCCCACTTAAAGGATCACAGTAGCTCAACATGAAATAGTAATTTCAACATGAAAATCATATCATTCCAAACAGTAATTTCAACATCAACAGTAGCTTCACAGTAATTTCAAAATGAATTCCATTATAGTAGCTTCCATAGTTTCATAATAGCTTCACAACAATAAATCTGATAGGAACTCCATCATTTTTATCACAGTAATTACAGTATCAACAGAAAAACCATTTCACTTGCTTCTCAGAAGTTACAACATCAAACGGTAAATCTTATATGCACATCAGGATTATTCACAGAAGTTGCATTTTAATAACCACATCAGAATTTTCACAGTACACGTAATACCACCATAGCAGTTGCTTCAAATTGAATTTGAGATTTAGTAGAAGCAAATACCTATAGATTGAAATAGCATTAGATTGAGATTTATCAAAATGCCTAAGCATAGCAGATTGCATCACAAATTGAGATTTAGAAGAAGCAATTACATCTCATAACTCTCACAGCATAACCATTTAGCATGCAAGTCATCATTACAAAAAGATATATATAAAAAGATACACAATTCATATACAAAAAGATACACAATTCATATACAAAAAGATATATAGAATTTTGTATATATAAAAAGATATATAAAATGATATATTACTTTCACCACTTTATATCATCTTCCAATCATCACGGGAGACTACTAGGCTACTAGCGATTAAAATATCGATCAAATCCTTAAAAAAGGAAATATTTTTGGAAGTCATCACTTACAGCCAGTGATATAAATGGTATTGGTGTCTTAATCCTTTATTCCAAGCTTAACATACCATCCCAATATTTTTTATTCTCCTCAATTTGCCATTTTTTCTTTTCCCATAGATGTGATCCATCCATAATCTTAATTAATATTCATAATAGTCGGATTTTAGACCATTTAACCAATCCTTACTCAACTTCTTTAACCTCCTTGAGGATATATTAGTTTCTCTAAATTAAAATGTTTTCTCAAGTTCCTCCAAGTTTGGAAATACATCGATTTCGTTAAATTAAATTCTCTTCAAATCAGTCCCTATAAATTCTCTTATTAATTACAAATTTATTGCCAACTAAATTTATAATTAATATCCATGAATCCTAAATTCAAAAATCGTAAATTGCGTTACTTATGCTATACCTATAATTATATATATTGCTAATCGTAAGTTATGTTCATAATTGTACTAATTCCAAACTAAACTATCTAGGGCAACCTAAATTACAACCAAACCTTGATTCTGCAAATCCTTACACTTCACCAACCATTCCAATATAAACCTATGGGTCCGGCACTAAAATTTTGGTTGTACAACATATTCTTACTTAGTCCTAGAACCTAGTTCCGACTCACCTAATTTGCTATCCTTATTTACTCCAACATTGTTTCTTTTTATAAAGCGTAATTTTAGCAGTTATACAAAATGAATATATTTTCTAAACCATTGTTATGTCATTATTATTACTCAAACTCGAACCAATTCAAAAATAGGTGCTTAATGTCTCATTAAAACCTGAAATGTCAAATTTTGCAATTTTTCCTACAAAATACAAATCTTTGTGAAGAGTTTAATGCTTACTAAATTAAATATCAGTACCTTCTTTATTTTAAGAAAACATCCTTATTTATTTCAAATTTATTTCTTTTGTAAATGCATAATCTTAGTAGTGAAACAAAACAAATATATTTACACGTTATTATCATTATTACATTACTATATATACATATGTTCAAAGAACTCACTAAAATGTAGTGAATTCCAAAATTTTGCATTTTAATGTCTTACTAAAACCTGAAGTATTAATTTTCATTTTCTTTCAAATTGTAACTCTTTTACAAAGAATTTAGTGCTTCTTATTTTCTTGCTGCGTTTACATTTATCTTTTAAATGAAACTTTCTTTAATGCGAATTCCTTTATTTCAAATTGTTACAATAAGGAATTAGAAGTCTCTTTTCAACCCTTTCGAAGTTTTGGAAGCATTTACAAAGTGTTTTAAAATAAGAGTGAAATAACTTTTTTTAACACTCATATTTATTTATTAACATTTTGAAAGTTAGCCATTAACACTTGTTAAGAACAATAAACATTTTCAGGTTTTTTACACAAAAAATTCTTAATGGCTAGTAAAACAAAGTACTTACTCTATTTTTGAAAAATGAATTTTAATTAAATATCAATATGGGATTAGACGACAATTAAGTCTCCTAAAATATATAGTGACATTTATTGTTATACTTTCAAAATATGTTGTTACTTCTCAAAAATACTTTTTGAAACATTATTCAAGATCTATACACCTTTTAACTATAAAACTTGATAAATTCTTTATATATGTTAGAACTTTTGTTGCCATGTGTATTTCAAACCTCTTGATAATCTATGCTTTGAATTTTGAAAGATATTTATTATTCATGAATGTTTTTTAAAAACTGTTCATTCTAATTTGTTTACATTTCCAAAGATGCTTTTCAAAATTTGTTTAATAACCATAAATTACAGAATTTATTTATTTGGAGTAATTAATGGCTACTTCTATATTTTTTTTGTTACTTCTTGAAGAATGCTCATTATTACAGGGAAAATGTTATCTATTCCATTATTTCCCTCATTCTTGTAATTCTTCTCTTATTTCAAATGAGCTTGTCTTGCATGTTAATCTGTAATTCTTCTTTTACCTAATTAATTCTCAAACAAGTCTCACATTCATAATCACACCTACAACCAAGTCTTATAAAAAGAACTTTATTGATTTATTTATTTTATGTGAAACTTAACATAAAAAATATATAGGTAAAACAAGAAAACTAAAAACGCTTGCAAAAATTTAAATTTTAGAAGTTGTTACATGATAATTGCAACAATTACAAAATTATCATTAAGATTTTCATTATTTGCTGCTTTTTAAAGAATTTACATTTATTTTCTATCAAAGACCATAAATGTAAACTTTTGCAGTTATTGGTTTACTATTAACCTTTTATTTTTTTTAAAGAACCCATCTTCTATTTTCTCTAAAACTTATATTTATAGTTTGTCTAACAGAAGAAATAATAAGCCTTTCTAATTTCTCCAAAACATTTATGTTTTCAAAATTAATATTTTCCAATTTCTTTTTGAATGGAACAATTACATAACTTGAGTCTATCAAGAAATATTCCATAGTCACTTCAAAATTTCATTTGACAAAATAATTCAGTAATATGTTAAAAATCAATTTTTAGGTTTTCTAGCAAGCTTTTTGCCAATTTGGAAAAACATATTTATTCTTTTTCTTCAAACTTTCCTATTCTACTTACTCTCTTTTAAACGAAGATTGATGCCCACTTTTACATGGATGTTTGTTTCATAATTTAACCCTTTTCTTCCGTATTACTATTATTCCATCTTTTAACATTCGTAATAGCTGCCTTAGAAATGTCATTTATGTCCATTTTAACCCTTTTAAGTAATGCTCGTTCTTATGGCCATTTATTATCTAATTCAATGTCAAATATTCATACCTTCGCATAAATGGTATTAATTACTCCATTAACATTTTTCGTTTTCGATATTCTTTCACTTATTGACCATTTAGCGCTCTTTCAAATTTCAAATTTCAAATTTTCAATTTATCAGTATGGAAGTATAGACTGTTTAAAAAAGTTAGTCTTTCGTTTTTCCTTAAAACTCAAGGTATCTTTATGCAACAGACATAAATTTGACCTTATTATTGGTTATCCTAACAGACACCTATGCCAAATTATTTGTATTTATTACTTCCTTATTGTCCCTATAAAGGATAATTAAATCACTAATTTTATTTCCATTTACTGCCTACCAAATAGGGAGTTTAAATCCTTTTCACTTTTCCATCTTTGTTGTTCTTACAACCATTATGTGCTTAAAGATTTCTGAATTGATAAGGAAGTTGTTGAACCACTGTATGGTTTCTATGGTATTTCTAGAATTAAGGTCAATCCTCTTCTAGATGGACCTGTAGATACTACTCTATAAAGATAAGTGTAACTTAAATGGATAAATACTTATATATAATAAACCATTTGAAAATAATTTTTCAAAATAACAAGTACGTCTATCATACATATAGTCTCCCCATAATCAGTAGCCTAAGCACTGATACCAAATGTAACAACCACAACAATCCAAATTCCGGCAAACCGATTTTTTTTTCAAAAATTCCAATCCATCGAAACTTGAGTTAGCTTGTCTGGTATCCTGCAGAAAAGATAAAGATAATAAAATATATTAGAGCTTGGTAAATATCTCACAGCGAAATGGATAAAATATAATATCATCAAATATAGCCTTACAAAAATAATAATATTATCTAACCAGTATCCAAAGCTATCAAATCTCTACCATACCTAACCTACGAGTATGTTATGAGGAGAGGGTCAGAACGCTAAATTCTGGTGACTGGATAAATTATACATTCTGAAATAACCCTACATATACCATTAAGTTGTGTTTTCTTATTAATTAGGTTATTGGGGTTAACAGAACTAAAGACTCTACACTCACGTCGAACCCACCTATTTCCCAGTAGATTAAACTAATATAGTGTGTGTGTGTATATATATATAGCTATACCTAGCATCTCAAGGTACTTCCCATATTACCGTCCAAGTACGATCTTTGACATCACGCCATGATAGTGTATGCAACTTTCATCCTAAGCTGAACGACATACGGAAATCTAAATCATTGCGCCTCGTAATCACATATAACCATAATTGTTATGCCACGCAAGCGTACGGATCGTCGTACTGGAACTCCTCGGTCAAATCAAGTCTCAACATGAAGTAATGCTCTACATTCTACAATACATCACCCAATGCGTGTATTTAGAGACTCACATAAACGTACTGTCTACTGTAACCCGAATCCCGTAATAGAGCTGCATTCAATGCACGAAACTCAGTCGGGAGCTTTCCATATTTTTAAAGGTCCGTCTCGTGAGGCCTACAATACAGATATCCAAGTATGTCCTGCATTTTCACGGTGGCTATGGCCCTACCCTGGCCCCTCCGTCAACTAGTGAAAGACTACATCAAGAGCTAAGCGACGTTCCCCTATCAAACAGTCTAACATCAAAATTGGCATGTCCCGCAACTAACGTCTCGATAGTGAAAGATAGATGGTATTAAGTTTAGCTCTAGTCTTACTGCGTCACACTGACTGCCATGACTAGTACCTGATGATTACTATCCTGAATATGGTCCTGACCCGCCTCTCCCTAGGCAACCCGCCGAATCACCCAACATTATCTACCACAACCTTCTGACTGCCAAACTATAATTGCAGTCGAGGTATACTCACCGGGTGGTACCGCGCAGACCAAACTTTTGTGAGTACAGCCTGAGCATGTACCATACAAAGGACTACCACGAAGTTCCCTACCAAGTCCCGTAGAAGCCGCGTGCTTACCTTCAGTCCCGTAGAATAATCATATGGACGTGCTCCTCTCGTGTCTATAGACACCACGATGATCTACCTCGTTGGGTTCTTCTCCTTCATACGTACGGACTGGTCCAAGCGCATCACACAAACATGTTATTAGATCCTATGTCTAATCTTCTAGTCATGCACTAGCTTTATCTCAGTATGTTGCTAATTAACTTAATTATCCACATATTCACTTTTTATTAAAGTTACAAGGTTCATTAGCTCACAATTGGCTGCTTATTTCCTTTATTCAGCCATATGTGGTCGAAGCGGTCATCCGCTTATTATTTGTTACATTCATTAGACTTAATACTCTCAATTATATGTTCATTAATAATAAGCCTATTTTATTCTTTCTTATTTAATCATAACCTTGTCTTACACTTATCACAACTTCTTATTGTTGTTTATTTATTAACTTAGTTCTCTTAACTAAGGTTTAGTAATAAGTTCTCTTTTCATTTATTATAACCCATGTTATAATTCCACTTGTACCTAGGACAAACCTACCTATTATATTACATTCTCATTTATATAATTAATTATAATAGGTTATATTGCTCGTTCATCACATTTTCCCTTGGTTCTTACCAGTAACCAAACTTTTACTGTTGTAACGTTCATTTATTTATCGTCCTGCATGTTCTTATTATTTCAGGAAAATATTTCACATATCTCATTAGATTGGTTAGTGAATAGATGTAAAGATTCATTTCCATAACACACATTAATCTAGATCCATAGCTACAAGCTATTTTTTTTATTTTCATCGTGGACATACATACACACAAATATATATATATATATATATATATATATAATTTGATTAGTGTGCAATACAGTAAAAGAATTCCTATTTCACACTAATCCCTTTTTCCTTTCTTTTCTTGCAACTACGTTTGCGGTAATATTGCCGATATGGAAATATATCCATTTTTTCAAAATCCAACTAGCTCAGTCCATTACTTGTTTTTCATTTACCGTTTCCAAATCACTGTAAATTTTCCATACAAATTAGGCATATCTATTCTTTTTCCATTATTCCTAATTTCACTTAATTTTATTTACAACATATGAAATTTTGTCATTAAATAACAATTTTAGGAACATATTCATATTTATTGTAAATTTCACAATTTCAGTATTACGGTAATTCTTAATCCAAACAGAAGATTAATGGAATAGGTTTGTACAACAACAATATTCTTAACATACTTAAAAATAAATTATATCGCAATTACAATAAATTACAATTATTTATCATGTTAAGAATTATGGAGAATGTAAATGGTAAACATACCGTTAACCAAATGGTATAATTTTAAATCCACTCACCTAACTGCTTTCTATTCCTTGAATTTGATTCAGATATGTTATTCCATTGTCTTTCTGATTGAATCTAATATTAAGATAACCATAGATTGACAAATATGATGCTAAAAGAATAAGGGAAGAAAGAAAGATAACTAAATAATTCAGATTCACAGGATTTACCTCACGTTGAAAAGAAATTTGAGCGCCAATGTTGTAGATTTACATTCTCTGTCTTCAAATTTTGAATTTGAATTCCAAAAAACTAATATTCTACTTTCTGAAAGTTTTAGAGAAGAAAGAAAATGGCAGAGCCTTGGCGTTGTCTCATAAAATATGAGTTGGAGGCTAGGCACTGCTAGTCTATTTATAGGTGTACAGGAGATTCTGGTCTGTCGCATTTGAAAATATGGAATTCAAAACCGTTTAACCAAGAAATAAACGTCACTCAAAATTCAGATCTAGCCCCGGGTGGGTCGACCCATGTGTCGACCCACCTTCATGGTGTGTCGACCTCATGGTCAATTCATGTAAGCCTGGGTCAACCCAGAGCCTGGGTCCTGAACGTGATTTCAGTCGATGTTAATTTCACGTTAACGTTAATGCTAACGTCCAATTTATTTCTAAATATTACATTTGTGAATTATTATTTTCCACTTAAAACACTTATCTAATTTCAAATTTTGAATTTATGCTTGTATATGCGCATACAACCTTTTAATCTTTATCCGTTAATAGTTGCCCAACTAATGTTGTTTATGACGCTATCAGTTCATTGTTTCTTTTTTTTAATATATTTAAATTTCAAATGCAACTATCTTCTTGCCTATTTTTCATGCATTATATATTTTATACTTCTTGCTCTTAAATTACACTTTTAATTTCAACTTTTGAATTTATGCGCATATATTTACGCATAATCTTCATTTCTTTTCGAAATACAAACGGATTTGTGCCGTCATTTATTTCTTACTCAATTTGATTGATTGCAAGTTACTATTTGAATTTCTTATTCATATATACACACACACATACACATATATACACATATACATGTATATATATATACTCACCTATATTTACTTATGTGTACATGTATATATATTTTTCTCTTAGAGTATGCATTTCCTTAGTCATCCCTCTAAAATTAAAAAAATGATGCTAATGGGATTTGAACTAGCACCACTTACATGGAAGGGATTATAATCTGCCACTTAATATTCTCAATGTAATTAAATATACTCTCAATGTGATTTGAGAGATAATAATCTGCCACTTAATACCAGGTTTTAGGTAGGCATTTATTACTACTTTTGACCCTCCTGGCTGAACCATGCGTTACTATCTAGCTATCGTTATAGGTGAAATCCTAGACATTTAATACTTCCCTTAGAGAGGCAGTCCTTAGAATTTTCGTACTGCCCACCCTAGGTACATCCTCACATAGCCTCTAGATAGTAAGGGAACAATTTTTGGAGAACAACTTTACTCACATGTCTATCGTTTTAATTAGAAATATTTAATACCTTATAAGAGAAAGGCGGATCTAATGACCACTTAAGAACTTAATAAGAGCGGGTCCCATGACTTTGCTCCTAAACCTAGGAGTAAACCTTACGAACAGATCTAGTCCTAACCACTTAATACCCCAACCAGGTAGGTCAGCCACTTAATTCCTTCTCGAGGCAGACCTACTTCACACACACACACACACACACACATATATACACACACACAAGACATCTCACATTAAAACGACCACTTGTAGATGTTGGATTTTCCAGGCGATTCCGGGTAGGCTTCTACTATAATATAGGCTTAACCTCACTTCTTTGTGCAATAATTATAATGACCCATGACACCTAGACCTCTCACATTAACCTGACTAACTTATAAATGCTAGATGTGTCGGTCTATTCCGGACAGACTTCTATTACAAGTTGGGATTAACCTCGCGTCTGTGGTCATTAATACTAATAAAATCCATTAATACTCGAACACATACAAATTTCCTATAGGGACATTTATAATTCTAATTTTGTATTTAATGTATTTAGTACACTCTCATTATGAATTTAGCACGCATTTATAATATGTTTATTACGGTATAAATAGCAACAAATAAAATGTAAATCAAAGGCTCATAAGAAATATCTTAACCATTGAAATGTCAATCCTAAGTTCCTAACATAAAAATATGGTTTTCAGGTTTATTTTCCTAATTTCATCAATATGCCATAAACATGAATATTCATATCCAATCTACAATTGGAAATAACAACATATACATAAAAACTTGTAACCAAGATTTAAAAGATTATTTCAATAATAAGGAAAGATAAAGTGAAATATGCTAAATCCCCTTTTTGGTGTTGCTTCATCTTTCATATGATATATATATATATATATGTATATATAAAAAACTAAAGACTTTATTGATTTCTAAATAATACGTTCAAACTACCTATTTTAAAAATAGAAGCTTAAACCTATTAAATCTACAATACTCAAGTCTTATGACTTTGCACACACGTACATAATTATTTTCAATTTTACAAGGAAGTGAATTAGACCATTATCAAAAATTGTACAACACACAAATGCCTATCTTTTATTACATCGATAACAAAAACACAATTTACGCCAATTGATTGACCATTTCCGCAAATTATAATGGATTTGGAGGATTTGTTTATATTTTGCTTTCATGTAGATCCAAATCCTTTTAGGCATAACAATTCAAATCTACATTACAAAATATAGAAAATAGAAAACTGATGTAATTTCCACTCATAGAGATAGGAAGAGAAAAATAGTGAATTCTATTTAGAATCTAATAAATCTAGATTGAGCCTTTTGAATCAATGTACTCAAAAATCCTCCTAATATACATAAATATGAGAATCAAATTTAGAATCTCATATATAAATTAATAAATAAATAAATAAATATATATATATTATAATTAATTCCAGAATCTATATATAAGAATTCATATTTCGTAGGGATAGAATATAGGTCAGAAGAAAGAAGAAACCTAATCTGTTTCTGGAATAAGAAAAATGGCGGAGAGAAAGAATGAAGGCATGGAAGAGAATGAATATAAGATTTTGAGGATAGGCCAGGGGACTTTTTATTGTTGCTTGCACCGTAGGGTTATTTATATTAAATCTGAACAATCCATTTAAGCAAAACTATATAAAAAGAGTGCTGCTAAAAGCACCCAAATGTCTTCTTCCTAATACCATGCGTGGTATTAGGAAGTGTAAACCTGGGTGCTTTTAGCATAACATGGTGGTACAGTGCTAAAAGCACCCAGTTTTACACTTCCTAATACCACTAATAATGTTAGGAAGAAGAAATTTGGGTGCTTTTAGCAACACACTATAAAAATCCTTAACAAAAAGTGTCTCTCTCCCACCTACGACCAGGAAGGCGGTCAATCCCCTCTATAGGAGGGTGGTCGTCCTCCAGGCTAACCCCCTCTTATAGGTCGGTTGACCCCCCTTTTGGGTCGAGCGTAGGGAGATTCGTTTTCCCTTAACATTACTTTTATATTAATCACAATTAATTCTTTCTGTTTATTATTCATTCTTGTTCCCTCTTGTATATAAATATTTACATACAAATTTAAATCTCTGGGGAATATTCCATTATGCAACTTAGTATATAATTTTATTCTGGTTTGTATTTATTCAATTTGAATTTCAGATCTTGTGTATATACAATTATCATATAAATTGTTTTATTAATAACTTCTTCATACAGACTCCATTTTTGATAATAAAATACGAAAACGAATGAGAATCTCACCATGAATACAATGGTAATGTTCTCGTGGCCAAATTCTCAATTGCCCCAAATTCTTATTTTTTTGATTTACGTGTGGAACCTAAGACTTCACTCAAGCCATTTCTTGTCGGTCTTAGTAAACCCCACGGGTAGTGATATACCCCGATTTTTCAACGCCTTCACACTACCTAGGTAGTCACCCCTAGAGTTGGCAGAGGTGGCCCTCGAACCTGAGACCTATGTCTCATCCCAATTCGCCCACCTCTAACCAACTGAGCTAGGAGTGTCGGGTCCCAAATTCTTATTTTTATCCTATTAATTTATTAATTTATTATTGCTTATATTCAATTTAATTATCTATGTCTATTTCAGGTATATTTTTTGAGGTGTTACAAACTTGATTGATAGATTAGGCTTGAAACCCGAAATGGTTAACTGGCCTTTAGTGGTAACAAATCCCATTAGAGGATCCTCCAATCTAAGTATCATTTTCCATAATCTTATATTGTGGAGTTATGAATTGTAACAACCCGGAAAATCAGAACCAACTTAAAATTTTATTTTAAGGAAATTTTGTTAGAAAATGCATCAGAATTTAAAAATTCCATTATTAAATTAAATTATAGAAAAAAGAACTTTTAAATAAAATTATGATGTTATTTATGTATGATCTCAAATTTATTTCTAATAAACAATTATTTGTAATTAGGTAATTAGTGATTTATTACAATTAATATTAGTATCAAATTATATGTATATTTGTAATAATTAACTTCAAACAATTGATAATAAAAGAAAAGAGTAGTTGAGTCATTGTTTTGTTAAAAAAATTAATATAAGAGTTTTATGATGATTAATAATAAAATCAACACATAATTTCTTTGCTCATTCACATTTCATGCAAGTTTATTTTGCTTTCTTTTCATTTTCTAACTTCATCAAATTCACTACCTCTTTTCTCTCTACTCTATTATTTTCATTAGTTACGCATTTATTTCTTTCCTTATCTATTAATTTATCATCCTCTATTCTATTAATTTATTTCCCTTCATTTTAGTTTCACACATGTATTCTTATTTCTCAAACTTACATCCCTTTATTTTTCCTTGTTTTTTCCTTTTATTATCTCTCTTCAAAAACAAATCAACTCCATGTATGTATATTTAATTATTTTATTTATTATTACATAAGCATTGAATAGGTTGATTTAAAAAATTCTAAATAAATTATGACAACATGTCATTATGTTATAACATGAAGTGTTAGATAAACATTTCATTATGTTATTTAATATTATGTGTTTTGAAATTTGAAAAGTCACATAACTTTCATATAGTCATCATTAAACAATAAATTATGCATTCATTTCCTTCTGTTTATTCTCTTTTTCTTTGTAAATTTTGTTTTGAAACATAAACGAGAAATAAATATGTCACCTCAGCCTTAGCCAGCAATTCATTTTCTTTATAACGTAAAACATATGAATAGGAAATCATAGTAAGTATTAATTAGCAAATTTATGGATTTCGGTGCTAATGTAAAGCTATATTTTAGGTAACGTATAATTAATGGAATGGGCATGGAAAGATATTAGAAATTTAATGAATAAATAATCTTTAAGTTTTGTAACCGAAGGATTCTTTATTTCGTATACCAAATTCATTCTGTGTCCCCACTTTCTCATCCTAAACCTAAATCTACGCCTATAGATATTCTCTAATTCATGACCTTATCAAAACCCTAATTCATATTTGAGCCACCGCCATCTTCATCTCCAATGGCCAGCAATGCTCCTTCCTTCTTCCTCCGATAAATCCTTATCCTCTAAATAAAATCCCTCTACTCTTTTGAGAATTTTGTAGCTCTCTCTCCACTCTTCAAATCAGTACGGACAACCCCTCCTAACATCGAATATCCAACGAGAATCAACACTGAAATCACGTTGGCATGTGTTCTGTTAGAAGGAATTGTTTGGATCGCGGCAGAGTCTTCTTCGTTTTAGAAGCAACCTAAGGATTTAGGTCGACCAGAAATTTTTGGGAAACGATACAGAGAAGGTTAAATAAATTTAAACCTTAATTATTTTAATTAATTGTTTAACTAAAATGTCCAATGTTTATAAACAATATCTATTTCATAAGAAGTCCAAATCAAACGATTTCGAATTAGTTGGAATCGCAGGAAAGAGATTTACAATCTGGAACAAACTAGAACAAATTTTGAAGCAGTTGGAATTTCTAATAAAATTAAACGCTTGTTTAATTTTGTTAAAACAATCATTATTCAACGATTTCAAAACCGATCAAGGTGAGATTTCTTTTTAAATAATTAAAAATAATAATTATTGTGTTTAGAAATTTCTGCAAATACGCTATTCAATTCAGTTTGTTGACTACGCGATTTGATTTGGGTTGATTGATGCTGTTATGATGATCTGTTGATTTGATGGAACATTTTTGTTGAATTGGAATTAAAAAAATAAAATTGTCATTTTTGTTGAATTAGAATTGACAAAATAAAAAAGTCATTTTTGTTGAATTAGAATTGATAAAATAAAATTGTCATTTTTGTTGAATTAGAATTGACAAAACAAAATTGTCATTTTTGTTGAATTAGAATTGTCAACAAAATAATATTATCATTTTTTATGTGTTTTGTTGAATTAGATTTGTGTTAAAACAAAAGTATCATTTTTGTTGAAATAGAATTGTGAAAACAAAGTTATCATTTTTGTTAAAATAGATTTGTATGAAACAAAAATGTCATTTTTGTCGAAATAGAATTGTGAAAACAAAGTCATCATTTTTGTTAAAATAGATTTATATGAAACAAAAATGTCATTTTTGTCGAAATAGAATTGTGAAAACAAAGTTATCATTTTTGTTAAAATAGATTTGTATGAAACAAAAATGTCATTTTTGTCAAAATAGAATTGTGAAAACAAAGTTATCATTTTTGTTAAATTTTTTATTAAAATAGATTTGTATGAAACTAAAGTATCATTTTTGTTAAAATAAAATTGTGAAAACAGAGTTATCCTTTTTGTTAAAATAGATTTGTATGAAATAAAAATGTCATTTTTGTCGAAATAGAATTGTGAAAATTAAGTTATCATTTTTGTCAAAATAGATTTGTATGAAACAAAAGTATCATTTTTGTTGAAATAGAATTGTTAAAACAAAGTTATCATTTTTGTTAAAATAGATTTGTATGAAACAAAAATGTCATTATTGTCGAAATAGAATTATGAAAACAAAGTTTATCATTTTTATTTGTTTTGTTGAAATAGAATTGTCAACAAAATAAAGTTATCTCTTTTATTTGTTTTGTTGAAATAGAATTGTCAACAAAATAAAGTTATCTGTAACACCCCGTATTTCTGTTAACACTAAAGTTACTAATTTAAGAATAACCAATGCTTAATATAATAAATGTGTAAAGGGGAGATGTATCTAATGTGCATACAAATTTAATAATAAATGTGTAAAGGGGAGATGTATCTAATGTGCATACAAATTTAATAATAAATGTGTAAAGGGGAGATGTATCTAATGTGCATACAAATTTAATAATAAATGTTAATAATGTACATTTAGAAAGTAATTGTGAACATAATTGGCTTCTCTTTAGAACGGATGGCTTTGATTAACCTTGGCTTCATCGACAGCTCAAATTAACTTGCAATCCTATATAAACAGCCCCCTAGTCTCCTTCTCATTGCACCATTGTTCTCTAACCTTATGCTGCACAAATTCTTGATGGACATGGCTTCTTCTTCTTCCTCTAAATCTAAATAAATAGATTAAAATAAAATATAAATCAAGACGAGGATATGTTGCTCAAGTCTTTCAAGAGAAGATTCAAAACAAGTTAGGATTCAAGTAAAGATTCAACGACTTCAAGCAACGCTATCTTTCTATTCTTTTCTAGATCCAATCAATGTAAGTCGGTTACTTTTTAGATTTGAACGCCTTTTCTATTTGTGACATGAAATTAAAAGAATATAAGAAATATGCCTTATCATTTCATTGAATCTGTGTTTGTTTATGACTTTGGATCTGATTCTTGATTATGGCCTAGTACACATTGTGACTAAATTGCCAATGCTTAAGATTATGACTATGGAACTGTGGCCTTTGAAACCATAAGCCTTTGACTATGAACATAAGCTTTTGACTAGAAGCATAAACCAATGCCTATGACTATGACAAGGACAATAGTGGATAATTACCTATGATTCATGAACATGATATTATTGCCTAGGATTATGACTGTGAGATTGGATCTAAACTTGATTATCTATTCAGTTTATTCTTAATTATCCTTGGATCTTGATTATGGGAATTTATCTATTAAGTTAGATCCACCCATATACTTGAACTATGTTATTTGTTCAACCCTTTTTATGTCATAATATTATCAGATCTATAGGCCTTCGATACTTTAATCAATTTATTCAGTGTAATTTGTTAGATCGGCGATTAGTGAATTATCATCTTCTGCAAGTCATTATGTCTATCTTTTTCATAGCATTTTGGTTCATTCCCTTTTTATCCACGAATCTAGATTTATGTAACGACCCACATTTTTTTAACCGTTCAAATCAACAATAAACCACACATGTCGACCCGAACAAATTGCAAATGCAGGTAGTTATTGGGAAAAGAAGAAAAAGAAAGAAAGAAGAAAAAAAAACAATCACAGAACCTCACAGCGGAAGGACAACATATAATAAACAAATAGCAGTTTAAAAGCAGTTGAAATATATATGCATTGACTATAACCTTCAATAATTATCAGAGTTACATATACATACAGCTGTACATAATAAGCAGCGGAAATAATGCAGCGGATATACATATGTATAGATAATAGATATACCAAATCTTCGTCTTCGATCTCCAAGCACAGTCATCTTTGAATACTGCAACGTCTGCTGACCCGAGCGTATTGCATAAAAAGGAAACACAACAAACACTCGGATCAGCACTAAATCATTCTCATATTAGTCAAATTAAAAGATGAAATAACATCAGTGTCATGGGTACAGTAACTCAAGAGATGTTACGGGATTTTTCAATCTCTCAAGGATCCGTTAAACTAATACATACATAATATAGTACGCTATTATGATAGTGTCTATCCAGTAAAGTATAGATACTGAAAATAGCGTAAGCGGGATTACCATATTACTCTTACGCCGTTTATAGGCATCAACAGTCTATACAGTACCGTAAATTCACCGTACTGGTGTTATCAGAGGGAACTCCATAGAAGGCAATGCTAAATCAAAATCGTATGGGGCTCGATAAGGATATATATGACAAGGCACTCGAGGCAATGCCCAGGGTAGGATTCTACCAATTGCACTCCCGGACCGGTGGTAACGCATAGCAGCCACTACCGCCCACCTCGGAACACACTCCCAAAGTCAAAATGGGCCCAAATCATCATTATCATCATAGTCATAGAAATAGTATCGAAAGAGTGAGTCCGATCAAAGGTGCTACCTCAATTAGTCACGGTATAGCTCCTGTTTTAGTCATTTTAATTCTGACCCGAAGGTCAAGGCTATTTCACAATAGTTCATCTTCCTTCGATTAAATAATCGCCTTCAAGTCATCATATCTCATTCTGGATACGTCGGAACGTTCACAGATACGTCAAAACGTTTATAGTTGTCAAAGTGGTATCGACACTGACAGAGAGTATGCCTTATGCCGACTCCGGTGTCTTTGACATCCAACGCTTACATCTTTCACATCGGTTGGTTCTTTTACATTTCAAAGGTTCGCTTTCATATCAAAATATCGTATTTTGTCTCGAACCAAATTTATATTCAAAAATAGAATATAGTTTCATATCGAAATACCATAAATCATACCAACCTGATTATATTCTAAAATTAGAATATATTTCCATATCTTATATCATAATCATATAGTATTTCAAAAATCGAATTATATTCAAATAGAATATATTCAATCTCAAAAGATTTCAAATTATTCCAAATCGATTCGTATTCGAAATTCATTCATATTCAAATAGAATATATATACTTCTATAACTTACTTTCAATCCCCTTAGGAGATAAGTTTATATTTAGTGGAATATAAACCATCTTCCACATTGAAAACGGTTTGAGATCGATTCATAAAGAAATATTTTATCTCAACTCCATTTCAACAACGATCTTAGGTCCAGCACTTTCCATTCGGAGGAAAAATTACACTTATAAGATATAAATTTAAAAGATGGATATTTATAAAGAAACCTTTATATAAATAATATATGTATAGAATATAATAGTAAAAAAAATAGGATAAATAAGTTTAAACACTACGTATATATATAAATTTTAAAAATTTACTAAATAGTTTTAAATAAATGAATATAAGAAAATTCTGGTGATATAAAATAGTTATGGATAAGAATTTAATAAAATAAATTTCAAGAAAGAATAGCTATAAAAATAAAAATTTTAAATACATATATAAATTCTTTACTGAAAATCGATTCTTCCTTCCGAACTTTGATACTTGAATCTAAACTCCAGTTTCCATGGGGTTGCTTAGCTTAAAGGACTTATTCCAAATCCCATTTCAACCCATTTCAATGCAAGGATTCAAGACCATACTCGAACTAGGTTTAAAAACAATTTTCGAGTATTCCCCATTATCTTGATCCCAAAATTTAAATTCCATAAGAATTTATTTAAATATGAATCTACCCAATTCTTACAAAACCCAAAATCTAAAATTTTAATCTTTAACACTTCAAATTCGCTTGGGAAAAATTTCCTAAATCATTTCAGGTCATATTTAAGATTCAGATTTCAAGGAAAATAAAACTTATCGAAATCAATACGTTTCACTTGAATGAAATTTCCATAAAATAGAATTTCGAATATTAAAATCATTTAACCAACCGATGTCCATATATAGTTTGCTATCCTATGGCCAAGTGAGTCTTAAATTTAATTTCTCGACATTTCGGGGTGGATCTATCATTTCAATCCAATTCAGGGTCACAGGTATGTATCATTTCAATCTATGTTCTTAATTCATTCAATTTGATAAATCCCGGATTTATTAGATGCCCGTAACATCAAAGGTGAGAAATTGGGATTTATCGAAAATGCATGGAATATCATGTACTGAATAAACAGCCAGTTCATGCAGCATTCATTCATCAATCAAATTAAATCAAGGCCTCCATCACATCATTTCATTCAAACAGCAAATGAAATCATTTTACTGGTTAACAAGTGTCGGGATTTCTAATTAGAAATTTAAATTAAATTTAAATAACTAATTATCGATTTTATTTGCATATTAACACTTGCATGTCAAACTTAAACAATCGTTCAACAACAACACAAACATACAATACTTCATAAATTAATTTAATAAATATGGGAAAAATTTAGTATTTCGTGAGCGAAGAATCACTCACCTTTGCATCCATAGTTGATTGAACGTCCAACTAAAGTCCAAAATTTGACAGTCACCAAACGCAGCCCGGTTAGTGCCAAAACGTCCGCAATTCCTCCACGATCCCAACGCACCCAACCGCGCCCAAATCCGAGTTAAAACGAGAAAGTTATGAGCGTTTATCTCTTTGAAATTTAATTATATAAAATAAATAAAACATTCCTCCTTACCCAACACCATTCTGACACGTCGTCATCCTCTCAAAACGGCTCCCGCTCCTCTCTATTTCCTGCTACAGTACCGAACGGAAGAACCCATTTGCCCCAGATCTTTGACTGCCAAATACTTCGTCCACCGTCCATGGTAGGACCTCCGACCACCTCCATCTTGAAGCTCGGGGACAGCCGCATCTTTCCACCCCGTCGCCATGACCAACGGTGGACCCCTCCTCTGCCGGCGTTGACCTGAACGTGACGGGTTTTCAGCCTTTTGCAACCAAATTCCGACCAAACACTTGATGATATCACCCACAACCTCTGTCAATCAACTCCAATCAACGAGAGCTACAAAACCCAGATCTTCGTTTCTCCGATTAAGCCCTAGATCAAAAAGCCCCAAAATGAACCCTAGAATTCCGAATTCCGGAACCTTTGACCGCGATTCCTAGTCAACCCGTACAATGCATGTCAGATCTGAGACCACCCGCGAGTTCGTACCGTCGAGAGCTTCGCTTTGATATATAATTTGTTGAGGTTTGAAGAGATTTGAAATTCAAGCTTGTATTTTTATTTTCAGCTAGGTTTGGCAATTTATTTCAGCCATTAGAGATAAGGAGGATGGAGAAAAATTATACGCCTTGTGAAATGAGCTGATAAGTGAAGGTAGGGATTTTTATTTATATAATTATAGGGCCCAAATATGAGAAATACCCAATTATTCATTTACAATGATCTCGTTCGCATTCTCTCTCGTACGGTCAAATGGTAAGTCCGAAAATTCTCAAAATTGGAATCCTACAATAATTCGCCGTTCCGGATCCAATGGCGCCAGTCTCGTCGAATTCCGAGACAGTCGCCAAAACAGTTAAATTCTACAGTTAAATTAATTAATAAAATATTCAATTATTCGATTAACTGTTTAAATTCAATTTGAATATTAATTAAATTCCATTTAAATCAAATTATAACTTAAATAAATTTATAAATCAAATTTCACATATTTTAAGTTCCCAAATTTTATTATTTATCAATTTAAATTTGTATTTCAATTATACATTAAACAATTTAACTTCAGTTAAATCGTAGATACTATATTTGAATTTTCAATTCTTTATCACTATAACCAAATGACATTTCACTTATCCTAAGTCATTAAAATTAAATTTTAATAGACTTTATAAATGGATTTTCAGGTATTTTAATTTCCCTTTTTATCTTAAACAACTTAAGTCTAATTAGTCATTAAAATATTAAATTTTCAAATTACAACCATCCTAAGTACAAACTAAATCAAAAATCTATTTGCACTCAATTCAACCAATCGTCAACATTAGAATTAACAAAATTTGATTTTCCCTAAATATATTCCAATTTATTTATTTTAAATTGAAATTTAAATATACCGAAAATTATGGGATGTTACATTCTCCCCCACTTAAAATCTTTTCGTCCTCGAAAAGAGAACGAACGATGTTAAGCACATATCTATTTTAAATTCATACCAAAAAAAAAATAGCCTTTATTAAGTAAGTTATATTTGTATATCTTATAAATTTTCTAACTCCCGAAATCACGGAAAATTTCGGCAGCATCTCCTTTGTACGGAGAGGTCTGGAAAATCACAACATATATGATTTCAAATATACATCTCATCATTCGATGAGGCATCCCAAAAATGGGGAAGACACCATATATATTCTAACCATAAACTATATAACACACATACGTACCTTGTTTAGCGTTTGTTTGCATTTTTATTTACCTTAACATTTAGCAATTTAGTATTTAGCGCAAGCGAGCTCCAGGGCGTAGCGCGACTTCCTTACACCTGCTACACACTCATATACACATAAGAATCAATCATATATAAGATATATAGCAATTTTATACAACCTACACAACATATATCGACCATTTCAACCATAAAACCAAAATGTTAACGACATACCAGCGAACAAATTGCGGGTTATCATCCCTTAGATGGGAAAATTTGACTAAAACATACTAGGCAAAAGTTGTAGCATTTCTCTTAAGTTTTCTGAATTGTCCGGATTCATCGAATTCCGACCATTTGTTCAAAAGTTATGTCTGTTTTGATAAAACCGAACACTTCAACCCGTACCCTGAAAATGCAGGTCTGAAATGTTCTATCCACTTTTTAGCCCTCTAAACATCAGAATTTGACTCAGCGTAATAAGAGAAAGTTTTAGTTTACCTTCTGGTCCTTCCGAATTGTACTCGCACATCCAAATCCGACACTTGGTTAGGAAGTTATGGTCCAAACAATATTGGTATTCAGTTCAGATTTTTATTTTCTGCGCATACAACTACGACTAGTTCTTGGTTTTCAACTTAATAAACTTGAAAATTGGGAAAAATACTATTAACAAAAGTTTTAGTTCAGTTCTAAAGTTTCCAAAAAGTCCGGAATCATTAAATTCCGATCATCCATTCAAAAGTTATGGTCACTTTAGCTTCAGCTTATCGACTACTTCAGATTTACATGAACATTGGTTTATTTCTATTCGAATTTCAACATTCTCGATTTCAATACTTTTGCAAATCCTTAACATTTAACTTTGTTATCACTTCATTATTCAAGAAACGGATTCATATTCAATTGCTCACTTAAGTTCGATATTCTTTCTATTCAATTCCCGGTTTCATTTCAAGTGTTTAAATTCCAATTAAATCTTAAATTCTTTATAAAATTTCCAACGAACTTGATTACGTTGATCCTGTAATTCATTATCATGGATCAAATTTTTGCCAATGTTTATAACTCATTTCTTTCCTAGTACTAAATTCTCAATTGATATTCCTTTCGATCTTCTAATTTATTCTTACAGGTTCAATTCACTCGACCCGACTAAGTTTAGCTTCATTCCATACTTCTTTATTTTAAATTTATCGATGATCCCTATTTTATCAACAACATAAATTCCCTTCCCACTCTTTCTCGAACTAACTAGATATGCTTATTTATTTCCTAAGCCATAAGTTATTACCACTTTTATTTACACAACAATTTTTTTTCCCAAATTCGTTTTAGTCGGCTTAGTTGAATTATATTCCATGGTTAAATCTCAATTTCCTTAACGCTTATATCGACTAACTTGGAATTTATTTAAACTTATCATCGCCCCTATTTAAGCATTTCGACGACCACTTCCTTTTTTTCTTAATGCTTAAGTAAATTTCCTGGTTTCAAAAATCAGAATTCTAACATCTCGATTAACCTTAGTACGCTAGTTATTCTTATGAGTTAAGGTGGACCCAAGTGCTCGATTCCGGGTTTATAGGCCAAGTTTAAGTAACATATGTACTTGTAAAATTTTATAGAAGATCATATCATAAAAGTTGAAACCTAAATCTTAAGTAACAAAGAACATAGAAATTTCAATTCTAGTTTAATCCAGTTACAACTTTAAATAACCAATACTAATACCATTATATAATATTTATACTATAAGAAATGAAATCCAACTTAGACTTTATATTCGCTATAGTGCCTTAATAAGGTTATCATTAAGGTTCCTTACATTTCTACTTCATCGATCATTCACCTTTCATAAATAAACTTTATTTCTTATAAATTTCCTTCTCAACTAACTTAACTCACTCATCAACTATTTCACGTCATAATTTGTTACCATTTCGTTTCACCACCAAGTTCTTCAGTTCATTTTAGTCGACTTGAATTAAGTTTTATCTCCTACATTTTTCAGCACTTCTATCGACTAACCTTGTAACTTATTTAACTTAATTATCATCCACATTTTTGAGCTTTAACGATGGTTCCTTTCTCTCAACACTTAAGTCTATTTCTTAGTTTCAACATCAAGGACTCAAATGGATCAGGCTACCTTATTACCTGAATTAATTATTATTTTCCAAGATGAACTTAAATATTTTGATTCCGGGTTTTAAAACTAAGTTTAAAATGCATATATGTTTTTAAAATTCATAGAAAACATATAATTAACAAAACAAGGAAATTTCAATCTTGGTTAAATCTTAACTCCACTTTCTATATCATCGAAAATTAAATCAAAATCTTTTCCCAACGAGTTATGGAAAGTACGGAGTGGGCTCCCCCACTTTGACGCTTCAGAATAAACATCGAAAATGCGTGCACTCATTTTCAAAATCTTTTCTGATGTCCGAGAAGGGATTACACACTTTAATCCTTAAATCATTTAGAAAACTATTTATAATACGATATTTTTCTTCAAAATTTCATAACACTGTTTCAAGAGTACCCCAGGATCAAGTTTCAAGTTCATTTCTATTTCAATCTCAAACCATTCTCATCCAATTACACTAAAGGTATCATTTCATTTCATATATTTCTTAGACCATTTAAATTCCTTATTAAATTTATTATTGAATCAATCGGAATAGGTATTAATTTAATATTTCCACCTACTAAAACAAATACATATATACTTGAACTAAATATATATATTCAATATATTTTAAAATATGACCGGAAAACATATTATATCGATCATTCCGTTCGATTATTTAGGAATTCCTATCGATTCCATGGCGTCCCATATATCGATCAGAACTCATAAATATTCAACAGAATAAGTCAACACAACAAAAAACAAATTTGTATCAAAATACAAGTACGCTCTCTCATATTACTCAACTCATTCTAGGGCATTTCTAACCCCATCTCTAATGAGTTAATTCCCAACAGAGCCAAGGTTATCGCCAACCATCGCTCTGATACCAACTGTAACGACCCACATTTTTTTAACCGTTCAAATCGACAATAAACCACACATGTCGACCCGAACAAATTGCAAATGCAGGTAGTTATTGGGAAAAGAAGAAAAAGAAAGAAAGAAGAAAAAAAAACAATCACAGAACCTCACAGCGGAAGGACAACATATAATAAACAAATAGCAGTTTAGAAGCAGTTGAAATATATATACATTGACTATAACCTTCAATAATTATCAGAGTTACATATACATACAGCTGTACATAATAAGCAGCGGAAATAATGCAGCGGATATACATATGTATAGATAATAGATATACCAAATCTTCGTCTTCGATCTCCAAGCACAGTCATCTTTGAATACTGCAACGTCTGCTGACACGAGCGTATTGCATAAAAAGGAAACACAACAAACACTCGGATCAGCACTAAATCATTCTCATATTAGTCAAATTAAAAGATGAAATAACATCAGTGTCATGGGTACAGTAACTCAAGAGATGTTACGGGATTTCTCCATCTCTCAAGGATCCGTTAAACTAATACATACATAATATAGTACGCTATTATGATAGTGTCTATCCAGTAAAGTATAGATACTGAAAATAGCGTAAGCGGGATTACCATATTACCCTTACGCCGTTTATAGGCATCAACAGTCTATACAGTACCGTAAATTCACCGTACTGGTGTTATCAGAGGGCACTCCATAGAAGGCAATGCTAAATCAAAATCGTATGGGGCTCGATAATGATATATATGACAAGGCACTCGAGGGAATGCCCAGGGTAGGATTCTACCAATTGCACTCCCGGACTGGTGGTAACGCATAGCAGCCACTACCGCCCACCTCGGAACACACTCCCAAAGTCAAAATGGGCCCAAATCAACATAGTCATAGAAATAGTATCGAAGGAGTGAGTCCGATCAAAGGTGCTATCTCAATTAGTCACGGTATAACTCCTATTTTAGTCATTTTAATTCTGACCCGAAGGACAGGGCTATTTCGCAATAGTTCATCTTCCTTCGATTAAATAATCGCCTTCAAGTCATCATATCTCATTCTGGATACGTCGGAACGTTCACAGATACGTCGAAACGTTTATAGTTGTCAAAGTGGTATCGACACTGACAGAGAGTATGCCTTATGCCGACTCCGGTCTCTTTGACATCCAACGCTTACATCTTTCACATCGGTTGGTTCTTTTACATTTCAAAGGTTCGCTTTCATATCAAAATATCGTATTTTGTCTCGAACCAAATTTATATTCAAAAATAGAATATAGTTTCATATCGAAATACCATAAATCATACCAACTTGATTATATTCTAAAATTAGAATATATTTCCATATCTTATATCATAATCATATAGTATTTCAAAAATCGACTTATATTCAAATAGAATATATTCAATCTCAAAAGATTTCAAATTATTCCAAATCAATTCGTATTCGAAATTCATTCATATTCAAATAGAATATATATACTTCTATAACTTACTTTCAATCCCCTTAGGAGATAAGTTTATATTTAGTGGAATATAAACCATCTTCCATATTGAAAATAGTTTGAGATCGATTCATAAAGAAATAATTTTATCTCAACTCCATTTCAACAACGATCTTAGGTCCAGCACTTTCCATTCGGAGGAAAAATTACACTTATAAGATATAAATTTAAAAGATGGATATTTATAAAGAAACCTTTATATAAATAATATATGTATAGAATATAATAGTAAAAAAATAGGATAAATAAGTTTAAACACTACGTATATATATAAATTTTAAAAATTTACTAAATAGTTTTAAATAAAAGAATATAAGAAAATTCTGGTGATATAAAATAGTTATGGATAAGAATTTAATAAAATAAATTTCAAGAAAGAAGAGCTATAAAAATCAAAATTTTAAATACATATATAAATTCTTTACTGAAAATCGATTCTTCCTTCCGAACTTTGATACTTGAATCTAAACTCCAGTTTCCATGGGGTTGCTTAGCTCAAAGGACTTATTCCAAATCCCATTTCAACCCATCTCAATGCAAGGATTCAAGACCATACTCGAACTAGGTTTAAAAACAATTTTAGAGTATTCCGCATTATCTTGATCCCAAAATTTAAATTCCATAAGAATTTATTTAAATCTGAATCTACCCAATTCTTACAAAACCCAAAATCTAAAATTTTAATCTTTAACACTTCAAATTCGCTTGGGAAAAATTTCCTAAATCATTTCAGGCCATATTTAAGATTCAGATTTCAAGGAAAATAAAACTTATCGAAATCAATACGTTTCCCTTGAATGAAATTTCCATAAAATAGAATTTCGAATATTAAAATCATTTAACCAACCGATGTCCATATATAGTTTGCTATCCTATGGCCAAGTGAGTCTTAAATTTAATTTCTCGACATTTCGGGGTGGATCTATCATTTCAATCCAATTCAGGGTCACAGGTATGTATCATTTCAATCTATGTTCTTAATTCATTCAATTTAATAAATCCCGGATTTATTAGATGCCCGTAACATCAAAGGTGAGAAATTGGGATTTATCGAAAATGCATGGAATATCATGTACTGAATAAACAGCCAGTTCATGCAGCATTCATTCATCAATCAAATTAAATCAAGGCATCCATCACATCATTTCATTCAAATAGCAAATGAAATCATTTTACTGGTTAACAAGTGTCGGGATTTCTAATTAGAAATTTAAATTAAATTTAAATAACTAATTATCGATTTTATTTGCATATTAACACTTGCATGTCAAACTTAAACAATCGTTCAAAAACAACACAAACATACAACCAAATTTACTTCATAAATTAATTTAATAAATATGGGAAAAAATTAGTATTTCGTGAGCGAAGAATCACTCACCTTTGCATCCATAGTTGATTGAACGTCCAACTAAGGGCCAAAATTTGACAGTCACCAAACGCAGCCCGGTTAGTGCCAAAACGTCCGCAATTCCGCCACGATCCCAACGCACCCAACCGCGCCCAAATCCGAGTTAAAACGAGAAAGTTATGAGCGTTTTTCTCTTTGAAATTTAATTATATAAAATAAATAAAACATTCCTCCTTACCCAACACCATTCTGACACGTCATCATCCTCTCAAAACGGCTCCCGCTCCTCTCTATTTCCTGTTACAGTACCGAACGGAAGAACCCATTTGCCCCAGATCTTTGACTGCCAAATATTTCGTCCACCATCCATGGTAGGACCTCCGACCACCTCCATCTTGAAGCTCGGGGACAGCCGCATCTTTCCACCCCCTCGCCATGACCTACGGTGGACCCTTCCTCTGCCGGCGTTGACCTGAATGTGACGGGTTTTCAGCCTTTTGCAACCAAATTCCGACCAAACACTTGACGATATCACCCACAACCTCTGTCAATCAACTCCAATCAACGAGAGCTACAAAACCCAGATCTTCGTTTCTCCGATTAAGTCCTAGATCAAAAAGCCCCAAAATGAACCCTAGAATTCCGAATTCCGGAACCTTTGACCGCGATTTCTGGTCAACCCGTACATTGCATGTCAGATCTGAGACCACCCGCGAGTTCGTACCGTCGAGAGCTTCGCTTTGATATATAATTTGTTGAGGTTTGAAGAGATTTGAAATTCAAGCTTGTATTTTTATTTTCAGCTAGGTTTAGCAATTTATTTCAGCCATTAGAGATAAGGAGGATGGAGAAAAATTATACGCCTTGTGAAATGAGCTGATAAGTGAAGGTAGGGATTTTTATTTATATAATTATAGGGCCCAAATATGAGAAATACCCAATTATTCATTTACAATGATCTCGTTCGCATTCTCTCTCGTACGGTCAAACGGTAAGTCCGAAAATTCTCAAAATTGGAATCCTACAATAATTCGCCGTTCCGGATCCAATGGCGCCAGTCTCATCGAATTCCGAGACAGTCGCCAAAACAGTTAAATTCTACAGTTAAATTAATTAATAAAATATTCAATTATTCGACTAACTGTTTAAATTCAATTTGAATATTCATTAAATTCCATTTAAATCAAATTATAACTTAAATAAATTTATAAATCAAATTTCACATATTTTAAGTTCCCAAATTTTATTATTTATCAATTTAAATTTGTATTTCAATTATACATTAAACAATTTAACTTCAGTTAAATCGTAGATACTATATTTGAATTTTCAATTCTTTATCACTATAACCAAATGACATTTCACTTATCCTAAGTCATTAAAATTAAATTTTAATAAACTTTATAAATGGGTTTTCAGGTATTTTAATTTCCCTTTTTATCTTAAACAACTTAAGTCTAATTAGTCATTAAAATATTAAATTTTCAAATTACAACCATCCTAAGTACAAACTAAATTAAAAATCTATTTGCACTCAATTCAACCAATCGTCAACATTAGAATTAACAAAATTTGATTTTCCCTAAATATATTCCAATTTATTTATTTTAAATTGAAATTTAAATATACCGAAAATTATGGGATGTTACAATTTATCTATAATCTAGGATGAAATCACGATTACACGAACGATGGGAATACGATTTGGGGAAATCATAAATTTGACTTAAACATGGTTGTAAACTTGGAAATTGGCATAATGTGGAACATGAACATAATTATGATTGACATAATTTAGAACATGTATTATGGCATGTTTATTAGAACGCAAATTTGAAAATTTGACATGAATTATAGAATATGCAATTTGACATATTAAATTTAGTATTGGCAAGTAAGCTAAGTTTTAGGCGTAAACGGTAAACTAGAATAATAATTATAGTCTTGCCATAAACTGTAAATTAGGATGTTAAATCAGAATTGGCTCAATTAAAGTTAATTTGGCATAATAAGTATATTAGCACAAATTTTGAATTTAGTCATAATTGTGAGTAATTGTCATGTTTAGAACAATCATGGTTAGTGACACTTAATTCGGTATAATTTACATACCAAAAACTATAAATATGATAAATGGGGAAAATGGGCCATAATTATAAATGTTGACAATGTACATTAAAAGAGTAATAATGGAATAAGTAAATTAGGGAAAATTTACATATAGAATTTATCCTAAATGAGAAAAGTAAATTTAGACAATACAAACATGCTTAACCTGAGGTTGGATTGAGTTGTGATGTAAACCTGCCCGGACCCGCCCGGCTGTCCAGTGATCACAACAATACCTATCCAATGTGGGAGGTTAAGGCATTGAGCCCGATAAAGGCCCGAGGTTAGACTGAGTTATGGCGTAAGACTGCCCGGAACCAACCGGCATACCGGCAGCCACAACAATACTTGTCTAATGTGAGTGGCTGGTGCTTTAATAAGACAATTAAAGTTAAGCTAGAATGGGAGGGTTAAGTCCATAAGAACACTTAACCAACTTAACACAGTTAAGTTAGAACGATAAGGTTAAGTTAACTAGAACACTTAACCAACTTAACATGGTAACAAGACAAGATTTGTAGGGGTTAAGTAACTAAGAAAAACACTTAGCCAATTTAATATGTTAACCAGACTAGAAAGTGGGGGTTAAGTAAATTCAATACACTTAGCCAATTTAACATGTTAACTAGACTAGAGGTTGGAGATAAGTAAAGTTAATACACTTAGCCAATTTAACATGCTAACTAGACTAGAGGTTGGGGTTAAGTAAATTTAATACACTTAGCCAATTTAATATGTTAGCTGGACTAGACCGTAGGGTTAAGTAAGCTTGAACACTTAAACATCAGAGTGTGATAAATGAATAGAGTTAAGTTAAAAACATGAAGGGACAATACTTAACCATTAGAACATGTTAATCAAACCAATGTTAGGGTTAAGTTAACTAAGGGAACACTTAACCGTTATAACATGTTAGTTAAAATAGATAGGCAAGGTTAAGTTAAAAAGGAACACTTAACCAATACAAGATGAATGGGTAGGGTTAAGTAAATACTTAACCAATATAACTTGATGCTGGTACGGTTAAGTCAACGTGAATTACTAGTAACACTTAACCAGTTTAACATGACAAATAAATAGGTTAAGTTAACTTGTATCGACTAATGACACTTAACCAATCCAACTTGACGAGAAATAGAACTAAGTAGTAAACCTTAGTTAAAAGGACTAAGTGGTAAACCTTGGTTAAGAAAACGACGCTTCAGGAAACCAAGTGGTAAACCTTAGTTAGGAAAACTAAGTAGTAATCCTTAGTATAACACGAGGAGGAGCGAACGATCTTAAAGAAGGCTCCAACTAATTGGGTTACGAAGCCCGAGGCTTCGAGGGGACGTGAGGGTACTCTTGGTATCCCTCTGTGAGGTGGAAGATGATCCTTCTGGGCTCACAGAGGTTAAGGTCTGCGTTAGGAGAACCAAGGGTATGCCTTGGTTGCAATATAAGGCAACCTAAAGACTAGGATGGAGCAGCGTGATTCGGCGGGACAAATGGCCCTGTGATAGCGACCCGTCGTCTACCTACCATCTTGAGTCAATCGAGATACAGAAAGGAGGAGAACTCCAAATGACCATATACTTGCTATCTAGTTATGGTTGCGGATGGCCATAGGTTAGTGGGGCATAGGGGGGCATGCGTATAGTTCTCATTTTTCAAGGTGTGCCTTTCAATAGTTGAGGGAGGGGTCAAGTGGGACCATGACCACTGGAAAAAAACAGACCTTAGCTTCTGCATCGACAGATAACTTAAAGCTCCCGACCGAGTTCCGTGTTTCTTGATTTGCCCTACCACGGGACTCGGGTCGCACATATAGAGGACATGTGCATCTAGACAGCGATAACGATTCACGACACATACATGGGGAAATTCTAGGAACATATATCGCTCTAGGTAGTGTGTCCTAGACTAGGGGCATTGTTCGACAGGTAGCGTAATCCCTAGTTGGACCTAGGTGGCATAAACCCTGAATCTGTGAAGCATTAGATAAGCCGCGAAAACCCGAGTGGAATCTAGGAAGTACTTTGATATAAAACCCTAGATTAGATCTAGGTAATAAATAATAAATGTATGCCTAAAGGCAACCACAATTACTGGGATTGGGATCGCGTTATCATTTTAGACAGATTACTAGTTGGGACACCAGATAGGTGGTGCAGAGGCATAGAAACCATAATACAGGTTAATAGCGAAGCGGAGAAAGTATTAAAGCATATCCAGTTTATCTTGTCTTAGCATATCTTGTGTTAATCTTATCCTATCTTGTTGGCCCTATCATCATGGTATTGTCTTGTATTCAGTTAATTCATGTCGTTTTGTTTTTCCTTGTTCACATGCTAGAAGTAACTGAACTTACCGGACTTTATGTCTGACCCAGTTCTCTTTCGTCTTCTTTTCTTCCGTGCCCCCCCAGGTAGTTAAGGAGGGAATAGTATAGCTCAGGTTAGATTGGACCGTCACTCTTCCCAAGCTCGAAGATTCTTTGACAAAGTGCTTTGGACTCTCTTTTTCTGCTGCTATGGCTGGCTTATGCTACATTGGGGAATATAAATGTTATTTTATGCTTCTTTATTTTGTAAGACAAATGATACTCTGATATTGGAAAACAATTGTTGTACAAACTATTTTATCAATAAAGTAAAGTTTTATTTTCCGCTATTTTAATTTTGTCTGTCTTGTAATTTATCTGCATCTTTTACCCTAAATGCTCCACAGAACTTAGTGCATTCCCTTTGTGAGTGACACTAAAGGATGTGGGGTGTTACACTTGGTATCAGAGCTGAAGGTTACCGGATCAGATAAAAGATTTGAAAAAAATTATTATTTTCAAACAGTTTTAAAAGAAGCATTTTCAAAAGAAAAGTTTTGTTTTAAAGGCATATTCCCCAAAAGCTATGCGCATTATCTTCTGATTCTCTATTTGAATTCTTGTCCCCTTCTTTCTTGAGTCTCTGGGGCTCCTGGCTTTCTGGGAGGTAACCTTATTGAAGGGCGAAGTAGTGCCCGACTTCCATCTATAACCGTAGTAGTTTCACCTGCGGCTAGTTTTCTTTCAAGCTTAGTAGGGTTTTCTGTACGATGGAGGCAGCTTTCGAGAGATTTGTCAACATGATTACACACGAAAGAGGATGAGGAGTTTGGCTAAGGAGTACAACCCAAGGATGAGGAATTCATGGATGTAGACTTGGCTCACGAAGGAGGAAGGGATTATAAAACCTAAGACAAGAGGAAGTATCTTTACTATGGCAGAATAGGGCATATAATTAAGAACAAAGGACAAGATTTTCAGAAGGGCAAGTACATGCTTTCACCACTAAGCGTACCTAGGAGAAAGGTAGTAAAGTTCTATTGGAAGAGTCTAGCTTTTCTATTTGTACTCTTTCTTTTGGTTTTAGCACTTCGCATTTGTTCATATTTGCTTCCATAGTTGAGTCTCTGCACCTTAGTACTTGTATAGTAAAAGATCCCAACTAGTGCTCAAGTGTTTGGTTGTTTTTGCTTAGATCATCTCACGTAGATCGTCCAAATTCGGAGGAGACATTCCTCGGGTGCTTGTCTGATATTGGTTTAGGCCTTTGGGGCTTGTACTTGTGGGATGTCGAGTTCGACTAGGATGGTTTGCTTGAGAGATGAATAGTTATGGCAGGCGCTCTATATAGAGAAGGACTAACCTTAAGAGAGGTAAAAAGTACGTAGTGACCTTTTGACCCTCATAGTTATGGCATGATGGATAAGCTAAGAGGAGAGACCTCTGATCATCCTAGTATATACACTCAGTATCATGGTTGACATTTGTTTATTTTGGAAATGGAGGTCAAGAAACTTCGCAATCACGAAGTTGAATATGTTAAGGTACAATTGAGTAAAGCTCAAGAGGACGTGATACGGGAGATTGAAGATAAGGCATACACGCCTCATACCCTTTTTCTTAAGGGTACATCCTTGATTCCTTTTCTTTAGGAATTCTATGCATACTAATTTCTAGCTTTTAAGGTATATCCTCTAGGATGTATCATCGATCCTTAGGTAGAAACCCTTTTGGATGTAAACATGTATTTGAAACATGTTATGGTTGACGGTTGCGAATGGTTGCTAGTGGTTGCTTGTGAATGCATATACACACGTATTAGGCACTAGATCAGCTCAGACGCCTTCATATTTCATTTACATATATGTATTTGTTTATGAATTGAACTTAATGTGTTATTATATGGATGTCGCATTTGAGTGAATGATTGTGCACTCATATAGAAATAATATGTATCGTTAGGATTTGCATACATATTGGACGCATGGCAATGACATGATTTGCATTAAGGAGGTCAACTGAATCAGTAGACTACCTAATTTTGCATTAGATAAAGACATGTACACACACTATGCATATGAACATACAAGCATTAGAAGTCTTTAAGGACAATGGATGCCTGTGTTTGATGGTTGAGTAGATAGATGATTGGATGGTAGGATTTACATTTTTCTTGACTCGAAGATTTCGGGGTCGAAATCCTTTAAGGAGGGGAGAATGTAACACCCTGTATTTCTGTTAACACTAAAGTTACTAATTTAAGAATAACCAATGCTTAATATAATAAATGTGTAAAGGGGAGATGTATCTAATGTGCATACAAATTTGATAATAAATGTGTAAAGGGGAGATGTATCTAATGTGCATACAAATTTAATAATAAATGTGTAAAGGGGAGATGTATCTAATGTGCATACAAATTTAATAATAAATGTTAATAATGTACATTAAGAAAGTAATTGTGAACATAGTTGGCTTCTCTTTATAACAGATGGCTTTGATTAACCATGGCTTCATCAACGGCTCAAATTAACTTGCAATCCTATATAAACAGCCCCCTAGTCTCCTTCTCTTTGCACCATTCTTCTCTAACCTTATGCCGCACAAATTCTTGATGGACATGGCTTCTTCTTCTTCCTCTAAATCTAAATAAATAGATTAAAATAAAATATAAATAGGGACGAGGATATGCTGCTCAAGTCTTTCAAGAGAAGATTCAAAACAAGTTAGGATTCAAGTAAAGATTCAACGGCTTCAAGCAACGCTATCTTTCTATTCTTTTCAAGATCCAATCAATGTAAGTCGGTTACTTTTTAGATTTGAACGCCTTTTCTATTTGTGACATGAAATTAAAAGAATATAATAAGTATGCCTTATCATTTCATTGAATCTGTGCTTGTTTATGACTTTGGATCTGATTCTTGATTTTGGCCTAGAACACATTGTGACTAAATTGCCAATGCTTAAGATTATGACTATGGAACTGTGGCCTTTGAAACCATAAGCCTTTGACTATGAACATAAGCCTTTGCTAGGAGCATAAACCAATGCCTATGACTATGACAAGGACAATAGTGGATAATTAAATATGATTCATGAACATGATATTATTGCCTAGGATTATGACTATGAGATTGGATCTAAACTTGATTATCTATTCAGTTTATTCTTAATTATCCTTGGATCTTGATTATGGAAATTTATCTATTAAGTTAGATCTACCCGTATACTTGAACCTATGTTATTTGTTCAACCCTTTTTATGTCATAATATTATCAGATCTATAGGCCATCGATGCTTTAATCAATTTATTCAGTGTAATTTGTTAGATCTGTGATTAGTGAATTATCATCTTCTGTCAGTCATTATGTCTATCTTTTCATGGCTTTTTGGTTCATTCCCTTTTTATCCACGAATCTAGATTTATCTATAATCTAGGATGAAATCACGATTACACGAACGATGAGAATACGATTTGGGCAAATCATAAATTTGACTTAAACATGGTTGTAAACTTGGAAATTGGCATAATGTGGAACATGAACATAATTATGATTGACATAATTTAGAACATGTATTATGGCATGTTTATTAGAACGCAAATTTGAAAATTTGACATGAATTATGGAATATGCAATTTGACATATTAAATTTAGTATTGGCAAGTAAGCTAAGTTTTAGGCGTAAACGGTAAACTAGAATAATAATTCTAGTCTTGCCATAAACTGTAAATTAGGATGTTAAATCAGAATTGGGTCAATTAAAGTTAATTTGGTATAATAAGTATATTAGCGCAAATTTTGAATTTAGTCATAATTGTGAGTAATTGTCATGTTTAGAACAATCATGGTTAGTGACACTTAATTTGGTATAATTTACATACCAAAAACTATAAATATGATATATAGGGAAAATGGGCCATAATAATAAATGTTGAGAATGTACATTAAAAAAGTAATAATGGAATAAGTAAATTAGGGAAAATTTACTTATGGAATTTATCCTAAATGAGAAAAGTAAATTTAGACAATATGAACATGCTTAACCCGAGGTTGGATTGAGTTGTGATGTAAACCTGCCCGAACCCGCCCGGCTGTCCAGTGATCACAACAATACCTATCCAATGTGGGAGGTTAAGGCATTGAGCCCGATAAAGGCCCGAGGTTAGACTGAGTTGTGGCGTAAAACTGCCCGGAACCAACCGGCATACCGGCAGCCACAACAATACCTGTCTAATGTGAGTGGCTGGTGCTTTAATAAGACAATTAAAGTTAAGCTAGAATGGGAGGGTTAAGTCCATAAGAACACTTAACCAACTTAACAAAGTTAAGTTAGAACGATAGGGTTAAGTTAACTAGAACACTTAACCAACTTAACATGGTAATAAGACAAGATTTGTAGGGGTTAAGTAACTAAGAAAAACACTTAGCCAATTTAATATGTTAACCAGACTAGAAAGTGGGGGTTAAGTAAATTCAATACACTTAGCCAATTTAACATGTTAACTAGACTAGAGGTTGGAGATAAGTAAAGTTAATACACTTAGCCAATTTAACATGCTAACTAGACTAGAGGTTGGGGTTAAGTAAATTTAATACACTTAGCCAATTTAATATGTTAGCTGGACTAGACCGTAGGGTTAAGTAAGCTTGAACACTTAACCATCAGAGTGTGATAAATGAATAGGGTTAAGTTAAAAACATGAAGGGACAATACTTAACCATTAGAACATGTTAATCAAACCAATGTTAGGGTTAAGTTAACTAAGGGAACACTTAACCGTTATAACATGTTAGTTAAAACAAATAGACAAGGTTAAGTTAAAAAGGAACACTTAACCAATACAAGATGAATGGGTAGGGTTAAGTAAATACTTAACCAATATAACTTGATGCTGGTAGGGTTAAGTCAACGTGAATTACTGGTAACACTTAACCAGTTTAACATGACAAATGAATAGGTTAAGTTAACTTGTATCGACTAATGACACTTAACCAATCCAACTTGACGAGAAAGAGAACTAAGTAGTAAACCTTAGTTAAAAGGACTAAGTGGTAAACCTTAGTTAAGAAAACGACGATTCAGGAAACCAAGTGGTAAACCTTAGTTAGGAAAACTAAGTAGTAATCCTTAGTATAACACGAGGAGGAGCGAACGATAAAGAAGGCTCCAACAAATTGGGTTACGAAGCCCGAGGCTTCGAGGGGACGTGAGGGTACTCTTGGTATCCCTCTGTGAGGTGGCAGATGATCCTTCTGGGCTCACAGAGGTTAAGGTCTGCGTTAGGAGAACCAAGGGTATGCCTTGGTTGCAATATAAGGCAACCTAAAGACTAGGATGGAGCAGCGTGATTCGGCGGGACAAATGGCCCTGTGATAGCGACCCGTCGTCTACCTACCATCTTGAGTCAATTGAGATACGGAAAGGCGGAGAACTCCAAAAAACCATATACTTGCTGTCTAGTTATGGTTGCGGATGGCCATAGGTTAGTGGGGGCATGGGGGGGGGCTGCGTATAGTTCTCATTTTTCAAGGTGTGCCTTTCAATAGTTGAGAGAGGGGTCAAGTGGGACCATAGCCACTGGAAAAAAACAAACCTTATCATCTGCATCGGCAGATAACTTAAAGCTCCCGACCGAGTTCCGTGTTTCTTGATTTGCCCTGCCACGGGACTCGGGTCGCACATATAGAGGACATGTGCATCTAGACAGCGATAACGATTCACGACACATACGTGGGGAAAGTCTAGGAACATATACTGCTCTAGGTAGTGTGTCCTAGACTAGGGGCATCGTTCGACAGGTAGCGTAATCCCTAGTTGGACCTAGGTGGCATAAACCCCGAATCTGTGAAGCATTAGATAAGCCGCGAAAACCCGAGTGGAATCTAGGAAGCACTTTGATATAAAACCCTAGATTAGATCTAGGTAATAAATAATAAATGTACGCCTAAATGTAACCACAATTACTGGGATTGGGATCGCGTTATTATTTTAGACAGATTACTATTTGGGACACTAGATAGGTGGTGCAGAGGCATAGAAACCATAATAACAGGTTAATAGCGAAGCGGAGAAAGTATTAAAGCATATCCGGTTTATCTTGTCTTAGCATATCTTGTGTTAATCTTATCCTATCTTGTTGGCCCTATCATCATGGTATTGTCTTGTATTCAGTTAATTCATGTCGTTTTTTTTCCTTGTTCACATGCTAGAAGTAATTGAACTTACCAGACTTTATGTCTGACCCAGTTCTCTTTCGTCTTCTTTTCTTCCGTTCCCCCCCCCCCCGGTAGTTAAGGAGGGAATAGTATAGCTCAGGTTAGATTGGACCGTCACTCTTTCCAAGCTCAAAGATTCTTTGACAAAGTGCTTTGGACTCTCTTTTTCTGCTGCTATGGCTGGCTTATGCTACATTGGGGAATATAAATGTTATTTTATGCTTCTTTATTTTGTAAGACAAATGATACTCTGATATTGGAAAACAATTGTTGTACAAACTATTTTATAAATAAAGTAAAGTTTTATTTTCCGCTATTTTAATTTTGTCTGTCTTGTAATTTATCTGCATCTTTTACCCTAAATGCTCCACAGAACTTAGTGCATTCCCTTTGTGAGTGACACTAAAGGATGTGGGGTGTTACATTATCATTTTTATTTGTTTTGCTGAAATAGAATTGTCAACAAAATAAAAGAATCAATTTTATTCGTTTGTTGTAATAGAATTATCGATAAAATAAAAGTATCAATTTTATTTGTTTTGTTAAAATAGAATTGTCAACAAAATAGAAGTATCATTTTTATTTGTTTCGTTAAAATAGAATGGTCGACAAAATAAACATATCATTTATTATTAGAATTAGATTTGTATGCAAATGAAAATGTCATTTTTATTTGTTATGTTACATGTTAATGTAGGAATTGTAAAACACATAAAAATATCATTTTTATGTTACATGATAAAGTAGGAACTACAAATAAATAAAAATATCATTTTTATTCATTATGTTAAAAATAGATTTGTAAGCAAATAAAAACATTATTTTTGTTTGTCATATTAATGTAGGAATTTGTATACAACATTAGAATATCATTTCTATTGGCTATGTTAAGGTATAGAAATATCATTTTTATTGGTTATGTTAAAAATAGAATTGCATAGAATTTAAAAGCGATATTTTTATCGTCATTAGAATTTGTGTACAAATTAACATACATTTTTATTTGTCATTTTATACATAGAATTTGTATACAAATTAACATACATTTTTATTTTTCATTTTATACCTAGAATTTGTATACAAATTAAAACAAACATTTTTATCGTCTGTTTATACATAGAATTTGTATACAAATTAAAACAAACATTTTTATCGTCAATTTATACATAGAATCTGTATACAAATTAAAACAAACATTTTTATGTGTCATGTTATACATTGAAATTATTGCAAATAAAAATATTTCTTTTTATTTGTTAAATTTAAAAATAGGAATTGCATACATAATAATGAAAATAAAAAATATCTCTTTATTAGACATCAGCGACATTGTAAAGAAAATAAATTACATTTTTATTTGACATTAGAAACACGTAGTGAGACACGTAAATAAAATACATTTTTGTTTGACATTAGAAACATGTAGTAAATGTATGCAAATAAAATACATTTTTATTTGACGTTAGGGACATGAAGAAATGTATGCAAATAAAATACATATTTATTTGATATTAGAAACATGTAGAAATATATGCAAATAAATTACATTTTTATTTGATATTATAAATACGTAGTGAGTCATGCAAATAAATTACATTTTTATTTGGCATTAAAAACATGTAGTGAATAAATGCAAATAAAATATATTTTTATTTGACATTAGCAATGTGGAAAATATCATGTAAATAAATCACAATTTTATTTGACATTAAAAGACATGTAGAAATATATGCAATTAAATTACATTTTTATTTGACATTAGAAACACGTAGTGAGTCATGTAAATAAATTATATTTTTATTTGACATTAGAAACATTTAGTCAGTCATGTAAATAAATTACATTTTTATTTGACATTAGAAACATGTAGTGAATGTATGCAAATAAAATACATTTTTATTTGATATTAGGAGCATGAAGAAATGTATGCAAATAAATTACATATTTATTTGATATTAGAAACATATAGAAATGTTTGCAAATAAAACTTCTCTTTTTATTTGAGATTAGAAAATATAGGAATTTGTTTGCAAATACAATATCCATTTTTATGTATCATTAGAAACATTCAAACGGTTATGCAAAATAAAACGTTCGTTTATTTGGCATGTTAGACATGTTAGTGGAATCGTCGAATAATTTATATTTATATATAATTATATATAAATATAAATTAAAATTAAACGAATTGCGCGCGGTAGTTTGCGTTTCGGAATCGTAACTTTAAACGATTATACCGAAAGATCCGACCGTCGGATTTTCCCAAAACTGGAACTGTTAGGTCCGCTTTGGGAAGATCTTTCCAATGATATACAAGTTGTTAAAATCCGAGGGTTATATTTCAAGAAATGTGTAAATCAAATTTGGGTAAAAATAGCGGTAGGGCCGCCTATTGACCCGAAGTGTCATTAAATTAAATTGGACTATTTTTATATAAATAAAATAGCGATAAATTGTTATAAATTAATATTAACGATATGAAATGATTTAAATTATATATATGCGAGAATTATTTGGAAAAACCGAGTTCAGTCCCATTTCAAATAATTATAAGACGATTTAAATCGAAGATATTGAAGATGGTGATTGAAGACTGGCGATCTTCACATCGAATGGACGACTACTGATTCCCGACATTGGTTAGCTCCCATTAAAGGGTTAAAGTGGTAGTTGTCCGGACGTAATTGTTGATTGTCTGGATAAGCGAGCACCTTTCTTCCGTATTGGACATACGAGACGAGGAATAATGTGTCTCCGGTTTCGTTCAGACCTAGAATGGACATGTAAATGGATGGTGTCTGACATTGGATTTCATTCTATGTGAATTGATTTCTATTTAATATATATTTGTTTGGTGGCGGAGAATTTATTCTCTTGCTTAACATCCTTCTCTGAGACGCACGAGCTCAGAGGTTATATATTGATAGTTATCGATCGCACGGCGTGGATTGTCAATGTGGCATGCCAAGTTGCAAATGATTAAGGCTTTTGTTGAAAAGCAGAGCCTTTTGGTTGATGATCAAAGCATAACTTTAATTAGCATAGCTTTGTGTATAACGTTACTTCGCGAGCCTCACACCCATGTATGAGTCAAAAACAGGATCGTGGCTACAGTGAGTGCACACGTTTCTTTCTAGCTAGAAGTGGTGTCATGGTATGGAACCCAGACATTTTTTACTTATGTGGATGATAGATTACGAGGCCTCGGATATATTGGTCGATAGTGGCCAATTGATAGGTTCAATAGGACCGGGAAACGAATGTTCAGGCATAATTAATCCACTAAGGTATATTTGTGGACCAGCCCTGAAGATCAAAGGGTTCACTACGGGGGATCCTGAGACATTTGCTAGAGTGTCTCGAATCGGTGAGGAGCTATCCCTAGCCTCCACTCATGATGGAAACCCAATTTCCAATACGACATTACGGATTTGATTGTAAACCTATATATGGCGACATAGTAATTGATACATTTATTTTGAAAGTATTTTAAAACTGATTAGACACCAATAATAATATTAAATAGTATTTTACATGTATCAAGCGTGTTTGATCATTATAAGGTAAAACTCTATCCTCCAGTTTGCGTTGCATTATGTGTTGGGACTTGAGTCTTATAATGATTTCATTTTCTAAAAAGCATTGCGCATTTTTTTTTAAATATTTACTTATTTTATGCACTGTCAATCCAATGGAGTAAAGCCATTCCGTGTTAGTGGCGTGGTCCTGTGATTAGCCTCATTGTTAGATAAGTTAAGTAAGATTTCTCATACCAATCGCATGACTAACTCGTAGTTTGTTTCACTTGCAAACTCGGGTGCCCATATTTTCCACACGGGAAGTCGAGTAGCTTATTTTGCAGATATATTGAGCATGATTCTAGATCGAAGTTTAAAGCTGTGTCCAGAGCATTGATATTATTCCGCTGCATTGTATTAAATTTGTTGTAAATAAATCTTCTGCTGTATTATGTACTCTGATATATTCTGTACTCTGATGTAACATTATTATGATGTTTATAAAAGTCTTCTGTTATTTGTTCTAATGTGTTGTATGCCTAAAGTTAGCGTATGCGGGTTTTGAATGGTCTTGGTCGATTTAGCGATCGATTTGGTCCAGGCGAAATCCGTATCGTTACATGAATGCTCTTTTGTTTGTTATTGTTCTGTATTGAGGTTTGTGTGGTTTAGTATTAAACTGGAGATGGATTGACTGAATAAGTACAAAGTAGCGGTGGATTGCGAGAGGATGTTAATGAAAATAGGGACGGATGATGATAAGAGAGTCGTGGTAGGTTGTATACCAGTTGAGGAGGTGATAGCCAGTTTGTTTAGTCGATCGAGGTTCCAAATGATGAGATGTCGATAGTACCACTTGCAAGAGGGTACCACGAGTATTTGAAGAAATGAACGTACTTCCACCGCACTGAGGGATTAAATTATGTATTGACCCAATAAATCATGCAAGACTGGTAGCGATGCCTTTGAGGAGGATTAACCCAAGAGCAGTGAGAGCTCGAGATGTAAGTGAATGATCTTTTAGGAAAGTGTTTCATTCAGAGGAGTATATCTGTATAGGGAAAACCTGTAGTATTCACAACGAAGGTGAATGGTTCTCATAGATTATGTGTTGATTACCATAAGCTGAATAAGTAATAAGAAATAATAGGTATCCACTTCCATAAATTAATGACTTGTCTAATTAGCTTTATGATGCTGGGGTGTTTTCTTAGCTAGATCTTGCAACTGGGTTTCACCATCTTAGAGTGGCCAAGGAAAGTGTGCAAATAACATCGTTTCGAATGTCATCTGGATTTTATGAGTTTTTGATTATTCCATTTGGGATATCCAATGCACATACCTATTTTGTTGATCTTCTGAACTGTGGTTCAAAGATCAATTGAATAAATTTGTGCTTATGTTCGTTGATGACATTTTAGTCTATTCTCAATCAGAGGAAGAGTGGAAGACACATTTGAGGATGTTCTGGAGGTGTTGAGAGAATACCAGCTAAATATAAAGTTTTCTAATGTCACTTCTAGAGGAGAGAAGTGTAATTCATGGGTTATGTTCTTTCAGAGCAAGATATTGTTGTGGATCCTATGAAGGTCGCAGTGATATAGGATTAGACTACATTTAAGAATGCTATAGAAGGGAGGAGTTCCTTTGGATTGGAAGAATATTATCGAAAGTTCATTGAAGACTTCTCTAGTGGCATCATTAACCAATTTTACTAAGAAGAATCAGACTTCTGTTGATGTAGATGTGAGCATGCATTTGTGAGTCTAAAGAAAAGGTTAAAAAGTGTACCAGTTTTGGTTATTGAGGGTGAAATCAGGAGATGACGGCATATACAGATGCTTATGGTATTGGGTTAGGTGTGGTACTAATGCAGAAAGGTAAGGTTGTAGTTTATGTGAGCAGGAAGTTGACGTTGCATGAGAAGAAATATCCTACCCGTGATTTGGAATTAGCAGAGATTGTACTTGTGCTAAAGATTTATAGGTATTATCTTCTAGGAGAGATGTTCGAACTATTCATCAATCATAAGTCACCGAAGTACCTTTTTCATAGAAGGATCTTAACCTTAGCCTACAACGATAATTAGAGCTTTTAGCTTCTTATGACTTTGGGACTGCGTACACATCAGGGAAGGGTAGTGTAGCCGCTGGTGATTTGAGTTGGAGGCATGCCAGTTCGGGGGCCATATTCGTTGAACGGAAGTAATTGGAATGTATTATAGGTTATGATTTCCAACTTAGGTGTGAGTCAGAGTCAGAGGTATTAGCAAGTTTGACTACCGTACGTAATCTGATTGAGAGGATTGGATACAGTCAAAAGCATGGTCCTAAGTTGGTTAAAATCATCGCTAAAGTCAAGACTAGAGCAGAGTCGAAGATGTTAAGCAATACAGACTTGACCATGATGGTTGGCTTTGTAAGAAAGGAAGGTTGTTTGTTATTCAAATAGATGGTTTGAGAGATGAGATGCTTCGAGAGTGTCATCACTCAAGATTGTCCGTACATTCCAATGGTAATAAGATGTACTTCTAATATGAAGCAAACTTATTATTGGGAAGGGATAAATAAGGATATTGAAGTATTCATCTCAATGTGGATAAACAACCAATTGGTTAAGGTAAAGAAGAAGAAGCCCAGTAGTTCGATTAGGGTACGATAGTAATTGGTCACAATCGACCGGTTGACCAAGACCATTAGATTCATACATGTTACATGAAATACAACTATAGATAAACTGACCAATTTGTATTTGAAGTGGATTGTGAGATTCCATGGAATAGCTAAGAGCATTGTGAATGATCGAGACTTTTTGTTCACTTGTGAGTTTTAGGGAAGCTTACAAAAGGCAGTAGGTATAGAATTGCACCTTAGTACAACTTATCAACCTCATAGCAAAACCCAGAGAGTGAAATGTATCATGAAACATATTCTTTTTGCTTGCATATTATATTTTAGAGGCTCGTAAGATGATCATTTGCATCTTGTTAAATTTGCGTGTAGTAATGGTTATCAGTTTAATATCTATATGACAACATTTGAGACATTGTATGAACAACAGTGCAATGCTCCTGCATGTTGTTGGCAAGAGGAAGAGAAACTAATACTTGAGCCAGAGGTAGTGGAGGAGACTTGATAAAAGATAAAATTCATTAGGAAATTATTGAAGGCTGCTCAGGATAGATAGAAGGGTTATGCCGATAAGTGGTGTAGAAATTTAGAGTTATATGTCGGTGATATGGTTTTTGTCATAAGAAAATGATATGGTTTTTGTCAAGATTTCTCATTTGAGAAATATTTTTTGGTTCCGTAAAGGAGGAAGTAGCCACCAAGATTTGTGGGTCCTTTACCAATCTTAGAGAGGATTGGGGACCTTGCTTACAGAATTGAATTACCTCATATATGGATGGAGCAGACAATATATTCCATGTTTCTTAATTGCAAAAATTTGTGCATGACTTAAATACAACCATCACACTAAATCAATTAAATGAAATCGAGATTGAGTCAGAAGCTTTGAGATATCATAAGCTGATTCATGTTATTGGACACGATATGAAGCAATTAAGGAGGGAAGTAGTTAAGTTAGTGAAGGTTCTATGGAGAAAAAGTGAGGGCGAATTCGCTTGGGAGACTGAGGAGAGCGTAAGGAAGTTGTATCCAAAATAAGATTTTTTTCCCTCTGCTTTTACTTTCACAGATAATGTCATTAATATGACTTAGAATGGTATTCTCTATGTTAGGATAAGACTAGATTATTCTTTTTTCTTATTGATTGCTATGGATGCATGTTTGATTTGAATGATTTTATATGGTTGTTAGGCATGCAGGATGACCCTATTGACTTGTTTGTGAAATTTTGGAGGCGAAATTCATAACGGGTGGATAATGTAACCACATATAGTTTTACTCGTATTTAAAGCACATATAAGAAGTAATATTTTCATATGAGGTTGTATGATTCTATAATTTTGGGAAATTACTTCTGTGGATATTTTTCACATTTAGAATTTTTACTGAATTTTTCATTGATAGTTTTTCCAATGAATTTTCATAACTTTTGATTGGAATGAAATTTGAGCTTGAAGCCACTTTTGCTTGATTAGGGTGATAGGTTCCTTTTTTGTAGAGTGGTTGTATGATAAAAACAACTAATCATTTGATAGTTATGGCTATCTGAAGTATTTTTGAATTTCCAACAGTCTAATTCAACAATTAAGAGACATTAAGAGTGGAGCCTAGTGTTAGTTTCGACATTAAGAGTGGAGCCTAGTGTTAGTTTCGACAGTAGGATAATGTGTCTGAAATGAGTTACTCTAACTCATTTTTCTCGTACTTTATTTCTCCCCTTCTTTCCATAAACCACCAAACTCTGGTACAATTTTTATTTTACTTGAACCACAAAAATTTCTTTACCAACATTAAAAACAAATTAGAGAATTAGATATATCTATATCAAAGAAGAATTGTTACTGTTACTAGGAGAGATGATTCATTCTATTTTATTGATTTTACTTCAAACCTAGGAGGTTATTTTGGATATACATTTTATTAGGCAAAGGTGAGTGGCTGTATGTCTCACTTATTGATTTCTACACCTTTTAATTCTAAACTCAATTTAAAATTAAACTTTATGGAAACTTTACTTAACCTGATTTTGAATCGCATCTATGAACTCTAAATGATTATAGATTAAATTTTATAAAACTGTACCTATGAAATCATTAGTTATTCATATAGATCCTATGTATCCATGTTGTATATGAAATCTCTAACATTTAGTTGAAATGATTAATTGTTGTTTTAAATTGTTATAAATGATTGTATGAATGAACTTTTTTGCTTGAATGTTTGAAAATGCCAACAAATGATGACATAGATTTGGTATTAAATTAGAACTTCTGTAAAAAAAATCTGAAAAATTAAAAGTGCTCGGATTTACATGAAACTTGGAGGAGACAAGCTAGACGGTCTCCATTGGTTGTACGCAAAATTTCATATCGTTTGGAGTCCTAACGAAAGAATTATGTTCATTTGAAGTCAAATTAGGAAAAAAATTCAGAGAGCCTAGAAAAGCATGTGATCCGTAGGGATGGTTGAGGAGGATCTTAAGAGGTTGTATTTCAAGTTTAAAGTTAATAGTAGTTGATATAAGGAATTTATGGTGCTTAAAAGATCAGATGAGTGTAGGTGTTCACTTTGGATCAAATCGGCATTGAGGTGGATGACTTCAAATTGACTATGGTTTTGGATTGATTGGAATAGCTAATTGTATCGGATTGGCAACACGCCGACATTTTCAAGTAACTAATTAAAGTGAATATCGTCAATAAAAAATGAAAATAGTGTAACATCTGTGATTTTTGACTGTTCAAATTGACAATGATCCTCAAATGTCGACATAAACAAATAAAAAATACAGGTAGTTATTGGGATTAGAATAAAAAAAGAGAAGGAAGAAGAAAACAAATATAGAATCTCGCAGCGGAAGGACAAAATATAATAAATAAATAACAGTTCATGAAGCTGCTAAAACATATATTTTTGATTATATTTTACAACCATTATTAGAGTTAACTATTATACAACATACTAATAATTTTTTGGTGGAATAGTAATAATAATACGTCTGTTGAGCTCCATCTTTATCTTCATAATGATAATCTTTAAAGCAAAGTAATCTTCGCTAACTGCAACTTCGGCCGACCCAAGCGTATTGCATAAAAAGTAAACACAACAAACACTTGGATCAGATCTAAATCATTCACATATCAGTCAAATTAAAATACGAAATGACATGAGTGTTATAGGTGCAGTAATTTAAAGAAGTATTATGGAAAATTCGCAAATGATTTTGGAAAAAATGAAGCTCTCATAAGCTCATCCCACATCGCACAATGTAAGCGCACAACAAATGGGCGAATTTTATCTTATGATAACCAAACATGCTTTCATACGTGAAAATATTTTTTCCAATACTATTATTAGTGCATAGTGTTAAAAACCGTTTTGTAAATAAATATATTAATCTTAGCAAGCATAGTGGCTATGCCCGCATAAATAGTTTACAAAAAAATGAAAGGATCGTATTGGTTGTTGGGTTCCAATATGAGGTTCTTGACACGAAGATCAATCGGGAACACGATCAAGGTGCATCTCATGGTTTTCATCTAGACACAGACACCAAACACCAGGTAAATCACCGGTTAACATCTAGACATGGACACCGAACATGCCATTATTTTCTCCAGGTTTTAAAGTAGATCTACCGCCGAAGCTTTCGAGTTTCAATAGAGAAATGTATATAACCTAATCGCCAGTTTACCATCAATTCGGGGTGTGAGGTTCATCGAGCTCACGATATACACAATGCTATGCTTCAACAAACCAAGCTTTGATCATCACTAGCTCATTTCATAAATTGAGTATGCCACATTGTCAATTTACAACATGTCACTGATATCTATCAATACATAACCTCTAAGCATGTAAAACATAGAGACGTGAATAATGAATTGCCACTATCCGATATATATTAACAGAAATCAATGCTACGCAGTTAATTATAATGTCAGACACACAATCCATACAAGTCCATCCTGGGTCTGAACGGAACAAAATATGAAAATCGTCAAATATATTCAGACCTCATGCCACTTATAACATCATATTGGGTGATCAGTTCAATCGAGACATCAGTAGTTAATCCAAATAAATCCAAAGATTCCCGATCTTCATTTGTCATTTCCACATCTTTAGTTTCTTCATCACGTCGTATTATTACTTGGAGCAGTTTTCGAACATATATTCAATCCCGGTCTTCCCAAATAATAAGTGCATTTTTAAATAATAGGTATGGATCATTACGGATTTCCCATTTTAATCTTCCCCCAAATTCATATTCAAATTAATCTGAAATTTCATATCGATATCATGATTATTTAAACATCGATTTTTATCCAAAGGAGAACATAATTTTATTTCAAACCTCAATTTGAATCAAACGGTTTTAATTAAGAAAAATTCAAATTTAATAAGCATTACAAACATTTAAATAAATTGAAAATAATAATTGATTATAAATAAAACCTTTTTGTGAAAATATATATTAAAATTATTAGTGTAACGCCCCGCCTCTATACCCACTATCGTCCAGTTCATTTCAGAGAAATGTCGTAGACCATAATGGAGAACGAGGTTTATGAAGAGTGACCGGTTCTATGATTATTCCATGTGAGGAGTGCACATCGAATTCTGATACTGATTAAAATTTTGACATGACCATTCAGCACATAGGGCAACTACACAATGGCTATAAATAATCCGGAAAGCAGTATAAAATAGACAACAACAACGATGTATAAATATCTCATAGCCAGACATAGAATAATCATATCACAAAGGCGGAATAGATATGAATAAACCAAGGATGTGTACAACAAGATAGTGGTCAACAAAGACCCACTAATCCCAAAAGAATAGATACATGCACCATGATCTAGATAAAAGAATATGTACACAACAATAGATAATGTCATAGGTACAAAAGTACATAAAGCTACGGAGACAGAGTAGCAAGCTGAAAGTGGAAGATCAATCTTGCGAGGAGTCCCAGAGGAGTACCTAAAATGACTCGGTCTGACCCGAGTATTATTTATAGGAATAAATAATAAACAAGTCAGTCTAGCTGTACTTACCAAATAAACTGAGATAACAAGAGATATAACACAGGATGACATGATTCCATTAATAATATCTAATCATAAATAATTATGAAACATGGCTTCAACACAATTAGGAAATGACAATGGAATGTCAGCAAACGAATATCTCTAAATAATCTCCTAGCTAATGTAGAATGTAACATTCAAATAATAGCACTCAACTGGAAATTACAGAGGACTGCCAAACATAAATCAAATGGACGCGCACCGCATCAAAGTACACATCAATCAAATTGACGCTCATCGCATTTAAGTAATCATGAATCAAAAATCATCTATCAAATTGACGCGCATCGCGTCAAAGTATTCAAGAATCTATAAAACAAGCAAGAAATCTAGAAAACATCATAAAGTGGCAGACCTTTTCATAGAGGAGATACGATCTCTAGGTAGCGAACCCTTTTGTTGGAGCCGAAGCTCCCCACGGTGCCGGGTCGTGACCCCGGAGAGAGAAAACACATAAATCGTGAAATCTCTAGAAAACATAATATAGAGGGGGCATGCCTGTTCATAGATAAGATACAATCTCTAGGTAGCGAACCCATTTTGTTGGAGCCGAAGCTCCCCATGGTACCAGGTTGTGACCCCCGACAGAGGAAAACATAAATCATAGAAAATCATAGAAAGTTGGACCGAAGTCCCATAGATGAGGGTTATAAATCGTAATTTCTCACTCGGGCGATCGCGAACCAAACAACTACGTCATAGAGGCAGATACCATGGATCCGGGTGAGTATGAATTGCACCGAGATAGTTAATATAAGAAAATACCTAAATGTCCCATAACCACTTGCTATTCTCGAATATTTACTAACCCGTTGTTAGTTCATTCTCAAAACATAAATCATGAAGGTTGGACCGAAGTCCCATACGTGAAATCCTGTAATAACCCGGAAATCTGGGCCAGTTTAAAAATTTTATTTTGCCAGTTTTAGCGAATTTTGATTATTTAAAATGAATTATTTTAAATAATATCGACGAGAAATTTATTTTGAATAGAAATCGAACGTATATATTTATATACGTTGTCGATAGAATATAAATATTAATTTATATTTATAAAAGGAATTGAAAATGGCACGGTAGTTCGATAATTCGATTTCAAACTTCAAATGGATGTGCAGGATTCAAAATAAACCGGATTTTAGCAAAACCAAAAATATTAGAATCTAATTGAGAATATCTTTCCAACGAATCCGGAAAATTGAAATTTCATGGCGGGAATCAAAAGATATGTCCAGTTGAAAATTCTGAATAGTCGCTATGGAATTCAGGCCCTTAAAAATAGCCATTTCGCAAGCGACCTCGGATTTCGATGAAACCACTTTTGTTGGATCCGTGATGTCAAGTTATTGCTAGGTTTCAGATTTCATAATTTTTCGATTCAATATGTGAGTGTGGCAAAGGAAAACGCGTTTGACCAATTTCAGTTGATTTTAATCGACTGGAAAATGGCCATTTTTCAAACGGTCTTGGAATTTGACGAAACTAGTTTTGTTAGGACCGTATTGTCAATACAAGGCTAGAAAATATTTTTCTGGAATTTTTCGAGTTAGTATGTGACCCCGGTAAATTGAAATGTGCGTTCAAATTCAATATATAGAGCTATATGTTGATTTTGACGAAAACTGATCGAAGCGATCGAACCAGCTTACGATACATATCCCATTGTGTTCGGAATGGGGGTAATTAGCTATGGACGACAGTCGGTGGGTTCAATTCTGAGTTCGAATAAAAAGGTGCTTTTAGGAGGAGATTTAAAATAAATTAATAATATAATATTCATATAAATCTCACCCCCTCCCCTTTTTCTATTTCATTACAGTCGAATCAAAATATTAAAAAAAAGTAAATCAGCCCCCCTCGATCTCATCGCCACCGCGCCACCGTGCCACAGGCGCGGCCACCATCCCCCTCCCTCGCTCTAAGACCCGACGCACCCCCTCCTCGCACGCGCAACCCCTTCCCCCTCGAAGCCTGGCCTCAATCGAGACCCCAATCGAACCCACCGCCACCCACAACCCACAGCCGCCGCCTCCCCTAGCCCTCGAACCCCTGCGCCGACATCAGATGATGGCACCCCTCTCCTCTTCGATCCAACGAGCTCCACCCCCTTTGGAAATATACAGTGAGTTTATTTTATTTAAATTTCAGTTTTTATAGGATTCACATTATTTAAATTTCATTTATTTTTATATATATGAAAAACAAAGCAAAGTTTAGATTTCTTTTTTATATATAATAGAGTTTTGAAATAAAAAAAGGAGAGATTTTTAATATTAGAAAGGAGAGATTTTTAATTTATGAAAGGATATATATTTTTAGCAACGAACAATTCGATTTTTATATATTGAATAGCATAGTAAAAATTCGATTTTTATATATTGAAAAGCATAGTAAAAATTCGATTTTTATATATTGAATAGCAAAGTAAAAATTCGATTTTTATATATCGAATAGCGAGGTAAAAATGTGATTTTTACATATGTAGAGAATACGGGCAAAGAAAGTGATAAGAGGCGAGAACGGCGGAGATTTTCTACATAAGAAGAGTCGTGGGATTGGATTAGCTAATCAGTGAGAATTTCTCACCTTTTAATTTTGTTTTCTAGTTAAAAATATATACTAGGATGCAGACGGTGTTTAGTAGCACCCGACACCCGTCGTCCACAGACCATGGACGGCTTGTATGCTTGTTTGTTTGATTTTGATGTGCAGTAGATTGTGTGATGTGAAGTGAAATGTAATAAAATATTTATGTAGTTAAAAATATTTTATAGTTGAAAATATATTTTTTAACATGAATGTGAAAGAAATAAATATAAAAAAATCGGACGATTTGTTTATATACACACATTTGACTGATATTGATTGGGACGATAAATTTTACACATCGCCCAACTGCACAAATAAAATCTGTGTTTGATTGTTTGAAAACCCCACACGGGTATTGGGGTGATATATGACATACACTAATCCCAATAGTTAGTTATATGTCGATCGATTGATTGACAAACTGTTATAAGCATTGAATATTTATATTTGATGCTTATACAGTGTAGAATGCACTTTGGATGATGGTTGATTATTCATCGTTGTTATTGTATACATATGTTGTAGAAAATCCATATAATTAACATTATATGGTAATTGACTGGGCCTCATTCAATATTTGAAAAAGAAATATTTGAAATAGAATATTGGAAAATAGAAATATATGAAGTCGTGTAGATTAGATTGACGCCATTTTGACGTGAACGATATTTATATCGATTTTATTCATTTTATAATGAATATCGAAAGTGATTTCAAAATCTGTTATTTTGAGAAGAATTGAAATTCAAACTGAAATTGAATAGAAATGAATTCAAACTGAAATTGAATAGAAATGAATTCGAATTGAAATTGAATTGAATTGAAAATGAACTGAAATTGAATTAGAAATCAATTTGAATTTAAATCGATTTGAAATGAAATTAAAATGAATTTATGTTGAAAAATTCGATTTTGATTTTAATTTGAAATAGAAGTTGAAATCGTTTTGAAAACAAATTTAAAACGATTTATTAAATACGTTTTGAAAGAAAATCGACGAAGTATATATTATATATATAATATAATGGTCTGAATAGAACGCGCCGCGCCGCGGCAGTTCGCGAATTTCGACATTGACTTCGAATGGATATTGCGGGAGATCCGACCATCGGATTCTCCTAAAACCGGAACCGTTGGGTTCGTATCGAAAAGAGATTTCAAACGAATATTAGAAATTTGAAATCTAACGGTTGGATTTGGAATTATGTCCAAATCAAATTTGGAAAAGGTCGTTGTAAGTGCAGTTCGATGGCCATTGATGGAAATCGACTGTACGAGCCTTAATAAAATTATTAAAAATAGTAATAATTTGTGTAAAATCACAAGAAATGATTTGTGAAGAAATGGGATGAAAAACTCCATATTTGAAAAGATAAAAATAGATTTTTATTGAAATGAACTAGTTTTGAACTAGAATAGTAATTTATTTATTTTTAAAATAAATAAAGTGAGTTTGAAATGGTCTTGAAATATAACCAGAATTTCCAATAATTGAATTGGAATGGATTTGAATCGAAATTGTCTTTGGAATATTTCGATGTTGGATTTCGTGATTATACAGATGTTGTTATGGAAATTTGAACGATATATATATATATATATATATATATATATATATATCGTTATTTCCAATACGATATTTGTTGGTCGTAGAATTTGATGTTGAATATAAGTCGATATATTTTCTATTCCGAGCCTTGTATTTAATATCAAATGTGATTTGGGTTTGTCGTGAATGGTGTTTTCATTAACACTGTTCTTAAGCCCGGTTGAGAAAAGATTAAATCTTTTTATTTAGATTTAATGAAGTGTACCAATTAAATGATATTTAATTGGAATTGAATTGGTATTGATTTTTGGGTTTATCGTGAACAGTGTTTTAAATAACACTTGTTCTTTAACCCGATAATTAATGAATGTGATTTTGGGTTTACTGTGGGCCGTGTTTTAAATGACATTGGTTCTTCAACCCAGTTAAAGACAGGATATTGATTTCTGTGAAGATTAAAACTAAGTGGAGTTTTAATGAATCTTTAATTAGATTGAAATGATCGAGAATGAAGTATCACCAGTTTTGCTCTAGGCGATAGTTAAATCTTTAATTAGATTTGAACGGGAAATGGTAATTGAATTTACCGATAACACCGTGGTGTTAGATATGAAGTATGCCCAGTTTTACTTCATGGGATGAATAGGTTGGGATTGGGAAATAAAATAAATGATTACTTCGGTGTGGTTCGCTAATCCCAACTAGTTTGAATTGATATTCAAAGCAGGTTAAAGAATAAATTTAAAAAATTTATCTTTGATAAAATTAATGGGAACTTTTCCCAAAGTATAGGAATATTTGAATAAAAGAATATTCTGAATTGGAATGAGGCGTATGTTGTGTTTGTGTAACACTTATTTATTATATACACGAGTTATTCAGAAAGACCGGGTTTATCCCATTCTGAATAACTAATTCGACGTGGTGTCGAAGATGAAGATGGTGGTTGAAGACCGGAGGTCTTCACGTCGCTTGGATAATTATTGATGATCTTGATTGGGACGTACACCCAAGAGGAGAGAATCAGTTGGTGATTATCCTAACGTACTTGGAGATCGATGGATATGCGGGGTACAAGGTGCCTCCGGTTTCGTTCAGACCCAGAACGAACTTGTAAATGGACTGTGTGTCTAACATTGGATTTCAGTCTGTGTGATTGATTTCTATTAAATATATATCTGCTTGGCGGCAGAGAATTTGTTCTCTTGCTTAACGCCCTTCTCTGAGACGTACGAGCTCGTGGGTTATATATTGATGGATATCCATCGCATGGAATGAATTGCCTGTGTGGCATGCCTAAGTGGCAATTGATCGAGGCTTCTGTTGAAAAGCAAAGTCTTGTGGATGATGATCAAAGCATGGCCTGTGTGGCGTAGCTTTGTGTAACGTTGATTCGCGAGCCTCACACCCCGGTGTGAACCAAAACGGGAGAGGACCTCAAGGAGGACGTGCGTTTCTTTCTAGCTAGAAGTGGCGTCAGTGGTTTTACACACCCTGACGAGTTTGACTTATGTGGTTGTTGCTGTTGCGAGGCGCCTCGGTTTGATCGGACAATCCGGGTCCGATGGAATCATTTGTTGGCTCATTTACGCCCCATAGGGCGGAGAGACGTATTGTTCAGGCATTTTAATCCACATCGGTGGACCGACCCTGTCGCTCCAAGGCTTGACTGAGTACTTGCCTGAGACATGGGCTAGATTGTCTCGAATCGGCAGAGGACGATCCCTGGCCTCGGTTCACAGATGGAAATCCAATTTCCAAATACGTGACATTTGCGGTTTTATTTGTAGAGCCTAGTATGGCGACATAGTGGGATGGGGCACTTATGCCGCCTATGATTGATACTTATGATTTGAAGTTGTTTTATACACTATGCACTTATAAAAGTATCAAATGATTTGTTTTAAACGTATCAAGCATTCTTGGCTATTATAAGGTAAAAACCCTATCCTCCGGCTTGCGTTGCATTGTGTGATGGGAACTGGGTCTTATAATAGCTTCATTGTTCTTTATTTAGCATTGAGCTGTTGTTTTATGCACTGGTATTCTTGGGAGGAAGCCCGTTCCGTGTTATACGGCGTGGTCCCTTGATTTACCTAACTTTAAAATAAAGATTAATAACTGTTTTAGTTCTCACACCAGTCACATGACTGACCTGGAGTTTATTGTTTTAACCTAAACTCTGGGTGCCCTTATTTTGACATGGGCAGCTAGTAGTTTTGGTTTTGCAGATTTATATTCACAGGATCCTGGTCTACAGCTGGAATGATATCCATAAAGCTTTGTATCCGTATATCTCTTCTATTTGTGTATTGTATTATTTTCCGCTGCGATGTATTTAAATGTAATTTAAACCTCTGATATTTCTATGTATTATTCATTTATACTCTGTATATTCTTGTATTCTGATGGAATTGTTGTAATATACAATGAAATGTTCTTCCGTCTGCGTTCTTCTGTGGCTTGCTCTCGAACTATCCGCGCTTTCCTTCACGGGGAAGTTACGGGTTTTCACAAATCCAAGAATCGTAAATCCCACTCGAGCGATCGAGGACCACAAAACTCAAGTCATAAAGGATCACATCGATCCGGGAGAATAGAAATTAATCCGAGCTAGTTAGTATAAGGAAATAGCGACATGTCCCATAACCACATGCTATTCTCGAATATTTATGAACCCATAATTGGTTTCTATTCAAAATAGAGAATCACCACACATGCTCGAGCGCACGAGTCCAAGAGTTATTCGTCGAAGTACACATATAAGGGGTCATAGTCCTCAGTTTTACTAAGGTAAATAAACTAGATTTCTCGTCCGATCGAGTAAAGAGGATCCGTACACAGTAATAGATTGGAATCCATAGAAGCATTCATGGTCTATTAATAATATATAAACCCTCTTATAATTTGAAGTGACAGAAAACAATAGTACGATTGCCGAGGCAAATCGATCAAGGGGATTCACGTCATAATGACATAAATCCAAATCATAAATCATCAAATGTAAATTCGATAAATCGAATATACATATAGCTCATTAGTGAATCCAAAAATGGTTAGAAATCACCATGGACCGACAGGAAACAAAGGCACAAAATCAGGTGCCGCAGATTAAAGAGCGATCACCAAGGTGATCGCTCATGCGTAATTCACATTACAACAACATATAGGAAATCAAAGGGATAACGACTGTAATTTCGATCAACGAACGAATCAAAGTCCCAAACTAGCACCCGACGGTTTTAAACTATATCAGAATAGACTCGAAGGATATCGAGTTGATAATTCACGTTTTAATGGCGTAAATCGTATTAACAAGAGTATCGAATAAATTCGATATACAAAATGGAGCGCACGGGCTTCAGAATGATCACTTATTCAATTCATATCATAAACAAATGTGAATCGGCCAAGAAGGATCAACATTGGAAGAATCAAATGAAAATCAAAGTCGATGAATCGAGCTACTGAAATCTGTGAATTCGTAAAGATGAAGTTCACAAACGAAGTCCGAACGGGATGAGCTCCGGCCGGGAAGAGTCTGGATGGGCCTAAATTGTTGACCGTGGTCACCACTGGTCAACAACAGATTTTCAGTGACAGACGTCTGTCACCCCAAGGACAGACGTATGTTGTCAGGAAAACTGTTTTCCGAGAGTTTTGACAGACGTCTGTCCATTTTTGGACAGACGTCTGAGTTGAAGCAATTATTTATTTTTCTTCCTAAATATAGACGTCTGTCCCCCTCCCGGACATATGTCTGAGCCGAAGTGTGGCCATTTTTGCTTAGGAAATGAGGTGCAAATGGCCCTCGGACGAGGCTGGACTAATGGTGATGGCTTATAACATTTTCTAAATGAAAATGAAGCATCAATAACATGCCGAAGCAAATCCCAATACCAAACAAACATGCACACACACACACACACACACACACACACACACACATATATATATATATATATGTGTGTGTGTGTGTGTGGGATTGCTATGATTTCGATTATATATTCAAAAATGAACAAATTCTCTAACCAAAGCAATCGAATATGATTCAAGTGACTTGTGAAGGATTAGAACTATGTCGGGGTACAACGGAGCTTCACAACATCACCAGATCAACTCAAAACATACACATAATATTGTGTAAACAATCCTACTTATAATTTCAACTAAACGGAACATAAACATACAGAATCGGCTAAGTTACACTAACATAACCAATTCACTAGCACATGCAAACACATATGAACACTCAATTACACTTGTACAAGTCAATGGCTTGTGGCATAGGTGTGAGTTCAAAAAGAACTCACCTTTGTTTCATTCGGAGGAAGAACAAGCACAAACTCAAGCAAAGAAACTTTCTTTCTTCAATTGCTCCCCTATAATCATCACATAAACATGTATGCAAACACATAGGTGTTATAACATCATAAAAATCTGAAATTGATGAGCTATGGAGATAGAGAAGACGATTGAGAAGCTTACCCATGTCTTAGAATTGGATTTGCACATGAATTGAGCTGTAGATTGAAAACCCTAGCTTAGGGAATTTCTATTTCCTTTTCCCAATCCCCATTTTCTATTTTGATGACGTGTGGAGTGAATGAAGAGGAAGAGGATGATTTGGGGTTATATGGTGAGCTAGGCTAGCTCAACCAAGACCCAACCCAAAGTGCCAAACTTCTGAAGCTTGGAATATATCGAAGTTTATACTTTTCGAACTCCTAAACGACGTTTTGAACTCAATGGAAGTGGTTTCGAGTCCAAATTCATCCGTATGCGAAAAGTGATATTTTGGTCATATACTCAAATGAGAAAACAACCAAATTTTACCTAACTCCGAATGTATCGACGCTTATAATCAAAAAGGTCGTAAACGACGATCCGAACTCAATGGAAGTGGTCCCGAATCCTAATTTTATCATTTGTGAGAAACGACATTTTGAGTTGCACATCGGACATGATGATATATTTAAATAAAATATTTAACTCTATTGTCATCGAATGAGCGGGTTGTTACAGACTTCCCCCCTTAAAAGAATTGCGTCCCCGCAATTCCTTAAGAATGAAGTAATAGGTAACAACCAAAAATAATACCACGGAGTGGTACCACAAGAACCGACATGAAATGAAAAGATCACACCAGTGGCTAGGTGATATCCCAATCTCGTCTCGTAAGATCATAAAAGCTAGAGTTCAATCTCGAACTTCGTTACCCATGAAGGTAGTCATCCTAAACAGGTAAATTAATTCCAAAAAAATTCATAAGCGCTATGAATTCAAATAGACTCGCCTTTATGATTCTCAAGGGAACGAGAATCAATAGTATACACAAAAACCAAGCGAATCTAATTTGGAATTTCAAGGAGCAACGGGACTGCGTCCTATAGACGCGAGATATCAATAATAGATATTTCTCTTAGGATATGAAATGGGAATTTACGATGGTTGACTAATCCATTCCCAAAACTCGATCGCGACGACGTAGCGAACACCGATCTTCAGCACTTTAGTCCTGCGACAAGGCGGCTGACACCAACAAAAGTACAACATAGAGGTTCCAAAGAATTTAGCTAAAAAGAGAGCAATTCTCGAAGGAATAATCAATTCTACTATCAATGATTCAAGGTTGGTAACAGAATACCAATGAACTAATCTGGGAAATCGATTTCTACCCAGGTACTAAATCTCATTTAGTAACCATAAGGACGAATAACTAGGAATTATACGAAATTTCCAATATTCAAAAACTTGAGTATCATTTCTAGAAAATCAGAAACATCGAGAAGATGATGGATAAGTAGTGCACAACTTACCACTTTGGAACAACATGATTTAAGATAGTTTTTCGCCAAAAATATCAAATTGCAAAAACATCAGCAATTAATCAAAGGAGCTATAGACAATTTTTCTAACAAGATGAGATTAACCAAAGAGGTCATAATCCCCAAAGATTTGATTGACAAGTGTTAACAAACGTGCGGAGACAGTTGTCAATACAAATGATTCAAGCAAACAAAGGAGGAATATCAAAAGAGCTCATCCTTTCGATATTCATTTTTAAGAACAACGCAAGACTAAGTCCATAAGTGAATTGACTATAGCACTTCTGGATGATCGACTGGATCATATATTTGAAGAAAGGAATTATTGAGTTTGCAGTGGATCGCAAAACCCAAATCTTCCCTCCCCAATGGGAACTCCCATTCTCTCGAGTGATCGTTCACTAGAGAAAATAAGTAGACCCATGGAATCACAAGAATACTAAATTCTCTTTAGCAAATCAAAACAAGGATTAAGAATTAGGTGAGATTCTCAATCACTAAGAATTCTCGAAAATCAAAGATCTGAAATCCAGAAACAAGAGACATAAATAAATAACTTTTTGGGTTGTTCCTGGAGTTATGTAATTTACTCAAAGAAAAGATTCAAGATAATTTCTAATTAAAAATCTTGATCCATTCAAATTCTTGGAATTGCTTCAAGGAATTCTAGAAATAAATTATTTAGAAAGATAACAAACAATTATGAAAAATCGCAAAAATCCAGAATATTATTATTTTGATTAATTTATTAATGGCTAATTTAATTTTAGGAATCATTTCAAATGTCGGATTGTAACATAAAGGTGTTTAGGAATTCCAAACTACAACATGGCGTCCCATATCTCGTTCGAGATCCTTAAGGCACCCGATGGACAAGTTAACACAAGAAAGTCCTCACAATTTCTAACGTTCACGCAGATCTCGCCAAAATATAAAAATTCAATAATTCATTCGGGATGACATAAAGGAAATAAAATTCCTTTATCAACTTACGAATAAAACACAACTGATATCTTTTTATAACGAAGAACACGGTCGACGTATATCAAAAGAACATAAATAAAATATTCTCTGAACAAGGTAAATGACATTAAGGAACTAATGACATGTACCTTGACTCAAGAAAAGGGATCACAAGAAGCGGGATGCTTTCCCTCATTATTGATCTTTAGTTTCGAACGCAACGATACATTCGTTGAGTTAATTTAGCACAAATGCTTGGTGACTCATACCGACACAACGAGGTAACAAATGAGTTGTTTTAGCCTGAAGGCTTGGTGATCTCACACCGAACTAGAACTACATAGCTAACAACAAGGGAGTAGATTGAGTCACAACGACATGGTATCTCCATACCGACCGACACGTGATCAATAGAGCATGCTAGGTACGTAATGATGTGCGAAACAATCTTAACTAGAAATAAAGAAATATCAGCATCGAAGGCGCTTACAACGTGCGTAACGACGCACATGCAAGATATCCAATGACCAATCAACTACAAGGATCATAAATGATCAATAAGATTAGTGTGATACAAAAACAGACATTGATTAGCAATTCGAGTCAAAGAATGAAACAGAAGCACCACTAGAGCACACGGGCTCTATATGGACTATAGAAATCAACCCGAAAGAGAACGAGTCGATAACTATTTTAAAGGACTAAAGATAGTCCACTTAAGACATAATCACCCCTCCCGTAGGAGGTACACTGGATGAACCGGCACTTGCACAGCTACTACCAACTATTTCGCTTCTTTGAGGGAAAAGAAGGAGGAAAAAGTTAGTCTCAAGTTGAATTCAAATGACGCGAATTCAATCAAAATGGAATCGTATAGGAAGATAAGCTATGATGAGTCTTAAGACTCAAACTAAAACCCTAAAGCACGATTCTAGAGAGAGGCTTAAGACAATACCATCGTCATCCTATCTTACACTGTTTCGGAAAGTGGCTCTGATACCAACTGTAACGCCTCGCCTCTATACCCACTATCGTCCAGTTCATTTCAGATAAATATCGTAAACCATAACGGAGAATGATCTTTGGGAAGAGTGGCCGGTTGTATGATTACTCCATGTGAGGAATGCACATCGAATTCTGATACCGATTAAAATTTCGATAGACCATTCGGCATATAGGGCAACTACACAACAACTATAAATAATCCGAAAAGCAGTTTAAAAAAGACAGCAACAACGATGTATAAATATCTCATAGCCAGACACAGAATAATCATGTCACAAAGGCGGAATAGATATGAATAAACCAAGGATGTGCACAACAAGATAGTGGTCAACAAGGATCCACTAATCCCAAAAGAATAGATACATGCACCATGATCTAGATAAAAGAATATGTACACAAAAATTGATAATGTCATAGGAACAAAAGTGCATAAAGCTGCGAAGACAAAGTAGCATGTTGAAAGCGGAAGATCAATCCTGCGAAGAGTCCCAGAGGAGTACCTAAAATGACTCGGTCTGACCCGAGTATTATTTATAGGAATAAATAATAAACGTGTCAGTCAAGCTGTACTTATCAAATAAACTGTAAACTGAGATAACAAGAGATATAACACAGCATGACATGATTCTAAAATAATATCTAATTATAAATAATTATGAAACATGGCATGTCAACACAATCAGGAAATGATAATGGAATGTCAGCAAACAAATATCTCTAAATAATCTCCTAGCTAATGTAGAATGTAACATTCAAATAATAGCACTCAATAGGAAATGACAGAGGACTGCCAAACATGAATCAAAGTGACGCACATCGCATCAAAGTGCACATAAATCAAATTGACGCACATCGCATTTAAGTAATCATGAATCAAAAATCATCTATCAAATTGACGTGCATCGCGTCAAAGTAATCTAGAATCCAGAAATCAAGCAAGAAATCTAGAAAACATCATAAAGGGGCAGACCTGTTCATAGAGGAGATACGATCTCTAGGTAGCGAACCCTTTTGTTGGAGCCGAAGCGCCCCACGGTGTAACGACCCTGTTTTTGGACTAGTTTTGTAATCTATAATATATAGATTATAATGATAATTTAATTTAATTAAATAAATTTAGATTTATATATTTTGAAAAATATCAAGGGAAATTCCAATTAAATATAGATCTTGATGGTTTAAAATTCCTTAAACAATGTATATAAAACAAGAAATGGATGTATTATTGAAACAACCCAAAACTTCCTCGTAAGGGAAAGCCTGGATTGCTTTGAGAACAATACACAACAGAACACAAAATGAAGAACATTTTATTGCTGATTACAACAATTACATCAGAGTATAAGAATATAACAGAGTATGAATACTTATTACACAAAAGAAATACAAGAATATCAAAGATTTAAATTACAAGTAAATAGCAGCGGAAAAATAATACAAATATACAACTGAAAGGAATACACGGATATAGAGCTTTCCGAATACCGCCTCAGCTGTGAACCAGGATCCTGTAAATGTATCTGCAAAAAGCTACTCGACTTCCCGTGTAGAAAATATGGGCACCCGAGTTTTCCAGTGAAACAAACTACAGGTCAGTCATCGGACTGGTATGAGAAATCATATTTAACTTATCTAATAATAAGGCTAGTCACTGGTCCACGCCGCTAACGCGGAACGGGTTTACTCCATTGGATTGCCAGTGCATAAAATAAAGTAAATCGTTAAACAACGCAATGCTTTTTAGAAAAATGAAACCATTATAAGACTCAAGTCCCATCACACAATGCAACGCAAACCGGAGGATAGAGTTTTGCCTTATAATGGTAAAAAATGCTTGATACGATAAAAACGGATTTAATATTAGTGTGTATATATATGGGTATATATATTTCAAAAACATTTCAATCATAATGTATCAATCATAGACGACATAGTACCCCATCCTACTATGTCGCCATACTAGTTCTACAATCAAAACCGCAAGGTCGTATTGGAAATTGGATTTCCATCATGAGTCGAGGCTAGGGATCGTCCTCTCCGATTCGAGACACTCTAGCAAATGCCTCAGGATCCCTCACAGTGAACCCTTGGATCTTCAGGGCCAGTCCCCACCTAACGGTAGTGGATTAGTTATGCCTGAACACACGCTTCCCGGTTCCTATGAACCTATAGTATGACCACTAACGACCTATAAATCTAAGGCGCCTCAAAATCCATCATCCACATAAGTAAAATGTCAGCCAGTTTAAGCACTGACACTACTCCTAGCTAGAAAGAAACGTGTGCACTCCCTGCAATCCTAATCCCTTTTTTTGACTTATACCTGGGTGTGAGGCTCGCGAAATCACGCTGTACACAAAGCTATGCCGTAATAGGCTATACTTTGATCATCCCACAAGGCCCTGCTTTTCAACAAAAGCCTTGATTATTTGCATCTTGGTGTGCTACATTGACAATTCACGCCATGCGATCAATCACTATTAATATATACCAGGGTGTTAAGCAAAGAATAAATTCTCCACCACCAATCAGATATACATTAATAAAAATCAATTTAATTCACATGGAACGAAATCCAATGTCAGACACACACCCATTTACAAGTCCGTTCTGGGTTTGAACGAAACTGGAGCTACCTGAGAGGTCCTCGCATATCCGGACAATCAACAATACGTCTATACGGCTACCACTGAAACCCCTTCAAGGTAGCTACTCCCATCATGGGTCTCAGTAGCAACACATCCATTCGATGTGAAGATCGTCGGTCTTTAACCACCGTCTTCGTCTTCGACTCTTCATCGTCGTAGAAATTATCCGGAATGGCTTAAACCCAGACTTTCCGAATAACTCGCGTAATTTTATAATTAATAATCAAGCGCTATAAAAACACATCCAACGCCTCATTCCAATTCAGAATATTCTTTTAAATAAAATATTCACATTATCTTATCAAAGATAAATTCTTCAAATTTATTCTTAAATCTTTCTTTTAAAGATTTATTAAAACCCCAATTTGGTTTTAAATATCAAAAATCATTATTCAATGACTATTTAAATTTAAGAAATTAATCTTATCTTTAACTGGGTTAAAGAACTAATGTCCTTTAAAACATAGTTCACGATAAACCCATAATCATCTTTCATAAAATATGGAATCTAATCAAATCAATATATACTCATTATAAATTTCTTTATCCGACCAATAATATAAATGGAATAACAGCAAAGCCTCTTAAATTCCATATGTAGTATCGGTCTTCTTTTACAGAAGCTTATCTCGGTTATAATTATTCGAATTCCGTTCAACTCCAATTTAATATATTAAATTGGAAAACTTGGCTTTTGGAAAATAACCCTTTAAATCTTAATAAAAAAAATTATAAATTCCAAATCATATTTTTACTGTCGGTTGGGTTAAAGAAGTTCACAATAAACCCAACTCACATTCCTTTTTATTCCAATTTCTAAATATAACTGAAAACTTTAATAATCTAAATAAAAGATTGTTCTTTTTATACGGAGTTTAAGAACGGTTTTATTTAAGACACTATTCACGACAAACACAAAATCCAATTTATTTAATTTAATTTCAATTAAATATTAGCAAATTGGAAAACTTCGTTAAATCTAAATTTAATGATTTATTCTAGTTGATAACTAGTTCATTTCAACAAAAATATATTTTTCTAAAATATATTCTTTTTCTAGGATATTTTCTAAAACATTCTTTTCTAGAATATTTTTTCATTGGAATGTGACTCACTCAACAACCATATACTGCATGTAGTCAATAATCATGATAAATAATTATCAAACATCCAAATAACAGTCAAAGTGGATTCTACAACTAAATATTGGGACTAGTGTAGATCAAATATAATCCCAACACCCGTGTGAGTTTCACACAACAATCAAATAAATTATTTGTGCACTTGGGCGATGTGTAAAAATTATCGACCCAA